>CM060434.1:65214769-66533242 GCA_030545235.1 Helianthus tuberosus | reverse complement strand
GTTTGCTTCTCTAAAATGAGGGCAGGTCCCGTAAGTTGAGCCTCGCCGATCTCATTCCAGCAGACTGGTGAACGACATTTTTGACCATAGAGAGCCTCGAAAGGAGCCATTCTGATGCTGGTGTGATAACTGTTGTTGTAGGAGAATTCAATCAACTTAAGATGTGAATCCCAGCTACCACCAAAATCGATCACACAAGCTCTAAGCATATCCTCCAGAGTCTGGATTGGTTCTTTCAGATTGACCATCCATTTGCGGATGATAAGCTGTGCTCAGATTAAGTTGGGTCCCCATAGCAGATTGCATGGTTCTCCAAAAATGAGAAGTGAAACGAGCATCTCTGTCAGAAATGATGTTCAAAGGAACACCATGTCGAGCCACAATTTCATCCACATAGATTTTTGCAAGTCTGTCAGCAGGAAAATCCTCGCGGATAGGCAAGAAATGCGCTGATTTAGTAAGACGATCAACAACTACCCAGATGGCATCATGACCTTTCTTTGTGCGTGGAAGTTTGGTAACAAGATCCATAGTAATGTTTTCCCATTTCCAAACTGGGATCTCTGGTTGCACCAATAAACCCGAAGGACGTTGATGTTCAGCCTTAACCTTAAGACAAGTAAGGCATTTTGATACATATAAGGCAATGTCTTTCTTCATACCAGGCCACCAATAATGAATACGAAGATCCTTATACATCTTATCTGAGCCCGGATGAATAGAATAACGAGACTTATGGGCTTCATCCATAAGCAAGGTACGAAGATCATCATGGCTTGGGACCCACAAACGGTCCATGAAGTAATACGATCCATTGTCCTTCAGTTCCAGATCAGGTGTTATGTGATAGGGAAATTCTTTATCCATCAAACCTTGTGAAACACAAGATTGTTGTGCCTGAGAAATGCGTGCTTGGATATCGGATCGAGCTTGAATAACAGATTGAACACGTACACAATGAAGCTTAGTACGTTCCTTACGACTCAATGCATCAGCTACGACATTCGCCTTACCAGGATGGTAGCGAATTTCGCAGTCATAGTCGTTTAAAAGCTCAACCCAACGTCGTTGCCTCATGTTGAGTTCTTTCTGATTGAAGATATGCTGAAGACTTTTGTGGTCAGTGAAAACCACACATTTTGTACCGTACAAATAGTGTCTCCAGATCTTTAGAGCGAAAACAACTGTACCCAACTCAAGATCATGAGTGGTGTAGTTCTTCTCATGTATCTTCAACTGCCTCGATGCATATGCTATGACTTTGTTCCTTTGCATAAGAACACAGCCAAGACCCAATTTAGATGCATCGCAATAAACGACGAAATCATCATTGCCCTCAGGCAAAGTCAGAACAGGCGCGTCGCAAAGCTTCTGCTTCAAGTTTTGAAAGGCTTCCTCTTGCTTGAATCCCCGATCAAAGGGCTTGTTCTTCTGAGTTAGAGCAATTAGAGGAACTGCAATCTTTGAGAAGTTCTCAATGAAGCGGCGGTAATAACCCGCTAGACCAAGAAAAGAACGAACCTCGGTGGGAGTAGTAGGCGTATCCCAATCCTTAATCGCACTGATCTTGGAGGTATCTACATGAATACCTTGTTCGTTGATGATATGTCCTAAAAATTGAACTTCTTTAAGCCAAAATTCGCACTTGGAGAATTTGGCGAAAAGTTGCTCTTTCTTTAGGAGTTCCAAAGTAAGACGAAGATGTTGCTCGTGATCAGCTCGCGTCTTAGAATAAATCAAGATGTCGTCAATAAAAACAATGATGAACTGATCCAAATAGGGTTTGCAGACCCTATTCATTAAGTCCATGAAAACAGCAGGAGCATTAGTCAAACCGAATGGCATGACTGTGAACTCGTAATGCCCATACTGAGTGCGGAACGCTGTCTTGGGAATATCTTCTTCATGCACCCGAAGTTGATGATACCCCGAACGAAGATCAATCTTTGAAAAATAAGAAGCGTCCTGTAACTGATCAAAGAGGTCATCAATGCGAGGTAGGGGATATCGATTCTTGATGGTAAGCTTGTTAAGCTCACGATAATCGATACACATCCTGAAGGATCCATCCTTCTTCTTGACAAAAAGAACGGGAGCACCCCAGGGTGAAAAGCTGGGACGGATAAAGCCTTTGTCAGAGAGTTCCTGAAGCTGCTTAGACAACTCTTGCATCTCAGACGGTGCAAGACGATATGGAGCTCTTGCAATGTGATTTGCACCAGGTACGAGATCAATGCGGAACTCGACTTGGCGTGCTGGGGGTAGACCAGGTAACTCTTTAGGGAATACTTCAGAATAATCCCGAACGACAGGAATATCTGAAATAGACTTACCCTTGCCTTTATCCGCTGTAACATGTGCTAAGAAAGCCACATAGTTCTTTCGCAGATACTTCCGAGCTTTAAAACAAGACATGAGTTTGAGACCACCGGCAGGCTTCTCACCACGAACCTGCAGGATCTCGCCTGTCGACAGCGGCACACGAACAATCTTCTCAGAACAAACTATCTCTGCGCGATGCTTGGCTAACCAATCCATACCCACAATAACGTCGAAGCTTCCAAGTTGCATAGGCGTGAGGTCAATAGGAAAAAGATGGTCGTTAAGGTTCAACTGGCAGTTGTGAAGAACAGAATCAAGAATAATGGGTTCACCACTAGCAACTTCTACTGTCAAAGGTTTTCCTAGTTTCGTTCTAGACACGCGAAGCATTGGCTCAAAAGACAATGACACAACACTCTTGTCGGCACCCGAATCAAAAAGAACAGATGCAGGTTGATTATTAATAAAGAACGTACCGTTCACCACATTATCGTCCGCCTGCGCCTCTTGGGCATTCATGTTAAAAGCTCGCCCTCGAGCCTGAGCCTGATTCTGGTTTGCATTCACCAATCTTGGGCACTGGTTACGGTAGTGGGTCAGATCCCCACAGTTATAACAAGCACCTGGTGGGTATTGTGGTCGTGCAGCTTGACCCTGTTGCTGAGCAACTTGTTGAGCCGGGTTCTGAACTGCCCGATTCTGAGCAAACCGACAAACATCGGCAAGATGACCTGACTTCCCACAGTTAGTACAGAAACGGCACTGATGTTGCGGCTGATGGTGACTGTTGCATCTATTGCACAAAGGTGCATTCCCTGAATAAGGCTTCTTCGCTGGAGGCTGTGCGGGTTGGTTGGGAGCTGCCTGGTTAGCTTGGGCAGTGACAGCATAGTTTTGGGAGGCCTTACGCTTCCTTGACCCTCTCGAAGAACCAGAATTCTTTCCATTCTTGTTTTGACCTTTCTTGCTATCCTCTTTGTCAGACGATTGTTTCTTACCCTTGTCACCCTTCCTGTGTAACTTATTCTTCCGAATCTGCGACTCAGTCAATGTCGCTGATAACTCGATAGCCTGACGGAGTGTGGCAGGGTTACTACCAGTAATGATGTCTTGCACTGAGTCAGGTAGGCCTTCGATGTACCTTTCGATAGCCTTATCGAGTGGGGTAACCATTGTTGGGCATAGCAGACTCAACTCCTCAAACCTATCAGTGTATGCCCTGTGCTCGCCACTATCTTGCTTCAAGTCATCAAACTCTTTCTCCAACGCTCGCTGCTCATGAAGAGGACAGAATTCCCTCATCATAAGGGCCCTAAGTTCAGCCCAGGTTTGTGCTAGAGCAACTTCTGCACCTCGGTCTCTCATAACCCCGTTCCACCATGTGAGAGCCCTCTTCTGAAATACGCTCGAAGAAAACTCGACCTTGCGATTATCCGGACACTGAACATGACGGAAAGTATTCTCAATGCTCTCGAACCATTGAAGAAGCCCAGTCGCTCCCTCAGAACCACTAAACTTGAGTGGTTTAGCCGAGTTAAAATCCTTGTATTTGCATGGAGCATTGTTATTGTTGTTGGCTTGGTGCCATTGAGCAAAGAGATTTGGGAATTGAGCAGCCATCTGCTGCATAATAATTTCTGCAAGTTCGGCAGTCGCTATCTGGTTTTCGCGTCGAGGAGGTATTCTAAAAGAGGAAAACATGAAAGGGAACGAGTGAGATGATTGGATGAAGAGAATGAGATGAAACAAAATTAACAAAAGCAAAGATGGTGGTCATTCGTCCGCATTACCAAGCAAACAAACGACTCACAGTGACTAATCAAAGTAAATGGGTAAAAAAATAATGTATCGCGAAGACATGCTCGCCTATAAGTGAACACTCACCCCAAGAGTTCCCAGGTAAGAGTGACTGGTCCGACTATGTGGATTTGTACGAACACTCTAGCCTTAGACAGAAAACCCAGGGTACAGGCATTCACCCTTCCAGTTTGCACGTGTTCACATTATTTAAAACCCAAAACTTTGACGAGATTTTGAAAACTCAAAGGTGTTCAAAACCATATAACAGAGGGTTCAAAACCTTGTAATAAATCATCCAAAAACAGATGATTGTTTTTCAAAAATCGTTTCGGAAAAATTTGGTTTCTTGTTTTGATAAACACCTAAGGATAGGTGATGTACATGTTTTAAGATCTAAACACAATATAACTTGTGTTAGGGTCCTAGGAAAGTTATAGTCTAGGTCAAAGCATTACTAATAACCTAATTCCCTATAACTATTGGCTCTGATACCAACTCTTCTGTCACACCCCGACCACGTGTAACATGCAAAACGTGGCGGAAAACGTCAGGGAGTGTTGTAACAGAATTAATTGTTTCATAACCATGGCATACAAAGTTGTATTTATTTATCAATATAAGAGTTACATTGTTTTAAACCGGAATCAAAAGAGTTTATAATATAATTAAACATGTCTATCTTCATTTTTAGTCTCTAAGGCACAGGTCCGCCCTAGTGTCCTGATCAACATCCTACGGAAAAGCTCCTGAAAACACATGTGAAAATAGGTACGTCAGCATAAAAATGCCTGTGAGATACATAGGTTTTGTAAAAATAGTATTCATGACTTGAGTTTAAGAAAATGTTTAGTCATGAACCTTGTAATTTGCTTTGTCTTGTAAATCATTTGAAAAACGATAAGATCAGTTGATATGTATAAGTAAATGTAAGGTTAAATGAATAACCATTTAAAATGAGTTGTATAAAATAAACTGTTTTGTAAAACAATGTCTTGAGAAAAGTATGTTATTTGTATAAAATGTAATATGTCTATACTGAAATGATTTAAATAACGTTACGATATGTAATATTATACAAACACTTATATATAGGAAGTACCAGCGGCGTATCCACCATGCTTGTATCATATTACACACGCATCGTTACTCAAATCACTTACCCAAACAACCACCAATGTAACTTGTTCATGTACAAATCAAATGTCAAGTGTTATTGTGTAAACCATATCAAAGTGTCTATGTCCAATGTAAACCACCAAATGTGTATATCAATGTCAAAATGTTTATGTTCAATGTAAACCACCAAATGTGTATATCAATGTCAAAATGTTTATGTTCAATGTAGATCATGTAATGTGTAACCAAAATGTCATGTATGGTAAGTGAAATATATCAACTAAACCATATGTAAAAATGCACAAAAACAAGGTATTGAAGTAAAACATTGTTTAAATCAAAGTTATGTTTTGTGTAACAAATGCATGCTATACTGATACAAACATCTATGCGGTATTGTGAAAATGCATACATCCAAGCCTTGAGACTGTGGCGATAAACCCTTAAACAAATTAAAGGTTTATCTAAGTTATGTATATCAAATTCGGTCATTCCTTCCAATCCAAACAAACCCAGGATTTCAGGAACGTGAGTTGTCAATTCCTATGGTACCACTACCTACTAACGAACGGCGTGATCAATGTTAATGAATGTATTGTTCCATGTTAAACAAACCAAATGTCATACCAAAATGTAAGCATGTTATGAAAACAACTGTACTAAGTATGCACACAATGGGCGTACCTAGCATGAAATGTAATGTAAAACGATGTACTAAGTAATGCACACAATGGGCACACCTAGCATGAAATGTAATGTAAAACGATGTACTAAGTAATGCACACAATGGACATACATAGCATGAAAATATAATGTAAAACAATGTACTAAGTATGCACACAATGGACATACATAGCATGAAATGTAATGTAAAACAATGTACTAAGTATGCACACAATGGACATACATAGCATAAAATGTAATGAAATCATGTACTATAATGTACTAACGAACATAGCAGGTATATGATGTTAAAGCAGGAAAGCATGAAAGTAACAAGTAGGCACATGTGTTCCACCCCAAAACAGTTTGGAAAACAGTAAAAGAGGGGTCTATGTACTCACTTGAGATTGCTCAGAAGTCCTAAGATAACCACCAAGCAATGCTAGAGATCACGGAATCAAACGGCACCTAATATAGGTAACTATGTTAATAAACCGGACCTAAATCGGAAGATCGGGTAGCATGAGGGTTCGTAAACCAAACGAGTATGGAGACTCGTGTAATATGGTTTAACCAAGCCTACATACTAATTGAAACCAAACATAATTGCTTACGACCCATTACGACCCGTTTAGGTAGCTTATGCTACTTTAACGCGTCGTTCGCGTGAAACGCGTTCGGACCGCCTAACTAGTCCTATGACAAGTGTTATATGCCTAAACATGTTACATAATCAGTTATGTGACAAAAGTTTAGGTTACATATGCTTAATTACCAATTATACATGAAAAGGGTATTCTGGTAATTTACCTAAGGCATATAAACTACCTATCATACAACTACTCAAACGATGTGACCATAAGGTATAACCCCGGAAGGTTATTCCCTATATACTATGGTCACCTAAAGTGTTTGGTCAGATCCTAATGATCGACCAAATGGGTCGGGTTCGAAAGTATAAGCGATTGTTTAGATCGCTTACCTTACGACCCTAGACAATGTGGTAATCAGTAGGCATAGTCCCAAGGGACTATAACCATCGTGATTACAATCACGTTGCGAAGTTCAAACGAACTTCGCATTGACCATAAACTGGTCAACGCAGAAAGTCAAACAAAGTTTGACTTTCAGACTCGAAGAGCAGTAAAAGAACGAAAGAATACTTACGAAGGGTCCCCGAATGCTAATCTCGATTCAAGAATCTCAGGTATGAAACAATGGTTTCAACTTAGAGTTTCTCAAATCAAAATTCTAGTGGGTTTTGCAATGGATGGCATGGGGTATTTATAGTGTTTCCCGAACCGTTAGGATCGTTTCTTGGAAAACGTGATTCGATCTTGGCCATACACTTCAAGCACATGGTTTTAGAAAACCATTTGAGCCCCTAGTATTGAGAAATACCATTTGCAAGTGGGTTTGGTGGGTAAAACAGCTGTTAACAGCCTGTTTAAATGAGTTTTCTATTCTGGGAGGCTGATGCGGCCCGCTTCAGGATATGCATAAACTCAGGCGGGCCGCCTGGCCCTTCTGATCAGCTTATAACTTTCAAAAATGACAGTTTCAGCCCCTGCACGTGTTTAAGGCCATTCCCGACACTTCCAAGGCCCGTAAAGCCAACTTTAAGGCCCTAAAATGATGCCTAAACATTGTGGACATGAAACATGCTCAAAAATATGTCGGATGTTGGTTCCTTTGGTCGTACGAACGCGATGTTCGCTTAATTATGACGGAATGCGCACAAGCGCGAAAAACGATCCAAATGACGCGACGAATGGATTTTTCTTATGCCAAACACTAAAATAAAATATTTTAGTGCTTACATAAATTTTTGGATGTCCGGATGTATTCAGAACGTAAGTTATGCGCGAAAATGCAAACTTGTGCACTTTTTGACACTTTTAGTCCCTGAATGACCCAAAAGTTTATTTTAGCACACCGAACCCCTCAAAGCCTATTTCTAAGCTATGTAAAGGATATTTATGGTATGTTTAACTTATGGTCATGTTCCGGAATGTCTGTTACAGTTCAGATTGGCATACTTTCGCAGTTTGTCAAGTTTAGTCCCTGTAAGCGAATTAACTTGTTTTTGCCATACCAAAGCCTTCAAAACTTATTTATAAGTTATGTAAGGGTTATTTAAGGTATGTTAAGTATATGTTGATGTTCCGGAGTATTTGTCGCATTAAACTGGCTACGTTTACGCACCAGTTTGCGTATAACTCTCTAGAAAGTGATATAGAGTTTGAAATTAAATAAAAGTCAAAACATGAAAAATGTAAAACATAACCAAACAAACATTGGGATCAAATGACATTGTTTTATTGATAATGGTACTGTTCATAATGATTACAAGCACAGATGTTACAGTCTCCCCTACTTGTGGAAATTTCATCCCGAAATTTATTTAGAGGAAACTCATGGGAAAAGATGTGGATATTTCGCCTTCATTTGATCTTCGCGTTCCCAAGTAAACTCTGGTCCACGTTTAGCTTCCCAACGAACTTTGACCAAAGGAATGCGCTTGCGTTTAAGCCACTTGACTTCACGTTCCATGATTTCCACAGGTTTCTCAACAAATTTCAGTGTTTTACCAACACGAATTTCGTCAAGTGGTATGTGGAGGTTCTCATCAGCTAAACACCTCTTGAGATTGGACACGTGAAAGGTTGGATGAACATTTCCAAGTTCGGGAGGTAACTCAAGTCTGTAGGCTACCTTACCGATTCTTTCGACGATCTTGAATGGTCCAACGTATCTTGGTGCAAGTTTTCCTTTCTTTCCCAATCTGATTACACCTTTCCAAGGTGAGACCTTAAGTAATACTCGATCACCGACTTGAAATTCCAAGGGCTTGCGTTTACGGTCCGCGTAACTCTTTTGACGGCTTCTAGTTGTCTGAAGGTTATCACGAACTTTCTTAATCTTGTCAGTTGTCTCTAAAATGAGGGCAGGTCCCGTAAGTTGAGCCTCGCCGATCTCATTCCAGCAGACTGGTGAACGACATTTTCGACCATAGAGAGCCTCGAAAGGAGCCATTCTGATGCTGGTGTGATAACTGTTGTTGTAGGAGAATTCAATCAACTTAAGATGTGAATCCCAGCTACCACCAAAATCAATCACACAAGCTCTAAGCATATCCTCCAGAGTCTGGATTGTTCTTTCAGATTGACCATCCGTTTGCGGATGATAAGCTGTGCTCAGATTAAGTTGGGTCCCCATAGCAGATTGCATGGTTCTCCAAAAATGAGAAGTGAAACGAGCATCTCTGTCAGAAATGATGTTCAAAGGAACACCATGTCGAGCCACAATTTCATCCACATAGATTTTTGCAAGTCTGTCAGCAGGAAAATCCTCGCGGATAGGCAAGAAATGCGCTGATTTAGTAAGACGATCAACAACTACCCAGATGGCATCATGACCTTTCTTTGTGCGTGGAAGTTTGGTAACAAGATCCATAGTAATGTTTTCCCATTTCCAAACTGGGATCTCTGGTTGCACCAATAAACCCGAAGGACGTTGATGTTCAGCCTTAACCTTAAGACAAGTAAGGCATTTTGATACATATAAGGCAATGTCTTTCTTCATACCAGGCCACCAATAATGAATACGAAGATCCTTATACATCTTATCTGAGCCCGGATGAATAGAATAACGAGACTTATGGGCTTCATCCATAAGCAAGGTACGAAGATCATCATGGCTTGGGACCCACAAACGGTCCATGAAGTAATACGATCCATTGTCCTTCAGTTCCAGATCAGGTGTTATGTGATAGGGAAATTCTTTATCCATCAAACCTTGTGAAACACAAGATTGTTGTGCCTGAGAAATGCGTGCTTGGATATCGGATCGAGCTTGAATAACAGATTGAACACGTACACAATGAAGCTTAGTACGTTCCTTACGACTCAATGCATCAGCTACGACATTCGCCTTACCAGGATGGTAGCGAATTTCGCAGTCATAGTCGTTTAAAAGCTCAACCCAACGTCGTTGCCTCATGTTGAGTTCTTTCTGATTGAAGATATGCTGAAGACTTTTGTGGTCAGTGAAAACCACACATTTTGTACCGTACAAATAGTGTCTCCAGATCTTTAGAGCGAAAACAACTGTACCCAACTCAAGATCATGAGTGGTGTAGTTCTTCTCATGTATCTTCAACTGCCTCGATGCATATGCTATGACTTTGTTCCTTTGCATAAGAACACAGCCAAGACCCAATTTAGATGCATCGCAATAAACAACGAAATCATCATTGCCCTCAGGCAAAGTCAGAACAGGCGCGTCGCAAAGCTTCTGCTTCAAGTTTTGAAAGGCTTCCTCTTGCTTGAATCCCCAATCAAAGGGCTTGTTCTTCTGAGTTAGAGCAATTAGAGGAACTGCAATCTTTGAGAAGTTCTCAATGAAGCGGCGGTAATAACCCGCTAGACCAAGAAAGGAACGAACCTCAGTGGGAGTAGTAGGCGTATCCCAATCCTTAATCGCACTGATCTTGGAGGGATCTACATGAATACCTTGTTCGTTGATGATATGTCCTAAAAATTGAACTTCTTTAAGCCAAAATTCGCACTTGGAGAATTTGGCGAAAAGTTGCTCTTTCTTTAGGAGTTCCAAAGTAAGACGAAGATGTTGCTCGTGATCAGCTCGCGTCTTAGAATAAATCAAGATGTCGTCAATAAAAACAATGACGAACTGATCCAAATAGGGTTTGCAGACCCTATTCATTAAGTCCATGAAAACAGCAGGAGCATTAGTCAAACCGAATGGCATGACTGTGAACTCGTAATGCCCATACTGAGTGCGGAACGCTGTCTTGGGAATATCTTCTTCATGCACCTGAAGTTGATGATACCCCGAACGAAGATCAATCTTTGAAAAATAAGAAGCGTCCTGTAACTGATCAAAGAGGTCATCAATGCGAGGTAGGGGATATCGATTCTTGATGGTAAGCTTGTTAAGCTCACGATAATCGATACACATACTGAAGGATCCATCCTTCTTCTTGACAAAAAGAACGGGAGCACCCCCAGGGTGAAAAGCTGGGACGGATAAAGCCTTTGTCAGAGAGTTCCTGAAGCTGCTTAGACAACTCTTGCATCTCAGACGGTGCAAGACGATATGGAGCTCTTGCAATGGGATTTGCACCAGGTACGAGATCAATGCGGAACTCGACTTGGCGTGCTGGGGGTAGACCAGGTAACTCTTTAGGGAATACTTCAGAATAATCCCGAACGACAGGAATATCTGAAATAGACTTACCCTTGCCTTTATCCGCTGTAACATGTGCTAAGAAAGCCACATAGTTCTTTCGCAGATACTTCCGAGCTTTAAAACAAGACATGAGTTTGAGACCACCGGCAGGCTTCTCACCACGAACCTGCAGGATCTCGCCTGTCGACAGCGGCACACGAACAATCTTCTCAGAACAAACTATCTCTGCGCGATGCTTGGCTAACCAATCCATACCCACAATAACGTCGAAGCTTCCAAGTTGCATAGGCGTGAGGTCAATAGGAAAAAGATGGTCGTTAAGGTTCAACTGGCAGTTGTGAAGAACAGAATCAAGAATAATGGGTTCACCACTAGCAACTTCTACTGTCAAAGGTTTTCCTAGTTTCGTTCTAGACACGCGAAGCATTGGCTCAAAAGACAATGACACAAAACTCTTGTCGGCACCCGAATCAAAAAGAACAGATGCAGGTTGATTATTAATAAAGAACGTACCGTTCACCACATTATCGTCCGCCTGCGCCTCTTGGGCATTCATGTTAAAAGCTCGCCCTCGAGCCTGAGCCTGATTCTGGTTTGCATTCACCAATCTTGGGCACTGGTTACGGTAGTGGGTCAGATCCCCACAGTTATAACAAGCACCTGGTGGGTATTGTGGTCGTGCAGCTTGACCCTGTTGCTGAGCAACTTGTTGAGCCGGGTTCTGAACTGCCCGATTCTGAGCAAACCGACAAACATCGGCAAGATGACCTGACTTCCCACAGTTAGTACAGAAACGGCACTGATGTTGCGGCTGATGGTGACTGTTGCATCTATTGCACAAAGGTGCATTCCCTGAATAAGGCTTCTTCGCTGGAGGCTGTGCGGGTTGGTTGGGAGCTGCCTGGTTAGCTTGGGCAGTGACAGCATAGTTTTGGGAGGCCTTACGCTTCCTTGACCCTCTCGAAGAACCAGAATTCTTTCCATTCTTGTTTTGACCTTTCTTGCTATCCTCTTTGTCAGACGATTGTTTCTTACCCTTGTCACCCTTCCTGTGTAACTTATTCTTCCGAATCTGCGACTCAGTCAATGTCGCTGATAACTCGATAGCCTGACGGAGTGTGGCAGGGTTACTACCAGTAATGATGTCTTGCACTGAGTCAGGTAGGCCTTCGATGTACCTTTCGATAGCCTTATCGAGTGGGGTAACCATTGTTGGGCATAGCAGACTCAACTCCTCAAACCTATCAGTGTATGCCCTGTGCTCGCCACTATCTTGCTTCAAGTCATCAAACTCTTTCTCCAACGCTCGCTGCTCATGAAGAGGACAGAATTCCCTCATCATAAGGGCCCTAAGTTCAGCCCAGGTTTGTGCTAGAGCAACTTCTGCACCTCGGTCTCTCATAACCCCGTTCCACCATGTGAGAGCCCTCTTCTGAAATACGCTCGAAGAAAACTCGACCTTGCGATTATCCGGACACTGAACATGACGGAAAGTATTCTCAATGCTCTCGAACCATTGAAGAAGCCCAGTCGCTCCCTCAGAACCACTAAACTTGAGTGGTTTAGCCGAGTTAAAATCCTTGTATTTGCATGGAGCATTGTTATTGTTGTTGGCTTGGTGCCATTGAGCAAAGAGATTTGGGAATTGAGCAGCCATCTGCTGCATAATAATTTCTGCAAGTTCGGCAGTCGCTATCTGGTTTTCGCGTCGAGGAGGCATTCTAAAAGAGGAAAACATGAAAGGGAACGAGTGAGATGATTGGATGAAGAGAATGAGATGAAACAAAATTAACAAAAGCAAAGATGGTGGTCATTCGTCCGCATTACCAAGCAAACAAACGACTCACAGTGACTAATCAAAGTAAATGGGTAAAAAAATAATGTATCGCGAAGACATGCTCGCCTATAAGTGAACACTCACCCCAAGAGTTCCCAGGTAAGAGTGACTGGTCCGATTATGTGGATTTGTACGAACACTCTAGCCTTAGACAGAAAACCCAGGGTACAGGCATTCACCCTTCCAGTTTGCACGTGTTCACATTATTTAAAACCCAAAACTTTGACGAGATTTTGAAAACTCAAAGGTGTTCAAAACCATATAACAGAGGGTTCAAAACCTTGTAATAAATCATCCAAAAACAGATGATTGTTTTTCAAAAATCGTTTCGGAAAAATTTGGTTTCTTGTTTTGATAAACACCTAAGGATAGGTGATGTACATGTTTTAAGATCTAAACACAATATAACTTGTGTTAGGGTCCTAGGAAAGTTATAGTCTAGGTCAAAGCATTACTAATAACCTAATTCCCTATAACTATTGGCTCTGATACCAACTCTTCTGTCACACCCCGACCACGTGTAACATGCAAAACGTGGCGGAAAACGTCAGGGAGTGTTGTAACAGAATTAATTGTTTCATAACCATGGCATACAAAGTTGTATTTATTTATCAATATAAGAGTTACATTGTTTTAAACCGGAATCAAAAGAGTTTATAATATAATTAAACATGTCTATCTTCATTTTTAGTCTCTAAGGCACAGGTCCGCCCTAGTGTCCTGATCAACATCCTACGGAAAAGCTCCTGAAAACACATGTGAAAATAGGTACGTCAGCATAAAAATGCCTGTGAGATACATAGGTTTTGTAAAAATAGTATTCATGACTTGAGTTTAAGAAAATGTTTAGTCATGAACCTTGTAATTTGCTTTGTCTTGTAAATCATTTGAAAAACGATAAGATCAGTTGATATGTATAAGTAAATGTAAGGTTAAATGAATAACCATTTAAAATGAGTTGTATAAAATAAACTGTTTTGTAAAACAATGTCTTGAGAAAAGTATGTTATTTGTATAAAATGTAATATATCTATACTGAAATGATTTAAATAACGTTACGATATGTAATATTATACAAACACTTATATATAGGAAGTACCAGCGGCGTATCCACCATGCTTGTATCATATTACACACGCATCGTTACTCAAATCACTTACCCAAACAACCACCAATGTAACTTGTTCATGTACAAATCAAATGTCAAGTGTTATTGTGTAAACCATATCAAAGTGTCTATGTCCAATGTAAACCACCAAATGTGTATATCAATGTCAAAATGTTTATGTTCAATGTAAACCACCAAATGTGTATATCAATGTCAAAATGTTTATGTTCAATGTAGATCATGTAATGTGTAACCAAAATGTCATGTATGGTAAGTGAAATATATCAACTAAACCATATGTAAAAATGCACAAAAACAAGGTATTGAAGTAAAACATTGTTTAAATCAAAGTTATGTTTTGTGTAACAAATGCATGCTATACTGATACAAACATCTATGCGGTATTGTGAAAATGCATACATCCAAGCCTTGAGACTGTGGCGATAAACCCTTAAACAAATTAAAGGTTTATCTAAGTTATGTATATCGAATTCGGTCATTCCTTCCAATCCAAACAAACCCAGGATTTCAGGAACGTGAGTTGTCAATTCCTATGGTACCACTACCTACTAACGAACGGCGTGATCAATGTTAATGAATGTATTGTTCCATGTTAAACAAACCAAATGTCATACCAAAATGTAAGCATGTTATGAAAACAACTGTACTAAGTATGCACACAATGGGCGTACCTAGCATGAAATGTAATGTAAAACGATGTACTAAGTAATGCACACAATGGGCACACCTAGCATGAAATGTAATGTAAAACGATGTACTAAGTAATGCACACAATGGACATACATAGCATGAAAATGTAATGTAAAACAATGTACTAAGTATGCACACAATGGACATACATAGCATGAAATGTAATGTAAAACAATGTACTAAGTATGCACACAATGGACATACATAGCATAAAATGTAATGAAATCATGTACTATAATGTACTAACGAACATAGCAGGTATATGATGTTAAAGCAGGAAAGCATGAAAGTAACAAGTAGGCACATGTGTTCCACCCCAAAACAGTTTGGAAAACAGTAAAAGAGGGGTCTATGTACTCACTTGAGATTGCTCAGAAGTCCTAAGATAACCACCAAGCAATGCTAGAGATCACGGAATCAAACGGCACCTAATATAGGTAACTATGTTAATAAACCGGACCTAAATCGGAAGATCGGGTAGCATGAGGGTTCGTAAACCAAACGAGTATGGAGACTCGTGTAATATGGTTTAACCAAGCCTACATACTAATTGAAACCAAACATAATTGCTTACAACCCATTACGACCCGTTTAGGTAGCTTATGCTACTTTAACGCGTCGTTCGCGTGAAACGCGTTCGGACCGCCTAACTAGTCCTATGACAAGTGTTATATGCCTAAACATGTTACATAATCAGTTATGTGACAAAAGTTTAGGTTACATATGCTTAATTACCAATTATACATGAAAAGGGTATTCTGGTAATTTACCTAAGGCATATAAACTACCTATCATACAACTACTCAAACGATGTGACCATAAGGTATAACCCCGGAAGGTTATTCCCTATATACTATGGTCACCTAAAGTGTTTGGTCGGATCCTAATGATCGACCAAATGGGTCGGGTTCGAAAGTATAAGCGATTGTTTAGATCGCTTACCTTACGACCCTAGACAATGTGGTAATCAGTAGGCATAGTCCCAAGGGACTATAACCATCGTGATTACAATCACGTTGCGAAGTTCAAACGAACTTCGCATTGACCATAAACTGGTCAACGCAGAAAGTCAAACAAAGTTTGACTTTCAGACTCGAAGAGCAGTAAAAGAACGAAAGAATACTTACGAAGGGTCCCCGAATGCTAATCTCGATTCAAGAATCTCAGGTATGAAACAATGGTTTCAACTTAGAGTTTCTCAAATCAAAATTCTAGTGGGTTTTGCAATGGATGGCATGGGGTATTTATAGTGTTTCCCGAACCGTTAGGATCGTTTCTTGGAAAACGTGATTCGATCTTGGCCATACACTTCAAGCACATGGTTTTAGAAAACCATTTGAGCCCCTAGTATTGAGAAATACCATTTGCAAGTGGGTTTGGTGGGTAAAACAGCTGTTAACAGCCTGTTTAAATGAGTTTTCTGTTCTGGGAGGCTGATGCGGCCCGCTTCAGGATATGCATAAACTCAGGCGGGCCGCCTGGCCCTTCTGATCAGCTTATAACTTTCAAAAATGACAGTTTCAGCCCCTGCACGTGTTTAAGGCCATTCCCGACACTTCCAAGGCCCGTAAAGCCAACTTTAAGGCCCTAAAATGATGCCTAAACATTGTGGACATGAAACATGCTCAAAAATATGTCGGATGTTGGTTCCTTTGGTCGTACGAACGCGATGTTCGCTTAATTATGACGGAATGCGCACAAGCGCGAAAAACGATCCAAATGACGCGACGAATGGATTTTTCTTATGCCAAACACTAAAATAAAATATTTTAGTGCTTACATAAATTTTTGGATGTCCGGATGTATTCAGAACGTAAGTTATGCGCGAAAATGCAAACTTGTGCACTTTTTGACACTTTTAGTCCCTGAATGACCCAAAAGTTTATTTTAGCACACCGAACCCCTCAAAGCCTATTTCTAAGCTATGTAAAGGATATTTATGGTATGTTTAACTTATGGTCATGTTCCGGAATGTCTGTTACAGTTCAGATTGGCATACTTTCGTAGTTTGTCAAGTTTAGTCCCTATAAGCGAATTAACTTGTTTTTGCCATACCAAAGCCTTCAAAACTTATTTATAAGTTATGTAAGGGTTATTTAAGGTATGTTAAGTATATGTTGATGTTCCGGAGTATTTTTCGCATTAAACTGGCTACGTTTACGCACCAGTTTGCGTATAACTCTCTAGAAAGTGATATAGAGTTTGAAATTAAATAAAAGTCAAAACATGAAAAATGTAAAACATAACCAAACAAACATTGGGATCAAATGACATTGTTTTATTGATAATGGTACTGTTCATAATGATTACAAGCACAGATGTTACAGTCTCCCCTACTTGTGGAAATTTCATCCCGAAATTTATTTAGAGGAAACTCATGGGAAAAGATGTGGATATTTCGCCTTCATTTGATCTTCGCGTTCCCAAGTAAACTCTGGTCCACGTTTAGCTTCCCAACGAACTTTGACCAAAGGAATGCGCTTGCGTTTAAGCCACTTGACTTCACGTTCCATGATTTCCACAGGTTTCTCAACAAATTTCAGTGTTTTACCAACACGAATTTCGTCAAGTGGTATGTGGAGGTTCTCATCAGCTAAACACCTCTTGAGATTGGACACGTGAAAGGTTGGATGAACATTTCCAAGTTCGGGAGGTAACTCAAGTCTGTAGGCTACCTTACCGATTCTTTCGACGATCTTGAATGGTCCAACGTATCTTGGTGCAAGTTTTCCTTTCTTTCCCAATCTGATTACACCTTTCCAAGGTGAGACCTTAAGTAATACTCGATCACCGACTTGAAATTCCAAGGGCTTGCGTTTACGGTCCGCGTAACTCTTTTGACGGCTTCTAGTTGTCTGAAGGTTATCACGAACTTTCTTAATCTTGTCAGTTGTCTCTAAAATGAGGGCAGGTCCCGTAAGTTGAGCCTCGCCGATCTCATTCCAGCAGACTGGTGAACGACATTTTCGACCATAGAGAGCCTCGAAAGGAGCCATTCTGATGCTGGTGTGATAACTGTTGTTGTAGGAGAATTCAATCAACTTAAGATGTGAATCCCAGCTACCACCAAAATCGATCACACAAGCTCTAAGCATATCCTCCAGAGTCTGGATTGTTCTTTCAGATTGACCATCCGTTTGCGGATGATAAGCTGTGCTCAGATTAAGTTGGGTCCCCATAGCAGATTGCATGGTTCTCCAAAAATGAGAAGTGAAACGAGCATCTCTGTCAGAAATGATGTTCAAAGGAACACCATGTCGAGCCACAATTTCATCCACATAGATTTTTGCAAGTCTGTCAGCAGGAAAATCCTCGCGGATAGGCAAGAAATGCGCTGATTTAGTAAGACGATCAACAACTACCCAGATGGCATCATGACCTTTCTTTGTGCGTGGAAGTTTGGTAACAAGATCCATAGTAATGTTTTCCCATTTCCAAACTGGGATCTCTGGTTGCACCAATAAACCCGAAGGACGTTGATGTTTAGCCTTAACCTTAAGAGAAGTAAGGCATTTTGATACATATAAGGCAATGTCTTTCTTCATACCAGGCCACCAATAATGAATACGAAGATCCTTATACATCTTATCTGAGCCCGGATGAATAGAATAACGAGACTTATGGGCTTCATCCATAAGCAAGGTACGAAGATCATCATGGCTTGGGACCCACAAACGGTCCATGAAGTAATACGATCCATTGTCCTTCAGTTCCAGATCAGGTGTTATGTGATAGGGAAATTCTTTATCCATCAAACCTTGTGAAACACAAGATTGTTGTGCCTGAGAAATGCGTGCTTAGATATCGGATCGAGCTTGAATAACAGATTGAACACGTACACAATGAAGCTTAGTACGTTCCTTACGACTCAATGCATCAGCTACGACATTCGCCTTACCAGGATGGTAGCGAATTTCGCAGTCATAGTCGTTTAAAAGCTCAACCTAACGTCGTTGCCTCATGTTGAGTTCTTTCTGATTGAAGATATGCTGAAGACTTTTGTGGTCAGTGAAAACCACACATTTTGTACCGTACAAATAGTGTCTCCAGATCTTTAGAGCGAAAACAACTGTACCTAACTCAAGATCATGAGTGGTGTAGTTCTTCTCATGTATCTTCAACTGCCTCGATGCATATGCTATGACTTTGTTCCTTTGCATAAGAACACAGCCAAGACCCAATTTAGATGCATCGCAATAAACGACGAAATCATCATTGCCCTCAGGCAAAGTCAGAACAGGCGCGTCGCAAAGCTTCTGCTTCAAGTTTTGAAAGGCTTCCTCTTGCTTGAATCCCCAATCAAAGGGCTTGTTCTTCTGAGTTAGAGCAATTAGAGGAACTGCAATCTTTGAGAAGTTCTCAATGAAGCGGCGGTAATAACCCGCTAGACCAAGAAAAGAACGAACCTCAGTGGGAGTAGTAGGCGTATCCCAATCCTTAATCGCACTGATCTTGGAGGGATCTACATGAATACCTTGTTCGTTGATGATATGTCCTAAAAATTGAACTTCTTTAAGCCAAAATTCGCACTTGGAGAATTTGGCGAAAAGTTGCTCTTTCTTTAGGAGTTCCAAAGTAAGACGAAGATGTTGCTCGTGATCAGCTCGCGTCTTAGAATAAATCAAGATGTCGTCAATAAAAACAATGACGAACTGATCCAAATAGGGTTTACAGACCCTATTCATTAAGTCCATGAAAACAGCAGGAGCATTAGTCAAACCGAATGGCATGACTGTGAACTCGTAATGCCCATACTGAGTGCGGAACGCTGTCTTGGGAATATCTTCTTCATGCACCCGAAGTTGATGATACCCCGAACGAAGATCAATCTTTGAAAAATAAGAAGCGTCCTGTAACTGATCAAAGAGGTCATCAATGCGAGGTAGGGGATATCGATTCTTGATGGTAAGCTTGTTAAGCTCACGATAATCGATACACATCCTGAAGGATCCATCCTTCTTCTTGACAAAAAGAACGGGAGCACCCCAGGGTGAAAAGATGGGACGGATAAAGCCTTTGTCAGAGAGTTCCTGAAGCTGCTTAGACAACTCTTGCATCTCAGACGGTGCAAGACGATATGGAGCTCTTGCAATGGGATTTGCACCAGGTACGAGATCAATGCGGAACTCGACTTGGCGTGCTGGGGGTAGACCAGGTAACTCTTTAGGGAATACTTCAGAATAATCCCGAACGACAGGAATATCTGAAATAGACTTACCCTTGCCTTTATCCGCTGTAACATGTGCTAAGAAAGCCACATAGTTCTTTCGCAGATACTTCCGAGCTTTAAAACAAGACATGAGTTTGAGACCACCGGCAGGCTTCTCACCACGAACCTGCAGGATCTCGCCTGTCGACAGCGGCACACGAACAATCTTCTCAGAACAAACTATCTCTGCGCGATGCTTGGCTAACCAATCCATACCCACAATAACGTCGAAGCTTCCAAGTTGCATAGGCGTGAGGTCAATAGGAAAAAGATGGTCGTTAAGGTTCAACTGGCAGTTGTGAAGAACAGAATCAAGAATAATGGGTTCACCACTAGCAACTTCTACTGTCAAAGGTTTTCCTAGTTTCGTTCTAGACACGCGAAGCATTGGCTCAAAAGACAATGACACAAAACTCTTGTCGGCACCCGAATCAAAAAGAACAGATGCAGGTTGATTATTAATAAAGAACGTACCGTTCACCACATTATCGTCCGCCTGCGCCTCTTGGGCATTCATGTTAAAAGCTCGCCCTCGAGCCTGAGCCTGATTCTGGTTTGCATTCACCAATCTTGGGCACTGGTTACGGTAGTGGGTCAGATCCCCACAGTTATAACAAGCACCTGGTGGGTATTGTGGTCGTGTAGCTTGACCCTGTTGCTGAGCAACTTGTTGAGCCGGGTTCTGAACTGCCCGATTCTGAGCAAACCGACAAACATCGGCAAGATGACCTGACTTCCCACAGTTAGTACAGAAACGGCACTGATGTTGCGGCTGATGGTGACTGTTGCATCTATTGCACAAAGGTGCATTCCCTGAATAAGGCTTCTTCGCTGGAGGCTGTGCGGGTTGGTTGGGAGCTGCCTGGTTAGCTTGGGCAGTGACAGCATAGTTTTGGGAGGCCTTACGCTTCCTTGACCCTCTCGAAGAACCAGAATTCTTTCCATTCTTGTTTTGACCTTTCTTGCTATCCTCTTTGTCAGACGATTGTTTCTTACCCTTGTCACCCTTCCTGTGTAACTTATTCTTCCGAATCTGCGACTCAGTCAATGTCGCTGATAACTCGATAGCCTGACGGAGTGTGGCAGGGTTACTACCAGTAATGATGTCTTGCACTGAGTCAGGTAGGCCTTCGATGTACCTTTCGATAGCCTTATCGAGTGGGGTAACCATTGTTGGGCATAGCAGACTCAACTCCTCAAACCTATCAGTGTATGCCCTGTGCTCGCCACTATCTTGCTTCAAGTCATCAAACTCTTTCTCCAACGCTCGCTGCTCATGAAGAGGACAGAATTCCCTCATCATAAGGGCCCTAAGTTCAGCCCAGGTTTGTGCTAGAGCAACTTCTGCACCTCGGTCTCTCATAACCCCGTTCCACCATGTGAGAGCCCTCTTCTGAAATACGCTCGAAGAAAACTCGACCTTGCGATTATCCGGACACTGAACATGACGGAAAGTATTCTCAATGCTCTCGAACCATTGAAGAAGCCCAGTCGCTCCCTCAGAACCACTAAACTTGAGTGGTTTAGCCGAGTTAAAATCCTTGTATTTGCATGGAGCATTGTTATTGTTGTTGGCTTGGTGCCATTGAGCAAAGAGATTTGGGAATTGAGCAGCCATCTGCTGCATAATAATTTCTGCAAGTTCGGCAGTCGCTATCTGGTTTTCGCGTCGAGGAGGCATTCTAAAAGAGGAAAACATGAAAGGGAACGAGTGAGATGATTGGATGAAGAGAATGAGATGAAACAAAATTAACAAAAGCAAAGATGGTGGTCATTCGTCCGCATTACCAAGCAAACAAACGACTCACAGTGACTAATCAAAGTAAATGGGTAAAAAAATAATGTATCGCGAAGACATGCTCGCCTATAAGTGAACACTCACCCCAAGAGTTCCCAGGTAAGAGTGACTGGTCCGATTATGTGGATTTGTACGAACACTCTAGCCTTAGACAGAAAACCCAGGGTACAGGCATTCACCCTTCCAGTTTGCACGTGTTCACATTATTTAAAACCCAAAACTTTGACGAGATTTTGAAAACTCAAAGGTGTTCAAAACCATATAACAGAGGGTTCAAAACCTTGTAATAAATCATCCAAAAACAGATGATTGTTTTTCAAAAATCGTTTCGGAAAAATTTGGTTTCTTGTTTTGATAAACACCTAAGGATAGGTGATGTACATGTTTTAAGATCTAAACACAATATAACTTGTGTTAGGGTCCTAGGAAAGTTATAGTCTAGGTCAAAGCATTACTAATAACCTAATTCCCTATAACTATTGGCTCTGATACCAACTCTTCTGTCACACCCCGACCACGTGTAACATGCAAAACGTGGCGGAAAACGTCAGGGAGTGTTGTAACAGAATTAATTGTTTCATAACCATGGCATACAAAGTTGTACTTATTTATCAATATAAGAGTTACATTGTTTTAAACCGGAATCAAAAGAGTTTATAATATAATTAAACATGTCTATCTTCATTTTTAGTCTCTAAGGCACAGGTCCGCCCTAGTGTCCTGATCAACATCCTACGGAAAAGCTCCTGAAAACACATGTGAAAATAGGTACGTCAGCATAAAAATGCCTGTGAGATACATAGGTTTTGTAAAAATAGTATTCATGACTTGAGTTTAAGAAAATGTTTAGTCATGAACCTTGTAATTTGCTTTGTCTTGTAAATCATTTGAAAAACGATAAGATCAGTTGATATGTATAAGTAAATGTAAGGTTAAATGAATAACCATTTAAAATGAGTTGTATAAAATAAACTGTTTTGTAAAACAATGTCTTGAGAAAAGTATGTTATTTGTATAAAATGTAATATGTCTATACTGAAATGATTTAAATAACGTTACGATATGTAATATTATACAAACACTTATATATAGGAAGTACCAGCGGCGTATCCACCATGCTTGTATCATATTACACACGCATCGTTACTCAAATCACTTACCCAAACAACCACCAATGTAACTTGTTCATGTACAAATCAAATGTCAAGTGTTATTGTGTAAACCATATCAAAGTGTCTATGTCCAATGTAAACCACCAAATGTGTATATCAATGTCAAAATGTTTATGTTCAATGTAAACCACCAAATGTGTATATCAATGTCAAAATGTTTATGTTCAATGTAGATCATGTAATGTGTAACCAAAATGTCATGTATGGTAAGTGAAATATATCAACTAAACCATATGTAAAAATGCACAAAAACAAGGTATTGAAGTAAAACATTGTTTAAATCAAAGTTATGTTTTGTGTAACAAATGCATGCTATACTGATACAAACATCTATGCGGTATTGTGAAAATGCATACATCCAAGCCTTGAGACTGTGGCGATAAACCCTTAAACAAATTAAAGGTTTATCTAAGTTATGTATATCGAATTCGGTCATTCCTTCCAATCCAAACAAACCCAGGAGTTCAGGAACGTGAGTTGTCAATTCCTATGGTACCACTACCTACTAACGAACGGCGTGATCAATGTTAATGAATGTATTGTTCCATGTTAAACAAACCAAATGTCATACCAAAATGTAAGCATGTTATGAAAACAACTGTACTAAGTATGCACACAATGGGCGTACCTAGCATGAAATGTAATGTAAAACGATGTACTAAGTAATGCACACAATGGACATACATAGCATGAAAATGTAATGTAAAACAATGTACTAAGTATGCACACAATGGACATACATAGCATGAAATGTAATGTAAAACAATGTACTAAGTATGCACACAATGGACATACATAGCATAAAATGTAATGAAATCATGTACTATAATGTACTAACGAACATAGCAGGTATATGATGTTAAAGCAGGAAAGCATGAAAGTAACAAGTAGGCACATGTGTTCCACCCCAAAACAGTTTGGAAAACAGTAAAACAGGGGTCTATGTACTCACTTGAGATTGCTCAGAAGTCCTAAGATAACCACCAAGCAATGCTAGAGATCACGGAATCAAACGGCACCTAATATAGGTAACTATGTTAATAAACCGGACCTAAATCGGAAGATCGGGTAGCATGAGGGTTCGTAAACCAAACGAGTATGGAGACTCGTGTAATATGGTTTAACCAAGCCTACATACTAATTGAAACCAAACATAATTGCTTACGACCCATTACGACCCGTTTAGGTAGCTTATGCTACTTTAACGCGTCGTTCGCGTGAAACGCGTTCGGACCGCCTAACTAGTCCTATGACAAGTGTTATATGCCTAAACATGTTACATAATCAGTTATGTGACAAAAGTTTAGGTTACATATGCTTAATTACGAATTATACATGAAAAGAGTATTCTGGTAATTTACCTAAGGCATATAAACTACCTATCATACAACTACTCAAACGATGTGACCATAAGGTATAACCCCGGAAGGTTATTCCCTATATACTATGGTCACCTAAAGTGTTTGGTCGGATCCTAATGATCGACCAAATGGGTCGGGTTCGAAAGTATAAGCGATTGTTTAGATCGCTTACCTTACGACCCTAGACAACGTGGTAATCAGTAGGCATAGTCCCAAGGGACTATAACCATCGTGATTACAATCACGTTGCGAAGTTCAAACGAACTTCGCATTGACCATAAACTGGTCAACGCAGAAAGTCAAACAAAGTTTGACTTTCAGACTCGAAGAGCAGTAAAAGAACGAAAGAATACTTACGAAGGGTCCCCGAATGCTAATCTCGATTCAAGAATCTCAGGTATGAAACAATGGTTTCAACTTAGAGTTTCTCAAATCAAAATTCTAGTGGGTTTTGCAATGGATGGCATGGGGTATTTATAGTGTTTCCCGAACCGTTAGGATCGTTTCTTGGAAAACGTGATTCGATCTTGGCCATACACTTCAAGCACATGGTTTTAGAAAACCATTTGAGCCCCTAGTATTGAGAAATACCATTTGCAAGTGGGTTTGGTGGGTAAAACAGCTGTTAACAGCCTGTTTAAATGAGTTTTCTATTCTGGGAGGTTGATGCGGCCCGCTTCAGGATATGCATAAACTCAGGCGGGCTGCCTGGCCCTTCTGATCAGCTTATAACTTTCAAAAATGACAGTTTCAGCCCCTGCACGTGTTTAAGGCCATTCCCGACACTTCCAAGGCCCGTAAAGCCAACTTTAAGGCCCTAAAATGATGCCTAAACATTGTGGACATGAAACATGCTCAAAAATATGTCGGATGTTGGTTCGTTTGGTCGTACGAACGCGATGTTCGCTTAATTACGACGGAATGCGCACAAGCGCGAAAAACGATCCAAATGACGCGACGAATGGATTTTTCTTATGCCAAACACTAAAATAAAATATTTTAGTGCTTACATAAATTTTTGGATGTCCGGATGTATTCAGAACGTAAGTTATGCGCGAAAATGCAAACTTGTGCACTTTTTGACACTTTTAGTCCCTGAATGACCCAAAAGTTTATTTTAGCACACCGAACCCCTCAAAGCCTATTTCTAAGCTATGTGAAGGATATTTATGGTATGTTTAACTTATGGTCATGTTCCGGAATGTCTGTTACAGTTCAGATTGGCATACTTTTGCAGTTTGTCAAGTTTAGTCCCTGTAAGCGAATTAACTTGTTTTTGCCATACCAAAGCCTTCAAAACTTATTTCTAAGTTATGTAAGGGTTATTTAAGGTATGTTAAGTATATGTTGATGTTCCGGAGTATTTGTCGCATTAAACTGGCTACGTTTGCGCACCAGTTTGCGTATAACTCTCTAGAAAGTGATATAGAGTTTGAAATTGAATAAAAGTCAAAACATGAAAAATGTAAAACATAACCAAACAAACATTGGGATCAAATGACATTGTTTTATTGATAATGGTACTGTTCATAATGATTACAAGCACAGATGTTACAATTACACTTTTTTTGACACTTGATCATGGTCATCCACTTGTTAGAGACTGATTTGGGAGCTTAAAAACCCATCAAACATGCCCACAAGATTGAAAATAAGCAAAGGAAACAAGGTACTAGCAGCTGGGTTTAAGAAAAATGGTTTTTGCTGACCTGGGGAGGCTTTATGGATGGTAAAGGACTCCATACGGTCCGTATGCTCTTTGTTGCTGGCAATAAGTTTCAATAATTGGCAGAACAGGCCCCTGTGACTCTGAACTTGATTTTTGATGCGTTTTGGCACTTCTAACACCTGTCAAGCCCATTTTTAAGCTCCATAATGATGTCAAAGCACTGGGAACTTAAAATGTGCTCAGAAATGATACGGATGTCGGTTCGTTTGGCCATACGGTTACGTTGTTCGGTTAATTACGACGAAAATCGTAACGGACGCGAAACCGATCTAAATTGCGAAACGAATAAAGTTTTAGCATTCAAATCACTAAAATAAAATATTTTAATGATTACAAAAATTTTTGGATGTCCAGATATATTCAGAACGTAAGACATGCGCGAAAATGCAAACTTATACACTTTTTGACGCTTTTAGTCCCTGATTGACCAATAAGTTTATTTTAGCATACCGAACCCTTCAAAGCCTATTTCTAAGCTATGTAAAGGATATTTAGGGCATTTTTAACTTATGGTCAAGTTTCGGAATGTTCAATACTATTTGATTCGGTAGACTTTTGCAATTTGACGCAAATAGTCCCTGTGATCGAAAAAACTTGATTTCGACACACCAAACCCTCCAAAACTTATTTCTAAGTTATGTAAAGGTTATTTAAGGTATGTTAAGCCTATGTCACTGTTATGGAGTGTTTTTCGTGTTAAACTGATTACGTTTACGCATCAGTTCGCGTATAACTTTCCAGAAAGCGATTTGAGCTCGAAATCAAACGAGAATTGATATGTGCAAATGATACACATATTTATACAAATCCCAAGTATGAAACACAATAATTCATTGATTTGGTATTTGTTTGATGGTCGAAGAGGCACAGATGTCACAGTATCCCCTACTTTAGGAAATTTCGTCCCGAAATTTATTCGTAGGAGTCTGTCTGTGATGTTGTGTTAAATAATTGTCTTGCATGGAATCTAGGGTGTCATCTATTTGCGTAGAGTAACCCATCAAAGATTTTTATGCAATGCATAACCCTGTCATTTCCTAGTGGACATACTTCAGAAACGAAAATGAATGGATGATTCATTTTTCTCCCCGGTTTCTTCGTCAAAAGTGGGAATGAAGGATAATAGAATAAGATATTCATTTTCCCTCGACGGATATTCTTCAGAAGCCAAAATGAATGGACGATTCATTTTTCTCAACAGGTTCTTCGTCAGAAATGTAAATGAAGGAATAATCAAAAGGATATTCATTTCCCTCGACGGATATTCTTCAGAAGCGAAAATGAATGGATGCTTCATTTTCCTCAACGGGTTCTTCGTCAGAAATGGAAATGAAGGAATAATCAAAAGGATATTCATTTCCCTCGATGGATATTCTTCAGAAGCGAAATGGATGATTCATTTTCCTCAGCGGGTTCTTCGTCAGAAATGGAAATGAAGGAATAATCAAAAGGATATTCATTTCCCTCAACGGATATTCTTCAGAAGCGAAATGGATGATTCATTTTCCTCAACGGGTTCTTCGTCAGAAATGGAAATGAAGGAATGATCAAAAGGATATTCATTTCCCTCAACGGATATTCTTCAGAAGCGAAAATGAATGGACGATTCATTTTCCTCAACGGGTTCTTCGTCAGAAATGGAAATGAAGGAATGATCAAAAGATATTCATTTCCCTCAACGGATATTCTTCAGAAGCGAAAATGAATGGACGATTCATTTTCCTCAACGGGTTCTTCGTCAGAAATGGAAATGAAGGAATGATCAAAAGGATATTCATTTCCCTCAACGGATATTCTTCAGAAGCGAAAATGAATGGACGATTCATTTTCCTCAACGGGTTCTTCGTCAGAAATGGAAATGAATGGAGTTAACTCTAGATACATGACAAAACTTGCTGTGATTTCTGTGCACTAAATTCCATAATTATGTATGCATCCATAATTACGTAATTCCTTGCACAGTTTGTTTTATAATGTGAAGGGGATAGAATTTGAACAAGCTCGAGATAACTTTGATTAGGTCAACACATAAACACATAATCACATAATTGTTTTCTTGGTTATTAATTTGTTATTATCTTGTTATTAATTGTTATTAACTTGTTGTCGATTTGTACATGGGTATTCAAGGTATACCAGGGACCCAGTCGATGGACTTCAACGTCCTTAAGAATCTATCTGTAAAGATAGGATGTTCTTATAAGAATTTGATTTCGATTACAAGGAATCGTAACATTCGAATTATGGTACACAAGGAATCTAATTAAGGACTTTGATTCTGCGCTTTGAACATCCACGAGGATCTAATTATGAAGAAGAACCTCTAAGGATTTGGAATTCGTATAGCGCGAAGAGTTTGGGAACTTTGATACTAAGTATGCTAAGCCCACATACGAAGTACAGTGTTTATGAGATCAAGGTACTAGATATGCCAAGATAACATATGAGGCAAACGGATTCTTGAAGTCATTATGCCAAGCATGCAAAGCTAGTATACAATGCAGGGTGTTCTTGTGAATTGAGTGCTACGTATGTTAAGGCAACATACGAGCAAAGTTGTTTTTGAAAGCTATGCTAGGAATTGTTAAAAATATGATTTTGAAAACCTTTTTGTAATGCTTTTAAAATTATGTACTAAGTATATTAGGTAAACATTTTTATGAAATGTTTTAAAAACATGCGAGATGATTTTGAAAGTATGTATGAGGTTTTTGAAAACATGCATAATCTTTTGAAATCATATGCTGTGTAAAATATCGTGTAGTCGGGAAGATATGATACGTAAGACCAATCAAGGGCTTACGGAAATACCCTTAGGTACCATATTAAGGATTTATAGTGGTACTTTGGGTATTCGTCCAGAGTTGTAACTTGCGCCTTGTACTTCGTTTTCCTTGGAAGAAACGGGTACTTAGGATTTTCGTGGAAATCGCAAGAAACCATAAGATGGAAGAATTTTGAGAGTAGGTTGTTTTACAAGGAAATGCAGTTCCTTGATCGTCGATATCGTAGGGGATATACAGTAACCACACTTGTACACTGCGATGTAAATAAAAGATTTATTTATAAACAAAAACAACTGTTTCATAGACCATGATAACAAAAGAAAATAATACGTAAGGCTCGATTAATTCTAAACAACGTCATCTTCTAGTCTGTCAAATGCTCATCCCTCCGCTGGATTCGCATTAGGAAGCTTTGGGCAATTTCTTCGGAAATGACCCATCTCGCCACAGTTGTAGCAAGAACCTGGTGGAAAACGAGCTTGAGCAGGATTGTTGTCAGCTTGATTTGGTGCAGCTACAGCTTGGCAAACCCTCGCTGTATGACCTATAAGTCCACAAATTAGGCATTTGCGGCACTTCACACTAGCATGATGATGAAGGCTACATTGGTTGCACAAGGGTGCAGTTCCGTTGTATGGCTTCCTAGCAGGGGGTTGAGCTGGTTGGTTGGGGACAACTTGATCATTGTGAGCAACCACGATGAAGTTCTGAGAAGCCTTTCGCTTCTTTGACTTCTTGGAGGATTCAATCTGCTCATCCTTTGGTTTCGATTCATCGGTCGGTTTCTTATCACCCTTTTGGAAAAGTTTACCTTTCCTGATCTGAGATTCAGTCAAGGTAGCGGATAGCTCAATGGCCTGTCTAACTGTAGTGGGGTTGCTACCAGTAACAATGTCTTGTACTGAGTCAGGGAGGCCATCGATATACTTTTCAATTGCCTTATCCAAAGGCGTAACCATGGTTGGGTATAACAGACTTAATTCCTCATACCGATCCATGTAGGCTCGATGCTCACCACTATCTTGCTTAAGATCGTCGAATTCCCTTTCCAATGCCCTGATTTCATGACGAGGACAGAATTCCTTCATCATTAGAGCTCGAAGCTCTTCCCAGGTTTGAGCCAGTGCTACATCGGCACCCCTATCTCTCATCACACCATTCCACCATGTTAAAGCTCGTTTCTCAAAGACACTAGATGCGAATTCAACCTTTCGCTCGTTTGGACACTGAACATGTCTGAAGGTGCTCTCTAGACTCACGAACCATTGCAGGAGTGCAGTTGCTCCTTGAGACCCAAAAAATTTTGATGGCTTAGCTGAGTTGAGCGTTTTGAAGTTACATGGAGCATTATTGTTGTTATTGTAGGCTTGGTTACATTGAGCAATGATGTTTGGGAGTGCAGCAGCCATTTGCTGTGTAATGATAGCTGCCAGTTCGGCATTAGGTATCTGATTGTCACGTCGTGGAGGCATTCTAAAAGAGAAAGCATGAGAGAAAACAAGTGAAATGACATTGGGTAAGAATAGAATGTTACAATTACCGACCAAAAAGGCATGGATGATGGTCATTTGTTCGTACCACGAAGCAAACAAACGACACACAAAAGCTGAACAAAGTAAATAGGTCCTCATAATGTATCGCGAAGACATGCTTTAGCCAATAAGTGGACACTCACCCCAAGAGTTCCCAGGTAAGAGTGACCGATCCGATTATGTGGATTTGTACGAACACTCTAGCCTTAGACAGAAAACTCGGGATACAGGCACCCACCCTTCCAGATTGCACGTGTTCAAATTAATAACACCCAAACTTTGACGAGATTTTGAAAACTTTAAAGGTTCAAAACCTTATAATAAATCATCCTTGAACAGATGATTGGTTTTTTTTCAAAGCGGATTCAAAATTTGTGTTCTTGTTGTGGTTGTCACCTAAAGATAGGCGACGGTATTGTTTTAAGACCAAACGCAAGTAAACTCGCGTTAGGGTCCTAGGAAGGTTATAGACTAGGTCAAATTATTACTAATAACCTAATTCCCTATAACCATGGGCTCTGATACCAACTTTTCTGTCACACCCCGACCGCGTTAAAACAACAAACCACGGCGGAAACGTCGGGGAGTGTCGTAACAGAATCATTGTTTCATAACACATGGATTAAAGTTCTGTTTTATTGATTAAGTTTATTACATTGTATTGAAATTAGAAACAAAACATGAACAAATTGACTTTCATTGTCATTAAGTCACTAAGGCCTCGTCCATTCCTATGTGAGCATGCACCAATATCATCATCAAACATCATCAACTATGGTACCTGAAACATATGTGAAAATACGTCAGCATAAAAATGTCGAAGAGTACATAAGGTTTATGTGAGTGTCAGATTCATGGCTCGTTTACATTTTGAAATAATTTGAACAACTTTGTTAATTGATACTAGAAAACCAAGTTTTTGTAAAATGTTTGTTTTATAAACTGAAATAACCAAGTCAATACAGATTAGTTATAGTTTATAAAACCTCGATGCCATGAATCTTAACTCAAAACATTTGTTTAAGTAAACCCAGATCGTAAATTGTTTTTGTAATAAAACTTGAATGGTTTATATTGTCAGAAAAACCTTGTAATGTAACTTCATTTTGATAACATTTACCCAAGTGATCTAGATAACGCAACGATATATAATGTGTTAAAAGCACTTATATATAGGAAGTACCAGCGGCGTATCCACCATGTTTTTATCACATTACACCCGCCCCGTTACCTAATCACTTCCCTAACCCAATGGTTCAAACAGTTCAAATAGTACACATAGATCAAATAGTTCCAACGGTTCAAACAGTTCAAATAGTTCAGATAAATCAACAGCTCCAAATGGTTCAAATAGTTCCAACGATTCAAACAGTTCAAATAGTTCAGATAAATCAACAGCTCCAAATGGTTTTAATAGTTCCAATAAATCAGATAGTTTAATATAAACCATAGTATTTGTTTAGAAGACTCGAAATTGTTTAGCACATATGAATCACCCCAAATCAGTTTAAAATGGTAAAAGAGGGGAACTATGTACTCACTTGAGGATGCTTAGAAGTCTTGAATAACAACCAAGCAAAGCTAGAGGGATCACGGAATCAAACGGCACCTAATATAGATAACTATGTTAATAAACCGGACCTAAATCGGAAGATCGGATAGAATGAGGTTTCGTAAACCAAATGAGTATAGGAACTCGTGTAATATGGTTTAACAAAGCCTACATTCTAAAATGAAACCTATCCTAAGTTCTTACGACCCATTACGAGCCGTTTAGGTAGCTTACGCTACTTTAACGCGTCGTTCGCGTAAAACGCGTTCAGACTGCCTAACTTGTGACAACTGTGTTCTATTATCGTTGTACAATGTAAAAAAATGTTGATTATTAATAAAACAATATGCTTTGGTGTTATTATATGTGTTTTTGTGTTTTTATGTGTATATTTGTGTTTGGTGATTTTTCAATTTGATTCAACTCCGATTTCAAGCTTTAAATCGCTTTCTGGAAGGTTATACGCGCACTAATGCGTAAATATAACCAGTTTAATGCAACAAACACTCTGGAATAGTGACATAGGCTTAACATACCTTAAATAACCTCCACATGACTTAAAAATAAGCTTTGGATGGTTTGGTGTGTTGAAATCAAGTTTGTTCGATCGCAGGGACTATTTGTGTCAAACTGCGAAACTATACCGATTTGTATAGCTGGAACTTGATCATAAGTTAAACATACCCTAAATAACCTTTACATAGCTTAGAAATAGGCTTTGAGGGTTTCGGTATGCTAAAACAAACTTTATTGATCAATAGGGACTAAAAGCGTCAAAAAGTGCATAAGTTTGCATTTTCGCGCATATCTTACGTTCTGAATATATCCGGACATCCAAAATTTATGTAATCATTAAAATATTTTATTTTAGTGATTGGCATGATAAAATTCCATTCGTCGCGTAATTTGGATCGTTTTTGCGTTTATTACGATTTCCGTCGTAATTAACCGAACAACGCAACCGTACGACCAAGCGAACCGACATCCGAGATGTTTTTGAGCATATTTTAAGTTCCCTATACTTTAACTTTATTTTAGAGCCTTGAAATTGGGTTAACGGGGCTTAAAAGTGCAAAAAAATCAAATTTTACAAGTGCAGGGACCATTTTTGAAATTTCTAACCAGATTCAATGAACCTAGTCAAATTTTGAAATGTTAATGGTTTTAACCCATGGTTTTGCAAAACCATGGGCTGGTATTTAATGGTATTTTTGGTACTATGGTCCATTCTAGGGGCTCCCATGGTTTCACAAAACCATGGGCACATGTGTACGGCCTAGATCGAAGCACGTTATTCGATGAACGATCTTAACGGTTATGCCAAATCTATAAATACCCACCCCTTTCACTTGCAAAACCCACATTGATCTGATTTTGGCTCTCTAAGTTGAAGTTTATGCTTCATACCTGAGAGTAAATCGGATCAAAGCTTGCGGGGACCCTTTGTAAGTATTCTTTCGTTCTTTTATCGCTTTTCGAGTCTGAAAGTCAAACTGCGTTTGACTTTCTGCATTGACCAGTTTATGGTCAATGCGAAGTTCATTTGAACTTCATAACGTAAGTGTAATCACGATGGTTATAGTCCCTAGTGACTATACCTACTGATTACCACGTTATCTAGGTGTAGTGACGAGTCGTAGTTTCGGCCAAAATGCGCATTCTCGCGTATTTTGTAACCAAACTACTTTTAGGTATCAAAACCGTTTGTTTTGATACCAAACCTGTTTTCTAACTTAACTAAACATGTTTTAGCATGTTTAGCTCGTCACTTTTTATATTAGTGCTTATGTAGAGTCGTAAGTCAAGCGGACTAAACACCCGCTTAGACTTTCGAAGACGGCCCGTTTGGTTGATCATTAGGATCCAACCAAACATGTTTAGTGACCATAGTTGCATAGGGAATAACCTTCCGAGGTTATACCTTATGGTCACTTAAGTTTAAGTAGTTGCATGATAGGTAGTTTATATGCCTTAGGTAAATTACCAAAATGCCCTTTTCTTGCGTAATTGGTAATTAAGCATATGTAACCTCAACTTTTGTCACGTAACTGATTATGTAACATATTTAAACATGTTTTGACATATAATACTTGTCATAGGACTAGTTAGACGTCTCGAACGCGCATATGCGCGCACGACACGTTAAAATAGCGTAAGCTACTTTAATGAATCATAATGGGTCGAAAGCACTTAGGTTAGGTTTCATTTAGGATGTAGGCTTTGTTAAACCATATCACATGAATTCCAACACTCATTTGGTTTACAAGACCTCATTATGTCCGATCTTCCGATTTAGGCGTCTATTGTTTGACTAGTGGTTCGTTTACTAGGTGCTGCTTGATTTCTCTGGTTTACTTGAGTTTGTTGAAGTTCTATTGATTGAGGATACTTTGCACTTCATGTGAGTACATAGTTCCCCTATTTTACTGTTTTCAATTGTTTTGGGGTGATTCATATGTACAAAATGATTTTCAAGGTTTAAACGATGGTTTTTCAAAAACAATTAAGATGGTTTATACTAAATTAATAACGATTTCAATAAAGTGAACAAACTTATTGGTTGTAGTTACATAACAAATGACATTCATTAGCATTGATCAAGCCGACCAGTATTAGGTTATGGTACCATAGGATCTGACAAAATCCCGTTATCATACAGCACCCATGGTTATGTGTGGGGGTTGTAGGTAGCGACTGAATCTGATGATAGTTAACTTACCCTTTGGAGGTTTGTTAAAGCGAGAAGCGAGATAGTCGAGTCACGAAGGTTTGAATGTTATTAGCGAGACGACCAAGAATAGTTTTCACAATTAAAACGAAACGAGTTAACGATTTGAACAAGTTAAACGATTTGGGTAAACGATTGGTTTTTGGTTAAGTGATTAGATAACGGGACGGGTGTAATATGGTGAAAACATGGTAGATACGCTGCTGGTACTTCTTATATATAAGTGTTTTCAACATATTACATACCGTAGCGTTATTTAGTTCACTTGGGTAAACGATTTTGAAACGATGTCACCTAACGATGTTTTCAAAAGGATATAAACCATACGAGTTTTACTAACAAGTTAATACAAGATGTTTTACAAATTGGTTTTTTCTAAAACAAATGTTTTTGGGTTAAGAATCATGGCTACGAGATTTTACAAAATTATAACCAACTTGATTTGAGTTGGTTAATCAGGTTGCAATACACTTTTCAAAACGAGGTTTGTATTTTAACTTTTGTAGTCTAATAAAGTACTGTAACATGAAAACTAGCCATGAATTCGATACTCTTATAAAACCTATGTACTCGCCAGCATTTCTTTGCTGACTTTGTTTTTACATATGTTTCAGGTGTTGTTGCTTGATGTGATTTCTAGGATGCATGCGTCACATAGGATCTGGACAAGGCCTTAGTGACATAATAATAGTGATAGTCGATATGTAATTTGGTTGTTATGTGTTAAGATAATGTTAATGTTTAATATTATCAATAAAACGAAACTCTTTTTGTATCCATGGTTTGTGAAACAATAATTCTGTTACAACACTCCCCGACGTTTCCTCCACGATTTGTTGTTTTACGTGGTCGGGGTGTGACATAACTAGTCCTATGACTTAAAGTGCCGAGTTAAACATGTTAAAACATGTTTAACGAAATTAGAAAACAAGTTTGATATCAAAACAATGGGTCTTGATACCCAAGAATAGTTTAGTTGCAAAATACGCATGAATACGCATTTTGACCGAAACTATGACTCGTCATTATGCCTAATCAACGTGGTAATCAGTAGGTATAGTCACAAAGGACTATGACCATCGTGATTACGCTCACGTTGCGAAGTTCAAAAGAACTTCGTGTTGACCATTGACCGGTCAAAGCAGAAAGTCAAACACTGTTTGACTTTCATGCTTGAAATGTATGAACAAGCATGAAGGAGACTTACAAAGGGTCTAAGTAATGAAGATTTAAATCAAAATACTCAGGTATGAAGCCAAGACTTCAACTTAAAGCAAGTTTTGATTCAAATGTGCAAGGAAATGAGCAAGAGAACCTTGCTATTTATAGGAATCAAGGATCAATAGGATCATTACACTTGTTTTGACACTTGATCATGGCCATCCACTTGTTAGAGACTGATTTGGGAGCTTGAAAAACCATCAAACATGCCCACAAGATTGAAAACAAGCAAAGGAAACAAGGTACTAGCAGCTGGGTTTAAGAAAAATGGTTTCTGCTGACCTAGGGAGGCTTTACGGACTGTAAAGGACTCCATACGGTCCGTATGCTCTTTGTTGCTGGCAATAAGTTTCAATAATTGGCAGAACAGGCCCCTGTGACTCCGAACTTGATTTTTGATGCGTTTTGGCACTTCTAACACCCGTCATGCCCATTTTTAAGCTCCATAATGATGTCAAAACATTGGGAACTTAAAATGTGCTAAAAATGATACAGATTTTGGTTCGTTTGGCCGTACAGTTACGTTGTTCGGTTAATTACGACGGAAATCGTAACGGACGCGAAAACGATCCAAATTGCGAAACGAATGAAGTTTTAGCATTCAAATCACTAAAATAAAATATTTTAATGATCACAAAAATTTTTGGATGTCCAGATATATTCAGAACGTAAGACATGCGCGAAAATGCAAACTTATGCACTTTTTGACGCTTTTAGTCCCTGATTGACCAATAAGTTTATTTTAGCATACCGAACCCTTCAAAGCCTTTTTTTAAGCTATGTAAAGGATATTTAGGGCATGTTTAACTTATGGTCAAGTTTCGGAATGTTCGATACTATTTGATTCGGTAGACTTTTGCAGTTTGACGCAAATAGTCCCTGCGATCGAAAAAACTTGATTTCGACACACCAAACCCTCCAAAACTTATTTCTAAGTTATGTAAAGGTTATTTAAGGTATGTTAAGCTTATGTCACTATTCTGGAGTGTTTTTTGTGTTAAACTGATTACGTTTACGCATCAGTTTGCGTATAACTTTCTCGAAAGCGATATAGAGCTCGAAATCGAACGAGAATTGATATGTGCAAATGATACACATATTTATACGAATCCCAAGTATGAAACACAATACTTCATTGATTTGGTATTTGTTTGATGGTCGAAGAGGCACAGATGTCACAATACAAGTTCCTTCCCTAGCCATAGAGCTAGTAGTAAGCTCTTCACAACTTGTTTTTACTTCTTATTTTGATGGTTAAAAGATTATGTATATGGTTAAACATAAAGATCATGAAGAAACATGAAGATGAACATAAAGCTAAATAACATGAAGAACAAGTTGTTTTAAGTGTATGTAGTATACTTGATTGTTGATTTCTTGTGTTTGTGGTGTTAAACATCATAATAAGCTTGCTAGATTGTGATTAAACACATGATCTAGCAAGTGAGATGATGAATCTTGTGAAAAACAAGATGATCATCCTTTATGTTTCTCATGAACTTGGAAATGAAGATGATTTTGTGTATGATGAAGTATGATACATGTTAAAAGTCTTGTAAATGGATGATTTCAAAACTAATTTTCTCAAGAAACCAAGTTTATTTACAAGATTTACATAACCATGACTTTTAGAGAAACTAATCACATTTTTAGTAATAAATCAACTATAGAAACATGTTTATAACAAGAAAAATACAAAAGAATGATTTTTAGAAAAATCATCTTACAAGTTGTGAAAGACTAAATTCTTCAAGAATGTGATTTACAAACAAATAACCATGTTTTAAAGGGTAACTAAGTCTACTAAATAATATAGTAAGTTACTACAAATTTTTACAATGTTTCAAGTTCATGTCATAGTGTAAATTTCATATTTTTGGCACATGGTAAGTGTTGAATAATTTGTTGTTGATTGGTGATGATTTTTAAAGAAAATGATATGCTTTGAAAGCATGGAAACCTCCATTTTTAAGGGGAAACTATGGCAAAAAAAATTTCTAGAATTTAAACACTTAGAAAAATATTTTTAAACAAGTATTTACAAGTATATTTCAATCATGGTTTTTCATATAAAATTTGCCATAATGTTTGTTACAAAAATTACAAATATTGGAGGTTGGTTTTTGATACATAAAAGTGACTAAGTAAATATTTAGGAAAATATATATTTAGATGTCACAATTTGTGTGATTACTTGTATATTATGTGTATTAGTTATATTATTTTAGGACTTGAAATAATATAACTTACCAAAATACCAAGAATTATAATACAAAAATAATGCCAAAATTCCAAGAAAATAAATACATACTTTTATACCCAAAAATTGGACAAACCAAACAAGGAATATGGATTAAATATATATTCTGGATTTAAGTTCATATACATCTTTTTGACAAATGAGTTAAGCGTTACTTTGGAAATCAAAGAAACGGAAATTAAAATTTTTACAAGTGTTACAAAAATATATCATATTTTTGTCAAGAAGAAAATATATTATTTTTGAGTAAATGAAGAATATATATTTTTTGGATTATTAGAAGATATATATTATTTTGAAGAAAATATATTTTCTTAAACAAATTTAATATATTATTTTTGGGGTGAAAAATGGATTTATAAATATTTTCAAAGTTAATCTTGAAAATATATTATTTTTGAGGTTTATATGAAAATATAATTATTTTTGCTAAGGAAGAATTATAGATAATTTTCTATAAGAGTTTTCTTAAAATATATATATTTTAAGAATGTAAATTGGTGATTTTTAAATAATATTCCGGAAGGTATAAATACAAAATTAAGTATAAGAATACTTAATTAATACAACAAAAATACGTATCCTCGTACGTACAAATACACACCGGAATACGCCACAAATACTTGGCAAGTACACGAGTCTAATATACACAAGTATGATTACACCCATCCTTGGGAGAATACATGTGTATAATTACATGATATACCAAGTTAAAATATATTATTTTAACAAATATTCCAAATGATTAATAAATATAATTTAAGTTAAAATATTATTATTTTAACAAATAATTATATACTTTAGAATAATACAAGTACATCAAAGATGTAACTCAGAGTACACCAAGATTTCCAAAACAAGTCCTAATGAACAACTAAGACAAGGAGTCGTTACACGACCTAAACGTCTAATAGAACATGGCACGTGTGTAGGTAGTTGTACGACTCATAGAAGGACCTTTGAGCATACGAGATAGCAGGACGTAAACTTATGAGTTCATGTCCCCCTTTTCTCTTAACTGTTTTCTGATTTATAACTCTCGGGGGTGGAATACGTCACACCCCGACCACGTAAAACAACAAAACATGGCGGAAACGTCGGGGAGTGTTGTAACAGAATCATTGTTTCACAACCATGGATTAAACAGTTTTGTTTTATTAAATTAAACGTATTACATTACATTGGAATTAGAAACAAAACAAGAACAAATAGACTTTCATTGCTATTAGGTCACTAAGGCCTCGTCCATTCCTATGTGAGCGTACAAAAAAATCATCATCAAACATCATCAACTATGGTACCTGAAACACATGAAAATACGTCAGCATAAAAATACCGGCGAGTACATAGGTTTTATATGAGTGTCAGATTCATGGCTCGTTTTACATGTTGCAATACTTATTTAAAAACCTTGTTTTGAAAAGTATAATATTGCGACATAATTAACCAACTCAAATCAAGTTGGTTATAATTTGCAAAATCTCATAGCCATGATTCTTAACTCCAAAACATTTGTTTTATTAAATCAAATTGTAAAATATCTAAAACTCGTTAATAAAACTCGTATGGTTTATATTATTCGGAAAACATCCTTGTGTGACATTGTTTCGAAATCGTTTACCCAAGTGATCTAGATAACGCAACGATATATAATGTGTTAATAGCACTTATATATAGGAAGTACCAGCGGCGTATCCACCATGCTTTTAACACCATTCCACCATGTCAAAGCTCGTTTCTCAAAGACACTAGATGCGAATTCTACCTTTCGCTCATTTGGGCATTGAACATGCCTGAAGGTGCTCTCTAGACTCTCGAACCATTGCAGAAGTGCAGTCGCTCCTTGAGACCCAGAAAACTTTGATGGCTTAGCCGAGTTGAACGTCTTGAAGTTGCAGGGGGAATTATTGTTGTTGAGAGCTTGGTTACATTGAGCAACGATGTTCGGGATTGCAGCAGTCATTTGCTGCGTAATGACAGCTGCCAGCTCTTCAATAGGTACCTGATTTTCGCGTCGTGGAGGCATTCTAAAAAGGGGAAACAAGAGAGAAAACAAATGAAATGGCATTGGGTAAGAATAGGATGTTACAATTACCAACCAAAAATCATGGATGACGGTCATTTGTTTGAACCACGAAGCAAACAAACGACACACAAAGGCTGAATCAAAGTAAATAGGTCCTCATAATGTATCACGAAGACATGCTCGCCTATAAGTGGACACTCACCCCAAGAGTTCCCAGGTAAGAGTGACTGGTCTGATACTGCGGATTTGTACGAACACTCTAGCCTTAGACAGAAAGCTCAGGGTACAGGCACCCACCCTTCCAGTTTGCACGTGTTCACATTATGTAGCCCTAAACTTTGATGAGAATTTGAAAACTTTGAAGGTTCGTAACCTTATAATAAATCATCCTAGAACAGATGATTAGTTTTCAAAGCAGATTCGAATTTTGTGTTCTTATTGTGGTTGCTGCCTAAAGATAGGCAACGGTGTTATTTTATGACTAAACGCAAGTAAACTCGCGTTAGGGTCCTAGGAAGGTTATAGTCTAGGTCAAAGCATTACTAATAACCTAATTCCCTATAACCATTGGCTCTGATACCAACTTTTCTGTCACACCCCGACCACGTAAAACAACAAAACGTGGCGGAAACGTCGGGGAGTGTTGTAACAGAATCATTGTTTCACAACCATGGATTAAACAGTTTCGTTTTATTAAATTAAACGTATTACATTACATTGGAATTAGAAACAAAACAAGAACAAATAGACTTTCATTGTTATTAAGTCACTAAGGCCTCGTCCATTCCTATGTGAGCGTACACAAAAATCATCATCAAACATCATCAACTATGGTACCTGAAACACACGTGAAATACGTCAGCATAAAAATGCCGGCGAGTACATAGGTTTTATATGAGTGTCAGATTCATGGCTCGTTTTACATGTTGCAATACTTATTTAAAAACCTTGTTTTGAAAAGTATAATATTGCGACATAATTAACCAACTCAAATCAAGTTGGTTATAATTTGAAAAATCTCGTAGCCATGATTCTTAACTCCAAAACATTTGTTTTATTAAATCAAATTGTAAAATATCACATAAAAACTCGTTAATAAAACTCGTATGGTTTATATTATTCAGAAAACATCCTTGTGTGACATTGTTTCGAAATCGTTTACCCAAGTGATCTAGATAACGCAACGATATATAATGTATTAAAAGCACTTATATATAGGAAGTACCAGCGGCGTATCCACCATGCTTTTAACACATTACACCCGCCCCGTTACCTAATCACTTCCCTAACCCAATGGCTCAAACAGTTACAAATGGTTCACATACATCCAATGATTACAAATGGTTCACATACATCCAACGATTACAAATGGTTCAAAACGTAAAACAATTGTGCTAGCATGTTAAGTGAACATACATAGCAAAACATAATGAAATCATGTACTAATAGTGTACTAATGAACATAGCAAGTATATGATATGAAAACATGGAAAGCACGAAAATAACAAGTAGGCACATGTGTTTCACCCCAAACATTTGGAAAACAGTAAAAGAGGTGTCTATGTACTCACTTGAGGATGCTTAGAAGTCTTGAATAACAACCAAGCAAAGCTAGAGGGATCACGGAATCAAACGGCACCTAATATAGGTAATTATGTAAATAAACGAACCTAAATCGGAAGATCGGATAGAATGAGGTTTCGTAAACCAAATGAGTATAGGAACTCATGTAATATGGTTTAACAAAGCCTACATACTAAAATGAAACCTAACCTAATTGCTTACGACCCATTATGACCCGTTTAGGTAGCTTACGCCACTTTAACGCGTCGTTCGCGTAAAATGCGTTCGGACTGCCTAACTAGTCCTATGACAAGTATTATATGCCTTAACATGTCTAATAATGTTGCCTAATCAGTTTAGATGTCAAAATTTAGGTTACATATGCTTAAAATGAATTTATGCATAAAAAAGGCATTTTGGTAATTTTCCTAAGGCATATAAACTACCTATCATACAACTAGCTAAACGTAGTGACCATAAGGTGTAACCTCGGAAGGTTATTCCGTATACAACTATGGTCACCTAATGTGTTTGGTCGAATCCTAATGATCGACCAAACGGGTTGTCACACCCCCAAATTCCACCTGCGGAGTACCGTCCGCTTGAGGGCGTGACCGACCAGGATCCAGCCACCAATTATACTGAGCATTGGATATTAGTAAGGGTGATCACCAACCATAATGGTTAGTAAACACCATAGTTTAAAGTTCAAATGTTTAGGTTCAAATAACAGTTAAGTAAGTAGCGGAAGCATAGATAAAATAGTTTAAACAAAGTTCATAGTTCAGGTTATTTAGAACCCAACACGCGGGTTTAGACGACCACTACACTTCCCAAGCAGCAGCTCCTCAGTCACTGGTTACCTGCAAAGCATGCAGTAAGGGGTCAACAATAATGCTGAGTGAGTTCACTAGTTATCCAGTTTTAATTACCAAAAACTTGTTTCACCAGTTAATTTATCCGTTTATACATGCCATGGGGAGCTACCCCAAAAGTTAGCAACTAAACTGTTTTTCCAATACCGAACACTAGGTGACCGTTGCGTATCCGCAAGAGAGTGCCCCGATGTCAATGTTCTATCATCATTGACGGATGCCTGAGTACATTAGTTCACGACCGATCCCATACCTTGGCACGGTGTGAGGTTGGTAAGACCTAAATAGCGCTATCAACTAATAACCCGTTCGCCTGGCCCCGGCGACTAATCGGTATTATGTAGTAGGGACTTTAAGTGATAGAGTTTCGTTTAGTGCCGTTTGTTGCAATCCGTATAAACAGTAATTAACTAAAAGGTTTCCCAATACAAGGGAAGGTAAAGTAAGTTTGTTCCCAGTAACTAGGGAAGGAATGTAGTTGGTATCCCCTTTACAAGGGGATAGGGTTGTTTTAGTCTCGTGTCCCAAACCACCGGGACGCATGCTTTTAAGTTGTGAACTCACCTTGGGTTGCTCGGTAGATTATTTTACCCGGTCAAGTGTGTTGGTCACCACGCCCTAGCATGGTTACCAAGTATGGGTCAAGTTGGGTACAAATAAACACACAGCGAACATGTACGGCAAACACATATAGCAAACACGTATAACATGCGGAACAACAAACAGTGGGGTTATTGGGCCAGCCCTAAACCTATAATCAGCAGTAACAAACATGCAGTCCAGTCCACAGAAAGTCCAACAGTCAAGGCCCAATAACGAAGTAGCCCAGTCGAGACAAGGGTGGTTGCGACTCGCAACCGAGGTTTCGGTTTATCACGTTTTGGTTACGACTCGCAACCAGAGGTTCCGGCTTAGCAGCAGTGGTTACGACTCGCAACCGGATTCGATACGCGTTGATTGCGACTCGCAACCGGGAGATCTCGACAAGACTTGATGTGGTCTCGAGTAGCAACCAAAGGTTGCGACTCGCAACCGTGATTACGTGCACAAGAAGACCTTCTAGAACCTGCAACTGTACTAACCAATGATATTGCAATTTCATGAAATCAGTGTACTATACCCACTAAACATGTTTGTTTGTCTAAATTATGTCCAAAACAGATCAAACAAAGCATATTCAAAATATTTAAGTGACCTTCATGCTGTTCATCATGATATTCATACATTATTCAAGCAATATCCAACAACAACTAACAAGAGACCTTAACCGAAATCCTTATAATCAAACGGACAATCAGATTATCCAACCATCAAGTAGTCACTTTCGTCATACATGTTCATCAACATACAACCTACAATAACAACCTAAAATCATGCAAGATTCTCTAACCACCCCTTTATACCAACCGGATAACAATCAAGCATTTAACTCGGCTGATTTATACTCTATTTCTTAACAAAAACAACAACAACAACAATAATCAAGTATCATTTAGTAACAAGACAAACAAGCAAAACAACTATAGGGATATTCATGCTAACCGGTTAGAAGTAGTGGTCCAAGAATTCGATAAACTAAGCTCCGAAAGATGATCTTGAGCTTGAATCCGCGAGCCTTGATGCTATGGTTGGACCCGAGAGAGATGAGATGGTGAGGAAGTGATCTTGGTTGCTAGGATTCTTAGGGTTTTTAGGGTTTTAGTGAGGAAGAAGGAGTGAGTGAGGGAGAGTGTTGTAAAAATGGTTAAGGGAGGGGAGGGTTGGTTTATATAATGTCACGAGTGGGCTTGGGGGTTTCCGGGTTGGGTTCTCGGTCGCAAGGCCCTAACCGGCCCAAATTCACTGTTCACTCGAGACCATTCCGGGTCTCGAGTCGGGTTGAGGTTTCGGCTCTAATATGTAACACACATATATATATCTATATACACATATACATAAATACACATAACATGTAACAACAAATAGTTTCATGAATTTTTCATTTAATAAAACATACGTACACACACGTTACATCGAAAGGTTGTCCGGGAAAATCCGAAGTGTCACATTATCCCCAAGTTTTAAGAACTTTCGTCCCGAAAGTTAAGGCAGCCACTGTCAAGCTAGTGTAAGTGAAAGCGTTTCAACGGGGTGTCACATCATCCCCCCGTTAGTTTGGAATTTCGTCCCGAAATTCGGTTGTAGCTTCAGTGCTGGGGTTTTCGTTAGGGAACAACTGGGGATACTTGTGCTTCATCTGGTCTTCCCGCTCCCAGGTATACTCTGGGCCACGTCGCGAGTTCCAACGGACTCGCACAAGGGGTATCTGGCTACGTTTGAGGGTTTTGATCTCACGATCCGTGATCTCAACCGGTTCCTCAGTAAAGTGTAGCTGTTCGTCAATAGTGAGTTCCTTGTAAGGAATGACGAGTGTTTCATCTGACAGGCACTTCTTCAGATTAGACACGTGGAAGACGTTGTGCACAGCACTCAGTTCTTCAGGCAGATTCAATCTGTAAGCGGCCGTGCCTATCTTTTCGGTAACTTCAAAGGGTCCGACATATCTTGGATTAAGCTTGCCCCGTTTTCCAAAACGGACCACACCCTTCCAGGGTGAGACCTTAAGTAGAGCCCGTTCACCAACCTGGAACTCTTGCGGTTTCCTATCTTTATCAGCGTAGTACTTTTGACGGTCACGAGCTGCCGCCATGCGTTGCCTAATCTGGGCAATCTTTTCTGTGGTGTCGACTACATGTTCCGGGCCTGTGATTTGGCTGTCGCCAACCTCAGCCCAGCAGAGAGGCGATCGACATTTACGGCCATACAATGCCTCAAAGGGTGCTGCCTGAATGCTGGTGTGGTAGCTGTTGTTATAGGAGAATTCCACCAACGGTAGGTGCTTCTCCCAATTCTTGCCAAAATCGATCACACAAGCCCTAAGCATGTCTTCGAGGGTTTGGATGGTGCGTTCAGACTGCCCATCTGTTTGCGGGTGATAAGCGGTGCTCATGTCTAAACGTGAGCCAAAAGATTTGTGCATGGCTTGCCACAATTCAGAAGTAAAACGCGCGTCTCGATCAGAAATAATAGAGGTAGGCACTCCATGCTTCGAGACCACTTCTTTTAAGTATACCTCTGCTAGGGTAGAGAACTTGTCTGTTTCTTTAATGGCCAAGAAGTGTGCAGACTTAGTTAAGCGATCCACTATTACCCAAATGGTGTCATTTCCGCGCTGAGACCTAGGCAGGCTAGTAACAAAATCCATGGAAATCTGCTCCCATTTCCATTGCGGGATCTCTGGCTGTTGGAGTAGGCCTGATGGTTTCTGGTACTCAGCCTTGACTCTTGCACAAGTTAAACATTTCCTGACATAGGTTGCTATGTGGGCTTTCATGCCAGGCCACCAATAGGTAGCCCTCAAGTCGTGGTACATCTTATCTGAACCCGGATGTACTGAGTAACGGGACTTGTGGGCTTCATCCATCACAAGGTCACGTAAATCTCCATAAAGCGGAACCCATATGCGTCCGGCTACGTAGTAAGCACCGTCTTCTTTTTGTTCCAGTCGTTGTCTCGATCCTCGCAGGGACTCAGCCCTGATGTTCTCGGCTTTCAATGCTTCAACCTGAGCATTCCGGATCTGATTAGGGAGGTTCGAGTGGATAGTGAGCTGTAAAGCACGAACATGCTTGGGTCTGGTCTCCTTTCTGCTGAGGGCATCGGCTACCACATTAGCCTTGCCTGGGTGATATTTGATTGCACACTCGTAGTCGTTTAGGAGTTCGACCCATCGGCGTTGCCGCATATTCAACTCCTTTTGTCCCATTATGTGCTGGAGACTCTTGTGATCAGTGTAAATCGTGCACTTAGTTCCGTACAAGTAGTGTCTCCAAAGCTTGAGCGCGAAGACCACAGCTCCAAATTCTAAGTCATGCGTCGTATAGTTCCGTTCGTGGACCTTGAGTTGTCGCGAGGCGTAAGCAATAACTTTCTCGCGTTGCATCAATACGCAGCCAAGCCCTTGAATAGAAGCGTCGCAGTAGACGACGAAGTCGTCGGTACCTTCAGGTAAGGAAAGAATAGGAGCACTACAAAGGTTCTTCTTTAGTTCCTGGAAGGCAGATTCCTGAGCATTACTCCATTTGTAAGCAACACCCTTCTGAGTGAGTGTCGTGAGCGGTTGAGCGATCTTAGAGAATCCCTTGATAAATCTTCGATAGTATCCCGCCAATCCCAAGAATTGGCGAACTTCGGTCGGAGTCTTAGGCACCGGCCAATTCTTAATGGACTCAATCTTAGCAGGGTCGACATGAATCCCTTCCTGATTGACGATGTGCCCAAGGAAATGGACTTCTCTAAGCCAGAAATCACATTTCGAGAATTTGGCGTACAGTTGCTCAGTGCGAAGGAGTTCGAGAATAAGACGTAGGTGTTGTTCATGCTCTTCTTGGCTCTTCGAGTAGATTAGGATGTCGTCGATGAATACGATCACGAACTTGTCGAGGTAGGGTTTGCATACTCGGTTCATGAGATCCATGAAGATTGCAGGTGCGTTGGTCATACCGAAAGGCATAACAAGGAATTCGTAGTGACCATAGCGGGTTCTGAAAGCAGTCTTAGAGATGTCCTCATCGCGGACTCTCAGCTGGTGATAACCCGATCGCAGATCGATCTTGGAATAATAGCTCGACCCTTGCAGCTGGTCGAACAGGTCGTCGATACGGGGAAGTGGATAACGATTCTTGATGGTAACCTTGTTAAGTTCGCGGTAGTCAATACACATTCGGAACGAGCCATCTTTCTTTTTGACGAAGAGCACTGGGGCTCCCCAGGGTGATGAACTAGGACGGATAAAACCTTTGTCCAAAAGTTCTTGTAGCTGAGTAGAAAGCTCCTTGAGCTCCGCGGGGGCTAATCGATAAGGTGCACGAGCTATAGGCGCTGCTCCGGGAACTAGCTCGATTTGAAATTCGACCTGACGGTGAGGAGGGAGTCCAGGTAGTTCCTCCGGGAATACCTCGGGATAGTCACGTACAACTGGAAAATCTTCAATCCAGTTTTCCATTTTCTGTGTGTCGGTAATGAGTGCTAAGATAGCGGTGTGCCCCTTTCGTAGGTACTTCTGGGCCTTCAAGAATGAAATGATGCCTGTGACTTCTCCGCTCTTGTCGCCTTGAACTATAAGAGGTTTGCCAGGGGGACGGGGAATACGAATAGCTTTCTCTTGGCAGAGGATTTCAGCTCGATGTTTGGATAACCAATCCATACCAATAATGACGTCGAAGCTTCCAAGAATGATGGGGAAAAGATCGATACAGAAGGTCTGACCAGACAACTCTAATTTGCAGTTACGAATTATGTGTGAGGCCTCGAGGTTTCTACCATTAGCTATTTCAACGGTGTGCTTAGAGCTCAGCGGCGTAAGAGTGAGCTTAAGTTTCTTACTAATACGTAGGGATACATAACTAGCATCTGCTCCGGAATCAAATAGCATGGAAACATAACGATCATTAAGTAGGAACTTACCCGCTACAACGTTGGGGTCATTCCTTGCTTCCCCAGCTCCAATCACAAAAGCTTTTCCTCTAGCACCATTTCCAGCATTGTTGTTATTGTTCCCAGCACCCTGATTGTTGTTGTTTTGATTCAGTTCAGGGCAATCCTTTCGCATGTGCCCCATTGCTCCACACTTGAAGCATCCACGGTTGTTTCCTTGTTGCTGCTGTTGCTGATTCTGCCTAGCTGGGAACTGGCTTCGGTAGTCTTTGGCTTCGTGCCCCATCTTGTTGCATCGCTGACACTGACCTTTTCCACATGGCCCACTGTGATGTCGGTTACATTTGTTACACTTAGGGTGGTTTCCTCGATAGCCACCCTGTTGCTGAGGGCCCTTGTTGCTTTCAGTCTTCCTTTGTTGAACTGGGGCCTGAGTGGGGTTAGCATCCTTTCCCTGACTTCCATCCCACTTTCGCTTGTTATCGCCAGAAGTCCCAGCAGTAGCACCGATCCTCGGGGGCAGCTTGCCCTCTTCCACAGCCTGATTGGTGAGTTTGTGAGCAAGACGAACCACAGGCTGTATGGTATTGAGGTTGGCTGAGGTCACATGACTTCTGATTTCTGGGACCAAGCCCTTGATGTACAATTCAATTCTTCGGTACATAGGTCGGGACATGTTTGGGCAAAGTGCAGCATAGTCGTTGGATTGCTTAGTGTAGGTCTCAATCTCTGATCCGACCATCTTGAGCGCATAGTACTCGTTCTCGAGTTTGTGGATGTCATCCCTGTGACAGTACTCCTCTTTGATCATATCCTTGAAATCCTCCCATGCCGTAGCATTAGCAGTTTCCAGACCAAGCATCTGAATCTGTGCTTTCCACCACGAAAGTGCGTTCCCTTCAAGCGTACCAGTTGCGTACTTAACCCAGTTAGCAGGGGGACACTCGCAGACAGCAAAGACAGCTTCGGCCTTTTCAATCCAGTGTAGAAGGCCTATGGCACCCTCAGTGCCGTTGAAAGGGAGAGGCTTGCCATCCATGAAGGTTTTGAAAGTACAAACACGTGGTTGCGCAGGCGCAGGCTGACCTGTTGTGAGAAATGTAGCGAATAGGTTTTAGAGGTGAAAAGACGACGTGGGGGTAGGATCTAAACATCCTATAGCAACGAGTTTACCTCCAGGGTGAGCTGCGAAAGCTGCAGCCACCGTGTTGAGCAAGTTGGCGAATTGAGCCTGAGTCATGTTAACGCTTCCTCTTCCGCGTCCACTCATTGTCTTCATAACCAGAAAACACAGTATGAGTGTGATGTCGTAACGTAGCGAGAATGAGGTAGAAGAGAAACGTGTATCTATCTAATCAGGCACACTAGTATGTATAGTAGAGCAGTCAATATAAGATAAACAAGCAAGTAAACACAAGTCCGAGCTACGAGGTCTAGTATGTCGAGCCTTGCCCTTGGAGTGTAGTGTCGTCACGAGTCACGGGTTATAGTCTGGTTTTTCTCAAAAAGACTTTTCCTTTTAAAAACCAAGTTCACTATAACCAATGGCTCTGATACCAATCTGTCACACCCCCAAATTCCACCTGCGGAGTACCGTCCGCTTGAGGGCGTGACCGACCAGGATCCAGCCACCAATTATACTGAGCATTGGATATTAGTAAGGGTGATCACCAACCATAATGGTTAGTAAACACCATAGTTTAAAGTTCAAATGTTTAGGTTCAAATAACAGTTAAGTAAGTAGCGGAAGCATAGATAAAATAGTTTAAACAAAGTTCATAGTTCAGGTTATTTAGAACCCAACACGCGGGTTTAGACGACCACTACACTTCCCAAGCAGCAGCTCCTCAGTCACTGGTTACCTGCAAAGCATGCAGTAAGGGGTCAACAATAATGCTGAGTGAGTTCACTAGTTATCCAGTTTTAATTACCAAAAACTTGTTTCACCAGTTAATTTATCCGTTTATACATGCCATGGGGAGCTACCCCAAAAGTTAGCAACTAAACTGTTTTTCCAATACCGAACACTAGGTGACCGTTGCGTATCCGCAAGAGAGTGCCCCGATGTCAATGTTCTATCATCATTGACGGATGCCTGAGTACATTAGTTCACGACCGATCCCATACCTTGGCACGGTGTGAGGTTGGTAAGACCTAAATAGCGCTATCAACTAATAACCCGTTCGCCTGGCCCCGGCGACTAATCGGTATTATGTAGTAGGGACTTTAAGTGATAGAGTTTCGTTTAGTGCCGTTTGTTGCAATCCGTATAAACAGTAATTAACTAAAAGGTTTCCCAATACAAGGGAAGGTAAAGTAAGTTTGTTCCCAGTAACTAGGGAAGGAATGTAGTTGGTATCCCCTTTACAAGGGGATAGGGTTGTTTTAGTCTCGTGTCCCAAACCACCGGGACGCATGCTTTTAAGTTGTGAACTCACCTTGGGTTGCTCGGTAGATTATTTTACCCGGTCAAGTGTGTTGGTCACCACGCCCTAGCATGGTTACCAAGTATGGGTCAAGTTGGGTACAAATAAACACACAGCGAACATGTACGGCAAACACATATAGCAAACACGTATAACATGCGGAACAACAAACAGTGGGGTTATTGGGCCAGCCCTAAACCTATAATCAGCAGTAACAAACATGCAGTCCAGTCCACAGAAAGTCCAACAGTCAAGGCCCAATAACGAAGTAGCCCAGTCGAGACAAGGGTGGTTGCGACTCGCAACCGAGGTTTCGGTTTATCACGTTTTGGTTACGACTCGCAACCAGAGGTTCCGGCTTAGCAGCAGTGGTTACGACTCGCAACCGGATTCGATACGCGTTGATTGCGACTCGCAACCGGGAGATCTCGACAAGACTTGATGTGGTCTCGAGTAGCAACCAAAGGTTGCGACTCGCAACCGTGATTACGTGCACAAGAAGACCTTCTAGAACCTGCAACTGTACTAACCAATGATATTGCAATTTCATGAAATCAGTGTACTATACCCACTAAACATGTTTGTTTGTCTAAATTATGTCCAAAACAGATCAAACAAAGCATATTCAAAATATTTAAGTGACCTTCATGCTGTTCATCATGATATTCATACATTATTCAAGCAATATCCAACAACAACTAACAAGAGACCTTAACCGAAATCCTTATAATCAAACGGACAATCAGATTATCCAACCATCAAGTAGTCACTTTCGTCATACATGTTCATCAACATACAACCTACAATAACAACCTAAAATCATGCAAGATTCTCTAACCACCCCTTTATACCAACCGGATAACAATCAAGCATTTAACTCGGCTGATTTATACTCTATTTCTTAACAAAAACAACAACAACAACAATAATCAAGTATCATTTAGTAACAAGACAAACAAGCAAAACAACTATAGGGATATTCATGCTAACCGGTTAGAAGTAGTGGTCCAAGAATTCGATAAACTAAGCTCCGAAAGATGATCTTGAGCTTGAATCCGCGAGCCTTGATGCTATGGTTGGACCCGAGAGAGATGAGATGGTGAGGAAGTGATCTTGGTTGCTAGGATTCTTAGGGTTTTTAGGGTTTTAGTGAGGAAGAAGGAGTGAGTGAGGGAGAGTGTTGTAAAAATGGTTAAGGGAGGGGAGGGTTGGTTTATATAATGTCACGAGTGGGCTTGGGGGTTTCCGGGTTGGGTTCTCGGTCGCAAGGCCCTAACCGGCCCAAATTCACTGTTCACTCGAGACCATTCCGGGTCTCGAGTCGGGTTGAGGTTTCGGCTCTAATATGTAACACACATATATATATCTATATACACATATACATAAATACACATAACATGTAACAACAAATAGTTTCATGAATTTTTCATTTAATAAAACATACGTACACACACGTTACATCGAAAGGTTGTCCGGGAAAATCCGAAGTGTCACACGGGTCGGGTTCGAAAGTCTAAGCGGTTGTTTAGACCGCTTACCTTACGACCCTATATAAGCACTAAACTTAAAATGACGAGCTAAACATGTTATAACATGTTTAACGAAGTTTGAAAATAGGTTTGATATCAAAACCAACGGTTATGATACCCAAGAGTAGTTTGGTTACAAAATATGCAAGAATACGCATTTTGGCAGAAACTACGACTCGTCACTATGCCTAAATAATGTGGTAATCAGTAGGTATAGTCACAAGGGACTATAACCATCGTGATTACGCTCACGTTATGAAGTTCAATGAACTTCGTGTTGACCATAAACTGGTCAATGCAGAAAGTCAAACAAAGTTTGACTTTCACCATAAAAACGCGTAAAAGAATGATAGAATACTTACAAAGGGTCCAAGAACGGAAGCTTGATTCCAAATATTCTCAGGTATGAAGTGATAAACACATCAACTTAGAGAAATTTCAGAATCAAGGTGTGAGTTTGAGAGTGAAGATGGTGGGGGTATTTATAGTTATTGCACAACCGTTAAGATCGTTCCTCGATAAACGAGCATCAATCTGGACCGTCCAAGTGGGCACAAGGTTTTGGAAAACTAGGGGTGCCCCAAAACCATCAAATGGTATTGCAAATGTTACAAAATAACCCCTAAACTTCAAGATAAATGCTGAAAATGGACCTGTAATGGCTGAAATTGAGTTTCTGCCCAGATGAGGCCGTGGCGTCGCACCACGGCAGAGCCATGTGATGGTGGCGCAGCGCCACCATGTGCCAGTTCCCATAAAGTTTGCCAAAATGGCAGAAATGGTCCCTGCACATGTTTAAGGCCTGTTTTGATGCGTTTAAACCCCGTTAGCCCATTTTCAAGGCTCAATAATGAATTTTAAGTATAGGGAACATGAAACATACTCAAAAATATCTCGGATGTCGGTTCGTTTGGCCGTACGGTTGCGTTATTCGGTTAATTACGACGAAAAACGAACGAACGCAAAAAACGGTCCAAATTACGCGACGAATGGATTTTTATCAAGCCAATCACTAAAATAAAATATTTTAATGATTATATAAATTTTTGGATGCCCGGATGTATTCAGAACGTAAGATATGCGCGAAAATGCAAACTTATGCACTTTTTGACGCTTTTAGTCCCTATTGATCAAGAAAGTTTATTTTTGCGCACCAAACACCTCAAAGCCTATTTCTAAGCTATGTAAAGGTTATTTAAGGTATGTTAAGCCTATTTCACTATTCCGAAGTGTTCGTTGCATTAAACTTGTTATATTTACGCATCAGTGCGCGTATAACCTTTCAGAAAGCGATTTAAAGCTTGAAATCGAACATGAATTGATATGTGCAAACAATACATGTATTTTTACAAATCCCAAGTATGAAACACAATATTTCATAAATTTGGTATTTGTTTGATGGTCGCAGAGGCACAGGTGTCACAGTCTCCCCTACTTTTGGAAATTTCGTCTCGAAATTTATTCGTAGGAGTCTGTCTGTGACGTTGTGTTAAATAATTGCCTTGCATGGAATCTAGGGTGTTTATCTATTTGCGTAGAATAACCCATCAAAGATTATGCAAGGCATAATCCTGTCATTTCTCCCAACGGACAATCTTTAAAAATGAAAATGAAGGAAAAATCAAGGATATTCATTTCCCTCGATGGATGTTCTTCAAAAACGAAAATGAACGGAATGAGTCATTTTCCTCAATGGGTATTCTTCAGAAACGAAAATGAAAGAATAATCAAGAATATTCATTTCCCTCGATGGATATTCTTCAGAAACGAAAATGAACGGAATGAGTCATTTACCTCCATGGGTGTTCTTCAGAAACGAAAATGAACGAATAATCAAGAATATTCATTTCCCTCGATGGATATTCTTCAGAAACGAAAATGAACGGAATGAGTCATTTTCCTCAATGGGTATTCTTCAGAAATGGAAATGAAGGAAAAATCAAGAATATTCATTTCCCTCGATGGATATTCTTCAGAAACGAAAATGAACGGAATGAGTCATTTTCCTCAATGGGTATTCTTCAGAAACGGAAATGAAGGAAAAATTAAGAATATTCATTTCCCTCGATGGATATTCTTCAGAAACGAAAATGAACGGAATGAGTCATTTTCCTCAATGGGTATTCTTCAAAAACGAAAATGAAGGAAAAATCAAGAATATTCATTTCCCTCGATGGATATTCTTCAAAAACGAAAATGTTGGTGCATATTTGTGACAACAGCTTAGATTTGGTCTTTGGATATCTTGTAATTAGTAAAACGATAAACGGTTAGCGGGTTTAGCTTTGTATTAGTGAATTTATAGAGTTTGGGCTAAACAAAACCCACATTGGGTGATGGGGGACGAAATGGGCTTAGTCCATGTAGGAAACCCCAGCCCAAGTTGCAACCTTGTGTTATATAAACAAGGATTTGCTTTAGGGTTCAGGTTAATCAGCCAAAACAGAGTTTGTGAGAATTTCGTGAGAGCATTACTAGCTTGGACAAATTTGGAGTTGTGTTAGGGTTTAGATTGATTGTAATTCTTGTGAGATTGATAATCAATAGAAACCCGGTTTGATTGTAATTTTGGCTGTTTTTGATAAAAATTTTCGAAATTTTTGGCTGTTTGATCTTCTGCATTGTTTTTTTGCTATTCTGCAGGTTTTAGGATTCAAGTTTTGGTTGATTGTTGAAGAATTTTGGCTGGAAAGGCTTGAAGATTCGAAGATTGTTCTTCGTGTTCTTCACGTTCTTCGTTCTGTTTCTTATTGGATTTCGAAAATTACTGATATTTTGGCTATTTCGATTTTGCAGGAACTGTTTAAGGAATCCGGAAAATCATCAATGTTTCGAAAAGATTGAATTTCCAAATTTAACTAGCGAATTTAATTAATTTCGCAGGCTGGACCTGCGAATTTAATAGACCTGCGAAATTGTCGGCGAACTTAAATCCAAAGGCGACTTTGGTAACCGTATAATTTTCCACAGCGAAATTATTACGGTTTTCGGCGACTTTACTGGTCGTCGTAATAGCGAGATTAACCAGCGAAGTTGGCAGCGAAATTGATCAGCGAACTTAAGCAGCGAATTTGACCAGCGAACTTGACTAGCGAACTTGATTTTCAGCGAAATAGACCCAACGAATTTAATCACTGACCCAGCGAAATTAAGTGAGGACATAAAACCAGCAAATTTAAAAGGGTGGAATTTTCGTTGGTAAGCGTCGATAAAATTTCAGTGTTTCGCAAATAGAAATTGATCCGTACCTCGTTTGACAAAACCGTCTGCACCGTTAAATTCCTTGTATTTTTAGGACAAAAAAAAAGCCTCTGGAAAATCCCGAATTCGGTTTTTGACATTATATATCATTGGATTCGTCTTTTCGAGACGATTCTAACGGTGTAATTTGGTAACCACTGTTTTCGGAACTATTTTGTACGGTTTTATCAGTCTGCAACGATTAAAATGTCGAACATGACTAAGTTGAATGAGCTTTTGAGAATGGAGCATGAGGTTGGCACTACCAACAAACCTCCTAAGATGATGAAGGTGGAAAATTATTTGACATGGAAGGATCGTTTTCAATCCTTCATTGAATATCAGGACACACGAATGTGGATTTGTATTGAAGATGGGTACACAAACCCAACACACGACTTTGAGGGCAGACCACGTAGAACTGCCTATGTGAACATGGAAGAGGCTGATAAAAAGATGTATGAGGCTGAAAAGAGAGCCTTGGCTGCAATTAAGATGTCCTTACCTGATAGCATCAAGCATACCTTCAAGAAGTACACTAATTCAAAGGATATGTGGGATGCGTTAGAAAAGCGATATGTGGGAAATGAAGATGTTAAGAAAAACAAGGTTGATTTACTGAAGAAGCAGTTTGCTGTTTTCAAGTACATGAAACATGAGTCACTTGAGGACATCATCACTCGATACTACCATCTGATGTCTGAAATGGAAAATTATGAGATAGAGTGCTATACTGACGTAGAAAAGAATGACAAGCTGCTCGATGCCTTACCTACTAAATGGGATATCTACACTCTCATGATCAAGGGAGAAGCAGATTATGAGACAAAAGAGCTTGAAGAATTGGTAGGAAAGCTGAGGGCTTATGAGCTCAGTATGAAGAAGAAAGACACTGGATATGATCAGGTTCAAGATCCAGCGATTTACAATGGGCTTACATCTTCTTCATCTCCCAACGCTTCTAGCGACTCTGCTACTGCGTTTCTATCGTGTGAGAATGAGCAAGTCATAGTGAATGAGGATGGTGATGTGTGTTTTGTAGCTGCTTCAGGAGGATCAACAGGAACCAAGAGAACATCAGCTTCTAAGCAGAGTAGTAGTGCAAAGTCAATGCCTATGAGTGTGAAGTCTGCTGAAGAACATCTTGCTCTACTTGCTTCATTCGTTGCTTCTTATGAGAACTACATTCAGGGGAAAATATCTTATCATGCCACTTTAGATGAAGACTATGATTAGATTGACCCTGATGATCTAGAAGGGATGGATTTACAATGGCAGATGGCCATGATTTCTAGACGAGTGAAGAGATTCATGAACAGAACAGGAAGGAAGTTTGTAGGGAGGACTGTTGGTTTCGACAAGACCAAAGTGAGGTGCTTTAACTGTCAAAGTTATGGGCATTTCGCTAGGGAATGTCAAAAACAAAAGCAAGAGACTTCAAGTCAGAGTTCAAACAACAGGAATTCATCAAACAATTCTAGCTCAAAGGCTTTGATCTCTACAGCACGAGAAGGCTCATATGATTGGAGTATTCATCTAGAAGATAATGAGAATGCCACTCAGGCATTCATGGCAGAGATCGCGCCAGTTGAGGATGATGAAGCTGTTGTAGGACATGCTCAAACAAAAGTGGATGCTGAGGCTGAGGTGAAGATGGAGAGTAAAGCTGAAGAAGAAAAGGGTGATCAGACAACAGATGCTGAAGAGGAAAAGCAGAAGTCTGACCATGAAAGGGAAGCTGAAGAAAAGGATGCTAAATATAAGAGAATGGAAGCTCAGCTTGCATCTCTCATGGCTAACCTTGACAAACAAACAGGAGAGGTAAAGTCTAATTCTGTGTGTTTAAAATGTCGTGAACTACAGGGTGAGGTTGACAGGTTGTCTACACAAAACAAAAGTTTGGTAAGCAAGATGTCTAACATTAAAGAATCAAACTTTTTTGCTAAAAGAAACGAATCTTTATACTTGAAGAAAATAAAAGGTTATGAAAGTAAAATTGAAGCATTAACCTGCAAATTAAACGAAAAACTTCAAGTCATAGACTTAGCCCATGAAATGATGGCTGAGAAAACTAAAGAGATTTCTGATAAATGCAAAGAATTGTTAGATGCACAACTCAAAATTGTTGAACTTGAAAAGAAATTAGGTCAATTCAGGGACTCTACTTTTGTTATGAAACACATGATGGGTGGGTTAAAGAAGAGTAATGACAAGACTAGTGTGGGATACAAGGGCTTTAATGAAGTCCCACCTCCTCTTAGTCATGATTATTCATTCCTACCTGATGAAGATGAGCTAACAAATTTTATGTCAACATCACCAAGTAGTTCCACATCATGTCAAGGAAATGTGTCTGAGAGTGATGATGCTAAGACGGATAGTAACAGCAAACCTGTTTTGAAAAAGAAAAGTTCACATCCTAAGAATAAGAATCCAACTGTTGTTAAACAGATTAATTTTGTTCAAGGAAGTGACATGAAAAATGAAACAGCTGTTATTGAAAACGAATCTAATGTAGAGTTTGCTAAAAACAAGAACAAAGAAATTTCTGAAACTAAGCAAACTGAACCAAATTCTTCTAAGGCATCATCATCAGAACCTGAATCTAGTTCAAAGGCTTCAGATAAGAAGTCTTAGAAAAAGAGATCGTGCTTCAAATGTCACACCAAGGGACATGTAGCTAGCTGCTGTCCTAACAAAAAGAATGAAGCACAAGTTAGTGAAAGGAAGAGAGAGAAATCACCTGAGAAGAAAGGTGATAATGAGGAGAAAGTTGCAAATTCTCCAAAGAAATCTGCTCCTAAGCAACCAGAGAATGTTGCTATTGGTGTAGATAAGGCTGAAAAAGGAACTCCACAAGTTCCACGTTTTCAAAGAAATCAACCAAGATTTCAGCCTAGATCTCCACCAGGCAGATATGAGAGACCTAGAAGCAGTTCACCAAGAATGAACAATAATCATTCAAATAATTTCAGGAGTCAAGGTCAATATCAAAATCGATACCAAAATGATGGTGGTCGAACTTTTTATAACAATGGCTTTAGAAATTACAACAATAATGCTTCTTGGAATCAAAATTCAAGGTACCAAAAGCAAAATTTTCAAAGGTCAAATAGTCCAAACACATTTAGGAACCCTCAGGACCAAAGACCTAGTGGAAATCAAAATTAAATTCCATCAACAGGTCTGAGATCCAAGACTCCAGTTAGGAGTAATGGATATTGGATGGATGTTCCAGTAGTTGGTGAATTTGGACGACCCAAGACCATTAAGGCTTGGGTCCCCCAATCTAACTAATTTCTTGGTTGGTGTGTGCAGGAGCTGCTAAGGAGGATTATCAACATATGGTATGTTGATAGTGGCTGCTCTAGGCACATGACGGGGGATGCGAGATTGTTAACTGAGTTTGAAGATTATGATGGTGGAAATGTGAATTTTGCGGGTGCTAAAGGTGGTAGAATTACAGGACGTGGAAAAGTGACCAATGGGAAGATCACATTGGACAAAGTGAACTATGTTGAGCAACTTAAACACAATCTGATGAGCGTGTCACAAGTCTGCGACAAGGGTCACTCGGTCCATTTTACCAAGAATGAAGCATTAGTGTTGAAACCAGGTTTGGTAATTCCAGACGATTGGACAGTGATGAGAGCGCCAAGGAGAAATGACACTTATGTCATGGACATGGGTGCTAAGGATCCAACTGCTGTGGTGGCGTGTTTACTATCAAAAGCATCTGAAGCTGAATTGATGTTGTGGCACAGACGCATGGCCCATATTCGCTATCGAAAAATGAATTACCTTGTTAAAAATGAGCTAGTGAAAGGGGTTCCAATGCAGAGGTTTCACGTGGAAGATAAATGTCTTCCATGTCAAAAGGGAAAACAACATAAGAAACCTCATAAATCAAAAACAGTAAATTCCAGAGATGCCCCTTATGAATTACTTCATATGGATTTATTCGGTCCAGTGAACGTGAGGAGCATAGGTGGAAAATACTATTGTCTTATTGTTACTGATGATTATTCACGATATTCATGGGTTTTCTTTTTAGGTACAAAAGATGAGACAGCAGAGATATTGATTGATCTTTTTACAAAATTGGAAAACGTCCATGATGCAAAGATTAAGAGGATAAGGAGTGATAATGGCACGGAGTTCAAGAATCAGATTCTGGATCTCTATTGTCTTCGCAAGGGAATTGAACATCAATATTCTGCTCCTTATACGCCTCAACAGAATGGAGTCACTGAGAGGAAAAACAGGACGTTGATTGAAGCCGCTAGGACAATGCTTTCAGATTCAAAGCTACCAGTTCTTTTCTAGGGAGAAGCTGTGAATACAGCTTGCTACATCCTAAACAAAGTTTTGACTGTTAAACGTTTTAATAAAACTTGTCATGAATTAATGTTTAATGAAAAACCAAACTTAAAAGGCTTTGAACCATTTGGATTACCCTGCACCATTGTGCGAAACAATGATAAACAAAAATTTGGTGAGGTGGCTGACGAAGGCTACTTTCTAGGCTACGTGCCTGGCACACCGAAGAAAAAGGGTTTTTAATCTAAAAACTGGTAAAATTGAGGTTGTGTTTAATGTTGAGATTACTACATACAAATCTCAACAATCAACGAGTGGTCCAGCTATATTATATGATTATGAAAGCGTTTTTAAATCATTTAATATTCCTGAATTTTCTGATGCAGATGAATCTCAGCTGATTCAAGCAGTGATAAGTGAAGACGATGAAGGCGAGTTCATGCCTAGATCGAATGTTGATATGACAGATGCTCCGGGAACTTCCTCAAGTGCAGTTGATAATGATTCAACCGATAGTGAGTCTGAACCCATTCAGGGGGAGGATTTCGTTAATCCGTTTGCAAATCAGAATATTCAGGGGGAGGTTTGATCAAACCTGGGTGATAATTTAGAAGTTGATGCCGTTGCTACAACACGAGTTAACAGAGATCATCCAGTTGATTTGATACTTGGAGATCCTGCTGCAGGTGTTCAGACGAGAAGAAGCATCGCAGCGAATGCAGGTTTATTTGTTTCGATTGAGAAGACTGGGATAGTGAATGAGTGCTTGTATAGTTGCTTTATTTCTCAAGAGGAGCCGAAGAACATTCATATGGCTCTGAAAGACAATTCTTGGGTTGAGGCTATGCAAGAGGAATTGGCCCAGTTTGCTAAGTTGAAGGTTTGGGAGTTAGTGGATCTTCCTAAAGGTGAAAAGGAAATTGGCACTAAGTGGGTGTTTAAGTGCAAGAAAGATGATAAAGGGATTGTGACGCGTAATATGGCTCGATTGGTTGTCAAAGGTTTCAATCAGCAAGAAGGGATTGATTACAATAAAGTGTTTGCACCAGTGGCAAGGTTGGAAGCAATTTGTTTGTTTCTAGCTTTCGCTTCATTCAAGGGCTTCAAAGTTTTCCAACTAGACGTGAAGAGTGCATTTCTTTACGGGAAAGTCCAAGAAGTGGTGTATGTCTCACAACCAGATGGGTTCGTTGATCCAGATTATCCAGATCGAGTTTACAAACTTGATAAGGCTTTGTATGGATTACATCAAGCACCTAGGGCATGGTACGTGACACTGTCTACACATCTGATCAAGAATGGTTTTGAAAGAGGTCAGATTGACAGTACACTTTTCATCAAGAGAAAGAAGGAAGATTTTCTACTGGTACAGGTGTATGTGGATGACATCATCTTTGGGGCATCTGATGAAAACATGTGTAAAGAGTTCGAGAAGGTGATGAAGAGCAAGTTCGAAATGAGCGCTATGGGTGAGCTGTCTTACTTTCTGGGATTACAAGTTGAACAGAAGGAGGATAGGATGTTTATTCATCAAACAAAGTATGTGTATGACATTTTGAGTCGGTTCAAAATGAATGATTGCGCTACTTTTAACACACCTATTTGTGAAAATCACAATCTTGGCCCAGATCATGAAAGTACGGAAGACGTTGATCCAACACAATACAGGGCAATGATTGGTTCTCTAATGTACTTGACTGCTTCAAGACCCGACATCATGTTTGCCGTATGCTTGTGTGCCAGATATCAGGCTAATCCGAAAGAGTCACACATGAAAGCAGTGAAGCGTATTCTTCGTTACTTGAAGGGGAAACCTAAACTTGGGTTGTGGTATCCAGCTGATAATGATATGAATTTTGTTGCTTACACTGACTCAGACTTTGGAGGATGCAAGTCGAACAGAAAGTCTACAACTGGTGGTTGTCAGTTCTTAGGAGGCAGGATTGTGTCTTGGCAATGCAAGAAGCAATCGTGTGTGTCTACCTCTACGTGTGAAGCTGAATATATTGCTGCGGGTAGCAGCTGTTCTCAGGTTCTATGGATACAACAGCAGATGCGCGATTACGGTTTGGATTTCACTCGTACTCCTATTATGATAGACAATAATGCCACAATTTCTATAACAAACAATCCCGTGAAACATAGTAGCACAAAACATATTGACATTCGTCATCATTTTATACGGGATTGTGCTGAAAAAAGGCTAATTGAATTACATAGAGTCGACACACTAGATAACCTGGCAGATCTTTATACTAAAGCTTTTAACAGGGCTCACTTTGAACATTTAGTCGAACTCAACGGGATGAGGAATCCTGAATAACTGGTTTTTCATAAGAATTTTGTAAATAGTTTACTGCTTTCTTAAAAATCAAAAATCCAAAAACATTGAAAAATGAAACACATAAAAAAATAGAAAATCAAAAATGAGTTATCACTGTGTGAAAAAGAAGAAATGATAGTACATCAGCAAGTTAGACTGTCACACTGAAATTGAATTAAAATTGCTTAAGTGTGATAGCAGCTTCATCATATGATGTACCAGTAGGCAAAAAGCATGAAATAATCAACTTACCAATGTGATATAAACTTAAATGCACTGTGTATGAGTGGGTAACACATTAGTGGTGAATGGTTTAATGACCTTAAATCTTGCGTTGATAGATTGCCAAAATCTAAAGTTTTGGGTCTTTATACTGTTATTTCATTCGGGGATATCAGGGTTGTCCTTCTGCTGCATCCAGATACATGCTGACCTAGGCACAACCAGGATATCTTAAAAGAGCTAAAAATGCCAAATCCCATAAATGAAGAAGCTCTCCTAGAGAGTCATTCAAAATGTGCAAAATGCATAAATCGTACCAAAAATGGTATTTGTCTTAGCCCTCGTTAGATATTTTGGTCTCTTTGCTGTACGGAAGTACTGACCTGATCACCAATTATCTAAACGTTGAAAAACAAAACGGATGAATTCAGTATACTCACCTACTACGATGAACCTTTGTGCATACCTTGATCGGGGGGGGGGGGTATATCCTGAAGTGGGACACACTAGTATATCCGTAATAAAATTACCTTAACGTATCATACGGTAAAGGTACTTGAAATGTTCATGCATTTTGTTTAAGTGGACAAACTTACTGGTAATCGTCTTGGACTGCTTTTCACGAAAAATTAAATAAAGAATTATCTAATAGTGTGAAACAGTTTGATTGTGCTGATATGATCTTCTTACCAGTGATTCTCACAAAAATAGAGTGTTTATTGCTTTTCGTATTTATTTGTTTTTCAGAAAAATATAAAAATCCAAAAATAGTGTCATTTTTTGTTAAAAATTCTTAATGTACGGAAAACTGTTATTCTTGGAGGAATTGTTACTGATAGGGGGAGACGGTGTTGGAAAGTGAGTTTAAAATTTTAAATCATGTGGGTTATAGGGTGTGTGATTAAAATTTTTTGTGTGTTGATGATAAGTTGAAAATGCTTAATCTGTAATACAGTTGAACTATCTCTTGAATAATAATAATTTATTTAACTTTGTTGAAAAATTCTTATGGTTTCTCGAGATGTTTGTTTTATAGTATACAGATTGAAGCAGTGTGTTGCTGAGAAGTTAAAGTGATGAGTTGCTGTGAAGAGGTGAGAGTTTGATTGGATGCATGGTAGAACCTCCTTTCTACATTGTAAACAAGTTGAAGAGTTTGAAGATTGCTATACATATGCTAAACTGGAGTTTACTCAAACGCTAAAGTTTTTGAAGATTTGGTGATTGGATGCATCAGCTTAGTGGGAGTCTCTGTTGCTGACAGAAGCTGTTAAAGCTGAAGCTATCCAAAGACCAAAGACAGTGCAAGATTACATGAAGATTGCAAGAAGATTGAAGACAAAGTTATTTTATGAAGCTATTGTCAAGGGGGAGTTTGTTGGTGCATATTTGTGACAACAGCTTAGATTTGGTCTTTGGATATCTTGTAATTAGTAAAACGATAAACGGTTAGCGGATTTAGCTTTGTATTAGTGAATTTATAGAGTTTGGGCTAAACAAAACCCACATTGGGTGATGGGGGACGAAATGGGCTTAGTCCATGTAGGAAACCCCAGCCCAAGTTGCAACCTTGTGTTATATAAACAAGGCTTTGCTTTAGGGTTCAGGTTAATCAGCCAAAACAGAGTTTGTGAGAATTTCGTGAGAGCATTACTAGCTTGGACGAATTTGGAGTTGTGTTAGGGTTTAGATTGATTGTAATTCTTGTGAGATTGAAAATCAATAGAAACCCGGTTTGATTGTGAATTGCTGTTTTTCTGTTTCTACTCATTCTGCTATATTCTGATCAAGAGGATTCCGCACTCTTGATTAGATTGACAATTCTGTGAAAGATCCATACATCAAGGGGACCTACAGAAAATGAACGGAATGGGTCATTTTCCTCAATGGGTATTCTTCAGAAACGGAAATAATGGAAAAAGAAAAATCAGGGATATTCATTTCCCTCGATGGATATTCTTCAGAAACAAAAATGAACGGAATGAGTCATTTTCCTCAATGGGTATTCTTCAGAAAAGGAAATGAACTGAGTCAACTCTAGACACATGTCAAAACTTGTTGTGGTTTCTGTGCACTGAATTCCATAATTATGTATGCATCCATAACTACGTAATTCCTTGCACAGTCCGCACAGTTTGTTTTGTAATGTGAAGGGGAAGAAAATCAAACCTGTGATGAGTGTGACTAGACTATCATAGGGTCCTTTTAATTAGATTGACAAATGATCTCTTTAATTAGACCACCAAGGAGTCTTTTCAGCTATATCATCACATGATATTCCTAACCAGATTTTTGGATCAATCTGTTTAACTAGACCACTCAAGGGGTCTAATTATGGAATAGTACATTATAATCCAAGGGTCTTTACTATTACGTAGAAGCCCATTAAGGATTTAAGGTAGTACCTTTGGATATCCTACTATGAATCCCTTATACGAAGATATGGAAGATTCTATGAGGATTTGGATAACAAAAACTTGGATCACACAAAAACATAAAAGGGAACACAGAAGCACATAATCACATATTTGTTTAATTTGACCTTTAATTTGTTATCTTTGGACACAGATATTTAAAGCACACCAGGAATCCAATCCGTGGATTTCATTTGGCACTTTAATCATTTTCAAGAATCTATCTATGAAGATAGGATGATCTTCCGAAAATTCGATTTTGTTTTCAAAGAAACGTAATATTCGAATTAAGGTACACAACAATTTTAGGATTTACGGAAATACCCTTAGGTACCCTATTAAGGATTTATAGTGGTACTTTGGGTATTCGTCCAGAGTTGAAACTTGCGCCTTGTACTTCGTTTTTGGAAGAAACGGGTACTTAGGATTTTCGTGGAAAACGCAAGAGATCATAAAATGGAAGAATTTTGGGGGTAGTCTGTTCTTCAAGGAATACGATTCCCTGATTGTCTGTATTGTAGGGGATATGTTGTTTATACATGCAACCACATAAATACATTGCAATGTAAATAAAAGATTTATTTATAAACAACGATAACAACTGTTTCATGGACCTTGATAACAAAAGAAAATAATACATAAGACGTGATTATTTCTAAACGGTGTTATCTTCTAGTCGGTCAGATGCTCATCCCTGTGCTGGATTTGCATTGGCAAGCTTTAGGCAATTTCTTCGGAAATGACCCATCTTGCCACAGTTGTAACAAGAACCTGGTGGAAAACGAGCTTGAGCAGGATTGTTGTCAGCTTGATTTGGTGCAACTACTGCTCGGCAAACTCTTGCTGTATGACCTATAAGTCCACAAATTTGGCATTTGCGGCACTTCACACTAGCATGATGATGAAGGTTACAATGGTTGCACAAGGGTGCAGTTCCGTTATATGGCTTCCTAGCAGGGGGTTGAGCTGGTTGGTTGGGGGCAGCTTGATCATTATGAGCAACCACGGCGAAGTTCTGGGAAGCTTTTCGCTTCCTAGACTTCTTGGAGGATTCAATCTGTTCATCTTTGGGTTTTGATTCCTCGATTGGTTTCTTATCACCTTTTCAGAAAAGTTTACCTTTCCTGATTTGAGATTCATTCAAGGTAGTAGATAGCTCAATGGCCTGCCTAACCGTAGTGGGGTTACTACTAGTCACAATGTCTTGTACTGGGTCAGGGAGGCCATCAATGTACTTTTCGATTGCCTTATCCAAAGGCGTAACCATATTTGGGCATAACAGACTTAACTCCTCATAACGATCTGTGTAGGCTCGATGCTCACCGCTATCTTGCTTAAGATCGTCGAATTCCCTTTCCAAGGCCCTGATCTCGTGACGAGGACAGAATTCCTTCATCATCAGAGCTCGAAGCTCTTCCCACATTTGAGCCAGTGCCACATCGGCACCCCTATCTCTCATCACACCATTCCACCTTGTCAAAGCTCATTTCTCAAAGACACTAGATGCGAATTCTACCTTTCGCTCATTTGGGCATTGAACATGCCTGAAGGTGCTCTCTAGACTCTCGAACCATTGCAGAAGTGCAGTCGCTCCTTAAGACCCAGAAAACTTTGATGGCTTAGCCGAGTTGAACGTCTTGAAGTTGCAGGGGGCATTATTATTGTTGAGAGCTTGGTTACATTGAGCAACGATGTTCGGGATTGCAGCAGTCATTTGCTGCGTAATGACAGCTGCCAGCTCTTCAATAGGTACCTGATTTTCGCGTCGTGGAGGCATTCTAAAAAGGGGAAACAAGAGAGAAAACAAATGAAATGGCATTGGGTAAGAATAGGATGTTACAATTACTGACCAAAAATCATGGGTGACGGTCATTTGTTTGAACCACGAAGTACACAAACGACACACAAAGGCTGAATCAAAGTAAATAGGTCATCATAATGTATCGCGAAGACATGCTCGCCTATAAGTGGACACTCACCCCAAGAGTTCCCAGGTAAGAGTGACTGGTCCGATACTGCGGATTTGTACGAACACGCTAGCCTTAGACAGAAAGCTCAAGGTACAGGCACCCACCCTTCCAGTTTTCACGTATTCACATTATGTAGCCCCAAACTTTGACGAGAATTTGAAAACTTTGAAGGTTCGTAACCTTATAATAAATCATCCTAGAACAGATGATTAGTTTTCAAAGCAGATTCGAATTTTGTGTTCTTATTGTGGTTGCTGCCTAAATTTAGGCAACGGTATTATTTTATGACTAAACGCAAGTAAACTCGCGTTAGGGTCCTAGGAAGGTTATAGTCTAGGTCAAAGCATTACTAATAACCTAATTCCCTATAACCATTGGCTCTGATACCAACTTTTCTGTCACAACCCGACCACGTAAAACAACAAAACGTGGCGGAAACGTCGGGGAGTGTTGTAACAGAATCATTGTTTCACAACCATGGATTAAACAGTTTCGTTTTATTAAATTAAACGTATTACATTACATTGGAATTAGAAACAAAACAAGAACAAATAGACTTTCATTGTTATTAAGTCACTAAGGCCTCGTCCATTCCTATGTGGCTCGTACACAAAAATCATCATCAAACATCATCAACTATGGTACCTGAAACACACGTGAAAATACGTCAGCATAAAAATGCCGGTGAGTACCTAGGTTTTATATGAGTGTCAGATTCATGGCTCGTTTTACATGTTGCAATACTTATTTAAAAACCTTGTTTTAAAAAGTATAATATTGCGACATAATTAACCAACTCAAATCAAGTTGGTTATAATTTGCAAAATCTTGTAGCCATGATTCTTAACTCCAAAACATTTGTTTTATTAAATCAAATTGTAAAATATCTCATAAAAACTCGTTAATAAAACTCGTATGGTTTATATTATTCAGAAAACATCCTTGTGTGACATTGTTTCGAAATTGTTTACCCAAGTGATGTAGATAACGCAACGATATATAATGTGTTAAAAGCACTTATATATAGGAAGTACCAGTGGTGTATCCACCATGCTTTTAACACATTACACCCGCCCCGTTACCTAATCACTTCCCTAACCCAATGGCTCAAACAGTTACAAATGGTTCACATACATCCAACGATTACAAATGGTTCACATACATCCAACGATTACAAATGGTTCAAAACGTAAAACAATTGTGCTAGCATGTTAAGTGAACATACATAGCAAAACATAATGAAATCATGTACTAATAGTGTACTAATGAACATAGCAAGTATATGATATGAAAACATGGAAAGCACGAAAATAACAAGTAGGCACATGTGTTTCACCCCAAAACGTTTGGAAAACAGTAAAAGAGGGGTCTATGTATTCACTTGAGGATGCTTAGAAGTCTTGAATAACAACCAAGCAAAGCTAGAGGGATCACGGAATCAAACGGCACCTAATATAGGTAATTATGTAAATAAACAGACCTAAATCGGAAGATCGGATAGAATGAGGTTTCGTAAACCAAATGAGTATAGGAACTCATGTAATATGGTTTAAGAAAGCCTACATTCTAAAATGATACCTAACCTAATTGCTTACGACCCATTATGACTTGTTTAGGTAGCTTACGCCACTTTAACGCGTCGTTCGCGTAAAACGCGTTCGGACCGCCTAACTAGTCCTATGACAAGTATTATATGCCTTAACATGTCTAATAATGTTGCCTAATCAGTTTAGATGTCAAAATTTAGGTTACATATGCTTAAAATGAATTTATGCATAAAAAGGGCATTTTGGTAATTTTCCTAAGGCATATAAACTACCTATCATACAACTAGCTAAACGTAGTGACCATATGGTATAACCTCTGAAGGTTATTCCCTATACAACTATGGTCACCTAATGTGTTTGGTCAGATCCTAATGATCGGCCAAACGGGTCGGGTTCGAAAGTCTAAGCGGTTGTTTAGACCGCTTACCTTACGACCCTATATAAGCACTAAACCTAAAGTGATGAGCTAAACATGTTATAACATGTTTAACGAAGTTTGAAAATAGGTTTGATATCAAAACAAACGGTTTTGATACCCAAGAGTAGTTTGGTTACAAAATACGCAAGAATACGCATTTTGGCCGAAACTACGACTCGTCACTATGCCTAAATAACGTGGTAATCAGTAGGTATAGTCACAAGGGACTATAACCATCGTGATTACGCTCACGTTATGAAGTTCAACGAACTTCGTGTTGACCATAAACTGGTCAATGCAGAAAGTCAAATAAAGTTTGACTTTCACGATAAAAACGCGTAAAAGAATGAAAGAATACTTACAAAGGGTCCAAAAACGGAAGCTTGATTCCAAATATTCTCAGGTATGAAGTGATAAACACATCAACTTAGAGAAATTTCAGAATCAAGGTGTGAGTTTGAGAGTGAAGATGGTGGGGGTATTTATAGTTTTTGCACAACCGTTAAGATCTTTCCTTGATAAATGAGCATCAATCTGGACCGTCCAAGTGGGCACAAGGTTTTGGAAAACTAGGGGTGCCCCAAAACCATCAAATGATATTGCAAATGTTACAAAATAGCCCCTAAACTTCAAGATAAATGCTGAAAATGGACCTGCAATGGCTGAAATTGAGTTTCTGCCCAGATGAGGCCGTGGCGTCGCACCACGGCAGAGCCATGTGGTGGTGGCGCAGTGCCACCATGTGCCAGTTCCCATAAAGTTTGTCAAAATGGCAGAAATGGTCCCTGCACATGTTTAAGGCCTGTTTTGATGCGTTTAAACCCCGTTAACCCATTTTCAAGGCTCAATAATGAATTTTAAGTATAGGGAACATGAAACATGCTCAAAAATATCCCGGATGTCGGTTCGTTTGGCTGTACGGTTGCGTTATTCGGTTAATTACGACGAAACACGAACGAACGCGAAAAACGGTCCAAATTACGCGACGAATGGATTTTTATCAAGCCAATCACTAAAATAAAATATTTTAATGATTACATAAATTTTTGGATGTCTGGATGTATTCAGAACGTAAGATATGCGCGAAAATGCAAACTTATGCACTTTTTGACGCTTTTAGTCCCTATTGATCAAGAAAGTTTATTTTTGCGCACCAAACACCTCAAAGCCTATTTCTAAGCTATGTAAAGGTTATTTAAGGTATGTTAAGCCTATTTCACTATTCCGGAGTGTTCGTTGCATTAAACTGGTTATATTTACGCATTAGTGCGCGTATAACCTTCCAGAAAGCGATTTAAAGCTTGAAATCAAACATGAATTGATATGTGCAAAAAATACACGTATTTTTACAAATCCCAAGTGTGAAACACAATATTTCTTAAATTTGGTATTTGGTTGATGGTCGCAGAGGCACAGGTGTCACAGAATACATGTTACATATGTTTCAATGGTATGATTTGACTATGAAATGAACTATTAGATCATGTGAGCATAGGCTGACAATGAAATGCTAATAACTCTCATAAGAAACATGGACAAATGTTAGATCTAACGGGTACGCCCGAGCCCCACTCATGGTCCTTATGTGACCACTTAGAGTGCTTTAGTGTCCCAGTCGAGATGATCGACAACGGTCAAGGGGATTTGACACAGTCAAGGTGATTTGATACGGTCAAGGGAATTTGACACAGTCAAGGTGAATTTGACACAGTCGAGGGAATTTGACACAGTCAAGGGGATTCGACAAAGACAAAAGTCTACTCATATTGAGTACTCCCTATGTCTTCACATACATTAATGTCCTTGCAAAACATTAATTGATATGTTCATAGACGCTTGTCGTACCTGTTTTCAAAGGAGTCTCTCAAATGTTTACAAGTTTATCAGTACTCAGACAAAACGCATGAACTCGCTCAACTTTTGTTGATGTTTTCAAAATTACATGTATTTCAGGAAAACAAGTTGGATCTTGGGCGCTGGTGTTGTTTCTGGAAGTAGATTTCAAGTTTAGATGTCATCCACTTTTGTTGGTTTGGAACCTAATCAAAGGTTGTGTTGTTTGAAACTTAAATGACTGGTGTTTGTAATGTTTTGAACTTTATGAATGGATGAACATCATTTTGATCATATAGTTGTTTATTATAATCGAGTGCAATGAGAACCAATCAAGTCACACGCATACGCTTCCGCAAAAGTCAGGGTGTGACATTGAATCCTTGGAAATGGTCGAATATCAAGAAGAACCATGGTACGCCGACTATGCTAACTACTTCGCTAGTGGCATTCTAGTCAAAGGTTGGTCACATCAACAAAGAAAAAAATTCTTTACCGATGTAAAACACTATTTTTGGAAAGATTTTAAAATATGTGTCGATCAACTCATCCGAAGATGCGTCCATGGTCAAGAAGCAAGAAAAATTCTTCGCCATTGTCATGAAGGATCGTACGGAGGACATCATGGAGGCACAAGCACCGCATGAAAGGTACTCGATTCATGATTTTATGGGCCGACCATCCATAAGGATGCATACAATTTAATTAAAACATGTGACGCATGCTAACGAACAGGTAAAATCTCATCAAGAAACGAAATGCCTCAAAACGACATTCTTATTTGTGAAATTTTTGATGTTTGGGGTATGGATTTTATGGGACCTTTCCCACCGTCAAAAGGGAACAAATATATTCTTGTAGCGGTCGATTACATGTCCAAATGGGCCGAGGCCGAAGCTCTTCCAACTAACGATGGGAGGGTTGTGGTAAAATTCCTAAAACGATTATTCTCTCATTTCGGTACTCCAAAAGCACTCATTAGTGATAGAGGTACCCATTTTTGCAATTATCATTTAAATAAAATTTTAACAAAATATGGGAGCTATCACCGTCTTTCAACCGCCTACCATCCTCAGACCAACGGTCAAGCCGAAGTAATAAATCAAGGGCTAAAAAGAATCTTGGAAAAAACCGTAGGTCAAAACAAAAAAAGATTGGGCAGATAAACTAGATTATGGGCCTTCTAAACTGCCTACAAAACACCAATAGGCACCACCCCATATAAGCTCGTCTATGGAAAAAATTGTCACCTCCCAGTAGAAATTGCACACAAAGCCTACTGGGCGTTAAAAAACGTAAACCTAGACCAAGAAACTGCCGGTAAAAATCGATTCTACCAGTTAAACGAATTAGATGAATTGAGAAATCAAGCATACTCTAACTCTGAAATTTATAAGGACGCATGAAAAATAAGCAAACCTAAAGAATTTCGGGAGGGGGATCAAGTGTTATTGTTTAACTCGAAGCTTCGATTATTTCTGGAAAACTTAAGTCAAGGTGGTCGGGACCTTTTTCCATCACCTAAATCTTTCCACATGGAGCGGTTGAAATTAAGCCTCCAAATGGAGAACCTTTCAAAGTAAACGGACAAAGGCTTAAGCTTTATCGAGGCTTCATTGAGGATGAGGAAGTTGAAGTGACTCTTCAAGAGGTAGATACGTGATCGGAAAACGATCAACTGTTAATTGTAAATATGCATGTTTTTCCTTTTAATCATCTTGTAGGAGCAATTGGGAAGCATCATCCTTGAAGATTTGACGAGAAACAGGTAAGTACACAAAAGGAACCCTGGGAAAACGGTCACACACACATGCACAATAAAAAATAATGTTACTGGCGCTCTGCACATGGGGTCGTGCCCACTTGGCACGCCCCCGTGCCCAAACGCCCAATTACACAAAATTAATAAAACACAGCACGGGACTGTGCCACGTCAGCACGGGGCCGTGGCCGACCTGCAGACAGAGTATATAAAGCATGTCTTCACTCTTTAACACAAAACACGACCCGTTTCTCCAGAGACTCCGGTTCCTAACCATTTTCCGCCAAATTTCAACGATCATCCGACCAAATCCGACTATGATGTATGATTCTAACATCATAGTTAGTTAGTTTAGCAATTTGCATGTAGTTTAACACCAAAAATTCGGGTTTAATCTAGGGTTCTTGAACTAGACCCGTCTCGATCTCGAATTTTTGTTTAGATCTTGTTAGTAGTAGTTAGTACTAATGTTTTGAAAAGTAAATCATTGATCATTGTTGGAAAAATCGGATTGTTCAAACAGTTATTCCCAAACCCTTGTTCTTGACCGAAAAATCTAAAATCGAAAGAGTAAACAAGTGTTTTATGCAAAAATGATACTTGGGGTTTGATTTTCGGGGTAAACAGCACCTAATGGACCAAAAATTTTGAATTTTTCGAAGCCGGCTCGAAAACCTTAATTTTTGAAGTAACAGACGATGTGACACGGGGCCGTGGCCAACAAAGACCCTAGACACAGGGTCGTGTCTGAAAGACACAGGGCCGTGTCCAGACCACCTGATTTCAATTTTTCACATAATTTTCAACATACCAACTGTCTTACTGATTTTTTCTTGCAAGAATGGCGCCACACAAGTTCCTAGGGTTCAAATTTTCTGAGCTTGACTACCAAAACAGGTTGGAGGTTTTGCAAGCTAGGCATGAAGAGCCTCCAAGACAAGTTTGCTAAGAGACACTTGAAACCGTGGGACAACGGGAAAGATACGATGCTCTCGTCACTGTTCCTCTTTGCATATTCTTAGAGACTCGGCTCCGGTCAATCCATGAGTATAACATGGAGTTTCTGAGCACGCTGACTTTCAATAAAACCGAGCCGGATCTCTTTGATTTTGATGGAGTCCAATTTAGGTGTGGGGGTGAATGGTACTGTATATCAGTCGCCCAATTTGGGGTGAATATTGGGCTTTACACCAAAGACGATACTGTCGAACCCGAATTCATGGAAGCTATCTGAGAACTACCGGACAACCTGAGGTAGGCTGCATGGGCAAGGATCGGAGACGGTGCCTACAACCCAAGTTCCACAAAACGCACCAAGACTAAGGACCTGCTTATCCGCTACATCCACCGGGTCCTTAGCGGTTCTTTATGCCAGCGGAAAGATAGCGGTGGGGTGGTGAACCTCCGCGAGCTCACTTGCCTTTATTGCCTCGTGACCAACCAGCCCATCGACATCGCCCACTTGCTTCTGACAAACATGGCCACCAATGCCACTGCAGACACTCACACACCAATCCTCTACGGAGGTTGGATCGCCAAACTCTTCACGAATTACATTTGGCGAACTCCAACCGTATTTCTCAAGGGTGTGACTGTAAGAAAAGTTGATCTTGCTTTGTGCCGAAGTCTAAATCTCATCATTGATTGCAACAATGGATTAATGTGCTTTAAGGATGCACGTGGCCGGGTTTGGAACCCAAATGACCCAGATGAAATCCTTGCAATCGAAGATGTCCCGAATCGTCCTCGCACCAGGTCATTTCCAGGCTCCTTATCCCAAGGCAGGGGTGATTTTCCTAACCTCCATAATTTATATAATATCATGCAGGAAACCCTCCAAGTCTCAAAGAATGTCTACAGCTTGGGTCAAAGCTCAAGTTCCCGGATCGGAAGCATGGAGCGCAACATCATCACCATGCAAAACGACATAACATACATCCAGGACAACATGGTGCTTCGCAGCGAGGAGGAGGCAGAGGAGGAGGGACAGGACACGGATTCAGACTAGGTGGTGGTGGTAGCAGGCGATGTGGTTATCTTCCAGGTTATCTTTCCCTAACTTTTGAACAAACTCGTAATTCCCGGGTTGCGTCCCGTTGAACAATTTACTTTTCTGAACAATTTCCTTTCCTGCATTTGTTTTTATTTTCGTGTGACGCGGTGGTGGTAGAACAACTTAAACTTTGGTAATTTAGGATGTATTATGTTTGTGTTGGATTGGTGTATTGTGGTAGTATTGTAGCTCACAGGTACCACGGGAGGCTTGGACACGCTAAGCATAATGGTCCCCAAGCCCGGAAAACAAATGCCAAACGACAAAACCCAAGTTTTTGTCTGAAACAGACGATCGCCACGGGGCCGTGCTCACCAGACACCCCCGTGCCCACATACCTGATGCCAAAAATTTCTCTCCAGAAAGTGACACGGGCCGTGTCCACCAGGCACGACCTCGTGCTCACTCCATTGCAAGTTTTCTGAAAAACAGTTTGCTGGCACTTTGACCACGAGCCGTGTTCACCCGACACGCCCCCATGTCCAGTGCCCAGTAACTTCAAATTTTTGTTATTTTTACACACTTTTTACACATTTAACCAAAATAAATCCTATTTGGGACACATTGAGGACAATGTGTAATTTAAGTGTGAGGGAGATGATAAAACCTTGAATCGTTTGTCCTAAAAACAAGCCTTATACAAAACTCACGTTAGAAAACCACTAATCACCCCAAACTTTTTCAATTTTTTTTATTTTCTTTTACTTATCTTGGTTTAGTCGGGTATAATAAGTTCTAAAAATTATGTTTTTACTAATTTACACCTGATAGCGTCGTGATAAAAAGAACCAATGAAGAAAATTATAAAAATGGGCATAACAAATCTTTTAAAATTTGATTATATATACATTTTTACACTATAACTCTTTTCCCACAAAAGTGAGTTTTAAGCCTTTACTGAGCATATAAATACACATCTATACTAATTGCTCAATTTTTGTTTCTTGTGTGAATAACCCGTTTGGTTCTTACAAATCGAGAATTTGCCAAAGCAATACGTTCCAAATCCTTACCAACACAAATCCAAGTAAGTAAATGATAGAGGCATTAGGACTAAACCCATTTTTCGTTTAAAACCTTTATTTTCCTTTCTTTTCAAAAACATCCCCCTAGATAAACCCTGTTGAGCCTTAAAACCTTTCATTTTTAAACCCGCAAAAATATATTTTTTCAAAAACAACCACCCATCACCTCAAAACCCTATCGTTTTTTATTTTCACACCCCTTATTTCAGTAAATGCCATTCTTTTGAAAATCATATAAAAGAAGTGTAACACCTGTGCCTTCACGGCCATCAAACAAATACCAAACCAATGAAATATTATATTTCATACTTGGGATTTGTATAAATATGTGTATCATTTGCACATATCAATTCTTGTCTGATTCCAAACTCTAAATCGCTTTCTGGAAGGTTATACGCGCACCGATGCGTAAATATAACCAGTTTAATGCAACAAACACTCCGGAATAGTGACATAGGCTTAACATACCTTAAATAACCTTTACATAACTTAGAAATAAGTTTTGAAGGCTTTGGTATGGCAAAAACAAGCTAATTCGCTTACAGGGACTAAACTTGACAAACTGCGAAAGTATGCCAATTTGAACTGTAACAGACATTTCGGAACATGACCATAAGTTAAACACACCATAAATATCCTTTACATAGCTTAGAAATAGGCTTTGAGGGGTTCGGTGTGCTAAAATAAACTTTTGGGTCATTCAGGGACTAAAAGTGTCAAAAAGTGCACAAGTTTACATTTTCGCGCATAACTTACGTTCTGAATACATCCGGACATCCAAAAATTTATGTTAGCACTAAAATATTTTATTTTAGTGTTCGACATAAGAAAAATCCATTCGTCGCGTCATTTGGTTCGTTTTTCGCGCTTGTGCGCATTCCGTCGTAATTAAGCGAACATCGCGATCGTACGACCAAACGAACCATCATCCGGCATATTTTTGAGCATGTTTTGAGTTCCCTATACTTTAACTTCATTTTAGAGCCTTGAAATGAGGTTAACGGGGTTCAAACGCATCGAAAAAGGCCTTAAACACGTGCAGGGACCATTTCTGCCACTTTTGAAACATTTCTGAAACAGGTGGGTGCTAGCGTAGCGCGACTGCCTAATGCCTTTGCAGTAGCGCTACGCGACTGCCTAACCTGACCAGATTAAGTGTATTTGACATCAGATTTCAGCTGATTAATCCTAAACCACATGTTCCAACTTGTCTAGTCAGCTGATAAGGATGGAATTTTGGTCACCATAAGGGTCCAACACTTGTACGGTTACGATTAAAACACGGTTTCCATGAAACGATCTCAACGGTTCACCGAAAACTATATATACCCCATGCCTTTCATTGATTAAACTCACTAGAATTCTGATTTGAGAGCTCTAAGTTGAAACCATTGTTTCATACCTGAGTTCTTGGATCGGGATTAGCATTCGGGGACCCTGGGTTAGTATTCTTTCGTTCTTTTCCTTATTTTATTGCTTTTCGAGTCAGAAAGTCAAACTTTGTTTGACTTTCAGCGTTGACCAGTAATGGTCAATGCGAAGTTCGTTTGAACTTCGCAACGTGATTGTAATCACGATGGTCATAGTCCTTGGGACTATGCCTACTGATTACCACGTTGTCTAGGGTCGTAGGGTAAGCGATCTAATAAATCGCTTATACCTCGAACCCGACCCATTTGGTCGATCATTAGGATCCGACCAAATACATTAGGTGACCATAGTAGGTAGGGAATAACCTTTCGAGGTTATACCTTATGGTCACGACGTTTAAGTAGTTGTATGATAGGTAGTTTATATGCCTTAGGTAAATTACCAGAATACCCTTTTCATGTATAATTGGTAATTAAACATAAGTAACCTAAACTTTTGTCACATAACTGATTATGTAACATGTTTAGGCATATAACACTTGTCGTAGAACTAGTTAGGCGGTCCGAACGCGTTTCACGCGAACGACGCGTTAAAGTAGCGTAAGCTTCCTAGACGGGTCGTAATGGGTCGTAAACATTTAGGTTAAGTTTCGTTTTAGTATGTAGGGTTTGTTAAACCATATTACACGAGTTTCCATACTCGTTTGGTTTACGAAACCTCATTCTATCAGATCTTCCGATTTAGGTCCGGTTTATTAATGTAGTTACCTATATTAGGTGCCGTTTGATTTCCGTGATCTCTAGCGTTGCTTGGTGGTTATCTTAGGACTCCTGAGCAATCTCAAGTGAGTACATAGACCCCTCTTTTACTGTTTTCCAAACTGTTTTGGGGTGGAACACATGTGCCTACTTGTTACTTTCATGCTTTTCTGTTTTCACATCATATACCGGCTATGTTTGATAGTACATGATTTCATTACATTTCATGCTAGGTGTGCCCATTGTGTGCATTACTTGGTACATTGTTTTACAGTACATTTCATGCTAGGTGTGCCCATTGTGTGCATTACTTAGTACATCGTTTTACATTACATTTCATGCTAGGTGTGCCCATTGTGTGCATTACTTAGTACATCGTTTTACATTACATTTCATGCTAGGTGTGGCCATTGTGTGCATTACTTAGTACATTGTTTTACATTTACATTTTATGCTATGTATGTCCATTGCGTGCATACTTAGTACATCATTTTTCATCACATGCTTACATTTTGTTATGACATTTGGGTTGTTTACAATGGAACAATACATTCATTAACATTAGCTACGCCGTTCGTTAGTAGGTAGTGGTACCATAGGAATTGACAACTCCCGTTCCGGACATCCCAGGGAAAGGGGATGAAAGGAATGACCGAATTCGATATACATAAGCACAGATAGACCTTTGATTTGTTTAAGGGTTTATCGCCTCAGTCTCAAGGCTTGGATGTATGCATTATAACAATACCGCATAGATGTTCATATCAGTATAGCATGCATTTACACAAAACATAGCTTTGATTTAAACCGAGTTTTACTTCAATACTTTGTTTTTGTGCATATGGTTTAGTTGATATTTATCACTAGCCATACAGATCAGTTTGGTTACACATTACATGATTTACATTGATTATGCATTTACACATTACATGATTTACATTGATCATGCATTTACACAAAACATAGCTTTGATTTAAACCAAGTTTTACTTCAATACTATGTTCTTGTGCATTTCACCTATGGTTTAGTTGATGCGTTTTCACTAGCCATACATATCACATTGGTTATGCATTACATGATTTACATTAGACATGAACATTTTTACATTGTTGGTTTGGTTTGATTAAGTGATTAAGTAACGATGCATGTGTAATATGATACAAGCATGGTGGATACGCCGCTGGTACTTCCTATATATAAGTGCTTGTATGGTATTACATATCGTAGCGTTATTTGAATCATTTCAGTTTGAGACATAGAACATTTTATACAAATAACATACTTTTCACAAGACATTGATTTATAAACAACATATCTTATACAAACTCATTTTACATGGTTATTCATTTAACCATGCATTACTCACTTATTTATACGTATCATCTGAACTTATTGTTCTTCAAATGATTTACAAAGACAAAGCAAATTACAAGGTTCATGACTAAACATTTTCTTAAACAGAAGTCATGAATCTTATTTTCACAAAACCTATGTACTCGCCGGCATTTTTATGCTGATGTACCTATTTTCACATGTGTTTCAGGAAATGAAGCATAAGATTGATCAAGATACACTTAGGCGGACATGGGCCTTAGTGACAATAAAAGATGCAAGACTAGTTATTTATGTTATGTTTCTTTGATTATCAAGACATTGTAACTTGTGTATTCAATAAAACAGTATTTCAATTTCCATGGTTATGAAACATTAATTCTGTTACAACACTCCCCGATGTTTCCGCCACGTCTTGTATGTTATACGTGGTCGGGGTGTGACAAGAAGTGACTTAGTTTCTTCAAAAAAAATTTCTCTAGCTACTTAAAATAAATAAGTAGAATTTATTGCTTACAAGTGTGTAGCTTTTAACTAAATCACAAGCAAATAAATTTTCAAAAGAAAAGGCCGACATTTTACAATTTTAGCCACTTTCAATAAAACACACCTACCCGAGCCACAGCTTACCCTTTAAAGCCCTCTTGATATTTACAAGGATCAAATGTCAAAAAGGAGGAGGTTCGATTACGTGTCAAGCCTATAGTAGGAGTAAGTTCCAAACTGGTTACGAGCGTCTTCACTTATACATCTTTGGCCGAGTGTTGAGTGATTACTTGTGAGGTGTGTAAACTTGTATATAACTAAATAGAATTTTATAAAGGCATGTTATGCTCAAAATAAATAATTTTTCTTAATTTTTGTTTTAAATAAATCATGACGAATAAGATTGTAAATAAAATAAAGCAAAATAAATTTAGAACTTGGATTCCTGACACTCTAAAGATAAGCCCAAAACCTTCTCTTCTACCAATTCCATTTGGGTGTGTAAGCCATGATATAGAGTTTTGCTTGAGGACAAGCAAAGATTCAAGTGTGGGGGTATTTGATGTACGTGAAATACAACATATAAATTATATCAAATACAACGTAAAATCAATCCTTTTTTGGTACTAATATTGGAAAAAGCATGTTTCTTTGTTCCTTTTTAATTTACAGGGTCAAAAGAGCTTAAACGCACAAAAGGAGCAAAATAACAGCAAAAAACCAACATAAATACAAAGAAGGAGGATTGACACGACTCGCCAAGCCCCCATCCACATCCAAACCAACAAAAATAACAAGATTAGAAGCTTTGGCATGGGGCTGTGCCTAGTCAAGATTCTCTACAGAAGAAAAAGACAACAACAAAAGACAAATCAGAAGATCAACACGGGGCCGTGTTAGGGCAACACGGGGCGTGGTCAACTCTAAGATACGCAGAATCTTAGATAGTACAGCAAGTACAATGGTCACGGTTCGTGCCGTTGACGCACGGGGTCGTGTTAGTACAAGGTCTGACACTACAACTAATGAAGAAGAGAGAGATTGAAGGTCACGGGGCCGTGCTAGGAGGGCACGGGGCCGTGTTGGTTGTCTGAACACAGCTATAAATAGGAATTCTTTGTTTCATTCCAATCCATCCCTTGGCAAACAACTTCTATCACACTTGCCACCACTACAACACCCACCACCATCATCCATCTTCCATCATTTAGAGTGTGTAGTAGTCTCGGGATCCAAGATCGATCGTAAGAGTTCTTGTCAAACAAAGGCCATGCTTGGCTAAACTCTTACATCACTTGGTGAAGACAAATCTTTTATGTATTACTTTTTGATTTCCAACCTTTGGCTCCTTTTTATTTGGGTATGTATTAATGACATTAATAACTAGTTTTTTATATTGAAGGTAAATTTATTTAACCATTCTTCGTGTGTTGTTGATTCACACATTCATGTCTTTATGGTCTATATAAAGCATGTTAACTACTTGGAAGGGGGTTAGAAAGGTGGTTGGGTAATTCTCTATCTCGTTCAGTGTATAGATCCTGCGAGAACCTAGTTCAAGCTTAGTAAGACTTCACGTGTGGGCGGTAATGTCCGCCTCGGGAGAAGTAAGAAACCGCTTGAATCCCTTATCTATAAACTACTATTAAAACTTTAAACTGACCCTATGGGACTGTATCCTTGCTGACTCAGACCAATGGGTTGAGGGTAACGCTGCCTGGAAGGGGGCCTACCACTTTTCGCATTAATAACTTACTAAATTATCTTTTAATAATCTGACCTTATGGGACTGTATCCCTGCTGACTCAGACCAATAGGTTAAGGGTAACGCTGCCTAGAAGGGGGCCTACTACTATAACTTAAAGATAATCTTTTAAAATGCCCAAAGTGCGGAAATCATTAAAGGATACATAAAAGAGGAGTTGGAATCAAGTGATTCTTTCTTGTCTGTTTGTTTTTCCTTATATTTTATTTTTGATTTTTAGTTTATCTTTTTATAATTTTCAAAACTTTTCATAAAAATTTGGCTAGATTAGACGTTAACAATAAGCTGGTATTAAAAGCTCTTGTGTCCTTGGACGACCTCGGTATCTTGCCATCACTATACTACATCTGCGATGAGTGCACTTGCCCTAACGTGTGTGTAGAGTGATAGTATTATATCGTGTTTTATAAATTTAAAACTTGATTCACGAGTAAAAAGAGCTAAAATATATCTAAAAATTATACGCACACCCACACCACGTCAATTTGATTTCTCGTTTTGACTCCAGTGTGTAACTCTCCAATGATGTTCTCCAATGGGTGATAAGACAGCGTCCTCGGCATAACTTCATTAGTGTCACACCCCGACCGTGTAAAACAACAAACCGCGGCGGAAACGTCGGGGAGTGTAGCAACAGAATTATTGTTTCACAACCATGGTAATTAAAGTTTTGTTTTATTTATTAATAAAAAGGGGGTTACATTGTCTTAAACAAAAGAAACAAGAGTACATAACATTATTTAAACTAATCTTGCTTCTTTTATGTCACTAAGGCCCGAGTCCACCCTAGTGTATCCTGATCAAACCTACGCATCAGCTCCTGAAAAACACATGTGAAAATAGGTACGTCAGCATAAAAATGCCTGTGAGATACATAGGTTTTGTTAAAATAGGATTCATGACTTAAGTTTAAAGAAATGTTTAATAACAATTAGTCATGAATCTTGTTAAGTGTTTTCTTTTATAAATCATACGAAAACTTGATAAGAAATCAGATTATATAAAAGAAAGGTGTATGGTTAATTAAATAACCAAGTAAAATGAGTTGTATAAAATGAACTGTTTTGTAAAACAATGTTATGTGAGAATATGTTATTTATGTAAAATGTAATATGTCTAAATTGAAATGATTTAAATAACGCTACGATATGTAATATCATAAAAGCACTTATATATAGGAAGTACCAGCGGCGTATCCACCATGCTTTCATCATATTACACACGCCTCGTTACTTAAATCACTTGCCCAAACAAACCACCAAAATGTCTTGTTTAAACCAATTGTCAAATGTTTTATGTGTAACCAATGTCTATTGTCAAAATGTAAATCATGTAATGTGTAAACCAATGTCAAATGTTTATGTCAAATGTAAACCATGTAATGTGTAACCAAATGTCATGTATGACAAGTGAAAATATATCAACTAAACCATATGTAAAATGCACAAAACAAGGTATTGAAATAAATCAAAGTTATGTTTTGTAAAATAATTGCATGCTATACTGATACAAACATCTATGCGGTATTGTAAAATGCATACATTCAAGCCTTGCGACTGTGGCGATAAACCCTTAAACAAATTAAAGGTTTATCTAAGTTATGTATATCGAATTCGGTCATTCCTTGTAGGATCGTATTCTGACCCGAACGAGTCTATCAGAGGAGTTTTGGTCAATTACAGGTGCGGAAAACAAGTAATCAACGTAGAAACAGCTAGATCTTCACTTAAATCACCTTGTTTATTGATATAACAACGTTTACAGTCAAATCTCACACCGGCAGCACCTCGGTATGGAAAACAAGAACTCGTCCTAATGATTTCGCTCAAGTGACATATATATAGGGCTGGGATTTCGCTCATATAGACATGATGTCCATAAAAGCGAAATCACATCTAAGGGGTTTCCCACATTCAGACATGTTCATAAAAGCTAAACCCCTACATCAGGTTTCCCACATACGGACATGAGGTTTCCCACATACGGACATAACGAGAAATCTTGTATAATGTGCCCTAATCTAACATTCTAAGACTAAGACTCGATACAAGACGAAGTCGACAGATGTAGTGCACCAACAGACTCCCCCTCAGATGTTGACGAGTCTTAAGTGTCGAGTCTTCGCATCTTCAGTCTTGATCTGTCTCTGGGCTTCTCTCTCTCAATCTTTTCTTGCATGTCTTCAGACTCCCCCTTGCGATATGCTGGCATTTCTTCAGTTCATCAGCATCATCAGCTTTAGGATCGTTGTCTGGCTTTCCATCTCACAGCTTCTCCGGATCAATCAGCCTGACTCTTTATGTTCCAAGATCATTGCCTGGCTACCTCCAATCAGAATCCTCAGGTATCGGAACCTGGCTCTCATCTAGCTCGGATCTCAGGAACAAATAACCTGGCACATTCTTAACCCAGAAATAAATTTCACAAATTTAACATTTAACAAATTTATCAATCCAAATTCTCTCTCAAATTAAACTAGAATGATTTATCAATGATAAATTCTGAAGAACCATTTGCAAAAATTAATCATTTTTCTTTTCAAAACACATTCTCCCAAACCATTTGTTCAGCATGTCTAGCACTTGGAATTTTGAAAATCAGCTCTCCAACATCAGTTGTCGAAAATCTTTTTGGATTTTTCAAAAAATTATGCTAAAACACACTGAAAATACTTTTGGAATTTTTGAATATAAAGAAAATGCAGTAAGGAAATATTTACAGACAATATTTTTGTGAGTTTGTGTAAGAGAATCATATCAGTTTTTGAGACAAGTCACCAACACCGTTAAGCTATATTTCATTTTAAGTTCTAAACAATTCACCTAGATTGTCAGTATATTGATCCACTTAAATTTTCACACAAAGTTCAACTGATCCGAGATACGATGTTAATGTTTTAAGAGACTTAAACTTATCCGTGTGTCCCACTACTTGAATATACTCCCGTATCCAGATCCCAATATTCAGTCTTACAGGTGAGTATACCTAGATGATATCTGTAAGGGGTTAGGTGCGAAACCGTGAGAACTCAGGTCAGAATTGTGACAACTCGAGTTTCCGACTTTCACTTTCGCATTAAATGCACGTTGACTTTGATTGTGTAGTTGTTTGACTTGTAACTGTACATATGATGTGACGTTATATTATAATGAAACGCTTTGTGTCTGCATGACTTTGTGTTTGGTTGTATAACATGAGGCTGCTTAGAAAACTAAAACGGTTTAAGACTTGAACAACCCGACGAAACACATGTGTGTTTCGCCATAATCAATCCCGATGAAACATAATCTGTTTCGTCATCTACGACTCGATGAAACAAGATGTGTTTCGCCGGCCCAGTAATTCGCGAAGCCCAGCTTGGGCCCAGTACGTAAACTCGCATATTATTACGTGAACCAACCTCTTGTTTCACACTTTTGAGCAATCTGAAACCCTAGAGGATTCTCTACTGTGTGACGGCAAACTAGAACTCACCGGAAACCCTTGTGCGATCAAACCATCATCTCGGTTAGTAAATCTATGTGTCTTGATTGATCTTTCATCCGTATATGTGTTTATGTGTCATGTGATTCTGCTATGATGATGTATATTTGTAACCGACACTACATGTTGAATATTAGGGTTCATGTTAGGATGTTAAATGGGGTTGACATTGCAATATAATCCGTTGATTCAATTGATAAATATATATACGAATTTCTTATGAAACCGAATCAGAATTTGGTAAACTGTTAAGATCAGATTTATGCATGATATACGTGGTTGTTGATGATCAGAGTCTAGATACGCGATAGTACACGGATAGAGTTCTGTGATATGAGTATTATGTACGTCGGTTTGATATACGTAAATTAGGGTTTCTGCTAGATGTGAAGTACTGTGATGATTATGTAAATTGTGAATGATGAATTCTGTGCTGTATGATGATTACATGATATTACGAAACGGCAGAACATGATGATTAGGGTTTACATACGTAACTGACTTGATGACGAACTGCTACTCTCGGCGAAACAGAATATGACGAAACTGAGTGTGTTTCGCCGAGGTGATCACGACGAAACACAATATGTGTTTCGCCAAGGACAATCGACGAATTAGAATTCTGTTTCGCCAAAGGAGACCACGACGAAACAGAATGTGTTTCGCCAATATGTGTGTTTCGCCAATGTATGTGTTTCGCCAATATATGTTTCGTCAAATAGGTAGGCTGTACAGTAACTTGGGTTAATTCTGTTAAGTGTTAACTGGAATATCTAACTGCTGTTAAATGTTAAACATGACTTGTATGATTGTGATTAAGTGTTACAAGTTTATACGTGAACAACTTGAATACAAACTGATTATGTATACATGCGTACTTTAGGACGTGATTGATTTACTTTGAGCACTTACTTAGCCTACCGAGCAAACCAAGGTGAGTTCACACTCTAACCAAGGCATGGGATTCCCGGGATTGGGAATGGGTTTAAAGATATAGAATTGTACTTACAGTGTTACTAGACTACCTACCATCGTCCTCGGATGCGCAGGATACATACGTAAAACCTAAGTATACTTGTACACATCATTGTCCTCGGTTGTGAAGGATACTTACGTAAAACCTACGTAAACAAATACTCACTACTGCCTCGGGTTGTGTCAGGCACTTACGTAAAACCTACGTAAACCCCCGCGTACCATTTTCCTCGGTTGTGAAGGATACTTACGTAAAACCTACGTAAACTTTGTACGTACTACTGTTCTCGGTTGTGAAGAACACTTGTGGTTACAAATAGTCTAGTGTATATGCAAACATGGGAAGCCCCCACTAGTAGAACATACTATCGGTCCAGTAGAGCCACACGTTACGAAATGAACTTACTTTTACGAACTTACTTACTGTGAACTCGCTCAACTAGTTGTTGACTCTCTGTTACATGCCTTGCAGGACCTTAGGTACTAATGGAGCTTGCACGGGAGGCGCAGTCGTTGTGGACATGGATCGTGAATGTTTGATTAGACATTACGACATTACATACTTTATTATGTTGGGCTTTTACTCTTATGCTTCCGCTAAAACGTTGAATTTATACTTATGTTTTGAACACCTTTCATATGGATTGGTTTGGTTAAATTACATTTACAGTTACTATTACATTGTTCTATATGATTGGTGGCTTGATCCTGGTCAGTCACGCCTCCAAGCGGTGATACTCCGCGTGTGGATTTTGGGGGTGTGACAGATTGGTATCAGAGCCATTGGTTATAGAGAACTAGGTTTTAATATGGGGAAAACGATTTTTTTTTATTAAACCAGACTATAACCAGAACAGTGCTCTCAACGATCCACAACGACGCTTCGCTCCGCGTGCAAGACTCAACATCCTAGGTAATATGGTACATGTTTTATTGCCTACTTGTTAGAATCGCATAGAACTTTGCTCAGGGTATGCTTAGATTAACGTAACACTATTGTATGAGAACACTTGTGTGCTTACTCTCTTCTGTCATCGCACTATTCGCGAACCTCTCTCACTTATGTTATCTTTACTATGAAGATCATGTCTGGACGTATCAACATGACCCAAGCCCAGTTGACGGCTCTCATTAACGAACGAGTTACTGCGGCAGTTGCAGCCGCTCAAGCAGGAGGTCAACCACCTGTTTGCACTTTCAAAACTTTCATGGACTGCCGTCCAACTACTTTCAGCGGCACTGAAGGAGCCGTAGGTCTTCTCCACTGGTTTGAGAAGCTAGAGTCTGTGTTTGAGATGTGTGAATGCCCTGAGGCACGCAGGGTGAAGTATGCTACCGGTACTCTCGAGGGTTTAGCCCTCACATGGTGGAAAGCACAGGTCCAAATACTGGGGTTGGTTGCTGCTAATGCCACCCCATGGAACAATTTCAAAGAGATGATCAAGGAAGAATACTGCAGTCGTGATGACATTCATAAGCTGGAAGTTGAGTTCTTCAACCTCAAGATGACAGGGTCAGAAATTGAGGCGTATACAAAGAGATCGAATGAGCTTGCATTACTGTGTCCTACTCTGGTGGACAAGCGTATCGAACTTTATCTTAAGGGTCTAGTGCCAGAGATCCAAAGCCATGTGACTTCCGCCAATCTTGCCACCTACCAGCAGGTTGTTCAGTTGGCACACCGTCTCACTGATCAAGCGGTGGAACAGAACAGGTTGCCTAAACGCATCAACGCTACTACTACCACTACTACTTCAGTTACTCCTGCTACTCCTAGTGACAACAAGAGAAAATGGGAGGGGGATTCCAGCAAAGGTTCAGCTTCAGTTCAGTCCCAAGTTCAGCAACGAAAGACTGACAACTATCAGAGCCCTAGTCAGCAATCTTCGGGCAATCACAAGCAGGGTGGTTATCGAGGGAACCTCCCAAGGTGCAACAACTGTAACAGGCACCACAGTGGCCAGTGTAACAAGGGTCGTTGTCAAAGGTGTTTCAAGATGGGCCATGAGGCCAAGGATTGTAGGAGCCCACGGCCTGTAAATCAAAATCAGCAGCAGCAGCAAGCACAGCAGAATCAGCAACAGGGCAATAAGGGATGTTTTCAGTGTGGCGCTGAAGGTCACTTCAAAAGACACTGCCCTCAGCTAAACCGAAACCAGAACAACAACAACAACCAGGGCAATGGGAACAACAACGGGGGAAACAACAATGATGGGAACAACGGCGCTAGGGGACGAGCATTCGTGATTGGGCAGGGTGATGCCAGGAATGATCCCAACGTGGTTATGGGTAAGTTTCTTCTCGACGACTTTTATGTTACTGTACTATTTGATTCAGGTGCGGATACCAGTTATATGTCTCTGAAGGTTAGCCAAATGCTTAAACGTGCACCAACACTTTTGAACACCAAACATGTCGTAGAGTTAGCCAACGGTAAAAGTCTAGAGGCCACACACATAGTTCAGGGTTGTAATCTTATCCTCGCTGGTCAGACTTTCTCTATGGATCTCATTCCTATAACTCTGAGTAGTTTTGACATCGTCATTGGTATGGATTGGTTATCCCAACAACAAGCAGAGATCCTATGCAAGGAGAAGATCATTCATATTCCCCGTTCTGGTAAAGAACCTCTCGAAGTTCAAGGCGACAAGAGTGGTGTCGTGAGTGGCATCATTTCCTTCTTGAAGGCTCAGAAGTGTTTGCGAAAGGGCCACACAGCTGTTTTAGCTCTCATCACTGATACATCGAAGAAAGAGAAAAAGATTGAGGATATTCCAGTGGTACGTGATTTTCCTCAAGTATTTCCCGAAGAGTTACCTGGGTTACCGCCTCATCGCCAGGTCGAATTCCAGATCGAGCTAGCTCCTGGAGCAGCACCTGTAGCTCGAGCACCCTATCGTTTAGCTCCAACGGAACTGGAAGAACTGTCTAAGCAACTACAAGAACTCTTGGAAAAGGGTTTCATACGTCCTAGCTTTTCGCCTTGGGGAGCTCCGGTATTATTTGTAAAGAAGAAGGATGGTACCTTCCGCATGTGTATAGACTACCGCGAACTGAACAAGGTGACTGTGAAGAATCGCTATCCTCTTCCACGCATCGACGACTTATTCGACCAGTTGCAAGGGTCGAGCTATTACTCGAAGATTGATCTAAGGTCAGGGTATCATCAACTGAGAGTCCGGGATGAGGACGTCTCCAAAACAGCGTTCAGGACACGCTACGGTCACTACGAATTTTTGGTCATGCCATTCGGATTAACGAATGCGCCTGCGGTTTTCATGGACCTTATGAACAGGGTGTGCAAACCCTATCTTGACAAGTTCGTCATTGTTTTCATCGACGACATCCTGATCTACTCGAAGAGCCAGGAGGAGCACGAACAGCACTTACGACTTATTTTGGAACTTCTTCGAACGGAACAGCTATACGCCAAGTTTTCGAAATGCGACTTCTGGCTTCGTGAAGTCCACTTCCTAGGCCATGTGGTAAACAAGGATGGGATTCATGTCGATCCATCCAAGGTAGATTCGATCAAGAATTGGCCCGCACCTCGCACACCAACAGAAATACGCCAATTCTTGGGTTTGGCGGGATACTACAGAAGGTTTATTAAAGACTTCTCGAAGATTGCTCAGCCGCTCACACTACTGACGCAGAAAGGTGTTGTTTATCGTTGGGGTAATGCACAGGAAACAGCGTTTCAGCACTTAAAGGATAGACTTTGTAGCGCACCTATCCTCTCATTGCCTGAAGGCACGGATGATTTTATAGTCTACTGCGACGCATCTATCCAAGGTCTTGGATGTGTATTGATGCAACGGGATAAAGTTATTGCTTATGCTTTGCGCCAACTTAAGATTCACGAACGGAACTACACTACACACGATTTAGAGCTGGGAGCGGTTGTTTTTGCACTTAAGATATGGAGACACTACCTGTATGGTACCAAATGTGCTATCTACACTGATCACAGAAGCCTCGAGCATATCTTCAAACAGAAGGAACTGAATATGCGACAACGACGATGGGTCGAACTGCTAAATGACTACGAATGCTCAATTAGGTACCACCCAGGCAAAGCCAATGTTGTGGCTGACGCCCTCAGTTGAAAGGACACCGCGCCTAAGTGCGTGCGAGCTTTACAACTCACTATACAGTCTGGTCTTCCTTCTCAGATACGAGATGCTCAGGTAGAAGCATTGAAACCAGAAAACATCAGGGCTGAAGCCCTACGTGGCTCAAGGCAACGCTTAGAACAAAAGGAAGATGGTGCTTACTACGTCACAGGACGCATTTGGGTTCCACTTTATGGCAACTTACGTGAGCTAGTAATGGATGAAGCTCATAAGTCTCGCTACTCGGTACATCCTGGTGCGGATAAAATGTACCACGATATCAAAACTACATACTGGTGGCCTAGCATGAAGGCCCACATAGCAACATACGTTAGCAAATGCTTGACTTGTGCGAGAGTCAAGGCGGAATATCAGAAACCTTCAGGTCCACTCCAACAACCCGAGATACCACAATGGAAATGGGAACAAATTTCCATGGATTTTGTTACTGGCTTACCTAGATCTCAGCGCGGAAATGACACTATTTGGGTGATCGTGGATCGACTCACTAAGTCTGCTCACTTCCTGGCAATCAAGGAAACAGATAAATTCTCCACGCTAGCAGATATATATCTTAAGGAAGTTGTCTCGAGGCACGGGGTGCCCACCTCCATCATCTCTGACCGTGACGCATGTTTTACTTCAGAATTGTGGCAAGCAATGCACAAATCTTTTGGCTCTCGTTTAGACATGAGCACAGCTTATCATCCTCAGACGGATGGGCAGTCTGAGCGCACTATTCAAACTCTAGAAGACATGCTTCGGGCGTGCGTAATTGACTTTGGCAATGGTTGGGAAAAACATCTGCCACTTGTGGAATTTTCGTACAACAACAGCTACCACACCAGCATTAAAGCTGCACCATTCGAGGCATTGTACGGGCGTAAATGCCGGTCACCTCTCTGTTGGGCAGAGGTGGGAGATAGTCAGATCACAGGTCCAGAAATGGTAGTTGATACTACTGAAAAGATTGCTCAAATACGACAACGCATGGCGGCAGCTCGTGACCGTCAGAAAGTATACGCCGATAAAGATAGAAAACTACTCGAATTCCAGGTTGGGGATCGAGCGCTACTCAAAGTTTCGCCCTGGAAGGGTGTGGTTCGTTTTGGCAAACGCGGCAAACTCAATCCACGATACGTCGGACCTTTCGAAGTCACAGAGAAAATAGGCAAAGTGGCCTACAGACTGAACTTACCACCTGAACTCAGTGCAGTTCACAACGTCTTTCACGTGTCGAATCTGAAAAAGTGTCTGTCAAATGAGACCCACATAGTTCCTTTGAAGGAACTCACCATCGACGAGCGGTTGCAGTTCGTCGAAGAACCAGTTGAGATCACGGACCAGGATGTTAAGGTCCTCAAGAACACGAGAATCCCTCTTGTACGAGTTCGTTGGAACTCCCGTCACGGCCCAGAGTTCACCTGGGAGCGTGAAGATCAAATGAAACTCAAGTATCCCCAGTTATTCGGAACCAATGCAACTACTACTGAGGCTGAAGCTACTACTGCAGAATTTCAGGACGAAATTCCAAATCAACGGGGGGATGATGTGACACCCCAGGAAAACCAGCAAACAATACAACTTACCTAGCTTCTTCAGTAACCGCATGCTAAATTTCGGGACGAAATTTCTTTCAAGTTGGGGATAATGTGACAACTCGAGTTTTCGACTTTCACTTTCGCATTAAATGCACGTTGACTTTGATTGTGTAGTTGTTTGACTTGTAACTGTACATATGATGTGACGTTATATTATAATGAAACGCTTTGTGTCTGCATGACTTTGTGTTTGGTTGTATAACATGAGGCTGCTTAGAAAACTAAAACGGTTTAAGACTTGAACAACCCGACGAAACACATGTGTGTTTCGCCATAATCAATCCCGACGAAACATAATCTGTTTCGTCATCTACGACTCGACGAAACAAGATGTGTTTCGCCGGCCCAGTAATTCGCGAAGCCCAGCTTGGGCCCAGTACGTAAACTCGCATATTATTACGTGAACCAACCTCTTGTTTCACACTTTTGAGCAATCTGAAACCCTAGAGGATTCTCTACTGTGTGACGGCAAACTAGAACTCACCGGAAACCCTTGTGCGATCAAACCATCATCTCGGTTAGTAAATCTATGTGTCTTGATTGATCTTTCATCCGTATATGTGTTTATGTGTCATGTGATTCTGCTATGATGATGTATATTTGTAACCGACACTACATGTTGAATATTAGGGTTCATGTCAGGATGTTAAATAGGGTTGACATTGCAATATAATCCGTTGATTCAATTGATAAATATATATACGAATTTCTTATGAAACCGAATCAGAATTTGGTAAACTGTTAAGATCAGATTTATGCATGATATACGTGGTTGTTGATGATCAGAGTCTAGATACGCGATAGTACACGGATAGAGTTTGGTGATATGAGTATTATGTACGTCGGTTTGATATACGTAAATTAGGGTTTCTGCTAGATGTGAAGTACTGTGATGATTATGTAAATTGTGAATGATGAATTCTGTGCTGTATGATGATTACATGATATTACGAAATGGCAGAACATGATGATTAGGGTTTACATACGTAACTGACTTGATGACGAACTGCTACTCTCGGCGAAACAGAATATGACGAAACTGAGTGTGTTTCGCCGAGGTGATCACGACGAAACACAATATGTGTTTCGCCAAGGACAATCGACGAATTAGAATTCTGTTTTGCCAAAGGAGACCACGACGAAACAGAATGTGTTTCGCCAATATGTGTGTTTCGCCAATGTATGTGTTTCGCCAATATATGTTTCGTCAAATAGGTAGGCTGTACAGTAACTTGGGTTAATTCTGTTAAGTGTTAACTGGAATATCTAACTGCTGTTAAATGTTAAACATGACTTGTATGATTGTGATTAAGTGTTACAAGTTTATACGTGAACAACTTGAATACAAACTGATTATGTATACATGCGTACTTTAGGACGTGATTGATTTACTTTGAGCACTTACTTAGCCTACCGAGCAAACCAAGGTGAGTTCACACTCTAACCAAGGCATGGGATTCCCGGGATTGGGAATGGGTTTAAAGATATAGAATTGTACTTACAGTGTTACTAGACTACCTACCATCGTCCTCGGATGCACAGGATACATACGTAAAACCTACGTATACTTGTACACATCATTGTCCTCGGTTGTGAAGGATACTTACGTAAAACCTACGTAAACTAATACTCACTACTGCCTCGGGTTGTGTCAGGCACTTACGTAAAGCCTACGTAAACCCCCGCGTACCATTGTCCTCGGTTGTGAAGGATACTTACGTAAAACCTACGTAAACTTTGTATGTACTATTGTTCTCGGTTGTGAAGAACACTTGTGGTTACAAATAGTCTAGTGTATATGCAAACATGGGAAGCCCCCACTAGTAGAACATACTATCGGCCCAGTAGAGCCACACGTTACGAAATGAACTTACTTTTACGAACTTACTTACTGTGAACTCGCTCAACTAGTTGTTGACTCTCTGTTACATGCCTTGCAGGACCTTAGGTACTAATGGAGCTTGCACGGGAGGCGCAGTCGTTGTGGACATGGATCGTGAATGTTTGATTAGACATTACGACATTACATACTTTATTATGTTGGGCTTTTACTCTTATGCTTCCGCTAAAACGTTGAATTTATACTTATGTTTTGAACCCCTTTCATATGGATTGGTTTGGTTAAATTACATTTACAGTTACTATTACATTGTTCTATATGATTGGTGGCTTGATCCTGGTCAGTCACGCCTCCAAGCGGTGATACTCCGCGTGTGGATTTTGGGGGTGTGACAAGAACTTCCGTTCAGCAGAGAGATGACGGCTCGACTTTTGGTGGGTCCCCTTTAGAGGATCTTTTTTACAACAGCATTAATTAGCAATTTTATTGTCTATTTTTACTGAGGGCTGCGCTATTTTTTCAAGCAAGCGTAAAGTATTCTCCGGGGACTAGGCCATTGCTTCCGCATTATCAGAAGTCCCGGGATAATACCCCAGATATCACTAAGCATAAAGACCTAGTATCTCAGAAAGAGGGACCTTTCAAACAAGATTTCGGGGGTTACCCATATATTCAAGAAGTTGTTCCCCACGATATAAGCAAGTTTGAATTTTAGGTTTATATCTCGTCACAATCTACTAAATGTGCAAAAACCTACTGGCATATCAGTAGTGAGATTGTTTATCACATTTTAACTTTTCAATTCTTTAGCATGTTGTGACAGCCCACTGATGTACTATCATTTCCTCTATTTCACAACAAAACTCATTTTTGATTTTATTAAATTTTTTAATTTTTTAAATTTTCTAATGTTTTTGGATTTTCTGAAAATTTCTACTCCCCCTAAAATGCAAACACATTTCAGGAAATTTGAAAACAAACTATACAATCAAAATTGACAACCGATATCAAATCGCTTCAATTCGCCATCCACTTGGCATAAACAATCCGAACTCCCCCTTACACAAAACTATTTTCTCATTATGATTTCAAAACACTTAAGTTTGTTTTAACCAGAATGATTTTTCCAGAAAATAAGTTTTGCTGATTTTACCACTTGTAAAGTTAGGGGTTTGGTTCATCACATTTTCCTCAATCATTTTTAGAAAATCAGATACAACTTAATGTCCCTGATTTACCACTTGGAAGTGAAAACCTTTTCAACAACCACTAGCAGGTTCACTTTTCAATCACATCACTGGTAAAAATATAACAACTTAAATATACCACCTGCGAATTTACCAACCAAACATTTCAAGAATAATGCCGATTCCTGCTCCACTCTTACCAACCTGGGAGCTCCGGCAATTCCTGCAGTATGACTTGCCAAAATTTAACCATTACTAGATTCATTCATAAAAATCATTTATCAAGAAGGATGCCGATTCCTGATCCACGATTACAAACTTGGGATCTCCGGCAAGTCAGGTGTTTCAAGCAAATCCACCCAAGCCTGACCAGCCTTGTGTTATTTCAATTCAGAAGCAGTTGGAGTGTACGTTGCTTTCTTTTTAGCATAAAACTCCTTTACCCCTTTTACTTTCCCTTCAACCATTTTTCCGAAAATCTTCTTAACTTTCCCATTAAACGCTTTCTCAACATCAAAGTTATCCTTCTCAGAATAACCCTGATTTGAGATTTCAGACTTTCCAGTTTTCCTTTTAAAATTTTCAGTCCTCAATGGTGGAAAATTCTCCTCATCCATTGAAGGAACTGAGTTTTCATCACTCTCATCAAACTGTGGCTCCTCAGATTTTGTGGAATCAGATTCATCACCAGATTTTACATCAGATTTCTTAACAACCCATTTTTGGTTGTCAAGTTTAACACTTCGCCTGTAAAATCTCTTCTAATACTCACCAACTTCAAATGTTGAATTTTTGAAAACTTTAAATTTTTCAGTTGGTGGTTCGGTTTTATCAACAATAACCTCTTTCAGTTTTCCAGAAACTCCCTGTTTTGTGTTTGTCGCTTTTGGACAGTTCCATGCAATATGACCAACTTCATTGCATCTGTAACAGGTTCTTGTTTCTTTCCTTTGATGAGCTTCACTATTCTTCTTTTCAGCAAGAAATTCTTGATTTGTTTGTCTCCAAAAAGAGCTTTTCTGTTCTTCCTCTGCAGTTGTCCCTGAAACAAATTTAACTCTGTAATTAAAATCTTTAATATATTTTTCATTTTTATAGTTTTTAGATGGAATAAAACCAAGTCCTTTCTTTTTGTAGCTACGATTGTGGTTTGGTTTCTTTTGAAAACCATAACCAGAATTGTAACCCTTTTTCTTGTTCAAACGTTGTTGTACTCTTGAGGTGTAAGGTTTAGGTTTTACATTAAGATTTCCATCTTTTATTTCAGAAATATTAATTTCTGTTAGTTTGAAAACCTTTTTGATCATTTCTGGTTTAACACCTCTTATTGGAAACTCTTTATCAAAATATAATTTGTCAGAATCATTCAAAGTATATACAACTTCAAATGTTTCATCATTCAAATTAGATTTTGACAACAAAAATTCTTTACTATAAACCCGTTTTCCTGACGATTTTGAACTCGTTTCGGACGAACTCGAACTTCTGACAGACTGACACGAACTTTCAGACTCGGACTTTGACTCTGACTCCTCATCCTTATCCAACACCTGATCAACCACTCTTTTTATCAGTTCTGACTCATGATTTGTGTCGGACGCTGTGAACGTGACATCAATATTGTCCGGTAAAACATCGGTTATCTCGGATTCTAACTTAATATTGACTGCCTGTTTTAGTTCTTCCTCGTTAGGTTTTCTAGGCGAGTACCCTTCCCAAATCGGAGGCGGACACTTATTATAACATACACCCTGTTTCTTACCAGTATCCTTTTTCTTCTTTGGCTTTGTTTCTTCACCTTTAAATGCTTCAAATCCTTCAACTGTTGGATAAATTCTATCAATTATGTAATCACAACCTTTGTAACTTTGCAGCAATCTTCTGATTCTTTCATTCTCAGTTGCTTCACTATCCAACTCTTTCTTCCACTTTGCACATTCTTCTATGTACAAGTTGATCTCTTTCTGCTTTGTCATCATGGTAGCATTCATCATCTTCAAAGCTTTTTCTCTTTCAGAGTTAGTCTTCTCCAGACTATTCACATGTCTGTTCAATACATCATACGACTTTTTCAAATTCTTTACATCAAACAACAATTGTTCTTTCAACTTTTCTAACTCACTAAACCTCTCATCTTTCTCTATACATTGTTTACAAGACTCTAAATATGTAAGACAGGGTTTTGTGATTTCAACGATCTTCTCGACTTCAATTATCTTTTCAACTTCCACAATCTTCTCAATTACTTTGACCTCTTTCATTTCCTTTGCAGCTTTCCTTTCTTTCACTTTCTTCAATTTTTCTGCAAAATAAAATTCAAAAGTGTCAGAAGATAAATGAGTTTTTCCCAAATTTATCTGTTCCATCTCTTCATCACTATCACTTGTTTCTGATGAACTGTTTTCAGATGAAACAGATCTTTCATCTTCATTTTTCTCTTCATCAGATAACACTTCCATCCATTCCTTCAACATTTCTGGCTTTTGAACAATATGTGCAATAAAAGCTTTAACATTAGGATCAGCTGGAATGTACTTGTCCCAGCTAAAACCATTAGCCACTTTCTCGTCATCTTGATCCATGATGCCATAGTAAGCCTTTTTGTTTGCATCCTCGATCATTCTTCCATGTGCCGATTGAACTTCCTTTTGTTGATGCGGTTGATGAGTGATTTGCTGATAAATGGATTTCCTATAATAATCATCTTTCCCAGATGACTCCTTTGCTCCTCTCGGCTCCTGATTCTTGCATTCTCTTTTAAAGTGGCATTTCTCCCTGCAATGAAAACAGACAACTTTAGATTTATCAAATCCTAGATTAGAAAGGTTTGCATCCAAGAAATCATTTCTTCCTGTAACCAATCTAAATTTTTCTGATCTCCTCAAAACACTAGCTAAGGCCCATTTAATATCCATCAGTTCCAGCTCCTCTGCATCGATTTGGTCATAATCTTCCTTTGTGAGCATCGGATTACCAATTCTTCCGGCAATCAACCCTTCATAAGACTCTAATGCAGTGACCAATAATCCCATATGATTCTTTACAATCTCTTCAGAATAATTTTGTCCATTTTGAAGATGTAAAGCCACATTGCACTGAATTAGATGACCATTTCCAGCAGATGAACTTTGAACACTTGGAGGATTCACTGTTGAGAACCCACTAGTGTTGACTGATCCTTGACTGCTTGGTGTAGATTGATTTCCAGCACTAAATGCAGTTTGTATCTTTGGACTTGCTTCAGCAGTTTGAACATTTCCTTTATAGTACAATTTAATATCTTGTTGATGAGTAGAACTGTTCATTCTAGCAATTTTCTGCTGCTCCAGATCCTGTGCCTCCAACTTCTCTATAAACTGTGCAATCGATAACCTTCTAAACTGTCCGGAATTCTTCAATATCATCAGATATGTACCCCATTCTTGTTGCGGTAATCCATCAGCAAGCTTTTCAACCCATTCTGCTGGAGTTTTTGTAATCTTCAACTGTGACATAGTGCGTACAAGATGACAGTATCTTTCAATAAGACTCTTTGTTGTTTCACCAGGCATGCACGTAAATAGTTCAAATTCCTTTTTCAATAAAGCTGCTTTACTTTGTAGCATTTCAGTACTTCCCTCAAATTTCTTTCCAAGAGCTTCCCAAATAGAATAAGCGTTTTCATCATGTTGAAGCAACACAAATATATCTTCTTTAACAGCTTGTTGTAACAAATTGATCATCATCTTTTCTCCTTTGTAACTCTCTCTTTCTTGCTCAGTGAATTCTGAAATGATTTTACCGACTCCCGTTGAATTCTTTGGCCTCTCATATTCAGTTTCGATGCTCTCCCAAGCTTTTAGATGATTCACCTGAACCCAATTTTCAAACCGTTTCTTCCATCCGTGATAATCTTCAATTCCCATAAGTTTCGGGGGTTTTTGCATTGTTCCAGTTTCATTCTCCATGTTCATGTTCTTAGTAATATCGGATGGACTAGTCGGGGTTGTAGCAAATGCGTTGTAAAACTCAGTATCCATGATGACTTATCACGTTTTTCAAACTCAGTGACAAATAAGCAAAATCAGATGTTTGTGCACGAAGAGCGAAATCCCAGATGTTCACAAGAGTGGAACCCTGATGTTCACAAAAGCTAAATCACTGATGTTCGAATAAGCTAAATCACTGATGTTCGAATAAGCTAAATCACTGATGTTCGAATAAGCTAAATCACTGATGTTCGAATAAGCTAAATCACTGATGTTCCTTATGAGTGAAATCAGTGTCTTGGGTTGACACAAAAGCGAAATAGGGTATCTTGAGTGTCCTAAAAGCGAAATTAGGGTTAATGGATGACACAAAAGCGAAATCAGGTGCTAAGGGTTGACATATGAGCGAAATTAGGTCATTAGGGTTGACACATGAGCGAAATTAGGCCATTTGGATGTTCTTTGGAGCGAAATTAGATGTATGTTGGGGCGAAATCAAGGGTTTAAGATGGACACAAAAGCGAAATCAGGTAATGTTCTTATGAGCGAAATCAACTCGGGAAGCATTTTGGTCCATTTTTACTATGAATTTTAAGCTCAAACTTTCAGGGATTTGTCTATGATCAATTTCCTACAGTCTGTGAAATTTTGAACCAATTCCGACCGTAAAATCTCGTTCTGTTGAAGAAAGAAGGTGTAGAAGTAAGAGTTTATGATGAAATCCAGCAAATCTCTGTAGAACTCCTCCTCCTGAAGCTCTGATATCACTTGTAGGATCGTATTCTGACCCGAACGAGTCTATCAGAGGAGTTTTGGTCAATTACAGGTGCGGAAAACAAGTAATCAACGTAGAAACAGCTAGATCTTCACTTAAATCGCCTTGTTTATTGATATAACAACGTTTACAGTCAAATCTCACACCGGCAGAACCTCGGTATGGAAAACAAGAACTCGTACTAATGATTTCGCTCAAGTGACATATATATAGGGCTGGGATTTCGCTCATATGGACATGATGTCCATAAAAGCGAAATCACCATGTTCAAATAAGCGAAATCACATCTAAGGGGTTTCCCACATTCAGACATCTTCATAAAAGCTAAACCCCTACATCAGGTTTCCCACATACGGACATGAGGTTTCCCACATACGGACATGAGGTTTCCCACATACGGACATAACGAGAAATCTTGTACAATGTGCCCTAATCTAACATTCTAAGACTAAGACTCGATACAAGACGAAGTCGACAGATGTAGTGCACCAACACCTTCCATCCAAACAAACCTAGGATTTCAGGAACGGGAGTTGTCAATTCCTATGGTACCACTACCTACTAACGAACGGTTTGATCAATGTTAATGAATGTATTTTGGTCCCATTTAAACAAACCAAATGTCATACCAAAATGTAAGCGTGTTATGTAAAACAATGTACTAAGTATGCAATAAATGAACATACATAGCATGTGATGTAAAACAATGTACTAAGTATGCAATAAATAAACATACATAGCATGTGATGTAAAACAATGTACTAAGTATGCAATAAATTAACATACATAGCAAAAACATGGATAAAATCATGTACTATACATGTACTAATGAACATAGCAAGTATGAGTTATGAAATCATGAAAAGCACGAAAGTAACAAGTAGGCACATGTGTTTCACCCCAAAACAGTTGAAAACAGTAAAAGAGGGGACTATGTACTCACTTGAGATTGCTCAATAGTCTTTGGATAACAACCAAGCAAAGCACTAAAGATCACGGAATCAAACGGCACCTAATATAGGTAACTAGGTTAATAAACGGACCTAAATCGGAGGATCGGATAAAATGTGGTTTCGTAAACCAAATGAGTGTAAGAACTCATGTAATATGGTTTAACAAAGCCTACATTCTAAAACGGAACCTATCCTAAGTGCTTACGACCCATTACGACCCGTTTAGGTAGCTTGCGCTACTTTAATGCGTCGTTTGCGTAAAACGCGTTCGGACCGCCTAACTAGTCCTATGACAAGTATTATATGCCTTAACATGTCTAATATTGTTGCCTAATCAGTTTAGATGTCAAAATTTAGGTTACATATGCTTAAATTGGATTTATGCGTGAAAAGGGCATTTTGGTCATTTACCTAAGGCATATAAACTACCTATCATACAACTAACTAAACGAAGTGACCATAAGGTATAACCTCGGAAGGTTATTCCCTATACAACTATGGTCACAAATATGTGTTTGGTCGGATCCTAATGATCGACCAAATGGGTCGGGTTCTAAAGTCTAAGCGGTTGTTTAGACCACTTATCTTTACGACCCTATATAAGCACTAAACTAAAAGTGACGAGTTAAACATGTCAAAAACATGTTTAACGACATTTAAAAACAGGTTTGGTATCAAAACAAAGGGTCTTGATACCCAAAAATAGTTTGGTTGCAAAATACGCAAGAATGCGCATTTTGACCGAAACTATGACTCGTCACTATGCCTAAATAACGTGGAAATCAGTAGGTATAGTCACAAGTGACTATAACCATCGTGATTACGCTCACGTTATGAAGTTCAAACGAACTTCGTATTGACCATTGACTGGTCAAAGCTGAAAGTCAAACACTGTTTGACTTTCACGCTTAAAACGTGTAAAAGAAGGAAAGAATACTTACAACGGGTCCAAGAAATGGGGGTTTGATCTAATTATTCTCAGGTATGATGTGCAAACACTCCAACTTAGAGAATGGATCAGATCAAGTGTGAGTTGCAAGTGAAAAAGATGGGGGTTTATATAGATTTCGGGTAACCGTTAATATCATTTATTGAAAAACGTGCTTCGATCTAAGCCGTACATATGCACCCCCTGATTTGTGAAACCATGGGCACCCAAAATAGCCCATAGATTGCAAGAAAACCCATTTGCAACTCACCAAAACAGCTGGAACAGGCTGGAAATAGCTGGAACAACATTTTTGCAGATCTAGTGGTTTTACACGCCCCGCGTAAGACTCGGGGAGAGCCTTACGCAGCCCGCCTGGGCTGCAGATCAGCAAAACAGTTCCAAAATGTGCAGTTTCAGTCCCTGAACATGTATAAGGCCTATTTTGACACGTTTAAAGCCCGTTAACCCCATTTCAAAGCTCTAAAATGAAGTTAAAGTATAGGGAACATGAAACATGCTCAAAACTATCTCAGATGTCGTTTCGTTTGGCCGTACGGTTGCGTTGTTCGGTTAATTACAACGAAACACAAACGAACGCGAAAAATGATCCAAATTACGCGACGAATGGAATTTTATCATGCCAATCACTAAAATAAAATATTTTAATGATTACATAAATTTTGGATGTCCGGATGTATTCAGAACGTAAGTTATGCGCGAAAATGCAAACTTGTGCACTTTTTGACGCTTTTAGTCCCTGAATGACCAAAAAGTTTATTTTAGCACACCGAACCCCTCAAAGCCTATTTCTAAGCTATGTAAAGGATATTTAGGGTATGTTTAACTTATGGTCATGTTCCGGATTGTCCGTTACAGTACGAATCGGCATACTTTCACAGTTTGTCGAAATTAGTCCCTGTAAGCGATTAAACTTGATTTTGCAATACCAAAGCCTTCAAAACTTATTTCTAAGTTATATAAAGGTTATTTAAGGTATGTTAAGCATATATTGATGTTCCAGAGTGTTTGTTGCATTAAACTAATTATGTTTACGCACCAGTTTGCGTATAACTCTCCAGAAAGCGATATAGAGTTTGAAATTGAGCAAAAATCAAAATGTCAAACATAAACAAACAAATATTGGGATCAAATAACATTGTTTTATTGATAACTGAACTGTTTACAATGATTATAAGCACAGGTGTCACAATTAAAGACACAAACTTCATTTTCCATATTTTTAATATTCTGTTCAGTAACTTGATTGGTAGCAGTAACTTCATTCGAAGCACTAGATTCTCCAGCTTGGTTGTTTAATAGACTTTCGATACATTTTGTACCTTCATCAGAACTGGATCCTCCATTATCATCAGTTGGCTTACCATCAGAATCATAATCGTGTGATTAATCGAAAGACGGTGCTATATTGTTTACATCTGGTTCGACTATGGGTTCTTTTTGTGAATTGCTCGGACCTGCCTTAGAATAATTTGTGCCAACTTGTGATTGTGAAATCATCATTGGTCTAGGAACTTGTTCTAGAGTAGACGATTGTTGTTGATATAACAACACAAGTCCCTCTTCAGTAGGTTCATCTGGCAGTTCAAAAGAATTCCACATACTCTCATACTTAAACAACCAGGGATCACCAGGTGTTTGTGTTGGAGATGTGTATCTCTGGCAATCAACATGTTGAGCTAAGATAACCATGTTTATACTAGGAAGATAGACTCGTTTCTATGGACTAGCATATAGAGACCTAGCTCCGAATTTACCATCCGGGTCAATAATTGTGCACGGAGATCCAAACGGTTCTAAAAACACCAAATTTGGCTGTCGCTGGTTATGCAACTCAAAGCATGTTTTCTTGTGAGCTTTGACTGTTAATACTCGATTAAGCGTGTAACAAGCAGAGGCAACCGCTTCACTCCAAAAGCTTACAAGCAAATTAGAATCCCGACCGCACCCCTTGGAAAATCCCGACCGCACCCCTTGGAAATTTTCAACCGCACCTCTTAGAAAAGAATTTTAGGAATTTATAAAAAAAAATTGTGAACATGGATTTAAACCCAAACCAATTATGTAAACAAGTTAGCCCACTTAAGTAAGTTTATACTAAAGCCCAACCCAAATAACTAAATCAATTAAACAAAACATAAACCCAAATACCAATCGTCCATTGAACTCCAACTCCCACCCTCTCTCTGCTGCCAGCGATGTCGACAAACAACCCCCACCCCACTGCTGCAGACGAGTTCGACAGCCAAAATTCTCGCCGAAATCGCAAAAAACTCCAGCCACAACAGTACCGAATCGCAAATATAATAGAGGTACCTTGATTTGTTTTTAGTAATTTTGATGTTTATGTGGTTTTTTCAATAGATGGTAGATATATATATATATATATATATATATACATATATGTTAAAAAGGTTTAAATTTTATGTGTTTTAATGTATTTTTGAGTTGTTCTAGTCTTTAGTAGGGTGGTTTTGTTGATTATATGATTGTTCGTTGGTAAACAACAATTACTAGGGCTTGAAATTCAAATTTTTAAATTGAAAATTAGGGAATATGGGCTATGGTTCAACACTTGAAGATCCTAATCAAAGCATATATTTGGTTTGTAATTGTAATTGGTTTTTATTGATTATGAATAGAGAATACAAGGCCCTATATATAGATAAACTAATTATAGTTTAGTACCCTCAATAATAATAATCTTGTCTATCTAAACAATTTAGTCTAACATTCCCCCGCAAGTTGAGGGTGGCGAACGACCTGTAACTTGGACCGTAGAAACTCAAATCTTTGTGAAGATAAGGGCTTTGTAAACACATCAGCAATTTGATCATCAGTCGAGATGAACTTGACATTCAGCTTTTCTTGAATAAATTATTCACGAACAAAGTGGTAATCTATTTCAACATGCTTTGTGCGGGCATGAAACACTGGCTTGGCAGAGAGATAGGTTGCAACAAGATTATCACACCAAAGCATTGGTGCCTTGCTAACTAGACCGAGTTCATGAAGGAGAGATTTTAACCAGATCAGTTCTTCAACAGTATCAGCAATAGCCTTATATTCGGATTCTGTTGAAGATCGAGAGACAGTTCGTTGTTTGCGAGCAGACCAAGAAATAAGGTTGGAACCTAGGTAGATAGCATATCCCCCCGTGGATCGACGATCAAGAGGGCAACCAGCCCAGTCAGAATTCGAGAATGCCCGAAGATTAGTAGCCCAATGGGAGTCAGAAAAGGCTTGTATCTTGGACCCTGTGTTATGACGAAATAGTAGGCCAAGATGAGCCGTGCCCTTCAGATAACGCAATATGCACTTCACACCAGCCCAAGGATTCTTAGTAGGAGCATACATAAATTGGCACACCTTATTAAGTAGGAGCATACAAGGGCAATGTCCGGGCGAGTTAAGGTTGCATATTGAAGAGCACCTACCGTCTGCCTGAATCTGGAAGGATCATCAAGTAAAGGACTATCATCAGGTAAGAAGACATAAGAGGTACTTATGGGGGATGATACGGGTTTGCAGTCTGCAAGACCTACTCGGTGAAGAATATCAAGAATATATTTGCGTTGAGACGGAACCAGATCAGAACCATGATGCACCACTTCAATGCCCAAGAAATAATGTAACTGACGTAAATCTTTGAGTGCAAACATAGAGCTGAGATCTTTAATAATATCATTAACCGCCCCAGAGTGATTACATGTAATGATAATGTCGTCTACATACACAAGAAGATAGACAACCGTGCCACATAAATTGAGAATGAATAGGGATGGGTCAGTCTTGGACCCGTGAAATCCCAACTGATGAAGAGGCATTAACAGTTTTGTAAACCAGATACGAGAGCTTGCTTGAGCCCATATAAGGACTTGTGTAATAAGTGTGACAATTGTGCCACCATGACCATCAAACAAATACCAAATCAATGAGATATTGTGTTTCATACTTGCGATTTGTAAAAATATGTGTAGCATTTGCACATATCAAATCTTGTTCGATTTCAAGCTTTAAATCACTTTCTGGAAGGTTATACGCGCACTGATGCGTAAATATAACCAGTTTAATGCAACGAACACTCTGGAATAGTGACATAGGCTTAACATACCTTAAATAACCTTTACATAACTTAGAAATAAGTTTTGAAGGCTTTTGGTATGGCAAAATCAAGTCTATTCGCTTACAGGGACTAAAGTTGACAAACTGCGAAAGTATGCCAATTTGAACTGTAACAGACATTCCGGAACATGACCATAAGTTAAACATACCATAAATATCCTTTGCATGGCTTAGAAATAGGCTTTGAGGGGTTCGGTGTGCTAAAATAAACTTTTGGGTCATTCAGGGACTAAAAGCGTCAAAAAGTGCACAAGTTTGCATTTTCGCGCATAACTTACGTTCTGAATACATCCGGAAATCCAAAAATTTATGTAAGCACTAAAATATTTTATTTTAGTGTTCGGCATAAGAAAAATCCATTCGTCGCGTCTTTTGGATCGTTTTTCGCGCTTATGCGCATTCCGTCGTAATTAAGCGATCATCGCGATCGTACGACCAAACGAACCAACATCCGGCATATTTTTGAGCATATTTCATGTCCACAATGTTTAGGCATCATTTTAGGGCCTTAACGTTGGCTTAACGGGACTTAAACATGTCGGAAATGGCCTTAAAACACAACAGGGACCAAAACTGTCATTTTTGAAACTTGGTTTCTGATCAGAAGGCCCAGGCGGCCCGCGTAAGACCAAGGTGATATCTTATGCGGCCCGTGTCAGACTCCTAGGCCAAATTCAATGTTTAAACAGCCTGTTATCAGCTGTTATGCACTCATAATCCTCTTGCACATGGTATTTCTCAATACTAGGGGCTCAAATGGTTTTGTAAAACCATGTTCTTGAGGTGTATGGCCAAGATCAAAGCACGGTTTCCAAGAAACGATCTTAACGGCTCTACGAATCCTATAAATACCCAACCCACTTCATTGCAAAACCCACAAATCTGATCTTAGAAGCTCTAAGTTGAAACCATTGTTTCATACCTGAGCTACTTGGATCAAGATTAGCTTGCGGGGACCCTTTGTAAGTGTTCCTTCGTTCTTTTATCGCTTTTCGAGTCCGAAAGTCAAACTATGTTTGACTTTCTGCATTGACCAGGTTATGATCAATGTGAAGTTCATTTGAACTTCATAACGTGAGCGTAATCACGATGGTTATAGTCCCTAGTGACTATACCTACTGATTACCACGTTATCTAGGCTCAGTGACGAGTCGTAGTTTCAGCCAAAATGCGTATTCTTGCGTATTTTGTAACCAAACTACTCTTAGGTATCAAAACCGTTTGTTTTGATACCAAACCTGTTTTCTAAACTTAGTTAAGCATGTTTTAACATGCTCAGCTCGTCACTTTTAGTTTTGTGCTTGTCTAGGGTCGTAAGGGTAAGCGATCTGATAAATCGCTTATACTTTCGAACCCGACCCGTTTGGTCAATCATTAGGATCTGACCAAACACATTAGGTGACCTTATGGTCACGACGTTTAGTTAGTGGTACGATAGGTAGTTTATATGCCTTAGGTAAATTACCAAAATACCCTTTTCATGTATAATTGGTAATTTAGCATATGTAACCTAAAATTTTGTCACATAACTGATTATACAACATGATTAGACTTGTATAGGCATATACCACTTGTCATAGGACTAGTTAGACGTCTCGAACACGCTTTGCGCGCACGACGCGTTAAAGTAGCGTAAGCTACCTTAATGAGTCGCGATGGGTCGAAAGCACTTAGGTTAGGTTTCATTGTAGTATGTAGGCATTGTTAAACCATATTACATGAGTTCCCCTACTCATTTGGTTTATGAGCCCTCATTCTATCCAATCCTCCGATTTAGGTCCAGTTTATTAACGTAGTTACCTATATTAGGTGTCGTTTGGTTTCCGTGATCTCTAACATTGCTTGGTGGTTATCCTAGGACTTCTAAGCAATTTCAGGTGAGTACATAGACCCCTCTTTTACTGTTTTTCAAATGTTTTGGGGTGGAACACATGTGCCTACTTGTTACTTTCATGCTTTCCTGTTTTCACATCATATACTTGCTATGTTCATTAGTACATGATTTCATTGTGTTTTATGCTATGTATGCCCATTGTGTGCGTACTTAGTACATTGTTTTACATTACATTTTATGCTATGTATGCCCATTGTGTGCGTACTTAGTACATTGTCTTACGTTACATTTTATGCTATGTATGCCCATTGTGTGCGTACTTAGTACATTGTCTTACATTACATCTTATGCTATGTATGCCCATTGTGTGCGTACCTAGTACATTGTCTTACATTACATTTTATGCTATGTATGCCCATTGTGTGCGTACTTAGTACATTTGTTATTCATCACATGCTTACATTTTGATATTGATATACACAATTCATGATTTACATTAGACATAAACATTTTGACATTTATATACACAATTCATGATTTACATTAGACATAGACATTAGACATGGTTTTCACACCAACATTTTGACATTTGATTATACATAAACATTTTACGTTGGTGATTTGGTTTGAGTAAGTGATTTAAGTAATGAGTCGTGTGTAATATGATACAAGCATGGTGGATACGCCGCTGGTACTTCCTATATATAAGTGTTTGTATGGTATTACATATCGTAGCGTTATTTGAATCATTTCAATTTAGACATATAACATTTTATACCAATAACATACTCTTCACAAGACATTGTTTTACAAACAACTTATCTTACACAAACTCATTTTACATGGTTATTCATTTAACCATACAATATTCTCTTACTTATACATATCATCTGAACTTATTGTTTTTCAACGATTTACAAAACAAATCAATTTACAAGGTTCATGACTAAACTTTATTAAACATTTTCTTAAACTTACAAGTCATGAATCCTATTTTCACAAAACCTATGTATCTCACAGGCATTTTTATGCTGACGTACCTATTTTCACATGTGTTTTTAGGAGATGATGCATAGGACTTATCAAGACATACTTAGGCGGACCTGTGCCTTAGTGACTTAAAACAAGACAAGAACTAGTTAATTTATGTTATGTACTCTTTGTTTCTTGCTTAAAACAATGTAACTCTCTTATTTGATTAATAAAACGAAACTTTAATTTCCATGGTTGTGAAACAATTAATTCTGTTACAACACTCCCCGACGTTTCCGCCACGTTTCGTTGTCCCACGTGGTCGGGGTGTGACAATAAGCACACATGATCTGGCCTGGTTTGATCAACGAAGCCAGGAGGTTGTCGCATATAAACTGTCTCTTGATGATCACCATGCAGAAAGGCGTTTTGGACATCTAACTGTCTGAGAGACCACTTATTTGTGACAGCAAGTGATAAGATAGTCCGAATAGTAGTAGGTTTGATTACTGGGAGAAAAGTCTCATGATAATTAACCCCATGTTGCTGGTGAAATCCTTTTACCACAAGTCGTGCCTTGTACCTACTAATCTTTCCATTTGGATCCGTTTTCAACTTGTAAACCCATTTACAATCAATGACATTAGTCTGAGGGGTAGGGGAACTAATGTCCATGTCCCCTTATTATGTAGCGCATCCAACTCGTCAGCCATGGCTTGGCGCCAAACTATAGACTTATTAGCAACAGTAAAAAGGTGGGCTCAATGGGTAAGGTGGGGGTGGTGGGGTGGCAGTGTAGGCAGCAGGATCATAGCGAGTGGGTGGCTTGGGATGGGGACGTAGGTTGGGAGGCCGAGGTCTAGGGGTTGGGGTTGATTGGGTCGTTTGCATGGTGGGTTCGGTTGAGGGTCCGGGAGACGGGTTAGTTGGTGGTGAAGTGGTTGCAGTTTCAGGTGAGAAGGTAGCGGTTAGTAGTGGATCCATGGAGGGTGGTGGGGGTGGGATGGGTGCAGTTGGAAAACCGGGTGGTGGTTCAGGAAAGATGGATAAATACGATAGTTCGGGCTGTGGTGAGGATTGGGTAGGTACGGGTGTATGGTATGGAAAGATGTGTTCATTGAAGCGAACATGTCAAGCAATGTAGAGTCATTCGGTGGATGGGTCAAAGCATCGGTAGCCATGGTGAACAGGGCTGTAGCCAAGAAAGACACACGGGGTGGATCGAATTCAATCTTATGACGATTGTATGGACGGAGATAAGGAAAACATTGGCATCCGAAAACACGAAGAAAGGAGTAATCAGGTTTCTATTAAAAAACATGTTCATACGGAGATTTGTTGGAGGAGACACGAGAGGGAAGATGGTTGATTAAGTAAACGGTTGTTTCAAAGGCAAATTGGCAGAAATGTTGGGGAAGACTAGACTGTGCAAGATTATCTTTTATGTATCCTTTAATGATTTCCGCACTTTGGGCATTTTAAAAGATTATCTTTAAGTTATAGTAGTAGGCCCCCTTCCAGGCAGCGTTACCCTCAACCTATTGGTCTGAGTCAGCAGGGATACAGTCCCACAAGGTCAGATTATTGAAAGATAATTTAGTAAGTTATTAATGCGAACAGTGGTAGGCCCCCTTCGAGGCAGCGTTACCCTCAACCCATTGGTCTGAGTTAGCAAGGATACAGTCCCGCAGGGTCGGTTTAAAGTTTTAATAGTAGTTTATAGATAAGGGATTCAAGCGGTTTCTTACTTCTCCCGAGGCGGACATGTTGGGGAAATGTTGGGGAAGATGGTTAATTAAGTAAGCGGTTGTTTCAAAGGCAAATTGCCAGAAATGTTGGGGAAGACTGGACTGTGCAAGATTATCTTTTATGTATCCTTTAATGATTTCCGCAATTTGGGCATTTTAAAAGATTATCTTTAAGTTATAGTAGTAGGCCCCCTTCCAGGCAGCGTTACAGTCAACCTATTGGTCTGAGTCAGCAAGAATACAGTCCCACAGGGTCGGTTTAAAGTTTTAATAGTAGTTTATAGATAAGGGCATTCAAGCGGTTTCTTACTTCTCCCGAGGCGGACATGTTGGGGAAATGTTGGGGAAGATGGTTGATTAAGTAAACGGTTGTTTCAAAGGCAAATTGGCAGAAATGTTGGGGAAGACTGGACTGTGCAAGATTATCTTTTATGTATCCTTTAATGATTTCCACACTTTGGGCATTTTAAAAGATTATCTTTAAGTTATAGTAGTAGGCCCCCTTCCAGGCAGCGTTACCCTCAACCTATTGGTCTGAGTCAGCAAGGATACAGTCCCGCAGGGTCGGTTTAAAGTTTTAATAGTAGTTTATAGATAAGGGATCCAAGCGGTTTCTTACTTCTCCCGAGGCAGACATGTTGGGGAAATGTTGGGGAAGATGGTTGATTAAGAAAACGGTTGTTTCAAAGGCAAATTGGCAGAAATGTTGGGGAAGACTGGACTGTGCAAGATTATCTTTTATGTATCCTTTAATGATTTCCGCACTTTGGGCATTTTAAAAGATTATCTTTAAGTTATAGTGGTAGGCCCCCTTCCAGGCAGCGTTACCCTCAACCTATTGGTCTGAGTCAGCAGGGATACAGTCCCACAAGGTCAGATTATTGAAAGATAATTTAGTAAGTTATTAATGCGAAAAGTGGTAGTCCCCCTTCCAGGCAGCGTTACCCTCAACCCATTGGTCTGAGTCAGTAAGGATACAGTCCCACAGGGTCGGTTTAAAGTTTTAATAGTAGTTTATAGATAAGGGTGTATGGTATGGAAAGATGTGTTCATTGAAGCGAACATGTCAAGCATTGTAGAGTCATTCGGTGGATGGGTCAAAGCATCGGTAGCCATGGTGAATAGGGTTGTAGCCAAGAAAGACACACGGGGTGGAACGAATTCAATCTTATGATGATTGTATGGACGGAGATAAGGAAAACATTGGCATCCGAAAACACGAAGAAAGGAGTAATCAGGTTTCTGTTTAAAAACATGTTCATACGGAGATTTGTTGGAGGAGACACGAGAGGGAAGATGGTTGATTAACTAGTGCAAAAGGACATAAGAGGACGAAACTCCCCTCCCCAATCAGATTGTATACTTTTAGTGTGGTGTTAAATTGTCATTCTGCCAATTTAATAAAGTTTGTTATCACATTGTAGACATCTGATTTTTGAACTAATGGATAAAACCACATGTATCTAGAATGATGATCTACACATAATAATAAGAAACGACAACCATCAAATGATAAATCGGGCGAAGGCCCCCAAACATCACAATAAACAAGGTCTAAAAAATTGGTACTCCGAAAAGTTGAGTCTGACAAAGATAATTTGGAAGACTTGCCTAATTGACACGATGTACATAAATTATTAGAAAACTTGTCCGAAATGGGTAAAGAAAAACGTGAAACAATGGAACGAAAACCTTGAGCATGAGGGTGTCCTAAGCGTTGATGCCAAATGGTGGAACATGCTTTGACAGCAGTGAATGCCACCTTGGGAATAGACTTGAGCTATGGCAGACGAATGGAGTACAAGCCATGTTCACTGGGACCCGTTAGGAGGCTAGTGCGTGTACACTCGTCCTTCATAACAAAATAAGATGAGTGAAATTCAAAGAAAACATCATTATCGACACAGAATTTTTGAACAGACAAAAGATTTTGTTTTAGTTCAGGAACATGAAGTATGTTGGATATTTTAAAGGTTTTGTTAGGTGAGTAAATAGTTGAGGATCCAATGTGAAAAATGGGTAGTGGGTTACCTTCATCAATAAGTAAAGAATCATTACCAAAGTAGGCTTCAGGGATGTCAATGCCAGAAAAGTATGGGGTAGCATGTCCATTAGCTCCAGTATCGGGCTTCCAAGTAAGTCCTGATTGTGAGCCAGCATCTAGCATCTGAGGAAGTAGCATAATTTTCCTGTGGTGCTGAATGTGACTGATTGGGCTGATAAGGGCACTGAGACGAGAGATGACCAATTCCACAACGGTTACAGTAGCCATAAACAGTGTTTTGGGTTGAAGCCCAAGAAAATTAACGTGCGCTGTGACAACTCTCAATAAACCAGGTATCCGTACAATTAATTAATATTAATTAAGTGCTTAATGACTGTGCTGAATTACTTAATTGCTTTCTGATTACTGCATCATACATACATGTGCAACACATATTTCATACTGTCACACAATTTATCACATACAAACCTTAGTGACATACATGATGCACAAGCACAGTTAGCACAGTTAGCGGATAACTCAGAAATATACTGACAGTGCCAGTACATAGACAGACAGTGTTTTGAGACCCAGTATGGCCAGGGTCAAGGTACTACACTAGTATGGTGTGTAGGGAAGTGAGGACCATAAGACTGTATCACTAGGTGATAGATATAGTGCCGGAAAGTGCCTAAAACTCACTTTAAGTGCAGAATTCTGCATTTTCAGCAAAAATTCAGCATTTTAACACATAAGTATTATGCAGAAAATTGACTAAATGGTCCTGAATACTTTCCTAAGTGTTGGGAATTAATTGTGTTACAAAAGGTTACATAAAAGACACTATTCGGAATAATTTGACACTTTAACGGAACGGTATCTAACCGAACAACCGGACATTACCCGGGACACTAAAATTTTGTCAGAAACATTGTTTTATTATTTTTGGGCTAGTTATGGTCTTCGAATACCCTAACACACTATAAAATATGTCATACACATAATACACTAGATATTACACTTAACCTCCTAAATATTTACCTACTTATTACCAAATTTTACAATTAACCCCCCCCCCCCCTAGCCTAATCTCGGTCATTATCACAAATATATTCCCTAGATTTTCTTTTAATCTTGCTTGATTTAGTTGCCAAGAGATAAAAGTCATGATTACAAAATGGCCAATGGGATTACAAGGAATCATTACCTACTTCACACTCCCCAACTTCACTTCACCTCCCTCACACTATCCCTCCATCTCTCGGCCTACACATAACCGCCACCCCCTCCCCCTTTGCAACTTTCATTCATCTCATTTCCAAGTTCAAATCAAGTGTTAGAAGAAGTCTTGATGAGTTTTGAAGCTTGAAGACCTTGAGGAACCTCCATCCATAGCCTTCATCCACCATTCTCATCATCCTTTCTCTAGTACTTCCCTAGCCCTTGAGCTAGTTGTAAGTTTCTTACTACTAATCTTATTTCCATTTTGTGGTTAAAAAGATATATAGATTGTTGTTTAATGTTAACACAAGAACACTAAAAGAGAATGAACAAGAATCATGAACATAAGTTTACATAAAGATGAAATCTTGTTGGATTAAGGTTGATTAAAGCATGCATGACATTTGATTGTTGATTTCTTGATAAACACTTGTTTAGAACATTTGCTTGTATGTTTTAGTAACATTTAAGTTATAAAAAGCATGCTGAGTAAAGTTTCCAGCCAACTTCAACTGGCTGTAACCGTACCGTTATAAATCGAAAAGTTGATTTTCTGAAGTCTAAATTATGTATTTTCGAAAAACGAAGCAAATGGCACTGGAATCATATTTTTTTGAGGTCGTTTACTATTTTTAAAGGCCTGTTTTGTAACAGCAGCAGAAGCTGCGTTTTTACTGCAGAAAATATGTGTTATTTTTTTCGTCATAACTTGAAATCTGTGTTGATTTAGCTCATGAAATTTGTACTGTAGATGACCACTGATGTCGTTGTAATTCTCCCACTGGAATTTCATCAATCGGACTTACGATGAATTTTAAATGAATTATTCCGTGGACTGCAGTCAGAAAGTGATGAATCTGATTGCAGCCCGGTAAATGATTTTTTATAAAATGTTGCTAATGAATTGGATCCCGATATTTTTACACAATAATATTTAGATCGTTTAAAACCAACTGTAAAAATTTGGGAATTTTTGGAGCTATTTTATTAAAATCCCCAAAAACAGCCCAGTTTTGAATGATAGTAAAATGCAAGGGGTTTTGATGATATATGCATGATATGAAATAATTTATGCACTTGGGAAGTGTAGTTTGATTATTGATTGATTGAATGAATTTTTAGAAAAGAAAACGATATGCTATTTAGCATGGACACCTCCAGTTACAAAGGAAACTATGGCGAAATTTTCTAAAAATTCCAACACTTAGAAAACGTTTTTCTAACAAGCGTTACAAGTATATTATTAACTTTGTCCTTCAAAAATAAACTTTGCCATAATTTTTGTAACGAAAATACAAAGTATCGGAGGTTGGTTTTATACATGAAAATGGTTAAATATATATTTAGAATGAATATTTTGTATTAAGAAACACGTGTGGATAATTGTTGTTTTGTGGATTAGTTATATATATTTTCTAAGTAGGACTTAAAAATATATTATTTCAAATACGAATATACATGTATAAGTACCCCCATCCTTGGGAAGAAATACGGAGTTAAATACTTTAGAAGTATTAATACAAGAATATTGGATGAACAATTATTCCAACACTGTATATAACTTAAAGTTAAAACAGTTATCATTTGGACAAATAATTATAACATGGAATAACTTAAGAAACGCAACTCAAAACATTAAACTCTAAGCCAAGGCATGGCCCGTTCGTCTAATAGACATTAGTAGGTTGTAGGTTGTCGGGTAGCTGACAGAGTTTGAGTTGACTTTACTGAAGACGCAATACAGTGAGTTCATGTCCCCCTTTTCTTTTACTGTTTTCAGTTTTATACTTCGGGGTGGAATACATGTTACAATTATTACAGACATTTTATACATGGTATGGTTAGCTTAAGGAGGGTTTTACTGCGCGATCATGTGAGTGGTGAGCATGACACTTAAGGCCATTAATCCTCATTGTAGGACCAAGGGACATGAGTGATAGATCTATTTGGGTGTAGCGAGCCCACACCCATGAGGCCGGGGCGGCCCATAGTGGTGACTATGTCTTCATACCGGAGACAAATTTGCTAGGTTTGAGTTTTCCTGCACCATTTTCACACATACCATTGGCTTTGCAACCCATTGGTGATCTGTTTTTCCTTATTGCTACATACCAGGGACTTTTATACATACAAGACCTATTTCAAAGGTTTATACTCACAGACATACACATGAACTCGCTCAACTTTTTGTTGATATTTTTAAACTACATGTATTTCAGGGAATTAATCGGATCTGGCAAATGATGCATGTTAGTCAAGCTGCGTACTAAATAAGGATGTCATCCAGGGTTGTAGGGTTGGGAGGTGTAACCTCTTCCTGGACAGGTTACATGTCTCTAAACCTCGTATTATTGATAGTCTTTTGTTGAGTCTTATGAACTCGTTTTAAACAAGTCATGGTTTGTAATTTATTTTGGGTTGATGTTTTAGAGAATGTTGTATGGTATTTTCTAAAGTCTTTTAATGGATGAACATCTCGTATTTTTATCATATAGCATTGTTATGATTGTTGCTATGGTATTAAGAAGTCACACCAAATAAACCCACGCTTCCGCAAAAGCCAGGGTGTGACAGCTTGGTATCAGAGCCTCGATCATAGCGAACTAGGATTCTTTCTCGAGTCTAGACTATGATCACTAGGGCTCTCACGAAAACATTTTCAAACATTTTTACATTGCATACACAAAATGTCCAGATCCAGGGAACAAACATTTTTACAAATAAAAGGCACAAAACACATTTCAAAAGGCTATGTATATAATCCAGTCTTAGAGACTGAGGAAGTTCAGTCTTAGAGACTAAGGGAGTTCAGTCTTAGAGACTGGGGAAAGTTGGTCTTAGAGACCAGGGAGTTGGTCTTAGAGACCAGGGAGTGGTCTTAGAGACTAGGGAGTTAGTCTGAGAGACTGGGTAGTTCAGTTTGGGAAACTGGGAGTTTTAGTCTGAGAGACTAGGGAGTTCAGTCTGAGAGGCTGGGTAGGATAGTCAGGGAAGACTAGGATGATTGCTTGATTACATTGCTATTTGCTTACCTGTTTATCTGATATATGTGCATATGTTGTGGTTGTGCTACAGACACCATGGCATCTTCTTCTGATAGCGGAGTGTCCGACACGATAGACCCTATGGCTATTACCTCGGATGATGAGATAGCCACGGACCCGGAGGTTTATACTTCAGACACCACGAGTACTGATGAGGATGATTTTCAGCCTTTTGCCCTGCCTGACTTTGGGGACGACATGCCTTTAGCTGATGGACCACCGGGCGAGGATCTACCACTTGTCCAGATCCCTGCCCCTCTCCGACTTGCTGCAGTTCCTTTTGAGGAACCACCTCTTGATGCGTTATCTGACGACGACATCGATCTAGCCATCGAGGGTCCTCCGAAGGGTGACCAGGATGGAGGGGCCCCGATGGATGACGTTATTCCACTTTCTGATATTCCGGTCGATGACCCTATTGTTTCTATGGTTGAGATTCCTGCTGTTGATGCCCTTGTTGTGCCACCTATCGAGGCTCCCGTTGTGGAGGCCTTGCCCGATCTGTCTGGTTCCTACTCGCTTGAGTCTGCTTCATCCACTACTCTTCACGCCCAGGACGTGCAGCACTACTCCACCGACACTGATTCAGACACGGCAATGTCTGCTGCACCTATTGTACCCCATGACTTTGACCCGAATCCTGAGGTTGAGTTCGTACCTGCTGAGCCACCCATCGATGCCCCAGTTGTAGCCCCAGTTGACCCTGTCTTCGCTGAGTTACCAGATATTGCTCTGTTATTACCTGATCCAACCCTTATGTTTGTGGACCGTGCTCCTTTTGCAACACATATTGATCCTAGATATGCCGACACCCGTAACGGGTGGATTGAGGATGATGATGACTATCCTCCATTTGTTAGACCAGTCACTCCTCCTCCTGCACCCATCACTGCACCGGTCGAGGTTGCCCTTCTTTTCCCCCATGAGTCAGATGTCTATCGCACCGACCTGCCTGTCACTTTTCTGCAGGACATTCCCCCTCCCCGTCTAGGGGAAGGATCGTCGAGTCAGCCTTTTGGTCACGTACCTTTTACATCAGGAGCCAATCAGTTCATACCACCTATTTTTGCACCTGCTGCACGCACTGCCTTTCCTTCTTCAGCACCCATGGGCGAGCCATTTATGTGTTCTTCGCCCAATGTTATGCCTTTGTCAGATCCGTACCATCCTTTTCATGTTGGGTATACGACGGATGATATACTTTTATCCGTGCAGTTACAGCAGGATGCGTTGAGCCGACGAGTCCAGGAGCTGGAGAGGACCCCGCGTCCTCCCCCTTATCATTGCCAGTCTCCATTTGCGACACCACCAGCTCCTCTCGGACTGCATCCTGATTCTGATGTCCGCTTCCTCACTCCGGAACAGCAGATTGCTTACCTGTTGCATGTTGTTCATGCTCTCGAGGTGGATTTCACGCATTTGCGCAGATTGATTTTCATTCCTCTACCTCCTCCTCCCCCACCATCAGCTTAGGGGTTTTATGTCTCCTGTAGATGGGCTACTTTTGGAGAGAAGACAGCTATTGAGCCACGATGGTGAAGACTTTTGAAGACCGCACTTTTGATATTTGACTTTTGGCTATTATAGATTGTTAGATGACTCAGACAAGGGCGAAGTGACCCTTGGTCTCTTTTTGATATATGATACAATTGTAAAACTGTACTGGTGGTCTTATTATATGAAAAGCTAAATCGCAGCCTTCTCATTACATGCATTGTTGATTTATCTGTTTTGCGTTATGACATGGGATGTTATGTGTGTTGATGAATGTTATTACATGCGCTTATTACGTACTCATTATACTTATTATGACTTGACCAATGCAATCTTCTTATAGAAGATGCCTCCACGAAGGGAAAATCGTTTACCTACTACTGAGGCCGAAATGCAAGCAAGGATCTCCCAAGCAATAACGGATTACGAGGCCTCACGAGCCGAAAGCAGCAGGAATACCTCGAGGAACAACAACCCACCACATGGTAATGCTTAAGTCGCCTGAGACACATTACAATACATTTGGACATTCCATGTGCAATTGCTAATGCTTCCTGTGAATAACACTACTTGTATAGGCTACACCTTTAAGCAATTTTTAGACTGCAAGCCGCTAAATTTTGACGGCACCGGGGGTGCTGTGGGTTTTGTTCGATGGGCAGAAAAGACCGATTTGGTGCTAAGGATGAGCAAATGCGCACCAGATCAGCAAGTTACCTACATCTCTGGTCTGTTTATAAATGGAGCACTTTCGTGGTGGAATCTCCAGGTTCAAACCCTGGGGGGGCAACAGCTTACGCATTGACGTGGAACGAGCGGAAGGAGCTCATGAGAAAGAAATACTGCTCCAGGGCCGAGATCCAGAAATTAGAAACTGAATTCTGGAACCTCAAGATGGACGGCCCAAAGATCGCCGAATATGTGCAAAGATTCCACGATCTGTCTCACATGGTACCTTATATGGTTACACCGGAATTTAAGCGCGTGGAGCGTTTCATCTGGGGGTTGGCACCTCAGATTATGAGCATGGTAACAACATCAAAGCCGCCAACAATTACCAAAGCCATCGATCTCAGCGTGTCACTGACTGAAGAAGCTATCCGATTGAACAAGTTTTCAATCTCTTACCCGAAAAAGAAGGAGACACATGTTGAATCATCAAGTGAGAACAAGAGGAAGTTCTCAAACTTCAAAAAGGGTACCAACAGTGTCAGCAAGAGAGAAGAGGGAAGCGCACCAGCCAGGGCCAAAACCAGTATCAAAAACAAAGGAAGAGGGTACATGGGCACCCTGCCCAAGTGTGATACATGCCAGTACCATCATCCCGGCCCGTGCAGACTCAGGAAATGTGAGTCTTGTGGGAAGACTGGCCACTCAAAAGAAACATACTGGGTTGGTACCGGTGTTGGTCGTGGTAATCAAAGAGGTTATGGAGGAGGGAATGGAAACCGCCAACAGGGAGGAAATGGCGGAAATGGGAATCGTGGAAATGCTGGGAATCAAGCTGGTAACCGGGGAGTGAATGTCAATCGAGGCGGTAATGGTAATGGGAATGGTCGAGGACCAGGGTGTTTCAATTGTGGAGACATGGGGCACTTTAAGCGGGAATGCCCGAAACTCAATCAAGCGCAAGGCAGAGTCTTCAACATAGGTGCAAGGGAAGCACGCCAGGATCCCAATGTAGTCACTGGTACGTTTCTTATCAACCAACGTTATACATCTGTTCTATTTGACACTGGTGCCGATTATAGTTTCGTATCGCTAGAATTTAAAAGTATGCTTGGGTTAACTGCTAGTAAGTTAGACATTCCGTACTCAATTGAACTGGCTAATGGAGAGCTAGTTGAAACAAATGAAGTTATCAGAGGGTGCGTAATAGAATTGAGAGAACACGAGTTTACACTGGATCTACAGCCAGTCGAGTTTGGAAGCTTCGACGTGGTAGTAGGGATGGATTGGTTGTCCAGCAACAGAGCCGAAATTGTATGTCACGAGAAGACCATTTGTATTCCAATGGCGAATGGAGAAACAATTGTGGTACATGGAGAGAAGTGCGATACGCCCCTGCGGATCATTAGCTGTCTAAAAGCTAGAAAATGTTTGAAGAAGGGATGTGTTGCTTTCCTGGCACACATCGTAGATAAAGAAGCCGCTGAGCCAAAACTAGAAGATATTCCAGTCGTGAAGGAGTATCCTGAAGTCTTTCCAGAAGACTTGCCAGGATTGCCACCGCAAAGACAAGTCGAGTTTCACATCGACTTAGTTCCAGGCGCCGCGCCTGTGGCTAAGGCACCTTATAGACTTGCACCTTCGGAAATGCAGGAGTTTTCGACGCAACTTCAGGAGTTTCTAGACAAGGGATTTATCAGACCAAGCTTCTCACCTTGGGGAGCTCCAGTTTTGTTTGTTAAGAAGAAAGATGGTAGTTTTCGCATGTGTATCGACTACAGGGAGCTGAATAAGTTGACAATCAAGAATAGATATCCTTTGCCAAGGATTGATGACCTGTTCGATCAATTACAAGGTTCGAGTTTTTACTCAAAGATCGACCTTCGATTGGGTTATCACCAGTTGAGGATCCAAGAAGAAAGCATTCCAAAGACGGCCTTTAGGACTCGCTAAGGACATTACGAGTTCCTTGTTATGCCATTCGGGTTGACAAACGCGCCAGCCATGTTCATGGATTTGATGAACAGAGTGTGTAAGCCGTACCTCGACAAGTTTGTGATTGTATTCATTGATGACATTTTGATTTACTCGAAGACAAAAGAAGATCACGAGCAACACTTAAGAGCTATTTTAGAGGTGCTTAAAAAGGAGAAGTTATACGCTAAGTTCTCGAAGTGCGAGTTCTGGTTACGGGAAGTTCAGTTTCTTGGTCATGTGGTAAATAGAAATGGAATCCATGTGGATCCTACAAAGATTGAAGTAATCAAGGATTGGGAGACTCCAAAGACGCCAACCGAGATTCGACAGTTCCTAGGTTTGGCTGGTTATTATCGAAGGTTCATTGAGGATTTCTCAAAAATCGCTCAACCTTTGACCTCCCTCACACAAAAAGACAAGAAGTTTGATTGGGGAGACAAGCAAGAAGAAGCATTTCAATTGTTGAAGAACAAGCTTTGTGACGCACCAATCTTATCTCTACCCGAAGGCACCGATGACTTCGTGGTATATTGCGACGCTTCGCGTCAAGGTTTGGGTTGCGTGCTGATGCAGCGACAAAAAGTTATAGCCTATGCTTCTCGCCAGTTGAAGGTTCACGAGAAAAACTACACCACTCATGACTTGGAGTTAGGCGCAGTGGTGTTTGCGTTAAAGATTTGGCAACATTACTTATATGGCACGCGATGCACCAACTTTACTGATCACAAGAGCCTGCAGCACATTTTTTATCAAAAAGAGCTTAACATGAGGCAGAGACGCTGGGTTGAATTGTTGAATGACTATGATTGTGAGATCAAGTATCACCCAGGGAAGGCGAATGTGGTCGTCGATGCCCTGAGTCGGAAGGAAAGAATCAAGCCCATAAGGGTTAGGGCTTTGGAAATGATTGTTCAGATAGACCTCACGTTGCTAATCCGTTCTGCGCAAAGGGAAGCTCTTAAAAGGGAGAATCTTGAGAACGAGTATCTCCGGGGAATGGAGAAGCAATTAGTACCAAAGGAGGATGGAACATTGTGTTTCTTGGGAAGAATTTGGGTTCCTTTCTTTGGTGGTCTGAGAGATGTTATTTTTGATGAGGCTCACAAATCACGGTACTCGATCCGTCCAGGATCGGATAACATGTACCAAGATCTTAAGGATTTCTATTGGTGGCCGAGAATGAAAGGCGATGTTGCAATATATGTTGGCAAATGTTTGACTTGCGCCAAGGTAAAGGCCGAATACCAGAAGCCTTCAGGTCTCTTGCAACAACCTGAAATACCCCAATGGAAATGGGAACAGATTTCTATGGACTTCATAACAAAGTTGCCAAGGACGCCCAGAGGTCATGATACAATCTGGGTGATCGTAGACCGTCTGACCATATCAGCACACTTTTTGGCAATCAAGGAGAAAGACAACACTAGCAAGCTCGCTGAGCTATACCTGAGAGAGATTGTTGCACGTCATGGAGTGCCTCTCTCAATCATTTCTGATAGAGATGGAAGATTCGTGTCAAGGATTTGGCAATCCTTCCAGGAAGCTTTTGGTTCTCAGTTAAATCTGAGTACTGCATTCCATCCGCAGACTGACGGACAGAGCGAACGAACGATTCAAATGTTGGAAGACATGTTGCGAGCTTGTGTGATGGATTTGGGTGGTAGTTGGGACAATCATCTACCCTTGGTCGAATTTTCATACAACAATAGTTACCATGCAAGCATTCAAGCCGCACCGTTCGAAGCCCTCTATGGACGCAAGTGTCGATCACCGATATGTTGGGCTGACGCAGGTGATAAGCAGCTTGATGGCCCGGAACTGGTCCAGGAAACGACAGACAAAATCGCACAGATCTGAGAGCGCATCAAAGCGGCTCGTGATCGTCAAAAGAGTTACGCGGACCTGAGTAGAAAACCTTTGGAGTTTGAGGTGGGAGATATGGTCTTATTGAAGGTTTCACCCTGGAAGGGTGTGGCACGCTTTGGGAAGCATGGGAAGTTGAACCCCAGATACATTTGTCCATTTAGAATCCTGGAACGGATTGGCCTCGTAGCATATAAGTTGGATTTACCTACAGAGCTAAATGGCGTTCACGATACATTTTATGTAGCTAATTTGAAAAAGAGTCCAACTCAAGAGACAGTTGTCATTCCTGCCGACGAAATTCACATTGACGACACACTCCACTTTACTGAAGAACCAGTTGAGGTCACGAATTGGAAGATTAACAAGACACGACGGAGTAGTGTCAAACTCGTCAAAGTTCGATGGAATGCACGTCATGGCCCGGAATTCACGTGGGAGCGTGAGGATCATATGAAGGCCAAGTACCCACATTTATTCCCCAAGACCCCTGCAACTAGAAGCAGAACTTAAAATTTCGGGACGAAATTTTCTTAACGGGGGGAGAATGTGACAACTCTCATTAAACCAGGTATCCGTACAATTAATTAATATTAATTAAGTGCTTAATGACTGTGCTGAATTACTTAATTGCTTTCTGATTACTGCATCATACATACATGTGCAACACATATTTCATACTGTCACACAATTTATCACATACAAACCTTAGTGACATACATGATGCACAAGCACAGTTAGCGGATAACTCAGAAATATACTGACAGTGCCAGTACATAGACAGACAGTGTTTTGAGACCCAGTATGGCCAGGGTCAAGGTACTACACTAGTATGGTGTGTAGGGAAGTGAGGACCATAAGACTGTATCACTAGGTGATAGATATAGTGCCGGAAAGTGCCTAAAACTCACTTTAAGTGCAGAATTCTGCATTTTCAGCAAAAATTCAGCATTTTAACACATAAGTATTATGCAGAAAATTGACTAAATGGTCCTGAATACTTTCCTAAGTGTTGGGAATTAATTGTGTTACAAAAGGTTACATAAAAGACACTATTCGGAATAATTTGACACTTTAACGGAACGGTATCTAACCGAACAACCGGACATTACCCGGGACACCAAAATTTTGTCAGAAACATTGTTTTATTATTTTTGGGCTAGTTATGGTCTCTGAATACCCCAACACACTATAAAATATGTCATACACATAATACACTAGATATTACACTTAACCTCCTAAATATTTACCTACTTATTACCAAATTTTACAATTAACCCCCCCCCCCTAGCCTAATCTCGGTCATCATCACAAATACTAGATTTTCTTTTAATCTTGCTTGATTTAGTTGCCAAGAGATAAAAGTCATGATTACAAAATGGCCAATGGGATTACAAGGAATCATTACCTACTTCACACTCCCCAACTTCACTTCACCTCCCTCACACTCTCTCTCCCGCTCTCGGCCTACACATAACCGCCACCCCCTCCCCCTTTGCAACTTTAATTCATCTCATTTCCAAGTTCAAATCAAGTGTTAGAAGAAGTCTTGTGGAGTTTTGAAGCTTGAAGACCTTGAGGAACCTCCATCCATAGCCTTCATCCACCATTCTCATCATCCTTTCTCTAGTACTTCCCTAGCCCTTGAGCTAGTTGTAAGTTTCTTACTACTAATCTTATTTCCATTTTGTGGTTAAAAAGATATATAGATTGTTGTTTAATGTTAACACAAGAACACTAAAAGAGAATGAACAAGAATCATGAACATAAGTTTACATAAAGATGAAATCTTGTTGGATTAAGGTTGATTAAAGCATGCATGACATTTGATTGTTGATTTCTTGATAAACACTTGTTTAGAACATTTGCTTGTATGTTTTAGTAACATTTAAGTTATAAAAAGCATGCTGAGTAAAGTTTCCAACCAACTTCAACTGGCTGTAACCGTACCGTTATAAATCGAAAAGTTGATTTTCTGAAGTCTAAATTATGTATTTTCGAAAAACGAAGCAAATGGCACTGGAATCATATTTTTTTGAGGTCCTTTACTATTTTTAAAGGCCTGTTTTGTAACAGCAGCAGAAGCTGCGTTTTTACTGCAGAAAATGTGTGTTATTTTTTTCGTCATAACTTGAAATCTGTGTTGAATTAGCTCATGAAATTTGTACTGTAGATGACCACTGATGTCGTTGTAATTCTCCCACTGGAATTTCATCAATCGGACTTACGATGAATTTTAAATGAATTATTCCGTGGACTGCAGTCAGAAAGTGAAAATGGTTAAATATATATTTAGAATATATATTTTGTATTAAGAAACACGTGTGGATAATTGTTGTTTTGTGGATTAGTTATATATATTTTCTAAGTAGGACTTAAAATTATATTATTTCAAATACGAATATACATGTATAAGTACCCCCATCCTTGGGAAGAAATACGGAGTTAAATACTTTAGAAGTATTAATACAAGAATATTGGATGAACAATTATTCCAACACTGTATATAACTTAAAGTTAAAACAGTTATCATTTGGACAAATAATTATAACATGGAATAACTTAAGAAACGCAACTCAAAACATTAAACTCTAAGCCAAGGCACGGCCCGTTCGTCTAGACATTAGTACGTTGTAGGTTGTCGGGTAGCTAACATAGTTTGAGTTGACTTTACTAACGACGCAATACAGTGAGTTCATGTCCCCCTTTTCTTTTACTGTTTTTAGTTTTATACTTCGGGGTGGAATACAAGTTACAATTATTCCATACATTTTATACATGGTATGGTTAGCTTAAGGAGGGTTTTACTGAGCGATCATGTTAGTGGTGGGCATGACACTTAAGGCCATTAATCCTCATTGTAGGACCAAGGGACATGAGTGATAGATCTATTTGGGTGTAGCGATCCCACACCCATGAGGGCAGGGCGGCCCATAGTGGTGACTATGTCTTCATACAAGAGACAAATTTGCTAGGTTTGAGTCTTCCTGCACCATTTTCACACATACCTATGGCTTTGCAACCCATTGGTGATCTGTTTTTCCTTATTGCTACATACCAGGGACTTTTATACATACAAGACCTATTTCAAAGGTTTATACTCACAGACATACACATGAACTCGCTCAACTTTTTGTTGATATTTTTAAACTACATGTATTTCAGGGAATTAATCGGATCTGGCAAATGATGCATGTTAGTCAAGTTGCGTACTAAATAAGGATGTCATCCAGGGTTGTAGGGTTGGGAGGTGTAACCTCTTCCTGGACGGGTTACATGTCTCTAAACCTCGTATTATTGATAGTCTTTTGTTGAGTCTTTTGAACTCGTTTTAAACAAGTCATGGTTTGTAATTTATTTTGGGTTGATGTTTTAGACAATGTTGTATGGTATTTTCTAAAGTCTTTTAATGGATGAACATCTCGTATTTTTTATCATATAGCATTGTTATGATTGTTGCTATGGTATTAAGAAGTCACACCAAATAAACCCACGCTTCCGCAAAATCCAGGGTGTGACATGCGCCACAAGTATCCCTATTATGGTTATTTGGGTTAGCACGAGAGTTACCACGCGAAGGACCGTGAGAGCCACGGTTGCCTCGGTTTTTGTTAAATGACCGAGACCCAAAGTAAGCCTATGGTTGTAATGAAGGTGCAGGATTGAGTTGATAACCCAACTGAGAGGCCATGAGTTGAAGGGTATGAAGTTGTTGTTGTATGGTATCAATATTAGGCTACTGAGTGGGTGTGACAGCAACAGTAAGGGGTTGTTGTGCTGGTGTGGCAGCCGCAAAAAGAGCATGTGGGACCTGCTGATTTGCAGCCAAGATTTTTGTGGTCATAAAATCATGGTCACTTAGTAACCCATGGAGCTCGTTAAAGGTAACAGGATGGGAACGAGCCAATAAGTTCACCTTCAGGCCATTGTATTCTTCACGCAGCCCTATAACACTTAACATGACTAGGTCTTTATCATTCATTAGTGTCACACCCCAACCGATGGCGGAATCATCGGGGCGTGGCACTGAGCGAAACAGATTGTCCAGGAGAATCCATAACAACTATTAATGACAATATATTTAACATTTAATATCCCATACAATCAAACATATAAAGTAAACAGTCATTACAGATATCAGTCTCAAGAACAAATACTATTCTGATAACTCAGATTTTTATTCGGTGGGTTTCTAGCATACGTTAAAATAAAGTCAATACATAAAATGTAAAGGTGAGTACACAAGTTTGAGTAGCATATTGTAGTAAAAGCGTTTACGCATAGCCAGCATGTAACACGTAATGGGCGAAGCATGTAACTATCAAACCATGACTACACTTAACCACGAGACTGCGTTGTAGAGCATGCGCGACACATGTTCAGCGAACACGTGAAGTAAAGTAATGTGATCCCTAGCAACCCCTGTCCACGACAGGTGCTGAGTCCAAACTATAGTACTATCGTTGCTAGAGGCGGTATAGCGTAACACTGTATAGCATAGTACAAGCATTCAAAGTACACGTATAGCATGTGGGAGCGGTTAGCATTCATAAAGTGTTTGCGTTGTGTGTTGTTGTGTTTTGATAGAGAACGTATGTAACACCCAAAGTGTGTTAAATGAAAATGGGTTCGAGTATACTCACAGTATGTGTTTAACAAGTAAACACAGCCTTGATTGGATTGAAGGGAGCGTGTTGGAGTTAGCCTGAGTATAGAACAGTAGCGTAAGCGTTGAACAGTGTGTAAACAGAGCGTCGGATGGTAGAGTGTTCGGATGGTGATCCGAACGAATGGGGATAACCCATCCGAACGGATGGTCATCCGGTCGGATGGTCATCCGTGCGGATGTCCATTCGAATGAGTGTGTTTGCTTGTAAATCGTTGAAAATTCAAAGTTTCGTTAAAAGCGTTTAAGTATTGAAAGTTACAAGGGAAAGGTCACTGGGTCGGATAGTCATTCAATTGGATGGTCATCCGATCGGATGGCCATTCGAGTGGGCGATCTTGTTATTCGATAATTTGTAAAATTTTCTAAGTAAAAAGGTTTTGAGTTAACGAAGACGGCGTGTAGACGTGTCGAACAACGGAAACACACCAAGTCCAACTCACCCGGTCGAATGGTCTCAGCCCATTCGATCAGACTCACTGTTCTCGATGGAATTTCATGTTCAACCCGTTAATCGGTCGTCCCTCCGGTGGAAATCCGTTTTCAAGCCAGCTCTCAACTAGGAAATGAGTAGAGAGTCTGAATGAGTCCAGATTCCATCGGTTTTGAGTAGAAAAGTGGAGAAAGTTGAAAATAGATGATAAAGTGTTGAAATCTTGTTGGGATTTAGTTTAAAAGTGTGGAAATCCTTTAGATATGAACCAATCTTGATGAGATGACGTCACACAACAGATTACATAATCAATCGGGAGAAAACCACCTTCAAGGAGTCCAAATCAGGTGATTTCGAGAAGAAAACTAGTGTTTGTGTGTGATTTTGATGAAGAAGATGGTGTAGAAGTGATTAGTGATGATGATTGTACAAGATTTGAGGAGAAATACTTACGAAATAGCCTTGAATCGCGATTAGAAGTGACTGAGAGTGACTTGAGTGCAAGTGGTCGGATGGAGGTGTCAAATCAGGGAAAAGGAGGTGTACGGGTAGTATATATAGTGTGAGAGAGGGAGTTAAGTCGGTGCACGCGAGGGTTGTTCGGTCCGATGGCTTGCTGGTCGGATGGCCTTTCGATTGGATGGCCATTCGATCGGTTACTCATTCGATCGGCCGAGTTGCGTTTTGTTAGTTTTCCAACCTTTGTATCGTGCGTTAAGCGTTGCGTTGCATTAAATCGAGTTGCGAGTAAGCGTTTGAGCGTATAAGCGTTGCGTTGATAACCACATAAAAATTAAACAAATAATCACACAAATAACATAATAGATATAACTAAATACACAAAATAAATCTGCGTTTCGAGTTTGCGTTGCGATAGCGTTGAGTCTAAATAAGCGATGTAACATGCGATAAAATGCGTGTAAATAGTAGGCGTTATAAACAGCGTTTAAAATGCGATAACTGCGTTTTGAATAAGCATTGTAATATGTGTTGTAATGTGCGTTTTAAAAAGTGCGTCAAAATATAGTTTAAACCCTTTGCGTAAATCAAAATCTCGGAAATACAAGCGATAACGATTGAAATGAAGGTGATTAGTAACGATCTGATAAGTCGGGTTGTTACAATTAGTTCACCTATGTTGGCTAGAACAGTAACATACTCTTGGGCCTGTGCCAAGTAGTTGGCTGGTTTTTCATCACCTTTCATGGTGATTCTTAGTAACTGACTTTTGAGGGTAAATTAATGAGAGGAAGAAACATGTGCATAAGCGCGTTCTAGTGATAACCATACCTCATGAGAAGTTTGACCTTGAACATGCTGAAAAGATTCTTCAGAGACTATGTTAACAATAAGCATACGTACATGGGCATCATTAGCAATCCATGGAGCATAGCTAAGGTTGACAGTAGTGGTAGTTCCAGTTGTTACATTCTATGATGGGCACGGGATGGTATCATCCACATAACCGAAAAGGTTATGCGAGGCAAGAAAGGGTTCAACTATCTGTTTCCAGTAGCCATAGTTTGTAGGTTTTAGAGTGAAACTGAATTTGTGAGAGTTGTGGGTAGCCTTTTCTTAATTTGTAAAGAGTGTAATGGCAGCCATAGTAATCAGTTAGGGTTGATTGATCAAAAAGCAATAGGACTGTAGCCAGAAAAAAAACATGAACAGTACTTTGATGAACAGTGACGGAGGCTAGGGTTTGTATATTAGGGTTAGGATGGACCAGCTCTGATACCAAATTAAAGCGTATATTTGGTTTGTAATTGTAATTGGTTTTTATTGATTATGAATAGAGAATACAAGGCCTTGTATATGGAAAAACTAATTACAGTTTAGTACCCTCAATAATAATAATCTTGTCTATCTAAACAATTTAGTCTAACAATCCTTGTTTATTTTGTATGTGATATAATTAGGAAGGAACCAGGAGTAGGGAAGTTATGGCACGATTTCTCAAGAGGAAAGGGGTTGAGTCACTTTTTTCTGCCAGATTCTTCTAATTAAAGACCAAGGTATGGTTTTTTGAACTTTGATGCCTTTTTGTTGTTACGTTACTTACTTATGATGGTTTTTTATGATGTTCAGTTGTTTTACTTGAAACTTTGTTTGTTAATATGATAGGAAGTTAGGAACTAGAGTTTGATTGTTTGAAAATTGAAATTGAATCGACCTGACTCGCTATGAAACTTTGTTTATGTTTACTTGTTTTACATGACCCGACCCGACCTTACCCGCTATGAACCGAATTTTTTTTATATGGCTACAGGTCTAAAATTTTTAAAAAAATCCCGCACCCCCAGGAAAAATCCTGGGTCCGCCACTGCTTACGAGCCATGGAGATCCAAAATATTTTTGAAGCCAAATTGTGCAGCCCCTGGGACTATACTAAATACATAAAATTGGGCTAAGTGATGTTCGATTTATGTGTATATGAAAACTGGTTATTGTGAGTGCACTAATGTCTATCGCCTCCGTCAATCATACATCGTAGCAGAAATGGAACAAGACAAGGTTCATGATTGAAGAATATAGTTTAGAAGTCCATCCGGACAGATGGTTAAATGCCCATCCGGACAGATGGAGAAAACCCCATCCGGATGGATGAGGGAGCTTCATTTAGTTGTTGCCTATAAATAAGAGGGTCTTGTATTCATTTTAGAACTTTTTCACTTTTTCATTTAGAGAGCATTCAAGATCTAGAGAGAGAAAGTAGCAAAGGAAAGATTCAAGGTGTAGAACTTTGTCAAATCTTAATAGAATCTTTGGTTAATTACGTTCTTGTGTTCGGTCCACACATGTGCATGGATTCCGCACGTCGTATGTGTCTTTCGTAATCGTTCGAGAGTCAAACACGATCCTACAACACCTTCACAAGTGGTATCAGAGCGAGAGATCGATTGCACGGATCATATATGCAAGAATTCACTTGATTTCATCAAATTCAGGGCCTAATTCGGACCAGATTCGTCATTTCTTCTACATCTTCTCTTTTTCACACTTTTTGAACCAAAAACTTAGAATTAACAAGGATTTCACGGTTAAAATTTGCTGATTTTATATATTATGCGAAAATCATAAGTTTACAACCCTACAAATTTTCATAACAAAATTCGAAGTTTTAAGGGTTCAAATCGAAGATTTTTGGTCTGAAAATATGGTTTTTCATAGCTGTTCTTGTTCATCCGGATATCCATCCGGACGGATGGACATGTTTTAGTCCATCCGGACCAAATTTAGCCTCCATCCGGACATAAATGTCCATCCGTACAATAATTAGTCCATCCGGACCTGTTGTCTGCTCATCCGTATCAGGTATATGTCCATTCGGACCTGAGATTTACCCATTCAAACAATATTGTCCTCCATCCGCTTAGATGGAGTGAGATGTAATGTCCATCCGTAAGTGATAAAATTATTCATCCGGACAAATCAATTAGTTTGCATGTGAAGTAAGAGGTGTGGTCTAATAAGAGTTGATGAATTGCTGAAATTTGTTGGTTCAATATCTAACAGCATTTATTAAAAAAGCAAGTCAGTGATATTTGTTTTAGTGGCCCGATAAACCGAAGTTGCGAGGTCCAAGAATCTTGTCAGCCCACTATCTTGAAGTTAAATAAATATTGTCGGCAAAGTGTTTGGATGGAAATTCAAAAAGTTTAATTTGGTCCAATAATTTTTTTGTTAAGTGGGTTAGTCATAATAGTTTACTTGTGAGACCAATTGCTATCTTGTAGTCCATCTGGATGTGAGAATAATATAGTCCATCCGCTACAAGCCTATTCGGAAGTTTGTTATTTGTTCAAAGTAGTCCATTCGGGTGAGTAAGTTCAAATTTGGCCATCCAGACTTTTAAATTCTCAAACACATCCGAAAGTCCATCCGCTGGAATACTATCATTGGTCCATCTGGAAACTTTAGCAAAAAGGCCATCCGGACTAATTGATTACAAACACTCCATCCGGATCATATTTTATAATTATCCATTCGAAGAATTATATCAGCCCATCCGTTCATGCATTCATCCGGAGCATAATGTGTTAAAGCTCATTCGAAGATACAATATTATTAGTCTATCCGTAATATTGTTCATTTGGGCAAGTCCTTTAGTCCATTAGTTCAGAGATCCGGGTGTTTTATTAAAGTTCAGTTCATTTGATAGATAATCCGGATCAGCAGATCGTTTGTGAAGTTCATCCAAAAAAATTATTCAGTCGAGTCCATCCAAAGTTCTTTTTAGTGTGTTTTAACACATTCAGAGAATAAACTCAGTCGGAGGTCGAGTCACATTGATCATCATACACACGGTTCTCGTGGTTTAAGTGTTTATTTTTAAAATCATCGTTAAACATTTGCTTTGTTTGTTTGCAGGTGAAAATCAAGGTGATACACAAAGGAGAAAAACGAGGAATCAAACAACATGGCTAAGGAGTTTTATAACAAGTTTTACAAAGCCTATACTTCTGAATCTTCCGAAACATCGACTGTCACACCAAAAAGCATTTCGAAAGCTATAACCGAAAACATTAATCATGATAATTTTTACGGAACTAACTTGAAACCACCAAAACTTGACAGTATTGAAGATTACACTTGGTGGAATAAACTGGGCAAAAGCTTATGCGCACGAGAGTTGGTTTTGTATGGAATTCGGATACAGCAGACCAGTTGACGATAAAAAATGAAGAAATTCCACTTAAAAGCTTATCAGTTGATGACAAAAAGAATTTTTCGTACGAACAACGAATGGTTGCCTTAATTCAACAGTCGATCAGAGATGACATATTTGCGTTACTTAATCATGATAGGTCATCAAAATCAGTGTGGGAAGCATTACAGGTAAAAGCTGAGGGTGGAAAGCAAATCAAAAAGAATAAAATAGCATTGCTTAAAAAGAAGTTTGATTTATTTGATGGTATAAAAGGTGAATCTGTAAGACAAATGATGGAAAGATTTTGTCACCTTAAAATTGAACTCGATAGGTTTGGAATAACAAAAACCCATGAGAAAATCATTGAAGCTTTACCACGTGCTGATTAATGGCAAACATTTGTGTTTATTTTGAAAAATGATGCATTGTTTGATGAAATTACTTTGGATGCTTTGATAGAAAAGATCAAGAGTCATGAGCTTGAACTGCAAAAGCAAAGCAAAATGAGCAACTCTTCGTATCAGCAGAATGTGGGTCTTTATTACAGAGGAAATGTACCTTCGGTGTCAGTCAATGAGTCACCAAAGACAACCTTCAATGTTGAAAAGTCTAAAGATTCACAGAAAAGCACATCTAGCTACAATCCAGGGTATCATTCGTCTTCAACAGCCTCAAACTCAGAAGAACCCGATGAGATTCTCTGCAACATTGCCTTAAAGATGAAAACTTCTCCAGCAATGAGCATCAATGCAGCTAAACAACAAATGAGTTTTCTAGCTTCGATATTGGAATCATACGAGAGTCTAGTAGCAGGGAGAATCAGAAATCCTGAGCTGACAAAGGAAGATTACGACCAGATTCATCCAGAAGAGATGGAACTCATTGATATTCGATGGTGTTTGGCTAGCAGCATTCGTAGGGCTTAGCGGTTCATGGAGTTAACCGGCAGGCAGGATCTTGGAGGGTTGTTAAGCACCAAGCTTGGTTTCGACAAGTCTAAAGTAACATGTTTTCAATGTAAGCAGAAAGGTCACTTCAAGAGGGAGTGTGTCAACCGGGAAGTAGCTGATCATGGTAATCCTTTCCATGATGACTATTATAGAAAGGCAGTTTATCATAAAACCGATGAGCATACTTCTAGAGAAAGCCTAAAGCGGATTACTGGAAATTCATCAAAAGAGAAATCACAAGCTTTAGTAATACGTGATCAAACCAAACCCAAGATTGAACGTGCCAAGTGGGTCACTCATGAAGATGAAGGGTTTAATTGGAATGATTATATAGATGATGAAGGAAATGCTATGGTGGATGAAGTGAAAGAGAGCGCATTTGTAGCTGTGGTGAAGGAAAGAACAAAAGAAGAGATTCTGAAAGAGAAGACATACAGAGAAAGATGTATTGTTGGTTACAGAATGGAAGAAATGGAGAAAGAGTATGAAGAAGCTCAGAATTATAAAAGAGGGACAAGAAGTGAGAGTGTTATGTCAACAGCAAAGGTGAACCAGTTGTTCATCCAAAAGAAGTGGTGTTTAACGATGTTCTTGCAGTAATCCCTCTATCCGGCGAATACTATTCAAATGTCACGAAAGATAAAGATTATGTTAAAAAGCTAGATAAAATTATCAGAGATGTCATGACAACAAGTCTAAGACAGAGAGATGAAGAGAGGATGAAGAAGAATGTTGAAAATCTGGTGGATGAATTGAAGAAGGTTGCAGAAGAATAGAAAGTGGAAGTAGAAAAAGAAGAAGAAGAAGAAGAAGAAGTTGATGTGAAGCTGGAAAAGATGGTTGAAGTAGCTGATGCAAGTGAAGTTGTTGCTGAGGAACAGCAGGAAAACAAAGCTAATCAGAATCAGACGGCAGAGAAAGCCGAGGTGCCAATTATATAGGTAAATCTTTCAACTGATTATTCTGAAGTTTTGAATAAGAGTGTTGAATAATGCAAGAAATGCATGGAAACGTGCAGTGCTTGTACTGAAAAAGATGAAAAATTCGGAACAAGAGATATGGAATTTACTAAAATTGAAAAAGTTTTCAAAGATAAATGCAAAGAAATGTTTGAAAATGAAAAGATGTTAAAGGATAATGATGAAAAGCTGACACAGAAATGTAAAGTTTTAGAAAAAGAAAATGAGATTTTAAAAGAAAAGTGTTCAGCAATGACAAAAGAATGTTTACAAAAAGAAAATTCGTTTCAAGAAATGAAAAAAGAATATGATTCAATAAAACTTGCATATCATATTACAAAAGAGTCATATGAAGATGTGAAAAGTCAAATGAAACATGTTCAACCGAGATTGAAACATTGTTCTGAAACATCTGATACGCTTAAGCGATAGTATGAAATAAAACAACAAGTTGTAAATTGTTATATTGAAGATGTTGCTTAGCTTAAACGTAAAATAGCTGATTTAGAACAAGATAACAACAAGTTTCATAGTTATCATGCTTCATCATATGTTCTTGAACGTATTTTCAATCTAAAACCGGATGATAAAGATTCTGAGAAAAACAAGAAAGGAATTGGCTCAGAGTATCATCAGGTTCCACCACCGTTTGAGGAAAAATTCACATTCTATGATGACGAGAAGGTGGAAAAAGATTTCAACATGGTTGATTAATTGCCAGATAATATTGACGTAACCTATTCCAAATCTGATGACTCTAGTGATTCAGAGGTGGTAGGTAAGGTCATTGAAAGTGTTTTACAAGATGATTCTACCAAAACAGATAAGTTCGAGTCACAAGATGAAAATGAGGGAAGTTTTCATGAAAGTTATCTGAAAAATTCAAAATCTGAGAAAAATACGAATGATGATTCAAAAGGATTGGCTTATACCATGATTGGATCGGATAAATTATTCTCAGATTTTGAATTCCCGATTCAAAATGTGATTTCGGAAAAGATTGATATAGTTTTCAAATTGGTAGAAATTGATTTATTTGAAATTTCAAAATTTGCTGGAAAAAGCAAGAAAACTTTTTATAACAAACTGTTAGTGCATACATCTGTCGACTTCGTCTTGTATCGAGTCTTACACTAGATAGAATAGATCAGGGCACGTAGAATGAGAAAATAGGAAGTTTTAGGGTGTTTAAAGGTTAATTTCGCTTGAAGAAGGAAATTTCGCTTGAAAGAGAGTTGTGCAGTTTCAAGCGAAATCACATGTAGTGATTTCGCTTGAACTGGATTCAGTCAATCTCAAGCGAAACTCTATCACTATATATAGGCTTCAAGCGAATTCATTTGTAACAGTTCTTGAATTCCATACCGAAGTGCTGCCGGTGTGAGATTTGATTGTAATCAGTGTTAGATCAATCTATTCAGTGTTTAAAGTGAAGAACAAGCTGTTTCTACCTTTGTTTCTTGTTTTCCGCACCTGAAACAAAGTAAACTCCTCTGATAGACTCGTTCGGGTCAACATACACGATCCTACAACTGGTATCAGAGCTCAGGAGGAGGAGTTCTGCATATTACAGCTGAAATTCATTGCATTTTTCTATCGTCTACACCTTCTTTCATCAGTTCAGGAAGATTTCACAGTCAAAATTGGATCAATTTTTCACAGACTGTGTAAAAATACATATAGACAAATCCTTGAAAGTTTCACATTAAAATTCGGACTAAAAATGGATAAAACTGACCTTCGAAGTGGTTTCGCTTGAATATTTCATCAGTGTTCGCTTGAAAAACCTGGTATTTCGCTTCAGTAGGTTTCCGCTTGAAAGTTGTTGGGATTTTCGCTTGAATTAGTTAAATTGGTTAGTTCGCTTGAAAGTTGCAAGTTGGAGTTCTCGCTTGAAAGACTTATCTCGCTTGAAAGTGTTGTTTTGTGAAAAATTTCCGAATCATGAGTGAAGGCTTTTACAACGCTTTTGCAACATCCCCGACTACTCCGGCTTCCATCGCTCAAAACATGAATTTAGAAAATGAGACCGGAACTACTCAAAAACCACCGAAGCTTATGAGTATTGAAGAATATTACGGATGGAAAGATCGCTTCTAAAACTGGGTTCAAGCCAATCATCTTAGATCATGGGAATGTATTCTGAAGAAGTATGTCTTACCACGGACTGATCTGCAAGTTGAGAAAGCAATATCTGAGTTTAGTGATCAAGAAAGAGATATGTACAGAGCTGAAAAGATGATGATCAGTCTGCTTCAGCAAGCAATCAAAGAAGACATCTTTATTCTACTTCAACATGACAAAAATTCAAAATCAATTTGGGATGCTCTTAGAATCAAGTTTGAGGGTAGTGAGAATATGATCAAGAGCAAGAAAGCATTGCTCAAGAAAGAATTTGATCTGTTTACAAGTTTGCCCGGGGAAGATACAAAGAAGCTGATTGAAAGATACTGCCACTTGGTGCGATCCATGTCGATGCTTAGTATAACAAAAGATCGTGAAGAGTGGGTAGAAAAGTTAGCTGACGCTTTACCACAAAAGGAATGGGGCACATACTTGATGATTTTGAAGAACACTGGGGTTTATGATGGATTAACGATTTCTCAGTTTATCGAGAAGATTGAGGGTCAAGATTTGGAACAGCAGAAGATCGCGAGGATGAATAGTCCAAGTGGTCAACAGGATGTAAAAATGTACTACAAAGGCAGTATTCCAGAAGTTAAAAGCAGCCCGAAAATCCAAACTGCGTTTAGTGCTGGAGATTCATCTGAAAAAGTTGATCAAAGTTCTAAAAGTAGCAGTGGTTTCTCTTCATACCCAATTGTCAATCCAAAAGATACTACATCAAGCTTTAGTTCTCAAAGTACGAAAAGTGGAAGTGGTTATGTAATACAATGCAACATTTCCTTGAATCTTCCAGATGGTCAAAGTTTTTCTGAAGAGATTGCAAAAGATCACATGGCTTTACTTAGTTATGTGCTACTCTCTTATGAAGGTTTGGTCGCAGGGCGGATCGGAAATCCTATGCTCACAAAGGAGGATTACGATCAGATAGACGCCGAAGAAATGGAACTAATGGACATTAAATGGTGTCTAGCTAGTGTCCTTAGGAGAGTAGAAAAGTTTCAACTGATTACTGGGAGAAATGACTTTCTTGATGCACATGTTTCAACTTTAGGTTTTGATAAATCTAAAGTTACTTGTTTTAAATGCAGGGAGAAAGGCCATTTCAAACTGGAATGCAAGAATAGAGAGGCGAATGATGCAAAGAATCCGTTCGGTAAAGATGACTACTACCGGAAAGCCATATACCAACAGGTTGGTCAACAACAACAGCAAGAACCACAGGTGGCTCATGGTAGAAAAGTGATCGAGGATTCAAAAAGAGCATGTTTGGTGGATTTTAACTGGAACAAATATATATCGCCCGAAAGCAAAGCATGCCTAATCAATCAAGATGACGAAAGGTTACCTGAAGGTTTCAACTGGGATATGTTTGTGGATGAAGTCTATTGGTGAGACTGCAAAGAATGTGGAGGAAGAGTCTGTTGCATCTGAAGAAAGTTCACAGAGCTTAGATGAAAGTTCACAAAGTGATGAAAGTTTAGAAAAGGAAGTTGTTTTTGATCAAACACCAGTTGATTCTGGTTCTTCGGATGATAATTCTGACAAATCAGTAGAGTTTGATCAAACACCAACTGATGACAGTAGTGATGATGAAGAAGAACAACATATTAATGTTGCAAAATCTCATCTTTCTCCTGAAAGTTTTCAATTTTATTTTGCAGATCGCTTGGAGAAGCTGAAGGAGAAACAAGATGCAAAAGAACAAAAGAAAACGGAGTCTGAAAGTGTTGCTGAAAAGGATGAGATTGTTCAAAATGAAGAAGTTAAAGTTGTTGCTAAGGAAGCTGCTGAGACTGAAAAGGTGACTGAAGCTGAGAAAGTTGTTGAAATTGAGAAGATCATCGAAGTTGAAAAGATTGTGGAAGTCATCAAGCATTGCTTGAAGTGTTTGGAATCTTGCAAGGAATGTGCAGTTAAAGACGAGAAGCTGACTGAGCTTGAGAAGATGAAAGAGCAATTATTGTTCAATCTTAACTACGTGAAAGAATCATATGATGTTTTGAACATAACAGTAACTGGTCTTCAAAAGACTAACACTGAGAGAGAAAATGCTTTAACAATGATGAATGCAACGATGATGTCGAAGCAAAAAGCTATAAATCATTACATCAAAGAATGTGCTACACTAAAACAAGAGTTGGAGAAGGAGAAGATTGAGAATGAGAGGATCAGAAGATTATTGCAGAGTTATTCTAGTTCTGATTATCTTATTGATCGAATCTATCCGACTGTTGCAGGTATGGAAGCCTTTCAAGATGACAAGCCAAAGAAGAAAGATAGTGGTAAGAAACCAACTGTTAGCTATAACAAGTGTCCACCTCCAATCTGGGAAGGTTATTCTCCCAGAAAACCAAATGAGGAGCAAGTCGAAAAAGCAGTCAATATAAAACTAAAAAACGATACAACTGATGATTTACCAGAAAACATTGACGTTACTTTCACATCGTCTGATACTGATCATGAGTCTGAGTTAATTAAAAAGGTGGTTGATCAGGTGTTGGATACTGATGAGGAGTCTGAGTCAAAGTCTGAGTCTGGAGGTTCAAGTCCGTCAGTCAACGGTCCAAAATCGTCGGTTAAACGGTCTTATAGTAAAGAATTTTTGTTATCAAAAGCAAATTTGGATGATGAAACATTTAAAGTTGCATATACTTTAAATGATTCTGACAAATTATACTCTGACAAAGAGTTTCCAATAAGAAGTGTTAAATTTGAAATGATCAAAAAGGTTTTCAAAATGACAGAAATTAAGATTTCTGAAATAAAAGATTTAAATCTTACTAGAAAACCTAAAAAATACACTTCAAGAGTACAACAACGATTAAACAAGAAAAAGGGTTACAATTCTGGTTCTGGTTTTCAAAAGAAACCAAACCAAAATGGTAGCTACAAAAAGAAAGGTTTAGGTTTTATTCCACCTAAAAATTATAAAAATGAGAAAAATTCTAAAACGAAAACAGAATTTGTTTCAGGAGGAAGTGCAGAAGAAGAACAGAAGAAACCTTTCTGGAAACAATCCAACCAGGAGTTTCTTGCTGAGAAGAAAAGGAATGGAACTGGAGTTTTTCATCCAAATGAGACAAGAACCTGTTATCAATGCCAAGTTGTTGGTCACATTGCCCATAATTGTTCAAAGGCTATCAACAAAAAACAGGGAGTCTCTGAAAAACTAAAAGAAAAGATTGTTGAGAAAAATGAACCATCAACGGAAAAATTTAAAATTTTTGAAAATTCAACTTATGAAGTTGGTGAGTGTTCTAAGAAAAATTTTTACAGAAAGAAAGCAAAAGACAACCAGATGTGGGTTGTTAAAAAGTTTGATGAGAAAGTCGGCGATGATTCTGGTTTCACAAAGCCAGAAGAGCCACAGGTTGAAGTGAAAGAAGTATCTTCAGTGGATGATGATAAGTTTCCATCACTGAATTTTGAAAAGATTAAACAGAAAGTTGGTAAGGTTGAGATCTCAGATCAGTTTTATTCTGAGAAAAATGAGTTTGATGTCGAGAAAGTTTTTAATGGAAATGTCAAGAAAATTTTTAATGCTTGATGGGAAAGTAAAAGGGGTTAAATATTTTTACGCAACAAAGAAAGCAACTTTTAACCCAACTGAACAAGAACTAAAGGAACTAAAACCACCCAAGGTTGGTCAGACTTGGGTGGAAATTCTTTTTCCTTAAACAATCTGACTTGCCGGAGATCCCAAGTGTGTAATCGTGGATCAGGAATCGGCATCATTCTTGTTATGATAGATTTTGTGAAAGAGTTTTAAATATGTTTAGATTTTACAGGTGATGGACTATGCCGGAGCTTCCAGGTTGGTAAGTGTGAAGCAGGAATCAGCATCTTGATTGGTAAAATGGTTTGTGTAGATGATTTATTCCTACATGTGATTAAATGTTTTGGATATACTTACAAGTGGTAAGCGATTGGATCTTACTAGTGATTCGTCAAGGTCATTAGTTTGAACTTGATGTAATCCTCATATATGTGATTGAAGGAACAAGATGATGAACTACGTACCTACAAGTGGTAACCCCAACAAAACTTATTTTCCAGAAAAATCATTTTGGTTAAAACAAACTTAAGTGTTTTGAAATCATAATGAGAAAATAGTTTGTTGAAAGGGGGAGTTCTGATTGTTTATGCCAAGTGGATGGCGAATTGAAGTGATTTGATATCGGTTGTCAATTTTTTTTTAGAAAACAAACTGTACAGGTAGAGTATCAAAATTTGTTTTCAAATTTCCTTTAATGTGTTTGCATTTTAGGGGGGTAGAAATTTTTCAGAAAATCCAAAAACATTAGAAATTTTGAAAAAGGCAAAAACATGATAAAATCAAAAATGAGTTTTAGTGTCAAAGAAGAGGAAATGATAGTACATCAGTAGACAGTTACAGTATGCTAAAGAAATGTAATGTTTAAATAGCGTTAAACGGTCTCACTGATGATATGCCGATAGGTTTTTACACATTTAGTAAGCTTTTTCGGGATATAAACTTAAATTCAAACTTGCTTATTTCGTGGGGAACACTACTTGAATATATAGGTAACCCCTGAAATCTCGTTTGAAAGGTCCCTCTTTCCGAGATACTAGGTCTTTATGCTCAGTGATATCTGGGGTATTATCCCGGGACTTCTGCTAAATGGAAATTCTGACCTAGTCCCCGTATAATACTTTCTGCTTGCTTGAAACATAGCACCGCCCTCAGCATAAAAAATGATGAAACATTGAAAAATGCTAATCATGTGCTGTTGTATCAAAAGATCCTCTAAAGGGGACCCACCAAAAGTCAAAGCCGTCATCTCTCTGCTGAACGGAAGTTCTGACCTGAGCTCTCACGGTTTCGCATCTAACCCCTTTACAGATATCATCTGTGGTATACTCACCTGTAAGACTGAATATTGGGATCTGGATACGGGAGTATATTCAAGAGGTGGGACACATGAATGAGTTTAAGTCCTTAAAACACCTAACTCATATCTTGAATCAGTTGAAATTTGTGTGAAAATTTAAGTGGATCAGTATATTGGCAATCTAAGTGAATTGTTTAATTCTTAATGTGTAACTAAGCTCAACGGTACTTGTGACTTGTCAAGAACTGATATGATTCTCTTACACAAACTCACAAAAATATTGTTTGTAAATATTTCTTTATTTCATTTCATTACATTCAAAATCCAAAAAGATTTTTAGTGTGTTTTAGTATAAACTTTTGAAAAATTCAAAAAGATTTTCGATAACTAATGTTGGAGAGCTGATTTTCAAAATTCCAAGTGCTAAACATGATGACATTTTTGTGAAAAGAAGTATGTGTTTGAAAATCAAATGTGTTTTGATCAAATTTTAAAGTGGTTCATCAAGATTATTGAGTTATTTTTGAGGGAGAGTCAGTGTTAGTACATACATTGAATTGTTAAATGTGTGAAATTTACTTTGAGGTAGAGATTGTGCAGACAACCTGAACTAGACGAGAGCCAGGATACGATCTTGGAACAACCTTCGGAAGAGCCAGGTCATTCGATTCTGACAAGTTTGTGTTTTAAAGTGCCAAGTTTCAGATACCTGAGGATTAAGAGAAGAGAGTGTAAGCCAGTCTACGATCCTGAAGCAGATGATGCTGATGAACTTAAGGAATGCCAGTACATCGTAAGGGGGAGTCTGAAGATTTTTGAGAGAAGAATAGAAAGAGTTTTGCCCAGAGACTGATTAAGACTGAAGTTGCAAAGACTCGACACGAAAGACTCGTCAACATCTGAGGGGGAGTCTGTTAGTGCATTCATCTGTCGACTTCGTCTTGTATCGAGTCTTACACTAGATAGAATAGATCAGGGCACGTAGAATGAGAAAATAGGAATTTTTAAGGTGTTTAAAGGTTAATTTCGCTTGAAGAAGGAAATTTCGCTTGAAAGAGAGTTGTGCAGTTTCAAGCGAAATCACATGTAGTGATTTCGCTTGAACTAGATTCAGTCAATGTCAAGCGAAACTCTATCACTATATATAGGCTTCAAGCGAATTCATTTGTAACAGTTCTTGAATTCCATACCGAAGTGTTGTCGGTGTGAGATTTGATTGTAATCAGTGTTAGATCAATCTATTCAGTGTTTAAAGTGAAGAACAAGCTGTTTCTACCTTTGTTTCTTGTTTTCCGCACCTGAAACAAAGTAAACTCCTCTGATAGACTCGTTCGGGTCAACATACACGATCCTACACAAACCTAGTTACAAAAAGAAGAACATGAAGGATGGGTTGGGTTATAAGAAGAAACAAAATCAGAAACGATTTGAAAAGCCAAACTATCAGAGAAAGACGAACTTTGTTCACGGAACAAGTTCTAAGGAGAGAAAGAACTCCAATTTAGACGACAGTCTAACGAAGAGTTCTATGCTTGTCACACCCCGATATTTCTACATATCACCGGTGGGCCCGGTGGGGAGTATCGTGACGTAGTTGATATCATCATAGTCAAACATACACAGAATAGCACAGCGTAAGTCTTGGAATATGAAATATTATTACAAACCCATATGTCTGAAAGTAATAAAGTATTTATTGTTGACGAGTCTGTAATATCAAATCCACAGGTGGATCTTCATAGAATGTATAAAATGAAGTTTAGCAGACTTTAAGGCATCTTTAAGGATTGGCAAGATCCTCTGATTCGACACCGAGCAACTCCCAGCCTATTACGAGTAGTACCTGCCACTTAGTCTTTTGAAAATACGTCAGTTTTCACTGGTAAATACAATTAACTGACTCTTTTGAAAAGAGTTTATGAAAATTGATTTAAGTGCAAAAGGCACAAACCACTTATAACTTGGGACAATCTTAATAAAATCTTGTATGCTGTTTCACATGTTTGTCATACATATGGGGCCGGTTTGGAAGCCGGTCGTGATTAACCGACTCACCACTTACAAAACCCACGAAGGAGTTATCCCCAACATGTGGGTTAATTATATTTTAGCATTTGCATCTGTCGGGTGTATGCCTACACCCCGTGCATAAGTCGTGGCCATATTTAACTTTAATGAGCCGAGGATATCCAGGACACGGTCGTTAACCCCCAATGTTTATGTTATCAAACAAAACAGATTAAAACGGGTTATGTAGATTTATTAAATCACAATCCGATTAAATGATCTCATAACCGACCAAGCGGTATTAATATACCGTATCCCAAGCCCGTATAAGGGAAAATAAGTTAAAAGTATTTACCTGAGCTAATACTTGATTCACAGCATAATAACTCAGTCGTATCCAATCTTATCTAAATGCAGGTAGCTTTTACCGGGTGGCTCTAGTCTGGAGTGATGGTAATATATAACCAATTCAGAATGCTAAATGGTCTTTATTTAAGTCGTAGACTTAGACCAGCTAGCTTAAAGTTTTAGAAACGGTACGATACGCTAGATTAAGCGATGACCGGAATAGATTGTAATTTAGACCCAACAAGTTTGGATACTTGTATAATATGGGTAAACTAAACACATTCTGGAATTTGAGGTTTTAATGAAAAGGTTAAACCCGTTTCGGCTATTTTACGTAAACTAGTTACATAAACCGATCCGAAAGCGTAATTGCGTAACAGGTAACCAAATGAATCATATACAAGTCTCTTATGTTATTATGCTTAAAATATGTTAATACATCAGTAGGATGTTAACATATATGCCCAAAAAGTATTTAAAACCAAATTAAGTCTCGTAGGGGCATTTTGGTCATTTTAACGCGTATAAAAGAGTTTAAATATTAATCTGAGTTTCAGGTCTGATATAATCAGTAAAAATATGTATTTTTATAAGTTATAACAGTAGGGTATTGTATATATGTGAAATTTATCTTTTATAACCAAACTATGCACCGTAGGGGCATTTTGGTAATTTCACATAAGCTTTAAAGGTCAAAATTAGAATTCTGAGTTTTAAAACTTTGGCTTACTGTTTAATTACATAAATTAACTTAAAACATCAGTAGGTAATAAGTTTTATGTGCCAAAAATAGTTCTAACTCATCTTATGCGCTTAAAACGCGTAAAAGTCGGTTTTAAGCGATTTCCGGGTTAAAATAGGAAATCTGAGTTTTTGATCAGTTTATAAAGTTCAAAATATTTTATTTATCATATAAAATTAGTAGGAAAAAGTTTGGCATCAAAATGTTATGAAAAACTCATTTTGTGCATGAAAAGGGTAAAACCGACAATTACCGAAATCAAGCTATAATCCTATGTTATGCTCAGCCTAAAAATAAATAAAAATCTTCAAAAATCCCAAAATATTATTTTACATCAGTAGGTAAAAATTTTGGTATTAAAAATCGGGTTTAGATAGGCTTTCTGCTAATTACGCCGTTTAATTAATAAAAAGTTTTCTAATTACGCTATTGAGCATAACTCCTAATCTAAACCTCAAACTGATGTCAAATTTTCGGGACAAGTCTAAATATCAGTAGCGAAGGTTTTTGTCCACTCACATTGCTAAAAATCTCATTTGTGTGTCAAAAGGGCATTTATGGCATTTTTAAGCATATTAACGATCAAGGGTATATAATTCAATCCACATGGAACCATGCAATATAACTCCAGAGGGTTATACCACTGAATAATATGGTCCTAATGGAAGCTTAAAATATGGGAGAATTAAGCTTGAACGGGTAAGAATTGAAAGTCAAGCTTTTGCGACTTTCGGTTGCAAACCGACCCTAAACTTAGAATTCTCGGGTTGGACCAGCTTAGACATGTTCTAATAGCAATTACCAAGTTATTAGAGTGTTAAAATATAATTTAAAACCTCTACATCTATGGTTTTAATTAATATTCACAAAGCTGCCAAGTTTGACTTTTTACCTAAACGGTTTGACCCGACAATTAACTAAGCAAACGAAGGAATTAGGAGGTGCCCTTTCAGGGGTTAATCACCTACCTAACTATGGTCTTATACCCACTTTCAATTCGATCAGGGGCTGAACCATAAGAGTATAAACCGAAAGTCAAAGTTTACTTGCGATATTTGACTTTTCGGTTCCTAAATCATAAAACTGGACTAATGAGTGGGCTAAGGCACTTACAAAGGGTCCATGCTATCTTTTCTACTAAGATTATGCTCCACTTCAGCTTAGGAAGGTCCAGATTTGAGAGAAAGAATGATAAAATGAAAGTGGTGTGAAGAAATGAATGAGAGCTTGTAGTATTTATAGGTTTTGGGTGAGAATTTGGATCAAGACATGTGTTAGGAGGGTTATTCAGATCATAACACCTGTTGTTACAGCTGTTATAATTGTCTTGATGCCCAAGAAAATCGTTTTGATTGGTTTAGAAGGCTTAGAGTGGTCACCAAGCAAAACAGGAAAAGAAAAAAATAAACAGCTACAGATCTGAGCCTCGCAGCCCGCGTAGATGCCTGGCCCAGACCCTTCGCGGCCCGCCTGGGCTTCTGGTTCAGATTCATAGTTTGGCAGCATGTTGCGTTTAGTCCCTGCACTTACTAAATGCCATTTTCAGGCACTTTTGACCCCTGTTAAGCCAATTTCAAGGCTCATCAAGGTTATTAAAGTTTATAGGAGTCAAAATATGCTCGGAACACTCTTGGATGTCGGTTCGTTTGGCCGTACGGTCACGTTATGCGTCTAATTACGACGAAACACGAACGGACGCTAAAATTGGTCCAAATCACGCGACGAGTGGAATTTTATCATGACACACACTAAAATAAAATATTTTAGTGCTTACATAAATTTTTGGGTGTCCGGGGATATTCAAAAGGCGGGATATGAGCGAAAGTGCAAACTTGTGCACTTTTTGACACTTTTAGTCCCTGCATGACATAAAAGTTTATTTTTGCGCACCAAACACCTCTAAGCCTATATCTAAGCTATATTAAGGATAAATAGGGTATGTTTAACTCATGGATATAATCCAGAAGGTCCGTTATCAAACGATTCGACCTACTTTTGTAGTTTGACGCAATTAGTCCCTTAATTGCGCAAAGTAGCGCGAAATGCCGTCTAATGATATCCAAGCCTTCTATAGCCCATAATGGGCATCCCCGAATGTATGTACAATTATTACAACACTCCGGTTCGCTTAAAAGGTCCCCGAGAGGCGTAGATTCAAAATTTGACGCTTTTGGTCCCTCTAATGCGCAAACTTGCGCATATCATCGTTTAATAGCATCGAAGCCTTATCTAGCCCATGTTAGGCATTCTTAAGAGTATTATAATACATCATGATGTTTCGGGTTCGTTAAAAGGTCATTCAGAGGTATAATTAAACATGTTGACGCTTTTAACCCCTCTAACTTACAAACTTGCGCGTAATTTCACTTATTGGCATAAAAGCCTTGCATAGCCAATATTTGGCATTCCCGAGAATATGATGAAACATAATGAAGCTCTCAGTTTGTTAAAAGGTCACTCAGAGGTAAGAATTAACATGTTGACACTTTTAACCCTTCGACGCGCAAACTTACACATAATTACGCAAACGGCTCCTCTCGTCCACCAAGTGGCCCATTTGAGAATATGGACACCGTATAAGGTTACTCAGAGGCCTAGTTTAGGCATGTTGACACTTTCAGTTCTTCTATAATCAAGGTTTTCGATTTTTGACAAAATTAGTCCCTCATAGTCAACGTTTGATTATATGAGGGTTCATTACACGTGTCATCACATCATTGGACACGATTTTACGAGGTGTTACATCCTCACCCCCTTAAAAGAAATCTCGACCCCGAGATTTGCTAAAAAGATGGAAGTACTTTCTGTCGTATAATGGACTTAACTTCCGCAGTATATTGGGGACCTCTACGGGTATCCCAATTGATCCATTCAATAGGTACATGCTTCTCTTCGGAGTTTCTTAACCTGTCGATCCTTGATCGATATAGGTCTTTCAATAAACCTCAGGCTTTTATCAATCTATATGTCTTTATAAGACATTGCTAGTGATTTATTAGCTAGACATATTTTTTTAAGTTAGAGATGTGGAACACATTGTGAATTCCACTAAGTTCCTCAGGCAAGTTTAGCTTATAAGCTATACTGCCGACACATTCGATGATCTCGAATGGTCCTAAATATCCAGGGCTTGACTTGCCCTTGCATCATACCCTTCATGTTGGTATTTTCAATAGAATCTTGTTCCCTACTTGGAACTTTAAGAGATCTGCGTCTCTCTTTCATATTGCTCTTCTGCCGATTACTGGCAGCCTTTAGACGATTTCAGATTCGTATTATCTTATCCGTCGTCCTTAAGACAATCTTAGGTTCTGATATTTGGGTTTTCTCAACTCCTACCCATCAAATGGGCATTTGTCACTTTCTCCCATACAAGGTCTCCAAAGGAGCAGCCTTGATGCTTATATTATGCTATTGGTTATAGGATAACTTAATTAGGGTGAGATAGTCATTCCAACTACTATCTGAATCAATCTTAAGGAATTGACTACCCTTATAGTTAGTCGAACAAATCGACGATCCTGGGCAGCTAATAACGATTCTTAATCGTTTCCTAGTTAGGTTGCAATAACCAATGCACAAGCGTATTGCATCGTGCTTTCCTTTATCAACAATAATAGTCGGAGCTCCTAAGACAATGAGCTAGGCTGTACAAGCCTTTCTTTATAACTCATCTGGTTAGCCCTCAGTTCTTCCATTTCTGTTGATGCTAACCGATATGTAGCTTCTATAACAGATACAGCTCCTAATAGGATGTCAATCCTAACTTCACTTTGCCCCTCAGGAGTAAAACAGGGTAGTTCTACTGAGAAGAAAATCAAGTTATCCAAATATGATAGAGGTAGCTCAATCTTTGACCTTGGTCCACTTACCGTCGCTTGTGCCATGCAAATGACACATCTGTTTTACGAGTGCATGGATGCCTTAAGTGGAGACGCCTACTTAGGCATTTCTATTATGGATATCTTCTTTGAATACCACTAGCTGACTTTAGTACAATATGACTATTGGTATATCTTAGTGGTTCCATGCATTAAACTTCCATACTGATCAGGCATGGATATAATCTATGGGACGCACTGGGATACGCCAATCCTCATATGGCGCTTTTGTCAAACATAGTTGGCACTCGCAGTTGATAGAAATCAATGAGATAAATAATTAAAATAACATATATGGTCGTACTCTATTCAAAGAAAGAGTACACTTAGATTTTACAGAAGGATTCATTGCCGATAATAGAAGAATCGGTCTCTCAGGTTTCACTAGTAAGTTCTACCTGACTTAGAATCTGGAGTTCTTATGAACATCATCAAAGTTTTGCTAAGCTTATGGTCTATGAAAGACTTTTTATTGCCTGTATTAAAAACAGGACACTTAGTAGAAATTTTCATTGGTAAATGATAAGGAATGTACTTGATGGCATCATGTACTGCCTCTTGACATTCATCAGGTGAGTTCAGGCATTTCCTTTCTTGGCCCTTCCAGGCTTAGCTGCACCTTCTTTGGCAGCTTTATGGCATTTAGTTCTGATGTGGCCTTTCTTACCACAGTCGTAACAGACTGCATTCTTTATGTCCCTACATTCATGGGACTGATGACCAGTTTCTTTGCAGATGCACACTGCTTTTGTCACACCCCGACCACGTATAACATACAAGACGTGGCGGAAACATCGGGGAGTGTTGTAACAGAATTAATGTTTCATAACCATGGATACCAAAAAGTGTTTTGTCTTATTAAACAATGAATAATTACATCGTCTGGAAATCTAAATACACAATTTAAACATAGTCTATCATTGTTATTGAGTCACTAAGGCCTTGTCCAGTCCTATGTGAACATGCATCCTATCAATCGATATCTTTCAATACCTGAAACATATGTGAAAACGAGGTCAGCAAAGAAATGCTGGCGAGATACATAGGTTTTGTGAAAATAAGATTCATGACTTCTGTTTAAGAAAATGTTTAGTCATGAACCTTGTAGTTTGCTTTGTCTTTGTAAATCATTTGAAAAATAATAAGTTCAGATGATATGTATGAATAAGAGAATAATGCATGATTAAATAAATAACCATGTAAAAATAAGTTTGTATAAGTTAAGTTGTTTGTAAATCAATGTCTTGTGAAAAATATGTTATTTGTATAAAATGTCCTATGTCTCAAATTGAATGATTCAAATAATGCTACAATATGTAATACCATACAAACACTTATATATAGGAAGTACCAGCGGCGTATCCACCATGCTTGTATCATATTATACACGCATCGTTACTTAATCACTTACTCAAACCAAACCAACAAATGTAAACCATGTAATGTGTAACCAAAATGATATGTATGGCTAGTGAAATGCATCAACTAAACCATAAGTGAAACGCACAAAACAAAGTATTGAAGTAAAACTTGGTTTAAATCAATACTATGTTTCCTGAAAATGCATGATCAAATGTAAATCATGTATAAATGTTTACCCAATCGTTAAAACCAATCGTTTACCCAATCGTTAAAACCAATCGTTTACCCAATCGTTAAAACCAATCGTTTACCCAATCGTTAAAACCAATCGTTTACAACATCGTGTGAAAACTAAGTCGTAAATCGTTAAATTCGTTTTAGGTCGTGAAACTACTTAAATGGTCGTCTCGCTAATAACATTCAAACCTTTATGACTCGCATTAATAAACCCTTACCAAAGGATAAATTAATTCGTCGCTTCTCGTTTTCGTCGCTAACAAACCCTTACCAAAGGATAGATTAACAACTCGCATTAATAAACCCTTACCAAAGGATAGATTAACAATTACAGATTCAGTCGCTACCCACAACACCCACACATAACTACGGATGTAGTAAATAACGGGATTTGTCAGATCCTATGGTACCATAACCTAATACTGGTCGGCTTGATCATTGCTAATGAATGTCATTTGTTATGTACTACAACCAACAAGTTTGTTCACTTTTTGAAATCGTTATTAGTTTTGTATAAATCGTTTTTGAAACTATTGTTATAACCTTGAAAACATTTAGCACATATGAGTCACCCCAAAACAGTTTGGAAAACAGTAAAAGAGGGGAAAAATGTACTCGCCTGAGAGTGCTTAGGAGTCTTGAACAACTACCAAGTAAGCTAGAGGAGTCCCGGAAATCAAACGGTACCTAATATAGGTAACTACATAAATAACCCGGACCTAAATCGGAAGACTGGGTAGCAGGAGGGTTTGTAAACCAAATGAGTGTAGGAACTCATATGATATGGTTTAACAAAGCCTACATACTAAATGAAACTTAACCAAAGTATTATCGACCCATCGCGATCCATTAAGGTAGCTTATGCTACTTTAACGCGTCGTTTGCGTGAAACGCGTTCGGACCGCCTAACTAGTCCTATGACAAGTATTATATGCCTAAACATGTTACATAATCAGTTATGTGACAAAAGTTTAGATTACATATGTTAAATTACCAATTATACATGAAAAGGGTATTCTGGTAATTTACCTAAGGCATATAAACTACCTATCATACAACTAATTAAACGATGTGACCATAAGGTATAACCTCGGAAGGTTATTCCCTATATACTATGGTCACCTAATGTATTTGGTCGAATCCTAATGATCGACCAAATGGGTCGGGTTCGAGATATAAGCGATTTATCAGATCGCTTACCCTACGACCCTAGACAACGTGGTAATCAGTAGGCATAGTCCCAAGGGACTATAACCAACGTGATTACACTCACGTTGCGAAGTTCAAACGAACTTCGCATTGACCATTACTGGTCAACGCTGAAAGTCAAACAAAGTTTGACTTTCTGACTCGAAAAGCAATAAAATAAGGAAAAGAACGAAATAATACTAACCCAGGGTCCCCGAATGCTAATCCCGATTCAAGAATCTCAGGTATGAAACAAAGGTTTCAACTTAGAGCTCCTCAAATCAGAATTCTAGTGATTAAAGCAATGGGGGTGGATGGGTATTTATAGGAATACCCGAACCGTTAAGATCGCTTGTCGAATATCGTGCCTTAATCGTATCCGTACAAGTGTCGGAAAGTTATGGTGCCTAAATTCCATCCTTATCCGCTGACTAAGCAAGTTAGAATGTGTGGTTGTGAATTAAACAACGGCTAATACATCGAATCTGGTCCCAAAAATGCAAAACTGATGTTTCTGTCCAGTTAAGGCACTCGCGTAGCGCGACTGCATAGGCCCTTAGGGCTCGCGCTACGCCACTGCCCCTCTATTTCAGAAATGTTTCCAAATTGGCAGAAATGGTCCCTGCACGTGTTTAAGGCCTTTTTCGATGCGTTTGAACCCCGTTAACCTCATTTTAAGGCTCTAAAATGAAGTTAAAGTATAGGGAACTCAAAACATGCTCAAAAATATGCCGGAGGTTGGTTCGTTTGGCCGTACGAACGCGATGTTCGCTTAATTACGACGGAATGCACATAAGCGCGAAAAACGATCCAAATGACGCGACGAATGGATTTTTCTTATGGCGAACACTAAAATATAATATAGTCATGCTTACATAAATTTTTGGATGTCCGGATGTATTCAGAACGTAAGTTATGCACGAAAATGCAAACTTGTGCACTTTTTGACACTTTTAGTCCCTGAATGACCCAAAAGTTTATTTTAGCACACCGAACCTCTCAAAGCCTATTTTTAAGCTATGTAAAGGATATTTAAGGTGTGTTTAACTTATGGTCATGTTCCGGAATGTCTGTTACAGTTCAAATTGGCATACTTTCGCAGTTTGTCAAGTTTAGTCCCTGTAAGCGAATTAGCTTGTTTTTGCCATACCAAAGCCTTCAAAACTTATTTCTAAGTTATGTAAAGATTATTTAAGGTATGTTAAGCCTATTTCACTATTCCGGAGTGTTTGTTGCATTAAACTGGTTATATTTACGCATCGGTGCGCGTATAACCTTCCAGAAAGCGATTTAGAGTTTGGAATTGAACATAAATTGATATGTGCAAATGATACACATATTTACAAATCCCAAGTATGAAATATAATATTTCATTGGTTTGGTATTTGTTTGATGGCCGTGAAGGCGCAGGTGTTACAGCTTTGGTCTTTATCCTATTCAACACTGTCCCCAGTGTCTTTTATAGCAATTCTTACATACAGGCTTCTTACTGAACTTATGATGGTTCTTATTGAGCCCGTAATTTGCTCTTTTTTTTCTTCGATTTCTGGGAGTTATCCTCCTCCCTTGGTTCATCCTTCATATTCGAAGTGTGAACAAAGCTCTTTTCATGAGCAATTGATTGAGGTTTTGAATGAGATTTAGAGCGAGAAGCATTCGGCTCTTTGAATTGTTTCATGACCTTCCCCATGGCCTTTCTAACCACTGCGTCAATCACAGCTTGGAGATTAACTCCATTAATATTGAGGTTTACGTTTGTAGCATTATTAGCTTTTGTCGCCTTAATAGTATCGCGCCTGTTGTCCACCTCATTCGAGTTTTGCCATACTCGAAACTTGGTACTAATCACCATGTTAAGCAATTGTTAGTCATCATCCTGATGACCTTACATAGATCAGCCACGGCATCCATAACCGTATAGGCTATTATTTTCTAAACATTCCTAATGAATGTTATTTGAATGTATATCCATTACATTTAGCCTAGGTTACAGAAGGACCATTAATGGCACTTAAGGTTTGGAGCGAGTCCATTACCTGTTTGACATAGGACCAAATTGTCACAACTGTCTTTGTCACAAGGACGATTATGAATAGCTCGAAGGCTAGCCTTACATGACTTTTATTATAATTATATACATATATGGCATAAGTGCCTGTCGCGAAGGACGTAAAAAATATATATGGCATAAAGCCTAGTCATGAAGGACATAAATGATTATATGGCACGAAGGCCTTGTCGCAAAGGACATGTAGATATGGCTCAAAGTGGCCTGTGACTAGGAATGTTAACATGTCATGAGTGACAAATTATAGCACATTGGCTTGTCTTTGATGAGTTTAAAACATAACTCATTGATTTGTCACCAAGGACATTAGTTTATAAGCCGTGATCTTATTGGATTAGAGGCTTCCAGGTTTGAACATAGTTCTTCACCTTTAGACAGGGAGTCATAAACTACAACTGTCATTGTCTCTGTAGACGATTTATTTGGCACAAAGGTAACCCAATTGACATCACTAATGGATGTTCATATATCATCATTGCATTTGATGATATTAGTCATGATCATACTGATCATATAGACTGTTGGGGTTGGGTATAACCCACCACTTTGTACAGGGGATCATAAAGACCACCACAAACTTTGTCTTATCGACAATAGAGTAAAATGTAGCCCGTAGGCATTTCATCACAAAGGATGTTAATATTATGATCGTCATATTGATGATACCAGTCAGGATCGCAATGATCATATAGACTATGGGATTTGAGCGTGGCTCACCCCCTTGGGCAAAGAATCACAAAAGATTACAATTGCCTAGTCTCAGATGGACAATATAATATAGCCCTTAGGCAAAACATCATTAAGGATGTTAGATTTAATCATCGTACTGATGATTTTAGTCATGATCGCATTGATCATGTAGCCTATTAGGCTTGAGCACAGCTCATTACCTTGGACAGGGGATCATAAAGATCACAATGTCATTATCATAGAGACGTCCTTATATAGCACAAGGCTTGTCTCGAAGGGTAGTTAGATGGCACAAAAGGCCTTGTCACAAGGACAACTAAAACATAATCAATGATTTCTTGGATTAGTGATTTTTAAGGGTCGAACATAGTTCATCGCCTTTTGACAAGAAGTTTATAAAATAAAACTATCATTGTCATGAATACACCTTCGCCCAATGGCATGTATCTTAATTGGATGTCTTGATGTATTCTTCATACTGTTGTTTGATAGCCGTGATTCATATTGATCATATAGGCTATGAAGGTGGCTTGGAAAAGTCCAAGTATTTTTGGAAGCTAGTGCGGTCTCTCAAGTCACACAGCCAGGAACGTTAACATGTTCTTAGATGTTAACAAGGATTAATTATCTTAAGAGGGTTTTACCATCACAGCCATGTTCATAGACATATAGGCTAGGTTATACCATTAAGAGGATCTTTTGAAATTTTTTTAGCTGATCGATAAAGTTCGAGTAAATTTCAGAACTATTGTTGGATAAAGGACGAAACGAATACCTACATAAAATTTCGAATCTTTCCTGAGTTATTAGGAATTTACAATAGTGCCTTAATCAGGACTTGTAGTAATATATTTGTCCATAGAGGACAAAGATGAAAAATTATAAGTCCGTATAAGGACTATAAAATATTACAAATTTATATAAGGGTTATAATGAAATATCAATGTCCTCAAAGGGACTATTTCGAAATAACGTATCCCCAAGGGGATTTTAATAAAATAACATGTCCATAAAAGGACTATATTGGTACAGGGAGCACACAAAAGGGCTTTGCTGTACAGATGTCCTCACAGGGACTTTATATTGAAAGATACATCCTCAATGGGACTTATTAATAACATATCCTTGAAAGGACTATAATAAAATATCATACCCACAAGGGATCTTAATGTAAAAATTTGTCCATAAAAGGGACTTTGATGAAATAATATGTCCTTGAAAGAACTACAATGAATTATTATGTCCATGAGGGGACTATATTGAAACATCAAGTCCATGAGAGGACTATATTAAAATAGTATGTCCACCAAGGGACTTTATTGAAAATATAATGTCCACAAGGGACTATATTGAAAGATAATGTCCATAAAAGGACTAAATAGCAAATGCCCATAAGGGATCTTAAGTCGAAAAAAATATGTCCACACGGGGACTAAATAGAAGAGATAGGTCCTTATAAGGACTTAAAAGAATATTATGAAAGAAGGATTCTCTAACGCTTTCCTTGCTCCATTTCAGTTGTTTCTCTTCTTTGTTCACCGTACATGGTAGAGATACTGAAGATCTTAATGAATAAGGTAAGTATTTCAATCAGGATCCGTTATAGAAGTAGAATTTAAGAATTTCATGGTTAAGGAATGATATGGATCATGAATTGGGTTTGACTGATATAATCCAAATCTGGAATTTCAAAATTCGAAGGCAAGAAATAGGGATCATTAGGATCCATTGGTATTATTTTCAATACAGGAGCCTCAGGGACCACCTGGTATGGACTCCACTGGCGCAGACTTTAAAATTTGAGCCTCAGGGACCTTCGGTATGGACTCTGAAGTCTGATTCCAATTTATATGGGTTTGGTTTTAGGAATGAATCCATAAAGGTCTTCCTCCAAACCGGTCGCACGCTTATTTTAGCCGTATTGTGAAGCTTGGCATTCCTTGGCTTCGGATGAGGAGAATTTCTATCCACGGCTTCCTTGCTTGGCGACTTCTTTAAAATGCATAAAATCGAAAACAATGTTTTACTTATTAGGGATGAGAGCATTCCTATGTTAAGTCTAAACTCAAAAGTTCTAAGGAATATGCTACTGTGTCATTGAGATTAAACACAAAGGACTAGTGTTTAATTCACTCAATGTTGGCTCTGATACCAACCTGTCACACCCCGATATTTCTACATATCACCGGTGGGCCCGGTGGGGAGTATCGTGACGTAGTTGATATCATCATAGTCAAACATACACAGAATAGCACAGCGGAAGTCTTGGAATATGAAATATTATTACAAACCCATATGTCTGAAAGCAATAAAGTATTTATTGTTGACGAGTCTGTAATATCAAATCCACAGGTGGATCTTCACAGAATGTATAAAATGAAGTTTAGCAGACTTTAAGGCATCTTTAGACCCAACAAGTTTGGATACTTGTATAATATGGGTAAACTAAACACATTCTGGAATTTGAGGTTTTAATGATAAGGTTAAACCCGTTTCGGCTATTTTACGTAAACTAGTTACATAAACCGATCCGAACGCGTAATTGCGTAACGGGTAACCAAATGAATCATATACAAGTCTCTTATGTTATTATGCTTAAAATATGTTAATACATCAGTAGGATGTTAACATATATGCCCAAAAAGTATTTAAAACCAAATTAAGTCTCGTAGGGGCATTTTGGTCATTTTAACGCGTATAAAAGAGTTTAAATATTAATCTGAGTTTCAGGTCTGATATAATCAGTAAAAATATGTATTTTTATAAGTTATAACATTAGTGTATTGTATATATGTGAAATTTATCTTTTATAACCAAACTATGCACCGTAGGGGCATTTTGGTAATTTCACATAAGCTTTAAAGGTCAAAATTAGAATTCTGAGTTTTAAAACTTTGGCTTACTGTTTAATTACATAAATTAACTTAAAACATCAGTAGGTAATAAGTTTTATGTGCCAAAAATAGTTTTAACTCATACTATGCGCTTAAAACGCGTAAAAGTCGGTTTTAAGCGATTTCCGGGTTAAAATAGGAAATCTGAGTTTTTGATCAGTTTATAAAGTTCAAAATATTTTATTTATCATATAAAATCAGTAGGAAAAAGTTTGGCATCAAAATGTTATGAAAAACTCATTTTGTGCATGAAAAGGGTAAAACCGACAATTACCGAAATCAAGATATAATCCTATGTTATGCTCAGCCTAAAAATAAATAAAAATCTTCAAAAATCCCAAAATATTATTTTACATCATTAGGTAAAAAGTTTGGTATTAAAAATCGGGTTTAGATAGGCTTTCTGCTAATTACGTCGTTTAATTAATAAAAAGTTTTCTAATTACGCTATTGAGCATAACTCCTAATCTAGACCTCAAACTGATGTCAAATTTTAGAGACAAGTCTAAATATCAGTAGCGAAGGTTTTTGTCCACTCACATTGCTAAAAATCTCATTTGTGTGTCAAAAGGGCATTTATGGCATTTTTAAGCATATTAACGATCAAGGGTATATAATTCACTCCACAAGGAACCATGCAATATAACTCCAGAGGGTTATACCACTGAATAATATGGTCCTAATGGAAGCTTAAAATATGGGAGAATTAAGCTTGAACGGGTCAGAACTGAAAGTCAAGCTTTAGCGACTTTCGGTTGCGAACCGACCCTAAACTTAGAATTGTCGGGTTGGGCCAGCTTAGACATGTTCTAATAGCAATTACCAAGTTATTAGAGTGTTAAAATATAATTTACAACCTCTACATCTATGGTTTTAGTTAATATTCACAAAGCTGCCAAGTTTGACTTTTTACCTAAACGGTTTGACTCGACAATTAACTAAGCAAACGAAGGAATTAGGAGGTGCCCTTTCAGGGGTTAATCACCTACCTAACTATGGTCTTATACCCACTTTCAATTCGATCAGGGGCTGAACCATAAGAGTATAAACCGAAAGTCAAAGTTTACTTGCGATATTTGACTTTTCGGTTCCTAAATCATAAAACTGGACTAATGAGTGGGCTAAGGCACTTACAAAGGGTCCATGCTATCTTTTCTACTAAGATTATGCTCCACTTCAGCTTAGGAAGGTCCAGATTTGAGAGAAAGAATGATAGAATGGAAGTGGTGTGAAGAAATGAATGAGAGCTTCTAGTATTTATAGGTTTTGGGTGAGAATTTGGATCAAGACATGTGTTAGGAGGGTTATTCAGATCATAACACCTGTTGTTACAGCTGTTATAATTGTCTTGATGCCCAAGAAAATCGTTTTGATTGGTTTAGAAGGCTTAGAGTGGTCACCAAGCAAAACAGGAAAAGAAAAAAAAATAAACAGCTGCAGATCTGGGCCTCGCGGCCCGCGTATATGCCTGGCCCAGACCCTTCGCGGCCCGCCTGGGCTTCTGTTTCAGATTCATAGTTTGGCAGCATGTCGCGTTTAGTCCCTGCACTTACTAAATGCCATTTTCAGGCACTTTTGACCCCTGTTAAGCCAATTTCAAGGCTCATCAAGGTTATTAAAGTTTAGAGGAGTCAAAATATGCTCGGAACACTCTTGGATGTCGGTTCGTTTGGCCGTACGGTCACGTTATGCGTTTAATTACGACGAAACACATGAACGGACGCTAAAAATGGTCCAAATCACGCGACTAGTGGAATTTTATCATGCCACACACTAAAATAAAATATTTTAGTGCTTACATAAATTTGTGGGTGTCCGGGGATATTCAGAATGCGGGATATGAACGAAAGTGCAAACTTGTGCACTTTTTGACACTTTTAGTCCCTGCATGACATAAAAGTTTATTTTTGCGCACCAAACACCTCTAGGCCTATATCTAAACTATATTAAGGATAAATAGGGTATTTTTAACTCATGGATATAATCCGGAAGGTCCGTTATCAAACGATTCGACCTACTTTTGTAGTTTGACGCAATTAGTCCCTTAATTGCGCAAAGTAGCGCGAAATGCCGTCTAATGATATCCAAGCCTTCTATAGCCCATAATGGGCATCCCCGAATGTATGTCCAATTATTACAACACTCCGGTTCGCTTAAAAGGTCCCCGAGAGGCGTAGATTCAAAAGTTGACGCTTTTGGTCCCTCTAATGCGCAAACTTGCGCATATCATCGTTTAATAGCATCGAAGCCTTATCTAGCCCATGTTAGGCATTCTTAAGAGTATTATAATACATCATGATGTTTTGGGTTCGTTAAAAGGTCATTCAGAGGTATAATTAAACATGTTGACGCTTTTAACCCCTCTAACTTACAAACTTGCGTGTAATTTCACTTATTGGCATAAAAGCCTTGCATAGCCAATATTTGGCATTCCCGAGAATATGATGAAACATAATGAAGCTCTCGGTTTGTTAAAAGGTCACTCAGAGGTAAGAATTAACATGTTGACACTTTTAACCCTTCGACGCGCAAACTTACACATAATTAAGCAAACGGCTCCTCTCGTCCACCAAGTGGCCCATTTGAGAATACGGACACCGTATAAGGTTACTCAGAGGCCTAGTTTAGGCATGTTTACACTTTCAGTCCTTCTATAATCAAGGTTTTTGATTTTTGACAAAATTAGTCCCTCATAGTCAACGTTTGATTTTATTAGGGTTCATTACACGTGTCATCACATCATTGGACACGATTTTTCGAGGTGTTACAATGCTCAAAAGAAACAACAACAACAGGTTAAATATGTGTCCAAGAGAACATGCTTTAAGTGTGATCAAATTGGACATCTCAGTCGAAAATGTCCAAATCTTAAACCTGTTGGCGTTGAGAAAAGAAAGTCTGATGTTGTGAATCAGAAGCCAAACAAGTTTGAAACTAAACAAACTTGGAAGCTGGAAATGTCAAAGGTTGAATCACAACAACCTTGGAAACCAGTGACACCCAGATTAAGAACAACACAAAGTTGGAAAATAACTGTTGATGCAACAAAACCAAACCAGTTTTGGAAACCAAAAGTTGTTGTTCAAAATCAAAACATTCAAAATGAATCACGATTTTATAAAAGAAATGTTTCAAAAGGTCAAAGTTGGGTGGTCAAACAACAAAAGGTTTCAGTAGAAGAAAAACATAAAGAAGATGTTTTTGAAAAGAATTAACGGAATTATCCAGTTTTAACTGGAAAGATTTATGTTCAGTTACCTGAGTCAAAGCAGGCTTGGGTTAATTTGTTCAAGTAATTGAATTGTTTGAATGTGCAGGTGCTCTCGAAGACAACTGAATGTCAACAAGAGGAGTATCGGAGCAGCCTGGCACAAGAGGAGGAGACTGCTGGTCCCTGCATCTGAAAATAGGGAGTTTGTTTGTTTTTGTACATAAATAAACTATATTTCAAAAACCCTAAAAAGTGAAAATTTTAAAAAGCCAAAAATATGTTTTTATTATGTCAAAAACTGAAAAATGAAAAAATATGCTTTGTTTTTTAAATTTATCAAAAATCAAATTTTTTTAAAAAAAATGTTAATTGAATACGCCGAAACCCTCACGGCTGAACAAACAACAATTGAAAATGGTTTTAACATTGTTAAAAATCAGTGTGTTGTAAATCATGGGGGTATTTTCTGCAAAACAGAGCATGTGAAGCAGAAAATGGATGGCGAGATAGAGCTATCTACATCGGTTTGTCAAATTTTCTTTAAATGTTTTGAATTTTAGGGGGAGTAAAAATTTCAGAAAATACAAAAACATTTGAAAATTTGAAAAAGCTAAAAACAATAGAAAATTCAAAAGAGTTTTTATGTAAAAAGAGGAAATGATAGTACATCAGTTGACAATCACAGTACGCTAAAGATATGGAAAGTTAAAATGTGATAAACGGTCTCACTGATGATATGCCAGTAGGTTTTTTCACGCTTAGTAGATGGATATCGAGATATAAACCTAAATATCAATAACTTACTTATCTCGTGGGGAACATCTCTCGGATATATGGGTAACCCCCGAAATCATGTTTGAGAGATTGCCTGATTCTGAGATACTAGGTTTTTATACTATTTGATATCTGGGGTATTATACCTGGTCTTCTGATATTGCGGAAGCAATGGCCTAGACCTCGTATAATACTTTACGTGCTTAAAGCTTACCCTTTGCATAAAAATTGAAAAATATCGAAAGATATGAATCAAGTGCAGTTGTAAAGAATATCCCTAAGTGGGACACACCTAAAGTCGAGCCTTCATCTCTTTAATTGAATGGTAGTTCATACCTGAGCTCTCAGATCTCGCACTAGCCCAGAGTACAGATATCAATATGGTATATTCACCTGTAAGACTGAATCTAGGAAATCTTGATACAGGAGTATATTCTGAGGTGGGACACGCGAATAAGTTAAGTGCTTAAAACACTAGCTAAATCTCGTATCTCGAATCAGTTGAACTTTATGTGAAAATTTAAGTGGATTAGTATACTGACAATCTAAGTGAATCGTTTAGAACTTAAAGTGTTAATAGCTCAACGGTGCTAGTGATTTGTCATAAACTGATATGATCCTCTAACACAACTCAAACAAAAATATTGTCTGTAAATATTTGTTTACTGCTTTATGTTTCAGAAAAATATAAAAAGATTTTGTTTCTACTGTATTTTCGACAACCGATGTCTGAAAACTGAGTTTCAAAATCTGAGTATGCTGAATGTGTTTCTGAAAATAAAAAAGTTCATTAATTTGAAACTTGAATTTTAAATGAAAAAACAAAAACAGTTTATTAAATCTCCAAGGTCATTAAGTTAGACTTGGATGATTATTTGTGAAAATTTTGGATACTTAAACTGTCAAATTTATAAAGTCATTTGATAGAGGGAGTAGAGTCGGGCAATCCTGGATAAATTCATATTGTTACATTTGTGCAATAAATCTAGGATCTCGATCAAAAATATTTTAAGAACCAGGTCATCATTCCTAGGAAAACCTAGAAAGCTTTCATTGTCACATATTTGAAATGCTCCTGTTTATGTTTAGAGCTAGGTTTTCAATCTTATATTGTCATATATCTTATAAAAGTTTGAGATGTTGCAGATGTTAAGCCAGATTACGATCCCGATAGCTAAGACTAAGGGGGAGTCTGAAGACGAGCTCATCGCAAGGGGGAGATTGTAACTGAAGAACCAGGTGTCGAGCCTAAAAGCATGGAAGCTTTACAAAAGGGGGAGCCTGAAGAAAGAGTCAACCGAAAGGGGGAGCTGATTCAGAACGTAGAATCAAGAGGAGCTTGAAGAGGGAGTATGTGGTTGCTGAAGATGTCAAAGCTTCATAAAGTCTCAGAGAGAGAGAGAGAAAAGACTGAAAGCTACGAGATTGACTGTGGCAATATCCAAGGGGGAGTCTGTGAGTGCACTAATGTCTATCGCCCCTGTCAATCGTACTGTCACACCCCCAAATTCCACAAGCGGAGTATCACTGCAGGAGGCGTGACATGACCAGGATCAAGCCACCAATCATATTGAACAATGTATAATAATAAAGATAAAACCAACCACAATATAATTGGTGTCCAAAACAATTTAACCAAATTCAAGTTATTAGCGGAAGCATAAAGTGTAAAACCAAATCATAAGTTTAAAAGTTCAAAGGTTTAACATGGAACTCAACAGTCCATGTCCCATAGCGACCTCTCCTTCTCGTGCAAGCTCCATCTAAGCACCTAACGACCTGCAAGGCATGTAGCAACAAATCAACAACAAATTTGAGCGAGTTCATAGTTGGTTGTCCATTTTAAAGTTGTTCCAAAAACCATAAGTTCTTTCGAAAACCAGGTGTTAACCAATTCCATGTTTCCCAAACCATAACCAGTGGGGGCTACCCCATGTTAACCACTAGACCCGTTACCATATCGACAACTGACTGAGTCATGTTATGCCCTACGTCAATGTCTATCATCATTGACTAAGTGCCCAGATCCATTAGTCCACTCCCGTCCTCTGCGGCACGGTGTGAGGCTTGTCAAACTTAATAGCGCTATTTAACTAATGACCCGCTCGCCATTGGCCCGGTGATTAAGTCGATATAAAAATGAGGGACTTCATGATAGAGTTTTGTCTAGTAAGTTATATGTTGTCATCCTTCCTACGGAGGAATGGAGGTACGTAATCTACCCAAGGAGAATACGCAGGTTTAATGTTGTCATCCTTCCCATGGAGGATGGAGGTACATATTCTACCCAAGGAGAATATGCAGGTTCCGTTTTAGTTTCTTAACCATTCCCAAACCACCGGGAATCCCATGCCTTATAGAAAGTGTGAACTCACCTTAGGTTAGCTCGGCAAATACACGAAAAGGTCACTCGAGCTATATGTGGTCAACCACGTCCTAATATGGTTACCATACAAGTCAGGTCTAGGTTCAAGTAGTGCACATAAGTTTTACACATAAACTAACAGGTTACAACATGTAATGATCATGGCAAACACGTTAATAGTCAAGTACATATCATATCCGAACTTGTGCGACTTAATTGATTTGGCTCGCACAAGTTCAATAGTCCAACCGCCTTGTGCGCTTCACTAATTGAAGCCCAATAGTACCCGGCCCAACCTGTTGTGCGTCCAGCACATCCTTGTGCGACTCACAACGGGTTGTGCGATCCAAAACATACACGGCCCAATATCATAAGTAACCCAACATGTACACGACCCAAACAAATAACAGAAATCAACTTGTGCTATCCATTTAGTCTTGGGCGATTGAGTTTTGGGCTTTAAGGCCCAACATTACACTAAAAATTCAAACAGTTGTGTGTGGCCCAAGACTTGTGCGATCGGCACTGTCTTGTGCGATCCACAGGTCTTGTGCGATCAAGCATTTCGTAGTTGTACACTGTTCTTTATGTGATTGTACCCAGCTTGTGCGATGCACTTCATCTTGTGCGATCGTGCATAGCTGAGTTGTACTGTGAGCTTTAAACTATTGTACCAAGCTTGTACAACCGTCTTGTGCGACCAGGGCTTGTGCGACTGCCCTTGTGCGGTCAAACAAGCTTGTACGATCCGTAACTAATTCCCTAAAATCATGCGATCAGTTACACCTTCCATGTTTACCCGGTTTTACAACCATTAATTCCTAAATCATATTTGTGGTAACTTGTAACATAAATCAAGGTCTAACAAATCAATCAAACCGATCAAAAGTGTTTATTTTCAAGAATTCATATAAACATTAACAACAGCTAGAACATGTATAACAACAAATCAAATCGAACCAAGCGATAGGATCAACTCTTATCTCCTACAACATCTTGTATGAACTTAACCATCATCAAATCATAATATCATCGATCAAAATTGAATCGAATTGCTAAATCAATAATTCATTATGTAAATTCTAAATCATAGACTCATGCAAGAATACACAACATGCATCGATTCCAGCTTATCATAACATCGAGCATCATGCAAAACATAATCAACATACAAACAATCAACTAAGGTACCACTAGACGTAGATATTATACTAACCGATTGAAAGGATGGTTTCAAACAAGGAGGTCTTCGGAAGAGGGAGACTGCCGTCGGTTCTTCGAAGAGGAGAGGGAAAGAATAGGGTTTGGTGTGTGTTATGTGTGATTTGCAAGCAATGAGGAAACAAAACCCTCAACAAGGTTTTGTGTTGGTTTATATAGGGGAGTGGCCGAACCCATCATGGGCTGCCCATTGGTTTCGAATTCAAGTCATAGTGGGCCGAGAGGGATGTGCGGCCCGAGTATGTTGTGCGATTGAGTAATGTTGTGCGACAAGGAACCATTATACACATAGTTCATAATACAATCATACATGACACGTAACATACACTTATAATCATTCATTAAAACCAACATGTCAAATAGTCACATAACGTTCAAGCGTGTTACATCCAAGTATAAAGAAAGGTTCTGAAATACGAGTTGTCACACGTACATCATAGGAGAAATGGAACAAGACAAGGTTCACGATTGAAGAATATAGTTTAGAAGTCCATCCGGACGGATGGTTAAATGCCCATCCGGACGGATTGAGAAAACCTCATCCGGATGGATGAGGGAGCTTCATTTAGTTGTTGCCTATAAATAGGAGGGTCTTGCATTCATTTTAGAACTTTTGCACTTTTACATATGGAGAGCATTCAAGATCTAGAGAGAGAAAGTAGCAAAGGAAAGATTCAAGGTGTAGAACTTTGTCAAATCTTAATAGAATCTTTGGTTAATTACGTTCTTGTCTTCGGTCCACACACGTGCACGGATTCCGCACGTCGTACGTGTCTTTCGCAATCATTCGGGAGTCAAAAACGATCCTACAACGCATTCTCAGTTATTATGTTATAAGCTACTGTTGATCAAAACCTTAAAGGGTTTAATACTTAATTGAGACAATATTTAACTAAGTTAGTGTACGAAGCTGCAGACTTGAAGACGTCGTACTCTGTTCCTCCTTTTGAGATTGAAAATCGCCTTGCTAAAATTTGTGAACCACAGATGTGACTGGTCTATCCTTGAATGCATTCCAAGCTAGGATTCCATACCTCCGAGCATATACAGCACCAACAAAGTCCTACTATAAATAGGGTCTCCTGCAACAGAGAGCTTTTAGTGGGCGTAAAGACTTTGAAAAGCAAGTCTAAACCAAGGACTAAGATGGTCAAGGTTTATTTCAAAAATCAATTTTTAAGAAATCAACAATGTTATTATTCATTACTCATGTGATAATGATAATTATTTATGTAATGTGATCACTATTTTAGCAAGGATAAGGCTTATTAAATTAAAACTGATAAACCAATTATTTAGTGAAAAGTGCTCGGATAGTCCATGTGCTTTGCCCAGATTTCACCTTTAGTCCCTAACTTTCTAAAATTACAGCTATAGTCCCCAACTTTTGCAAATTCGTTCTCAGATAGCCCCTAGACCAAACATCAGTTAGTTTTCTCAGTTAAGTGGATGTGAAATGACAAAACTACCCTTCATTAAAAAAGTAAAACATTAATAGATCATTTATAAATATAAGTGGGTCCCACCACTATATTTTAATAATAACAACCCCACCCCTAGACTTTTCTCTCTTTCTCCTTTCTCCTTTCTTCTTCTTTCTCGCCAAACAGCTACCATCACCACCCACCACCACCACCACTCCACGCTCTCTCTCTTTCTATCACTAACCCATTAAAAAAACAAAACCAAAATATACAAAACCCCAAATCCTGTAAACTCAATACGAATCCCCTTACTTCCAGATGTTTGCTCATCTCTAGTCAAAATGATGGCCACCAAACTGCCACAATTACTGATTTCTATATATCTTAGCTTGACAAGCATTTGTGCCACACTTATAGGGAAAAACACTAATAAGGAGTTGGAATGTGTAATTTTTATTTTCGCAAGATTACAAAAGCTTATAATTTGATGTGGACTATCCCATAGAAGTTCCAACCTGTTCATACCGTACAGCTCGATTTTTTCCACTTGGGAAAAATCCCTCTTTGACTAAGTTCATTAGATTTCTAGGTTACATCTAGGTCATACGTATTCACCAAGCTTCTTCTAAGATTTTCACACCGACGCAAATTAATACACTTTAAATTGTTACAACCTTTTGTATAAAGGTCGGGTAGTACGCTCTCCAAATCCTTTATATACCATAAAGTTAACTTTTCAGTTGCCTGAATTAGTTTCATAGATGACATCGTGAGTGGGATGCTATTTCCTGAAAAACGTAGAATGAGGTTATAATCATCTGCTGGATCCATGAAATAAGTATCCTCAATGAGAAATTCTATCAAAGTTCAATAACTGACATCTTCAGGAATATAATTCAATCCAAGAACTTTTAAATGTAGACAAAGAAAGAGGAAGAGATAAAGCCGAGAGGGGAGAGGGGATGGGGCAGGGTAGGGTAGGAAAAAGGTGGGGCTTACTTTTGTTTATAAATAATAAATTAGATTTTTTTAATGTTTTATTGTTATTTTTAATAGTAAGGGTAATTTTGTAATTTCACATTCACTTAACACCAAAAACTGACCCTCATCCGCACCAGGGACTATCCGAGAACGAAATTGCAAAAATTGGGTACTATAGCTGTAATTTTAGAAAGTTATGGACTAAAGGTGAAAAATAGGCAAACCACGGGGACTATCCAGGCATTTTTCTCAACTATTTATAATAAATCTATTCTTAAAACATATTTTATTGAACAATCTAGAAACAAAGCATTAAAATAAAAACTTAATATCCAAGATTTATAAGTGAAATCCAAAGTGTTATTCAATATTTGTTCTAAGCATTGGCATGTTAACATATTTTCACTGATTATTCCTTGCCCCCATAAACCCTAATCTCACAATAGGAAGGGTATTATGCACCACCAGAACCAAGAATTCGATTTAATCATCACAACAAACATGAAGATGATGAAACTGCATATCGAGGTAATGAAAATGATGGATAACTAACCATTTACATCGGATGCTCAAGTAGTAGGCATTGGAGGTGGAAGATGCGGCCATATCTCCGCCGTTGCCGAAGTTTGAAACCACCGGCTGTCGTCTGTTACTTCTCACTTCTGCTTTCTCTCTACCACTTGCAATCCTCTCTTTCTCACGTACATGGATCTAAGTCTAGAAACTTGTCAGTGTGGTGGTGGCAAAATCTGAATAAGTGAGTGACCATGGTACCAGCACATGGTTTTATCATTACTTGCTGTACAACTTTATCGATATCATGCAGTCCATGATCCAAAATTTAGGTGAGTTACACTTGATTCAACCACCACAACTTTATAGGCCACATGTTTCATAAAGCAAGGTAAAGTGGTACTGAGTTTGAAGATTGAAACTTGAATATTATTCACTAAGATGTCACACCCCCAAAATACCACGTGCGGGAACCCCCGCGAGGCGTGTGACATATCAGGATCCAAGCCACCAATCACATTGAACTCATAGTTATCATTAAATAAAACTTTCATTTATTAACATAAATCGTTATAAAATGTTACATATCATTCATTGTATACAGCGGAAGCATAACTCATTTGTTAAGTGTTTCGTAAACCAAGAGTACATAAACCATTAAGCTAGTATTGAGGTTCCATGTATCTCGACCCATGACCACTCCAGTCTCCCAGACAGCAAGTTCCAAATAATATAAGCATATAGACCTGCAAGGCATGCAACAACGAGTCAACAACAAAGTTGAGCGAGTTCACAGTTGGTTGTCCATTTTAGAGTTGTTCCAAAAACCATAAGTTCTTTCAAAAACCATGTGTTAACCAATTCCTTGTTTTCCCAAACCATAACAAGTGGGGGCTTCCCCATGTGAACCACTAGACCCGTTACCATATCGACCACTGACTGAAGTAAGTTGGTGCCCTAAAGTCAATGTCTATCATCATTGACGTGCCCAGATCCATTAGTTCACGCCCGTCCTCTGCGGCATGGTGTGAGGCTTGTCAAACCTAAATAGCGCTATCTAACTAATGACCCGCTCGCCATTGGCCCGGCGATTAAGTTGATATAAAATGAGGGACTTCATGATAGAGTTTTTGGTCTAGTATTAGTGTTATCATCCTTCAATAAAGAGGATGTGGTACGTGTCCCCAAACCAGGAGATCACGCAGGTTACGTGTTATCACCCTTCAATAAAGAGGATGTGGTACATGTCCCCAAAACATGAGATCACGCAGGTTCAGTTTAAATCCTTTACCCATTCCTAACCCCTGGGAATCCCATGCCTTGTGGAAAGTGTAAACTCACCTTTGATTTGCTCGGTAGAATTAATTTCTCATTTAACAAAATAATCAACCAAGTCCTATGATCGTTGCACATAACAGTCAGTATGCATACACGCTCAGTACATGTCATTCCACATTTATTCATCAGCTAGTGCACACAATATACAAGTAGGGACATTCATCACCCAAGTCACAACCAGTGTTCGAGCCATAGGTATACCCATATCACAAGCTCGTATTTCCCGATGGCACATATCAAACGGTTCAGTTTATACACAACAATCATGAAAGTACAAATAATACACAACAAGCATTTAGGTTACAAGTACCTTCGCATCACAAGCATGCTCAGCTAATAACAGTTTGGCGGTCCATTACATTATACATGATAGTGTGCGGCCCACTACATGAGCCCAACACTAAAATCAGTTTAACCATGTGTGGCCCATTAGTACACCACAACACCGCTAAGGTTGCACTGCCCATTCTCACCGTGAACCTAGTTTCATACTTGCAACCTACTCAATGGTAAATTCCCTTATTTACAATATTTCTAGGCATTGACTTTATCAATTGTGATCTTGTCTCGTGTCCATAGCAATCAACCAACCAGATTTTTCCACTAATTATGCATCCCAGATAACAAGAAGGTTAACATCCAAATCAATTATCAATTAAAAGTCCACATAAATTATAGTGCAACTCAGTTCCTAACTCACCATATAGTATTATCATGCCTTGTAATGCCTGAATTCACTAGTTTCTAACCAGATTAGGCCGAACCTAGTCTTATACACATATCATTTACAATCATGCAAACCATCTAATATCACACAAACCGTAGGATCCTAAGCATAAACCCTAGATCATGGAATTATCATCATGCAAGGCCTAATATCATGTATTACTGATTTTTATACATAATCGTACAATGATCAATCAGGTTTCAAACCCATGTATGCACAACCCTAAACATAGTTTAACATACAAGAACATAATTCAGGTTCTCACGTTTTACACATAGCAAGATCACACAATTAATAATAACATAAAATCTACTAACCAAGGTGCTCGACAAGAAGAGAAGAGGCTTGGATGAATCCTACTGCCGTCGATGGTTTAGAGAAGTGTAGGGTCTTAGGGTTTCACTTATACTAATAGAGATTATACACAACCATTCCATTATGGGCTGAAGTGACCTGGGTGTTTCGTCGAGTCATGGTTGGCCTGTTATCATGTGGCCGACAACAACAATTGAAATTATACTTCTATTGGGCCACAAACTATGAGTAACTATCCTAGGCCAATAATAATTCAATCAAGCATATGGGTTGTAACAATTTGCAAATATTCAACAATTATCAAATGCAATACTAAGTTAATGGCCGACAAACATGATAACTATCAATTCCTTTTAGGTGTAACTGAGTACTCAATTTATATGTCACATGCATGTGCAATCACCTACTCAATTTATATGTCCTATGCATGTGCAATCACCAATGTTCATGTGATGTATTAAATGATATTAAACTCTAATTAAACTATAAACAACACTACACAAATAATTATCGAGCATTACACACAATCACTATAACATAACAATGCATTAATATAATAACACAATAGCACAGTAACACAGTATATCAATCACATATCAAACGTGCATAATTTTTACAATGCAAACACAATTATGAAGACACTGGTGTGAAACAAGTAACGTGTCAAGGAAAGGCCTTGAAAGTTCGGGTTGTCACATCATCCCCAACTTGAAAGAAATTTCGTCCTGAAATTTAGCACGTAGTTACTGAGGAAGCTAGTTAGGTTGCGTGGTTTCCTGGTTTTTCTGGGGTGTCACGTCATCCCCCCGTTGGTTTGGAATTTCGTCCCGAAATTCCGCAGTGGCTTCAGCCTCAGTAGTAGTTTCATCGATCTCGAACAACTGGGGATATTTGTGTTTCATTTGGTCTTCTCGTTCCCAAGTAAACTCTGGGCCATGACGGAAGTTCCAACGAACTCGAACAATAGGTATCCTGGTGCGTTTGAGAATCTTGACCTCCCGGTCCAAGATTTCCACTAGTTCTTCGACAAATCGCAACTGATCGTCGATGGTGAGCTCCTTAAAAGGAACTATGAGAGTTTCATCTGACAGAAACTTCTTCAGATACGACACATGGAATACGTTGTGAACTCCACTGAGTTCTTCGGGTAGATTCAATCTTAGGCCACCTTGCCAATTCTCTCCATGATTTCGAAAGGTCCAACATATCACGGGTTGAGTTTGACTCGTATACTAAAATGAACTACACCTTTCCAAGGTAAGGCTTTAAGTAGTACCAGATCCCCAACTTGGTACTCGAGTGGTCTCTTGCGCTCATCAGCGCAGCTTTTCTGACGGTCACGAGCTGCCGCCATTCGTTGTCGTATCTGAGCAATCTTCTCTGTTGTGTTTACGACGAGTTCTGGGCCAGTGATTTGGCTGTTTCCAACTGCTTCCCAACAAAGAGGTGATCGGAACTTCCGTCCATACCATGCCTCGCACGGAGCAGCCTGAATGCTGGTGTGGTAACTGTTGTTCTACGAAAACTTCACCAAAGGTAGATGCCGCTCCCAGTCATCACCAAAGTCGATTACACATGCTCGAAGCATGTCTTCAAGGGTTTGGATGGTGCGCTCAGGCTGCCCATCCGTCTGTGGATGATACGCTGTGCTCATGTCTATTCGAGAGCCAAAGGATGTGCGTATTGCCTTCCTTAAATCAAGTATAGCTCAAAATCAAAGGTAACAGGAGTTGGCACCTCGTGCCTATAAGCCGTCTCTTCCAGAGGAATATTCCCAAGTTGAGTAGACTCGTCAGTTCCCTTAACTGCAAGAAGGTGTGCTGGTTACATGAGACAATCGACGATTATTCAGGTGATATTGTTTCCGTTTCGAGTTGTAAGTAGACTTGCTACCAAAACCATGGCAGTCAGTTCTCATTTCCATTTGGGTATTGCTGGTTGCTGATACTTCACCTTGACTTTCCCACAAGTCAATCCATCATTCACATACCTAAATAGGTGGGCCTTCACGCCCGATCACCAGTACAAGGTTTATAAATCCTAATGTCTCTCATCAAAACCCAGACGATTAGAATATCGAGGCCGGTGCTTGCTCAACATAAATTTCCTACAGTTACTGAATACTGAGATCCACACTCGTTCCATGAGGTAACGAGTGTCGTCCGACCTGTCAAAGGTTGCTTCTCCATGCCCCGCATGGGTTCAACTTGAAAATCCTCTTCCTTCAGTTCTCCAGTTTGAACAGAGCGAGTCAGATCGGGTAAGTTAAAGTCGATAGCGAGCTACCAGGCTCGTGCACGTTCAAGTTGCATAGTCGAAATCATCCAAAAGTTCCATCCAGCGATGTCATTAACTGATTTAGCTCTTTCGAAACCAGGGTATATGGGAGGCCCTTGTGATCGGTCTAAGTAACGCATTCGGTACCGTCCAAGTAATGCCTCCAAGTAAATCCAAAGACCACGGTTTCCACCACCGGTTATGCGTCGTGCAGTTCCTCTTTGTAACTCCATTACGTAAGTCATCACTCTCTCGTGTTGCGTCGGTGTGTAATTGGGACTCTGATTTGGACCATCATGGTATACCACTAAATCACCCGCACCCTCGGGTAAGGACGATGCTCAGCACATTGCAGAGTTGGAATTCGAAAACTAGAGAGACGTCCTCCTGTTTTGTCTCCTACAATCACAGCACCCTGCTGTGCTAAAGAGATTACAGCGGCGCAATTTTCAAAAATCTCTTGAATCCAGATGTTACATTTGGCAAGACTTCATACGGAATGGCTCCTCCCTCTGGAGCTCTAAATAAGATACAGATGCCGTCCATGGTGTTCCTTTCTCCTGGTCATGATTCATAACGTCGTCAACAAATACGGTCGATTCATGTGATCCCTGAAGCTGCTGGTGTGTTGATCAACTCAATGATCCTGGTGTGCAAAGTTGAAATGGCTGCATTGCGTTCGACATGCTGTTCTAAAAGCATTCTCCTTTTGGACTTCCATCTGATGATAGTTCGTTCACTAGCCAATCCTCGAATAGAAGCTTGTTCCTCGCAACTGGTCGACGGGTTGCCAATATGTGGTCGAGGCAAGCGGTTCCTAACTGTCACCTTGTTACGTTCTCGATGATCGGTACACATACGAAAAGGCTTATCTTCACTAGTATAACTTGGGCTCCCCAAAGCGAAAAACTAGATCCAATAAAACTCATGTCCAATAGTTCCTGAAGTTGATTAGGCAGTTCTCGCAGCCCTCGTGGCGCAAGATGGTATGAGTACAAGTAATCAGAGCTGCCCCTAGCGTGAGGCCAAACTGAGATTCTGCGTAACAGTTGTGGAAGCAAGTCCGAAAGCTCCTCGTGTAGCACGCCGGGAGGAATCACGAACAATTGGTGGATCCTCGATCCTCTTTTCCTTAGCCTTAACATCAGTAACGGTTGCTAACGTTGTGGGGTAATCCCTCCGTAGACACTTCTGGGCCTTCATTGCTGATATGATGCTAACCCTTACACCACTCTGACACTTCAAAGTATAAGTGACGCAAAATTTTCCTTCCTCAAGGTATATTTACGCGATATCCAGATAACCAATCTACACTACTACTGCATCGAGACCATCAAGGATAGCAAAAAAAGGAAGGTCGATGTCGAACACTTGTCCCACAAGGTCGAGTTTTGAATCCCCAATGAACATACAAGGCTTCCATTGGCTCGCCATCAGCCGGTCCCATAACATGTTTGGTTTCGAGAAGCACCAGGGTTAAACAGAATTGAGACGAAGCGGTTTAACTACCCATGCAAGCTACCATGTTGTTATTAAGCCTGGCGTCGCCTATGCCAATCCTAAATGCCCTTCCACAAGCATCACTACCAGTGTTGTTACGATCACGTGGATTTCCAAATTCTGTTATCGTTCCCTTGGTTGTTGACATTTTGACTAAACAACAGTTGATCCTCGTCGAAGTCACCCTTGTTTCCATACGGTAGGCTACGATTTCGAGTACCTTGATGTCGCCGTGACTGTTGCCTCTCATGTCATTGCTTGAAACGGAGACAGGGTCCATCTTGTCACATTTCCCTGTCACGTCCTAAGGCGCTACTCCTTGTGCTAGCAGTTACACATTCCACACCATGGTCAGTTGTCATCGCTTATATCCCGATTAATTCGTAAGAGTTGACTCCCATGAGTCGCTGTCAAGGGTTAGGGATTCGATTGAAGCAAATTCGCTGGTGCTTGTTGCCGGTAATCAGGGTCGTCAAAGTACTGTGGTCGGTAAAGCACTAAGCTCAACCTCCTGTCCCTCGATGTTGCAAGTTGTTTGAGTATTACACGGTCTGTTACGAGGGTGTTGCAGAAGTGATCGCACTTCGAGATCTAAGACGTCAATACTTGAGTTCCAGCAAACGAAGAGGTGTAAGAAAGGTATCGATCAATCAATCGACGCTGCGACATCCAACTCAGGGACGTTCGTATAAGCACCTAACATTCTACTCGGTTCGCTAGGTGTTTGGATGGGTGTTCAGGTAATACTCGATAGCATCGAGATTCGAAAGGATCCAGAGATGAATGAAAAGTTCACGTTCGAGTAGGGGACATTCACTGCTATGACCCCTATAGGTTTGTTATGTTTCACATCGATCAAATAATGGAACGGAACCCCTTTTCCACTTGTTAAGGCTCACTGGGACTCGCATGCACCCCACATTATTATTATGTGTGCACCCACAATAATACTGCGATTTGCATGCTCATCTCAGTTCCTCTTAACTCATGTCAAATGGTTCCTCCAATTCGAGTAGCAAACAAAGAGCATCACAAAACGTGAGTCATGAATGTTTAGGAAAATACAACCCTATCAGTCATATAACACATGCAAGTACTACATGAATTCATACTGTTGTGCTAAACGTGAAATCACATGCAATATCATATGTAAGTGTTCACTAGTTATGCAGTACAATGAGTATACGAGAGACGGACCTTGCAATCTGGAGCTGAGTGTCATGGTCGTATTCACATTTTCAGAACTGTTCGGTTATAGTCTGGTTTTACCAAAAACGTTTTTCCCCTTTTTAAAACCAAGTTCACTATAACCAATCGCTCTGATACCAATCTGTCACACCCCCAAAATACCACGTGCGGGAGAGGATCTAAGCCACCAATCACATTGAACTCATAGTTATCATTAAATAAAACTTTCATTTATTAACATAAATCGTTATAAAACGTTACATATCATTCATTGTATACAGCGGAAGCATAACTCATTTGTTAAGTGTTTCGTAAACCAAGAGTACATAAACCATTAAGCTAGTATTGAGGTTCCATGTATCTCGACCCATGACCACTCCAGTCTCCCAGACAGCAAGTTCCAAATAATATAAGCATATAGACCTGCAAGGCATGCAACAACGAGTCAACAACAAAGTTGTGCGAGTTCACAGTTGGTTGTCCATTTTAGAGTTGCTCCAAAAACCATAAGTTCTTTCAAAAACCATGTGTTAACCAATTCCTTGTTTTCCCAAACCATAACAAGTGGGGGCTTCCCTATGTGAACCACTAGACCCGTTACCATATCGATCACTGACTGAAGTAAGTTGGTGCCCTCAAGTCAATGTCTATCATCATTGACGTGCCCAGATCCATTAGTTCACGCCCGTCCTCTGCGGCACGGTGTGAGGCTTGTCAAACCTAAATAGCGCTATCTAACTAATGACCCGCTCGCCATTGGCCCGGCGATTAAGTTGATATAAAATGAGGGACTTCATGATAGAGTTTTTGGTCTAGTATAAGTGTTATCATCCTTCAATAAAGAGGATGTGGTACGTGTCCCCAAACCAGGAGATCACGCAGGTTACGTGTTATCACCCTTCAATAAAGAGGATGTGGTACGTGTCCCCAAAACAGGAGATCACGCAGGTTCAGTTTAAATCCTTTACTCATTCCCAACCCCTGGGAATCCCATGCCTTGTGGAAAGTGTGAACTCACCTTTGATTTGCTCGGTAGAATTAATTTCTCGTTTAACAAAATAATCAATCAAGTCCTATGATCGTTGCACATAACAGTCAGTATGCATACACGCTCAGTACATGTCATTCCACATTTATTCATCAGCTAGTGCACACAATATACAAGTAGGGACATTCATCACCCAAGTTACAACCAGTGTTCGAGCCATAGGTATACCCATGTCACAAGCTCGTATTTCCCGATGGCACATATCAAACGGTTCAGTTTATACTCAACAATCATGAAAGTACAAATAATACACAACAAGCATTTAGGTTACAAGTACCTTCGCATCACAAGCATGCTCAGCTAATAACAGTTTGGCGGTCCATTACATTATACATGACAGTGTGCGGCCCACTACATGAGCCCAACACTAAAATCAGTTTAACCATGTGTGGCCCATTAGTACACCACAACACCGCTAAGGTTGCACTGCCCATTCTCACCGTGAACCTAGTTTCATACCTGCAACCTATTCAATGGTAAATTCCCTTATTTACAATATTTCTAGGCATTGACTTTATCAATTGTGATCTTGTCTCGTGTCCATAGCAATCAACCAACCAGATTTTTCCACTAATTATGCATCCCAGGTAACAAGAAGGTTAACATCCAAATCAATTATCAATTAAAAGTCCACATAAATTATAGTGCAACTCAGTTCCTAACTCACCATATAGTATTATCATGCCTTGTAATGCCTGAATTCACTTGTTTCTAACCAGATTAGGCCGAACCTAGTCTTATACACATATCATTTACAATCATGCAAACCATCTAATATCACCCAAACCGTAGGATCCTAAGCATAAACCCTAGATCATGGAATTATCATCATGCAAGGCCTAATATCATGTATTACTGATTTTTGTACATAATCGTACAATGATCAATCAGGTTTCAAACCCATGTATGCACAACCCTAAACATAGTTTAACATACAAGAACATAATTCAGGTTCTCACGTTTTACACATTGCAAGATCACACAATTAATAATAACATAAAATCTACTAACCAAGGTGCTCGACAAGAAGAGAAGAGGCTTGGATGAATCCTACTGCCGTCGATGGTTTAGAGAAGTGTAGGGTCTTAGGGTTTCACTTATACTAATTATACATATTAATTAAAACTTGTGATGAACAGTAGATCACAATTTTTAAATATTTATGTGTTATTTTTAGTAATAAATAGTAATTTATACATATTAATTAAAACTTGTGATGAACAGTAGATCACAATTTTTAAATATTTATGTGTTATTTTTAGTAATAAATAGTAATTAATAAGTTTTAAGTATTTTTAGTTTTTACTGGTTATATTTTATTGATTATTTAATTTGCTTTTTAGTGTTAAGTTTTTACTAAAAAAATAAATAAATAAATAAATAAATAAATCCATGTCTATGTTTATTTATTTTTTAACGTTTCAAGTTATTTGCCCGCGTGCATTAGATCGGAATCGGTTCGGTTCGTTACTGTACCAAAACGATACATGCACTTAGTATAGAAATCAACACATGTTTTACATTGCCGAAAACGATAAAAACAAACATCGGTACTAGCATTGATGTTGTTCGTACGACACCGATCGGTTTAGAGTGTCACGGTACTGGTAACGTTATTGATGTTCGGTATGGTAGGGTAGCAATACGATGTCAGTTTATCGAAAGAAAAAAATATATAAATAAACTCCTAAACCGAAAATGATGTTCTTCGGTTGGGTACAATACTGTAGCGATACTGTGTCAATTAATCAGAAAGAAAATGAAAATAAATAAATGTTGGTATCGATACAAATGTTGTTCAGTCGGTTCCGGTTCGGTTTGGTATGATTGCGGCACAATATTCGTTATCAACAAAATTTATATCGCAATGTTGAAAAAATAAATAAACATAGAACGCAAACCAATTGAATCGATATTAACTGAACAACATAGGTCCCGGTATCGATATTCGTTTTTTTTTGTTTTCGAATGATGTAAGGTTTTCACTTTTGATCACTATAGGCTATTGCAAGTACAGGTACTGTAACGAAACGAACAGATACCGACCGAACTCCCGCCGCGAAGCGCGAAGGGGATCTCACTAGTAGAGATTATACACAACCATTCCATTATGGGCTGAAGTGACCTGGGTGTTTCGTCGAGTCATGGTTGGCCTGTTATCATGTGGCCGACAACAACAATTGAAATTATACTTCTATTGGGCCGCAAACTATGAGTAACTATCCTGGGCCAATAATAATTCAATCAAGCATATGGGTTGTAACAATTTGCAAATAGTCAAACAATTATCACATGCAATACTAAGTTAATCGCCGACAAACATGATAACTATCAATTCCTTTTACATGCAACTGAGTACTCAATTTATATGTCACATGCATGTGCAATCACCTACTCAATTTATATGTCCCATGCACAGTGGCGGACCCAGGAATTTTTTCATGGGGGTGCGGAAATTTTTTAAAAATTTTAGCCGTCTAGATATATACATAAAAAAAACCGGTTCGGGTCGGGTCGGGTCATGTAAAAAAAAACCGTAATGGTGGATATTTAATACCCGTTGGTTGACATGGTCCTCTTAGTAGGTATGTCCTTCTAACATCATCTCGTTGATTCACGTTGTATGATGCTATCGCCTTGCGATCATGAGGATCCGAGGGAAGATCATTCACATCAACAAAATCGGAAGATGATCCAATTTCATCCGCTTTCCTCTTGTTGAGAAATCGCGCCATAACATCTTTACTCATTGTGCCTATTAATCACATACAAAATAAACAATTTAATATTTAATCAACAATCGGAAGATGATCCAAATTCCAATATAAACATTTTATTATTAAATATTAAATTTAACATTTAATAATGAAATCAATTAATCAAGTTGAACCTATGGCTATAAATCAACAGCAAGTCAGCAACCTTTTTTTAATAAACCATTTGCCGACTTGCCGACTGCCGTAACTTTACAACAGCAACTTTATCAATTATCAACATTCAACAAGACAACAACCCTATCAAAATTCAAAAACCTTATCAAAACTCTTGTAGAATAAAATCAAGGAGTGGTACCTGGTCGATCGAAGCCTGTCTGCAGGTAACAGGTTGATCCTTCTTCTTTCTTGGTCGCTGCAGCAGAGAGGGGAGGGCGGGAGAGATGATAGGTCGATTGGCCGATTGGGTTTATTTGGGTAATTGGGTTATGTTTTGTTAATTAATTTTGTTATTTGGGTTGGGTTTTACCATAAACTTATTCAATTGGGCTTGATGTTGGGTTATAGGAATACAAATTTTATTTAAAGAGATTTGTTTACATAATTGGGTCGGGTTTAAATCTGTGTTCACAAATTTTTTTTATATAAATTTCTAACATTTTTTTTCTAAGGGGTGCGGTCAGAATTTTCCAAGGGGTGCGGTCGAAATTTTTCAAGGGGTGCGGTCGGGATTTTTCGCGAAAAATAACACTACAAATTTTTTTTTCAAGGGGTGCGGCCGCCCACCCACGGACATATGTAGGTCCGCCCCTGCCCATGCATGTGCAATCACCAATGTTCATGTGATGTATTAAACGATATTAAACTATAAACAACACTACACAAATAATTATCGAGCATTACACACAATCACTATAACATAACAATGCATTAATATAATAACACAATAGCACAGTAACACAGTATATCAATCACATATCAAACGTGCACAATTTTTACAATGCAAACACAATTATGAAGACACTGGTGTGTAACAAGTAACGTGTCAAGGAAAGACCTTGAAAGTTCGGGTTGTCACATGAGATGTACATGAGCTATACATCGAGAATTACAAAGATGGAAAAGGAAAAATTAAAGCCACCTATCTTTGAATACACACTGTTACAAGAATTACAATATATTGATTTTAAATTGATTTGACTTTCCTTTTTGCAAGGATGATAGCCGTGAGAGAGATTATGATAATGGGAGGCACAGACGGACATTTATGATTTTGATACCACAGAGATGGTAGAGAGAGGGGGGGGGGGGGGGGGGGGGGTTGGGGGGAAGAAGAAGGATGGGATGGGGTACGGCCTACTTAATTATTGAGGGGTAAAATAGACATTTTACACACACTTAACTAAAAAACTTAACATGGGTTAGTGATAAGAATCACCCGAATGCCAAAATTGCAACTAGTAGGACTAACTTTGTAATTATTGAAGCACTGGACCTAAGTCTACAATATCTTGCAAACCAAAGGGACCACCCAGGCATTTAACTCTTAATTTAATGAAGTTTATTTTCCATATAACATTTTACTTTATTTAAATAAAAAACATAGTTTGCGGCATGGGTAGCCGCCGCCACCACTCACTAGTTAATGGTTACTTTTACCACTTTTAGATGTGTCGAGTGATGATTGGTCGGGGCTATGGTACTTACCATTGAGTACCCCTTCCTCGCTAATGACAATGATAGTTTTATGTTTGAATGGCACAATTTAAGAGAAGACTTTTGCTGACTTTTAAGTTCTAAGCCATTTAACCCGTTCTCTATTTAGCTAAATCTTTTATCCGTCATGTTTGATAACATGCATAGCCTAAATCGACCTGAAACCGGGCCAGATACTGCAAAATACAAGAAAATGGTAACTCATGATGTCAGTTTCTTGTACCTGCTGATGTAATTTGAATTGTGTTTGATATTTCAAGTTTGTACAGTCTCCTCGTCAACATGAAAGTTTACATCCGCTTCACCCTTAGAATTCACAACTTCAAACTCCAGGTGTTCGTGAACCAGCAAAACAGCTTTCAGATATCTACAAATATAAATTTAAGTTAGATATTAACACAATTCTTGTGTAAAATTATTAGGCTCCCTAATAGGTTCTTCCTCATTTGAATAGATAAACAGTGATATTGTGTGCAAAAGTTGAGTTTTCTAATGAGAAACATAATCTATTAATATAAAAAAGAACATTTTGCATGGATTGGCATTTCATGAATGATACCATTTCTTCCATAACCTTCAGTAAGTCTTTGGGGGCTGGGGGTGGTATGTGATGGAGTACCCATCACGCGTGGTCGTTAATTGCACACCGCTGCCACCATGTTTCACAACGCGTGAACATTTACACGCATGGAAGACATCACGCGTTGAACATATTGAAAATTCGACCGTTGGCTTCTTTTGGACCGATTTTAACGGTAATATGTAATAAAAAAAAATTAAAAAAAAACCTATAAACCTTTTATATATACTTCTCCATTTTTAACCATTTCACCCACACCAAAACACAAACACATTTCACACAATCTACATCTTTCTCAAATGGAGTTTCCTATGGATTCGACGTTTCCGATGGACAGCGATAGCGATACCCAGTCGTCTTCCGACAATGAGACGCTTAAATATTTTGTGTCGGTGTATAACGAACTTGAATCTTGTTCGTCCCGCCCAAAGAAGAAGATGGTAGATCGTGATCGTATACATTCCAACGAAGTGTTAATGAACGATTATTTTGTGGAGAATCCGCTCTAAAATGCCGAAACGTTTAGAGGTCGGTTTCGTTTACCAAAAGAATTATTTTTAAAGATTGTTGGAGACATCGAAGCAAGCGAGGAATGGTTTCAAGAAGGTTACGATGCGAGGGGCAAACCAAGTTTCACGGCGATACAAAAATGCACGTCCGCCATTCGCCAACTAGCGACAGGTAACCCTCCCGATCAATTTGATGAATACCTAGCTATGGCGTCCAGAACTTCCCGTGAATGTCTGCAATTTTTTTTGCAACGTGGTCATTAAGTTGTATGGTAAAGAGTTTTTACGTAAACCGACGAGACACGACATCTCACATATTTACGCCACACATGAGGCTAGATGGCATTTTCCAGGGATGCTCGGTAGCATCGATTGTACACGTATCGAGTGGAAAAATTGTCCAAGAGAGTTGCGAGGGGCGTATGTTAGGGGTGACATCAAAAGACCAACCATCATACTAAAAGCAGTGGCGTCGAGGAGTAGAGTTTTTTTATTATTTTTTTTAATTGTAGTCTAAAATGTTTCTAGTATGTTTAATTGAACTAGTATGTTTTAATTTTAATGAAATTTATAATTTTAGTGTTTTATTGTTAATTTCTAATTTAAAAAAAATAATAAAAAAAGTTGTGAGTGATGGAATTCCATCACTAGTGATGACCACCGCCACTAAAAAAAATTGTGAGTGATAGAATAGTGGTTGATGACATAACGGAACTTGATTGGATGTTGTGAGTGATGAATGAGTGATGAGTGATGACCACCCCCACTCCCATTAGCAGGCCACCAAGATCAATGCACCCACAAGCATCTACCTTCTTACTGGAAGAGGATCCATCCAACCAACAAAATCCATCGACACTTCGTTTTCCATATACATGATTCCCATATGTATCAGATAACTGTAACAGGATATTCAATATTACATCAGCAGGTACATAAAAATTCTTCACAAGCCCAAACACTTTAATTCTAGTTGTTGCTGTTTCAATTCTTAAATCTTGGAGCAAGTCCACCCTTTCATGTAATCTATACATAGAAAAATAAACCTCTAAATAAAGCGAAAAAAAGTTCTTGCAACCAAGGGAAGTAATTGGAAAGAGACCAAAGGAAGTTAATAAATTGTTATTAAAATTTGAAAAATAACATGAGAAGCTAAATTACATCTATGCAACGACTATTCTATTATTAGGGTTGTTACAAGACCAAAGGAAGGCAAATTAGTTATTTATCTTTCCTAGTAGTTGACATTGTGTCAAGCCTTGTATACCTGTGTTGTCGTTAGTAATTGAGGTCTATCATTTGTTCCTTTTAATATTAGTCACAAAACTGTGGAGTTTCAATCCATGAAGGCGTGAATACATAATCTCACACAAAAACATACATACATACATAACTGGATAGATAAAGATAGATTCAGATGTAAACCTCTTCAAAAATTGCTTCTGATAAGCCCAGTGTCAACCATCCGGTAACAGTATACGCATAGCATTTCCAGGATATATGCGCAACTTTTGTGTCATCTGAATAGAGGCATCACTTTCAGAGGTTACAATCAAAACTACAATCAGTTCACCATAATAAAGGCATCACTTATAGGTATATACGTTCCCGACCCCCCGAACTTTTCACTCAGTAGGGTTATGTATGTACGTTTCGTATAGAATTTTATAGGTATATACGTTTTCGACCCCCCGGTTTTATAAAAAAAAAATATGTATATACTTTTAGGTCCGGTGACTTTTGATCCCCCAGTTGAAATTTTCAAGCTTTGCCACTACATCAAAGTCTTCAATGTCTTTGAATCAAGTGGTTTCATTGTAGTTTGTTTGTAGTTTATTTAGGTGTGTGATAAATATACCCATCACAAGGATTAATTCACCCAAAAGTCAAATTTAATAATGATTTTGTAAAGATTAACTACTTTATTATATTATTTTATTATAAAGTAAAAAGTAATGATTATGTTTTTATTATAAAGTCAAAAGTAATGATTATGTTTTTTATGTTAATTTATTTTATAATACTTTTGTTACTTTTTTATATTTTCTTATACTATTATTAGTATTAATATCAATATTAATAAATAAATAATCAAGACACACTTTATAATAAATATGAAAGTGAAAAAGTTAATCATAAATAAATAACGAGTCTCTAATAAAACAGTAAACGTGCAAACATTAAAACAATTAATCACCTAGATCGACAAAACCACTTTCACGACGATAAAGTTTGGTATATAATTCTAGACGCCACCTATACATGGTCTCCCATCCAGCCGCAGACATGCTAATGTTGCGAAAATTCCAATAAGGCGTGATTGTAGGCATTGGGTACCCTCCTTGTAATTCCACCATGACATAATGGCTCTCGCCATTTACTAGGGCAATTGTAAGAGCTCTGTGATGTTGAATCTCTTCTGGACCACTCCAAAACGGGAAAATAGTGAAACTGCCTGACATGCTTAAAGAATGGACGATTACACCAAACTTATTAACTTATTGGCAATCAGAACACCTGCTTCAGGCATTTTCATCCAGTGTTCTTCTGGACAAGGCGACCCAAAGAAACACAAGTCATGATATAATGAATTTACATCCCTGACAAAAATGTCCGCGTAGATATGATATCGATTTTGTAACTCTTCTCTCATTTGCTGTCGAATTTACATCCTTGTCAATTCTGCAACCAAGTTAAATTCATCTTCGGAAAGCCGCTTTGCATATGAATGACCCTCCATAAATAATAAAGGTTGATGATATGTGACACACTTAAATATCATACAAGTTGGTAGGATTTAAAATATATATATATATAAAATAAGGACACATGTGGGCATATGGTAGTGGACCGAAACATGACTAATGAATATTGAAATAAGTTGTAAATCAAATATATAATAAGGACACATGTGGGCCGGCCTTTCAAACATAAAATCAACTCAAAATAGCAACAGAGAAAGGCATATGGTAGACGAAAGAAACAGAGAGAGAGAGACAACAAGCAGAGGTGTAAACTCCGGTGAACTAAGCGGTTCCGGCGAACAACAGAGGTGTAAACTCCGGCGAGCTAAGGCGGTTCTGGCGAAAAGACAAGAAAGAACTCCGGTAAAAAGCTTGTTTTTTTATAGATCTGGTTGTAAAAAAATTGTTTTTTTAAAGATCTAGTTGTAAAAAACTTGTTCCATTGAGTTTTTTTGTACCTGATTAGTGACAAATTGAGGTGTATTCATGATAAAATCATCTTCTTCCATTGACCGGAGGTGTGCGGTGGGTGGTGGTGGTGGCCGGAGGTGTGCAGTGGGTGGTGGTGGTCGGAGGTATGCGGTGGGTGGTGGTGGCCGGATGGGTGTATTTAAGGTCTAATTTGACTATAGTCAGGTCTAAGTTGATAGATGGTCGGAGGTTTATGTATTAACGAACTATGTTTGGTTTTAGTTTTCATATTAATAAAAGTTTCAGTTTGCTATTAAAAAAAAAGATAGTGTTGGTTTTATGGAAACTTGGTCCAATTAATTTGGTTTATGGAAAGTTGAAATAACATTGAAAAGTTGACTGAAATATGGTTGACTTGTGAGTAAAAGTAAAAAAAAAATTTGACTTGTGGGTGTATTTAACAACACCCTTTATTTACTAGGGAATGGCAAGGTCCCTTTGTTGATATCCAATCAGTGGAATTGCATGACAGAAACATCTCCTTTTGTAATTGTTGATATCTCATCATTGCTTTGGTACTTGAACAAACATCCTTCAGTTACATAACGATAACATGTTCCCTACTTGATAAAGAAAAATATCAATATCGTCTCAATCAGGGACAACCTCATAAATTTGGTTCACATTACCTTCCAATCATCTTCAAGCCCTAGACTTTTGAGATATATGACCATAAAATGACCCAACTGACCATTTATAATGCCCAAAAGGAACCAAAATTTGATCTTTTGCTTTGTTTTTCCCGGAGTAGTTATTAACTCCATAGCATCATAAAAAACGGATCCATCTTTGATAACCCTTAAAATTTGGTGTTGGCGCTTGTTAGTTATTGTGATTTTGGTGTTAATATAGCAAGTAGGAATAGACCAAAATTCACATAACATTTTCTGTTTTTTTGAACGGCAAGGAATGACGTGCCAACCACCGTGACACCGGGCGCTGTGACCAAGGTCGACTACTCGACCGCCGCCCTTTGGCTCTCCCAGATGCGCGGAAACCTGACCTCCACCTGCCCGAAGGCACGACAGTGGAATAATCGGTAAAACCTCGCCTCCTATCCAAGACAAACCGGCACCACCCGTATTCCCTCTTCACTTGGATGCCGCAGAAAATAATGGAGAGAGTGAGAGTCGAACCTGGTGGTGTTTAACCCTCTGCATACCTTAGAAGATCGTAAAAGTGGTTGAGCGAAGTCTGCACCAAGAAGAGCCTACGCAGACGTTTTTTAATAAAACGTCTTCGGAAAAACAAAAAGTCTGCAATGGCAATGTCCACGTGTAGTCTGCGTGGCGCAGACAGAAGAACCTGCGCAGATCTTTTTTAGAAAAACAAACACCACCATAGCTTTTGACTATATACCAAGATCTAGCCTAGAGTGATGCCAAAAGTCATATTATGATCTAGCATGAAATTTAATCTCATTTTGGAACTTTGGCCACCAAGTTATTGATTAAAACCAGTTAAATTGCCAAAAATATATATATATTCAAAATCAAGTCTTCTCAAGCTTCTTCCACATATAAAACGCCCTTCTAATAACCGAATCGAGTGAAAAGCCTTCTGCATAAGCACCAATTGCTGTCAAGAGGTTTGTAAATTTCTCCCCATTATCCTGTATCAATACAAATCTCATCAAACCAGTGGAATATCAAATGCCCAAAATGGATGCAACAACTTCAACCAATTTTCTAATTAATTGGTTGATATGGGTTATTAACTGTCTCTAACGGGTCAAACAAGTAAAATAAAAAAAAAATAAAAAAAAAACTTTGCTACAACGAAAATGGGTCAACTGTCGCCCAAAGTATTTTTTTTAATATATGAAACCTTAAATCATTTTATTTAATACGTTTTTGACAACCTTAACGTTTATAGGAAAAACTAATTGTTTTAGACAAACAGTGTTTCTAGGTCAACCCAACCCGTACTTAATAAAATACAAATTTGACCCATTACAACCCACCCGACCTGCCCATTTTATAACCTCTAACTAAATCTTCAAGGATACAGCATGTATGATGCACCAACCTCTGGTTTTCTAAATACAAGATCACTGGTAGAAAATGGGACCATGTAGTGAGGAAGATCAGAACGTAAGAGGGCCTGCCAGAAAAGTAACGACACACATCACAAATAGCTTAGCAATAAAACAAAAAGTGTTATTAAGAATACAACAGAAGCCAAGAAAGACATTAGGGTCAGAATTAGTATCAATGACTGAAATGACCACGATTCTTATTCTACACTTGTGCAGAAAACAATCAACCACCTACGGTTGGTAAGTTGTAAACTTGTAACGCGAATAATCATACTGCTAGTCACATACCAGTTCTTTGCTCAATAAGGCCTGCTCCTTGTTTGCTATCAAAGCCTACATTTGAGATTTACAAATCCGCTATTAACTGTCTCTAGTATAATATAAACATAAAAATTAAAAGTCAAATAGTTCTTGTTTAAACCCACCACTATATATACAAATCTAGCAGTAACATTAGGTCATATTCATGGCAAAAGTATTATCCAGATTAAAAATGTACTTATTTAGTATACTATTACTAGCAACATTACCTGTGTTTAAAGTTCTGGAAACACTTGTCATAGTATTTAAGCTCAATAGAACAATTTTTTTTGTCACAAGTTTACATCCATGATATTGATATACATCCAATTGGTTTAAGAATAACAGACATGTGAAAGTAGTTTGTTTCCAAAATGCAATTCAAGAGAAGCATGAAAATATTCAGACAAACCTTTTTAATTCGTTCCTCATCAACTTGATCAATATTTTGCAGCAAATTCTCCAATGAACCTTTATAAATTCATGTAAACAAGCAATAAGTTAGAAACATCATGGCTTACGCCTCAAATAAAAGTGAAATGGGACAATTTCATATATACTCCATATATACCCTGGAAAAACTTGCAATACCCAACCAAAAAAACTAATATAAAATATACCCATTCAAAATACCTGATATTTCATATTTACCAGTTTCATCAAATACAATTTATAATATGACCATTATACCCTTTGCTTTCCCCTTACACTCCAAACACCCATATCCTAATGCAAGTTCCAAGGAAAATAGCTATTTTTTGTTTATGGTTATTTGTTGGGTAATATAGTATTATACTATGTTTTGAAGGGGATATATGAAAATATTACAAAAAAAAATTGATAAGCATATGATGGTAAAGAAAACAATCACATTGAAGGAAATATGAAAACTAAAAGAAAACTCCTTATATACCAAATCTTGATATCAACTGCACAGCATGTACATCCCCGATTCCATCAACCCCTGTTTTAACAAATAGCATCCAACACATAAGATCATCAGGATAGATATATATATAAACCATTGTAAGAAGCCTAGTAAAATGAACATGTACTATTCTCATAATGTGATCGAAAAATAACCTGGTATGTTGTCAGATCTGTCACCGACAAGTGACATTACATCCACAAACTGAGAAGGTTGTAGTGTTCCATATTTTTTAGCAAAATCCTCCATTCCAAAAGAAACCATTCTGACAAGAAAGTTTAAGATATAACTTATAAGTGTCTCTATATCATAATTATAAACTCTTTAACCTTGACAACAAGAAAAGAAATAATTTATCAATACTAACTCAAAACCACGAGGTGCAATTCGAAGAAGACGTAACGAAGGAGATAATATCTGGAAAAAGTCTTTGTCAGGAGAGACAACTCTGACCTGTAACAAACGGAACCTATTTAACGAGTCTCATACAAGATTCTGAAGTAATATAGCTTTAATATCGTCTACAACCAAAGAGTTCAGTTCATTAATATCACTTTCTAAGAAAATCTGATAGAATTATATCATGCATGTGAAAGAGTTGCAGAAAATTTACTTTGAACCCAGCATCTTCACTGCGTACAGCCAAGGTCCCAATAACATCATCAGCTTCAACACCAGGAACCTACCTTGATTAATATACATATCATCAATACAATTAACCATAACTGATAGATTTCAAGTAAATTGTTTTTATTCGACCCATTTACTTATGAATGGATCTCAGTTGTCTTTTTTTTCTTTTTATCAAGATCAAATAAAAAACTAGCTAAAAGGGACTGGTCAAATGGGTTGAAAGTTGCCCAAAGTCTACCTTAATGCATACCACTTCGTAGATTAATTTTATCAAAAACGTAGATATTTTCGGTAATAATAATGTTTTTGTAAGCAAAACTAATGCATCAGCTATTAGAAAAATGAAAAATAATATTCTAGTGAAAATGATCTGCTTCAATTACAAACCCGTTTTAACCTGTTATCCAACCCACCCATCTTACCTCAATGACTTTGATAGACATGGCTTTGATGGATGCTTTCAAGTATTGAAGGCCCTGCACTATTGTATCTGGAGTAGGTGGACGGTTGCTCTTATATGAGGGGTAGAGAGTGTGCCGAAAAGTCTGACCTAAATGAAACGAAACATGTATTAACTATTAAACCAATATTAGACTCACATCACGAAGAAACTTATTAGTTTTTCTCATCATTATATGAATGCAATTATACCAAAGGGCATATAAGTCTAGAATCAAACAGATTTAAAAAAAATAGCAAGACAATCATCTTGACTACAGTTGGTCAACTTAAGTGAAAGAAAACTGTAGTTCAGAATGTCTGATACAGACAAATTCATCACACGCGACTCATGATACCACATAAACTTGGAAAATCTATCTGAATACATTCATGACTTGTTTTCATACTCTAATGAAGGAGAAACATAGAAAGCAAACCAACAGGGACGATTTTATAAATTTCAATTCCAATTTGTAGAATAATTTGACACTTAAAATCCAGGAATATGAAATAAAAAAAAAAGACCAGGCTGAGGGGAAAAAGGAAGGGAGGAAAAGCATACCTTTTGCCATAAATTTTTGTCTGGACGACTGAGGCATATTACCAAAGCAAAATCCTGAAAACATAAGTTATTAATATGGCCTAGATCTATACTAATTAGCAAACATTATTAGTAATAAACTAGCGAACAGTATATCTAGATGAGATGTAGTTGTAGATTACCAAATTTCTTATCAAAATAAAGTTCATAGACAAAAAAAGTAAATCAGCTTCAAGTTTAAGTGGTTTCTGTGATCATCTATCAAGCATGCTAAACCGACATGAATGTCATAAGGAAACAAGAAAAGATAATCCAAGCTCACATGTACAAATAGAGTAGCAAAAAATGTCACAAGAAAGATGATGGATGATAATCATAAAAGAACTAAAGTACTTGCATCACCAAAACTGAAGACAGTTAATAGCAAAACAGACTCCTCAAGGTTTGAGCCTCACCATCATGATCAAAAACCACCTGCATAACCACATAAATTAAATAACATTAGAGCTGTGAGAAAAAAAACTTGACAAAAACTTGACCATCAGACTTAAACAAAGACTGAGGATGCATAATCGTCACACTTGATTAGAATAAAAGAAATAAAAAGAAGATATGTACCGCCACATGTGATGGAGTAAATTCCAAAACATCAATTATCTGCCAAGAGAATAACAAAAGGAGTAAGAGTCAGTTGCTTCTTTATTTATTAAATGAGACAATACCATAAATTAGCAATATACTTTCACAAAGGTTTCACACTGGTCGCTGTAAGAACTGTCATGCCAATTTAGTTGTTAACTAGGTAGAAGTGTTCCAACTTTGTCATTTTTTATTAATTCTATAATGACCAATGGGGAACATTTAAGAAAAGTTTGTTGCAATCTTATGGCATACAAAAATTGGATGTTTAATGTTGATTCTAGTGATATGGAACAGGAAGAATACAAAGCATGGAAAAAGCAAAATTTTCAATGTCAGGAAAATCAACGTTGACCAAAAAAAGTGTTGACCAAAAGAACAACGTTGATGAATAAAATCCTCACAATGAATTGGAATGGTAATGTCTTTATTGTCATGCTAAAAAACCAAATTCATAACTTCCAAGAATCATCAACTCTGAATTTAATTATGACACCCCCCCCCCCCCCCTTCCCTCTTACACGCATAAAAAACAACAAAAATAAGAGCAAGACTTACGAGTGACAAAGCTGTAGATATAGTCAAGACCCAATCTCCATTGCCATCCGCATTGGCCAAATGCCCATGATGTAATTTAGCTACCCACAATAAACAAAGAAAACATATTAGCAGGCCTAATAAGAGTTCAATCTGCATACCAAAATGTTAGAAAAGCAAACATACATTGAAATATTGAATTATATAGCAAAAGAGCTTTAATTAAGATTTATCTTAATGTACAACTCAGTTGAAAATATACTTGTGTTTGGTTCATTAACTTTTAAAAAGATGTGATTACTCATGGAATGATTGAACACAGAACACATATACATCATTAGAACAAAATACAAAGTCTTACCAAGAAGTTTGTAATAAGATCTGTAAATGATAGAAGTGCCATCAATAAGCATCACTCGACCATTTGAAGGATCAGTATTTACTAAATTATCTGTTTTCTGGGAAGAATCAGAGGAGGTACTTTCATGTGGTGGTGCTTCTCCATCAACAGTTCCCAATTTTTTCCGAGAAAAAGCAGGAGCAGTTCCAGATAATTCCGACTTCAAAGAACTCGACAATTTGCAGTAACCCTGTATAACAAGTACAGTAGTCAATATTCAGATCAACATAGAAACTGTCTATTCGCCGTCTCTAAGGTACATTGTTATCACACCGCCAATGACATACTAAAATTTATTTATAAACATCATCAAGAGCATGTCAACTTCGATGACCAAAAATGTTGGAACCAATGAACTATAATCTTCAAACATGGTAACCAATTTCAACACTGATGTTACACAGTTCAAATGTTGATGTCAAACGGGAAACTGTGAAGGTAAAAGAGAGATAATGTACACATATATATAGATAGAGTTTCAATAACCCTAAGGGGCTTAGCAAACAAGCTTTTGACGGCTAACCCTAATATATGTATTCTAATGCTCCCCCTCAAGCTAGAGTATATATATCAAATGCTCCAAGCATGTTACATATATTCAGCCCGAGGACCCAAGAGACTTTAGACCAATATACGCATTCTAAGTTTCTAACAGTAACCAATTTCAAAACCGAAAGCAATTGAACCAAATATGTAACACTATGGGTTGCCAACTTCACCCTGGTTTAAAAAGTAAGAAGCGCACCGAGGCGACGAGGTCTAAAACCGAGGCGCACAGCTTTTCATACACAAGGCCCAACTTATTATATACATTTTTTTTTTATTTCTCATAGATTTTTAGCATCCCCTACTGCAAAATTTAGCTGTAAATAAGCTTTATATACGATTTAATACATAAATTACCTACATGTACCACCTAAAAAGCTATATGTATGTCTTCCTGATGCACAAAAACTCTAATCTACATGAGGCACACGCCTCACCTGCACCTTAAGCCGATTTTCAGTGCGCCTTTTGCGATTACCTGCGCCTTTTCCACGCAAAAGCAAAGGACCTTGCGCCTAGGCGCGCTTTGTAAAACCAAAAACTTCACAACAAAATGCATATAATCTTTTCTTCCAAGACCTTCCGGAGAGAAACTTGGCATATGATGAGTATCATCTATGTTATGAATCAATAATAGCGAGTCGGTTGTATACTTGTATTCCGTTAGTTATGTTAATAAGTTGCGTTTGTTAGAGCAGTTACTCCTCTACTTAGCGTATACATAAGCAGTCATTGACATATGATGAGTATCATCTATGTTATGAATCGATAATATCGAGCCGGTTGTATACTTATATTCAGTTAGTTAGTTATGCTAACTAGGATTTTGGCCGCCGCGCGTTGCGGCGGCGCGCGACGGATGGAAATATATAGTAAGACAAAACACGATTCATAAAACGCAGTGCGTAAAAGACAATTAAAAAAAGTGTAAATCACAAAGGAAGACACAAAGCGTACAACACAATGCCAAATACATTTCGAAAACACATTGCATTGGCATTTGCAAAAGTAGGAGTTATAGTCTACGGATTACAATTGCAATTTTTTTTAAAGTTTGGCGGGTGTAAAAATGGAGTAATAGTGCAAGGGGTAAAAAAGCAAAGTAAAAAAAAGACAAAGTGTAAAAGTATAGGGATGGTGGCAGAAATGTGTAAGAGCTAAGGGGTGTTGGTGGAAATGTAAAAGAAGAGGGTTGGTGGCGTAACTGTGTAAAAGCTAAGGGGGGGGGGGGGGGGGGGGGTGATGGTGGAAAACCAAAGTACATGGTTGGTGCTGGCAAAGTTTGAAAGATGAGGTTGTGGTTTTGGAAATCCAAAGTAGAAGGTTTAGGGACTAAATTTGTCATTTTATGAAACTTTCAAGATACCAAAGTCAAGGAGCTAAAATTGAAACATCGTTAAAGTACGGGGGGGCAGGGAGGCAAAGCCGGTAGGAAACCCTCGTGCGTTGCAGCGCGAGTACATTGCAAACATCGAATAGATTAGTCGAAGCGTTATGTAATGCGTTAAACATGTGAAAACGCACATTTTGACGTACCCAATTTAACTCAATAGCATTGTAGCTGGATAAAAATGTAAAGTATATCGTATTTATATGTGACCCGACTCATACATAGGAAATGTAAAAAAAACATAAAATGTGTATCAATGGAAAAATAACATGTGTAATAAAAAGTGATATTCATATCAACGGAAAAAATTATACCCTTAGCGTGTTGCGGTAGGGTCGAAACGTAGAATTGGAAACGTACATAAAACAATCAAAAAACAAAATATATTTGACCTGACTTGTTCCCCAAAAAAGTTTACATCGAAACGTATACCAACTCGAATTTATACGGACACATAAATTTTAATATTCATAATACAACCCGCGGGCGATGCGTCGTGGGCACATTGCAAACAGATTAGTCCAAGCGCTATGTCATGCACAAACCATATGAAAGCGCATGTCTTGACGTATTCAGTTCAACTCAATGTATGGTTGAATCCAAACGTTTAGTTTTTAAAAAAGAAATTTAGTGAACGAAAATAATTAAAGAAAGCAATAACCTAAAAATGTATAGATATACGGTACAACGATAAAGTTGAAACATTATAAAATTTTGAGATTAAACCTCAATGGTCTAATATTGCAATGTAATTGAAGTTTAACTTGGAAAGGAAATGGACTCAAAACACAATTTAACAAAACTAAAAGCAAAGGGCCAAAATGTATTTTACTCAAAGTATGGGTGAAAAATTGAAGTTTAACTTGGAAAGGAAAGAGACTCAAAACGCAATTTAACAAAACTAAAAGCAAGGGGACAAAATGTATTTTACTCAAACTATGGGTGAAAAGAGAAAATGTCGAAATGGACTTAAAACGCAATTTAAAAAAAAACTAAAAGCAAAGAGCCAAAATGTATTTTACTCAAAGTATTGTGTGAAAAAAGGTTATTGCCATTTGCGAATTATTTAACTTCTAATTGCACCGATTTGTGTAGAAAATATATTACTTTATATTGTTTTTATGTTTTTATTTTTGTAGGTATCAAAAAAGACAAAGGTGTTATTAGTTACATTATTAGTAACTGGAAAAAGACAAAGTATTGAGCAAATGGGAAATTGGCTGGAATAAAAAAGACAATTGCATGTGGGCTTTGGAGTTCGGATGTAGGCTTTACATGTGGGCTTGAATGTTTGCATGTGGGCTTGGGCTTGAATGTAGGCAAAGTCGGTGGAAACCCCACCGACTTTGTGCTTTAAGACTTTAGGGGAATAAGTTGTGTTTGTTAGAGCAGTTAATCCTCCACTTAGTGTATACATAAGCAGTCATTTGTAACTAAATCATTAACAGAAATACTTATCATTTTGATATCACACTTTCTATCTCTATACAGATTTTCAAACCCTAAGACCTCCAAAATCCCTAATTATAACATGATAACATCATATTATACCGATTAAAAGCATACAATCCTAGTTTCTCAATCAATAAACACATTTCTCCACAAAATGGCGCATATAAACTGATTAAATGAGAGAAATACCTTCGTAAATCGATTGCGTGAAGGAGAAACAAGTGTTCTAGCTCTATAATTCGTTGAAATGCTCCTCCTACCGAAGTAAATCGTTCTGCAGATGCTGTTAAGAAGATGATTCGAGAATTGACAGCAACTCATCTTCAATCCGTACGCATTTGTGCCTTCAATATTGATGAAGATGCAGAGTGTGAGGGTTTAATGGTGAGTTTTCTCCTAATCCTTTCATCGGCTAAAATGCAAGCAAGTATCGAATAACCCCTCAACTTATATGGAAAGTTATAAATAGTCCCGTGGTTTTTAAATTTTTACATATGGTGACTTGCCCTGCGTTGACGGATCAAGTAGGGATGCCAAATGAACACGAACCCAGAAAGCGTTTGGATACAAGACCGGGTATGAGATTAGCTGACCTGATCACCTGAAATGTACATACTTGTTTACCCAGACAATACCTTTAGGCATTCGTTTTTATCTCATTGAGTCATTGTGTCCGTCAGTAATTGAGGGAATCCATTGATTCACACTCTTTAGGTTTTACATTTAGTTTTCTTAGTTAATAAATATTAAAAAAATTGACATAGAACAAATGTACTTAGGAATCCAAATGGGTATTGTTTAACAAACTAACGAATATACAGTTACCTGACAGTAGGGGTGTCGGCTAATGGATTACCATAACTGGTCAGTTGGAGCGGTTTCAGTTAATCGGCTTTGAAAGATTATATCAAGTCAGTTAACCGTGAACTAGATTTTGGGCTTGAAATTTTTTTACCATTAAATAAATTATTATTACACATTCGTATATTAGTAGTATATTATATTATATAGGTTAAAAAACATGTAATCTATAATATTAATATTGGTTATTATCGAATATTCAGATAAAATGATATGATATAATCCATAAATTTAAATAAAACATTCACCCAAGATGATATATAACTCATAAATTTAAACAAACTTTCAAATCAAAAACACTAAATATAGACAAACGTGAAAGGTCCAAAATCTGACAGAAAATAGATTTTGTGGAAGCTTAATCCCAATCTTCATCTTCAATGAAAGAGTCTTTTTTGTCTCTTTTCCAGTGACAAATCTACAAAAAATGCATTAATATTGAGTAAAAATAAATCATTGTAACATCCGTAAAAACGGATGCTCGAAACCCGACTCGTATTGTAAGTCAGATCCTTTTGGAAATAAATGAATGTTATTATTATTATATTTTTTATACTTTATTGATCGTTACGAATGCGTTTGGTTAAAACCGGATTCAAAACGTTAATTTTATAAGCAATACAGTTAGTTTGGTTAGTTGTTATAAATGGGTAGTTAACTAAGTTAGTATATTAAGTTAGAAGTTATAGGGGTTGGGAGTGTCAAAGTTTGAAACTTATTAAAAGGGGATGAAAGTGTCAAGGGTTGAAACTTAATAAAAAGAAAAGAAAAAAAGGGCCGGCGGAGACCGGATAGAACCCAAGTCCCCACCCGGTTCAGGTTTAACGTCACGCAGAAACAACCACTGGACCACCGTTTCTTTTGTTTTATAACATGGATCCGTTTTGTATTAATATTCACCTGAACCCGACCTGCTTCACCTTCCTTCTTCACTGAAACTGCTCCAAAACGCGACCCGAACCACACCATTAATCCGATTTTAATCTTGAAGAAATCCTTATTTCTTGACTTTAAATTTTATATAAAAATTAGGAAACCTTAGTAAATATTTTTAGGTGAATTTTTGGGGAATAAGTTTCACCAAAACTTATATTTTTCTAAGTTTGACATGGTTTTCCTTAAAAATGGAGGTTTCCCATGTTTTCAAAACATGTGTTTATTTTCTTTTCATCACCAAAAATCAATTTCCAACAATCTCACAAGTTACATACACTAATTTCATCATGTAACACCCTAGGATGAACTTGATTATTTTGTAAAAACATGTAGTCTTGTAAATCTATACTTAACATACTTGGTTCTTTCAAGAATAAGCTTCTTGATGAATTTTTCATGATCTTTTTATAAAACTTAGTTTCATAAGTTAATCATCCATAAACTTAGGGGGCGTTTGGTTCGCAGGAATTCAATGGAATTTAATGGAATTGGAATTTGAATTCCATCTCTTAAGATGTTTGGTTCACAGGATTTGATGGAATTGGAATCTCAATTCCAATGTTCATGTGTTTGTTTGACAATGGAATTGAAATTGGAATTAGGCTTGAATTCCTTAAAATTCCTTTAACTAAAGGAATTCAAAATCCTTCCTGTCACACCCCGACTTTCCACGTGTCACCGGTGGGCCCGGTGGGGAGTATCGTGACGTAGTTGGCAACATAATAGTCAAACAACACAATATATATAAATGCACAGCGGAAGCAAAAGATAAATATTATTACATTTCCGAATATAAAGTAATATCCAGTATTACAACGGAAAGTAAAGGATCCACAGGCGGATCTTAAAACATATCATTTGTTCAACAGACTTTAGGCGCCTAGAACTTACAAGATTCCTTAGAACCGCCCTGAGCTTCCAGCTAATTACGTTCAGTACCTGTCACTTAACCCTTTTGGAAAATACGTCAATTTTCACTGGTAAATACACTCAACCGACTCATTTTGGAAAATGATTGAAAATTTATTTGAATGCACTTGGCACAAAATATGTTGACACTTTGATTAAAATGCACAGAGGCAAAATTAATCTTTTATACTTGTATACTTGGGATAAATTATATTTCATGTTATCAGTTTTACATAACTTGCTCTACATACGGGGCCCGGAACTATGTCGGTTCAAGATTAACCGACACACCACTATTCCCTTATTGGGAATCCCTTATTGGGTATACAACTATTCCCTTATTGGGAAGCCCTTATTGGGTATGATAATATTCCCTTATTGGGAAGCCCTTATTGGGTACAATACTATTCCCTTATTGGGAAGCCCTTATTGGGTACAATACATGCCCACAAGGTTAATACCTTTAGTGGATTACATGTTTACAATTATTCCCTTATTGGGAAGCCCTTATTGGGTATAATTAATTAATAACCATATAGCATCTGTCAGGTGTATGCCTACACCCCGTGCTTAGGTCGTGGCCATTGAAATTAATGAGTCAAGGATTATCCAGGACACGGTCGCATTAATCCCCAATGTTTCAGTCAAGCAATACGAATTAAACAGGTTATTTGGATTTCCCGACTCATTGGTCTTTGAATCCCATACCTGAACATGCGGTATTTATATTACCGTATCCCAAGCCCGTAATAGGGAAAATAAGTTAAGAGTATTTACCTGAGCTAGCTCCTGTCTTAAATAGCAAGAATCTAATAACTCAGCCGTAGTCACTTAAGTAAGCGTAGGTACAATTTACCGGAAAGCTCTAGTCTGGAATGATGGTATAAATAATTAATTAGAATGCTAACGGGTCTTTAATTAAGCTTAGACCGGTTAGTCTTACAGGAAGATACGGTTCGTACGCACTATTAAGCGAAGACCGGAGTAGAATGTGATTTAGACCCGACAAGTTTGGAGACTTGTATAATATGGGTAAACTAAACACATTCTAGATTTTGAGATAAAACCAATAAGGTTTGACCTGTTTCGGCTAATTTATGTAATCTTGTTACATAAACCGAACCGAACGCGTAATAAGCGTAACGGGTATTCATTAGAGCCATCTACAGGTTTCCTAAGTTAATTATGCCTCAAATATGTTGTGACATCAGTAAGATGTCTTTCATTATGCCCGAAACGAATTTAAACACAAACTATGCCCCGTAGGGGTAGTTTGGTCATTTTAAAGGTTGTAAAAGAGTTTAACTGTTTAACTGAGTTACAGGTCTGATGTAAACAGCAAACATACTCAATTTGATGAGTTATAACAGTAGGCTAAAGCATATATGTGAAATTTATCATCTTTGACCAAACTATGCCCCGTAGGGGTATTTTGGTAATTTCACATAAGCCGAAAAGCTCAAAAACGAAGTCTGAGTTAATCAACATTTGCGTACTGTTAAAATATCATAATTTGCCTCATATATCAGTAGGTATCAAACCGGGTATGTCCAATATGATTTTAAGACATACTATGCGTTAAAAACGCTAATTATGGCGATTAGAGGCCATTTCCGGGTTCGATACTTAAATCTGATATTTTTATATTTCCAGAAGGCTTAAAATAATTTATTAATCATATGTGATCAGTAGCAAAAGGTTTGGAGTTGTTTAGATAAGTAAAACTCATTTTATGGCCCGTAAGGGCAAAACCGACAATTACCGGATTAAGCCTACGACTACTAGTTATGCTCAGCCTAAAATTAATTAAAAATCTTTAAAAATCCCAAAATAATATATTACATCAGGGGGTATTAAGTTTGATACCAAAAAGTCGGCTTAACTAGGCTATACGCTAATTACGCCGTTTTATTAACATAAAGCATTAATTTTGCGATATTGAGCATAACTCTTAATCTATAAGTCAAACTGATGTCAAACTTTGCATACAAGTTTATATATCAGTAACTAAGGTTTCTACACTTTTACATTTTCATAAATCTCGTTTTAAGGTAATAAGGGCATAATGGTCAACATATGAGCAATTAACGGAATCATGCGTATTAATCGGATAACTAATGAACCGAGGTGTATAATCACAGAGGGTTATACTATCATGTAACCTGGTCCAAATGAAGCTCTAAGGTATTTCTAAAACATACCTAAACGGGTCAGAACTGAAGTCAAAGCAAAAGTCAAAGCTTTGCGACTTTCGGTTCCGAACCGGGTCTAAACAGGAAATAGTCGGGTTGAACATGTTTGGACATGTTCTTACACTTATTACTAAGTTATAACAATGTTCAAACAGGTTATATATGTTCTAGATAGCTAGTTATGCATAAATGACATTTTAAGCATTATGTTGACTTTTTAATTAAAAGTTTGACCCGACATTTGACCTGGTTAGGATGGTGATCAGGGGAAACCCTTTTGGGGTTTTATTACCCACATAATTACCAACTCATAACTACTTTTGATTCGACTAATCACTGGAGCATTAGTGATTAATCTTAAAGTCAACCGTTAATTACGACGGTTTGACTTTTAAGCTAAAACTAAGCTAAAACTTAATCAAGAAAGGTTTAGCAAACTTACTTAAGTCCTAAGCTTGATTAGAAAGGACTTGGGTCTGCTTTGAAGCTCCAGAAAGGCTCCTCAATTTGCAGATGAAGGTGTGAAGATTTGTTTGCAACTTCATGCCTTTATATAGTGTTTAGATCACCACAAATTCTTGACACCCAAGTCTATGAGTGACCACAACATCTTAACAAGTGTCCCTAGATGTTTAGGGGATGTTTAGGGGCCAAGAAGTATGAGGAAAATCGTTTAAAAGTGAGTTGTAACGCTTAAAATAGACAACAGCCAAGTTGCTGTCGCTGGCAGACTGGTAGCGCACCGCTACGCTTCTGATGTAGCAGTGCGCTAGCCCTCCTCAGGGGCAATTCTTCCATTTTTCAGTTTGCATCCCTGGCTCTTGGTACTCCGAAAGGTCAACTAAGCTTAATTCTTGCATTTTGACCCCTTATTATTTATATACAAGGGCTTTATGACTTATACTCACTTTGCCAAGTCCCTGGACACTTCCGGTTAACCCGAAAAGTCATAACTTTCACCGTTGACGCTTTAACCCCTCGTACACGAATTTGATCATAACTTTCTCATACGATAACGAAACTTTATGAAATTTTAATCGTGCATTCTAGTGAGCATAATTAACCGTTACAAAGCTTTGGGTTTGCTAAAAGGTCACTCAAAAGTATAACTTAAACATGTTGACACATTTAACCCCTGAAGTTTGTAACCTCTCACTTTTAGCTTCGTATGATCTATGATTTATTCGTTTGAAGGTATGAGCATCATGTAGGGCTAATGTGCAATACATTTATTCACTGTTGACATTTAGAACTCATATATTTACATACTTTCCATGATTGTCAACTTTAGTCATTCTAGAACATTATTTCACACTTTCAAACATATGACACGTGTCAACACATTATAGGACGTGGATTTTCGAGGTGTTACATCCTCACCCCCTTAAAATAAATCTCGGCCCGAGATTTACCGAAATAAAGGAAGTATTCTCTGCCTAATAATGGCAACTTACAGATCCAGATAATTGGACTTACCAATCTATTGTCCTAATCAATAGATTGTTTAATATTCCATTTATACAAGGTCTCCAAAGGGGCAGCCTTGATACTTATTTATCAACTTTTATAGAAAAGCTTATCTTAAGGTGAGATGGTTATTTCAACCACTGCTTAACAAATCTTAGGGAATAGCTAATCCTTGCCGTTAGTCGAACAATTCGACTATTTTGGGCAGCTGATGGCAAATTCTTAATCGTTGCCTAAGTAGGGTTGCGGTAACAATGCATAAGCAAAAATGAACCGTCTTTCTTACCCAACCATATCAAACTCTTAGAATATCGAGTTAGGATATATGAATCTATATGTTAGAATTTACTTAATCAGGGTTTCGGTTAATCCATTATCAATATGGAGTTTTCGAAATACTCCAGCCCACAGCGGGATGATAATCTTAATTCTACCTGCCTTCTAGGAGGTAAGCAAGGAAAACTTATGAGAAGATAATCAAGATACAAGGAGGCTACAGAGATTTTTCCATGTCTCAGGCTCCAGTTCATTCATCATTGCTTGTGTCAAATAAGCGACACATTTATGTTATGAGTCCACACATTTCTTTACCAGGGAATATTTGTTTGGACAATTCCATTCTGGATATCTCCTTTGAACACTACTAGTCGACATTAGTACAATATGACCATTGGGATATCTCAGGGGTTCCATGTATTAAACCTCCATGCTGATCAGACATGGAAATAATCTATGGGATACCCTAGGATACGCCAATCCTCATATGGCACCTTCTATCAAACATAGTTTGGCATTCTCAGGTGATAGAAAACAATGAGAAAATAATAAAATAGAATTATATATATTGTCGTACTCTTTCTGGGGAAGAGTACTCCAGATTCTTATGGAAGAATTATCTTCTAGGATGGGAGTCATAGACTATAACTGTCATCGTCTTGAAAGGCGATTCTCTTGACAGAAAGGTAAACCAATTAACATCACTAATGGATGTCTATATATAATTATCGTATCTAATGATATTAGTCATGATCACATTGATCATATTGACTATTAGGTTTGGGTATAATCCCACCATTTTGAATAGGGGATCATAAGGATCATAATGTTTGTGTCTCTTATGGACAATTTATTATAGCCCGTAGGCAATTCCCTTCGAAGGGATATCTATGGTATGATTATCTTTCCAGATGATATTTAGTCGAGATCGTATGGACCCTACCGACTATTATGCTTGGACGTATTCCAACATCTTTAGACAGGGTCAAAGACCACCACTGTCGTTGTCTTATCGGACAACAAATTTAGCCCGTAGGCACTCCATTACTCACGGATGTTTATAACATGATCATCTTATAAGATGATATAAGCCATGATTTCTAGATCATAAGGCAAATTAGGAATTTAAAGATTGCCAATATAGGGATGACTGTTGTGATTTTATCGAATCACATTTGTCAGGAGTGCTAACACGTTCCTAGGTGTTAATAAGGATTTGAATCCCTTGAGTAGGTTTCACCATCTTGGCCGCGTAGGCTAGGTTTCACCTTTTAGATTCTTTTTAAAATGCATACTGGCAGGGGAGGAAGGATATTTATTTTATTCAGGATTTTTATCATAAATCCTAATTTATAAGTAATAATAGCACAAATGGCCTAGTCGCGTAGACAAGTTTAATTTATAAGCCATGATTTCAGAGAATCGAGGCATTAAGGTTTTAATAATAGCACAAATGGCCTAGTCACGTAGACAAGTTTTATTTATAAGCCATGATTTCAGAGAATCGAGGCATTATGATTTATCCTAGTTATACAACATTACGGATAGTAAGGTGGCACAAAGGCCTAGTCACATGGACACTTTTAAATTTTAAGCTATGATTTCAGAGAATCAAAGCATGAAGGTATTCTGGCACAATAGGCCTAGTCACAAGGATATTTATAAATTATAAGCTAGGATTTCAGAGAATCAAAGCCTTGAGGTTTGAACCTAGTTCATTACCTTTTTCTGACAGGGAGTCATAGTTGCCACTGTATTTTGGCTCATGTAGAAATGAGCAAGGCCCGTAGGCATTTTATTACCACGTATGGTTAAAATATGATCATTTTAATTGATGATGTAAACCCAGGATTTAGGGATCATTAAACTGGGTTAGGAATCTTTTGAAGAATCCTTAATTACGTGTGTGATTCCCAACGAATCACATCTGTCAGGAGTGTTAACATATTTATAGATGTTAACAGGGATTCGAATCTTTTAAACAGGTCTTACCATCTTGGCCCGGTCTTAAAATGACCCGAAGGCAAGGTTTCACTTTTAAGATTCTTATTAATATTTACCGCAGAAAAATTTCTGAATTGAACTGTTAATAGGGATCTGAATCTACATTGAGGAACTGCCATCTTGGCCGGTCTTAATATGACCCGAAGCTAGGTCTTGTCCTTTTAGATTTTGCCCTTTTATTATAATGGTAGATCTTGCAAAAGGAATGTTATTAAGGATCAAAATCTAAATTGAGGAACTGCCATCTTGGCCGGTCTTAATATGACCCGAAGCTAGGTCTTGTCCTTTTAGATTTTGCCATTTTATTATAATGGTAGATCTTGCAAAAGGAATGTTATTAAGGATCAAAATCTAAATTGAGGAACTGCCATCTTGGCCGGTCTTAATATGACCCAAGGCTAGGTCTTGTCCTTTTTAGATTTTCCATTTTATTATAATGGTAGATCTTATAATATAGGAATGATATTTTAAACTTAATCGTCCCTTTAAAATTTAAACAAGTATAGGGTTGCCCTAAATGGGACTTCAAAAGAATAATGTCGTCCTCGGAGGGACTGAATGATAAATATGTCCTTATAAGGACTATATACGGAAACGTTCTTCAGCAAAAAGGAGTTTCTTCTTCATTCAATTCCTGAATGCTTTCTCCTTGGTTGAACGTCTCATCCTGGTCGCGGTACGAAGCTCAGCATTTCAAGGCTCCAGACGTGGAGAAATATTTTTTTTTTTATTACAGCTTCTTCGCTTGGCGACGTATAAAAAAAATTTTGGAAGCAAAATTTCCATATTAGGATTTGAGAATAATCCTATGTTAAGTCTAGACTCAGAAGTTTAGATATGTGCAATTGTGTAACTGAGATTAAACACAAAAGGCTAGTGTTTAATTCACTCAGTGTTGGCTCTGATACCAACCTGTCACACCCCGACTTTCCACGTGTCACCGGTGGGCCCGGTGGGGAGTATCGTGACGTAGTTGGCAACATAATAGTCAAACAACACAATATATATAAATGCACAGCGGAAGCAAAAGATAAATATTATTACATTTCCGAATATAAAGTAATATCCAGTATTACAACGGAAAGTAAAGGATCCACAGGCGGATCTTAAAACATATCATTTGTTCAACAGACTTTAGGCGCCTAGAACTTGCAAGATTCCTTAGAACCGCCCTGAGCTTCCAGCTAATTACGTTCAGTACCTGTCACTTAACCCTTATGGAAAATACGTCAGTTTTCACTGGTAAATACACTCAACCGACTCATTTTGGAAAATGATTGAAAATTTATTTGAATGCACTTGGCACAAAATATGTTGACACTTTGATTAAAATGCACAGAGGCAAAATTAATCTTTTATACTTGTATACTTGGGATAAATTATATTTCATGTTATCAGTTTTACATAACTTGCTCTACATACGGGGCCCGGAACTATGCCGGTTCAAGATTAACCGACACACCACTATTCCCTTATTGGGAATCCCTTATTGGGTATACAACTATTCCCTTATTGGGAAGCCCTTATTGGGTATGATAATATTCCCTTATTGGGAAGCCCTTATTGGGTACAATACTATTCCCTTATTGGGAAGCCCTTATTGGGTACAATACATGCCCACAAGGTTAATACCTTTAGTGGATTACATGTTTACAATTATTCCCTTATTGGGAAGCCCTTATTGGGTATAATTAATTAATAACCATATAGCATCTGTCAGGTGTATGCCTACACCCCGTGCTTAGGTCGTGGCCATTGAAATTAATGAGTCAAGGATTATCCAGGACACGGTCGCATTAATCCCCAATGTTTCAGTCAAGCAATATGAATTAAACAGGTTATTTGGATTTCCCGACTCATTGGTCTTTGAATCCCATACCTGAACATGCGGTATTTATATTACCGTATCCCAAGCCCGTAATAGGGAAAATAAGTTAAGAGTATTTACCTGAGCTAGCTCCTGTCTTAAATAGCAAGAATCTAATAACTCAGCCGTAGTCACTTAAGTAAGCATAGGTACAATTTACCGGAAAGCTCTAGTCTGGAATGATGGTATAAATAATTAATTAGAATGCTAACGGGTCTTTAATTAAGCTTAGACCGGTTAGTCTTACAGGAAGATACGGTTCGTACGCACTATTAAGCGAAGACCGGAGTAGAATGTGATTTAGACCCGACAAGTTTGGAGACTTGTATAATATGGGTAAACTAAACACATTCTGGATTTTGAGATAAAACCAATAAGGTTTGACCTGTTTCGGCTAATTTATGTAATCTTGTTACATAAACCGAACCGAACGCGTAATAAGCGTAACGGGTATTTATTAGAGCCATCTACAGGTTTCCTAAGTTAATTATGCCTCAAATATGTTGTGACATCAGTAAGATGTCTTTCATTATGCCCGAAACGAATTTAAACACAAACTATGCCCCGTAGGGGTAGTTTGGTCATTTTAAAGGTTGTAAAAGAGTTTAACTATTTAACTGAGTTACAGGTCTGATGTAAACAGCAAACATACTCAATTTGATGAGTTATAACAGTAGGCTAAAGCATATATGTGAAATTTATCATCTTTGACCAAACTATGCCCCGTAGGGGTATTTTGGTAATTTCACATAAGCCGAAAAGCTCAAAAACGAAGTCTGAGTTAATCAACCTTTGCGTACTGTTAAAATATCATAATTTGCCTCATATATCAGTAGGTATCAACCCGGGTATGTCCAATATGATTTTAAGACATACTATGCGTTAAAAACGCTAATTATGGCGATTAGAGGCCATTTCCGGGTTCGATACTTAAATATGATATTTTTATATTTCCAGAAGGCTTAAAATAATTTATTAATCATATGTGATCAGTAGCAAAAGGTTTGGAGTTGTTTAGATAAGTAAAACTCATTTTATGGCCCGTAAGGGCAAAACCGACAATTACCGGATTAAGCCTACGACTACTAGTTATGCTCAGCCTAAAATTAATTAAAAATCTTTAAAAATCCCAAAATAATATATTACATCAGGGGGTATTAAGTTTGATACCAAAAAGTCGGCTTAACTAGGCTATACGCTAATTACGCCGTTTTATTAACATAAAGCATTAATTTTGCGATATTGAGCATAACTCTTAATCTATAAGTCAAACTGATGTCAAACTTTGCATACAAGTTTATATATCAGTAACTAAGGTTTCTACACTTTTACATTTTCATAAATCTCGTTTTAAGGTAATAAGGGCATAATGGTCAACATATGAGCAATTAACGGAATCATGCGTATTAATCGGATAACTAATGAACCGAGGTGTATAATCACAGAGGGTTATACTAGCATGTAACCTGGTCCAAATGAAGCTCTAAGGTATTTCTAAAACATACCTAAACGGGTCAGAACTGAAGTCAAAGCAAAAGTCAAAGCTTTGCGACTTTCGGTTCCGAACCGGGTCTAAACAGGAAATAGTCGGGTTGAACATGTTTGGACATGTTCTTACACTTATTACTAAGTTATAACAATGTTCAAACAGGTTATATACGTTCTAGATAGCTAGTTATGCATAAATGACATTTTAAGCATTATGTTGACTTTTTAATTAAAAGTTTGACCCGACATTTGACCTAGTTAGGATGGTGATCAGGGGAAACCCTTTTGGGGTTTTATTACCCACATAATTACCAACTCATAACTACTTTTGATTCGACTAATCACTGGACCATTAGTGATTAATCTTAAAGTCAACCGTTAATTACGACGGTTTGACTTTTAAGCTAAAACTAAGCTAAAACTTAATCAAGAAAGGTTTAGCAAACTTACTTAAGTCCTAAGCTTGATTAGAAAGGACTTGGGTCTGCTTTGAAGCTCCAGAAAGGCTCCTCAATTTGTAGATGAAGGTGTGAAGATTTGTTTGCAACTTCATGCCTTTATATAGTGTTTAGATCACCACAAATTCTTGACACCCAAGTCTATGAGTGACCACAACATCTTAACAAGTGTCCCTAGATGTTTAGGGGATGTTTAGGGGCCAAGAAGTATGAGGAAAATCGTTTAAAAGTGAGTTGCAACGCTTAAAACAGCCAACAGCCAAGTTGCTGTCGCTGGCAGACTGGTAGCGCACCGCTACGCTTCTGATGTAGCAGTGCGCTAGCCCTCCTTAGGGGCAATTCTTCCATTTTTCAGTTTGCATCCCTGGCTCTTGGTACTCCGAAAGGTCAACTAAGCTTAATTCTTGCATTTTGACCCCTTATTATTTATATACAAGGGCTTTATGACTTATACTCACTTTGCCAAGTCCCTGGACACTTCCGGTTAACCCGAAAAGTCATAACTTTCACCGTTGACGCTTTAACCCCTCGTACACGAATTTGATCATAACTTTCTCATACGATAACGAAACTTTATGAAATTTTAATCGTGCATTCTAGTGAGCATAATTAACCGTTACAAAGCTTTGGGTTTGCTAAAAGGTCACTCAAAGGTATAACTTAAACATGTTGACACATTTAACCCCTGAAGTTTGTAACCTCTCACTTTTAGTTTCGTATGATCTATGATTTATTCGTTTGAAGGTATGAGCATCATGTAGGGCTAATGTGCAATACATTTATTCACTGTTGACATTTAGAACTCGTATATTTACATACTTTCCATGATTGTCAACTTTAGTCATTCTAGAACATTATTTCACACTTTCAAACATATGACACGTGTCAACACATTATAGGACGTGGATTTTCGAGGTGTTACACTTCCTATATGTTAAGGAATAAAAGTAAATTCATTAGAATCTTCGACCGTTTCAACGCGAACCGTTTCAACCCGTACCGTTTGGACCTGAACCGTTTGGACCCGAACCGTTTCGACACGAACCGTTTCGACGCGAACCGTTTCGGCCCGTACCGCTTCGACCCATACCGTTTCGACCCGTACCGTTTCGACCCATACCATTTCGAATCGAACCGTTTCGACCCGTACCGTTTCGACGCGTACCATTTCGACCCGTACCGTTTCGAATCGAACCGTTTCGACCCGTACTGTTTTGACCCGTACCGTTTCAACGCGTACCGTTTCGACCCGTACCGTTTCGACGCTAACCGTTTCAACCTGTACCGTTTCGAATCAAACCGTTTCGACGTGTACCGTTTCGATCCGAACCGTTTCGACGCGAACCGTTTCGACCCGTACCGTTTCGAATCAAACCGCTTCGACCCGAACCGTTTCGACCCGAATTGGTGGTTGTGGGTGCCGCGGTGATGGATTCCAATTCTGTTAGGATCTGAGTTTGGATTGATTGTGTTTTACGTTTGAAATAAGATGAAAGATGAATGAGTATTGCAGGGGAATATAAATGGAGACAATCTTTGCACACGATCAAACAGGAGAATTGCTTTCAACACACATTTTCACAAAGAACCAAATGATTGAATTTATTTCAACTATGATTACAATGCATGCATGTAACAAACTCCCCCTCAGCCTGAGCTCACAGTAATTGTTCGTACAGGAAGAGAGATGGTGAAGAGCTAATAGAACAGCACAGGGTACTGTTCTATTTATAGGCACGCCCAAACCACTGTGGCATCTTTGCTGACGTCACCATGAAAGTGACATCTAACGTCCTAACAAACTCTAACAACTGATCTGTTACAAACACTGCTGTGCTATCTACTGATTACATTACATTACATAAGAAAAGCTAAACTACTGCTTTATCCTTCCACTGTTGTGAACCCAGCAGTACTTGATATATTCAGCAGTGCTTGACCCATAGCAGTAGATTGATCAGCAGAGCTTTAGTCTTCATCAGTCTTTGACTTGATCAGCAGTTGTAGGTCGGCAGTTGTAAAGATCAGTGGATTGGAGGTCATCAGATGTTGAAACCACTTTCAAGGGGAGAGACTTATATACATAACATCTGCTTATTTTGGATCCACTGCTCTGATCCAGTTTTGGCTTTAATTATATGTTCATCTGATAGGGTTCAATCCCAACAATCTCCCCTGGAACAGATAATGCCAAAACTCTTCATTATTGTGGAGCTTTATTGCCTCATCAACAGTTCCCTTATTGCCCTTTGAGTTGTAACTCAAAGTCTAAGGCATCTGTGTCATCTTCATCCCTGCACAGTGGAAGATCAAGGAGATCCTGCAGATCTTCAAGACTTAGGCCAAGTGCTTGTTCCCTTGATATTTTCTTCACTTCTCCACTAGACTTGATCACAGTCAGTACATGGGACTGTTTATCAGTTTTCCACTTTAGTACTTTTGAGTCTGGTGGGTTTCTTGGGAGATTTTTATTAGATGAGGAGTTTGGAGATGCAGGTCTAGTGATGACTGACTGAGCAGTGCTTTGAGCTTTAGTAAGTTCAGGAATATCAGCCATCATTTGTTTGAGAACCATTTTTAGCACTTCATTTCCAGCAGCTATTTCTTCTGCTGTCTCTGCATCCATCTGTTTTTGCCTTCTTCTTTGATAAAGAAATGCACCATGTGGAGCAGTGGCTCTCCTGATTTGCAGCTTTGGTGGTCTTGTTGAAACCTCTGCTTCAGGATAGTAAGGTTTTTGTGGAATCTTTGGATTTTTCTTCCTTAGATCCTCCAACCTTTTGTAAGTGACCCTGACTTTGTCTTCTTTCCACCTCATTACTTGGTTTTTAGACCCAAACTCAGCTATTATTAATTCCTCTTTCATTCTCCTCAGCTCCAATGCCTTATCAGGTACATTCTTCTTGTACTTTGACCAATCAGGAGGAGTATGTTTAACCTTGTTTTTTGATCATGTCTTGTATCCTGGCCGCTTCACTTTCAAGCTCAGGAATTGTCCATTCTTTGTACATGTGTTTTTCTCCCTTATATTTCTTATAAGCCATGATATTCTCAATGTAGTCTTTTCTCAGGGATTCATCTGCTCTTTCTGATATTTGCTGACAAGCATTCTTTGCAAACTGCTCCAAAGATTTGACTTGTGTGAGCAGAAATTGATAATGCCTTTGTATTTCTTTGTCAGACTTTCCTTGTGAATTTTTCTTGGAGATATCCTCTGCCTGTTGAGCCTTAACTTTTAAGTATTCTTCAATGTTGTTAGGCCTGGGATATCCTTCAACAGATGGCAAACTCCTTTTAGCAGGGTTATCCTCAAAGTAGAAGGATTTGATCTCTTCTCTGACTGCAGCAAGTTCTAGAGGATATTGAACACCTGCAGGAGTAATGTCAGTAATTGGTTTTTGAAACTGAGCTGATGAGAGTGGAACAGGATTTGGTATAGTAACAAGTGATAGAGGTTGTGAAGATGTTGGTGGTGGTGAAGTATCATCATCTTTCAGAATTAACCTTCTCCTTTTTGGTTGAGGAGAGGCTGATGATGTTTTGGATGGATCAGTGGTGGTGATTTGAGTGGTAGTTATTGTAGTGGAAGTGATTGGTGGCTGACTAACAGCTGTTGAAACAACTGGTGTTTCAACCACTGTTGACATTACAACAGATGTTGTGACATCTGTTGTCTTCTGCTTTTTGGTAGGAGATGAAGGTGGTGTTGATGATATTTTAGGTGGTGAGGTGATCTTTGGTGGTGGTGGTAAGACAGTGGTTATGGTGTGTGTTGAAGTGGTGGCAGGGGTTTGGCTAGCAGTTGTTGAAACTACTGAAGTATCAGCAGCTGTTGATACAGCAGGTGTTACAACAGCTGTTTGGGTGGAAGATTGATGTTTGGAGCTTTTGGAAGGTGGTTTGGAAGCATGCTTTGTGGGTCTGGATGGTGTGTGTTTAGGTTCCCTCACTTTTCTAGTGGGATTCTTTCTTTTTGGCTCAGGATTTTTGTCATCCTTTGGCTCAGAAATACCCTGCTCATTCAGCTCCATAAAAGCTCTTTTCTCCTCATTCCACCTGGATTTATCCTTTGCCTCTCTATCCCTTTTTACACTTGCTTTTGCTTCAGCAAGTGCATTTGTGGTAACATCAATCTTTTTACTAGCATCTGGCAAGGGAATGTCTTTAGTCATGCTATCTTTTTGTGGTTTAATATAAAGACCATCTTCAACTCCCTTCTTCTTCCACTGCTTGATTTTCTCCCCCTTTTTGGCATTATCTGGTGGTGGGTTATCAATAAAGAGAACAGTGGGAGGAGCAGTGCCAGTGGTGTTCAGTATGTGGGCCTTTATAGCCTTGATGTCAGCTTGGGTATCTTTAAACCTTGACTCCATCATGTTTCTCAGCTTTTGAACATGTATCTCATGCTGCTGATCAGCCAATTGTCTTTGATGTTGGAGTAATGGTTGAAACAAAGTCCATAACTCATTTGCAGCAGGTGCAGGTTGTGCAGGTGCTTGAGCTGGAGCAGCAGTGGTTGGTTCCTTTTGAACTTTCAACAACAGTTGCAGCATATCTTTAATTTCTGCAATAGAGGTATCCAGTTTATCAATTATGTCCGTCAATTCTCGGTACATTAAACCATCACCCAACTTAATAGGATCATCTGATTTCCCACTTACAGTGGTTGTAACAGTGGTTGATTCAGGGAGTGTACTCCAAAAATCATCCACTGATGCCCCTTTGTCTTGGAACTGGGGACTTCTTCCTTCAAAAAGAGAAACACTTTTTAGTGAACCAGTAAAAACTGGATACACAGGTGTTTTCAGGGAAGAAATTGCCTCCAAGGAAGTCTTATAGATGTAACCACTGTCCAAATGCAAACCAGTGGGTTCAGCACTTGTAGTGGCTGCTTCACTTAGACTACCACCAAGAGTTACTTGTAACTCAAGGGGTGTAACCTCCTCAGGTGTTGTTGGTGGGTTAGCAATGATTGATACATCAGACCCAGTCACTTGTTGAGGTATGTTCTCATTGACAGGTGAGTGAGAAGGACTGGTTTGTGCCTGGTTCAAATCAAGAGCATCCAACAAGATTTTTGTTTGTGGGGGAATTGTGGAGGTGAGGTTGGGTGTAGAAAGGGAATTGGCCCCGGGCATTGGGCTATGGATGATGGAAGCAAGTGATTCCAGAGCATCATATTGTGGTGTCCCTATATGTACAACCTGTTCTTTTTTAGAAGAAGCAGGAGGAGTTTGAGGTATGGGTTGAGATATTTCTACCATCTGCTGTGAGGAAGTAGCAGCAGTGGTTTCTTGTGACTTTTGTGCTGTCACTGGTAGTTGCTCTGGTATCTCATCTTCCAGAGTTGCCTTTGATTTGGGTTTGGGGGGCTTTTGAGTTTTCTTTTGGCGTGGCTTTTTGGTGATTTTAGGTGTGGGTTTCACAGCAGTTGTTTTGCTGCTGTGATCACCTAGAGCAGTGGGCTCAGCAGCAGATACCTGAGGAGCAGTGGTAGCTGCTAAATTCTGCTCAGGTACCTCTGCTTGTGTTTTGCAAGGTGTTGATAATCTTGTAAAAGTTTCAGCAGTTAAGCTGTTTATGTTAAAAGAATCACCTTGGGTGAGCACATGTGCATCATCCTTTCCAAATTTCTTTTGAAAGTAATAACTTAAGAACCTTGGAAATAATAAAAATGATTTTGTTGAAACATTTTTTACCATGTCATCAAAGATTTCCTGGGAATAGTTAAAATTTTCATTTTGTAGAATGGCATATCCCAGGTATTGAATCTTTAATGGTATCTCATTAAAAGCAGTTGTTTCGTTTGAAACACACATTAACAGGGTATGGAATAAAAATCTTGTTGCAGGAGGGAAGTAACCTTTTTGTAAGGTATCCCTCTTCATTTTTTCTGCATACCCCCTTTCAAGAAAATCAGTTTGATATTCGTTTTTAGGGAAAAAGGTTTTACCTTGCTGATCATCAAGTTCGAATACCCCTGAAATGGATTGTGGTGTGATTTTGACTATTTTACCCATGAGAGAAGAATTAATGGCTATGATGTCTTCACCTTGTATTTCAAGAGTAGCATTTTTCCAAAATTCTCTCTGGGTTTTCAGAAAAATCGGAGCATCTGCTGTCAACAAAGTTTTGTACTTTGAAGCTGACATGATGTCGATGATGGAATCGTAGATATCGATGGTGCCGGGTTTTGTAAGGAGACCCAGATAATTGTGAGGAGCTTTGTATGGAATTTCGATGGGTGTGGTAGCTTTTTTAGAAGATGATTTTGAGGTGGATTTCGCAGATGACTTTGATTTTGTCATTTTGATGAAGGAAATCGATGAAGGATTTGAGAGAAAGAGATGGAAACTGCTTTGAGAAAGGAATTTTTGTGAATTCGATTCGACAGTAAAACCCTGTTTGGGGGTTTTGCTCAAGGTTTTAAAGTGAAAAAGTGAATGCTGACATGGCAGCGGTTACAAAAGATCTGACCGCTATGTACTGTCCACGTGCCAACCCCTGATGAAATGAAGGACAAGTGTTTTTATGAAAACCACTAATGGAATAAGATCAGTGGTTGTAACGATAACAATGAAGGCAGTGGGTGATTTTTACTATCAGTGGATAGCATATCAGTGGATAAAACACTGATTTTAGACAACAGTGTTTATCAAGGAAGTGAGAGAACAGGGGTTGACTTTCAACAGTGGACAGACTTTTAAGTAGAACAGACTTTTGAACAAAACAGTGGTTATGGCAGACTTTTAAGGATTTAATGAAAAATTCATTTTTAGCTATTTTTAAGGATGGATTTTTGATTTTCTGAAAACATTTTAATGCTTTTATTCATAGAAAAACAAGATTTTGCCTGTTATTCCATGTTTAGCATGCCAATCCTAGAGATCAAGCTTTCAAAGGTGGATGTGTCTAATGCTTTGGTTAGCACATCTGCCAGCTGATCTTTAGTTGGAACATGGTGCAGAGAAATCAAACATTTTTCATAGCAATCCCTCGCAAAATGATGTCTGATATCAATGTGTTTGGTGGTTGAATAGGAAACTGGATTTTTGATGTTATTTTCTGCTGCCTGACTATCCAACATGAGAGGAGTCTTTAGGGCAGTGATACATAATCCAGCAACTGATTTTGAAGCCAAAGCAGTTGGGCTGTACAGCTTGCAGCAACTATATATTCTGCCTCAGCAGTGGATGTGGAAACAGCTGCTTGCTTTTTGCTTTGCCAAGACACTAAACAATTGCCTAGGAATTGGAACCCTCCTGAAGTGGACTTCCTTGTCTTGTCACATCCAGCAAAGTCACTATCTGAGAAACCTGAAAGCTCAATTTTACCATCAGCTGGATACCAGATACCAAGTGTGGGAGCACCTTTTAGGTATCTGAATATCCTTTTTACAGCAATAAGGTTTGACTTTCTAGGGGCTGACTGGGATCTTGCACAAACACATGTTGCAAACATGATGTCTGGCCTAGATGAGTTAGGTACAATAAAGACCCAATCATGCTTCTATATAAAGTTTGATCAACCAAATCATCTTTTTCATCAGACATGACAATTTTATTGGTTGCAATGGGTGTACTGCATGGTTTACAGTCATCCATCTCAAATTTCTTTAAAAGTTCTTTAGCATATTTGCCTTGATGGATAAAAGTGCCATTTTGCAGTTGTCTAACTTGGAGACCAAGAAAGCACTGGAGTTCACCCATTGCACTCATTTCAAACTCAGTTGTCATGAGTTGCCTAAACTCTTCACACATTTTATTACATGTGCTTCCAAAGATGATGTCATCCACATAAATCTGGACAATCATCAAATCCTTTCCTCTCCATTTTAAAAACAAGGTTTTATCTATTTTACCTCTTGTGAAACCAATGGATAGTAGGAAAGTGGAGAGAGTTTCATACCAGGCTCTTGGTGCTTGTTTCAAGCCATACAAAGCTTTATTTAGCGTGTAGACATGATTTAGATTAAATGGATCCTCAAAGCCTGGAGGCTGACAAACATAAACCTCTTCTTGAATCTTACCATAGAGGAATGCACATTTGATATCCATTTGATACACCTTGATGTTGTGGTTGACAGCAAAGGCCAGAAATAGTCTGATAGCTTCAAGTCTTGCTACAGGGGCAAATATTTCATCATAGTCAATGCCCTTTTCCTGTCTGAACCCTTGAACCACAAGCCTGGATTTATTATTGACAACAATACCCCTTTCATCAGTTTTATTTTTGAAGACCCATTTTGTGCCAATAGGACTCACACCCTCTGGCAATGGTACAAGCTCCCAAACTTGTTGTCTTCTAAACTGTTGGAGCTCCTCTTGCATGGCTTCTACCCAGCTGTTGTCTTTTAGTGCCTCTTGGTACTTAACTGGCTGATGGAGAGATATGAAACCAGCAAAAAGACAAATGTTTTGGGATTGACTTCTTGTGAGCTCCCCTTCATTGATGTTGCCAATGATTTGGTCAGGTGGATGAGATTTCAAGAAGATAAGATCTCCTTGGTATGGAACAATGGCATTAAGTGGGGAAGGCTGCAGATGTGAATCATCTGAGCTAACCACTGCTGGTGACTTTGATGATCCAGTAGTGGCTTCAAAAGGTGGTGGAATAGGAGGTAATGGTGTGGACACATGCTGACTTTGATCCACTGTTTGAGGACTTTTATCATCAGTGTTTGATGATGTGGAAGCAGTGGTTAATGGGCTACTTTGGTCAACAACTGTTGAGGTAGCAGTGGTTGAACTTTGACAGATGTTTTGAACATCTGCTGCTCTTCCACTTGATGCAGGCTTTTGTTGTGGGATAATGATTTCATATCCATAGTCTGATAATGAGTTTTCTGATGGACCTGCATTGTTAGTCTTGATAGCAGTATTTTCAAAAGTGAATTTATCAAGATCAAATAATTCTGCAGGATTTGCAGGGATTTTCATTGAAGAGAGTTCATTGAACTTCACATTCAAAGTCTCTTCCACTACTTTGGTCCTTGTGTTAAACACTTTGTAGGCCTTAGCAGTGGTTGAGTATCCCAAATGATATCCACTGTCTACTTTGGCTCCAAATTTTGAAATAGAATCTTTTAAGTTCAAAATGAAGCATGGGCAGCCAAACACTTTAAAGTATGAGATCAGTGGTTTGATTTTATACAGAAGTTCATAAGAAGTCTTTTGATGCCTGGGGTTGATTAAAACTCTGTTTTGGACATAGCAAGCAGTGTTTACTGCTTCTGCCCAAAAAGTTAATGGCAAACCTGAATCTGCAAGCATAGTTCTGGCAGCCTCAATCAAATTCCTCTTCTTTCTTTCAACAACCCCATTTTGCTCTGGTGTTCTTGGAATGCTGTACTACCTTACAATTCCTTTTGACACACAGAAATCATTTAACTCCTTATTCCTGAACTCTGTGCCATTGTCACTCCTGAAGATTTTTACTGGAAGATCAAACTGCTTTTCAACCTGTTTCACAAAGTCTTGCAGAATGCTTGCAGTCTCATCTTTAGAGTGTAAGAAGTAAGTCCATGTAAACCTAGAAAAGTCATCAACAATAACCAAGCGATATCTCTTTTTCTTAAGACTCATGACTTTAACTGGGCCAAACAAATTCATATAAATCATTTGCAAGCATTTGGTTGTTTTGGACTCTTCAATTGATTTGTATGAGCTTTTATGTTGTTTTCCTTTTAGGCAGGAAACACAATGCTTAGGACAGGAGAACAATTTTTGAGGTAAACCTCTTACTAACCCCTGTTTTGAAATGGCAGTGATTGTCTTGAGATTTGTGTGCCCCAATCTCCTGTGCCATAATTCTGCCTCTTTGTTTGAGGCAGCTGAGAACAGACAAGCATCAGTCCTGGGGCTCTCTTTTGACATATCACCTACATAAATATTGCCACTTCTTTGAGCAACAATTTTGGTTTTTCCAATTTTTATTATTGCTTCAATCTTTTCAACCATTTCTGGTCCAACAATCCTACAACAGTCCTTTGTGAAAAATGAGCCATAGCCCTTATCACTCATTTGAGAGACACTCAGGAGGTTGAATTTTAGATTGTCTATTAGATTGACATTTTCAAATTTTACATTACCAGACTGCACTGTACCAGACCCCAGAACTTCCCCTTTACTATTATTACCAAAGGATATATCACCCCATCCATGGATTTTGAAATCTTTGAGTAGGGCTTTACATCCTGTCATGTGCCTGGAGCCTCCACTATCTACATACCAAAGGCTATTTAAGCATGCAGAAGCTCCCTGCACATGAGGTAAAAGGATTAGTTCATTAAGGTCTCCAAAGCCAATAAGGCTTTGGATGGGGTCTCAACAGTGTCTGGGATGAGTTCAGGTGCATGGACCGTGGTTAGCTCAGAGGTTTGAACATTTTTGGGAATGTTTTTCTCTAACCACTGTTGGGGTTCTTGACCAATCACCTGCTGATAACCAAAATGATACCTATTCACTCTTGGTTTAGAAGGCTTTTTGTAAGCCTCATAAACATGTGGTATCCTTTGGTATGATGGTTGTCCCTTACCTCTTCTGTATTGATTGGTAGGGGGTGCATCAGTCACCTGAACATCTCTTTTGACAGATGTTTGGTTTACCTGTTTTGTGACAGCTGTTTGGACTGGCACAAACAGTGGTTGATTTTTGGTGAATTTGACAGATGATGTTGATGAACTTAAGGATGTTTTTGCAGTGTACTCATTCTTTTTTACATCAAAGTTTTTGAGATACACACATTCTTGAGTTTGTGATTTGTTTTACCACATATGGTGCAGCTCTCAGCAGGTTCAATTACACTTGTTTTGTTGAGATCATATGCTTTTAGATGAAAACAATCTTTTGTTAGATGGTTCCTTTTTTCACAGAAATCACAAAACAAGTTTTTAACTTTTTCTCTTCTTTTCTTCTTCTCAGACTCCTTAGCAACAGAGTTTTGAACCACTGTTGGGATGTCTTTGAGAGGAATAACCTTTGCTTTAGGAGCTTTTAAACCATCAGTGGTTGTGAAATCCATTGGTTTGAAGTTTTCAAGGATGTCACACTCATCAGACCATGTGGGTTTAAATTGGTATTTCTCAATTTCCTCAAAAGTTAAGGATCCCACAGATCTTTCCAGAGTTATTTTGTTACCAAGTTTGTCAGTTATTTTAACCTCTTGGCCATCCTTTTTTGTGTGAATAACTTCAACAGTGGATTGAACAGATTCTTTTAAAGCATTGTTTTCAATTTCATCATGTTTTCTAAAACCAACACCAAATTTCACATTGCTTTTGATCTGTTTTTCAAGCATGACCTCATAACCTTTGCAAGACTCTACCCATTTCTCACAAGTGACTTGGGTGGATTCCAACTCCTTTTTACAAACTTGATATTTTTCTACCATAGTTTGGAGTTGATTCTTGGTTATGCTCTGTTCATCTTTGAGACTGCAGATCTCTTTATCTTTTTCAGCCAATTTGTTTTTAAGTTCTTTTAAAGACTTTTCAAATTTGACTTCATCATTCAACACTCTATCCCTAAGGTTTTCATTCACCTCTTTAATGTTAGCAAATGCTATAATGCACTTGTCTGAACACAGATTTTCAAGAACCTGAGATGATACCTTAGCTGCAGCCATCATGGCACAATCACATTGATGATTATTTTCTTCATCAGCTCTCTCTTTTTTCACACCTTCTTTCTTCTCTTCCTTTTCTTCTTCTTTGGACCAGGGGTCAACCAAAGGTTCAATCAGGGTTTCTGAATTTTCTCCCAGCAGTAGTTCACCAGCAACAACAGTAACCACTGCTTCAGCAACTTCATCCACTGTTTCAGTACTTGTTTACCCCTTTTCAGCATCCAGCTCTTCTGGTATTGACTCTAATGCCATAAGACAGAATTCATCATTAGAAGCATCATTAGTAGCATAGAGTGCAAAATTTTCATCCCCTAGCTCATCAGGTAAGCTGCTCCAGTCAACAAAGCCTTGGGTGAAAAAGCTTTGCTGATCTGGTTGAACCACAGTTGGTGGTGCAACTTGTTGTGGTGCAACTGGTTGCACTTGAACCTGAGGTACAGGAGCCTGAACATACTGAATTTGAGGGACAGTGGTTTGAACATAATGCACAGGAACAAGGTTTACATAATGAGCAGTGTTTACATGGGCAACAGGGGTATAATGGGAATAGTGCACAGTGCTTTGATTTTGTGGCCTAGGGTTTGAGCTGGGATGAGTAACAATTGGACCAGTAGTTTGACTCCTACCTTCCCTAGCAAAATGTCCTAGCCTATTGCACTTATAGCACTTAATCTTTGACTTATCCAACCCCACTTTTAAATTCCCATGTAACCCTGGGAATTTTCTCCCTGTCCTTTTATAAAATTTGCTTGTTCTTACACTAAGCAAAGTCAGTTGATGCAAAATGTCCATTTCTTCAAGATCAGTTGGATCAAAGTGCTGTAAGTCATTGAGTTCAAAGCACAAGTTATCTGACATCTAGTTTTCACAATTTGCAGTAAAAGCATAATTTGCAGAGTGAGAATCAGAGTTGTTAAAGTTTCCACCAGCAGTTATGTCAATATAATGATCATAACTCTGATCCTTACTACTGCTACCAGATTCTTCCTGACCAAAAAGAGCTGTGCTACCAAATGCATAGTCATCAGCAACTTTACCAGATTCTTGCAACTTCTTTTTCTGGTTTAACTCCCTTTCATAGGTCAAGAGTCTACCATGAAGTTTGGTTAGGGTCAGATCTTTGAACTCAGCTGAGTTTCTAGTTACGAAAGCAGTTGTATCCTATTTTTCAGGTAGTGATCTAAGGAACCTGCTATTTTGTGTAGAATTAGCAAAAACAACCTTAACAAGCCTTAGCTCACTAATGAGACAACTGAATCGCTCAAACTGTTGAGTCAATGATTCACCCTTAATGTGATAAAAGGTTTCATACTGCTGATTCAGAATTTCCCTATTGTTTTCAATTACTTCTTCAGTTCCCCCAAATTGTTCCTTCGGTGCATCCCATAATTCCTTGGCACTGTTACAGTGTAACAGCCCCACATAAATTTCATTGGGTAATGCAGATGCAATGATGCTAAATGCTTTGACATCGAGTTCAAACTTTTGAAAATCAGTTTCAGTATAGTTTTCAGGTTTTTTAGGTTCGAACTTCTTTGTATCCTCAGCACTTGGCACCACGTGAACATGTGGTCCAAAAACAACAGATCTCCAACATCCGGTATCCTGTTGAGCAAGGATGTGACCCATCCTTCTCTCGCAGATGTTGTATTCATTACGTTTAAGCATGGGTGGTTTGAAAAGTGAACCGATGTTATTCTTATCATCTTGTGATTGTGACGTCATCCTGGTTGTTTTACAGGCACTGATTAATCAACTTTGATGGTGATTAAACCTTGCTCTGTTTTTCAACAAAACGAACAACTATCAGTATCAATGATTTTGAGCTGAACTATTTACGTCAAAATGATTGTTAGATCAAATTTGACTGTCCGAGCTCTGATACCAATTGTTAGGATCTGAGTTTGGATTGATTGTGTTTTACGTTTGAAATAAGATGAAAGATGAATGAGTATTGCAGCGGAATATAAATGGAGACAAACTTTGCACACAATCAAACAGGAGAATTGCTTTCAACACACATTTTCACAAAGAACCAAATGATTGAATTTATTTCAACTATGATTACAATGCATGCATGTAACATACTCCCCCTCAGCCTGAGCTCATAGTAATTGTTCGTACAGGAAGAGAGATGGTGAAGAGCTAATAGAACAGTACAGGGTACTATTCTATTTATAGGCACGCCCAAACCACTGTGGCATCTTTGCTGACATCACCATGAAAGTGACATCTAACCTCCTAACAAACTCTAACAACTGATCTGTTACAAACACTGTTGTGCTATCTACTGATTACATTACATTACATAAGAAAAGCTAAACTACTACTTTATCCTTCCACTGTTGTGAACCCAGCAGTACTTGATATATTCAGCAGTGCTTGACCCATAGCAGTAGATTGATCAGCAGAGCTTTAGTCTTCATCAGTCTTTGACTTGATCAGCAGTTGTAGGTCAGCAGTTGTAAAGATCAGTGGATTGGAGGTCATCAGATGTTGAAACCACTTTCAAGGGGAGAGACTTGTATACATAACATCTGCTTATTTTGGATCCACTGCTCTGATCCAGTTTTGGCTTTAATTATATGTTCCTCTGATAGGGTTCAATCCCAACAAATTCATTTGACAACCAAACACAACAAAAAACACAACAAAAATGGAATTGAGATTCAAATTCCAACAATTTCCAATTTCAATTGGAATGTTTAAATTGCAAATCCAATTCCTTCAAATTCTAATTCCTATAAAAATTCCAATTCCAATTCCAAATCATTCCGTGAACCAAACACCCCCTTAGTTACTTCAAGATCATGAGAACATGCTTTAAAAACTATTTTTCATGTTTACATAAAGACTTTTCAAGTTCATCTTCAAGTTTAACCATGGATCTTTCAAGATCCATGCTTAAACTTGTTAGATCTAAGCTTCTAACAAGCTTTCACATGTTGGATCTAACAAAAAACACAAAAGATTCAACACTCACAACTTCATCACATAGATCAAACAACTTCAAAACAACTCATTTTTACTTAGATTCATGTTACCATCTTTTAAAGTTTAGGTTCTTTGATGGTGTGACTTGTACATACTTATAACATGAAGTAAAATAGTGTTTAGAAGGCTTACTACTAGCTCTAGTGGCTAGGGAAGTGGCACAAACAAGAAGAAGATGAAGAATGATGAAGATGAGTGGTTAAAAGCTCCACAAGAAGGTCCTTCAACTTCTATCACTTGTAGATTCCTTAGATCACCTTCCTTCACCTCAAGCTTGGAATGGTTGTAAGATGATTGAAAATGAAAATGTGTGGGTGGTGGTTGTTGGCCGTAAGGTGTAGAGGCAAGAGAGGGGAAGATGAAGTTTGAAAGTTATGAAATGATCTTGTTTCCTTCAACCAATGGTCTTTTAACACAACCTTCCAACACTTGTTTAACCACGGGTTTAAATGTCCCATATCTATTGCACATTAGGAATATTATAATGAAAAGGGAGTGGGGCCATGTTGGGGCCAGTTACCAAAGAGGGGGGGGGGGTTAAGTGTAATTTTTGGAAGATGTGGGTAGAAGATGTAAAATGGAAGGTTAAATGTAAGGTTAAGTGTGTTTAAGTGTTTTTATGATTTTTAAGGTGTTTTATCACTATAACTAGCTTTAAATCATAAAAACAATGCTTCTAGTATATTTTTGGTGTTTTGGGTAGTGTCCGGTTAATCGTTCAGTTATCGGTTCGTTAAAGTGCTAAATAGTGCATTTTTACAAGGTATGAAGTACCTTTTGTGACCATTTTCATTCCCGACACTTTACAAGTTATTCTCGAAACTAAAACATAAATTCTGCATGTTATTTTGTTGTTTTATTGCTGAATTTTGCTGATTTCTGTAAAAATCTGCATTTAAAGTGCGTTTCGGGCAGTTTTTAGTGCTTGTTTTAGCTTCCGGAAAGTGTTTATGTTAACCCTTGTTCCTATACTTGGGTTTTAATGTATTTTTGATGCTGGACCTACATCTAGGCCCTAAATTGTCACGGCCCCCGGCCCGGTTTGACCCGTTTCAGGAGTCGCGGGACAGAAAATCCCGTGGTATTTATTTAATTAAGTTGACAGTGGAAGTTTTCTTCAGGATCTTTTAAAAACTGCAATTTCCTGATTATTTTATTTCACAACTTGGGATGAAATCCCGGTAATTTACAATCATAAGATTTCACGGAGAAATCTTTTATTTTACAAAACATGTTTATTTATTTTATATTGAGCCACTTCCTTAAGCTTGTAGTGCTTCACGGCACTTTTCCTTGATCACAACAGATTACCTGAAACATGTTTGAAAAAGGTTTTGTCAGCGGGAAATACTGGTGAATCTTTCATTTTACTAAAACGACACGTTGTTATAATTTACAGTATTAAGAGCGATTACAATGTTTCTGATATCAAACCAACTACCCACGGTATTTTGTCACTCGACCCATTGGCCCTCTCATTGTCCAATGGTGTCTGTGACTATGGTCATATCACCCCTTGGCTGCCCCAATGGTGAAGATTATCAAGTAATGTATACAAAACCCCACATACCGGCTGTACGTTTGGTGATTACAAAGACTTAATCCCTGTAATTATAACTTTGAAAACATTTTAAGAATTTATAAAGCACTTTGATAAAAAGAGAATGACTCACATTGCAGATTTAATTTGAGCAAAGCCTAGCCTACTGATTAGCCTTTTAACCTAAATTTAATAACATGCACACAACTCGGTTAGTAACTTAATACAGCATTTACGATAACTCACGAGATTAAACCCTCACATCGAATGACAAAGTGCGATACTTAAACATCCATCGATTTAACGACGAATGACAAAGCATAAACCCTGATGTGGGCAGCACTTAAACATCCATTGGATAGTTTAATCGATCGGACATTGAATCGTAGCAGCGATCGAGTTATTACCCTGTTTTGCGGCAGCGATTCGTGACCGTGTGTGTGTTTTGGACTGTTTCTGCTATATCTCAGCATATATTTTGAGTTTTAACGTCGTTCAAGTGCCCAAATTCCAGTCCCAAACCCCACTATTTATAGTCAAAATTTGACCCCCTCGCGTGACGCGAGGGGTACCCCTCTGGGCGTCGCGTGGCGCGAGGGGTCCCTATTTACCATAGGGTAGCTACGTGTGTTTGTAGGCTTGCTGAGTCGACAGAATTGTAAAATTCGAATTTGACAGCGTTTTATGTGGATAATCGTAACTAGGGTTTTACCCCCCCTGAGTTTTAGGGGCCCTGATCCTGATTCTGATTATTCTGAAAATTTTAGGGTTTGTGCAGAATCACTTGGGTGTCTCAATTAGGGTTTCCTTTTGGACAAAATAAAATAATAATTAGGACTTTTGATACGAGTTGTTACATCCTCCCCACCTTAATAAAAATCTCGTCCTCGAGATTTACTGGAATAATTGAGGATACTTTCGCTTCATTTCTGATTCCAGCTCCCAAGTGTATTCAGCTCCTCTATTTGAATCCCACTTTACTTTAACTAGCACTAGTCGTTTGTGTTTGAGAAACTTCACTTTTCTGTCTTCTATCTGAAGAGGTTTCTCAACAAATTTTAACTTTTCATTTACCTTTATGTCTTGAAGAGGTACTACCAAAGATTCGTCTGATAGACACTTCTTGAGGTTGGATACATGAAATACATCATGTACTCCAGCTAACTCTTCTGGTAGTTGTAAACGATAAGCAACTGGTCCTATACGTTGGATCACTGGAAATGGTCCTACGTATCTTGGACTTAGTTTTCCTTTCTTACCGAATCGAACAACTCCTTTCCAAGGTGAAACTTTCAATAGCACTTTATCTCCTACTTGGAATTCCAACGGCTTCCGTCTATTATCTGCATAGCTCTTTTGACGATCTCGAGCAGTCTTCAGTCTTTCCTTGATTTGTGTAATCTTGTCGGTCGTCTCTTGCACTATTTCAGGTCCTGACAATTGACTTTCTCCTATTTCTGCCTAACAAACTGGAGTTCTGCACTTTCTTCCATATAGTGCCTCGAATGGGGCAGTTTCGATACTTGAATGATAACTATTGTTATAGGAGAATTCAATCAAAGGTAAGTGATCATCCCAGTTTCCACCAAAATCTATCACACATGCTCTGAGCATGTCTTCCAGAGTTTGTATCGTCCTTTCACTTTGCCCGTCTGTTTGTGGATGATATGCAGTACTCAGATTTAGTCGAGTTCCCATTGCTTGTTGGAAACTTGTCCAAAAATGAGAAGTAAAACGACTATCCCTATCTGATACAATGGAGAGTGGAACTCCATGTAAGCATACTACTTCATCTACATACAACTTGGCCAACCTTTCCATGCTAAAGGTTTCTTTCATAGGTAGAAAGTGAGCTGATTTGGTTAATCGATCCACAATTACCCAAATCGCATCATTACCTTTTCTGGTCTTGGGTAACTTAGTAACAAAATCCATTGTTATAAGCTCCCATTTCCATACCGGCATCTCTAATTGTTGTAGTAGACCTGAAGGTTTCTGGTGTTCTGCTTTAACTTGTGAACAAGTAAAACACTTAGAAACATATCTAGCTATATCCTTTTTCATGTCTATCCACCAGAAATTATTTCTTAAATCTTGGTACATCTTATTGTTTCCTGGGTGCATGGTATATCTAGATTTATGGGCTTCTTCTAAAATCTTATTTCTTAATCCTCCCTGCTTAGGTACCCAAATTCTGCTTTTGTGGAATTTCCATATTCCATCAGCTCCTTGCTCTAACTCTTTTATTCGTCCTTTCATTCCTTCAGCATCATCCTTGATTGCTGTTTCCTGAACATTCTTTATTTGTTCTATTAAATCTAACTGTAGATTTAATCTGAGGGCACGAACTTGCTTTTGCTTTTCATGATATTTATGACTTAAGCCATCTGCAACTGCATTTGCCTTTCCTTCATGATATTGAATATCACAGTCGTAGTCACTTAGGATTTCCATCCATCTCATTTGCCTCATATTTAACTCTCTTTGCCCAAATATATATCTTAAACTTTTATGATCTGTATAGACAGTAAATTTACTTCCGTACAGATAATGTCTCCAAATCTTAAGGGCAAAAATTACAGCTCCTAATTCTAAATCATGAGTTGTATAGTTCTCTTCGTGCTTTTTCAATTGCCTTGATGCATACGCAATTACCTTCTTGCGTTGCATAAGCACACATCCTAATCCTAGTTTTGAAGCATCACAGTATACTTCAAAATCTTCAGTCCCTTCCGGTAAGGCTAGGATTGGAGCATTGGTTAATTTCTGTTTTAAGATTCTAAAGGTTTCTTCTTGTTTAGGTCCCCATTCAAACTTAACTGCTTTACAGGTTAGCTTAGTTAAGGGTACAGCTATCTTGGAAAAATCCTTAATAAACTGTCTATAGTATCCAGCTAAGCCTATAAAACTTCTAATTTCCATTGCGGATTGCGGAACCTTCCATTTGGTAATTGCCTCTATCTTAGCAGGATCTACGTGAATACCTTCGTGATTCACCATGTGTCCTAGGAATTGCACTTCTTGTAGCCAAAATTCACACTTCGAGAATTTGGAGTAAAGCTTTTCTTTCTTTAACAAAGTTAAGAGTGCATGCAAATGCTCACAATGTTCTGTCTGACTTTTGGAATAAATAAGTATATCGTCGATGAAGACAATTACAAATTTATCCAAATACGGTTTACAGATTCTATTCATCATGTCCATGAATGCTGCAGGTGCATTTGTTAATCCGAAGGGCATGACTGTAAACTCGTAATGACCATACCTAGTTCTGAAAGCAGTTTTAGGTATGTCTTCTTCTTGTACCTTTAATTGATGATATCCGGAGCGTAAGTCAATCTTAGAAAAATATCTAGCTCCTTGAAGTTGATCGAAAAGATCATCAATCCTAGGTAATGGGTATCGATTCTTAATTGTAACCTTATTCAATTCTCTATAATCGATACACATTCTCATTGAACCATCCTTCTTCTTTACAAACAACACTGGTGCTCCCCACGGGGATGAACTAGGTTGTATGAATCCTTTACTTAGTAATTCATCTAATTGCTTTTTCAGTTCTAACATTTCGGTGGGTGCTAACCGATAAGGTGCCTTGGCTATCGGTGTAGTTCCTGGAATTAAATGAATTCTAAATTCTACCTCCCCATCTGGTGGTAACCCTGGTAATTCTTCTGGAAATACATCTGGGTATTCTGAGAGTACAGGAATTTCCTTAAGTTCTTTACCCTTAGTACTAATGATTACTGAAATCATATATACTATTCCTTGTTTTCGTTCATAACTAGCAACTTTCATTACTGATATGAACTTCATGGGCTTACGTGGTTTATCTCCTGTAATTATGATTACTTCTCCAGTAGGTGCCTGAATTTCTATGGAATTCTGATCACAAAGAATTCGAGCATGGTTGGCTACTAACCAATCCATTCCTAACACAACATCAAATTCGGCTAATTTCATAGGTAATAGGTTTGCAGAGAATTTATGACCTAAGAGTTCTATATTTTCTTATTGCAAAACTTTATCTATGTTAACAGAATTTCCGTCTGCTGTTTCGACTGTAAAAATCTGCCTAAGTTTGGTTAAAGGTAAGTTAAGAGCTTGGCAGAATGAAGTATTGATAAAACTTTGGTTTGCACCAGAGTCAAATAATACTTTTGCGTAATGTTGTGAACTAAGAACGTACCAGCTATCACATCTGGAATGAGTTCTGCTTCTTGAGTGGTCAGCTGGAATGCTCTGACATTCTTTTTAGTAGCTCCGTCGGCCGTCTTGGTTTTGTTGTCTGCTGGTCTAGCCAATTTAGGACATTCTGTTTTAAAATGCCCCGCTTCTCCACAGTTAAAGCAGGTTATGGTTTTCTTTCTGCAGTTTTCTTCACTATGTCCTACAGTTTTGCAAAAGTTGCAGGTTACATTACATCTTCCAAAATGTTTCCTTTTGCAATTTCTGCAGAATGGCGGGGTTGAAGATTGCCCTGTTCCTCTTCTTTTGAAGCTATTATTATTACCCGTACGAAATCCTTGGGTAATTTTCTAAGCCAGTTCCTTTTTCCTATTATCATCTCTTGTGCGCACCAGTTCATCAGTTAGGGTGTTGGCTAATTCCACTGCATCGTCAATAGTACGAGGTCTCGCAGCTTTAACGATATTGCGGATTTCACCAATCAATCCCCAAATATAGCGAGAAATGAGTACCGGTTCTGGCGAAGCCAGTGTTGGTACCACTCTAGCATATTCAAAGAATGTCGAAGTATAACCGCGACAATCTACACCTATCATACGATGATTTAAGAACTTATTCGCCATTTGATCTTTTTCATATTCGGGACATAATTTTCTTTCTACAATACTCTTAAATTCTTCCCAATTCATAGCATACGCCATCATCCTTCCTTTTGCTTGTAACACCGTGTTCCACCATTCTAGCGCCCCTTCATTAAAAAGGTTTGACGCGTACATGACCTGATCGTCCTTGTCACATTTGCTTATGGTAATTACTGCCTCGGTTTTTTCTAACCAACGCAGTGCCGCAGTCGCTCCTTCATTGCCTGCAAATTCAGCGGGTTTGCAAGCAAGAAATTCTTTGTAAGTGCAACCAGGCGTTGCAGCTTTCATTTTCTTAGGGAGCGGAGCCTGCCGTGGATTATTATCGTGATTAGTATGATTACCGCCTCCATTTACGCTATTACTGAAGTTATCTTCAGAAATACGTTTGCTAGGAATGATTTGTTGAGGTTCGATTGGATTTCTAACAGCAGCAACTATTGCTGGAATAGCGTTGGCTATCCCTTGAGCAACAATATTTTCTATATCTTGCCTATTTAGAAATTGATCCTCCGGGTGTTGCTCAGATTGATTAACCTCATTAACTGGTTCATTATTAGCGTTTTCCATCTGATGATATATATAATTTATTAGTATCGATTAAATAACAATTTTACACAAAACAATCATACAAATTTAAAATACACACATATAGCCAAAACTATCGATTTCTCGATTCCCATTTTATATATTTTATAGTATGCATCAATACACACCATTTACAAAGTTTTATTTTAAGTTATTTCACAAGATTATATTATTATTGCTATTATACAACCATAGTCTCACAAACCCCTTATCCCTCGTCAGTTGAAATTTTAATAACGGCGTTCCCTCTCATCGTACTTCCAGGAGATCTGTTCTCCTACTTCCCTGATCCTATTTCCGGCATCCATTAACTCTTCGCCAAAATGGCGGAGTTCAGCTAAATTCTCATTGCTCATAGGTGGATTAGGTATAGGTTCTGGGTCGAATTGAGGGAGAAAGGAATAAGGACTGTTGAGCAGATTTTGGAACTGCCAATCATTCGTCCACCACTCGTCCATTCCTAAAGGTTGGGTGTGAATTATAGGTTCTGGGATTGCTGGTTCCAAATTTATTGGAAGTTGGGTTTCAATAAGATGAGTAAAAACATTTTTATTGACAGGCTTAATAGTATCACAGCTTGCCAATATAAAATCTAGCTCTTCCTGTAATGTCATTTCCTGGGTTTGTTTAGAGCTTTCTCCCATTTCTATTTGGGTTTGTTTAGAACCTCCTCCAATCTCCATTTCTATTTGCTTCGAATATTCTTCAAACTGTATTCCCATCTGCCTAGACTCTTCCCCGACTTCAATCCCCTTTCCTTTGTCTAAGGGATTTTCTATTTTGGGAATCTTTCTAGTGGCGGGTTTCCTCCTACGCACACGCCTCCATCCTACAAATCTCCTTCTTTTCTTGGGCTTGTGTTTCTCTGGAGGTGGAGCATTGAATTCAACAGGTTCTTCTATATCTGGTATATACCTATTGAAATATCTGGAAACCTCTATTTTTACCGGATAGAGATTTAGGTTCTGAAGGGCGTCAGACAAGTCACTCATGCTGTTTAGTATACATGCAAAATACATACAAATACTAAGTTAAAACAAATTTCATAAATAACCTTTAAATATTTTTGTGTGACAAAAAAAACAACTGAAAATCAAAACACACTTAGGGTTTACTGTAAATTTATTTATTTACTGGATAAGGTTTCTGGACTGTAGGCGATAAGGGCGCTAAAAACTTGAATCAAATATTTAAAGATTTGCATTTACTGCTACAGTGGCTAGCATATAAAGATCTGTCCATTTTTTATCTAACTTGTCCTCCCAAGGTGATTTACTGGTTAATTCCTGGGTTTCCTGTTTAATCTTCTTTTCTCGGAATTTCTTTATTTTCTTTTTACTTTTCCTAATAATCAGATTTCTTTTACTAAGAGAAAGTGGTTCCTCATATTGTGCCTTTCACACAAATATTCCTTCATCAGGAATTACAGACTGATTTGAGGATTTTGTTTGGGATGAACTTCCCTTCTCGTTTGATGACCTATCTAATTTAAGATAGATGTTTGACAGCTTTTGCTTACCCATACTGTACACAAATATTTAAATAAGAAAACACATAATCACAAAATGACAAGTAGAAAAATTTTAAGTATTTTCTAAATACTTAATTGGCTTAAATCAGTGGCTCTGATACCACCTTTTTCTGTCACGGCCCCCAGCCCGGTTTGACCCGTTTCAGGAGCCGCGGGACAGAAAATCCCGTGGTATTTATTTAATTAAGTTGACAGCGGAAGTTTTCTTCAGGATCTTTTAAAAACTACAATTTCCCGATTATTTTATTTCACAACTCGGGATGAAATCCCGGTAATTTACAATCATAAGATTTCACGGAGAAATCTTTTATTTTACAAAACATGTTTCTTTATTTTATATTGAGCCACTTCCTTAAGCTTGTTGTGCTTCACGGCACTTTTCCTTGATCACAACAGATTACCTGAAACATGTTTGAAAAAGGTTTTGTCAGCGGGAAATATTGGTGAATCTTTCATTTTACTAAAACGACACGTTGTTATAATTTACAGTATTAAGAGCGATTACAATGTTTCTGATATCAAACCAACTACCCACGGTATTTTGTCACTCGACCCATTGGCCCTCTCATTGTCCAATGGTGTCTGTGACTATGGTCATATCACCCCTTGGCTGCCCCAATGGTGAAGATTGTAACACCCGAAAATTTTAAAACAAAAATGTAACAACCCTTATGATTTATAGTCCAATAGGAAACCCTAATTAAGACACCCAAGTAATTCTGCACAAACCCTAAGATTTTCAGAATTTTCAGAATCAGGATCAGGGCCCCTAAAACTCAGGGGGGGTAGTTCCTACTTGATGATTATCCTAATAACTTGCGGACGAAGTTGAATATTATAAAATCGTCGACTCAGCAGGCTTTCTCCCAAACGTCGCAAGAAAATAAACATTTTGGGACCCATACGATGCGCAGGGGTTTTTAGGCCTACGATGCGTAGGGCTGCCCAAAATTCAGCTATAAATAGAGGACAATGGCACTCGCTTTCTGGTGTTCAAACGACGAAAGAATTCGTAAAATTCTTCGAGTTATCATCTGTTTACTTCAATTAACACACACGAAACACAAATTAAGTATAGCGGGGTGCTGTAGAACAGGGTATTAACTCAATCGCTGATACGATTCAATGTCCGATCGATTAATACTATCCGATAGATGTTTAAGTGCTGCCCACATTAGGGTTATACTTTGTCATTCGTCATTAATTTGACGGATCATCGTTCATTCGATGGATAAAGTATTGTACTTTGTCGTTCGTCATTAATTTGACGAATCATCGTTAATTCGATGGATGAAGTATCGCACTTTGTCATTTGTTGTGAAGGTTTGATCTCGTGAGTTATCGTAAAGGCTGTATTAGTTAATTACCTAGTTTGTGTGCAAATTAGGTTAAGAGGATAATCAGTAGGCTAAGCTCTGCCCGTATAATTCTACAATTGAAAACAAGGTAGCATCACTTGGAAAATTTTAAGGTACGGATAGATTCAATTCTTTCGATTTCTGTCAATTCTGATTTTAAGTTCCGAAATAAGTTATAAATTCCGTACAGATAGAATCCTTTCTTTCGATTTATGTTAGTTGGGTACGTATAGAATCTTTTCTTTCGATTTATGTCCGTTGGGTACGGATAGATTCCTTTCTTTTGATTTATGTCAATTCTGATTTTAAATTCCGTATTAAGATTAAGTAAGTTATAAATATAGTACGGATAGACTCCTTTCTTTTGATTTATGTCAATTAGGATATAAGTATATTATTTCTGATTTTAAGTTTCGTATTAAGATTAAGTTATAAATTCCGTATTAAGATTAAGTTATGATATAAGTTATAAGTTCAGTATTAAGATTAAGTTATAAATTCTGTATTAAGATTAAGTTATGATATAAGTTATAAGTTCCGTATTAAGATTAAGATATGAAATAAGTTATAAATTCCGTATTAAGATATAATTATGAAATTATGTTCGTGCATCGTATCGTTTTCGAAATAAGTTTCCTCCGAATAACATTGCATATAAAGCGTTATTTGTTCTTTGAACCTATAATTCCGTACTGAGCATTCGGCTCATTCTGTATAAATTTTGTATTTACAGGTCAGCAGGTTACTTTGGGCGGGGAAAAGAGAGAAGAATAAAGTCTAGGAATAAATCTGAAGATGTTAATTAATCAAGTCAAATGTGTCAGCTTGTATATTAACTTTAAGTTAAATTGTCGTGTGGTTGTATCCTTGTCAAATAAATAAATAAATTCCTTGAAAAAGGTTTTGATTTACATCAGTTATTTAGAAAATGGTTGATGAAAAATATTCTTTTTCGTATTTACAAGTATTATGTTATTCAAGTCAAATGGTTTTAAATTACTATGTCTTTTTAAAAACTCCTCACGTCTTTGATTATTGATTCATTTGACAGTCCGTTCGATTCCTATTCTAATCATATTGATTTAGTTTTTATGTCATGCGATAGTTTTCTGTTAAGTTGAACTCATTATCGCATGTTCCAAATATATGTTCCGTTTTGTTCTGAAAATAAGTTTTATAAGTTATATGAATAAGACCATTTGTACTCTGATACCCTGAGTATCGCTTCTCGTGGAGTGTCCCACGAGCATGTTGTTGCGGCATCGACATCATGTGCTCCATCCGTGACGGAGAGATTAGTTCACGGCGTCTCTTAAGTACAAGTGTGGTACATATAAGTTATTAGGAGGCGTATGGATCGATCCTAGGATTTAAGTTTTCAGGAAATGGATAACGGGTATGCCAACTTGCCATTTCATGTGATAATTATGCAGGAGTAGCTACCTGTGTATTGTCACGTTTTCAGTTTGCTCATGGGTACATCCGTAAGATATGATTCTGAAATTATGTTTTTGCATCGTAAAATAAGCTTTTGTTTTCCGCTATCCGCACACTGGGCAAAACTTTTCAAATTTTGCTCAGACGTACGTTTTTGTGTGTTTTCTTCTTTACGTCAGGTTATCAGGACAATCTGGAACGGGATATGGAAGAGTGCTCGAGTGTTTGGAAAAGAAGATAGAAATAATTGTACTGGATTAGATATCCTTCATTAAATTGTAAAGCCTTGTAATACATTTAAGTATAAATGGAAATATGTTTTTGATCTGACTACTGTTATTGTGACACGCCGGCCCTTCCGGGACGGGGTGTTACAGCTATGGTATCAGAGCAAAGGCTCTTTCCTGTAGAAAACTTAAACATAAGTTAAGACCTGTGAGGTAATGGGTAGACATTGGGTTAGGATTTCGAGGTCCAATCAGTCGATACAATAATCGTTTTATTTTTCCCATCGGTTAGTAACTTTTCTTTTCACTTCATGATAGTCTCGAACATAATTATTTCGTCATCTTCATTGTTTTACTCTAGTTTTATTTCAAGTATGACTATTGATCATAGTAGGCCGCGTTCAAGTATGATTATTAATATATATATAGATGTATGTAATAATTTCGAGGACGAAATTTTTTTAAGAGGGGTAGATTTGTAACACCCGAAAATTTTAAAACAAAAATGTAACAACCCTTATGTTTTATAGTCCAATAGGAAACCCTAATTAAGACACCCAAGTAATTCTGCACAAACCCTAAGATTTTCAGAATTTTCAGAATCAGGATCAGGGCCCCTAAAACTCAGGGGGGTAGTTCCTACTTGATGATTATCCTAATAACTTGCGGACGAAGTTGAATATTATAAAATCGTCGACTCAGCAGGCTTTCTCCCAAACCTGGCAAGCAAATAAACATTTTGGGACCCATACGATGCGCAGGGGTTTTTAGGCCTACGATGCGTAGGGCTGCCCAAAATTCAGCTATAAATAGAGGACATTGGCACTCGCTTTCTGGTGTTCAAACGACGAAAGAATTCGTAAAATTCTTCGAGTTATCATCTGTTTACTTCAATTAACACACACGAAACACAAATTAAGTATAGCGGGGTGCTGCAGAACAGGGTATTAACTCAATCGCTGATACGATTCAATGTCCGATCGATTAATACTATCCGATAGATGTTTAAGTGCTGCCCACATTAGGGTTATACTTTGTCATTCGTCATTAATTTGACGGATCATCGTTCATTCGATGGATAAAGTATTGTACTTTGTCGTTCGTCATTAATTTGACGAATCATCGTTAATTCGATGGATGAAGTATCGCACTTTGTCATTTGTTGTGAAGGTTTGATCTCGTGGGTTATCGTAAAGGCTGTATTAGTTAATTACCTAGTTTGTGTGCAAATTAGGTTAAGAGGATAATCAGTAGGCTAAGCTCTGCCCGTATAATTCTACAATTGAAAACAAGGTAGCATCACTTGGAAAATTTTAAGGTACGGATAGATTCAATTCTTTCGATTTCTGTCAATTCTGATTTTAAGTTCCGAAATAAGTTATAAATTCCGTACAGATAGAATCCTTTCTTTCGATTTATGTTAGTTGGGTACGTATAGAATCTTTTCTTTCGATTTATGTCCGTTGGGTACGGATAGATTCCTTTCTTTTGATTTATGTCAATTCTGATTTTAAATTCCGTATTAAGATTAAGTAAGTTATAAATATAGTACGGATAGACTCCTTTCTTTTGATTTATGTCAATTAGGATATAAGTATATTATTTCTGATTTTAAGTTTCGTATTAAGATTAAGTTATAAATTCCGTATTAAGATTAAGTTATGATATAAGTTATAAGTTCAGTATTAAGATTAAGTTATAAATTCTGTATTAAGATTAAGTTATGATATAAGTTATAAGTTCCGTATTAAGATTAAGATATGAAATAAGTTATAAATTCCGTATTAAGATATAATTATGAAATTATGTTCGTGCATCGTATCGTTTTCGAAATAAGTTTCCTCCGAATAACATTGCATATAAAGCGTTATTTGTTCTTTGAACCTATAATTCCGTACTGAGCATTCGGCTCATTCTGTATAAATTTTGTATTTACAGGTCAGCAGGTTACTTTGGGCGGGGAAAAGAGAGAAGAATAAAGTCTAGGAATAAATCTGAAGATGTTAATTAATCAAGTCAAATGTGTCAGCTTGTATATTAACTTTAAGTTAAATTGTCGTGTGGTTGTATCCTTGTCAAATAAATAAATAAATTCCTTGAAAAAGGTTTTGATTTACATCAGTTATTTAGAAAATGGTTGATGAAAAATATTCTTTTTCGTATTTACAAGTATTATGTTATTCAAGTCAAATGGTTTTAAATTACTATGTCTTTTTAAAAACTCCTCACGTCTTTGATTATTGATTCATTTGACAGTCCGTTCGATTCCTATTCTAATCATATTGATTTAGTTTTTATGTCATGCGATAGTTTTCTGTTAAGTTGAACTCATTATCGCATGTTCCAAATATATGTTCCGTTTTGTTCTGAAAATAAGTTTTATAAGTTATATGAATAAGACCATTTGTACTCTGATACCCTGAGTATCGCTTCTCGTGGAGTGTCCCACGAGCATGTTGTTGCGGCATCGACATCATGTGCTCCATCCGTGACGGAGAGATTAGTTCACGGCGTCTCTTAAGTACAAGTGTGGTACATATAAGTTATTAGGAGGCGTATGGATCGATCCTAGGATTTAAGTTTTCAGGAAATGGATAACGGGTATGCCAACTTGCCATTTCATGTGATAATTATGCAGGAGTAGCTACCTGTGTATTGTCACGTTTTCAGTTTGCTCATGGGTACATCCGTAAGATATGATTCTGAAATTATGTTTTTGCATCGTAAAATAAGCTTTTGTTTTCCGCTATCCGCACACTGGGCAAAACTTTTCAAATTTTGCTCAGACGTACGTTTTTGTGTGTTTTCTTCTTTACGTCAGGTTATCAGGACAATCTGGAACGGGATATGGAAGAGTGCTCGAGTGTTTGGAAAAGAAGATAGAAATAATTGTACTGGATTAGATATCCTTCATTAAATTGTAAAGCCTTGTAATACATTTAAGTATAAATGGAAATATGTTTTTGATCTGACTACTGTTATTGTGACACGCCGGCCCTTCCGGGACGGGGTGTTACAGCTATGGTATCAGAGCAAAGGCTCTTTCCTGTAGAAAACTTAAACATAAGTTAAGACCTGTGAGGTAATGGGTAGACATTGGGTTAGGATTTCGAGGTCCAATCAGTCGATACAATAATCGTTTTATTTTTCCCATCGGTTAGTAACTTTTCTTTTCACTTCATGATAGTCTCGAACATAAGTATTTCGTCATCTTCATTGTTTTACTCTAGTTTTATTTCAAGTATGACTATTGATCATAGTAGGCCGCGTTCAAGTATGATTATTAATATATATATAGATGTATGTAATAATTTCGAGGACGAAATTTTTTTAAGAGGGGTAGATTTGTAACACCCGAAAATTTTAAAACAAAAATGTAACAACCCTTATGTTTTATAGTCCAATAGGAAACCCTAATTAAGACACCCAAGTAATTCTGCACAAACCCTAAGATTTTCAGAATTTTCAGAATCAGGATCAGGGCCCCTAAAACTCAGGGGGGGTAGTTCCTACTTGATGATTATCCTAATAACTTGCGGACGAAGTTGAATATTATAAAATCGTCGACTCAGCAGGCTTTCTCCCAAACGTGGCAAGCAAATAAACATTTTGGGACCCAAACGATGCGCAGGGGTTTTTAGGCCTACGATGCGTAGGGCTGCCCAAAATTCAGCTATAAATAGAGGACATTAGCACTCGCTTTCTGGTGTTCAAACGACGAAAGAATTCGTAAAATTCTTCGAGTTATCATCTGTTTACTTCAATTAACACACACGAAACACAAATTAAGTATAGCGGGGTGCTGCAGAACAGGGTATTAACTCAATCGCTGATACAATTCAATGTCCGATCGATTAATACTATCCGATAGATGTTTAAGTGCTGCCCACATTAGGGTTATACTTTGTCATTCGTCATTAATTTGACGGATCATCGTTAATTCGATGGATAAAGTATTGTACTTTGTCGTTCGTCATTAATTTGACGAATCATCGTTAATTCGATGGATGAAGTATCGCACTTTGTCATTTGTTGTGAAGGTTTGATCTCGTGAGTTATCGTAAAGGCTGTATTAGTTAATTACCTAGTTTGTGTGCAAATTAGGTTAAGAGGATAATCAGTAGGCTAAGCTCTGCCCGTATAATTCTACAATTGAAAACAAGGTAGCATCACTTGGAAAATTTTAAGGTACGGATAGATTCAATTCTTTCGATTTCTGTCAATTCTGATTTTAAGTTCCGAAATAAGTTATAAATTCCGTACAGATAGAATCCTTTCTTTCGATTTATGTTAGTTGGGTACGTATAGAATCTTTTCTTTCGATTTATGTCCGTTGGGTACGGATAGATTCCTTTCTTTTGATTTATGTCAATTCTGATTTTAAATTCCGTATTAAGATTAAGTAAGTTATAAATATAGTACGGATAGACTCCTTTCTTTTGATTTATGTCAATTAGGATATAAGTATATTATTTCTGATTTTAAGTTTCGTATTAAGATTAAGTTATAAATTCCGTATTAAGATTAAGTTATGATATAAGTTATAAGTTCAGTATTAAGATTAAGTTATAAATTCTGTATTAAGATTAAGTTATGATATAAGTTATAAGTTCCGTATTAAGATTAAGATATGAAATAAGTTATAAATTCCGTATTAAGATTAAGTTATGAAATATGTGTTGAAAGTTACAAACATTTTGAAAAAGGTTTTGATTTACATCAGTTATTTAGAAAATGGTTTATGAAAAATATTCTTTTTCGTATTTACAAGTATTATGTTATTCAAGTCAAATGGTTTTAAATTACTATGTCTTTTTAAAAACTCCTCACGTCTTTGATTATTGATTCATTTGACAGTCCGTTCGATTCCTATTCTAATCATATTGATTTAGTTTTTATGTCATGCGATAGTTTTCTGTTAAGTTGAACTCATTATCGCATGTTCCAAATATATGTTCCGTTTTGTTCTGAAAATAAGTTTTATAAGTTATATGAATAAGACCATTTGTACTCTGATACCCTGAGTATCGCTTCTCGTGGAGTGTCCCACGAGCATGTTGTTGCGGCATCGACATCATGTGCTCCATCCGTGACGGAGAGATTAGTTCACGGCGTCTCTTAAGTACAAGTGTGGTACATATAAGTTATTAGGAGGCGTATGGATCGATCCTAGGATTTAAGTTTTCAGGAAATGGATAACGGGTATGCCAACTTGCCATTTCATGTGATAATTATGCAGGAGTAGCTACCTGTGTATTGTCACGTTTTCAGTTTGCTCATGGGTACATCCGTAAGATATGATTCTGAAATTATGTTTTTGCATCGTAAAATAAGCTTTTGTTTTCCGCTATCCGCACACTGGGCAAAACTTTTCAAATTTTGCTCAGACGTACGTTTTTGTGTGTTTTCTTCTTTACGTCAGGTTATCAGGACAATCTGGAACGGGATATGGAAGAGTGCTCGAGTGTTTGGAAAAGAAGATAGAAATAATTGTACTGGATTAGATATCCTTCATTAAATTGTAAAGCCTTGTAATACATTTAAGTATAAATGGAAATATGTTTTTGATCTGACTACTGTTATTGTGACACGCCGGCCCTTCCGGGACGGGGTGTTACAAAGATTATCAAGTAATGTATACAAAACCCCACATACCGGCTGTACGTTTGGTGATTACAAAGACTTAATCCCTGTAATTATAACTTTGAAAACATTTTAAGAATTTATAAAGCACTTTGATAAAAAGAGAATGACTCACATTGCAGATTTAATTTGAGCAAAGCCTAGCCTACTGATTAGCCTTTTAACCTAAATTTAATAACATGCACACAACTCGGTTAGTAACTTAATACAGCATTTACGATAACTCACGAGATTAAACCCTCACATCGAATGACAAAGTGCGATACTTAAACATCCATCGATTTAACGACGAATGACAAAGCATAAACCCTGATGTGGGCAGCACTTAAACATCCATTGGATAGTTTAATCGATCGGACATTGAATCGTAGCAGCGATCGAGTTATTACCCTGTTTTGCGGCAGCGATTCGTGACCGTGTGTGTGTTTTGGACTGTTTCTGCTATATCTCAGCATATATTTTGAGTTTTAACGTCGTTCAAGTGCCCAAATTCCAGTCCCAAACCCCACTATTTATAGTCAAAATTTGACCCCCTCGCGTGACGCGAGGGGTACCCCTCTGGGCGTCGCGTGGCGCGAGGGGTCCCTATTTACCATAGGGTAGCTACGTGTGTTTGTAGGCTTGCTGAGTCGACAGAATTGTAAAATTCGAATTTGACAGCGTTTTATGTGGATAATCGTAACTAGGGTTTTACCCCCCCTGAGTTTTAGGGGCCCTGATCCTGATTCTGATTATTCTGAAAATTTTAGGGTTTGTGCAGAATCACTTGGGTGTCTCAATTAGGGTTTCCTTTTGGACAAAATAAAATAATAATTAGGACTTTTGATACGAGTTGTTACATAAATCTACCGTTTAACTGCACGCTGAGGCTGTGCTGTCACAGCTTGTCTTACTGGTGAGTTACTAGTCGTTTCGACGCAACGCTTAATGTAATGCACAATGCGATAATTGAAGTATAAAACATGCATGAATTCATACATAAAACAAGTAAGCATATAATGTTGACGTTTAAGCACATAATTGCAGCAAATAAATAATTATTAAAATAGTACGGAAATTACCGGTTTTGTGCCAGTTGTCACATCTCCAATACTAAAAACTTACTTGGATGCAACAGGTGAGATTGGCATCCCTAAAACATGTCTAACAAGATGAGAAAGAACTGGAAATTTCTTTAAATTTAACTTCTACAAACCTACATAATAAACATATATATCATCTATTTTTATCAATCTCTTGGTCCTATCACGTAAATAAATATCAAGGTCACTGATCTTTTTATCATTTTCTTGGTCCTGTCACGTAAATAAATATCAAGGTCACTAAGTGTTCGACAATTTGTTTTGATTGATTTGCCTTTGGGGTTTTACTTTAAGCTTTAGAAGATTATTCTATGTATATTAGGAGTACAGTTTGGGCATGCAATGCATTTAACGTGCCCCACCGCAACGTGCAGATGATGGGCCTGTTGTTTATTAACAATAGGTCGGTTCAAAACTTAACTGAACCAAACATTTTAGTTTCTGTTGTGTGTATGACTCATAACCAAATTGAACCACCATGTACACACCACTAAAATCACCGATTTAAGTGTTATTTATTCCGCTCTTAAAAACATTTTAAGTATTTTTTTATTTATTTCACGAACTATTATTTATTCTATCCCGTGAAGTTCACGGGAATTAGCACTATTTACTTAATAAAATTCCAAGCTGTGATAATACTACCTTTAATTAAATATAAAGTATTTTAACGTTCAATTAGTTTTCTTTGTTTTCTATCAAATTGGCGATATCAGATCTTTGTAATACACATAAAATCAAGGGGTAATCACCAAAATAGCCATTGACTGGTCAATTTTTCCAAAATGGCCAACTGAAACGGCTCCCCAAGCCTTTACACGAATTCTGACACGGCTCAAAAGAGCTTTCCTCATCAGCCACTCACCTTTTGCCACGTGTCCGACAGCCGTCATTCAGTTGAGATCTTTCAAAGACGGCTTGAGTTCTTTCAAAAACGGCTTGAGTACTTTCAAAGATGGCTTGAGTTCTTTCAAAGATGGCTTAAGTACTTTCAAAGATGGCTTGAGTTCTTTCAAAAACGGCTTGAGTTCTTTCAAAGATGGCTTGAGATCTTTCAAAGATGGCTTGAGAACTTTCAAAACGACTTGAGATCTTTCAGTGTAGTGGCTTGGCTTGGCTTAAGATCTTTCCTTGACAAGATCTTTCCTTGGCTTGGCTTAAGGATCTAAGATTTAAGATATAACTTTTTTTTATAATTTGATATAGAGTTAACTGCCATTTTCGTCCCTGTTGTTTGGTCACTTTGGCCATTTCAGTCCATTTTTCAAAAATGCGTCATTTTCCTCCCCGACGTTCTGGAAAGGTGCCATTTCAGTCCAAAAATTATAACCCAGTTAAGTCGGTTTGTAAATAAGGACTGATTGTGTAAATTTGTTAATAAAAGGACCATTTAAGTAAAATGTAAATTTGTTGTTACTGGAGTTAAAAAAAAATTAACCTCAAACACACACTCTCTCTCTCTCGTTCATCCGACCGGAAATTGCCGGACACCACCATCCACCGTACCGGACATCACTGCCTGAAATTCGGCCGGAAAACTGCCCCTGGCCTGAAAATCGACCTCACCTTTCCATCATCTCCCTACCTGTTCATCTCCATTTCCAAACTAAAAACTACCACCTCTCACCTTTCCATCATCTCCATCAAAGTAAATCACAACACCAATAACGCAAGTATATGATTTTTGTTATTACCATCTAAAAACACCATAGTCCATACTTGTCCCCTTTAATTTCCGTTCTTTCATATGGCATACATGTTGGCTCAGGCCCCAAACAAAACACTAACACACTCACTTAAAAGTGCAGAGAAGGAAAAAGCTTGTTATATTTGACAAACAAGAAACAAGAAAGGGGTACATATTCAGTAAACAAAAGGCTAATATTTATAACCATACAAAACACAACAACTAGGAATAAAGAAAGGAAAAACTTGCTGGAAAGGTGAAACCAAAGTGATAAAGAAGTGGAGCACTACACCATGTTTCCCTGATGTGATGATTAAAACAACACCCCCACGTGAAGACCATCCATCTCAGTCAATGAGTAACACCAACAACACACACATAACATACCTGGATACAGAGAGAGAAACAGAGGTTACAGAGAGAGAGATATATATAACAGTCGATGAGGTTCTGGCCGGCCATTCCTTTTTGACGGCCGGCGAGAACGACGATGAGGAGCTGCAAGAAGACGAGGACGGCTACGATTCCGAGCGGATTATGGTGACGACAGCTAGGATTTCAAGGGAGAAGTCTGTGATGGCGGCAGTGATCGGTGTTACAGCTACATTTCCGACCGGATTTTGGTTTTCCGGTACCTGCAAATCATGTCTCTTGTGGATTTGGATTGATTTGATTTGCAGGTTGATATAAATAATGAAATGGGGGTAATGGGTAGCTGTGTGTTATGCGTAGAAGCCTAGAAGGAGAAGAAGGAAGAAAGATAAGGGTGGAGCTAGGTTAGGTATTTTTTTTTTTGGAAGGTGACTTTCTATGTACTTGACCAGTGGTCACCGGGTTCATGTCAAAGACAATCCCCCGTCAGCCCCGCATCTGAGGACGCGATGTTCGATTGGGCCCCGGCCTCCGCGTAAGCTGACTTCCGCCCGGAAACCATACTGCCCCCACACGAGAGACTCGCTGGGGTAACAGCTGGGTAAAACCGGGTTGCCCTCAGGACCGCACCATGCCTCGGTAGGATACGATCCATCATTGGGACGTCCCCCCCCTAAGGCCACGAGTGGGAGTCGAACCGGTGACCTCCAAGGAGGGCCGGCCGACTTAACCCAAGTGGGAATACCCACTGGGCCACGAGGGGAGGATGAGCTAGGTTAGGTATTAATCTTCCTTTTATGTATTATTATTATTATTATTATTATTATTATTATTATTACTTAGGGTGAAGGGAGTGGTGCGGGAAACCACTCGGCAAAGGTGTTTGCCACGCGGCAACACCGCCGCCGGCCACCTTTGCCGCTCGGCAAACCAAAGAACTCGGTAAAGGTTAACCGATGCGGGAAAGCTTGATTTGTAATGATTGGAGCCTTGTTTTGTGTGTAACGGCAATATAGCCGGCTGTTGATGGGCGGCGGCGATCGAACGGGTGCGGTGGCGATGGGCGGAGCCACGGCGGCTGATGATGCTGATGATGATTGGTAAGGCGGTGGTGGAACCGGTGGTGGTGGAGGTGATAAGGGTGGGTTGATTTTGAGGGTGGTGGTGGTGGTGGTGGTGGTGGTGGAGGTGATAAGGGTGGGTTGATTTTGAGGGTGGTGGTGGTGGTGGAACCGTTGGTGGTGGTGGTGAAAGGGTGTTTAAAGATAAAAAAATAAAAAAAGTTTGCCACTTTCAAGTGTCTACACCACTGCCAACACTTTTCACCAAAGTTTAAACTCTTCACACTTGCTGACATGGCACACTCTGATTGGTCCATTTTAAAGTTTACCACTTTCACCTGTTTAACCACTCCCTTCACCCTTAAATGGTCCTTTTATTAACAAATTTACACAATCAGTCCTTATTTACAAACCGACTTAACTGGGTTATGATTTTTGGACTGAAATGGCACATTTCCAGAACGTCGGGGAGGAAAATGGCGCATTTTTGAAAAATGGACTGAAATGGCCAAAGTGACCAAACCACAGGGACGAAAATGACAGTTAACTCTTTGATATATAAAATTAGATTTATTCAACCCATACAATACATGGGTTTTTTAAAGATATTATTTTTTTTTTACAATACACCAATTTTTTTAAAGATATTACATTTTTATTATTTAGTATACAAAATTACATTTATTTAACCCGTGTAATGCACAGAGTTTTTTAAGGTATAACTTTTTTAATTATTTGGTATATACAATTACATTTATTCAACTCGTACAATGCACGAGATTCTTAAATATATAACTTTTTTGTTACTTAATATATAAAATTACATTTATTCAACTCGTGTAATAAACGAGATTTTTAAAGTTATATTTTTTTATTATTTAGAATAAGAATTAAATTTATTTAACCCGTGTAATACATGGGGTTATAACCTAGTAATTTTTATTTTCAAATTAAAATTTTCAGATTTTTTAATTGAGATTTTCAAGTTCTCACGTTTAATTGAGATTTTTTTAATTATTCGTTTATATTTTTAATTATTCTTTTATATTTAAATTATGTTGAAAGATCTCAAGCCATGTTGAAAGTTCTCAAAGATCATAAGCCAAGCCAAGCCACTACACTGAAAGATCTCAAGCCGTTTTGAAAGTTCTCAAGCCATCTTTGAAAGATCTCAAGCCATTTTTGAAAGAACTCAAGCCGTCTTTGAAAGAACTCAAGCCGTCTTTGAAAGATCTCAACTGAATGACGGCTGTCGGACACGTGGCAAAAGGTGAGTGGCTGATGAGGAAAGCTCTTTTGAGCCGTGTCGGAATTCGTGTAAAGGCTTAGGGAGCCGTTTCAGTTGGCCATTTTGAAAAAATTGACCAGTCAATGGCTATTTTGGTGATTACCCCTAAAATCAATCCATGATAACAAGATCCAGACAACTTTAACTAAATTTGACTTGACAGATACATATGGATCATAAAATAAAGCAAAATTCCCATCTTTAAATTAGATTAAGATTCTTGCTATAATTTTAACTATTCCGTCTTTCCTATGTCGTTAAAATTGTTCGCATCTAGTTACTTGCTAGATGCGTATTATTAACAAAATCCGCCATTAAAAAATCTCAAAAATTGAACTTCATAAACAAAAACAAAAAAAGTTTAACTGATTATACTTAATGAAGGGATACATGAAGGTAATCTTACGTATGATGCAAATTTTAAGAAACCATTCTCTGTATACTTGAGGAAAAGTGCATACGTAACTATAACAATAATATCTTTTTTCATAAGTATATGAACATAACACTAAATATTCTCAAATTTAAAAACTGTGGTTTAAGAAAAAATCTTGAGTTAACTGCCATTTTCATTCTTATGCTTTGTTCACTTTTGACATTTCAGGCCAATTTAAAAAAATGCATCAGTTTCCTCCCTGAGATACTGGAAACATGCAACTTCAGTCCAAAAATTAAAACTCAGTTAAGTCAGGTTAAATGAAGGGTATTATTGTCAATTCATATATCTTTTATTTTCACCTTACTTTATGAATTGATAATAATATCCTTCATTTAACATGTCTGACTTAATTGGGTTTTAATTTTTGGACTGAAATGGCACGTTTGCAGCATATCAAAGAGAAAACTGATGCATTTTTAAAAGTTGGTCTGAAATGACAAAAGTGAACAAACTAAGTACGAAAATGAGAGTTTAACTCAAGAATCTTACTTTGTGCAAGAACACGCTTTAGCAAGGAATAGCATATTTGTCAATCATGTAGGTCACAATTCATAAAATAAAGCCAAGGGCAATATAGTAAAATACATGCATTTATGAGTGGGGGGAAGCATCATATTCTTTCAATCTTCTATATATACTCTACACTCCAAAAACACAAGAACCCCTAAAATCCCCTCTTTATTTCCTGTTATTTTCATCTTAAATTCACAAATTAATGGCTAATCAGCTCACAGATGATCAAATCTCCGAATTCAAAGAAGCTTTTAGCCTGTTTGATAAGAATGGAGATGGTCAGTTCTTGTTCTATGTTCTTTTTTTATATGTATGTCATGATTTAAAGTTTTGGGTACATACAAATGGTTTGTAATTTGTAAATTGTAGTTTGTTAGTTTAGATCATTGCTAGTTACTATATGTTATGTGGTTAAGTTTAGGACTTACTAAGAGGGTTAAATTTTATCCAATGAAGATGCACACATAATGTTGAGCTCGAGCCAGCTTGTGTCTCGTCGAGCTAGAGCTAACTCGTTTATTATTATTTCTTGTATTTTTAAAAGTTTCCTATTTTTTTTTCACGTATCGATTTATATAAAAAAATAACAATATTTTGAACATGCACACATAATGCAAAATTTATAGATCGTTACAATTTATATATACTAAACTTGGGGCTTAATTTAAATGAGCTAGTTTACCTTGTCTTGGACTCGACTCGTTTACAAACCATCTTTTTTTAGCGAGCCGTGAGCTTTTTTAACAGCCCTGTGTGCACTCAGTTCTGCTTTTTAAAGATTCATGATTTCTTCATGGAATGTGCTTAAGATCTGATCTAAAACAAGCTTTCATATTATTTTAAAACCTTTTTAGCATCTATTGGTAGAAAAAACAATGAAGAATCAACATGTGAAATTTGCAATGAAGAAATTGTGTGTATGGTGTTGTGTTGCAGGCTACATCACGACGAATGAGCTTGGAACCGTTATGAGGTCTCTTGGGCAAAACCCGACAGAGGCTGAACTCCAGGACATGATCAACGAGGTTGATGCTGATGGAAATGGTACCATTGATTTCCCGGAGTTTCTTGGTCTAATGGCCAAGAAGATGAAGGACAACGATTCTGAGGAGGAGCTTAAGGAGGCTTTTAAGGTTTTCGATAAGAACCAAGATGGCGTCATATCTGCAGCCGAGCTTCGTCATGTTATGACCAATCTTGGTGAGAAGCTCACTGATGAGGAAGTTGATGAGATGGTTCGTGAGGCTGATGTTGACGGTGATGGAAAGATCAACTATGAGGAATTTGTCAAGATCATGATGGCCAAGTGAGGATCTTGAACCCGAAACTCAAAACATTAAAAAATTGAAAAATATTTTTTTAAAATTTAAAACAAGATATCTAATTTCGCTTGTTGGTAGGATTCATTTCATATTTTAAATATTTCTTTGGGTTCTTTTCGGTTTATCCTGCCTGTTTGCTCTTTAGCTTTTGAGTATTCTTTGTGCTTGCTAGAACAAATTTGATAATTCATCCATGATATATTTGTTAAATAAGTTTTTTTTTTCGTTCTGTAATTTCGCTATTCGGGTAGGGAAAACTCACTTTGAGTTTCATTTGTTTTATATGGATTAGTCTTTTATTCAAAGACATCAAGATACCCAAAAAAAATGGACATGTTTTATTCATGTTTTCCTTTTGCCACTAATGTTTTTATATAAGAACACATCATGTGGATTTAACAAATGTGACAAAACATATGTTTACAGAAGGAGAAGAAGAGGAAGGGAAGAAGGTAGCATGCAATCAACATCAAGAACCACTACATTAAGTGGGAGGAAAAAGAGTCGTTTTACTTGTGTTGTCCTCTGATTATACCAATATTCTCGTGTATAATAAAGTTAATTTAACCGGGTATTACGACGTCATAAATGAGTGTATTGGCTATGCAAAAAAACTCATATTTGTGAATAAATGATTAATATTCAAGTCTCTAATCTTATGTTGTAATTGTCCATACGAACCTCTCACTCTCTTCTTTGATCCGACTATCTTTTAAGCCCGTGATACAAATCTCACACTTGTGTCAACTATAAAGTCAAGTGAGTTGCATACTTTAATAACTGATTCAGCTTCTCTGAGTCAGGTTTGTGGTTCCTCATTCATTGCTTGGGTGCCTAAGATTCGGAACCCATGTTGGTGCAAGTTTTTAGGCCTGTTAATTTGATTGGGGGGTTATTGCGAAGGTAGTGTCTAAAATTTTAAGGTTGTACTTGGGTCAGTTATTTTAAACACTCAAATGGCTTTTGTTAAAGATAGGTCGACATTGGACGTGCCTCTTATTATATATAAATTCATATCATGGATGAAGAAGAAGAAGAAGAAAAGTAAGGGATTATTATTTAAAATCGACTTCGAGAAGGCTTGTGATCATGTTGATTGGAATTCTTACACCCAGTTATGACGCATATGAAACTCTCGAATAGATGATGATTTCGGATTTACGAGGTGATTTTGTCCGCTCGCCTGCCGATCCTTGTTAATGGGTCTCCAACCTTTGAATTTAAGTATTCTCGCGGTATTCGTCAGAGAGATCCTATATCTCCTTTCCTTTTCAATATGGCAGGGTCGTTTCTACGTTTTTGGAGACCCTAAGCGAACTAAGAAGTTGAGACCCTTTTGAAAAATTATTTTTTTTCAACATATTTAGTAATATAAAACCCGCCTCCTTCACCCGGGATTGGGACCGACAATTATAAACTAAAAAGTTTATAATTGACGAAGTTAATTTTTTTTTTTTGAAAGCTATATGTATTGTATAGATATAGTATATGTTTAATTAAGATTTATTTTTTTAGCTTTGGGATGGGGTCAAATGGTCGATGGTTGTTGCAGTTATGTCTATAGTTTAATAGTTTAATTTTGAATGTGTGCCTTTTTTCCTAAACAATTTTTATCTGGGATCCTATAATTAAAAAAAAAAACTAGTTTAGTTTTGCTTCTTATTTGAGCCTAATACATATACAATATATAAGACTTTCTAAAAACTGGAGGCCCTTGATTTTTGATGGCCCTAGGCCCATGCCTAGGTTGGAAAGCCTAACAGGCCGGCTCTGAATATGGTGATGGAAACTTTCGCTGTGATGTTCAACAAAGTTTGTAACTTGAACCCTATGCCTCTGCTCGCACCCCCACTAAAGCTTGGCCGTTATGGTGTTCACGAGCCACTGTGGCAGCCGCATGGCTAGCACCCTACGCTCATAGCTCCACAACGCATAGTCTTACTAGTTGGACCAGAAACCGAACATTGTGTTCGTTTGAAATGAAAATGGATAGTGGGTACTAGGTGAACTAGACCAAATTTCTACTTTTTTTATTCCTTTTTTTCTTTAAAAATTCATTTACTCATTTGTTTACTAGGTCATACTTTATATTTTATTCTATAATATAGCATTTTAGATTGTGAATTAACATATGATAATAAGCAAAGGAAATGAATAGTTGCAGCCAGCTGATTCACCTACCTCCCTGTCTGCTAGCAAAGGAAATGAATAGTTGCAGCCAGCTGATTCACCTACCTCCCTGTCTGCTTCACCCTCTTGGTTTTTACACGTGTTGTCTGCCTCTCTACCTCTTATTTGTCTCTTTTTGTTCCTATTTCTCACTGTTCTGATGATGGCTGCGATCGATACCTCCTGGGGTTGCTCCGACGATGTTGGACCACCATTACAACGACGGTTTACCTGTTGGATTAGGAGTGATTGTTAGGGTTTTCTTGCCTGTATCAATCGCTCTCGAACCCTTGTGGCAATGTTGTGGTGGTGGTAGCGTTGACATAATCACCGGGTTTTGGGGATTCGCCGCCTGGTTAGGGTTTTGTCGCTTATGGGGTTTCGCCGCCTGTAGGGGTGGTGGTTAGGGTTTCATTGCCCAAATCAGTTGCTCTCGAACCCTAGGTGGCGATGTTGTGTTCGCGACGCTATAGACCTACGCTTTGCTTACCTTTGTCTATCTCTTTGCATCTTTTAGCTGAGGCTATGATGAGTCAGTAAATCTGAATGTAATGTTGTTGTCGATTTAGCTTTGGCATGGCAGGGTTCAAGGATGGCACTTCATTAGTTGCAATCTTCCCTGCAGCCATGGTGGTATTGTTGTTTTGTGGACTTTGAGCGTGTTTCATGTTGTTTACTGTTTATTGTGTTTAGTTTATTTGGGTGCTATTTTTTCCACATAGAGGTTAAGAAAATTCCCTTTAAACATTGCAAATTTAAGTATAATGTGGGTCGTCATTTTTCTCTGATTTCATTAATACTTTTGAAAATCTGGTTTTGTTAGTAGCGATGTTTGCACAGCCGATTTGGTGTTCATTTTTATCATTAATAGACAAAGTAAATAAATATTGTTTTGATGTTTTTTGCCTACCTCTGGTCATTAGAGAGCATTAAAGGGGTGATTTCCTCACGTATTGATCGATGATGGCTATTATTTAGTTGCCTGAGACCCTATGTTGTCGTTGCCGGCCGCCGTTCGGCATGGTTCTTGGTAGCGGCGTTTGCACAGCCGATTTGGTGTTCGTTTTTATCATTAATAGACAAAGTAAATGAATATTGGTTTCCTGTTTTTTGCCTAACTCTGGTCATTTGAGAGCATTAAAGGGGTGATTTCCTCACGTATTGGTTGATGATGGTTGTGCTTTAGTTACTTGAGACCATAACTTCATTGTTGTCGGCCGTCGTTCGGTATGGTCATTGGTAGCGACGTCACCGGTTTAGTGCCTTTGTTTTTTTTTTTTGGTATATGGATGATTTTTGGTCTTTGACTGACAGTTGTGTACGGGTTTACTCATAGGTGCTGGGCAATTTGCCAATTGTTAAAATTTGTTGCTTCTGTTAGTTTAATCTGAACAATTTGGGGCAGTGATGATGCACACGAATGTGCGGTCTCTGCTTTTTTGGCAAGGCAACCGTGATGGCAATGTGAAGTCATTTATCCCTTTACATGGCAACCGGTATGCAACCATTCTGAGCTACTAATTCTGAGCCCTAACTGTCAATAGTATTGTTGAGAACAAGTGCCTTAAGTTTTATATTGTAGGTGTTACACATGAAGTTTATGTATTCAACTATTATACAACAATTTACAATAATACCTACAAGTTTCCCGTTCAATATTTATGTGATTTAGCGATTGTTTATGTAATACAGCTTTTTGCGATCTGGTCACAGTTGCTAGCGACTATTCATTGGGCCATTTGGTGGTGGTGAGGCTTGATTGGCCTCCGGCCGACCTCCTCACCCCGGTTACACACCACGCTAATGACGATGATGATGATTGTGTAGTGTTTCATTTGCGTGGTTAGCTGTGACCACTGTCGGTCACTTCCACTATCGCCACCGTTATCGTCGCCGCTGGTATGGCCGTCGCTTGCAAATCTAAAACCCTAACCTCCAAACTCTTCTTTCTCTTATCGGGTTTCTACTGGTGGAATTTTTGTGTGGTTGGCTGTGTTTAAGCTGACTGTTGTTAGGCTGTGATGAGTATCAAATTCATATAGATCATTGAGAAAGATGTCGCGGCAAGGGTGGCGGATGGTAGGTATAGACCTGCAACCCACCTTGCAGCTAGCTTCACTCTGAGCCTTATATTTGTTTTTATTGTGTCTTTGATTTCTAATGTTTCTCCAGTGTTTGCAAATGTGTTGATACATACGTGTTTGTGGTAAGCTTTTCGCCGAATTGGTTGATTTGTGATAAGGAAAACATATTAGGTGTTATTCAATTGGTAAATTTGGTGTTAATTCTTTGTTGAGAAATTTGTTCTGATTCGGTAGGTAAGTTTGTGTAGGTCAGCAGTGGTCCGATAATGATGATGGTGGTGGCGTTAACGGCGGCGATGGCAGTTTTACAACCTACTCGTCGGCGTCAACAACACTCGAAGACGATGTTTTCATCATTGTGGTGGCTATAGTCTTTGGTGGCGGCGGACATGGTTTTTGACAGAGAGCGACAAGGTATGTTACATCAGATGCTGCCATAGCTCTCTGACAATGACGGCGGTTAAGCGGTTAGGGTTTCGATCAACTTCCGGTAGGTCATTTTCTATTGCATGTTCGCTATTTGGTTAGATCGACTGTCCCTGAACCTTAATCCGACGACTAATGTTGATCTGATGAGTAGGTAACATCTGGTGAGGTTTCGGCGAAGATTCTAAGATTATGGTGAACGGGCAGACGGAGTTTCCGGTGAACGGGTAAGTACACAACACTCACAAACCATTAAGATGCATCAGATTGTAATTTCTTGTAAATAATAATCACTAAGTTAACTTCGTCTGTCACAAAGAATATATGTCAAAATGTTGATTCCACTTCATACAACTGTTTTAATTTATGCTTATTGCTTCGGTGTGATGGTGTGGTTGTTAGGGTTTGTTTGCCCTAATCAGTTGGAGATAAGAAGAATTGATGGTGGTCCAAAGAAGATTGATTGGGTAATTTTGTTTGTTTGAAGATGGTTTTAGTGTTGGAATTGTGAATTAAGTATTTGATTTGTTGTTTTTTGTGGTAATTGGATGGTACTGATTCGGGTTTGTTTGAATTGTTTAGGGTAAATTGGTTAGAGTGGGCCGGAAGTTATGGAGGAGTTCTTCTGTGGAAATCAGTTCGGGTGGGAAAGGGTTTAAAGGGAAGTACATGGGAGTGGGATCAGATGGGTCGGATTCAAGATAATATCTCATGTGCAGAAGAGGCAACAAGCTGAATGGGAAGTTGTATGTTCTGTGTATTTTGTTACCATTAGGTTTTAGGTATTTTATTACCGACTTAAGTAATACGCAAATGTTCATTAAAGTGACCATGTCTGATACTAATTAGGTTTAAAGTTGAAGGCAATGAATTGTGAATTTCAAGATTATAAAGAACTGTAGATTTGAAATAAAAAAAAGACACATAGATGCTACATTATAGGGATGAGCTCGGTACCGACCGGTACCAAACCGGTTCGGTAAATTCGGTACCAGAACCGGTTTGGTACCGGGTACCATTTGCTCATCCCTACTACACTATGCAGTTGCCATTTAACTTATAGAACACCTGCCATAATATATTCACTCAATCACTCCATTCCTGATATCAAACATAAGACCTTTTGAATTAAAATGTTTATAGATCTTTTTCAGCTCAACAGTCAACACAATACTTATCTTTTGTATTGTTGAATACTAACTACATAATACTTATCATACTTGTATTTATGTGATTATTTTTTTTAAATTTATACCTTATAGATACGTTACAGTTATATGAGGATAACAAAAATTTTAAAATGTAACTGTTTTTTCAGGAGGTATTGTTTTTTTTCATTTACCCCATTTTTCTTTTGTTTTATTTTTTTCAAAAGCATCATTTAATCAATTCCAATTCATTGCCAGGTCTCAGTTCCGATTGAGTGTGAGACTTGTAGACCGGTCACGTGGTCGTGCAGTGACAGGTGGCGGTTGTGGTGGTAAAATTCACGCCGAAGAGGAGGTGCCTGCCAATGACGCATCTACTTTTTTTGTTTTTGTTTTCCCACAATTACAAGGTTTCATCCTCTAACCGTAAATTATTTCAGTTTCTTGCGACATGATCAAACAATCAACGAAGCTCCGTCTTCATTATATATTTTTTGCTATGGGAACTGTAGGTGTTCTGAAAAATAATGGAAACAAAGACCTCCAGTAACACATTAGGAACTGTATGGATGGTGGATTTTGCTTTCCCCACACCAATTCCCATAGCAAAACTTTAGGTATTTTTTTACCATTATTTTCCACAATCACCCTTCAATATCATTATTCTTACTTCTTTGGTATGGATCTTTATTGTTGTACAAGGATTATAATGTGGAGAATGAAAGACAACAAGGAGTGGAGAAGTATTTCATTGTGAATTACATCACATTTGACATCTTGAGTGCTTTTTTTAACTATGTTTTTTAATTAAATACGGATAATGAATTGTGATCCCTATGGGTCGAGTGGAAAAGATGAGAACATAGTGTAACAACCCTCAAGAAAACCGACACCCTAGAATATTTTCCGACACCCCATTATATCTTAAATACCCTTATATGTCTTATATTACACCCCGTATGTGAAAACCAAACCCGAAATATGATATAGTATTAGAAATAAAATATAAAATCTGAATTTAGAGCTGAGGCGGGCCGCGTAGGATCCCACCTCAAGCGGGCCGTATTAAGACCAGATTTGGACTCCGCTGACTTCTTTAGTTCATGCGGGCCGCTTCAACTTAAGCTTACATTAACGCGGGCCGCGCGGACTCGTGATACGCGGATGCATCCGGTGCTGACACGTGTCGTAATCGTGTCAAGTCTAGTAAACGACTCAGCTAAGCTACTGCGTTGACTTATGTTGACGCGGGCCGCGTCAATGTTCCCTGTCTTTTACGCGGGCCGCGTGAGGACCAGATTACACAACTATAAATAGCAGGCATCAGTTTTCAAATTCCGTCGCTCACATTTCATTCTCAATCTCGAATTCTGAAGTTATAAGCATAATATTTTGGGTATTATACCCCTAATTAGCGAGGTTCTGCTCCGTTGTAAGTATTATAACCCCGATTTCATAATAGTTACGCTGCCCGATTGATTTAGGGTTCCGTAACAACTGTCGTGGTTCTGCCCGACGTAGTTGTTGGAATGCCATCTCGGGGAGGGTATTATTAATAATTTCAAAGGGTTATGATACTAACCAATGTACAATTTTATAAATTATAGATTATATCCAGGAAACCCTTACGAAAAGCCTAAGACAGCAATGTGAGTAATCTTCTTTTTGTTAACAGTTTTTACCAAACCTTAAATGTTTTACTATGAAAATTAGCAGTGATTGAGTCTTTGTAGTTCTTCCATTACTGCCGGTATGTTGGGGTTTTGTATACAAAATTTGTACTACTTGCGAGTAGTAAGTCGGGATGACAATACGTTACCATTGGACAATGAGTTAGCCAATGGGTAATATGACCCACAAGTCAGGATTGATAGTACCAAATGGAGTAATTGTGTAGACATAAACAATGTGATCGCTCTCAATACTGTTCACTGTGACTTTAAACTTGATTAAACTGGGATTCACTCACCAGTATTTCCCGCTGACAAATATTTTTAAAACATGTTTCAGGTAACCCAATGTGAAAGCCAATTAGTAAAAAGCCAGCTGGAGAGCACTGAAGGCTTGGGGAAAAATGTGGCTATAAAAAGTTACCTAATAAACGATGTTTTAAATTCAATAAAATAGGGTTTGTCCCTATAATGTATTGTAATAAGAAACTTGGGTTTTACCCATGTGATTATTAATATTAATGAGGTGGTTTTACTCTGATAAAACATTTCCTAACTACGGTCCTGATGTAAATTCCGCTGCGAGACTAAATAAAACTGATACCACCAAACTCTGTGATCACGTCCGCCCGTTCCCGGGGAACAGGGATCGGGGGTTGTGACATAAGGTGGTATCAGAGCCTAGCCACTGGCTCAAGCCAAAGAAGTGTTCTGCTGACACTTAAATTTTAAATTCTATGTTAGGAAATAATTTATGTGATTATGTGTTTTATATTAATTGACTATTTGTTAGTTTACAGTATGAGTAAGAGAAGAATTACGGACATCTATCATAAACTAGATAGTTCACCCAAAGAAAAGGGAAGTTCATCCCAAACAAATTTCTCAGGATATTCAGCAGATATTAAGGAAGGAATATTTGTCCGTAAAGCACAATATGAAAATCCACTTACCCCTAGTAAAAGAAGCCGGATTCTTAGAAAAAGTCAAGAGAATATGAAAAAGTCTCAGGAAACCCAGAAAATATGTAGTAACCCACCTTGGGAAGATAAATTAGACGAAAAATAGGCAAATCTCTACATGTTAGCCACTACAGCAGTAAATGTTAACTTATAGTTGAATCGTCAAACCAGTGCCAGCATTCATGCCACCTACGAGCTAGAAACTTTAAAAGAACTTCGTTCCTTTGATAATAACCTAGTAAGAAGAAAGAGATAGAATAAACCTTATATAAAGTGTGTTGAGCATAATATTCCTAGTTAGACTAAAATAAGTTACGGATGTATAACCAATAATATATTTCGAATTTCAGTTCTAGTTTGTAATAAATATATAAATCGCAATATTTCATTCTAATCCATCTGTTCGTATAATTGTACTAGATATTCGTTTATGATAAATAAACATTCGGATGAACAACAAAAGTGAACTAAGAAAACTAGAATAAGGCTTAGAAGTACAAGGGAATTTTTAATGCTATGCCTTAATATGAAGCTTTGAGATAAACCAATTGCTTGTATAAATAAAGTGTGATGGTTATTGGTATCCTGTGAGGATAATGACTAGAACAGTGCCTGTATGATAAATAAGCAATAACACTTGGCCACTGTTATTTCTTGTTTATTGATACTACTCGGTTCTAGAATATGATTCCTCATGAGAATACTAATTTCCTTGTTTCTTGACGTAAACCATGATAAATGATGCCTTTTTAAGATAATGATTTAAAATAAGTTATGGTTGGAAAATACTATGATAATTACCTCTCCGGTAAAACTGGGCATGGTGCGGTAGACTCTCCAACTTGTTCGGGTAAGATAAGGTTACCTCTCCGGCAAAACCGGGTGAGATGGGGTATATGTTATGATGATAAAATTATCTAAATAGTACCATGACCTGATATCTGACTCAGGAATTTGTTAAATACTTTGACCTTATGAATGGTCTGTATATTACAATATGTAAATTATATATACAAGGAAATCCAAATAACTGATAATGAGAAATAAATTACGAACAGAGGTGTCAATTATTAATTTAGATTTGTTAGAAATCTCTAGTGTATAATAGACGCATAGTATATGAAAAGAGTATAGTCGCAATGATCGACGCTTTTGGCAAAAATGCGTGTCATGTGATTAAGTATAGTAAGATATTAATTGTGATATTAATATGGGATAAATATTTAAAATTCAGATGGCCGATGAAGAGAATCAAGGAAATCTGAATAACAATAACCAGAGTAACATTAACGTGGTTAATGATAATCCGAGTATCAATAACAATGGAAACCAAGTGGATAATAGTGCTATTCAACACATAGTGGCACAGGGAATTATAGATGCTATGCCATTTATTCTTCAAACTGTTAAGGATGCTGGTAATAAAAGTAAACATAGCAGTAAGCGACCCGTTGAACCAGAAAACACTGTAAACAATGGACCAGTATTTCAATTGCCTATTCCTAAAAGAAGAAGAACCATGTCTTATGGTTGTTCTTATAAAGAATTATGGTCTTGTAAACCAATGGAATTCTCAGGCAATGAAGGGGCCATTGCAACTTTACGCTGGATAGAGAAGACTGAGGCAGTCTTAAGGATAAGTAAGTGTGCTGAAGAAGACAAGATATTGTTTGCTTCTAATCTGTTTAAGAATGCAGCATTAGAATGGTGGAACACTATCCTTCAGACAAGAGGAAGTGATAAAACCTATAATATGGAATGGGAAGAATTTAAAGAAAAGGTAGAAAGGAAATTCTGCCCACCCAATGAAAAGGAACAGATAGCAAACAAGTTCCTCAACCTTAGAATGAATGGTGTAGATAGTAAAGGGTACACTACTACATTCTTTGAATATGCTAGGATAGTGCCAACCCTTGCATCACCAGAACCGGTATTAATCTCCCGTTACATCTGGGGATTAATTGGAGAAATTAGACATGTAGTCAAGGCAACCAGACCCCAAACCATAGAAGAAGCCGTAGAACTAGCCAATACCTTGACTGATGAACTAGTTCGTACTAGAGAAGAAGATCAGAGGAGAAACTTAACCCAAAGGCTTACTCAAGAATTTCGTTCTGGGAATTTCAATCATAGGAACATAGATTCTACCTCTGCAACATACTGCAAGGTCTGCAAGAAAAAGCATTCGGGAAAATGCTCCATTCTCTGTAATTATTGCAAAATGCCAGGACACAAGGAAGAAAGTTGTAGGAAGAAAACCAGTAATGGATTATGCTACAACTGTGGAGAAAAAGGTCATATCAGGCCAAATTGTCCGAAATTAGCTCCAGCTGCAGATAACAAGAATACTAAAAATGCTAGAGCATTTGTGCTGACTGCAGAAGAAGCCAAGATGATCCCAGATGTCATAGCTGGTACGTTTTTAGTTAATGATATCTTTGCTAAAGTATTATTTGACTCTGGTGCAAACCAAAGTTTTATTAATACATCGTTTTGCAAATTACTAAATCAATCATTAACTAAACTACCACATGAATGTTTAATAGAAACAGCCAACGGAGAAACTGTTAGAATTTCTGAAATCTTGCAGGGAGCAAGAATAGAAATTTTAAATCAGAAATTATTGCAAACCTTTATCCAATGAATCTAGTCGGATTTGATATTGTTTTAGGAATGGATTGGTTAATAGCCAATAAAACCAGTATTTTATGTGATCAAAAGTCAATTCAAGTAAATTCATCTAAAGGTAAAACGATCACAATTAAAGGAAATAAGCCATCTAGATCCACAAAATTCATCTCTGTGATGAAAATTGCAAGTCCTATAAGAAAAGATTCTATAGTGTATTTGATTTCTATAGTCACTAACACTAAAAAAAAAAAAAAAAAAAAAAAAAACAACAATAACTAAAAGACATTCCAGTAGTATCTCAGTTTTCAGATGTCTTTTTAGAAAAATTACCAGGACTACCTCTAGACAGAGAAATTAAATTCATAATTCACCTGTTACCAGAAACATAGCCAAAGCACTCTACCGTTTGGCACCCTCCGAAATACAGGAATTAAAGAAACAATTCGATGAATTGTTGGAGAAAAGATTCATACAGCCGAGTTAGTCGCCATGGGGAGCGCCGATATATTATTCATTAAAAAGAAGGACGGATCAATGCGTATATGCATTGATTACCATGAATTAAACAAAGTCATGATTAAGAATTGGTACCCATTACCGAGAATCGATGAATTGTTGGATCAACTACAAGGAGCTCGATTTTTCTCTAAGATCGATTTAAGGTCAGGATATCATCAATTAAAGGTACAGGAAAAGGACATTCCTAAGACCGCATTTAGAACAAGGTATGGTCATTATGAATTTACTGTCATGCCATTTGGTTTAACCAATGCCCCAGCTGCATTTATGGACATGATGAACCGAATATGTAAGCCATATTTGGATAAATTCATAATCGTATTCATAGATGATATTCTAATTTACTCTAAGAGTAAAGAGGATCATGCAAAGCATTTGCACGCACTTTTAAGTTTATTAAGAAAGGAAAAGCTTTATGCTAAGTTTTCAAAATATGAGTTTTAGTTAGAACAGGTACAATTCCTTGGACACCTAGTCAATTATGAAGGAATTCATGTAGATCCAACCAAGATTGAGGCAATTACTAAATGGAAAACCCCTGAGTCACCAACTGAGGTTAGAAGTTTCTTAGGATTGGCCGGTTATTATAGAAGGTTTATTCAAGATTTTTCTAGAATAGCCATTCCCTTAACTAAGCTAACCTGTAAATCTGTTAAGTTTGAATGGGGATTTAAACAAGAAAAAGCCTTTAGAATTCTTAAAGCAAAGATTAACCCATATACCTATATTAGTATTACCAGAGGGAACTAAAGATTTTGTAGTCTATTGTGATGCTTCTAGATTAGGTTATGGATGTGTATTGATGCAACGCCACAAGGTTATAACTTACGCATCTAGACAACTTAAGAGTCATGAAGAGAATTATTCAATCCATGATTTAGAGTTAGGAGCTATAATTTTTGCTCTTAAGATTTAGAGACATTATCTTTATGGTAGTAAGTTTACCATATTTACGGATCATAAAAGTTTAAGGTATGTTTTCGGACAGAAAGAATTGAATATGAGACAAAGACGCTGGATGGAATTTCTTAGTGATTATGATTGTGATATCCAATATCATGAAGGAAAAGCCAATATAGTGGCAGATGCTTTAAATAGAAAGTATCATGAAAAACCACGAAAGGTACGTTCTCTTAAATTAAATCTGCAAGTAGATTTAAATGATCAGATAAGAGAAGCACAAGAATCAGTAATCAAGGATGATTCTGAAAAGTTAAAAGGTATGTTAAAAGAATTGGAACGAGGAATAGATGGAATTTGGAGATTTCATAAAAAGAGAATGTGGATACCTAAATTAGGAAATCTACGTAATTGTATATTAGAAGAAGCCCATAAATTTAAATATACGATACATCCAGGAAGTGATAAAATGTACCAGGATTTAAGGAAAAATTTCTGGTGGATAGGAATAAAGAAAGACATAGCAACCTATGTTTCTAAATGTTTAACTTGTTCACGAGTTAAAGCTGAACACCAGAAACCTTCGGGTTTGTTACAGCAATTGGAAATGCCGGTGGAGAAAAGGGAATTAATAACAATGGATTTTGTTACTAAATTACCCAAATTTTGGAAAGAAAACGATACAATCTGGATGATTGTAGATAGACTAATCAAGTCAGCTCATTTTCTACAAATGAAAAGAAATATCCGCATTTATTCCAGTAGATCTCGAGGACGAGCTCTAAATTAAGGTGGGGAGAATGTAACAACCCTCAAGAAAACCGACACCCTAGAATATTTTCCGACACCCCATTATATCTTAAATACCCTTATATGTCTTATATTACACCCCGTATGTGAAAACCAAACCCGAAATATGATATAGTATTAGAAATAAAATATAAAATCTGAATTTAGAGCTGAGGCGGGCCGCGTAGGATCCCACCTCAAGCGGGCCGTATTAAGACCAGATTTGGACTCCGCTGACTTCTTTAGTTCATGCGGGCCGCTTCAACTTAAGCTTACATTAACGCGGGCCGCGCGGACTCGTGATACGCGGATGCATCCGGTGCTGACACGTGTCGTAATCGTGTCAAGTCTAGTAAACGACTCAGCTAAGCTACTGCGTTGACTTATGTTGACGCGGGCCGCGTCAATGTTCCCTGTCTTTTACGCGGGCCGCGTGAGGACCAGATTACACAACTATAAATAGCAGGCATCAGTTTTCAAATTCCGTCGCTCACATTTCATTCTCAATCTCGAATTCTGAAGTTATAAGCATAATATTTTGGGTATTATACCCCTAATTAGCGAGGTTCTGCTCCGTTGTAAGTATTATAACCCCGGTTTCATAATAGTTACGCTGCCCGATTGATTTAGGGTTCCGTAACAACTGTCGTGGTTCTGCCCGACGTAGTTGTTGGAATGCCGTCTCGGGGAGGGTATTATTAATAATTTCAAAGGGTTATTGTAACACCTCGAAAATTTCGGGTTTAATAATAAAATGACACGTGTCATGGAAGACAAAACGCGTTGAAAACCCGGATTGAATAAAGATGGTTCGGTAGGATTTAAAGTGGCGTTATGTTAAATTATTACCTCTGAACGACCTAAATTATAAATCCCAAGACCCGATTAAATGTTATACCCATCTTTATTACCCTCAATGCAGAGAATTCTTGTTAATAATAGAATTGAAAAGCATGATTTGATCCCACAAGTAAATTGAATGGTAAACCGAGATATACGGGTCTTGCTTTTGAATCCAAAACAAACATATCATTATGGTGGGGTTTGATACTGTGCAAGACCATTTTGGGAGGTCCATAAGTGTTGGTATAGGACCCAAGATCGAAATAATTGGTTACCTTTACGAAACTTCAACAAACAACAACAATTCTTGTCTCAGAAGGGGCTAGCGCACCGCTACATGTGTAGCGTAACGGTGCGCTACCAGTTAAGTCAACTGGCCCATTTTAGCGGGCTAGCGCACCGCTACATATGTAGCGTAACGGTGCGCTAGCTGGTGCCCAGCGACCAGAAACCTGCTGTTGGCTGTTTTACGCGATTATGACCGATTTTACCGGTTTTTATCAGTTATAAACGACCCCTAAACTATCCTAGAGCACTAGGACAAGTGTTCAATGGTTGTGGTTGGTCCTAGAGTTAGTTGTCACTTAGTTGTGGTGGATCCAAGCACTATATAAGGCCACTTGATGCAACCACATTTCTTCACACTTGCATTTGATCTTTGGAGCATCCTGGAGCATAGGAACTCTCCCTTCTGATCATAAGTCGTGCATTGGACTATTGTAAGTCTACTAGTTCTTATTTGGTTGTGTTTAGCTTAGTTAATTAGCTAAAAGTCAAACCGTCGTAATTACGGTTTGACTTCGAGATTAGTCACTAATGACTCAGTCTTATCTCGAATTAAAAGTAGTTTTAGAATGGTATTTATGTGGGTAATAAAACCCCAAAAGGGTTTCCCCTGATCACCATCCTAAGCAGGTCAAATGTCGGGTCAAACATTTACTTAAAAAGTCAACATATTGCTTAAAATGCCATTTATGCATAATTAGCTATCTAGAACATGTATAACCTGTTTGAACATTGTTATAACTTAGAAATAAGTGTAAGAACATGTCCCAACATGTTCAACCCGACTATTTCCTGTTTAGACCCGGTTCGGAACCGAAAGTCACATAGTTTGACTTTTCCGTTGACTTTCAGTTCTGACCCGTTTGGGCATATTTTAGAAATGCCTTAGAGCTTTAATTGGATTAGGATACATGTTAGAACAACCCTCTGTGATCATACACCTTGGTTCACTAGTTATCCAATTAATATGCAACTTTCCGTTAATTGCTCATACGTTGACCGTTATGCCCTTATTACCTTAAATCATGATTTATGAAAATGTAAAAGTGTAGAAACCTTGGTTACTGATATATAGACTTGTATGCAAAATTTGATATCAATTTGACTTGTAGATTAAGAGTTATGCTCATTGCCGCTAAATTAAGGCTTTATGTTAACAAATTGGCGTAATTAGCGTATAGCCTAATTAAACATACTTTTTGACATCAAATCTTTTACCCACTGATGTTATATAATATTTTGGGATTTTTAAAGATTTTTAATTAATTTTAGGCCGAGCATAACCAGTAGTCGTAGGCTTAACCCGGTAATTGTCGGTTTTGCCCTTACGGGCCATAAAATGAGTTTTACACATCTAAACGATTCCAAACCTTTTGCTACTGATCACATATGTTAAATAAATTATTTTAAGCCTTCTGGAAATATAAAAATATCAGATTTAGGTATAGAACCCGGAAATGGCCTTTAATCGCCATAATTAGCGTTTTTAGCGCATAGTATGTCTTAGAATCATATTGGACATACCCGGGTCGATACCTACTGATATATGAGGAAAATTATGATAATTTAACAGTAAGCAAAGGTTGATAAACTCAGACTTCGTTTTTGAGCTTTTCGGCTTATGTGAAATTACCAAAATACCCCTACGGGGCATAGTTTGGTTAAAAATGATAAATTTCACATATATGCCTTAGCCTACTGATATGACACATCAAAATGAGTATGTTTGCTGTTTACATCAGACCTGTAACTCAGTTGAACATATAAACGCTTTTACAAACTTTAAAATGACCAAACTACCCCTACGGGGCATAGTTTGTATTTAAATTAGTTCGGGGCATAACGAAAGACATCCTACTGATGTTACAACATATTTGAAGCATATTAACTTAGGAAACCTGTATATGGCTCTTACGGATACCCGTTACGCATATTACGCGTTCGGCTCGGTTTATGTAACAAGTTTACATAAATTAGCCGAAACGGGTCAAACCTTATCGGTTTTATCTCAAAATCCAGAATGTGAATAGTAAACCCATATTAAACAAGTCCTCAAACTTGTCGGGTCTAAATCACATTCTATCCGGTCTATCGCTTAATCGTGCGTACGAACCGTATCTTCGAAACTAGTCGGTCTAAGCTTAAGCTTACTTAAAGACCCGCTAGGATTCTAATAGGTTATATTTAACCTTCGTTCCAGATTAGGAGAACCAGTAAAAGATACTTGCTATTTGCTTATTGTGACTATACTTTGCATCAGGTAAATACTTTTAACTTATTTTCCCTATACGGGCTTGGGTTACGGTATATAATATACCGCTTGATCGAGCATCAAATCCCCACGCTTAGTGGGTAGTTGAATGATTTGATCGGCTCGTTTAAACAGTCTTGCTTACTTTACAGCCTTTGGGGGGTTAATGACCATGTCCCGGATATCCTCGGCATCATTTTACGAAATGGCCACGACCTTAGCACACAGGTGTAGGCGTACACCTGTCAGTGTCTCATATAATTAATGTGGTGTGTCTATTGATCTTTAACCCGGCACGATCCGGGCTACTGAACGCATAAGTAACATGTAAATCGTTCACAAGATTATAATATTAAATAATTCTCCCAAGTTAAATAAAAATGTTTATGCCATGTGCATCCAAACCAATTTTCAATCATTTTATAAAATGAGTCAGTTGAATGTATTTACCAGTGTAAACTGACGTATTTTCCCAAAAAGATTAAATGCAGGTACTAGGCGAAATAGGCTGGGAGTCTCCTAAGCATCACTAGAAGTCTCGCAAACTTAAGATGCCAAAGTCTGTTGAACCATAAACAATGTTTTAATTCGATCCTACTGTGGATAAACACCGGATAATTGTGACTTTGTTTACAATAAATAAATTCGGTTGTGCTTTATTTTAAATTGCTTCCGCTGTGCATTATTATATTGTGTTGTTTGACTATTACGTTGCCAACCACGTCACGATACTCCCCCACCGGGCCCACCGGTGACACGTGGAAATCGGGGTGTGACAGGTTGGTATCAGAGCCAACGCTGAGTGAATTAAACACTAGCCTTTTTGTGTTTAATCTCAGTTACACAATTGCACATTTCTAAACCTTCGAGTCTAGACTTATAACATAGGACAAATTCCACTTAAATTGTGTTGTCCTTTATTTATGAATATATCTTTGTATTGTTATCTCATGCTTTATTGACAGGAATAACAAAGATGCCTCCGAGATTCTTGCGTACACGAGGACGGGGAAAGGGGCCGGTAGCTGCCCCCAATGACCATGAAGCTGGACCATCAAATGTACGAGCCCAACTAGCTACGGAGAGCGAAGGTCCAAGACGGAACAGGAGAAACCTGTTCGAACCAGCGAGACGATCTGTTTCGCACAGCTCGACACCTCCGGTCCACAATCCATATGGACCACATTCAGAAGACGAGCCCAATAACCCTCTGCCCTCCTACATACCGCTGCAGAGGTCCTTGTCCCATCACTCCTATGGGGACCCTACTCCAGAGTTCAGAGGCCAGTTCAACCCGGCTAATTACTTTCAAGAGCCCGTGGGTTTCAACCCACTGGGTCCAGAGGACCACTTTTCAGATGACCACGCTGATGATATGGACGAGGATACGGACCCCGTCATGCCGGCAAGTGGTACTCCCAACCATCCGATCGAAATCTCCGACGGATCGTCCTTCCACGGATCACCCTACGGTGGTCCAGACAGTTTCCAAGCCCTGTTCGACCAACACCAGTGGTATTATACACCATCGCACCACTCGTCGTCTCATGGGCAGCATCAGCAGCAGCAGTCTCATCAGCAGCAGGAGCCACAGCCGCAGCCGTATCATCAAGATTCATCCGAGGATCATCGGTTCGTGGCAGTTACGCCACCACCTCCACCGCCACCAGTTCAACCGGCACCTCCTCAACCGCCGAGGCGTAGAAGAACCGGTGCCCGCATGTCGGTACGACCGGGGGGCTTCAATTTCGATTCCCCGCGTCAGTCAAGTGCTAGTCACTACCCACCGCACTATGAGGACCCGCAAATGGGTGGACCCTCTAACCCTGCCGTACTGCAGCCGCCTCCAATGGGTTTTGATAACCCAATACCAGCATACCCGGGTGGTATGGGCTACAACCCGTTTGAGCCACCAACACATCATAACTATGGTTATGGAGAGGCTGATCCGTACTCGGTAGCAGCGAACTATGGCACGCAAGGACCTTATGGGGATCCTTGGGGGGTGAGTTACCCAACACAGGGATACTCGATACCACCTAGGCCCATCATAAGGACGCAGTCGCAGCCACCACGATTTTCTCCAAATAGGGAGGAAATTTTGCAGAGGTTGGAACAGGTGGAACGGGAAGCACACGAAGAACGAAGGGAAAGGCAAACATTCTTCCAAGGACTGATGGGTCTAATCAAGGGGAAGAACAAGAAGGATCGTTGAATCCTCCCAGCTGTTGTTAAGCCCCTGCGTGGGCATATCTTGTTGTTAAGCCCCTACGTGGGTATGTATGTTTGTTGTGTGTATTGACCCCTACGTGGGTCTATCTTTCCATAAACCCCTACGAGGGTATGTTATATGTTTAGTCCCTACGAGGACATTTGTTAGTGTATTAGTCCCTGCGAGGACTTATGTCTCTCTGTAAGACCCCTACGTGGGCATGTCTTCTGTAGGACCCCTGTGTGGGCATATCTGTATGATTTAGCTCCTGCGTGGGCAAATTTCATGTGTGAAAGACCCGTTTAGGGCAATATGTAATATTGTAATGAATTAATGGAATGGTTAATTTATAAATTTCATGTTGCCATTATGTGCATATATAAATTATAAATGAAATAAATAAATTGAAAATCATTTCCTTTTTAAAATAAATCTGCCTATGTAAAAAAAAAAAAAAAAATTTAATAAGAATCTTAAGTGTGAAACCTAGCCTCAGGTCAAATATAAGACCGGGCCAAGATGGTAAGACCTGTTTAAAAGGTTCAAATTCCTGTTAACATCTTAAAACATGTTAACCCTCCTGGCAGAAGTGATTTCGTTAAAAATCACATTTGTATAAGGATTCTTTAGAAGATTCCAAACCCAGTTTAATGATCTCTGAATCCTGGGTCTACATCATCAATTAAGATGATCATTTTTACCATACGTTGGTAATATAACGCCTACGGGCCTTGCTTATTTCTATATGAGCCAAAAGACAGTGGTAGCAATGACTCCCTGTCAAATAAAGGTAATGAACTAGGTTCAAACCTTAAAAGCCTTGATTCTCTGAAATCATAGCTTATAATTTAAATTGTCCATGTGACTAAGCCTTATGTGCTAATATATATTGTTATAATTAGGATAAATTTTATTTAAAGTCCTAAATTAATACGATTAATAAGTTAACCAAATGTGGTCTCTGTTACCATGGTTAACGAGTTACCCTAAGGGGTAATTCCATAATAAACTCCCAAATAAAATATTGTTCTTGTTTTCTGCAACAGTTCAATTCAAATGGCTGACTCAAATGAGATAAATAGCCATCCTGTGGAGCCAAATGAGGACGCCCAGATTACGTTAACGGGTGCCGAATTAAAAGCAATCATAGATGGTGCTATCACCCAGGCTTTGGATAGACAGTATGAGGAATACAGTGGTACTCGAAGTAGGACCCACTCTGCGTCACACTCAAAGCCCAGAACTCATTCTGAAGCTCATAACAAGCCTCCTCCCAAAAAGGATGGATCAAAGAAAAACGATGATGATCGTCAGTCCACCAACCATCATAGTGATCCATCTCAGCAGTTAGTGCTACATCAGGGATCCCGTAACAAGGGCTGCAATTACAAGTACTTCGTGTCTTGCAAGCCCCGGGATTTTAATGGGGAGAAAGGAGCCGTCGAGTGTATGACGTGGCTTGACGAGATGGAGACGGTGGTAGATATCAGCGGGTATGCTGAAAAGGATGTGGTTAAATTTGTGTCACAGTCCTTCAAGGGCGAAGCACTAGCATGGTGGAGATCTTTAGTTCAAGCCACCGGGAAAATCCCACTGTACTCAATGTCATGGGAGCAATTTGTCGCCCTGATCAAGGAGAATTTCTGCCCTCAACATGAGGTGGAAAAGATAGAATCTGACTTTCTATCGCTGGTGATGACGAACCTAAACTGCCAAGCGTATCTGACCAGCTTCAATACGCTGTCACGGTTGGTGCCTTACCTGGTAACCCCGGAGCCTAAAAGAATCGCTCGCTTTATTGGTGGTTTAGAACCCGAAATCAAGGCCAGTGTAAAAGCTTCAAGGCCAGTTACCTTCAGGTCTGTAACTGACCTATCCTTATCCCTCACTCTGGATGCGGTCAGGCAGAGATCGCTGAGGAATAAGGAGGCCGAGAAGAGGAAGCGTGAAGATGGTGGTTCACGAAAGTCGAACAAGAAACACCGTGGGAACGGTGATAACAAGAAGGGATCTGAGTCGAGGAAGGATGGGCATAAGTCTGATGAGAAGCCCAAGTGTAAAATTTGCAAGAAACCGCACTTTGGAAAGTGCAGGTATGAATCAAACTCTCAGGCCCAGTCAAAACCTTTTGCCTGTGGTATTTGCAAGTCCACGGATCACAAAACCGTGGATTGCAAAAAGATAAAGGATGCAACATGCTACCGTTGCAACGAGAAGGGCCACATCAAATCCAACTGCCCTAAGTACAACAAGAAGCCTGAAGAGGCTAAGAAGACTAATGCCAGAGTCTTCAGGATGGATGCGAAAGAGGCTGTGCAGGATGATAATGTCATAACAGGTACTTTCCTTGTAAATGATGTCTTTGCAAGAGTACTTTTTGATTCAGGCGCAGATAAGTCTTTCGTAGATCATAAATTTTGTAGATTGTTAAATTTACCTGTCAAAACCCTAAAAGTGAACTATGAGGTAGAGTTAGCAGATGGTACCATAGAAACCGTCTCTACTGTGTTAGATGGATGTGTTATATCCATTAAGAACCATTCTTTTCCTCTGTCTCTACTTCCTTTTAAGTTGGCTGGTTTTGACATAGTTCTGGGTATGGACTGGTTATCTCATAACCAGGCCCAAATTGTCTGTAACCAGAAACAGGTGGTAATAAAGACTCCGTCTGGTGAACCACTTACCATTCGGGGAGATACCCAGTACGGACTGCCTGAGCAGGTGACTATGCTCAAGGCTTCTAAGTGTATGAAGAAGGGATGTGTCATCTACATGGCGCAAGTGATCATTGATGAGCCCAAACCAAAGATAGAAGACATCCCTGTCATCTCTGAGTACCCAGAAGTGTTTCCTGAAGATCTACTTGGTTTACCACCAGATAGACAAGTCGAGTTCAGGATCGATATCATCCCCGGAGCTGCACTGGTTGCTAGAGCTCCATACAGATTGGCACCCACGGAAATGAAGGAGTTGCGGACGCAGCTAGATGAATTGCTGGCTAAGGGTTTCATTAGACCTAGTTCATCTCCTTGGGGAGCGCCAATCCTATTTGTAAAGAAGAAGGATGGGTCGATGCGGCTATGCATCGACTATCGCGAGCTCAATAAAGTCACGATAAAGAATAGGTATCCTCTGCCCAGAATCGACGATTTGTTCGATCAGCTCCAAGGGGCAAGTTACTTCTCAAAGATTGATTTGAGGTCAGGCTACCATCAATTGAAGGTCAAGGATGAAGACGTTCACAAGACTGCATTTAGGACTCGTTACGGTCACTATGAGTTCCTAGTGATGCCTTTTGGGCTCACTAATGCACCAGCCGCATTCATGGATCTCATGAATCGCGTCTGCAAGCCATACTTGGATAAATTTGTCATCGTTTTCATCGACGACATTCTCATTTACTCTAAGAATAAAGCTGACCATGAGAAACACCTTCGTTGTATTCTCAAACTGCTGCTACAAGAGAAGCTCTATGCCAAATTCTCCAAGTGTGAATTTTGGCTACGAGAAGTCCAATTCCTTGGACATGTGGTCAGTGAGCGTGGTATCCAGGTGGATCCCGCTAAGGTTGAAGCAGTAATGAACTGGCAAGAGCCAAAGACGCCTACAGAGATTCGTAGCTTCCTGGGATTGGCAGGATATTACAGGCGTTTCATTGAAAATTTTTCAAGGATTGCTGCACCCCTAACCTCCTTAACTAAGAAGAAGGTTAAGTTTGTTTGGGGCCCTAAGCAGCAAGAATCCTTTGATATTTTGAAGCAGAAGTTGAGCAACGCCCCGGTACTGACATTGCCAGATGGAATTGAAGACTTTGTGGTATATTGCGATGCTTCGCACACTGGCATGGGGTGTGTGCTTATGCAAAAAGGCAAGGTGATTGCCTACGCTTCTAGGCAATTGAAAGTACATGAAAAGAATTACACCACCCATGACTTGGAACTGGGTGCCGTTGTATTCGCACTGAAACTATGGAGGCACTATCTTTATGGTGTCAAATGTGTGATCTACTCTGATCACAAAAGCCTCCAACATCTGTTTAATCAGAAGGAGTTGAATATGAGGCAACGCCGTTGGATGGAAACATTGAACGATTATGATTGTGAAATCAAATACCATCCCGGCAAGGCGAATGTAGTCGCCGATGCCTTGAGTCGGAAGGAGAGGGTTAAACCTATCCGAATCAATGCTAAGCGTATGGAATTAAAGAACAGTCTGATGGAAAGGTTGTTAGCTGCACAGAAGGAAGCTGTGCTAGAAGCTAACTATCCTAATGAGAAGTTAGGAGTAACTGAGGAGCAGTTGACTCTTAGCAAGGACGGACTCCTAAGGTTGAATGGACGAGTATGGGTTCCAATTTATGGAGGGCTTCGTGATGTCATCCTCCAGGAAGCTCATAGTTCTAAATATTCCGTTCATCCTGGTGCTGATAAGATGTACCAGGATCTAAGGGCAAATTATTGGTGGATAGGCTTGAAAAAGTCTGTAGCCGCCCATGTAGCAAAATGCTTGACATGTGCGCAAGTCAAAGCTGAGCATCAGAAACCGTCAGGTTTGCTACAACAGCCTGAGCTTCCTACGTGGAAGTGGGAGATGGTAACTATGGATTTTATCACCAAGTTACCCAAGACGAGGAAAGGAAATGATACGATATGGGTTATAGTTGACCGACTGACTAAGTCAGCTCATTTCTTACCCATCAAGGAGACTTATAGCTCCGATATGTTAGCCCAGTTATACGTTGATAAGATTGTAGCCCTACACGGCATACCTGTAGCTATTATCTCTGACCGGGATACTAGGTACACGTCACATTTTTGGAAGAGTTTCCAACAATCTTTGGGCACACGTTTAAATTTTAGTACGGCTTACCATCCTCAGACTGACGTTCAGAGTGAGCGTACTATTCAAACGTTGGAAGACATGCTGCGTGCATGCGCGATCGATTTGGGAGGTAGCTGGGATAAGAACCTGCCATTGATCGAATTCTCCTATAACAATAGCTACCATACCAGCATAAAGGCTGCGCCTTTTGAGGCATTATACGGTAGAAAGTGTAGATCGCCAGTTTGTTGGGCGGAAGTCGGAGAAGTCCAGTTATCAGGACCAGAGATCGTATTCGAAACGACGGACAAGATTGTCCAGATTCGTAACAATCTCCAAGCTGCCCGGAATAGGCAGAAGATTTACGCTGATCCAAATCGTAAGGACTTCCACTTCGAAGTAGGTGACAAAGTCCTACTTAAAGTGTCACCCTGGAAAGGAGTGATGCGGTTTGGTAAGAAAGGCAAACTAAGCCCGAGATACATAGGACCTTTCGAGGTTATCGAACGTGTCGGGTCAGTTGCCTATAAGTTGAACTTACCAGAAGAGCTCAGTGGAATTCACAATGTGTTCCACATCTGCAATCTAAAGAAGTGTTCCGCTGACGAAACACATGTCATGCCACATACAGATGTGCAGATAGACGCGAGCTTAAAATTTGTTGAAAAACCTTTGTCGATTGAAGATCGACAGGTAAGGAAGCTTCGAAGAAAGCATATACCTTTTGTTAAGGTCAAATGGGATGCCCGTAGAGGTCCCGAATTCACGTGGGAAGTTGAATCCACAATGAAAGAAAAGTACCCTTACTTGTTTCAGTAAATCTCGGGTCGAGATTTATTTTAAGGGGGTGAGGATGTAACACCTCGAAAATTTCGGGTTTAATAATAAAATGACACGTGTCATGGAAGACAAAACGCGTTGAAAACCCGGATTGAATAAAGATGGTTCGGTAGGATTTAAAGTGGCGTTATGTTAAATTATTACCTCTGAACGACCTAAATTATAAATCCCAAGACCCGATTAAATGTTATACCCATCTTTATTACCCTCAATGCAGAGAATTCTTGTTAATAATAGAATTGAAAAGCATGATTTGATCCCACAAGTAAATTGAATGGTAAACCGAGATATACGGGTCTTGCTTTTGAATCCAAAACAAACATATCATTATGGTGGGGTTTGATACTGTGCAAGACCATTTTGGGAGGTCCATAAGTGTTGGTATAGGACCCAAGATCGAAATAATTGGTTACCTTTACGAAACTTCAACAAACAACAACAATTCTTGTCTCAGAAGGGGCTAGCGCACCGCTACATGTGTAGCGTAACGGTGCGCTACCAGTTAAGTCAACTGGCCCATTTTAGCGGGCTAGCGCACCGCTACATATGTAGCGTAACGGTGCGCTAGCTGGTGCCCAGCGACCAGAAACCTGCTGTTGGCTGTTTTACGCGATTATGACCGATTTTACCGGTTTTTATCAGTTATAAACGACCCCTAAACTATCCTAGAGCACTAGGACAAGTGTTCAATGGTTGTGGTTGGTCCTAGAGTTAGTTGTCACTTAGTTGTGGTGGATCCAAGCACTATATAAGGCCACTTGATGCAACCACATTTCTTCACACTTGCATTTGATCTTTGGAGCATCCTGGAGCATAGGAACTCTCCCTTCTGATCATAAGTCGTGCATTGGACTATTGTAAGTCTACTAGTTCTTATTTGGTTGTGTTTAGCTTAGTTAATTAGCTAAAAGTCAAACCGTCGTAATTACGGTTTGACTTCGAGATTAGTCACTAATGACTCAGTCTTATCTCGAATTAAAAGTAGTTTTAGAATGGTATTTATGTGGGTAATAAAACCCCAAAAGGGTTTCCCCTGATCACCATCCTAAGCAGGTCAAATGTCGGGTCAAACATTTACTTAAAAAGTCAACATATTGCTTAAAATGCCATTTATGCATAATTAGCTATCTAGAACATGTATAACCTGTTTGAACATTTTTATAACTTAGAAATAAGTGTAAGAACATGTCCCAACATGTTCAACCCGACTATTTCCTGTTTAGACCCGGTTCGGAACCGAAAGTCACATAGTTTGACTTTTCCGTTGACTTTCAGTTCTGACCCGTTTGGGCATATTTTAGAAATGCCTCAGAGCTTTAATTGGATTAGGATACATGTTAGAACAACCCTCTGTGATCATACACCTTGGTTCACTAGTTATCCAATTAATATGCAACTTTCCGTTAATTGCTCATACGTTGACCGTTATGCCCTTATTACCTTAAATCATGATTTATGAAAATGTAAAAGTGTAGAAACCTTGGTTATTGATATATAGACTTGTATGCAAAATTTGATATCAATTTGACTTGTAGATTAAGAGTTATGCTCATTGCCGCTAAATTAAGGCTTTATGTTAACAAATTGGCGTAATTAGCGTATAGCCTAATTAAACATACTTTTTGACATCAAATCTTTTACCCACTGATGTTATATAATATTTTGGGATTTTTAAAGATTTTTAATTAATTTTAGGCCGAGCATAACCAGTAGTCGTAGGCTTAACCCGGTAATTGTCGGTTTTGCCCTTACGGGCCATAAAATGAGTTTTACACATCTAAACGATTCCAAACCTTTTGCTACTGATCACATATGTTAAATAAATTATTTTAAGCCTTCTGGAAATATAAAAATATCAGATTTAGGTATAGAACCCGGAAATGGCCTTTAATCGCCATAATTAGCGTTTTTAGCGCATAGTATGTCTTAGAATCATATTGGACATACCCGGGTCGATACCTACTGATATATGAGGCAAATTATGATAATTTAACAGTAAGCAAAGGTTGATAAACTCAGACTTCGTTTTTGAGCTTTTCGGCTTATGTGAAATTACCAAAATACCCCTACGGGGCATAGTTTGGTTAAAAATGATAAATTTCACATATATGCCTTAGCCTACTGATATGACACATCAAAATGAGTATGTTTGCTGTTTACATCAGACCTGTAACTCAGTTGAACATATAAACGCTTTTACAAACTTTAAAATGACCAAACTACCCCTACGGGGCATAGTTTGTATTTAAATTAGTTCGGGGCATAACGAAAGACATCCTACTGATGTTACAACATATTTGAAGCATATTAACTTAGGAAACCTGTATATGGCTCTTACGGATACCCGTTACGCATATTACGCGTTCGGCTCGGTTTATGTAACAAGTTTACATAAATTAGCCGAAACGGGTCAAACCTTATCGGTTTTATCTCAAAATCCAGAATGTGAATAGTAAACCCATATTAAACAAGTCCTCAAACTTGTCGGGTCTAAATCACATTCTATCCGGTCTATCGCTTAATCGTGCGTACGAACCGTATCTTCGAAACTAGTCGGTCTAAGCTTAAGCTTACTTAAAGACCCGCTAGGATTCTAATAGGTTATATTTAACCTTCGTTCCAGATTAGGAGAACCAGTAAAAGATACTTGCTATTTGCTTATTGTGACTATACTTTGCATCAGGTAAATACTTTTAACTTATTTTCCCTATACGGGCTTGGGTTACGGTATATAATATACCGCTTGATCGAGCATCAAATCCCCACGCTTAGTGGGTAGTTGAATGATTTGATCGGCTCGTTTAAACAGTCTTGCTTACTTTACAGCCTTTGGGGGGTTAATGACCATGTCCCGGATATCCTCGGCATCATTTTACGAAATGGCCACGACCTTAGCACACAGGTGTAGGCGTACACCTGTCAGTGTCTCATATAATTAATGTGGTGTGTCTATTGATCTTTAACCCGGCACGATCCGGGCTACTGAACGCATAAGTAACATGTAAATCGTTCACAAGATTATAATATTAAATAATTCTCCCAAGTTAAATAAAAATGTTTATGCCATGTGCATCCAAACCAATTTTCAATCATTTTATAAAATGAGTCAGTTGAATGTATTTACCAGTGTAAACTGACGTATTTTCCCAAAAAGATTAAATGCAGGTACTAGGCGAAATAGGCTGGGAGTCTCCTAAGCATCACTAGAAGTCTCGCAAACTTAAGATGCCAAAGTCTGTTGAACCATAAACAATGTTTTAATTCGATCCTACTGTGGATAAACACCGGATAATTGTGACTTTGTTTACAATAAATAAATTCGGTTGTGCTTTATTTTAAATTGCTTCCGCTGTGCATTATTATATTGTGTTGTTTGACTATTATGTTGCCAACCACGTCACGATACTCCCCCACCGGGCCCACCGGTGACACGTGGAAATCGGGGTGTGACAGTTATGATACTAACCAATGTACAATTTTATAAATTATAGATTATATCCAGGAAACCCTTACGAAAAGCCTAAGACAGCAATGTGAGTAATCTTCTTTTTGTTAACAGTTTTTACCAAACCTTAAATGTTTTACTATGAAAATTAGCAGTGATTGAGTCTTTGTAGTTCTTCCATTACTGCCGGTATGTTGGGGTTTTGTATACAAAATTTGTACTACTTGCGAGTAGTAAGTCGGGATGACAATACGTTACCATTGGACAATGAGTTAGCCAATGGGTAATATGACCCACAAGTCAGGATTGATAGTACCAAATGGAGTAATTGTGTAGACATAAACAATGTGATCGCTCTCAATACTGTTCACTGTGACTTTAAACTTGATTAAACTGGGATTCACTCACCAGTATTTCCCGCTGACAAATATTTTTAAAACATGTTTCAGGTAACCCAATGTGAAAGCCAATTAGTAAAAAGCCAGCTGGAGAGCACTGAAGGCTTGGGGAAAAATGTGGCTATAAAAAGTTACCTAATAAACGATGTTTTAAATTCAATAAAATAGGGTTTGTCCCTATAATGTATTGTAATAAGAAACTTGGGTTTTACCCATGTGATTATTAATATTAATGAGGTGGTTTTACTCTGATAAAACATTTCCTAACTACGGTCCTGATGTAAATTCCGTTGCGAGACTAAATAAAACTGATACCACCAAACTCTGTGATCACGTCCGCCCGTTCCCGGGGAACAGGGATCGGGGGTTGTGACACATAGTCTTGCGTTGACAACAATTTGATATCGCGTAAACAAATTTACTACTAGAGATGAGTAGTCGTTGACCCGTGATTTTTCCGCCGCAACGCGCGGCGGTGGTATAACACTAGTTGTGGTAATTCACCATTGTTCTATCTAACTTTAGTTTGGGACTATAATATTATTATTTTCTTTTTCTAATTAATTAATATTTTTAACCAAGAACTTTAGTAAGTTTATCATAGATTTAATAGTTTTTTTTATAAACGATTTACGTTTTTATCCGTGAACTTTAACAGACATGTTTAATAATAAAAAAAATCTATAAACGATTTACGTTTCTACCCCCAAACTTTAATATAGTTTTCATATGACCTTTTTAGTTTAATCAAGTTGTTTATTTTACTTATTATATAATTAACTTATTATTGTAATTAAAGCTAACTTTTAACTATAGACATGTTATTTAGTTGTGTTGCTTGCTTATTTTACCGTCTATAGATTAAAGCCTGTATGGTCTAACTTAACCTTTCAATATGCCAAGTAACAAATTTAGTTATTATTATTAAAACCTATATAAATTAGCAAGTTTTCTATGCATAAGGACTTGTACATTATGCTTTGCACATTATTCAAAAAAAAACTTGACTTTTTAGTTTTAACCCAAAAGTTTGTATCTTTTACAATTTTAACCCTACATAATTTGTTTTTTTAACTTTAGCCCAAAACTTTTCATTATTTGCAATTTAACTTCACAACTTTTGTCACTTATACTTTTCATCTTTCGCAAATTTCCGTTTTACGTATAGTTCTAAATTTTTCGAGTTAATATGACGCAACGTGCATGTGTGGTTCAACGTTTTTGCCTCTATTTTTTCATGTTTGACAGGTTCATCGCAACACGCATATCCTAGGTCAAGTCAGTGTTGGTGGTCGATGACGGTTGTGTGACATTATTACTATTTGACACCGTTTTACGCCCCGCTGCAACGCGGGGTGTGCTTTGTGGGTTTTTCAAAGAAAAAATGGTTATGCATATGGTTGTCGTAACGTTGGCTTTAGGGGTTTTCCAAAAAAAAATGATTTTTTTTTACTTTTCACCCAAAAGTATTTCATAAATTACTTTTAACCCAAAACTTTTTATCTTTTGCAATCTATCTTCATAACTTTTTTTACTTTCAACTTTGTTCCTTTATAGTTTTCATTTTCCGCAAATTTTGCGCTTTATGCTTGGTTCTAAATTTTGTGACATAACACATCACAGCGTGCGTCTTTGGCTTAACGTTTTTACGTTTCATTCTAAATTTTGCGAGTTAACACGACGCAACGTGCGTGTGTGGGTGAACGTTTTTACATCGTCTATTTTTTCCCGTTTGACACGTTTAACAACATGCGTGTGTGGGAGAACGTTTTACATCGTCTATTTTTTCCCGTTTGACAGGGTTAACATAATGTGCGGGTCCTAGACCGACTTAATATATAACTAAAGAATCCCCGCCGCATTGCGACGGGTCGTAATCCTAGTTATTATTATTTACCTAATTATAGCCATGGTTGTAAAACAAGGTTTCCAAGGCCGAGTACTCTCCGAGTAGTCGCTACAAGGCAGGTTGCCGAGGCGACTTTCTTTGACTCCGCCTAATTACTCAGAGTCGGTCAAACGCGGTCAACCTCGGCCAGAATTGGATCTAGTAGGTCAACTCGGGCCTAGTTTGAATTAAATAATAATATAACATAATTTCTATGCCTATCATATTAAAGAATGAATACAATTTTCACGTATTTTGTTATAAATATTAGTAAATTTATTTAATTTGACATATATTTAATCTCCAAAAAGAAATTTCTTTATAATTTAACATGTCCGAGTACTCCCTGAGTACTCTCTGCGTAGACCGAGTACTCTTAACTCCCCGGTCGACCGACTAGGGAGCGCCTAGCGACTTTTGCAACTATTTATAGATAAAGTTAACTTTTAACTCTAGACATGTTAACTTAATCATGTTTATTGCTTATTTTTACCAGCGTTTTTATTAAAGCCTCCATGATCAATAATAATCCATCCATATATTATGTAACAAATATATCATCACCAGCATCCTCTTATGATCCCGCTGCAAAGCGCGGGCTCAAATACTAGTTAATATAACAAATCCAATTTCCTTATTGATTGTACTTTAAATAAGATGCACTTTTATCACATTTAGGTTTTATTTAATTTGATTTTTCTTAGATAACTCGCGTTTATTAACTTTTTAAATGATTTGAATACGTCATTGCGTTTGATTTTTTTGATGTTCCGATATTAAATATGGTAAAAACGAAGTTGCATTCAAATCGAAAAAAGAGTGTTTTTTTATATTGTAGGTTATACAAGTGTCAGTATCCTGACGAACCAAACTCAATTCTGATCGAACTATCGATACCGGTATTCGTTTTAATTGTTCTCGATCGATATAAAAACATGTGTCAGTATCATTTTGGTCATAACAACCTTTTTTGGTTTTCTGTTAAGTTGTTATAGCAATTAGCGAGTGCTAAGGCTATGCGGTATGGTGATGGTCCTCCCTTGAAGGATGATTCGCCACGTAGAATGGGTGTGAGGATGAGGCAAAGAGGATGAAGGTATGGAAATGGGGGGATGGACCTAAAACGTATATGTATATATTGTATGTATAGATGTGTGAGAGAGGGGGAAGGATGATTTTTGTCCTTTTGTGGACCGGCACTAACGTCTGGAAAGGGACGAGGGGGGGGGGGTGTTTGGCCCGGCGCCAGACAAGAACGAATCGGGGACGATCCCCATAGCTCGCAGCCTAATACTAACCTAAATTCCCACCATGTAGCTCGGGGATTTTAATTTGTTCGGTTTTTGAAACTGATTGAACCGACTAACCCTAGCCCCATCTCCGCAAAACTCACTAACTCGGTGAGTCCCACTCTGTTATCGGTCGTGGAATCTTTCATCAAAAACTCACGCCTCCACCACTCAAATCAAAGACCTACACTGTTATTGTATCATCTTCTCTATCGATTTCAGGTATTGCTGTACAAATCCTGATCATAAAACTGTTATTGTCGACGACTCCAGTTCTCCTTACGTCGCCAATCTCACCATATTCAATCAATAAAGGCTCTATGTTCTTCGGCTTCTAGACTCAAACTTGAGTTCATTTTCAATCTGACTTGATTTCAATTCGTAAGTTAGTATTTTCGAGTTATTGGAATGATTCAATTTCAATTGTCTGTTAGTGTTGTTCAGTTATGTGCTTATTTGCCCTTAATTTGATCAAGAAAGTTTTGAAGAACCCTAATTTGAGAAACTGAAAGTGAATGATTAGATTAGAAACGATAAGATTCACAATCTGGCTGTCCATTTTTTGTTGATAAATGCACTTAGAGAAAGTTTAAGTTTTGTTAAAACAGAAAGAAAAAGATTCACATTTGATCTTCTCATGTCAACTGAGTTACTTTTTTAGTTAATTTTTTAGTAACTATCGTCTATCGATCATGTGAGCATATTTTTGACATTAGATTATATAAAGGTTCTTTAGACATTTGTATTTTTTTTTTTTTGTAAAATTGCCTAACTTTTCAATCTTTAGAAGGTATTAAGTTCAGTTGGTTAAAATTGACAATATGAATCCTTGGTTTTAAGGGTCTCTTTATAGTTGGTTTTAGGGTCTCTTTATAGTTGATAATCTCGATAACTTTTGTGTGTGCGCGTCAGTTTTGGCCAACAATCCCAGAACTGCCGCCACAGTCAACACCGCCGGCAGCTTTGCACCGTCTGTTGGCCTCCGCAGCAGCCGCTGCAGTGTTCGTGTATCGGTGCATGGCCTGTACTCCAACCTTAAAACGGCCTGTATCTTAGTGTTCTCAGTTCCAGTTCACCGCCGTGATACCCTACCATACTCGATCTCTGTTAACTATTTTTGAAACTGTTTAGACTTTAGACTTAATCGATTTCTGTCAATCATATTTTGTTATCTATTTACTCGATTTTGTGCAAGAAATGAAGATCAAAGAAAAAGGGACAAGTCGATTATACCTGATATCTGGAAACATTCACACACTTCCAAAATTGCAATACATTTACATATCTTAATTGTGGTGGGTGCCAAGGAAATAATTGAAATTTTTGAGAATAGTTAACTTTGGCTTTGTAATATTTTCGAGTAAAACATATTTTGATCACGTAAAATATTAGGAAGTAAAAGGTGCCCCGATTTTTACTTCGAATTGGGCCCCAAAATGGTTGAGCTGCCTCTAGGTATTTTTTTTTCTCTCTCCGTCTCTCGTGGACTGCTTCTTGTCCTTCATTGGATTAAAAAAAATTGCACCTTTGACATGTTGATGTGATCTCTTGTATACTTTCTGTCAGAGTTTTGTTGATGCTTTGGAATTATACTGTTATCTTTAGAATCAGTGTGATTGATTTGTGTTTTGTTAAATTTATTGTTAATTTGTAATTTAGTTATATATGGAAGATATATAACTAGGTTTAGTCTGTTGAACACTTATGATCTGTTTTTAGTTTCATGACTTAATCTGATGAACATTCATAATGTGTTTTTAGAAAATCAGCAATCGCCTTCGGTAGTTCATGCTCTCGGTATGTTTACTATTTCTAATTAGACATCTTTTTGGCAATTTTATTGGTGAGTAGCGTCCTAAATTTATACATTATTTGATTATATAATATAATCTTGAATTCTGGTGAAATTGTTTAAACTTTTTTTTCTTTAGGTTTGAATAATGGATATTAACATTGAAAAACAGAGGAGTAGATATCCAAGAATAATAATTTGATTAAAAAAGCATTGGCAGATTTGAATTGTTAATCATCATGTTTTTACGTAGGAGCGTACAAAAGGATGACAGTGTTAAAGAGATACGTGTTGAGGCTATTCATGTCATTAAAATACATAACAGCGAATGTAGTGGACAGAAACAATGGACGGATAGTTGCAACGGCTTCAACAGTTGAACATTCTATAAAGAACTCGCTCGAGTGTGGTCGAACCTGTAACGCAAAGGCTGCAACCGTTGTGGGTGAGGTGTTGGCTATGCGGCTCAAGGTTGAAGGTCTTGAATCGGGTCAAGAAAGAGGGATTCATGTAGATGTCAACAAAGAGCTCGAGAAAAAAGATTTTAAAAACCGAACAAAAGTTTGGGCTGTTATTAATTCTCTTAAGAACAATGGAGTCAAGCTCATTCTTGATGAGAATAATGATGCTTCTCACCCGGGTTAAAGCTATTTGTTATTATTCACTTAGCTTGGTCATAACCCACATCGCCCATTTGATCTTTTGTTTGATAGATATAAATCTGGTGACACTAAGCTTGGTCAAATTATCAGAATAATTTGGGTATTTTTAGTGTAGATAAGAAATAGATAGTAAAAGCTACAGTTGTACCTTTTGGTTCTTATTTTTCAGACTCGTATATATATTTGTTTGAATCCAAGTTTCAGAATAACTCATATGATGCTTATTAAAGTATCACAAGGTTTTGAATGGTATTATCGTTTTCGTCTGACAATGTTACTTAATTATGTGTATCTACCACCAGTGGTAGCACCTTCTCTTGTTGCGAAGGCCATGAAGAAATTGACAAGTTTTAGCACTTAGCAGCCCAAAAAGAGGGAAGGTCGTTGTTGAAGAAGCAAAAGAGGTGCCATAAGAATCTGTAGCAGAGACCAGATACTAAGGTATGAACCATTGACTGATTATTGCTTCATTTAATGGTATAAACAGTTATCTTTCTAAGAAATATACAATGAAGTCATGTCAAGTTGGATAGTTTTTTTTTTTTGGGTAAAGGGTTACCCCGGTAAATTTTATAAATGAATAAAAAGAATAACACGAGTGTGCCTGAGTGACACACTAGTTCTAGACTTGGCAGACCAAGACTAGACGAAACCAAAATAAAAAACCTCAAACAGCCAAACAAAACCAAATAAAACTACCAAGCCAAACAACGGCAATCACAAAAATAAACAACTAGATTACAAAACCTAGCCCGTGTCGAAATCCATAGTTTTCAGTTGCATCTTCCATCTCTCCAGCTGCAACGGGTTCTTGGAACTTTTGCCCGCCCTAAAAGTCATCAATTTAAGTCTCACCGTCTGTAGTACAATGTCCGCAATTTTGGAAGAAGACCGATTGTTTTGTGAGAAAAGCCTGTTATTTCTCTCTTGCCAGACGAAGTAAGCAGCTGCCGCCACCACTAGTTTACTAACAATGGTTTCTGCGCTTTTGGAACTAGGTCTTTGTTCAGACCATGCCATAATTGAGGCCCAACTAGCATCAACACTATCCATGTATGCCATGTCTTTAACCTTGTTCCAAACTTCTGTCGCAAAGGAACACTTGAAAAACAGATGATCACGAGAATCTTTATTGTATCTACAAAGCGGGCAACACATCAGATTAAGGTTTGTAGCACTTCCCACGTCCCAAATACCCATTCGGTCCTGTGTTTTCAGTTTATTCTTAATTACCAGCCATAAATGGAAAGAATGTCTCGGAATGCATTGTGCAAACCACACTAAATCCACCCATGGAACCTCCTGATCGCACCTACGGATGTTATTCCATACCCCATGGGAAGTAAAGTGTGAATGGTTACCTTGCCTATCCTTCCAAACCAGGTTGTCACCTCCATTTTGATCCAGGATCGGAGGGGGTAGGTTAATCAGCACCGGATAAAGGTCATACCAAGCACTCGGCCATCTCCACATATTTTGATCGTCAACAAGGTCAGACACAGTCGTCTGCATACTAAAGCCAGCACTATGGATACGTCTCGGGGTAATGAATTGTCTAAGAGGACTACAAACACACCAATTATCGCTCCATGCATTAGCTTTACGGCCATCACGTATAGAAAACCAAATAAATGGACGAACCGTCATTCTCATAGAAAGAATTTTCCTCCATCCCCAACTCAAACTACCACGGCATTGAATTTCCCAGAAATTCTTACTTTTTATTCGATGGGAATGAACCCATTTGACCCAAAGGGAATCTCTATTAATAAGGATACTCCATATATGGTTTGCTAGAAGAGCTTTATTAACCTCAGATATACGCCTAATCCCCAATCCTCCCTCCAACTTTGGTAAACAAACATTTTTCCAAGCAACTTTTGGTTTGGTACCCTGGTTCGGCCCCCCACTCCACAAAAAGTTTCGCATTCGTTTTTCAATCTCTCCAATAATGCGAGCCGGGAGCATGAAAACCGAAGCCCAGTAAATATGCATGGCCGATATAACCGAGTTGATCAGTTGGAGCCTACCTGCAAACGACAAGGACTTAGACAGCCAACTATCCAGCTTTTTATCCACTCGATCCACAAGAATCCTGCATTCTTTGTACAACAAATTAGACGAGATTAACGGGACTCCTAGATATCGAACTGGCAAATCTCCCTCCTGAAACGGCATAATAGAAAGAATTTCCCGCTTAACCGAATGAGGAACACTCCCAAAGTACACCGTGCTCTTAGCCATATTAGGCTTTAAACCTGACATTCGAGTGAAAGAATTCAAGACATCCCTCATGATTTTCACTGAAAACGAGTCAGCATTGACAAACAAGAATAAGTCATCAGCAAATGACACATTAAGTATCCTCTGTTGTTTACACTGAGCATGGTATATGAAACCATTATTATCATCCGCCGCATGATGCAATAACAAAGATAGAACCTCCATCACTAACGTGAATAAGTAAGGGGACATGGGATCTCCTTGTCTTAAACCCCGTTTGCCTTTGAAATGACCACACAAGTTCCCGTTAATGCTTAATGAGTATGAGACAGATGACACACAAGACATGATCCATTCAACCGTCTTTGGTTTCAAATTTGAAGAAGAAAAACCCGTCGGCATTCATCATAAGCTGTTTGAAACCAAAACTCGACCAAACGTTCTTAACATAGTATTCCACAACTGGATAAGGCAGGCTGTCACCCAGGAAGTAACCGTACAAGACATTTTCATACTTTCTTTGAACCTGTCGTACTGCTTCCTTTGGGATCACAACATCAGCCTCCACTGTTTCTGCTGATTCTAGCAGACGGAAGTTAACCACTCTTTTGGACCTAGCAGATTGTTGCACTTTATCAGCATAAGTTTGATACTGCTCCAAATTAGGATCTTGACCAGTGTTACTCTTATTGCCTTGATTCGCCTTAGGGATAGCATGAGACACACCCTTATTCCCCCCCCCCCCCCCCCCCATATTATCAAGAGTTACTGGTTTGGATGCGGCAGCCAATCCATCAAGAATCGATACATTATTAATAGGAAACAATCCCCCCCGTCTCGGCACTAGAGTATTGCCCTCTATGTTGGTGACCCTTAAGGTAATGCCTCGAACAGGAGCCGTACCTGGAGACGACCCAGGAGTAGTGTCGCTATCAACTCTCAAATCTTCCATCCGACTATTATGAACATTATCAAGAATAGGACTCTCAACCCCCTCAGACTGAACGCCTCTCTCCATCAGTACATCAGAAAAACAACTAAGCAGCAAAGCATAACGAAACAGAAAACCAAAAACGGACTGAAAACCCTAAAGAAAAACCCTAGAATCCAATGTCCAACCTTAATCGATTATAAGGATGTATCAATCTAGCTGCGATCGATAACAACCCTGTAATAAATCAGGTTATCCAGAAGAATCTAAAGACAGCGGCGATTGAAAAAGAAAAAAAAACCCTAAATCCGACTGACCTTGGTGATTATAGAGAGTTGTAAGAGGATAATAATCAAGAAGATTATAATCTGTTAACAATACCTGTAATCATTAGATGAAGAACAGATTTAGAATTTTAGGAAGGTGAAAACCCTAGATCGCCGCTGGTCGCCATTAAATATATCAATTTGATGAAGCTAATTTATACAAGTTGGATAGTTTTGTGCATGGCATTCTTTTCATCTTTGTACAGTATGCAGTACCACTGCATTTATGACATATGATACCATTTCTCTACATCCCTATATGGCGGATTGGGCCGGATAACCTGACAAACACCAATAATCAGTTATAAATTTGAATAAGATCTATCTGATTTCAAGTATATATTGATAAAATGAATTTTGAGATGATACTATACAGGAGGTTTTATGCATTTCTTTTATCGCTATTATGGGCAACGCTTGACATGTTTGCAACGCTTGACCTATTACGGCAAACCCCACACATAGATCAACCCAAACTTGAATAAGTAAAGCTTATTTTGGCGGTAATTACAATTGAATGGATTTATGACCCTGTTCAGTAGCAATTCTATTCTAATCAACTGGCTAACTAACTGCTGGTAATGGGTTAACCAACTGGCTAACTAACTGCAGGGCCATACCCACACTTGACTACAACAACACTCTAGCTTGTTCCAGAGTTCCTGTGCGGGGACCTACCCGCGTACGCGCAACCTGGACAGCTCATAAAAGTACATCCAGTACAAGAGGCAGCAACATGTAGCCAATCAACATGCGTCAGGCTTTGCCCTGACAATCCCCATGATGAACAATTGTGCAGGAGACAAACAATACAAATGGACAGTGACGTGTAGCCAATCAGCGTGCACCATTCACTGCTCCATGATCTTCACGCACAGTTGATGACAGACTCCACAACAAGTACACTCAGCAAGCGACGTGGCACCAATCATCGTGCGCCAACGTCCATCCACCTTTGCAAATACTACCTGTCGTATCAGAGGGGACAAAGAGGACATTCCTTGTTGGCTACGTCTGACTCAATGCCCATTGACGTGCTTAGACAGTAATAAAAATAAATTGATACAAAACACAGCCTGTGTGATGCTCTTTTAGAGTTACCCGTATATGTTTTTAAAAAAATGATTTTTTTCATTTTTAGATTTTTATTTTATTTTTGTACACCAAGTATGAAGTCTGCGACTCTGTGTGATCCTCTTTTAAAATTACCCATATATGTTTGGTTAAAACTTAAAAACTGATCCTGACCCATGACTAATTTTAAATGGAAATTTTAAAACCCATCTTGACTAATCCTTACTTATTTCCCAGGCCCATTGTGACTTATTTCACTTTTAAGATAACATAAAATAACCCAAATGGGCTTTTGTTGCCAGGCCTACCTAAATCCTTTTGAAAAGTCTTCCGCAACAGTATATTACTTTGGAAACTTTGGGATCATTTTTTTGGGTAATCTTTACATACTTGATTAATATTACAAAATGGTTTAGAAAATACAGATGCCAGAACTCCCCTTACTCTGCATGACGACCTGATATTGCGCATTCTAAACACAAGTGACTAGATATCGCGCATCTAATCCAAAAACAAAGATCACACCGAACTAAACATTAGTATCCATAGTGAATCACGTGACCGGAAATGAAGTTACACATCCACCCATATGCTTCCTTGAACAATCTTTCTTCGCGTTTGAGCATCTCACGTCCTTGCAATAGATTTGAAAGGTGATGTACGTGACAATATCGCACCACTATTTGATTGGAAATGAAGTACATTTCTTCAGCCTTTTAAGAATCTGTCATTCTTTATTTTCGTCATGGTTTGTGGATTTATTCTTGCAAAACAAATATGAAGCATATAAGAGATCGTGTGATGTAATGAAATCACTTGTTGTAAGCAATTCAAAAAACTTAATCAGAACAATAGCGAAATTATTGAATATTGAGGAGCTTCAAAATCAAAGCATTAAAAGAAGCTTTTGGCCCTGATAGTTGAGTAAAGGGGCATTGGATGTTTGCTACAACGCCCAACCCATTGCAAAGTTTTCATGCATATAAGGAGAGCAGGTAATTAAGATAATAGGTGAGCATAATACTCGTAGCAAGTGGTCAAGAATATGAAGAGAAATAAGAAAGTTGTACTTTTAAATATATTGACTTACATGCAAGTGTAATGCTCTCTCAAGTTCTTTAATGACGGTTGCCATTGTAGGGAGCTGAGAAGCTTCTCCAACACATCGACATGCAACTTTAAAAAATGCGTACAAAGAATCTTTATCGGGTCCTCCATTTGAAGTGATTTTGTCAGTTTCTTCCTTTAGCTTAGGATCTATTAGTCTCTGTATCATTCCGTCAATATTGATGGGTGCAAGCCTTTTGTCATTTACTACTATGTAACCTGGGTCATACGCCAACTTCCAAGAAAAGATTTCAAAAAGAACCACTCCAAAAGAGTAAACATCTGACTCTCTTTTCAATTCACCTGTTGTTTCATATTCTGGATCCGATGTTTCATATCCTGGATCCGTTGTTTCATATTCTGGATCCCTGAACACTTTCACGCCTGCCTCTTGATTTGTTGGATGTAACTTAGAGATCCCAAAGTAAGCAATCTTTGCCTTATTGTTCTTGTCTAACAGAATGTTGGCACTATTTATGTCACCATGTAGGATGTCCATCTTAGTGTGAAGGTGATTGAGTCCTCGTGCAATCTCAAGGCACAGCTGTAGACGGTGGGTCCATGTAAGATTATTCATGTTACCAACGTTTTTCAAACAGTCTCCGAGGCTTCCCTTAGAAGCATGCTCGTAGACAAGGATCATTTCATCACCTTCATCACAAAAGCCAAGAAGAGAAACTATATTTGGATGCTTATAACTAGCACGCATTTCAAGTTCTGAAAAGAATCCTTCTTTTCCTTGCGCACCTTTTCTACTAGTGATGCGTTTTATAGCCACGGTAATGCGTTTCTTGGATGGTTCACCATTATCCTCCCCTTGTGTTTCCAACGAACTATCGTTGCCAAAATGCTCAAGTTCGGCTTTGTACACCATCCCATTAGAGTCTACACCAATGCAGTATGTTTCAGCAAAGTTCTCAGTAGCCAACACTATATCACTGAGTTCAAATCTTGAGAGTTCCATGGTATCCCCCTGCAACAACATTGTGTGTTAATATATATAAGAAATTTGTACATGCTGGCAAGAATGAAAACAAAATAAAAACGGAATTGTCCTTTATCATTTGTTCGTCTTTTTAGAATTGCAAGACATGCGAGCACGCACACACACACATGTATTGTGTGGTAAACGGTTGGGTTAATGCAAAAAGGATCTTAGTATATCCATGTATAAAAAGGACATTTCTATTTAAACTACAGGCACAACTTTTTCATACTGATACATCCCCATATGCAATTTTGCATCAGTATTATTTGAGTGCAGATTGAAATTCTAAGAAAATCATGAACAGGCTAAGTTTAAAAGGGGTCAATAATATGAAGAAACAAAATTGTATTTTCTATAAAAAGGTTGACTTACTTGCAAGTTCAATGCATTTTGAAGTTCCTTGATTATAACTTCCATTGTTGGACGTTTGCCTTGAGTTTCTGCCAAACATTGATATGCAATTTTGGAATATGTGTCCAAAGAATCTTGATTGGGTCCTCTATTTAAAGTAAAAATGTGATCATCGTCTCCTTCTAACATTTTAGGATCTATCAATTCCTTTAACGTTCCCTCATTGAAGCGTCTCCTTGCAATGGGTGCAAGGCCCATGTCATATTCACCAAGGTAAATTGGGTCATAGGCCAACCTCCCGGATAGGACCTCAAATAAAACTACTCCAAATGAATAAATATCGGATTCCTTTTTATATTTGAATGTAGTCAAATACTCTGGATCCATGTACACCTCTGTGCCTGCAATATTTTTTGTATAAATAGTGCTAGCTTGTTGCTTCATAGGATGGAACTTCGAGAGACCAAAGTCGGCAATCTTTGCGTTCAGATTTTCATCTAACAGAATGTTCTCACTCTTTATATCTCGATGTATTATCCTCGGTTTTCCCTCTGTGTTGGTATGAAGGTAATTAATTCCATGTGCAATATCAAGGCAAATCTGTAATCTTTGTGCCCAAGTAAGTGTGACCGTTTTACTATTGCTTCCCAAATAATCACTGAGGCTTCCTTTAAAAGCATACTCGTAGACAAGAATCATTTCACGAGCTTCTCTAGAAAATCCAAGGAGAGATACTATATTTGGATGCTTACAGCTAGTAAGCAATTCAATTTCTGTTAAAAACCCTTGTTTACCTTGCTCATCTTCTCTACTAAATATGCGCTTTATGGCGACAGTTTTGTTTATTTTGCGCAGTTCATCTTTACACTTCCCTTCTAAAGATGACAAACTTTGGATGTCTAAAACGTCAAGTTTTGCCTTGTAAACTATGCCATACCCGCCACACCCAACAGAGCCTGCTTCATCAAAATCATTTGTGGCTCGCCTTATTTCCCTAAGTGGGATCTTCAAAAACTCGATCTACAAAATTAGGCGTCAAGTAAGATGTCCATACTATGTTCATCCCTATCTAGTATCACAGGAAAACATAGACGCACCCGAAGAGAAAAAAACTAATTTTATAAAGTAAATAAAAAATACAACAGAGTGGGGCATGTATCTTTAAACTTTCAAAGATATATATATTTATATATATGTGAAAGACCTCATAGTTAAAAATAAAAAAATATAGGGCAAACACTTAAATAGCTTGTCGAGACATATACTTAAAACGCTATCATACTAATTTGAGTCGTTCCAAAGGACAAGACTTCTAGAAAACACATGAGCACATACTTTTTAGAATAGTGCAGTTTCATATATGAGGAGAAATGTGATGTTCATATTATTATGGTGCTGAAATATGTGGTGGTCATAAAAAAATGCCAAACGCCTTCACAAACATCTCGGTCAAAATTAGGATTTTGAGAAGGCTGACATTTAAAACCAAACAAAGAATGAAGAGATTATGAATGGTTTATTTGATGAACATGGCGGCTATGTCAAAGAGATAAAAGGGATGCAACTTTTGGTTGTACATAAAGCAATTCCTCGTGTCTTGCCTTTCAAAACCTAAATGCGTTGAAGCACCTTGCACTTTTATAAAACCAAGGTCAAGTGTAACCAAAAATAACAAGATCATCATTTTCAAAATTACATCTTTTTTTGGTCTAGTCTTGTTGGGTATGGGGCTTTTTCTTATTTATCCTTTTTCCTTGCATTTTTTTGTTAAATAAAATAACTTACTTAGTTCAACTATTAAATTTTATATCCCATGAACTACAAACAGACTATGCAAAACCAAATTTGGTTAACTATGTCGCATGGGTTATGGTGAAAATACAACTTTATGAACCATAATCACCTCAAACTAATTAGAATAAAGTAATTACCTTCGAGTTGTTGGATGATGTACCTCCATCTTCAGCTATCGAGTGTTCCTTTAATACAAATTGCCGCCATAAAAATAAATGCGTAAACATAAAAGTAATAATCAGAAAAGGATGAAAAAACAAAAGGATGGGCTTACAAGATTTGCATGTTTCCATTGAAGTTCCAACACCTCCTCAAGTTCTTTGACAATATGATCCATAGTTGGACGCTGCACAAGTTGTTGATTCAAGCATTTATAAGTTATGTCTGTGAAGAGTTCCAACGATTGTGTGTCCATTTGTTTCCTTAAATTAGGATTGATGATCTTATCTAGTTCGTCCTGAACACCTTCATTTGTAATCATTGGTTTCCTCCCACAAAGGACTTCAAACAATAACACACCAAAAGAGCAAACATCATATTTGGGTGTCATATTGTTGTTACCAAAGTAGCGAAAGAAGAGAAGGCGATGCCTCCAACTTTGAGGATATTTTGTGGAAAGTTCAAAACCATACATCTTGGGTTCCCAATTATTGTCTAAAAATATTTTAGAGCTACTGATGTCACAATGTATGAGATCATAATGGATGTAGTTCAATGCATTAGCAACGCCTAAACATATTTGAAGTCTTCGAGACCATGTGAGAGTTGGATCATTCAGATGTTGGTCAAGAGTTCCATGAACTGATTGTTTGTAAATTATTATCTTTTCATTATCCTCGTCACAAAGCCAAAAGAAGGAAACAATATTTTTATGTTGCAGACTCTTAAGCATTGAAATCTCCGTCTCAAACTCGTCTCCTTGCCCGTACTTACGATCTAACCTTCGTACGGCAAAATTCACCAAATTCCCATACTGCAAACGTTGTCCTTTGTACACCTTTCCTAATCTACCTTCCGTAATGAGATTTCCATCCGAAAAGTTGTTGGTGGCAGATGATATCTCTTCTAATCTGTAGTTCTACGTAATTGCAGAGCAAGAAAGATTATATATTATAAAAACAGTATCTAAAAGTCGCTAAACACGAGAAGGCTTGTTTAGAGAATCAACATGTGTTTATCCCATTCGCTTTTGATACATTTGGTTCCCTAGCCCCAGAGGCTGTGGAATTTCTAAACAGGGTCCAACAGGTTGTGAATAGTAATCTCTCAACCTTTAAGGGTCGTTTCGTCTTTAGTAGGATTGGTTTTGCAATTCAAAAGGGGGTTGCGGCGCAGCTTGTTGCCCGTTTACCTGCCACTTGTTTGTAATTTGCTAATTTGGAATAATATTGTTCATCAGTAAAAAAAAAATATATATATATATATATATAATATACCACTTTTGATAAATAACAATTAATAAATATCTAATGAATTAGTCATCCACTCTAAAACTGCATGTTTAAACTTAATAGGGTAGAACATATCTTTTAGTACCTGGTTACAAACTGGGCTAAAGTGATGTTTATGAAAATACATATCATAATATTTATTTTAAAGTATGTTTCTCAACAACAAAAAAGTAGGCATAACTTTTTATACAAAGAGAAATGATATATCCCGATATAAATCCTTAATCGTACATACTTATGACTATTAAGGGCATACGCTCTCACATTCTTATGAATTAATGCCAATTTTAATTCGGATAGATAATTTCTCTTATACAAATGTATTTTTAAAGTTAAAGAGCTTTGACCGGTTTGTAAATCAAGAGATAATATAGCCCTTTATGCCTCCGATCGATTTCCCAGCTCAAATAGCAGGTAAGTCTTGTCTATTTTAAGGTATCAAGAGTTAAAGGCAGGCACCAATACCTGTATGCCTTCTAAAAACTGTAGTGCCGCCTTGTGTGCTAAAAGTGAAGCTCCTACCTCTTCCTGCAAAAGCAAGTTTTCTTTAAAATATACTTGTGAGTCGATTATATGGATTCCATAAATGACAAACACATTCCTGTAACACATAATCTGAAACTATTCGTGAGGCTTTGGCTCACACTGGATTACGTAATGTTATAATTGAGAATATGGGGACTCTTGATCAGAAAGACACCTGAACGTTAGTAGATTTATGTGTTTCCCATATAAGGCAATCGGTTGCAAATGGGTTATTCATGATAAAAGTTGATTTATAAAATTCTCGTTCCGAGTTAGAAACCTGATTAGTTGCCAAAGGAGTGGATTATTCTAAGACATTTTGAATTTTGACCTATGACCGTATCTTTATTCTTGGTTTAAAGACTTTATATAGTATAATAAAGATGATAAACTCACTTCTGAAACTTGAAAAGCTGCTTCCACATCATCAAAATGTGTCTCTTCTTTTTCCAGAAATTCAGGCTGGTTGAAATCCTTTTTAAACCACTCATCATTCAAAAGCTCAGGTAATGTTATCCGCTGCCAAAAAAAAAAAAAAAACGGTGTTTAAATAGGCATGACTTGAACTGTAATGGACAAACAGTGAAATGCTGCAAGGGACTTGGATACAGTTTTAATGCTCAAGTAGTGATATCTTATAATGCACGTATCTTATTCCAGTAATAATGAAGCCATGATCTCAATAACAAAATGCCACCGTGAGTACAGACACTTACAGTAGAGAGGTTAGGATCCAATAAGCGATGTATCAACCTTTTTGTATCTAAGGAGAGCCATGAAGGACAAGTGAACTCTGCAGCTTTAATCTACATACAAAAACACCCAAAGTAACTCAAAACAAGATTATGACAACAAGGAATCAAATTTACAACACAATTTAAAACAGTACTCACTCTTCCAAGTAGGTTCATACGATTAGAATCATCAAATGGCAAGTAACCTGCAAGTAATTCAAAGAGTACGACTCCACACGACCATAAATCTGCAGCTGCCCCATCATGTCCTTTATCACTCAATACCTAAAAATGATTGAATTTCAATACTACATGAACAAGTACCAGATGAAGATGAGTAAGCAAGGTGGCAATTTTGACCCATTTCCAAATGGGTCGCGATTTTGTTTACGTTTTATATCTACTAGGTCAAATGGGCAAATAAAGTTGAATGTATATATGAACAAAAAGTGTTTTAGCCCCTACCAAAATTACCCATTTTGACCTGTTACACAACCCATCCGACTTGCCGGCCGGCCACCTATTGTATGCATAACAAAGAAATAGGATAGAATTAACAATTGCCTGCACCTCAGGAGAGGCATAATTTGTAGTTCCACACTTCGTGTGAAGCAAGCCGTCGGCCTGCAAAAAAGGATCCCTAAAATTTAATATAAGATACAACACAAAGAACAATTAAAAGTTCAAATATTATATTTACCTCAACTTGTTGAGCAAGGGCACTCCATAAAAAATCTGTAACTTTGAGGTTGCCAGATGCATCCAGAAGCAAATTTTTTGGCTGCAGGGATAACAAGGTTAGAAAGTAGCGAGACTATAGATACAGAATTACAGATACATAAAAAGATCTGGTAATAAGTATTGGGCAAAGGGAGGCTTGAATATAAAAGAAGTTTTACTACCTTTAGATCTCTATGATAGATGCCCCTACTATGGCAATAATCAACAGCATTAATGAGCTGTTGAAAATAATATCTGGCTTCATCTTCATTCATTCGTCCATGTTCCACCTGCATAATCGAACTGTAACGTTACGTATCATCTTTCTACAATTCTACGCTGTATTAGCTTTAAAATTTTCAAACAACTCAAAGAAAAACTATATATATATGAAGATCATAAGATTACGATTTTATCCAAAAGATTTCCCCCGCGGAGATACTCGAGTATGACGTATATGTCTGAAGGGGTCCCTATAACCTGAAGAAACAAAACACTATTAAAGGAAACACATATCTTAATATTTAAAAAAAAAAAAAAAAAAAAAAGAATGTTGTCAAAACCTCATATAAGCGGACCACATTTGGATGCTTTAGCAACTTCATAGTTGCAATTTCCATTTTTATCTGCATTGCCGAGATTATACATAGAAAGGAAAGTAAATCAACAGAGTTTGACTAACCAGAAGGGCAGTAGCGTAAATATTCCGAAATCATTCATCAACTGTCAGAAAGCTTTAAATAATATGTATATCATAAGAGATTGTGAGAGTTGAGGTAACCTGTTGAAGCATATCAAGGTTAAGAGCTTTTCTTTTGTTATAGATCTTGACAGCCACAATTTCCCCGGTCTCGGTATGCTTAGCAATCTTCACTTTTCCAAGAGTTCCAATACCAATTGTCTTTCCCAGTTGATAGTTGGTCAGGAAGGGATCCATTCTTGATTATCATATAACAAAACACTATAATATCATATGCAGTTAACAACTAAAAGATTTGTATATTACTTTTTTTCAGCTATGACTAATCACATCAATGGCTTCTTCTTCTACATGATCTTTAATCATCAAAATTGCAAAGTGATTAAATAAATGGTGGGTCATGTCTTATACAGTAGATAATATCAAGCTCCAACTCCATGTTAATCTATCTATCTAAAAAGGAGTTGAAAAGCCTAAAACAACTAAATCAAAAGCAAACAATGAAAAACTTAAATAGAAATTGCAGAGAATTTTTCAGCATAGAATCAAGGAGACGATGATACCTGGGCGGATATTCAGTTTCAGGAAAGAGGGTGTCGGTAGATCTACAGAGGTTTGACTTCTGAGGGGTGTTTGGCCTAACTTTTTTTTTTTTTTTTTATGGTTATATTTTGAAAGTAGCTTATGTTTATTTTCTATCCTTTGATCTTTTTAAGTGTTTGAATTAATAAGTTTTTTTAAGTGTTTTTGTTAACCTTTTTTATTTAGTTTATGTTAGTAAAATGACCAAAAGGGAGCATGGTTACATATTATCGCATAACTTATATTTTATATGTATCTACTTTGTTTTTATGAGTTATACCATCATTTTTTGATAAATTTATATCGAGGATGATGTAAAACTTCTACAAAAATACATTAATATTCAATAAACATTCATCTTGGTTTGGTTAGATCTCCTGCAATCATATCTTTAACTGCACTCATGTATAAATCATCTATTCTACGTTGTGTACTTGTGTCTTCATTTACTTAAATAATGTCATTAGATCCTCGACCATCAATACCATTATTTGGAGTGTAAGATTCTTGTTGCGCCTTGTTAAATCCTTCATCGCATGTATCTTTTTTTCTAATATAATTATGAATTGTCATAAATGCTAGCACGATCTTCACTTGTGTCTCGTAGGTGTAATTGACATGCATATGTTGTAATATCTCTTATCTAGCCTTCCATACTCCAAAAGTTCGTTCAATAACATTTCTCAATGATGAATGATGGAAGTTAAATATCTCTTTAGGTCCCCTAGGAGCACGACTAGCAACCGTTTTTCCACGACGAAAATATGGTAAATGATAACGAATGTTGGTTCCTTTATATGGAGCAAGATAACCTCTAGTATTTGGATATCCAGCATCAACAACGTAATATTTATCTATAATAACTAAAATAAATAGTATTACTTATATAAAAAGTTAAGCAAAACATAATGTTTAAGCAAACATGGAATGGTACTAACCACCTATTGGACATGGAAAATAAACTTCGGGCCTACGCAATGCTTCATTGAAAATTCTAGTATCATGTGATGTCCCCTCCCATCCAGCTCATGTAAACGTAAAACACATGTTAGAATCACATGCCGCCATTATGTTTTGCGTCGCGTATCCTTTTCTACCAATATATTTTGGTTGCTCGTGTTCTCCAACAGATGCCCTCACATGTGTCCCATCGATAGCTCCAATGCAATCCTACATAGAGAAACATAGATGGTTCATTATTTCAAGGTATACTTTAAATATGTAACATATGATATGGACTACCTTGAACATCAGGTAATAACGAGAATTTATAATTTCTGATGGTACTTCTTCATTGTAATTTGCACTAGGCTTTATAATGTCTTTACTTAACTTAAGTACCGCGTTTAAAACAAGATGAAAATGCCTATGAATAGTTTCTCCCAAATGATTAAATGTTTCTTGGACCACTCTATTGTGTGTTTGTTTCAACCCGTAATGCGTTGAAAGATCTGAACATAACATTTTTAATACATGTACGTGAAGCCTAAGAACTTCATAACAACGTCTTGGATGACCATTAAGTATTTCTTAAATAAAGACATTGCCTGTGCGGGAAAATGTGTGACAAAGCATACGTGGATTATTCAATTTATGACTAATTATTATCCCTTCAATGGCCAAACCACATAATAAGAGCCAATTTTTCTCTTCCTATGCCTCGTTTTCTTCATCTCTTTCAAAATCGGTTTCGTCAGTATCCGTATCCATCCTATTAAAAAATACACATATAGATAAACACAACTAAGATTAAAATAAGACTAAACATGCAGTTCAATAATAAATGAGAAGTCATTTTTCCAATAGAAATTTTAACCACTAAGGAAACACACAACTATATAAGCCTAAAAACATAATCATTTATCCATTAGATATTTTAAAAACTCCATCTTTGCCACATCACTTGTTGGAACCATGAAATTTTCACAAGCTTGCTTTTTCAAGAAAATGTCTAGTGCGTGACAATAATTCCATGAACCTTCTTCAAAACCAGGAAAGGTTAACACAATATCCATGCATTCTTTTGTAGAAGGTGACGGCTTTTGCAGTGGAAACGATTGTGAGCCTCTCGATGATAGTTCCTGCATAACATTATCAAGTTTGTCCTCAAATGCAGAAGTTATTGAAGTATTTCTCTTAGTTGAACGAGAAGAGGCAACATTCTTAGACTTCTTCCTTTTGGTTGAACTATTTTCGGAGAAAATAGGTTCTTGGTCATCGCTGGACACATTTATCTCGTCACTATCACCTTTCCCTTCAATCAACTCTTCATCTTTATCGATCATGTTTGCAAAATCAGAAGGAGTTGTAATACCCCATGTTTCGGAAAGTCAAAGTCAAAGTCACAGTCAAAGTCAAAGGAAGAAAAGATTGCTAATTGCGATCTGTCATTCCTTGCTTAACTACTGATTTGGCTTCCTTAACTTGTAATCAACTCTATTATTTATTTGCTTTAGTTGTATTATGTGGAGTATCTATGATAATCGAGGTTTAATCGCTAATCTATTTGTCCCTTCATCGCTAATCGCATCGCAATCGCGCTCGCAACTTGAATTATAGGTTCTGTATATTGTTTTACGTGTGTGTGTTACCTATGTGTTGTTTGTGCATGTTTTACTTTATGTTGGTGGTGATTAATCGAAACGAAATCGCAACTCTATTGCAACACAATCAAATCGCAAACACAAAACGCAGGTTAATTATGATGACTGTATGTTAGATATAGGATTCGTGTGTGTTTATTATTAACCTATCGCATCGCATAATCGAAACTCGCTTAAACGCATCGAAACGCTCAGCACGCAAAATGAAACGCCAAAACCCAACTCACCGGACCCTTCGATCGAATGACCATTCGATCGATGGCCATCCGATCGAAGTGCCATTCGATCCATCACCTGCACTCCTCTTTCCTCTTTTGGAAACCTATAAATACCCCTGTCACATCACCAACAGTGATGTGACAGCTCTGATGTGACAGCTCTCTCGTTCGACCAACACGCTCCAGCCCACTTTTCTCTCGATTTCTCGCGATTCTTGTAAGTTTCTCTCTCAAATCTTGTACTTTTATGCTCTAAACACACTTCTTCATCATTTTCTCCTTTGAATCTTAACTTTTAACCGTGAAATCAGTGGATTTGAGGTGTTCTAGGATGATGTCATCATGGAGTTCTTATGAACTTCAAGTTTTGGCCTCATTCCACCAGGAACAACTCAGATCTGAAGGATTTCCACTTGATTAAACATTGTTTTTGCATAGATCTAAACATTTTCAAAGTTAAAAGGATTGAAAGATACCTTTCCAACTTTCTTTCAACTCTTTTACACTCAATGCACTCAAAACCGATAGAATCGGAGCTCGTTCCGGTCTTCTACTCATTTCTTAGTGAAGTGTCGGTCTGAGATCTGATTTTTATCAAAGAGACAACCGATTTCGGATTGAACATGAACAACCATCAAGAACAGTTGACTGGTCGGATTAGGGTGATTCCTGTTCGAACCAGACGACTTGGGACTTGACGAGGTTCCGTTGTTTAGTACGTTGTCATACCATCTCAAGCAAACCACAAAACTTTCAAAATAATCAAGTATCAAGACGATCAGATCGTTAGGACGGATTGCCGTCCGATCAGATTGCCATCCGATCAAACAACAATCCGATTGGATTGCACTTGAGCATCCACACTTAGGCATTTTTCAATTTTTCAAACAATCTGAATGTCGAACGGATTGTCGTCCGATCGGATTGCCATCCGATCGAACGATAATCCGATCGGTTGACATTTGGGAATTCAACATTTAAACATTTTCATAAATTTTCAAAGATCATCAGTTCTAACGGATTGCCATCCGATCGGAAGACCATCCGATCGAGTGAATGTCTTGCTGTGAACTTGTTCTCAACTGAAATGTCTCGCCAATCGGATCGCTATCCGATCGAACGACCATTCGATCGATCGACCTGAAAGGTAGAGATACTTCTCTGATTTTAAAATGCTACAACAAAAACTTCAAAGCCATCATACACAAACTCATCCATCCCAAATGAATGTCAATCCGACCGAATGGCCATCCGATCGGATGACCATCCGAACGGATTGACATCCGATCGAATGACCATCCGACCGGATTACCACTCGTCACTTGGTTCTTTTGCACCGTTTAACGCACTGTTCTTCGCTTATGCTATCGTTAACTATTCAGGCTAATCTCTTAGTGCTCCCTTCAATCCAAGAGAGTATTTATTTACTTAAACACAATCAGTGAGTATACTCGAACCCTTTTTTGCTTTACGCACTTTTGGGTGTTACATACGTTACTTATTCAAATCACAACCGACACACAACGCAAACACTATTTATACGCTGACCGTTATTGCATGTTACGTGTTATTCGATGAATGCTTGTATGTTATGTTAACACAGTGATTGTTGTCTGACACCTTAGCAACGATAGTACTATAGTTTGGACTCAGCACCTGTCGTGGACAGGGGTTGTTAAGGGCTTTACTTCACGTGTCCCAGTGGGGATATGTGTTGCGCATTCTACAACTCGCAGTCACGTCTTGCATATTTCATTGTGGATAACCTACATGCTTCACTTGCTACATGTTACATGCTGGTTATGCGTAAACGATTTCGAAATCTACTATACTATCAAACTTGTATGCTCACCTTTACACTATGTGTATTGACCTCTATTTTAACGTATGTGACAGGTGTTTGAGATGCTAGGATGTTGCTTTCTTTCATGGAATCGAGTAGGAGAGTCTAGAAACAAAGACAATTATTTATTTGAGTTGTTGGAACAATGATTTGCCTAGAGATATCTAAGTATGTAATAATTGATTTACTTGATGGGTTATGGTATGGGACATAATGTTAACTATCCGGTAATTTAGTTGTTATGGAATTTCTCTTGGACAATCTGTTTCGCTCAGTGCCTCACCCCGATGTTTCCGCCATCGGTTGGGGTGTGACAGATTGGTATCAGAGCCATAACTATAGGGAACTAGGCAAGACTCGACCTAATCCGGGTTGATGTCTTAGAAACGACCAAGTCTGTAGTCTAAGTACCAACAGACCGCCTTGTGCGAACCCGTTAGGGGTCCCGCACGAGCCTATTACTGCTATTTGATCGCCTCGCACTCATTCTATACTATCACGCTGCCGTTCCTAAGGCAGTCGCACTGCACACTATTTTCAAAAAAAAAATGAACAAGTGATTGGATCGAGATTAGGCGTGAAAACCGCAAACTCTCGATTAAATCATTTGTTCAACCCACATTTTTACTATAAACAAGAGAATTTGCGTTGAATCAGGAGTGAAATCCGTACTTCGACGCAACTTTCTCCCTCAATCTTGTGATTCTATCACACAAACAGGGACGTAGTCGCTAAGTTAGGGGTGAAACCCGAACCTTGATGACTCGTTTTGTTCTCTATGTTGGTTTTACAAAACTCTCACCAAAGTCTCAATGGGCTCCAACGACTCGAGTTGCGTGAATAACCGAAAGGATGCGTGCCATTCGCCGTATGTCAGAGATAGAGCACAGTCCATTAGGCCAAAGCATGCACTCGAGACATTTGAGAATAGTCGAATCGCTTTGGGTAGTCAACGTCTATCAAGCCTAAGACAATCTATTTTCGATTTCAAGATCACCATCGCTGATTTTTATGTATTTTCGATTCTGAGCCCGCAACAGCTGACTCTGATATTTGTCGCTTTTATGTGAACTTTCGTGTGTTTTATGTGGTTTTGTATGATTATGTGTTTTGATTTTTGGTGATTTATACGCTTATCGCTTTTCGCTTTGATCGAGACACACGACTCGCACTGCACATCTATCTCAAAACGTTAACAAATCGCATGCTATGCTACTCACTGTGTACTCGCTATTCGCAATCGCTATTCTCAAACGCCCAGACCCTATATTGATAGGTGAATATGTAAGACAAATGTAGGTGAATACGTGTAAAATATAGTGTGTCTTCGTGGTTGCAGTGTTCTGTGCGCCTTATGTGCTTTAGTGCTCTACGTGCTTATGTGCCTACGTGAATACGTGCCTATATGAGTAGATGTGTTCCTGAGCTTTATTTAGTAGTAGTGCGTGTGAGGTGAGATTCGATTATATAGTGTTTGAGTCCTATGGCGATGTCTGTTGCAGACAATGTTGTCATTTGGATCACATCACTCTCGCGCTGCCCGAAGAAACCATGAAGACAAACGCATTGCTGCTCTCGTCGCTAAGCAGATGGCGAAAGTTATCCCGCAAATTGTTAGCGAAATGAATGAAAACGCTAGCAATTCCTCTGAAGAGTCCAGGACTGATTCGCCCAAAGCTACTTTTAGCTTCAAGCAGTTCAAAGCCTGCGGACCCAAGGAATTCACCGGAGAAGATGGACCTACTGCCATGTTTCAATGGTTCGATTCTATCGAAGTCACCCTGCGCCAAAGTAACTGTCCTGATAATCTCTGCACTGTTAACGCTACGGGCGTTTTCCAGTCCAGGGCTCTGGACTGGTGGACTGCTGAAAGAAACAAGCGTGGAAATGATGCAGCTTACAGGCTTACGTGGGACAAGTTGAAGGACATCATGATGAAAGAGTTCTGCCCTCCCCACGAGCTTCAAAAGTTGGAGGACGAGTTCTGGCACATCAAACAAAAGGATGGCGACAACGCTGGTCTAACTGCCCGCTTTAAAAAGCTGAGCATAATCTGTCCAGGCCAAGTTACTACCCCTGAAATCACCATCAAGAAGTATATCTGTGCTCAACCGGATTGCGTGGCTGATTTCGTTCAAGCAGTGAAGACGACAACTATTGAAGAAACCTTCCTGCTCGCTGCCGAGATCAACGACAAGTGAGTTAAGGCTGGTTACTTTGATAAAGCCTCCAAGAATCTTCACCAAGTGCTGCTCCCACCGCTGAAGCCGCCGTCGCGCCGCAATCTTCAAAATCCTCCCGCCGCAAGAGAAAGAACAGCAACAGCAACAGTAGCAAGAATTGCGCTGTCACAGTTGCCACTCCGCTACAACCGGTACCTGCTCAACCGCAGCCCCCACACCGCCAAGTAGCGGCACCGGTCACCCATGCACCACTGGCTAAGCGTGCATACACTGGTCCTCACCCGGCTTGCCCTACCTGTACTTATCATTATCCAGTGGGGATTGCTTGCAGATAGTGTGTTCACTACAACATGTACGGCCACTTCACGGCTAACTGCCGTACTGGTCCACGTTAAGCTCCAGCTCCAGCTCAAGGTCAAGCTCCTGCTCAACAAGCTCTACTTCCTGCTCCTCAAGGCCAACAAGCGGCTCCTGCACCCGCGATCCACGCTAGAGCTTGCTTTGCGTGTGGTGATCCCAACCACTTCGCAAACATGTGCCCCAACAGAATGGTGAAGCAAGAGCCACAGCAGCAGCAAGCAGCCCGCGGACGTGCTTTCAACATCAATGCACGCTAGGCTCAAGCAGACAACAACGTGGTTAATGGTACGTTCCTTGTAAATGGTATATATGCTTCGTGTTTATTTGATACTGGAGCCGATAACTGTTTTGTATCATTTGAATTTGAAAAGCTCCATAATCGTAAGCGCACCCATCTCCCCTCGACGTTCGATGTTGAAGTTGCCACTGGAAGAACCGTCGCTGTCAATTCTGTTCTTCGTGATTGTACTCTCGAACTCAACAATCACATTTTTCCTATCGATCTCATCCCGATGCAGCTTGGTAGTTTTGATGTCATAGTAGGCATGGATTTTCTTCGTGAGAATCATGCTGAAGTTGTTTGTTTGGATAAGATGATTTGTTTCTCGCTCGCTAATGGTGATCAACTATGTGTTTACGGTGAAGTCGCATCGAAGAAGCTCCAACTCATGTCGTGTGTTCAAGCGAGCAAGTATCTCCGCAAGGAATACCAAGCTTTCTTAGCGCACGTTGTAGTAGCGGAGAAAAAGGAAGTTAAGGCAATAGACAAGGTGCATGTGGTCCGTGATTTTCCTAAAGTCTTTCCTGATGATTTACCTGGTTTACCCCCGAGTCGTGATATTGATTTTTGTATCGACCTCATTCCTGGAGCAAATCCTGTTGCTAAATCTCCTTATCGCCTCGCTCCGTCCGAAATGCGCGAACTCTCGAGTCAACTCCAGGAATTACTTGACAAAGGATTCATTCGCCCTAGCACCTCTCCTTGGGGCGCGCCAGTTATTTTCATCAAAAAGAAGGACGGGTCGTTCCGGATGTGCATCGATTATAGGGAGTTGAATAAGCTGACTATCAAGAATCGTTATCCCCTGCCCCGAATCGATGATTTGTTTGATCAACTACAAGGTGCAACGTGTTTCTTGAAGATTGATTTATGCTCAGGCTATCACCAGTTACGTATTCAGAAGGAAGATATACCGAAAACTGCATTCCGAACCCGCTATGGCCATTATGAATTCGTCGTAATGCCCTTTGGTTTAACCAATGCACCTGCGGTATTCATGGATTTGATGAATCGCTTGTGTAAACCGTTTCTTGATCACTTCGTCATCGTATTCATCGACGATATCCTTATCTATTCGAAGTCGAAAATCGAACACGTGCAACATCTACGTTTGGTTCTCGAACTACTCCAAGGGAATCAACTCTATGCCAAGTTCTCCAAGTGCGAATTCTAGCTAGAGGAGGTTCAATTCCTCGGTCACATCGTCAATAGTCAATGCATACACGTTGACCCCGCAAAGATCGAAGTTGTTAAGAGTTGGGTTACTCCAAAATCACCATCCGATGTTCATTCGTTCCTCGGATTGGCGGGCTATTAGCGTTGATTCATCGCTGACTTCTCGAAAATCGATGTCCTGCTTACTTCCTTGACGCATAAAGACAAGCCTTTTGTTTGGGGAACTGAACAAGAGACTGCCTTTCAGACTCTCAAGCATATGCTCTGCAATGCTCCCTTTCTCACTTTACCTGACGGAAACGATGACTTTGTTGTCTATTGTGATGCCTCGAACCTTGGTCTTGGTCTTGGTTGTGTTCTCATGCAACGAGACAAGGTTATCGCTTATGCCTCTCGTCAGCTCAAGATCCACGAGAAGAACTACACGACCCACGAACCACGACCTCGAGCTAGGCACAGTTGTTTTTGCGTTGAAGATTTGGCGACACTACCTTTATGGTACCAAGTGTACGGTCTTCACCGACCATAGGAGCCTACAACACATCCTCAGCCAAAAAAAACTGAATATGCGCCAACGCCGATGGGTAGAACTTCTCAACGAGTACGACTGTGAGATTCGTTATCACCCTGGCAAAGCAAATGTCGTTGCCAACGCTCTCAGCAGACGAAGCTATTTGCATAGTGTTTGTAATATCCAAGCCCAGCATAATCTCGAAACTCTTATCCGTGACGCTCAGCATGCTTGTTTCACCGAACGCACCTTGAAGAAGGAAAGGATTCTTAACGATGGTGCCCAACTAGTGAATAAATTGAATGGTTTATTACATTATCTAGACCGAATTTGGATCCCCAACCGTACCAACTTGCGACAAATTCTGTTGGATGAAGCCCACGGGTCTCGATATTCTATTCGTCTCGATGCCGATAAGATGTACCAGGACCTTCGCTACAAGTACTGGTGGCCGGGCATGAAGAAAGATATCGCTACCTATGTTTCGAAGTGCCTGACTTGCTCGAAAGTCAAGGCCGAGCAGCAAAGACCCTCTGACTTACTCGTTCAACCCGAGATCCCTATGTGGAAATGGGAGAGTATAGCTATGGACTTTATAACGAAACTTCCGCGCACGCCATCAGGTCACGACAGCATCTGGGTTGTCGTTGACCGTTTGACTAAATCTGCTCATTTTCAACCGATACGAGAAGACTTTAAGGTAGAAAAATTAGCCCGAATCTACACCGACGAGATCATTTGTCGACATGGGATGCCTCGTGATATCATCTCTGACCGCAATGGTCGGTTTACCTCGCGTCTTTGGGAAACATTTCAATCTGCTCTCGGTGCTACTCTCAATCTAAGTACCGCTTTCCATCCCCAAACCGATGGTCAGACTGAAAGAACGATTCGCACCCTTGAAGACATGCTTCGCTCGTGTGTCATAGATTTCGGTGGTAATTGGGACGCGCACTTACCTTTGGTCGAATTCTCGTACAATAAAAGTTATCATTCTAGCATATAAATGGCACCGTTTGAGGCATTATACGAAAGAAAATGCCAATCGCCGATTGTGTGGCATGAGATCGGAGATGCGCAAATAACCGGTCCTGAACTGCTGTAAGAAACGACTGACAAGATCCTCCAAATTCGAGACAATCTGCTAAAAGCTCGGAGTCGTCAGAAAAGTTACACCGATAGACACCGCAAGCCCCTTGAATTTGACGTTGGCGATCACATACTCCTAAAGGTATCACCTTGGAAGGGTGTGATCAGATTCTGCAAGAAAGGAAAGCCTGTGCTGATGTGAGGATGTTTAATCATGTTTTAAAGTGTTTAATTATGAGGCTTTACATGATTATGTGTATAGAAACGGTTTACTTTGGGTTGATTTTGATTTACAGGTACTCGGAGCATAACGGATGGCTTTTGGAGCTTGACGGAAGGTTTTCGGGAAGCATTATGGAGTATTGGAAGCATACACACAAGTTGGAAGGCCAAATTATGAAAAATGGGAAGTTCGGTAGCAATCGGCGCCACTAGGTGCTGATTTCAGCGCACCACAGAAGGAAATCATAGTTTGGCGCACTAGGCGCTGAATGCCAGATATGACTCGCGAATTTCTTGTTTTCCCACCATATTTAAGCACAAACATTCCCCAAGAGAAATAATCATTAACCCTAGCCGTTTTCCACTTCCCAAGGACGAATTTTAGAGTTCTCAACCTCAATCCAATCATCAATCATGCAATTCCTCATCAAGATTGAAGATCAAATCAAGAACATGAGCGGCTAAACCACCCGTGATCATCTCCGGGACTAGGGTTTGTGTTAGGAACCGGGTTGACTTAGTTTTACAAACTTTTGGATTGAGATTTGACTAATCATTCGGTTAGTTTATCTTTATTGTTTATTTGTTTTTGATTAAACATTGTTGGATTATCATTTCCATACCTGTTCATCAGTTATTTGGTTTTGTCATCAACAATTGGGATTAAATTCTAAGTTGTCATTGTCTTCAACCTTTAACCATTGAACTTGTTCATGTTTATGAAATCTAGGATTGGTAATTATCTAGGTTACTATTCAGTTGCATCAATCTTTCGGTTTCAATCGTGGATCATTGCAATCAAATATATTATCTGTTAATTATTTATCAAAACAAGTAGTTAGCAAATCATGTCTATGTGATTTCCAATTGGTAGTAATTAGGTTACCCGTGTTTCTACACAACCTGAAAACCCGGAGATTGGTCCCTCTTCTCATAATTGTTTACAAATCTAATTTATTTTGTTTTCATAATCTTTCTAAAAACTGCAAAAAGCAATTAGTTTAGACGTAGATGGTAATTAAAGCAACGAACTTTCATACTTTCCACTGATTCCCCGTGGATTCGACACCCTACTTGCCCTTTACTAGTAAAAGGTGAATAGGACACTTTACTTTATTTTTGACTGACCTTACGACATCGATCACGCGCCTCGATATGCTGGACCCTTTAAGATTCTGGAAAGGATCGGCAAAGTGGCCTACAGACTCGAACTACCGCTGGAACTTAGTAACGTCCACCCGACTTTCCACGTTTCGAACCTCAGAAAGTGTCTAGCCGAGCAGGATTTACAAGTACCACTTGAGGATCTATAAGTGGACGAAACATTACACTTCGTGGAGAAGCCTGTCGAGATCATGGACCGAGAAACGAAGAAGCTCAGACGCTCATGCATTCCTATTGTGAAAGTTCGCTGGGAAGGCAAACGAGGCGAAGAGTTCACCTGGGAACTTGAAAGTGACATGAAGGCGAAGTATCCATAGTTATTTGTTACGCATGCGCCTTAATTTCGGGACAAAATTCCCTAAAGAAGGGGAGGCGGTAACACCCCGTGTTTCGGAAAGTCAAAGTCACAGTCAAAGTCAAAGGAAGAAAAGATTGCTAATTACGATCTGTCATTCCTTGCTTAACTACTGATTTGGCTTCCTTAACTTGTAGTCAACTCTATTATTTATTTGCTTTAGTTGTATTATGTGGAGTATCTATGATAATCGAGGTTTAATCCTTATTTAATCGCTAATCTATTTATCGCTTCATCGCTAATCGCATCGCAATTGCGCTCGCAACTTGAATTATAGGTTCTGTATATTGTTTTACGTGTGTGTGTGTGTTACCTATGTGTTGTTTGTGCATGTTTTACTTTATGTTGGTGGTGATTAATCGAAACGAAATCGCAACTCTATCGCAACGCAATCAAATCGCAAACACTAAACACAGGTTAATTATGATGACTGTATGTTAGATATAGGATTTGTGTGTGTTTATTATTAACCTATCGCATCGCATAATCGACACTCGCTTAAACGCATCGAAACGCTCAGCACGCAAAACGAACCGCCAAAACCCAACTCGCCGGACCACTTGATCGAATGACCATTCGATCGACTGGTCATCCGATCGGATGACCAACCAATCAGATGGCCATTCGATCGAAGTGTCATCCGATCCATCACCTGCACTCCTCTTTCCTCTTTTGGCAACCTATAAATACCCCTGTCACATCACCAACAGTGATGTGACAGCTCTCTCGTTCGACCAGCACGCTCTCTTTTGGCAATCTGTTCAAAATCTTATTAAGATTCACCAAATCCATACAAAATCTCAATAAGATCTTACAAGATCCCTCCCACATCTCTATAAAATATACATACCCCCTCCACAACTAAAATACTCAAACCAAACATATACACGGAACATTTGTTTCACACTCTCTCTACTTCATAAAACAACCACAGACATAAGTCTGTCTTCTCTCCCTCTCGATATTACATACATCACACACACAAATACATGAAGACTTCATCCCTTCAAAACACCAACACCCACAAACCACAGGTCTCTCCCTCCCTCTCATTTCTGATCCGACAAGCATATGGGAGGAACCGGCAACGGCGAGTGAACTCAGGCAGCGGCGGAGATGATTCTTCGCGGTGGTTCAACGGTACACCCACCTAAATCCGACAACCCCCCCCCCCCTTCGATCAACAGAACGGATCACCACCACCACCGTGAGGTGGTGGTGCGACGACTACAAGCAGGGAGGAGAGAGAGAGAGACTCGGGAGGAGAGAGAGAGAAGCCGGTAGAGAGAGTGAGTGGCGGTTGCGTCTCGGACCGGTGGTCCTTTACTCGGACCGGTGGTCCTATTCTTCGCGGTGGTTCAACGGTACACCCACCAAAATCCGACAACCCCCCCCCCCCTTCGATCAACAGAACGGATCACCACCACCACCGTGAGGTGGTGGTGCGACGACTACAAGCAGGGAGGAGAGAGAGAGAGACTCGGGAGGAGAGAGAGAGAAGCCGGTAGAGAGAGTGAGCGGCGGTTGCGTCTCGGACCGGTGGTCCTTTACTCGGACCGGTGGTCCTTGTCTTTATCCGGCGGTCTGTGCTTCGGACCAATGAGTCTCACCGGTAATAATGGTGGTGGTTATTCGCGACTCTGGTTCAGGTTTGGTTTCATATTTAAGTTTTGGTTTTTATCGGATTAGATCGGTTACGGTATAGGTTTGTTTCGCGTGTTGGTTACAGCTCAGATGATTAGTTCGTGGTGCGGGTCAGACTCAGTTCCGTATTCAGATTCGGTATAACTCGGTTTGACTCGGTCAAACCGAGCCAACTCAGTCAACGGCAACCGGTCAACAGCAGATCCGTTCGGTTCGAAGTTCAAGAAACGGGTCGACTCGGTCGAACCGAGTCAACTCGGTCAACTCAGCTCAGTCGACGTATCGGCACACGAAGAATGGTAAAGATAACGACGCGTCTATAATTTTGATAACTATATTTAAGGATTGTTTTATTTTCGTGAACGAGCTCGAACCATTTCGTTACAATTTAGTTTATATTTTGAAATGCTTGACGAAATACATTTGATTACATTGCGTTGATTACATTGTTGAATTTACGGGGTGGAAAGACATGCACTTTTTGTAAAGCATACAAGAAATACATATTTATAAACCATTTTACAAGCAAGTTTTAACTGACACAAATGGTTTACGAAAAGCTTATGATTTATACCGGTTTTTCAAACAAGCGTATTTTTCGAAGTATGCATACACACGAGTTCTAGTTTTCTAAACTACGGGAAAATACAAGATACAAATGTTACAATGTTTACAAATGGTATGATACAAAAACAAGAAGCACTCTTGGTGAGAACGAGTACCAAGTATGATGCGTTTTAAGGAATGATACGAGAAATGATACAAGAAGTGATATGAGAAATGATACGAGAAATCGTGTCACGAATAGGGTACCATAAGCACCATTAATATAACAATATACCTAGACCGCAGAACAAAAGGTTAGATCTAACGGGTGTCGGGCAGCCACACTCTTGGTGAGAACGAGTACCAAGCAGTGCTTTTGTGTCTCAGAATATGCCAACTAGAAAAATGCCTAAGGTTTGGTTGCTTCCTATGTCGTGTCACATGTTAATGGCCTTGCAACCCATTAACAACAAGATACATACAGAAATACTTGATTTAAACAAGATACATACAGAAATACTTGATTTAAACAAGATACATACAGAAATACTTGATTTATACAAGATACATACAGAAATACTTGATTTACACATGATACATACGGAAATACTTGATTGACGGTTACACAACCTTTACAAATACAAGAGTTCACATACATAATGCGTTACAAATACAAAGTTTCCGTATAACATGACAAGAAAATGATTTTAAATTCGTTTTCTCAACAATACTTCAAAAACCGGTTATTCAAAAATATTTATTTCAAATCTTTTACAAACAAGCTATGAACTCGCTCAACTTTATGTTGACTTTTTCGCATGTTTCTTTCTCAGGTTGCATTTCTAAGACAAGGCACGGTTGGAATAGGAGAACCATGAAGAGTCGAGTACTTAGTGGGCGTTCAATTTCTAAAAGACTTAGGCTTTTTTGCTTCCGCTGTGCAATGAAGATACCAGTCCAGTCACGCCAATGCTCTGATATTTCGGGGTGTGACAGATTGGTATCAGAGCTATAGGTTACAGCGAATAGGGTTTTCTGAAGAAATACCTAGGCTCTAACCTCACTTTCCTCTGGGAACTTAGATTATTAAAACGTCGAATACATACAGAACGCCTAGTACTCGAATATGGTCTCCAATCGTTGCCGAAAAACAAACAGTCAAAAATTATGTTTCCAAACATACGCTAAAGTGGTGTTTTACACACGGTACATAAAACAATTACATATAGTACACAAAACTCTAAGAGTTCAGGAAACATGCATTTAAGACCTTCGGAAACTCATGTTGAAGTTCATTAAAGGTCATCACGTAGGAACTGCGAATATTAACTCGGGCACACACTATTATCCATATTGTCTATGATATTTTGACTTCCCGAGCAGGCAGCCTACGCATAACGAAACGCTAGTGCACAGGTATACGTGAAACTTAAGCTATACATCAACGAAGGTTGAAGTACGTCACATACGACTTTCGAGGAAGCGGCAGTTTGGCACGCGGTCCTGCAAACGACACGAGTCATGCTAAGAAGAAGACGTATGTCTCCGCATCCCCCCTATCTTATTAACGACGAGTACGCTATGTTCGACATCCGATAGTAATGTCACCTAACAACTGGTCGTCACATGAAACCCCAGGTAAAGCCCTTAAATTTCTTTTATTGAAATTTCGACTTTCACATTTACTACTCTTCTTAATGGTCATTGTATCACGATCATTTCTTTCAGTATAACGAATACTCATTTGCTTCATTTCTTGAAAATTCATATGTTACGCATGCATCGTTTGTTACGCATGTGATTTCGTTTTGAATAAGCGTTTCATCAAAGTTCAAATATTGTTTCGCTAAATCTAATTAATTATTTGTGATTCGAATGACCCGCGTTATTGTAATTGTTGGTTTTTTTTTTTGCTATCAAGTCAACACGTTTTCTTGAAATTTCTATTCTTTTCAAGTTACGTACATGGTTTTTCGTTGTGACCATGCCGAAAGCTTTCTTGTTGATACATGTATTTATTGTCGGCTTGCGTCGAAATCAAATTCAATTGTTTGAACTTGTTCATTACACATATTCAATTCAAGACACCATATGATGTATTGGAAACATCATATTCGAATTCGTTTTAACAAGCGTTTCATTGTTCTGAGTCGTAGTAGATTTGTTTGGTCTACGACTCCATTAAGTCGTTTGTTGATTTCGACACCTTGTGGTGTCAGTATAAACTTGTAGCTTGGGCTAATTACGATTGAGCATTTGATGCAAAACACAGGTGATACTTGTTCAATCACCGCTATTATTGAATTGTTTCATTCACTACGACACCTTGTGGCGTCGGTAGAACTTGCAGCTTGGGCTGATCATGATCAAGCGTTTCATGCAAAACTATTTCGTCTGGGCTTGTTGATTCTAAGCTTCTCCTAGCGAATGTTATTGTTTCTAACATTCAATTGCATATTGTAAACGTCCATTTGGAATTCTTTTGGTCGAAATTCCTCTTTTATTGGACCCCTGTTAACTTGATCACACTAGTGACTGTATCAGTATGCCTCGTTTCCTTTGACATTATTCGTATTTACTTACATATAATGTAACTCTAAGGAGTTGACGTAGTCTAAATTTCGAGGACGGAATTTTATTAACAGAGGGAGAATGTGACAACCGGTGATTTACGCCCTTAATTACGTGATTAACAGGCAATTAACGCGACAATAAATAGTGTTTACAACACGAATTAACTTAACCAGGCCCTTGGAGTGCCCAGGAACGTTTATTCGAATATACAGTGCGCGTGTGGTGATTTACAGGAAACCTGCTGAATATTATGCAACAACGAACTGATACCGTACGAAATACTGACAACACTGACAAATATGGAGGTTACACGAATATATTTAGGCTTATGGAGTTTGGGTTGCGATAGCGGGTCCCGTAAGAATTACGGACTACTTACACATGAGATGGGCTTGTGGGCCCTTGGCCCAAGCCCAAAACTCACAAGCCTAAACCTGCACATAATATATATTAGATCTTTACTACCAGATTTTTCTTGTAAATCTTACCAAAATCTGTTCAAAATCTTATTAAGATTCACCAAATCCATACAAAATCTCAATAAGATCTTACAAGATCCCTCCCACATCTCTATAAAATATACATACCCCCTCCACAACTAAAATACTCAAACCAAATAAATACACGGAACATTTGTTTCACACTCTCTCTACTTCATAAAACAACCACAGACATAAGTCTGTCTTCTCTCCCTCTCGATATTACATACATCACACACACAAATACATGAAGACTTCATCCCTTCAAAACACCAACACCCAAAAACCACAGGTCTCTCCCTCCCTCTCATTTCTGATCCGACAAGCATATGGGAGGAACCGGCAACGGCGAGTGAACTCAGGCAGCGGCGGAGATGATTCTTCGCGGTGGTCCAACGGTACACCCACCTAAATCCGACAACCCCACCCTTCGATCAACAGAACGGATCACCACCACCACCGTGAGGTGGTGGTGCAACGGCTACAAGCAGGGAGGAGAGAGAGAGAGACTCGGGAGGAGAGAGAGAGAGAAGCCGGTAGAGAGAGTGAGCGGCGGTTGCGTCTCGGACCGGTGGTCCTTTACTCGGACCGGTGGTCCTTGTCTTTATCCGGCGGTCTGTGCTTCGGACCAATGAGTCTCACCGGTAATAATGGTGGTGGTTATTCGCGACTCCGGTTCAGGTCTGGTTTCATATTTAAGTTTTGGTTTCTATCGGATTAGATCGGTTACGGTATAGGTTTGTTTCGCGTGTTGGTTACAGCTCAGATGATTAGTTCGTGGTGCGGGTCAGACTCAGTTCCGTATTCAGATTCGGTATAACTCGGTTTGACTCGGTCAAACCGAGTCAATTCAGTCAACGGCAACCAGTCAACACCGGTCAACAGAAGTCAAAGGCGGTCAACAACAGATCCGTTCGGTTCGAAGTTCAAGAAACGGGTCGACTCGGTCGAACCGAGTCAACTCGGTCAACTCAGCTCAGTCGACATATCGGCACACGAAGAATGGTAAAGATAACGACGCGTCTATAATTTTGATAACTATATTTAACGATTGTTTTATTTTCGTGAACGAGCTCGAACCATTTCGTTACAATTTAGTTTATATTTTGAAATGCTTGACGAAATACATTTGATTACAATGCGTTGATTACATTGTTGAATTTTGGAAAATAGCGACAACTTGTGTTGTCGGGGCGTCCAAAAACAGAGGAAACTCTGCCCGTTTTTCGAGAAAATCCGTAAAATAAAACATGTTTTAAAGCAAACGGATCAAGTAACTTTTATAACTACAAATGAGTATTTACGCCGACACTTTATAACTTACAAAAAAAAACGACGATAACGCAAACTACTATACAAAATAAATATAGTTATTATTATATTTATTTCAAACGTAAACTCAAACCCTTTTATAAATAAATATAGTATATATATTTATTTCAAGCATCGCGTAACACGAATTCGTTTCATCAAAATAAATATAGTTTATATTTATTTCAAATATCAAACGACACGACGATTGTTTTGCTAAAATAAATATAGTTTTTATATTTATTTGAAATTATAAACGACACGAATTCTTTTATAAAATAGATATAGTTTATCTATTTATTTCAAACTTCAAACACACTCGATGATAATTTCGCAAAATAAATATAACTTTTTATATTTATTACAAACGCCGAAACGATGTATACGTATATTATGGCAAGTATATCCAAGACGCAATATATATAATACAAGTTTATTATATATTACTTTCGTACGAATATTCCTATATACACAACGACTTCTCGGGGCGACATGGTATAACTTAATCATTTTTATTAAGTTAACCACTTATCGTCAACGATTCGGTAGAGCTCGGTAACACGTAGATTTGTTACCGCATTAATTAGAAACGTATAAGATATTCCGTGTTAGGAATATTGTAGAATGCACGCTAGCGAGTCTCGTCTTGGAAATGACATCACGAAGTTGTATATAGCTAGCTTTGCACAGGAATATTCAGGTGAGTTCATAACCCCACCTTTTTACAGTTTTACGTTTTTCTAAATGTTTTCGGGGTGGAAAGACATGCACTTTTTGTAAAGCATACAAGAATTACATATTTCTAAACCATTTTACAAGCAAGTTTTAACTGACACAAATGGTTTACGAAAAGCTTATGATTTATACCGGTTTTTCAAACAAGCGTATTTTTCGAAGTATGCATACACACGAGTTCTAGTTTTCTAAACTATGGAAAAATACAAGATACAAATGTTACAATGTTTACAAATGGTATGATACAAAAACAAGAAGCACTCTTGGTGAGAACGAGTACCAAGTATGATGCGTTTTAAGGAATGATACGAGAAATGATACAAGAAGTGATATGAGAAATGATACGAGAAATCGTGTCACGAATAGGGTACGATAAGCACCATTAATCAACAATATACCTAGACCGCAAACCGTAAAACTTTCAAAATAATCAAGTATCAAGACGATCAGATCGTTGGGACGGATTGCCGTCCGATCGGATTGCCATCTGATCGAACAACAATCCGATCAGATTTCACTTGAGCATCCACACTTAGGCATTTTTCAATTTTTCTAACAATCTGAATGTCGAACGGATTGCCGTCCGATCGGATTGCCATCCGATCGGTTGACATTTGGGAATTCAACATTTAAACATTTTCATAAATTTTCAAAGATCATCAGTTCTAACGGATTGCCATCCGATCGGAAGACCATCCGATCGAGTGACTGTCCTGCTGTGAACTTGTTCTCAACTGAAATGTCTCGCCAATCGGATCACTATCCGATCAAACGACCATTCTATCGATCGACCTGAAAGGTAGAGATACTTCTCTGATTTTAAAATGCTACAACAAAAACTTCAAAGCCATCATACACAAACTCATCCATCCCAAGCGAATGTCAGTTCGACCGAATGGCCATCCGATCGGATGACCATCCGAACGGATTGACATCCGATTGAATGACCATCCGTTCGGATTGCCATCCGACTGGATTACCACTTGTCACTTGGTTTTTTTGCACCGTTTAATGCTACAACAAAAACTTCAAAGCCATCATACACAGTGATTGTTGCCTGACACCTTAGCAATGATAGTACTATAGTTTGGACTCAGCACCTGTCATGGACAGGGGTTGTTAAGGGCTTTACTTCACGTGTCCCAGTGGGGATATGTGTTGCGCATTCTACAACTCGCAGTCACGTCTTGCATATTTCATTGTCGATAACCTACATGCTTCACTTGCTACATGTTACATGCTGGTTATGCGTAAACGATTTCAAAATCTACTATACTATCAAACTTGTATGCTCACCTTTACACTATGTGTATTGACCTCTATTTTAACGTATATGACAGGTGTTTGAGATGCTAGGATGTTGCTTGCTTTCATGGAATCGAGTAGGAGAGTCTAGAAACAAAGACAATTATTTATTTGAGTTGTCGGAACAATGATTTGCCTAGAGATATCTAAGTCTGTAATAATTGATTTACTTGATGGGTTATGGTATGGGACATAATATTAACTATCCGGTAATTTAGTTGTTATGGAATTTCTCTTGGACAATCTGTTTCGCTCAGTGCCTCACCCCGATGTTTCCGCCATCGGTTGGGGTGTGACAGGGGTCTTAGTGTTATCTCTAACTGCAACACAATCTCGAAATAAAGGCTCGTAATACATCTTATACATCTCTAAGTTTTTCCCTCTTAGCTTGGAAAGGTCCTTATCTCCCTATACAAATAAAAATATATAATTTGTAAGCTAAAAATAGTTTTGTAACACCCTTATTATTATTTAAAGGTTTTCGTATAATTTACGAAAACAAACGAGTAATTATGATTTCAAATACATTGAAAATATGGGTTCATTAAACTTTATTTACAGAATTAAAAACTATACAACAAATTATGGGTGAGTTCGTCATTTTACATAACAACGATACAAAGTGCGGAAGCTTATTTCTTGATCGTGTTCGGTTCTTCGTTGTGCTTGATCGTCCTCCGGTGCTAAAATTATACCTGAAACTCATAAAACATGAGTTCGATTAGTCATACGTAACTTAAAACGTATTTAAACGAGTCCGGGAAGCGAAACTGATTAAAATAAAAAATTTTCGCCAAAACAGGGTTTTTCGCGCCACGCGAAGGAACCCAGTTGCTCCCTCGCGCCACGCGATGGAGACCGTTTTCCAGCAGGTCTGCAGCTCAGTTCAGCTATGCCAGTTTTTACGGAAACGGCCATAACTTCTTCGTTACTGATCCGTTTTACCCGATTCTTTTTCCTACGCGTCCGTAATTTAATCCTCCATCTTATGGAGTTAAAACCCAACATCCAACAAAATAAATTTTTAGACTTTTAAGCCTTCGACTCATCACCTTTTTACCGAATTTTAACCCGTTTATGCATTTTATCAAACAAACATGATTGTTTGATCCCAATTTCACATGAACCTTATAATTTCAATGCTGTCTATCATATTAGGTTCAATTCACAAGTTTATGTATAATCTTAAACTCGTTTATACTTAAATGATTATTTTGACCCGTTAAGGGTATTTAAGCACTTTCCCGCATACATCATACTCGTCTATTTCTAGCATCTTATTTCCACAATATTTATCAAATAATCTTCCATCACAACTATATGTGTGGTGAATTTAATGTAATGTTCTATGTAATCCGAGTTTTATTTCCTCGGATTGTTATTCTACGGTAAGACCCATATAGAGTCGTTTAACCAAAGTCCTACATCTTTCTCCTTCTTGTACCTATTGTAAGCATTTAATTAAGCATAAAACTCATTTCCAAACTACCGTTAAAGGCCATTTGTTCAATTTAGCTTACAAGGGCGTAATGGTCCATTTTACCTTTCATTTATGATGAAGGACCTTCACTACTTATTTGCCCAAATTTGTACGTTAGCTATAATCATATTTATACGTACCTGGCTCGGGACAACAAATAGACCCGGTTTTGTACCTTGCTTTAATTGTCACTCAATCTATGGCGATGCATTTGTCCGATTCGCCAATTGATCCTGTTAACATAAGACTTGACCACCGCATTAGTCGGTATTGTCAAATGGTGTTATCACCACCATTTGACCCATTTGGACTATATACCCAACGTTATCTATTTAATCAAAAATATCGTTTTTGATTTCCAATTCATACATCCATCCCATCCCGGATTTTATTTCCATACCCTTTTTCTTTTACACTCTTTTCTTACAAGTTCAACCCATTTCGGCTTATGCCATGAGTATCCTTTTAACCTTGATTTACATTAGTCGACATTTGACAAATTTCCGTATTTCCAATATTATCGTTTTCACGTTTACAATGTATCGAATAAATGAGTATTCTACATAAGTGTGTAAATTACACTTACCTCGCATTCACACCACGCTTTTCTTTCCGTACTTACTTCGTTTGACCCGCTCCCTCCTCCAAGCTTTCACCTAGCTTGTTACGCGTCAAACTATTGTCAATCATTTACAAGGCGGTTAAATTAGTCATTAACAATCACGACCATTCCACCTCACTTATTTTCTATGTCTAATTATCATTCATCACATCGTAGGTCAGTTTGACTTTTTAAAAGTCAAATGCCCATTAGTATACTAATTGCATATTCGAGTTCATCAACTAGTCTTATCGTTCTTTAATTACCCGGTAGGCATTATCTTTAGACCACCGTTTTAACCAAAGTTCTAACCACGTTTATCACATTTTAATCACTTTAGTTAGTTCAAGCGATTATCAAGACTAATTTATTCATTCATTTCACAAGAACTATGGGTTCTCATCTTTAAGTGAGACCCGTTCATCATATCACTAGCATTCATCATGACATCTTATATAATCAAGTTCTTCATATGAACTAGTAGGTACCCAAATTCACTTAGGCATTACATCGAACACCTTATGAGCATTAAATCTTACTACTAGAAATCAAGCTCAAGACTAACTATTTAACCAAGATTTAAACATCTTTTTACATGTTCATGACAAATCTTCATACCAAAAATTCTGGATTTGCTTCATAGAGCTCTAATACACTAAGTTAACAAGGATAATCCTAGTGTTTAACATAATTCTCCAAAACCCACTTGACACATAAGAGTATGATCATGAATTCACAATCATGAACATCAATTTAACAATAAATGACCAGGGTTTACTCCTAGACATAATATTACTTCAAGATTCATCCATGCATGACATAATCAAGCTCAATTTCAGTTTCTTACAAATAACCTAGAATTTGATATGGATCAAAATATCACAATTTTACATACCTTATGATCCTTTCAACTAGGTGTTCATGAATTTGTGCTTGAAATTCGATTTAGACTTGATTAGAGGCTCCAATTTGTGAGTTTTGTGAGGATTTTAGGGTTTGAAGAAACCCAGGTCGCCCCCCTGCTTCTTTGTACGACCAGACATCCCCAAATGGGGTGTTTGGTTTTTGTTTTGATTAAAACTAGCAACATAAGTTTCAATTTTAACATCTTTGGCCCCTCAATTTTCCTTAGTTCATAATTTAAGTGTTTTAACTCACTCATAAGTCACTATCTAACTAGGTTAGAATTATTCCTAGTAAGCTTAGTAGGTTCGGGAAGTCGTAACCCGTTTTACTTTAAGTCCCGTTAAATCGGGCCTTTTATCTTCCTATTTTCTTGAAAGCTCTTGTTCACTTTAAATAAATATTAGGATTATTCAATTAATTCCTAATACTTGCCAGTTTACTTTTACCACTAACGGTACTTTCCCCGTCTTTAGTATTAACAGGGTTTAATTACCAAACCCGTTTTCGGGGTGTTACAAGTTTATATACTACATTTTACCAAAACAGATTTTAATGAGCTATAGAAAAAAAACTAAAAAAAGAAAATATTACCTTTATTTTTTCATCCCACCATTCATCTGAATCGTCTTTCTCACGGGATCCCACCCAATTCCAGTTTCAAGTCTCATTAAACGATCATACGACTTCCATTCTTTCTTCATACTTTCCCAGTGATTTTTAATTTGCTTCTGGTCGAAAGTTCTCCCGGTATGCTCTTTCATGTACTTTTCCAAATTCTCATACCCAAATTTATTAAAGTAACCAGTTGGCTTGTTCCCAACTCTAACCTCATTCAAGCATAACTCAAGAAATATCATATAAGTATCATCCGTCCATAATGATCTTAGTTTCTTTTTCTTCGTTTTCATGACAACAACGTCATTATCATGGTTCAAATCCATGACTTGAAAATCAAAACAAAGAGATAACAAGTAAAAAACGAAGAGAACAAATTACCTCAGTATATGAAAACAGATTGGTGTTACTCCAATTCAAGCAAATTTTTTGAATGCTTGATAAATGGTAGATGGGTGTTTGACAAATAGGATTTTTTTTAAGGTAAGAGTTAATGGTTTGAGAAATGGTAGATGGATGGTAAGTTGATCTTTTCTCCATATGGCTTGAGAATAGCTCTCCACTAATACCTTTGCAGTTTTGACGAGAGAATGAATACAAATTTGCTTAACCCTTCTACAGTTTTCATGAGAATGAACTTGGCTTCTTTTAATAAAACTTCGATGTGGCTTGTTACAGTGTATAAATGCAAATATAAATGTGAGGTAGTTGGCTGCAGTTTTCACGAGATTGAAGTTCTGCAGTTTTCAAAGAATGAAGTTATGCTATACTTCTTTATTAATACACTATAAATGCAATTTTAACCATGTGAGGTAGTTGCAATATAAATGCATTTATATACGTGTTACTCCTCAAATTTTATATACTTGTTAGTTATATACCATTAATAATCAAGCAAATCCATTATATACTTATATATCATTTTAATAATCAAGCAAATCCGTTATATACTTACCGTTATATACGACGGTAAATGACGTGTTTTCATTTGTATAAACTCGTGGGTAATGAGTAACGCCGGTAAATGATGCGTCTTAATAAGTTGTTAAATTCACCATTCTTTAATTTTTACAATAATAAGTTGCTTCAATATTGATCCACCACCATTTGAGGGAAAATGAGTAAGGAAAAAGGAGTCAAAATAGTCGTGGAGTTCAACTATGGGGTGTGCAGGAGCCCATCCGCCCTCAACTTCACCGCCACATGATGGACAATGTAGAGGATGGTTCCTATTTTTAATTTTTTTTATATTACGAGGCTAAAGGGTGCGGGGGTCATGGTTGGGACATGATTCACCACGTAGGAACATGAATGGAAGGCTATACCACCCCCTTCCTTAATCTATAACAACCCTCAAAAATGCCCTAAAACGCTTCGTAATCGAAAAACCGAACCCGCGTATAGTTAATTTAATTGAAAAATGAAAAAAATAATAATTATAGGTCTGTCGCGGGCCGCGACAGACGAAGGAGAAACCTCTCGCGGGGCGCGAGAGGCTGTAACGTGTCGGACACACTTGACGACACGTGTTGTCCACGTGTCGCACCTACACTGCTGAGTGGTCAACCCTATGCCTAGCTAGGGGGCGCTCGCGGGCCGCGAGAGACATAGCCTCAAGCTGTCTCGGGGTGCGACGGTACCATATTTAAGCTATAAATAGAACATTTCAGCCATAGTTTCCAGTCGCTCACAATTTCTTTTTTTCTCTCAATATTAAGCTCGAAAATATACCCCTGATATCACAAAGCTCTGCCCCGTTGTAAGTGTTTTAACCCCTGATCACTGACTCGATACTTTGTCCGATCGATCTTGAACCCAACAACTGATGCCAAAGCGCTGCCTGATAAAGGCTATGCTTTGTAAACTAAGTTGGGGTTCTGTCTCGTGACGTATTAATAAAGTTGAATTGGGTTAATATACTAACACGCGTGCATTGTATATTTTTAATAGGAACTCAAGAAAATTATCAGAAAATATCACCAGGAAGCCTGTAGTAAAACCTAAGTTTACAAAGTCAGCCATTCTCTCTTTTTAACAAATTATTTTACAAAACCCTAAATGTTTATCAGTTATACTTACAGTGATAAAGTTTTTGTATTCTACAATTACTGCCAGTATGTGGGGTTTTGTATACACTACTATTCAAGCGTTGCTATTGGACAAAGAGTTAGCCAATAGTAATATGACTACGATCATTGTAACTGCCAACATGACAAATACTGAATAAGTTATTGGTAGATATAAACAAATGTAAAAACCCTTGATGCTGTAAAGTTATAACAATGTGTTTTTTATAAAATGGAATGTACTCGCAAGTATTTATTGCTGATAAAATATTTTTAAAATGCATTTCAGGTAACTTGATGTGAAGCTATTAGAAGCCAGCTATTAAGCACTGAAGGCTTAAATAAAGTGGCTATAAGTTACCTAAATAGAATAAGAAGTTTATGTTTTTAGCGATTAGGGTTTATCCCTATAATTATGATTTAAATGAAATATGGGCTTTAGCCCCTTTTGTTTAATATAAAAGTTTGGTGTTTTGCAACTCTGAAATTATTTCCTAACTACGATCCTGATGATTTAATTTCGCTGCAAATTTAATAAACACCGATACCACCAATGTTCTCGCGGCACCCGCTCCTAGGGTGGGGTCGGGGGCTGCGACAGAAGGTGGTATCAGAGCCACTGGTTTAAGCCATTTAGGTGTTCTTTTAAATACCTAAATTTTAACCATTATGTTAGGAAATTTATAAAACTTCTGTGTTATTCTGTGTAAATACATCTTAATATGTATATTATGATTTTATGTTATTTTGACAATTTTTGAGTTCACGGTATGAGTGATCAGAATACATCCGACGCTTATTGTCACCTGTCCCATTCTCCAATGGATGAAGGACCATCTGATTCAACATCTGGATACGTGGCTGATTACGAAGAACCTTTTGTTTTTAGAGCTAAATCCGGGGAAGCCTTTCCACCTAAGAAAAGAGGATGGTTTAGTAAAGAGAAAAGAGAAAGGAGAAAAAGAATAAGGAAAATCCAACAACAAGCCACAATAACCATAACTGAAGGAACTGCTCAAATTCCAGTAACTTTACCTCTGTGGGAGGAACTGGATAGGAGACTAGCCAATCTTGATATGTTCCAAACCGTAGAAAATATTCTCGACCTTAACCGTGTAGCAGCACCCGAACCACAGTTATTACCTCTATACCAGAGCAACCCATAGCACACGTGCCAATGTGCCCAGAACAAAACTAAGAAAATCAGTTACCAATCCCAGCTTTTAACCCAAATGAAATACCCAGGTTACCAGCACCAAACCCATTAGAACAATGGTGGACCAATGACTGGGCATTTCAAGATTTGATGAATGACCTATATCCCTACATGACATACGGAGAACCCGAACCAGTCTACAACGAACCTGTACCAGCCCAAATGCCACCCATGAATCACGAAAATGTAGCCGAACTTCACCACTATGGTGAAGGTTTAAAAGACCAAACTACCCTCATTTTAGGGGTCTTTCTATAAATAAAAGGGAGAAAAGTTCTTATTTTTTGGGTATCTTAAAATACCCATCCCTCATACATTATAATATACTAGTCCGGTGCCCGTGCGATGCGGCACCGGCGACACTTTGCATTATGATACTCGTTTCTGGTAGTTTTCTTATTCGTATAATATTTATTATAGTATCATTGTGATTGGATAGACATAATAAGCACTACACATGTCTAGTAACTAATAAATTTAGCATTTAACCCGACAATGTTTCACGAAACCATTGATGTAATACAGTAACACATGGATAAGGAATTTAAGTCTTTCATATAAAAGTTATTATAAATAAGCAGGTCGTCATGGTACATTCGAATGTTGAATAAGACAAATATACTCATACATGTACTTCAAATGGGTTAATGCGACATTCTTTTATGTGGATACAGAAACAGAGTTGTGGAATTTTTGGGTTCGGAAGACGTATGATGTTGCGGAGTATTGACAATATTATCCTTACCGGTGTTTGATTCCATTTCCGTGGCAATGTATTCTCCAAGTTTTCCTATAGAATTAAAAGATATATCTTAGTATAAATATTAGGCAGTTTTAATAAAATAAAATATGACACGTAATATCTTCATTTTATGTTACGGTACTTTTAATTCTTTTTTTTTTTTGCATAGATGGAGCCCATCTTTGTACATTAGGTGCATTAGATCACATGTATTAATTACTTGTACATTAAAGCATTATCGACTTGTACCTTTTAATCCATGCGTCGATATTGAACAAGACAACTACCGAAATGTCGACAAAAATGTGTAGGTCGTCATGCTATATTTGGATTTTTTTAAGCAGTATAGTTTATAAGATATGTCAAGAATACATAAAAAAATTATAACTTTGTTGTGGAGGGGTGAATTCTAACTAACTATTTATAACTAGCGGTAAGACCCGTGTGCAAACACGGGTGGTTTTTAGAAAACCATGCATAACACATTTTAATAGAAAGTATAGATAGGTGTATAGATATTGTACCAAAACGTGTTATCTATTATAGCTAAAAGACAACTATAAACATAGATCATCGGTTAATATATCAGTTACATACAATTATTTCCATTATCCTATCCAAAAAGGGAGTATCCACCCATTGGCAATGTAAGATGTTTATAGACATAAGTACATATAAAAGATGTCTAACAAACTTAATAAAATTCGAATACAACTTAAGTTTCAACAAACATTGAGTCTTTGTAATTTGGAAGAGCAAATTCTTCAAAAAACTGTTATTAATGATCAAATTTTATACCTTTTTTTGTCTTTACACTCATCTGTTCACCCTTAAACCAACCTTTAATCCTATTAAACCTCTGTTGACTTACCAAACATCTGTTCACACACAATTCAACATCAACATAATCTAAATCTAAATCAAACTCAAACACTAAATAGGTAAAAGTAAAATGCAACAACAAAGATTAATAAGATTAAAATTTATTCATTTATTCATGACATTAAAAAATCAACAATTACATAACATACCGAACAACGAAACTTTCAAATCTAACAATAACAACAAGAATTAAGAAATTTTAACTTCAACTCCATCGATAGCTGAACCTCTCGATGTATGTCCTTCAGCATCGCCATGAACTCCACGTCTCTATCACCGCACTCTATATTACTGATAACACAAAGCTCACGAACGGAAGTTGAAGGCATCCACATCAGATTTCTGGAAACCTGCTCTCTCGTGAACAGGCCAATGTGCAGTCCATCAAAACATCTCTTCAGCTCTCGAATAGTAGCCCTATCATCATACACCTCTTCCTCAATTTGCCTGATAAAGCGTTGCTTTAAATCATCAGACTCTGCAGAAGTGTATGACGCCATTTTAACAAACTATATTACTCAAGTGATGTGAAAATATGATATCTTCGTAGGAAAACGTGATGAAAAACAGGTGAAGTGGCAATGTGTTTATATAGTAAAATATCTAACAACCCAAGAAATCAGATTTAAACTCACTGTACATTTAATAATCTAATCAAGCAAAACATGTAGATTTAATATAAACATATTAATTTATATTTCAAAACAGCAGTATTTTAATGCAAAATCCTTTTCAAACCCCTGCTTTTATGGGAAAACTATAAAATTAAATATCAAGAAACCCAAGGGACAAATTTTAAAACTTCAAAGAAAAAAACAGGCTATCATAATTACAATTAACCTCTTCATTTACCATATAGACGCGTTTTAAACACAATAAAAGACCCCTCAGGGGCGGGGCTTTGTTTTTAGTAGATTAGGGTTTTCTATTCAAAAAGGGATGGCGGCGCAGTTTGTTGCTTGTCTACCTGCTATCCTTATGTAATTTGCCCTGATGATTGGAATGAAATTTTACTATTGAAAAAAAAAAAACATCAACAAATTGTCTTACAAATCACTGTCTGTCAAAAATAAAATCAAAATCAGAAAATCCAAAAAAAATCTATATGGCAAACAGATGCTTCTACCACTGGTCAGACACCAGCGATGTTAAAACACAATTCTCGATGTGGTCACTCAAAGAAAAAAGATCAGACGAAGAACTAAACAGAAAAGTCGGCATAATCGATGACACTAATTACAACAAAACCTGGAACAACATAGCATTGCTCGATGAAGTCCTCCACTCTCCTCCATCAGATTTCTAGAAGAATGCAGAAGAGTTTCTGTCACAACTACTAAAACAGGATCAGAAAATCGGTGACATGCTATCTGATCTGAAAAACAAAAGAGAGCATGAAATCACATGAAGAAAGGCCAGAGTCTACGAAATCCTAGCAAGTGTTAACTCTAGTGTGTAATAGTTTATGCATATTTCAGTAAATTTTTATTTTTCTATGTATGCTTATTTAATTTAATTTAATACTATCAATATGCATATTAACATATTCTATAATGTCACTGTTAATAAAAACTATCAACATTATCAACACTTGTTTCCTCATAATCAAATTAAACTACAGTTAATAAAAATACGCCACAAACCTAAAATGCAAGTCACTCATCAATGAAGGTAGCACATACAACTTTTCACGATGTTGCAACAATCTATACTTTTTATAAAAGAAGAAAATCTGACTGATTTAAGAAAAACTGAATTTTGATTTACCGATGTTGGAACAATGCAACTCTCCCATCAAAGAAGGTAGCACATGCAACTTTTCACGATGTTGCAACAATGATACTGCAACATCGATGTTGAAACGTTGATGTGTGAAGGGAAGCTTCATTGGAACGAAGATGTTGGAACAATGGTACTGGAACGATAATGTGTAAACAAAATCAACAAATGTTCGAAGAAAGAACTGTAATAGGAGATTAACCGGCTGAATCATGAGAGCTATGCATTTGAGAGATAGAGATATGCTCGCAGATATGAGTGAGAGAGATAGAGTTGAAATTTGAATGTGGAGCCAGATTCATATATCTTATTTATAGGGTTCGAATATATGGTTTGAATTTTGAATTTTGAATTTTGAATCTGGAGGCAGAATTTTGAATCTGGCCAGTGGTTTACTTTGGTTATGAAGAGAAGATGTTTGAATGTAAACTGAAGAGCAGAAGTTTTAATTATGAATGAAGTGTAGAGGTTTGACTTTTAAATAAAGGGCAGAGGTTTGATTGAATTTTAAAGTGATTTTAGCTATTAGGCTTTATGATGCAATAATGACATAAGAAAAACATTGTTGGACATAGGGGTGAGCAAAAGGAAAAACCCGACCCTACCCGACCATTACCCGACCCGACCCGAGAACCGATCAAATATAAAATACAGAACCGATTCACTACCCTAAATATAGGGTCGGTTCCGATCCATAGGTTCAAGTCGGGTTTCACCATGAAAAGAACGGAGAACCGACCCGACCTGACCCTATTTTATATGAAAAATTGGAACCGATCTAAATACCTAGGTACTTGGGTTCGGGTCGGGTTGGGTATTTTTTCGGTTCGGTTCTCGGTTATTTTCGATCCGGACCTAAACTTGCTCACCCCTAGTTGGACAGCCTCTATGGCTTCCACAAACTTTTTCTTATGTCATTGCGATTTCTCGTTTTATAGAAAGTATAGATTTTGTTAAAACCTTAAGGATTTAAGTGTAATAAGTTTAGGGGCTAAAAGATAAATAGTGTTCAAAAGAACAAACTATCCTTATTTTAGGGGTCTTTCTATAAATAAATTTGAGAAAAGTTCTTATTTTTTTTGAGTATCTTAAAATACCCCTACCTCATCCATTATAATATTGTATTGATATATATTTATATATTATATATATATATATATATATATATAGGGGATGGTTCAAATGAAAACCACTTTTAACGCGAAAACTCGAAAACTAACTAAAAAAAGTTTAAAAAACACACAATTTTTTTTTTTTTCAATTTTTTTATAAATTTCGCTGGTTTTTATATATGAAAAAAAAATTTCAAAAAAAAAAAAAAAAAAAAATTTTTTTTTTTTGGGTTGTACTGCACATGTGTAGTACACTAATACGGAAAGCCTAAACCACTTAACCCACCCCCCACCGACACCCCCCAAAAACCTAAACCCCCCACCCCCACCCCCCAAAAACCTAAATTCACCCTCCCACCAAAAGCCTAACCCCCCACCCCCACCCCCCAAAAACCTAAACCCCTCACCCCCCACCCTCCCGAAAACCTAAAACTAAACCCTAAACATAAATCCGAAAAAAACCTAAACCCCCCACCCCTCCACCCCCCAAAAACCTAAACCCCCCTCCCCCCCACACCCAAAAACCTAATCCTAATCATAAACCTCCAAAAAAACTAACCATAAAAGCTAAACTAGACTCAAAAAGCTAATTTTAAGCATGTAATGCAATTGTAGTACATGTTATATTGCACATGTGCACTACTATAATAATAGTATTGAAAACAAGACGACACCATAAATCTTTTTTTATGTCATAAAAAATATGCTCGAATATATTTGAATGAAAGATACAAAAATTTGTGATCTTATGGTGCCATTTTTGTTTTAAAATGATAACGTATGGAGAAATGGGAAATGTTTGAAAAGTTACATATTTTTTTTTCCAATTTTACCCCTCCTTCATTAAAAGTCTCCCCCCTTCTTTTTAGTGGTTTTTAATTAGTTTTCGAGTTTTCACAATAACTAGTGGTTTTCATTTGAACCTTCCCCTATATATATATATATATATATATATATAGTGTGAGGTTCATTGGGGAACACTAAAAAAGTGGGGAACCGGGGAACACTCTTAAAAATTTAACTTAACATGTTAAAAAAAAAAATTTAAACATCTTTTTCGTCGCTTCTCCTTATATATACTTGTAGAAACATTTTTAATAAAAAAAAATCAAAAACTAAAAATATTAAAAAAAACAATTAAAAAAAGGCTAAAAATTGTTTTTTTTTAGAAAAAATATTTTTTTACTCGACTAGATTCTCATCCTTTTTATAAAGAAAAGCGCTGAAAATTTTTTAAAAAAAAATTATTTTTAACATGTTAAGTTAATTCTATAAGATATAACTGTTTTTTAAACATTTTTTTTTATATTTTTAGTTTTTGATTTTTTTATCAAAAATGTTTCTACTTGTATTTATAAGAAAAAGCGTCGAAAAAAAATTAGAAAAATGTTTTTTTTAACATGTTAACCTTCCCCTATATATATATATATATATATATATATATATATATATATATTATTTTTATTATATATATATATATTATTTTTATTTATATAGGGTGTACTCTATAACCGACTAACCCTAGCCGCAACTCGCACAACTCACCAGTCTCTCTGATCTCTCCTCCAATCTTCCAGCGACCCCACACCTAAACTTCCGACCACCGTTCTCCGCTGCCTCCGGCGACCGCCGACAGTTCCGACCGCCGATCTCCCCGTCTCTCGCGATTCAACAAGGTATTCGATTTGTTTAATCTGTTTATTGTTCTTCATCTGGATTAAGAACTCCTGCACCGTTGATCTTTTGATGCAATATCTTGTATGATTTCTGTAAAGGTTTTGTTGTTGATTCAGAATTATGATGTTATTATCAGATTTAGTCAGATTGATTTATTGTTTTTGTTTAATTTGTTGAATATTAAAACCCTAATTCGAATCAAAATTATCTCTATAAGGTACGAATTGTTGAAAATAAAAACCCTAGTTTGAAGCAACGAGACTGAAATCGATAAACTAAGAAGATAGAATCTTAAGCTTTTTTGTGTGTTGGTAGACTTCAGATATTTGTTATGTGGTTTTGATTTGATTTAATTTTGATTGAGGTTTTGTAAGCCTGTAAGAATGAGTCATATGCTAATAGCTGTTTTAATAGAGATATTGTTTATTTTTTAATTCAAGTTTTTTTATATTCTTTTTGGTTTTGTTAAGCAGGCTTGAGTCGTCTTAGACTCATCTCAATTGATCACTTATTTGTACAAGAATAAAGAAAGTCAAAGAAGATGGAAGATTGGGGTAAATTTTCTCTGATTGTTTTTTATCATTAGTTATAGATTAGTCATTACGTAGTTAATCTTACTTGCATTTTTTAATCTTTTAATTGTTAATATTAAGTTCATATTGTTGTTTTTAAATTTGATTTTGGGATTTTCGCTTGAATTCAAATGGTGAAGAAAACAAATGGTTTTTAAGCTTATGTTTGAACTTGCTTATGAAGCATCTCTGGAGGTTACACAAACATATGTATTTGTATATTAGCCCTAAAATTAGCAATTTTTGATTTGATTTTTTTATTTCCGTTTGTTTGTTACATCTTGAAGAACCATAGTCCTTTGCTAGTATAGCATAATGTTTAGAAAGCTACCATCTACTGTTTAATTCACAACGATAAATTTGTTTGTATTTCAGCGTAGCAAGAATACTGTTTAGTTTCATATTCAAGCCTTTTTATTTTTTGCATATTAACAACTAAATAAATTCATATTGTATGTATTTTTTTTGACATGGTTTAACCTTTTAAAATTGATATCAGAGGATGTGCCAGACCCAATTCTTATAAAAAAAGACCCTAAAAGCATGTGGGATGATGAAGATGTTGATGAAGATGGTATAAAAGATTCATGGGAAGATGATGATGAACCCGCTCCGGTACATTTTATATCTTTAAACAATATGATTTGAAGTTTGCTGTATTTAGCTTCGCGTACTTCAGTTTAGATTGGAGTATTTCTAATTGAAAACAATAATTTTTTTCATCTGATGTTACAATATATTTTTTAATGTGTATCAGCCACCAGTGGTAGCACCTCCTCCTGTTGTGAAGGCTCCCAAGAAGTCAACAGTCAAACCACCCCAAGAAAAAGCGAAAGCCGTTGAAGCAGCAAAAGAGGTGCCATTAGATCCTTTAGCAGAGAAGCTCAGACAACAGAGGTATGCACCATTAATAGTATTACCACCTATTTGTCAAATATACAATGCAATTATATAAATTTGGTTACTCTTGTTCATGACATCCTGTGGAGTTATCGTTTTGATAGCTTCATACTGCCTTTATTTGTATGATCTATTGCGACTTATATTGTAGTATTATTGCACTTGCACGTAATGACACCTAATGCCATTTCTATACACCCTTATATATGTGTGCAGTAACTATAGAAACCAAAATGGGTGGGTCTGGAAGATTCAAAAACCAAGTTCAGAGTTTGGTTCGAAGTTTATTTGTTTTCCAGTTTGATTTGGATAATTAACACTCTTAAAGTTGAATAAAAATCTGTTATATTACAGTGATATTCTCAATTTGGAGATATTACTGTTTAAAATATTAATTGAATTTAACATATTTTTGTTTCTCAATTTGGAGATATTACTGTTTAAAATATTAATTGAATTTAACATATTTTTTTTTAAATCACATAATCAACAACGCTTGAACCATGTACATTTAACATTTTAATTGAATTTGATTGATTAATAGCATAGTATAGCCCAAGTTGACCCATTTATCTATCGTTGGGTCTAAACTGTCATCACTATTGTTTATTTATCAAAAAATATGAACTTGAGTTGGTAAGGAACCTCCTGCAAATACGGGTGGCTTGTGTAGCTTTAATTTATATGTAATCAACTAATTGATCACAGGCTCGTGGAAGAAGCTGATTACAAGAACACAGCAGAACTTTTTGCCAGTAAGAAGGGTGATGACAAAACAATTGATACTTTTATCCCAAAATCAGAAAACGACTTTTTAGAATATGCAGAACTCATTTCTAATAAGCTCCGTCCCTTTGAGGTAAACCTTTTATTGTTATGTTGGTTTGTTTATTTATGGAGTTTGTTGCTCACTTTGTAATGTATTTGCAGAAAAGCTTTCATTATATTGGACTGCTAAAGCATGTAATGAGATTATCAATGACTTCTTTAAAAGCTGCTGATGCAAAAGAAGTTGCTTCTTCTGTAAGTGCCATTGCTAATGAAAAGTTGAAAGCGGAGAAAGAAGCTGCAGCTGGTAAAAAGAAAACAGGTAACTAGTTAATGCACTAATAATATTGCTAACACATTTGCGACGTTTAACAATTATTAGACGGTATCTCAAGTTTTTACGTTGTGTTGTGTAGGGGGTAAGAAGAAACAGCTGCTGGTGGATAAGCCTGATGATGAAGCTGTTGTAAACGCTGGTTATGACGGTTATGATGATTATGATTTCATGTGATGGATGATACTGCTGTTTTGGTTTGCTTCCTAATTCGGGATTTTGTAATTACGGTTTGATATGAGCCGGGGTTTTGAGAAAACCTACCATTGATTCTCTGGTTTCGTGTCGGCTGGACAATGAGTGTTGGTTACATACTGTTTGTGGTTTATTTATTTAGCATATAAAAACTTTGAAATTGCATCTATACATTCCTTCACCATGTGGGTCGTCATATAAACACATCAGATTGTATTCTTAATACTTTAGTCTTCTGTATGCGTGTCTAAGTTGACATTTATTTCATTTGTGTTTGAGGATTGCATATTGTCGTGAACTAGGCAGGCGAAGCAGAAAAGGTGAAACATGTTCCAGCAAGTGTAGATAAAACAAAAAAACTGAACCTTCGTGATCGTTTTAGTAAATGCAAGACTTCAAAAGAGTTGTGGGATGCTATAAATCAAAGTTTCGAAGGCAAACAAAAGCTTTTAAACTTTGCACTATGTTATAGTTGATATTATCATTCTCTACACCATTTACAAATTTTGTGTATCTCCCTCTACACATCATTCGCTTAACAATAGCCCCAACCACGCTAATATCGAATGTTTTATATTGTTTCTTAGTAAGTTACATAGAGTTACATCATATAGTTCACATATACGAGTTAATTTCACAGTCCTTCACAGGGGTCGTCGTCATCATCATCATCATACTCAGTAAATCCAACCAATAGCAAAAGTAAGACCATGTGTAGTGGAAGACACCCCACTCTTGGGCGTTTTACGTTATGTGGCAGTTCAGTCAGCAATAGGGCATTATGGAACATTTTTCTAAAATGAGTGTAGTGGGGATGTGGGCATTATGTTAAAAGGGGTGTAAAAAATTAAATAAAAAAAACCACCGAAAAAATGTTATTGGACAAAGATTGGGAAGGTGTGTGGTGATTGGCCCAAAAAATTGAAGGAAGGCGTGGATTTAAGAAGGTCTGGGACCAAAAATTTGAAAAAAAAGCCCAAGGGGGCGGTATATGGGGCGTTGTTGGGGCAAAAACGCCCAAATTCTTATCCACTACGGGTGGTCTAAGATAGGGTCTGAGGAGGGTAAGATGTAGACAACCTTACCTCTAACCCGTAGGAATAGAGATGCTGCTTTCAGTGAGACCCCCGGCTCGATAATAGTTTTGCATCAAGCCTTGGACATAAGACACATAACACTCAGCAATTGAGACAAAAGCCGATTAGTGCATGTACCCCATTGTCTTTCGGCTATCAACGCCACCACATGATGCTAATTAACCGTCCCTCTCTTTTTAACGTTATTTTCACGAAATTGGTAAAATAACGTTAAACACTAGCGTCAAACCACATTGATTATTTGTGTAATTAACTCTTATACCAACAATAAAACCAACACGTAAAATAAAGACTAAATTATTAAAAAGATTTAATGATTATCTTTCTAGCATTGTTATTAATTGGAGGTGTCACACTCTTCCATCCCATGGCAAAGTCTTCAATCACTTATTATTTGCAACCAACAAGCAAACACCCTTAAGTCCTTAACCATAATATATCGATAATTAGAAGTGTTAGTAATTGAATACAAACATTCTGATAGTTTCACATAAAATTACTGTATAGATTGAAAATAATAACTTCAAAATACCTTTGATGATACCGGTTTGAGCTTTGAATCACAAGATTCCAATGAATCAAAATGCTACTTCAATTATAATAAAGGAAAATAAATAAATCTACACATATGGCGTATAATGAGGGATATAATGAAGAAAGTACTTGATGGAGGAAGAGATATTTTTTGTAGACAAGGTTACACATGACAATAATCTGTAAGAGGCCCGGGTGCGGTCTTACATGTAGAAGTGAAAAAAAGCCGCTTTGGGAATAAGAACCGGTACCGGTTTGGATGGAACCAGTTAGACCCGACCCGAACCTAGAAGTTGTAATCAATTTATAAACCTATACTATGAAACTGGATTGGCACCAGGTAAAGCTAAACCGAACCAAACAAGTTAAAACTCGGTTTCAAACTCGAACCGATCCTTTTCCCCCTCAAACCCGGTTTCAAGCATGGTTTTGACCATGTTTGACCCCAGAACAAGATTTGTGCACTTCTACTTATATGGCCATGTGACTTCCAATCGGTTAAAAGTTATGTTAAAACCCCATTTCTAAAAAGGATTGGGTAAAGCCTAAGTGATTAACCTATAAAAGTTGAAGATGTATATTACAATTAGGGTTATTGAATTTTAATAATTCTAAGTTTCACATGTTGGCCGATAATAATCCCAACTTTAAAAATTTCCTCCAATAATCCCAACTTGTAAAAGTTTGGCCGCCATTGATCATTTTGAAACATATAAGAATTTGGTCTACTCAATAGATTCAATTACACCTTGAGACTCCTTAATTGATTTAAATGCACCTATGTTAGAAAAGGATCAATGGCGGCCAAACTTTTACAAGTTGGGATTATTGGAGAGAATTTTTAAAGTTGGAATTATTATCGGTCAATAGATGAAACTTAGGATTATTAAAATCCAATATCCCTTACAATTATAGACCCGTGTATTACATAGAGTTGGGTACCAAAAATAATGTATTAAAAACATTTATAATAAGTAGTTACGTATTACATTACATGTAATAATAAAATACAAACTAATGTTACATTTACAATTTATAAATCTATCAAAACAAATACAAATTACAAGTCTCTAAAAAAATTATTGTAGACAACAATGATGTTCTATTCCGAAGATTACCATCTTTATCAACAATTTAAGTTCATCTTTAGTTGACTCTTGAAAGAGTCAGAGTCAGACACAGGTTATTTAAAAAAAACAACTCTTGATAGCGACTGTCCTTGAATTTTATTTATCGTCATCGCGAAACATAGATTGAGAGAAAACTATCTTCTTTGATCTCGTGATAGTGTATTACAACGAGGCTGAATAAATAATACAATGTGAAAAAAAGTATACGTATTTATTGAAGGATAAATTGCACTTATCTTCCATTATGTTTATACCAAATTGCAATGAATGCCATTTCTCTTTAATATTGACAAGGGCCGTCCTTTGTGTTTTAAAACCTTGCATTTTTAAACGTTAAGTGGGCTCATGTGGACCCCACGTGAGGGTAAAATTGTCATTTAACTTCCCTATATCATCTCCTCATTTCTCTTTATACCTTTTCTCCACCACCTTCCACCACATCACGACCACCATCTGAATCATCAATGTCATTGCCTTTAAACCCCCATCCCTAACCTCTGGCAAGTCGGCAACAACCATAACCACCATATCCAACAACTTAAATACCACCCCTTTTGCTGCCTTTAAACCCCCAACCCTAACCTCCGGCAATAACCATAACCACCAAATCCGACAACTTAAACACTTATGTGCGTAAAATACAACATATAAATTATATCAAATACGGCGTAAAATCAACTCTTTTTCGGTACTAATGTTGGAAAAAGTTTGTTTCTTTGTTCCTTTTAATTTACATGGTCAAAAGAGCTTAAACACACAAAAGGAGCAAAATAACAGAAAAAACCAACATAAATACAATGAAGGAGGATTGACACAACTCGCCAAGCCCCCATCCACATCCAAACCAACAAAATAGCAAGATCAGAAGCTCTGACACGGGGCCGTGCCTAAGGCAAGATTCTCTGCAGAATAAAAGACAACAGCAAAGGACAAACCAAACCACCAACACGGGGTCGTGCTAAGGCAACACGAGGAGTGTTCAACTCTAAGATTCGCAGAATCTGAGATAGTACAACAAGTACAATGGCCACGGGTCGTGCCGTTGACACACGGGGCCGTGTTAGTACAAGACCTGACACTTCAGTTAATGAGGAAGAGAGAGAAGGATGACCACGGGGTCGTGCCAGGTGGGCACGGGCCGTGTTGATCGTCTGACTTCAGCTATAAATAGGGGTGCTTGGTTTCATTCAAATCCATCCATTGGCAAACTAATTCTCTCACACTTGCCACCACTACAACACCAACACCCACCACCATGATCCATCTTCCATCATTTAGAGTGTATTAGTCTCGGTATCCAAGATCGATCGAAAGAGTTCTTGTTAAACAAAGGCCATGCTTGGCTAAACTCTTACGTCACTTGGTGAAGACAAATCTTTTATGTATTACTTTTTTGATTTCCAATCTTTGGCACCTTTTTATTTGGGTATGTATTAATGACTTTAATAACTAATTTTTTTTTATTGAAAGCGAATTTATTTAACCATTCTTCATATGTTGTTGATTCATATATTCGTGTCGTTACGGTATATATAAAGCACGTTAACTACTTGGAAGGGGGGTTAGAAGGGTGGTTAGAAGGGTGGTTGGGTAATTCTATGTCTCGTTCAGTGTATAGATCTTGCGAGAACATGGTTCAAGATTAGTAAGACTTCACGAGTGGGCGGTACTGTTCGCCTCGGGAGAAGTAAGAAACCGCTTGAATCCCTTATCTATAAAATACTATTAAAACTTTAAACTAACCCTGCGAGGACTGTATCCCTGCTGACTCAAACCAAAGGGTTAAGGGTAACGCTGCCTGGAAGGGGCCTACCACTTTTTGCATTAATAACTTACTTAATTATCTTTCAATAATCTGACCTTGCGGGAATGTATCCCTGCTGACTCAGACCAATTGGTTGAGGGTAACGCTGCCTGGAAAGGGGGCTTACTACTATAACTTAAAGATAATCTCTTAAAATGCCCAAAGTGCGGAAATCATTTAAAGGATACATAAAAGAGAAGTTGGAACCAAGTGATTCCTTCTTGTCTATTTGTTTTTCTTTATATTTTATTTTTTGATTTTTAGTCTATCTTTTTATAACTTTCAAAACATTTCTATCAAAATTTGGTTAGATTAGACGTTAACGATAAGCTGGTAGTAAAAGCTCTTATGTCCTTGGACGACCTCGATATCTTATCATCACTATACTACGTCCGCGATGGGTGCACATGCCCTAACGTGTGTGTAGGGTGATAGTATTATATCGTGTTTTATAAATTTAAAACTTAAATTCGCGAGTAAAAAGAGCTAAAATATATCTAAAAAATATACACACCCGCACTCACGTCAAGTTTTTGGCGCCGTTGCCGGGGACACAAGGATTTTGAGAAAGCTTAAAATTAACGGCCTAATCATTTTTATCCTTTCTTTTTAAATTTTTCTTTTTTTTTTCTTTCAATTTTCTATTTTCTGCAGAAATAACACGGGGCCGTGTTTTATCAACACGGGTCGTGTCAAACCTACAGGAACAGAGACATGGGGCCGTGTTACAGGAGCACGTGGCCGTGTTAAACTTCCAGTATCTGGGAACTTGAAAACATAAACTTTTTCTCGACAGCACGGGTCGTGCTAACACCAGCACGAGGCCATGCTATTCTTCTGACCAGGCAATCTTTTTGTTTTTGTTCGCAGAAAATCACACAATTCTGTATACTTCGTAGGAGATACGGTTTGGTGCATGACCTCCACCTCCGACAAAGACATAAAAGTACCGCTTGACGAACTCGAGCGCTTTTTGAGAAAAAGACTTCAAGTCAAAAAGCGACAGAAAGCCTCAACCCAAAACCCCCTATGGCGGATCAACGTACTCTCACGGATTACCTACGGCCTACGGTCGGTAATCTTGGAGCCGCTATTAACCCTCCTAATGTCGATGCTAATAACTTTGAGCTTCGACCACATTAAACCGAAATGCTCCAAAATTACGAACTTTCTATGGCCTACCCGATGAAGATCCCCATTTACATATTACCAACTTTTTGGAAATATGTGACACCTTTCGGATCAACGGAGCCTCCAACGATGCTATTCGGCTCAGTATGTACCCTTTTTCTCTCAAAGACCGAGCGAAAGCTTGGTTAAACACCCTCCCAAGTGGGTCCGTACACACTTGGGATGAACTTGCCCAAAAATTTCTCTACAAATATTTTCCTCCCGCTAAAAACGCCAAACTCATGACCGAGATTAACACCTACTCTCAAGAAGACGGGGAATCCTTGTACGAGACATGGGAAAGATTCAATGAGCTATTAAGGAAATGCCCACATCATGGTCTTGAACGTTGGCAACAAGTATCCACTTTCTACAACGGACTCTTGTCGCACACAAGGCAAATCCTTGATTCCGGCTCCGGGGAACTCCTTGGGAATCGGCGTCCCGAGGAAATCTATAATCAAATTGAAGAATTTGCTTAAAACAGTTTTCAATGGCACACTCCCAGGGGCTCAAAATCCATAGCCCCGGACGCCCACAAAGTGGATGAAACCACTTCTTTGCAAGCCCAAATCGAATCCTTTACTACTAAAATAGAGAAACTTAAATTAAACAAAATGGCTTCGGTTATGGCTTGCGAAGGATGCGGCGCCCCCCATGAAAACTGGAGTTGTGTGAAAGATTTAGAAAATCAAACAGAAGTGGTAAATTACCTAAATAACCGGCCACGACCAACGGGAGCTCCAAGTAACTCTTTCACTCCCGAGTGGCGTAATCATCCCAACTTTAGTTGGAGGGAATCGGGGGGGGGGGGGTAATAACCAACAAAATCAAAATCAACGATATAACTTTCAACAACAACCATGAAATGAGCAACAAGGTTTCCAACCACAACAAAAAGGAGGAAGAGAAAGGCTTGAGGATATTATCACTCGCCTCTTCTCCGAATTTGATAAAAGGTCTCGGAAAGTTCCTACAAACTGAAGCTAAAATTAGAAACCAACGGGCTAGTGTTAAAAATATAGAAAAACAAACAAGCCAACTTGCCCAAAATTTCGCCGAGAGACCGCAATGAGCGTTACCCAGTAACACATACAAGTTTCAACAAACACTAGTCGACATATGAATCTACTCGCGTTGGAAGTTTGGTTGTGCATTAACAATCTTTTCTACCAACTTTATATTGCCAGTCTTGTAGGAATTAGGTTCACCTTTTGTAAAATATAATTACAAAATATATAATAACGAGACTCTTGTTATTCGTAGGAAATATCATAGTACAATATCGGTTGCAATAACTAAATAAAAAGAATATATAATATAATTATATATACCAATCTTGATTCAAGCCGCATCTCTGGTGGGTCCTTCATGTGCACTTGATAGCATCCTAGACTCGAGTATTCATCATCTTGAGTCTTGAAAAATACTCCTTGACTGCAACAAAGAGAACACTAAAACGTTGACGATTTTGGTTGAGGCACGTGTTCAACACGCTTCCCTTAAAACAGATTTCGCGCCTCTACTAAAGACGACGCGTCTGTCTCCCAAGGTACAACAGCTGAAGCAGTATGTACTGCCGGAAATGGCCACACGCCCGAGGTTACACCGAATGGAATTATAGTGTTTGAACTTGTGGAAAAATAATGATATGAAAGTGATGGAATCGAGTAGAGAAAACTTATCTCTCTATAATTCCCAACATATGGATGTTTAAGTCTTCACCACTTCTCCAAGAATTCTTCATACATATTATCTTTCTCTTGTAGTTTTCTCATAATTCCAATGAGTCACATAGCCTACCATTTTTTTACAAGAGTTGTGTGTTGTAAAGAGTTTCTCTTAAGTGGTGATTTTATTAAAGACATAAAACTCTAATAAAAGTTTCACTTAATTAGTGATTTAATTAGAACCATAAAAACTCTAATAAAAGCTAATCAAGTGATACAAAACTCTACTCAAGAGTTTCACCATATGAAGGAGTTTAATTAGTAATTATAATTTCACTAAATTATAAATTAACTAAATATCCATTCACTAATTTTCCCAACAATCCCCCACATGAATGGAGGTTATTCAAAACACATAAAATTTCCAATGAAACCTCGACAGTTGAGTTTTGCATACGATAGGTAGGTGTTACCCTTTGAACCTTCGCTCATGAAATGCACTTAGCCCACTAGCTCTGAGTAGATCTCGATGTCTTTGAACTCGTCTGCCGTTTGTGTAGACAACAATACACTTCACACAAGACTCTCCCTAGCCGGGTCATCTCCTCATAGTCGTGTCCAATAATGGTCGTGGAACAATTTCCTGGTTCTGCGAGAGCTCTAGGAATTGTGCCCTCAATTCCATTCGAAGCGACCCCACTTCTCTCTAACATAGGTGATTCTCCTTAGATCATTAAAAGCATTGTGGTTATCGTGATCTATCCAAATCATTTACCACATATTATGCTTAACCTCATACTTGTCACTTTTAGGAATGGAATAGGAAGTTTATTAATCTTTATAATAAACTACCTTATTAAATGCGTAGGGTTATTCCCCCACAGTGACCTCGCTTATTCATACAATTAGGTTTTCCTATTGAATTCAATTCTTGGGATCTCCAGTCTACTAAGTTAGGTTTCCATCATATGAACTTCATTTTTCAAGGGCTTCAGTCCCATTCCACAACTTGATCTCTAATAAACCCTCAGGTTGTTGGATCCATAACATTAGCAAATAACTTTGCGTATTTGAGATCAGTTGTCATGATGTGTTCTTAACTCGTAAGTTAATTTTGCCTATTGTCAACTTCTAAGACTATAACCTCAGTGGCCATCTGAATCTGGTTATAACATATGTCTTCGTAAGATACGTGTATCATTTAAGGCAAACACATCTCCATTATGCACTACGACCTTTGTGTCCTCCACTTAGTCGTCTATTTGCAATGTTAGATTGGATTACAAAATCCTTATTGCTAAAAACAAATGCAAGACACCCCCCACATTTAAGTGTTATTGGATAACATTTAGATGTGTTAATGAGAACCATTTCTACATACCCTTATAGGGTTGTTTCTTAAATGGTTCCTCCCCCACATTTCTTGCCATTTGATCAACATTTCCGTAACACCACTTATGGCGAAATTTATGCACATATGATTGAACAAGACCAACCTTATTGTATCAGTGAATTCAACTCATATTGCATTAGCTTACACAAGCTTCCGAGCTGACCAAAGCAACACATGCCATTGTCATAAGTTTGTCACCAACTTAGAATAATTCTAATTTAACATCTAGAATAAGCTTAGACAATGAGTTCTCCTCATTAGCTTTTCAAACAAACTTTTAAAAGTTACATGTCATTTCCTTATAATGAATGAAAATTCTCTCTCAACTTTGTCCATACACAAATTCTTTTTATATTCATACACATTTGAATATTTAGAGTTAATTAGTCTCCGTCAAGACCCATAATTAACCAAGTACTAGTCTAGCATGCTTTAGACTACAATACTTTAGCTTGTGAACAGAAGATGCATCATTCTGATTCTTCACAGCCCTAAGGATATCATAATATCACTTTGCAACATTCATCCCTTGTTAAGACAAACTAATGAGACTTATTCATAATCCTAAAACATCAATATTTAGGAAGGTCTCACAAATTATTGTATATAGCACAAAGCTAAATTTCATCATTCATTTAAGGAACATAACTTGTTTACCTTTGATCTCCAATGATCTACCATTGACTCATAAGTACTTAAACATAAGCCTTAATCCAAGTCACTTGGTGAACACATTCATCACCAACAAGATGAATGTTTCTCATCTACAATCACTATTATGTGTGAGATAGAGTCAACTAGATTGACACTCAACAACATGGCATTCATAATTTTGCCATAAGTGATTTGCACACATCTATTGTTATTCATTAGGAGACATGTATATTTAGGATGCTCTCCCAAATAAAGGTAAAATCTCCATATCGATCTAACAATAATCAAGTGGTAGACGCATCTACTTATAAATCTCGCAAGATTTATTAAAGGTATACAATAACATATAGTACTTTTACTTTCATATGTTAGAATTCACACTTGTGAATTTTTCAATGACTTCTAATGAAGTATGCGACATGAATGTCGTTAGTGTATTTCATCTCAATACACTCACTACGTTCTTTCATTACTCATTCATGATGTGGTTATACATTTGATGTTTCGTCTTTGACTTTTAGTCAATGTAACAACTCTCAAGTTGTTTATGTCCAAGTATTTTCATGTACTATCCGTTTAAAACCATATTCTTTTAAACAATGTAAGACCGACGTTATAATTATTTTCCACAAAATTAATTTATACGTCACAACCATTAGTGATTTATTTCTTTGTAAAAAATTGCATGTGTTATCCGAAGTTATTGAACACAAAACAATAAAATACATTGGAAACTAAATCATAAGTGTCAATCACTTTTGAAATTTAAACGGAAGCATAGACAATATGTAGACATCAAATAGCAAAGTGCTTTTATCTTCAACACTTTATAATCTGACCGAAATCTTCTCAACAATATTGTCCCATGGCGTGTCTTGAGGTACTCCCTCAATAAGACTCCATGCACTTGTAAGTACAAGTTTCCCATTTCATCTTGAAACTTTAAACTTGGACAATTATGCTCAAAACAACACCAAGTTGTTACAAATACTACATTTAAGTAGTAAACTTGAACAACTAAATTTGTTCACAACAACACCAAGTTGTTTTCACCAAATAACATTTTTTTTTAACACACATGTTGGAAAAAAATGTTATAACAAGCACATTATAGAATCGAACGTTTACATAAAACGTTTTCCAAAGATATAGTTTATAAAATAAACTGTTTCTCATCAGTTTTAATGCACACATAGGCAATTAAATGTTTACATAAAACATTTCTGTCCATTATGAACAATCTCTAACCTCGTATTCGTGATACACATTTTCTAACACACATGTTAGAAAACTTTAAGTCATTTTATATATATATATATATATATATATATATATATATATATATATATATAACATGACCAAATTAAAGCATCAAATGTCATCACTAAAACTCTACTCAAGAGTTTCACCATATGAAGAGTTAAGAGTCTCAATAATTATAGACTTAAACTCTAATAAAACTCATCAAATGTTATCATTAAAACTCTACTCAAGAGTTTCACCATATGAAGAGTTAAAAGTCTCAATAATTATAGACTTAAACTCTAATAAAACTCATCACATGTCATCATTAAAACTCTACTCAAGAGTTTCACATATGAAGAGTTAAGAGTCTCAATAATTATATATTTAAACTTTAATAAAACTCATCAAATGTCACCATTAAAACTCTACTCAAGTGTTTCACATATGAAGAGTTAAGAGTCTCAATAATTATACATTTAAACTCTAATAAAACTCATCAAATGTCACCATTAAAACTCTACTCAAGAGTTTCACATATGAAGAGTTAAGAGTCTCAATAATTATATATTTAAACTCTAATAAAACTCATCAAATGTCACCATTAAAACTCTACTCAAGAGTTTCACATATGAAGAGTTTAATTAGTAATTAAAATTTCACTCAAATTGATTTAGAAATCACAAATTAAAGTTGGTGATGAATCCCACACAACTACACTATCACTTTATTGTGATTTAATTTTTGAAGCCAATCAAACATCAACTTCAATGTATGACTTTTTATTTCTAAATCATACAAAACATTAAAATCAATGCTACAACAAATTACTTATATAAAATGTTTACATAAAACATTTCAAAGCATTTGTATTTTAACCATTTTTAACAATCATGTTAAAATGAAAGAAATTCTAACGCGCACGTTAGAAATATTAACATTTTCACAAAATGTTAATTTGACTTGCTAAAAGCACATATATGGTTCAAATAAATAAGTCATTTCTAATACACACGTTAGAAACTAAACAATTAAAAATTGCTTCCAAACTAACGCGTTTCATGAACGTTTCTAACACACATGTTAGAAGACAAATGATTACAAAAATCATTGTAAGACTTATTTGTTCATATCAATCCATGGGTGGATGAAAAGTCTACTTTAAATAGAGACTTAATTAGATACATAAAACTCTAATCAAGTAACATAAAACTCTTATTTAAAGACATAAAAAACTCTACTTAAGAGAATTTAACGTTTAAAAAAAAAACGTATGGTTTACACCAATAATTCCGGTCTAACACACATGTTAGAGAATTTAACGTTTACAAAAAATGTATGGTTTACACTAATAAACCCGATCTAACACAAAAGTTAGAAAAATTAACGATTCCTAAAATCGTTTTAAAACCAAATGTTGGAACCAAAACTATTCGTTTTGTACCACGGTATAGGATTTAAGATTGTATCTCAATCTCAAAAAAATCCAAACACAACAAGTTGTACTACATACATATTTCCAAAAAAAATATATATTTATAAGATCATAACCTCTAACAATATTTTTTTTAATTCTATTATAAATCCTTTCGTAAACCCAAAATCCTTATAAATAAGATTTTTAAGATTGTACCAACAATCTCATGAAATCTGTTTGAAGTTTGTAGGAATTAGGTTCACCTTTTGTAAAATATAATTACAAAATATATAATAACGAGACTCTCGTTATTCGTAGGAAAAATCATAGTACAATATCGGTTGCAATAACTAAATAAAAAGAATATATAATATAATTATATATACCAATCTTGATTCAAGCCGCATCTCTGGTGGGTCCTTCACGCGCACTTGATAGCATCCTAGACTCGAGTATTCATCATCTTGAGTCTTGAAAAATACTCATTGACTGCAACAAAGAGAACACTAAAACGTTGACGATTTTGGTTGAGGCACGTGTTCAACACGCTTCCCTTAAAACAGATTTCGCGCCTCTACTAAAGAAGACGCGTCTGTCTCCCAGGGTACAACAGCCGAAGCAGTATGTACTGCCGGAAATGGCCTGTAACAACCCTCATCAAAAGTCCTATTTATTTTATTATTTTATCCAATAGGAAACCCTAATTGAGACACCCAAGTGATTCTGCACAAACCCTAAAATTTTCAGAATAATCAGAATCAGGATCAGGGCCCCTAAAACTCAGGGGGGTAAAACCCTAGTTACGATTATCTATATAAAACGTTGTCAAAATTTAATTTTACGAAAATGTCGACTCAGCAAGCCTACACACACACGGAGCTAACCTATAGTGAATAGGTGTCCCTTACGGACCGTAAGGGATAAGGCTTACGGTCCGTAAGCATGTCAAAATTGGTGTATAAATAGCAGGCATTGGGACTTGATTTCTGGTACTGAAACGACGTAAAACTTCGCTACATGCACTGAGTTACGTTCTGTTTACTATCACAACACACACGGATCACTAATCCCCGCCGCAATACAGGGTAATAACTCGATCGCTGCTACGATTCAATGTCCGATTGATCAATATATCCAATGGATGTTTAAGTGCTGCCCACATTAGGGTTATGCTTTGTCATTCGTCGTTAATTCGATGGATGTTTAAGTATCGCACTTTGTCATTCGTTGTGAGGGTTTGATCTCGTGAGTTATCGTAAATGCTGTATTAAGTTACTAACCGAATTGTGTGCCTGTTATTAAATTTAGGGTTAAAAAGGCTAATCAGTAGGCTAGGCTCTGCTCAAATTAAATCTGCAATGTGAGTCCATTCTCTTTTCTCACTGTTTTTATCACCTTTTTGTGATACAATTATATTTGAAAAATGCTTTCCAAAATCCTAAATGTTTACCAGTTATACTTACAGTGATTAAATTTTTATATTCTATAATAACTGCCGGTATGAGAGGTTTTATACATTATTTGATCCTCGTTACTATTTGCCAGAAAGTTAGCCAATAATAGCATGACCACAATCACAGTGGAAATTATGCCCCAGTAGCCATAGCCTATAACTAATATTATTTTAACATTAAATCGTTAATAAATTTAATGTATGTTTGAAATAAATCTAAATGGTGTATACCATAATAAAATAGTCAAGTATAATATATTCTAGTATACTAAGATTATATTTTTAGTCTTAGTCACGTTAATATATTAAATAATGATATTACAATTATTTAATTAACATATTATATTTGATAAGTTATAGTAGTTTGACATAAAATGATATATGTCATTTTCTGCGTTAAGTGGTTTTGTGCCATAAATAATATATTTGACAAAGTAATGTCACGGGACACAACTAAGTCCAGAGTCACTAGTTGAGAGAATGATCAACAGTGACATGTCTAAAGGCACTAGTTGAGAGAATGATCAACAGTGATATGACCACAATTACTAGTTAAAAGAATGATCAACAGTAATATGACCTGAGTCACTAGTTGAAAGAATGATCAACAGTGAATTGACCACCGTCACAGGAATCGCCGAGTGACCAATATAATAATAAGATATACTATATATCTATTACTTGATAAAATTCACTATTGGACAAAAATGAGCCAATGAGTGATATGACCACTGTCACATCGGAACTGCCACCATGTGACAAATCCTAATTGAGTTGGGTAAATATAAATGAATATAAAAACTTTGATGCTGTAAAGTATAACAATATATTTTATAAAATGGAATGAACTCACCAGTATTTATTACTGATAAAATGTTTTCAAAACACATTTCAGGTAACTTGATGTAAGGATAATAGAAGCCAGCTATGGAGCACTGAAGGCTTAAATAAAGTGGCTATAATTACCTGAATAAAAGAAGAAATTTATGTTTTATTTATTTGGGTTTATCCCTATAGAAACAATTGAATGAAATACGGGTTTAAGCCCATTTGTTTAATATTAAAAGTTTGGTATTTTATGAACTCTGAAATCATTTCCTAACTACGATCATGATGAAAATTTTTCTGCTGCGTAATTAATAAACACCGATACCATCTGACTGGTTCACGGCTCTCGCTCTCAGGGTGGGGTCGAGGGTCGTGACAGAAGGTGGTATCAGAGCCACTTGTTTAAGCTATTTATGTGTTCTTTTAATACCTAAACTTAAACAATAAAGTTAGGAAAATTAATACAAAATAACATATATGTTATTTTTTTTTTGTAGATTTTAATATATGTATATATCTACATATATGCACACATGATTCTTGAACGTATTGTTTTATTTATTCTATAATATTAATAATTGAAAATGTTTACAATTCAGATGTCGAATGGAATATTACATAATCCAGAAGTTCATGCTAATAATGAAAATCCTTTGGATAAAAATGCTATAGAAAATCTAATAGCTCAAGGAATAGCTAATGCTTTACCTTTAATAATTAAAGCTGTTAAAAACCCCGTAGAACCCACCAAAGTTGTGAGTAGCAAGCATATTCATGACGACTGTTTCAGCCATAGTGTCAATGGAGGTAATGATGATATTATCAAAACCCCATTTCCCAAGAAAAAGAAGGCGATGACTCTCGGGTGTACCTACAAAGAATTTCTAGCTTGTAAACCAACTGAGTTCGCAGGCAGTGAAGGAGCCACTGCTGCTCTGCGATGGTTGGAAAAGACGGAAGTTGTTCTTATAATCAGCAAATGTGCCGAAGAAGATAAGGTGATGTATGCATCTAACCTCTTTAAGGAAGAAGCCTTAGAATGGTGGAATACAATTCTTCAGGCAAAAGGAAGTGACATGGCTTATGCCATGAATTGGGAAAAAATTCAAGGAAATGACAGAAAGGAAATTTTGTCCCCCTTATGAAAAGGAACGAATGGCTAACAAGTTCCTAAATCATAAAATGATAGATGTGAATTGTCGTGAATATACGACAACGTTCTTCGAATATGCAAGAATGGTACCAACTCTGGCTTCGCCAGAACCCGTACTAATTTCTCGTTATATTTGGGGATTAGTTAGCGAAATCCGAGACATAGTCAAGGCCGCTAGACCACAGACTATTGAAGAAGCAGTTGAACTAGCTAACATGCTGACAGATGGACTAATTCGCACAAGAGAAGAAAACAAGAAGAAAGAGTTAGCCCAGAAAATTTTCCAAGAATTCAAGAAGACAGGAACTGAACCGTCATTGGAGTAACCTATCTGCAGAAACTGTAACAAAAAGCATTCAGGAAGATGCCGTTTTAGGAGAACACCCTACTGTGACTTCTGCAAGATGACCGGGCATATAGAGGAAGAGTGTAGAAGGAAAACTAATGTTTGTTTCAATTGCGGAGAAACAGGACACATCAAACCATATTGCCCGAAACTAACTAAAGCACCCGACAACAAGGCCAGAACAACAGACGGAGCTAAGAAGAACGCGCGAGCATTCGTACTTACTACGCAAGAAGCAGAAATGATTCCAGACGTAATCGCTGATATGTAATATCTAAGTTAAGTTATTATTTAACCCTAATATAAATAGAAGTTTTTAAATAAATACATTCTGTCAAGTACTTCATCTATTCAAAACCATAATAGACTTGTTTGGTCTTCACTTTCACTGAATCATTTATTTGGTTACGACACCTTGTGGTGGCATTTTCTTTAATTTGAAGCTTGAGCTAATCTCATTTTCACTCCTGATGTACGAATTTTAATTTCTGTTGGTTCATTATCTTAAACAGTCTTAATACAATTATGTGTTAAGATAAGAGTACACAAATTCGTATTATATTCCGGTGTACCTCTTAACGTTTCTTTCATCATAAAAAAAAAAATTCTATAATATTCATTTGGTCTTTTTCATTATCAATTGAAAATCCTATTCGAAATGAATATCCAAATTTTCTTCATTAAAACTTTCAGTTGAAAAACGGTGAAATTGTTCGTTCACCGTAATTATTGAACTATTTTAATCATTACGACACCTTGCGGCGTCGATATAAACTTATAGCTTGGGCTAATCATAATCATACGAATCATTCAAAACCACGTACGTCTTTCATTTGATTCATCATTCAAAAATAGTCTTGATACAATTATATATTAAGACAATGATACACTAAACTCTTTTTCGGTGTATCCTTGCAATTCAATAAATGTCAACACACTGATTTTTCTCTTGTTATGGTTCGATAGTTGACAATCATTTTCGTGCTTCTATTTCATTTGAGCTTATTAATTCTGAGTCTTCCTCAGTTGACAATCAAAGTAAATTTTCTTTTGACAATGAATTTTATTAATTCTAAAACTCATTCACAACTTGTAAACATCCGATTTAGACATCTATTTGATCATATATCTTTTGGCTTGAACCTAGTCATTATATCATTTCATCTCATCCGTTTGACATCGATTTCTTGAAATAATTCAGTTGAACCATTGAGTCCTATTTATTGTATAACTCATATTCACAAAATTTGATGTTCTGATTCTACTTTAATATTAGTTAAATTGACTAAAATGTGACATAAGTCTAAAAGAAATATCATAACCCAAATCTCGAGGACGAGATTTTTTTTAAGGTGGGGAGAATGTAACAACCCTCATCAAAAGTCCTATTTATTTTATTATTTTATCCAATAGGAAACCCTAATTGAGACACCCAAGTGATTCTGCACAAACCCTAAAATTTTCAGAATAATCAGAATCAGGATCAGGGCCCCTAAAACTCAGGGGGGTAAAACCCTAGTTACGATTATCTATATAAAACGTTGTCAAAATTTAATTTTACGAAAATGTCGACTCAGCAAGCCTACACACACACGGAGCTAACCTATAGTGAATGGGTGTCCCTTACGGACCGTAAGGGATAAGGCTTACGGTCCGTAAGCATGTCAAAATTGGTGTATAAATAGCAGGCATTGGGACTTGATTTCTGGTACTGAAACGACGTAAAACTTCGCTACATGCACTGAGTTACGTTCTGTTTACTATCACAACACACACGGATCACTAATCGCCGCCGCAATACAGGGTAATAACTCGATCGCTGCTACGATTCAATGTCCGATTGATCAATATATCCAATGGATGTTTAAGTGCTGCCCACATTAGGGTTATGCTTTGTCATTCGTCGTTAATTCGATGGATGTTTAAGTATCGCACTTTGTCATTCGTTGTGAGGGTTTGATCTCGTGAGTTATCGTAAATGCTGTATTAAGTTACTAACCGAATTGTGTGCCTGTTATTAAATTTAGGGTTATAAAGGCTAATCAGTAGGCTAGGCTCTGCTCAAATTAAATCTGCAATGTGAGTCCATTCTCTTTTCTCACTGTTTTTATCACCTTTTTGTGATACAATTATATTTAAAAAATGCTTTCCAAAATCCTAAATGTTTACCAGTTATACTTACAGTGATTACATTTTTATATTCTATAATAACTGCCGGTATGGGAGGTTTTATACATTATTTGATCCTCGTTACTATTTGCCAGAAAGTTAGCCAATAATAGCATGACCACAATCACAGTGGGAATTATGCCCCAGTAGCCATAGCCTATAACTAATATTATTTTAACATTAAATCGTTAATAAATTTAATGTATGTTTGAAATAAATCTAAATTGTGTATACCATAATAAAATAGTCAAGTATAATATATTCTTGTATACTAAGATTATATTTTTAGTCTTAGTCACGTTAATATATTAAATAATGATATTACAATTATTTAATTAACATATTATATTTGATAAGTTATAGTAGTTTGACATAAAATGATATATGTCATTTTCTGCGTTAAGTGGTTTTGTGCCATAAATAATATATTTGACAAAGTAATGTCACGGGACACAACTAAGTCCAGAGTCACTAGTTGAGAGAATGATCAACAGTGAAATGTGTAAAGGCACTAGTTGAGAGAATGATCAACAGTGATATGACCACAATTACTAGTTAAAAGAATGATCAACAGTAATATGACCTGAGTCACTAGTTGAAAGAATGATCAACAGTGAATTGACCACCGTCACAGGAATCGCCTAGTGACCAATATAATAATAAGATATACTATATATCTATTACTTGATAAAATTCACTATTGGACAAAAATGAGCCAATGAGTGACATGGCCACACGCCTGAGGTTACACCGAATGGAATTATAGTGTTTGAACTTGTGGAAAAATAATGATATGAAAGTGATGGAATCGAGTAGAGAAAACTTATCTCTCTATAATTCCCAACATATGGATGTTCAAGTCTTCACCACTTCTCCAAGAATTCTTCATACATATTATCTTTCTCTTGTAGTTTTCTCATAATTCCAATGAGTCACATAGCCTACCATTTTTTTTACAAGAGTTGTGTGTTGTAAAGAGTTTCTCTTAAGTGGTGATTTTATTAAAGACATAAAACTCTAATAAAAGTTTCACTTAAATTTAATTAGTGATTTAATTAGAGCCATAAAAACTCTAATAAAAGCTAATCAAGTGATACAAAACTCTACTCAAGAGTTTCACCATATGAAGGAGTTTAATTAGTAATTATAATTTCACTAAATTATAAATTAACTAAATATCCATTCACTAATTTTCCCAACAAGTCTTTCTATATAGTTAACAACTTTTAACTAGTGGAGTGCAAGAAATGCTTGAAATCTATATAGTTGTGTATGCATATTCATTCAATATACTTCATAACACAACCAAAAACAAAAATCATTCTCGTGACTATTTCTCATGTCTGTTTCTCTAGAAGATTATCTTATTCCACGTTTCCATTATGTGATACAATTTCACTAACTAGAACATTGCTGAGATAAAAAGTTAAGTTGATTTTTTGAAAAAAAAACAACAATTTTTTCAGTTCAGTCAAAATCATTCACAGCCAAAATCAGTTCAACCAAAATCATTCTCGTGACTATTTCTCATGTCTGTTTCATCATTCAAAGCCAAAATCAAGAAAAAATTCAGTTCAGCCAAAACCATTCACAGCCAAAATCAGTTCAGCCAAAATCATTCACAACCAAAATCATTCACAGCCAAAATCAGTTCAAACATCGAACAATTTTTTGAAAAAAAAACTTAAAACATACCTGTGTCTCGGCTGAGATGGGGGTGAACGACGGTGGAGATGGGTGTCGATTGAGAGGGTTGAACGGCTGGAGGGGGTAAACGACGGTGGAGATGGGTGTCGATTTAGAAGGTTGAACAACTGGAGGGGGTGAACGATGGTGGAGGGGCGGCGGAGGAGGTGGAGGGGGTGGCGGAGGAGGTGAGGTCGCTGGAGAAGTGAGATGTGTGCTAGGGTTTTGAGTTTTGAAAGAGAGAAGTGTTTTGAAGAGTTTTGAAGAGGATGGTCCAGATCTGTGCGAGGAAGACCCCTAGAAGAGGTTTTTTAGTGAAATCTCTTCCAAAAAAACAAACACGCTGCAGACCCAAAGGTCTGCGCGTGGTCTGCGCGGCGCAAACATAAGATATTAGGAAGTACTTCTTGCAAAAAACAAACACCCCCTTAGAAACATTAAGGGCAAGGCTATCACTATTCACTACAATAGGTAGGAACTCTTAACTCTAAACCGAATCATAAACCTAAACCTTTAACTTTCGATGTGAACTTAAAATAGAGAACCTAAAGTTTAAATGACGTTAATTAAAACTAATTAATAACTTAAATATAAGTCCTGAATAGAGAATACTTCGGGTTGTTAAATGATAACATTTGATAAAACACTAAGGCTACAAGGTATAGAATATAGGGGCTCCTTTGTGTTAACTCATTAAGGGTGAAGGGAGTGGTTACCTAATGGAATAGGTAAACTCCCTAGCGCCATGTCAATTGTTTATCTAATGCTAAAAAACTTTGGCGGTGGTTTACCTAATGGGGTTTAGGTAAACTATTTAAAAAAAAGGAAAATGTGTGATTGTTTGAGAAGAAATGGACCCCACCACACACCCTCCCTCTCCCCCTTTCCCTCCCTTCACCGAATCGGTGAACCTTCACCAAAAACAACCCCCAATTCGGTAATCTTGATAGGTAAAAATGGTTGGTAGGGAAGGGGGTCGGTATCGAGTGGGTTTACCGCCCCCACTCCGTTCAGTCGTTCACCCTAACACAGAGGCGCCACATAGAATAAGGGGCGCAATTGCCTTTTTAGAATAAAGTACATGGTATAGAATAAAGCCCCTTCAATAATTACCTAATTAATATCTTTTAGATAAACATCATTTAAATAAAGTAGAAATAAAAAAATAACATTTAAATAACTAAAAAAATAAAAAAACCTTTTAGAAAAAAAAACATAACACATAAATAAAAAGTCAAACATTTAAATAAAAACAAACGTAAACTAAGGACGTGTCACGCTAATCCCCCAACCGGTTTCCCAAAATCCTCCAAGCCGCAATGTGATCAAACGACCTTACGTACTGTGCTTCGAACTCGGTACGTGCCTCAGCAAGCGCTTCATCCTCGGCTACACCTTCCTCACGGTTCAACGCAGTGACATAGCACCTCTCAAAATGAGTACACTTTATGCGTAGGTGTATAAACCTTCCTAGAATTTGTTCTCTTCCACGAAAATTCTTACCTACATGTTTGTAGAATGTGGTCCTAGTTATGCTCCAACATTGAGGCGAATCAGTAGGGAATCCTAAATCGACCGTATCCGCCCAACTTGTGACTAACGCGATGTTCTCAGCCTCAGCCTCGGTCCAACGATGTGCCTTTGAAAATTTTAAAGAGATTGAGGGTATAAAATGGTTAAGAGTATAAAAAATTTGAGAGTATTGAGAGGTTTGAGTGATAAAATAAGAGAGTGTGTGTATACATGGAGGAGATATTAACTGATTTGTAGTTATTTTTTTAAAAGTTACCATTGTTTCAACAGTCAAAGCACAACAACCCACAAGTTTCTCCCGTGAATGCTCGCTATTGCGTTGGCAAGGTTACAATAGCGCCCCCCGAAAGTGCCGACAGTATGGGGATGAGGGGCGCTATTGGTGTTTTCTTGCAAAGGTGGCATGGACATAACGTCCCATACCTCGCAGCCTAATAGCCTAACATATCATAACTTTATGTGCACTTTTCTTAACCTTACAATCTTACATTATATACATAATTATATGTACTTATAAACCTTCTTTCTAGTTACGTAACTAGAAAGAAGGTTTATAAGTACATATAATTATGTATATAATGTAAGATTGTAAGGTTAAGAAAAGTGCACATAAAGTTATGTCTATTTATAATTAGTATAAGTCTTAACGAAACTTGATTATAATAATAACAAACATAACAAAGATTAGTAAACTTAAAACGTGATACCGTAACCTAAAGTGGAATTAAAAGTAATTCTTCTATATATTAAAAAACCTATGATTTGAACAGTGTTAGAACAGTAGAATGATATATATAGTTTTTTTTAATAATTTTTATTATCTTCTTTAGTTTTTAAGTTAGATAAGCTTGTGTCAACCGGTACTGGTTTCGAAAATACCAGTACGGTTATCGGTACATGAAGGTAAAAACCGACACCAGCCTAGTACAGAAAACACCAAAAGTCGGTATCGAATTGATTTTGAAAATCTTTTAGCTCGGGAAATTCGGTACTGCTATCCGGTACCATTTTCTCATCCCTGATCACGGGTGTCGTACGAACAACAACGGTATCGTGCAACTTTTTTTGTTGATTTTCTTCAACTTTTAATGATTTCTTTTTTTAGTTTCAGGGGTAGGGATGAGCTCGGTGCCAACCAATACCGAATTGGTACTGGTACCGAAAATACCAGTTACGGTACCGGTATATGAAGGTAAAAAACGGTAGCGAACCGGTACCGGGAACGCCAAAAGTCGTACCGAATTGGTACTTAAGATCTTTCGGTTCGGGAAATTCGGTACTGGTACCCAATATCATTTGCTTATCTCTGACCCCATGTTTCATACGAACAACATTATTACCATACAACTTTTTTTGTTGATTTTCTTTTGGTTATCTTTTAATGTTTTTTTCTATATTTTCTTTTTATTCTTGTCAGCGGTTTCCATACGCAACGCGCTCGTAGTGATTTCAAAACACATGTAAACACAGACTAAACAACAAAAAACGTTCGCCGCAACGCGGCGATAGTAAAAAACTAGTTAGTAAAAAAAACGTATTATAATAAACTTCAAAACAAGAATTACAAGTTAAATGCAATTTTAGTCCCTGTGGTTTGATCATTTTGTCAGTTTAGTCCAAATGTTTCTTTTTCCGCCTCTGGGTCCAAAAAGGTTTCACCGTTGCCATTTTAGTCCACCGGGTTAACTTCATCCATTTTTTCTGTTAACGAGAAGGTCAATTTGGTCATTTTATATGTAATTCTGTTAACTACAACCAACACAAACAATAATAAAAAAAACGATAAAAAAGTCTTAAAACCTAACAATTAACAAATATACAAACTACTAGACTAGAATTCTAGATAAACTATAACATCATCATACAAGAAATCAAACTATCAAAGATTCAAAGGACAAGAAATAGAACAGGTATGCCGGTCAACGGCGACACAGCAGCAGGTTGAATCGATTTTCAGACAGTGAGGCGTGAGCAGGGCCGAATCGCTGATTGTCGGCTTCTGTCCTGTACTCCTGTTTGTGCGATGTTGAATGTTCGACACTTCAACGTTTGGGCTTCCTTCCAGTTTCCAATTGCCGCCCATGCCCATAATCAATGGTTTATTTGTTTCTTTTGGTATTATAATTTGGGTTATCATTTGGGCTTAATTAATAATATCAAGTTTCATATTTTTCTCTTAGGGCAGTTAGGGGTATCCTCTTATATGTTTAGGGGGTATCATATATATAAAACCGAAAAAATACACTGCAAATACAGGGTTGAGCCATAGCGCGTGCTACGACTACTTACACATTAGTTCCGCCCCTGTAAATGAGTAAGGTTATGTTGGAACAAACAATGATCCAAGAAGAAATGAACAGTGTTGTGCCTACAAGTAGTGGTGCACAAAAAACCCGGACCCGGACCCGGACCCGGAAAAAACCCGGAACCGGGTATTATAAATACCGAGTTTTCTATACCCGAACCCGACCCATAGGGTAGGGACTGGGTATTCATATTTGATCTAAAACCCGAACCCGGAACCGGGTTTTTTTATACCCGGTTTATACCCGAAACCCGGTTTTTATAAATACCCGGAACCAGTTTTTATAAATACCCGGAACCGGGTTTTATAAATACCCGGAACTGAGTTTTTTTATACCCGGTTATATAGCACTTTGACTTCTAATCCTATCTATGTTTTTTTATCTATGTTATTTTATCTATGTTTTCAAGCATTAAGACTTCTAGTTCTTATGATTTAACAAAATTATGTATGCACTTTGATGTAATCTTGTTTAATTATTAGGTTTCTAGTGATATTTGAAATATTTGGTCATTATTCCCCTCTATTTGCTGGAAAGATCAATTGGTTAAAACATAACTTAGCAAGTAAAATATATTGTTGTTTATGTAATCCAAAAGGATTCAAATCAGGAATATTCCTTCGATCTAGAACCATCGAATTTAAATTTAGAAATGTCATTAAATTTTCAATAGGCACCATCCACTAAAACATATAAAGAAGCATTAATACCCGGTCGGGTTTTTTTAATACCCGGTGCGGGGTTTTTCCCAACCCGATGCACACCCGAACCCTACCCGATGAATACCCGAACCCGGAAATAGGGTATTATAATACCCGGGTTTTATAAAACCCGACCCGAACCCGGGTATATAGGGTATACATTTTTTGTAGAAAACCCGGACCCAGACCCGACCCGGTTTTTAAAAAAACCCGATTTTGTAAAACCCGATCCTACCCGAACCCGGTTCCATACCCAAAACCGGTTTTTAAAAAAACCCGATTTGTGCACCACTACCTACAAGAAGACCTTACATGCTAACGTGAAAGAGACTACGAATCAAAGCTTTGCATAAACAAAAGTTAGAGATATGACGGAAATAAACAAAATAATGATGCTTAAATGTTTTTTTTTTTTTGACAATGTAAACAGATCCATTAACCAAATAGTGTCAAGAGCAAATATTAAGTTTTTTTTTCTTCCTGTTTTCGATTAGGACCTCTCAAGTTTTCGGGTCTTCTTTGACTATCCTCATGTAGTGTCTTCTATGAATTCCAAATAACATTCATGATCATACATATCCAGCCTCTTAAGCATTCACTATAAACCTGAAATATGATCCAAGTAAAAATTAAAATTAGGCAGGTTGGGTCACGTGTCAAAAGAGGTAATCTATGCGGATCAAAACACATCGGGTGAAGTTGGGGCCAACCCAAAACACCTTACTATTCATTTTTTATTTTTTTTTAAATTAAATAAATAATAGGGTGCTAAACATGATAACAAATCACAAAAGCAATATTGACTTCTTTTGGTATAGTAGTCTATTGAGGTTTCTATGTACTGAAACTGCTTAGGCTGATATGACACATTATCTATTTTATTAAATCCTTTAATTAGCTTATACCCGTTTGATCCGTTAGAAATGAAACATAACCCAAACCGACCCATTTATAAGTAAACTGATCAAAATTGTCACCTTTAGTAATATACTTAATGCAGAGGTCCAACATACCTTATATGAATATAAGGCAATTGCTCACTCGTCGGCTTCTGCTTTTCCCTTCATTCTTCTTTTGAAGTTGTTAGCATCTACGGTTCCGTAAAGACAGATGCGAAGACTGCCGTTTAGGAGTCTTTGGTGAAAGTGGGTTGTGTACAATTCCCAAAACTCATCCCTGCACAAAAATTAATATTCAATCCGATCAATACTTCAATATGAGTCCAAACATGTTGATAAAAAATCAAGATTTTGAGATAATGAGACAAAAATGCAAAGAGAGGCGGACAAAACTATAAGAAGACGATAAAAACATCATACACAAGTAGTTGGAAATATAACCTGATTTGAGGGATGCTAAACAGAGAATATCCCTTAACATCTGTATGCATGTCGAGTACAAGAACTGATAATCGTGATAGACCCAACGCTTCCATGTCAATTAACTTTTTGATCCTGAAACAAGTAGACATTGATATATCAAACAAAAAAATCGACATAAACTTCTAGATACTAAAAGGCTTGCCTTTACAAAAAAAGAATTACTTCTAATTCATTAAAGTCAATTTGAAGTTTTGAACCTTTTATGTTAAAATGGGTCAACTTGTGTAAAAGTTTATTCGTATAAATTAAACGGGTAAAATAACTAAACGGTTTAGGTGTCCCTAAATATACTCAAAAGTATACAACTTTCTTAATCAACAAAAATGGATCATTATTTTATTGATATGTTTATAATAATATTTAGAGTTAAATACCATTTTAGTCCCTGTGGTTTGGGTCATTTTGTCAGTTTAGTCCAAAGGTTTCATTTTTCGCATTTGGGTCCAAAAAGGTTTCAGCGTTGCCATTTTAGTCCACTGGGTTAACTTCATCCATTATTTCTGTTAACGAGAAAGGCAGTTCGGTCATTTTATATGGCCGAATTGCCCTTCTAGTTCACAGAATTACATATAAAATGACCGAATTGCCCTTCTTGTTAACAGAAAAAATGGATGAAGCTAACCCAGTGGACCAAAATGGCAATGGTGAAACCTTTTTGGACCCACAGACGAAAAATGGAACCTTTGGACTAAACTAGCAAATTGGCCCAAATCACAGGGACTAAAATGGCATTTAACTCTAATATTTATGTAATGTATGTTTAAAAAGTTATAAAAAAGTAGACCCAAAAAATGTTGGGAAGGCAAACATACACCTCAAGCCTACCTGCTTGGTGTTCCACAAGCAACATTGACATGATTCTTTAAACAGGAAACCTGAAGCCAATATCACATGGAGCACACGATTAGCAGCAAAGAAGCATGAGAAGCCAAAAATAAATTTATAACACTTTTCACACAGTCTCAAATATAAACTCAATATTCAGAAAATCTAGTAATCATCACGGTTTTTTGGTTTTCTGCTTTTGGACCCAACACAAATCTAAAAACTGCTTTGCGAATGACCAACTTTTGAACAAACCCCAATAACATTTTTTTTTAGAATAGAAATAGCATCTATTGGAAACGTGAATCTCTATTTTTTATAATTGTACAGAGTCTACACCTGTTAATAATAAAAACTGCGTTTAGTCGAATCACCAAATGGTGTCTTATATTTTGAAGAATTGGCTACTACTCTACTAGAACTTTGAACTGAACGTCCCAACCTTAAATTAGAAACTTTGAACTTCAAATCTTAAGTTGTAATTTGTACTTTTGGCTCACCAAGTAGTCGAAAGTTTGAACTTTAGTAGTAATTTGTTCTAAACTTTTTTTAATCTCGGATTGGAGAAAATTAACTAAAACTGTTTAACAGGAGATCTAGTTTATGATTCAAATGCGACTTCGGTTCGGTTTTCACACCCGAACAACTCAAGATAATTGAAACTCAACTCGATGAATACCCCTAACCATAGTTATTAAACGCACTAGGCGCACTCAAGGCGCATAGGCCTCGCCTGGGGCCTAGGCGCAAAGCGCAAAAATAGCGAGGGCCTGATAAAATAAAGCGCATAATGAAAAATTAAAAAAAAAATAATATTAGGTATTAGAAAAAGAATACTATTCTTCAAATAAAATAAACAAAGTCTATTATGCAACACTTTATATCATCCAATTAGTACCAAAATATTAGTGTATTAGTGTTGAAAAGTAGTTTTCCTTGATTAAAAGTAGAAATTTGGCTAGAATCTTGTCGGAATTTAGCCGGAAACTCTCCGGAATCTAGGAATCTTTCCGGAATGTGCGCCTGAACCATCACCTGGAGAGTTAAAGCGCAATTTCCTCGACTTAAAGCGCAACTGCTTCGCCTCGCCCGAAAAATGGGCCTAGGTTCAAAAGGCGATGGCTTTTAACAACTAGGCCCCTAACACCAACTACTTTGGAGTTTCAAAAATGAAGTCTAACTAAGGCCACACGGTATGGGGGGGGGGGGGTCTTTAAAATTGCTACCAAAGAAAATGACGAGGTGTCACTTGGGTACCAAAAGCATTTCACATATGATCCCGTTTAACCCCTTTTTGATACTCAGCATCAGCTACCAACAAGTGTTCAGTAAGGTTCTTAAAAGTATGTATTACCTGTTCTTCGATCTTCAAATGCTTCGCAAAAAGTTTTGCAGCAGGACATTCTTTAGTAAAAGCCTTCAAACCCCTGCAGATTTGCAGCAAAGAGGATAAATGCATTAACATTTAAAAATGACTGGAGAATCTTGGAATGTTTGTTAAACTCTTGACGGTTTAAGAAATCAGCAGACAGTATATTAATTACTAAAAATGACAATTTTGTGAGACAATAGAGATGGTTTGTGAAATTGAAATACAAGTCTCACAAAGCCTAAGTAGTTAATACGGTAAAATATCGGATATCGGTCAAGGACCGATATTTGAGATATCGGTTATCGCGGTGGGATATCGGTAATTTTAATATCATGCTAAATTTACATATATAGCAATTTAACACTAACAATTGTAACAAGTAAGAACTGACTAAGACTTAAAACACTAACATTTAACAGTACCAACTAACAAATAACAATTAAGACTTAAAACACTAATAGCAGTAATAAGAAGAAAAATGAACAGTAGAAATAAGAAGAATGGTACTGATATCAGGAAAATCGGTGATTTATCGATCAAATATCGGACAATATCGCTGATATTATCAGTACCGATATTCTGACCAGTATTTTGTACCGCTATCTCGGCAGGGGACCGATAACCGATATATCACTGGTTGATATATCGGGATATTAACTAAAGCAAGGGATCAAGAAATAGTTTTATTTTAACACTAAAAATAATCAATAAATTAAAGCAGAATCTGTTAACCAAACATTAAAAAACCGATTATTTCAAATTAATCACATAACCAGTTCCAAAACGCAAATAAAAAAAAAACCCTACGTAGAGTAATAGATTGTATCAAACGGGTGGCAACAACATCAAAACATAATTTTGCAAAGTCGAAGAATCATAATATTGCTTTGTACGGTTAAAGAGTCAGTTTGCACCTGAAAAGTTCCAGCGATCTCAAAGCAGATAAACTGATCGTAAGCAGTGTTGGACTCCCAGGTTCACAGCTTTTCCCGGGTAGTTGCTTCGTACACAAGGCTTCTTTCCAAGATGATCCGAATGAAGCCTTCATATGTTCACTTAAATGATTCACATCCTGAGGTATGCTTTCAGAAAGCTTCACTATACATGCATCTGCGTAAAGAACAATAAATAAAACAACTTGTAATTAAAATGCAATCCAACTTCATCTGACTATGTTGTTGTCTTATAAAGGCTTTCTTGAAGCTTTATGACCAGTTACAATTTTTTTCGAGGGTTTTATAATTCATAGCATGGTTTTAAAAAACGGTTGAGGCGTGCGCTCGAGGCGCGCCTCAAGGCGAAACGGCCAGAAAACAATTCTGAGGCGCGCCTCAGGGGGTTTATACTGTATGTGCGCCTCAGAGGGGTTGAGGCGCTAAAAAGGCTGCGCCTCAGGGGTTTTTGATATTTGTTTTTGAGTTTTTGTGTCAATTTCAAGCAGTTTATGTCTTTTTGATTATTTTGATGAATTTGATGATGAATTTAGTTAGTATTACTATTTTTATAAGATATATAATATTTATATTTATTTTTTAACTCCGCCTCGGGCTTACGCCTCGGTTCGCCTCGAGGCTTACGCCTCGTGAGGCGAAGGGAAAACGCCTCGAAACTCGTTTCCGTTTTTTTAAACCTTGATTCATAGTATAAATTGAGAATATTTCAGGGTCAAACACTAAATCAGGTCATCGTTTCTTGGAACATATTAAAAGAGCATCACGTGATAAGATTTCAGTCAAAAACAATCTGCATATGGCTGCCACCTATGATTAGTGCTGTTCAAGAACCGAGCCAGGACGAGCTTCAACTTTGCTTAGATTCTGAGCCGACCCAGGGCGAGCTTGAGCTCAGCTCATATTTATAAAACCGAGTTGAAAACTTAAGCTTGAGCTCAGCTTGGTTTAAAGTTGGGCATAAAAAATTTAATATTTTTTACTTAGGCTATAAAATGTTAAAAGTTAGGGTCACTACATATTTGAACAGTCCTACTTAAATTCTTTTGTGTAGCAACTAACATAAAAGAAGATTATGGCTATGCAGTTAATATCGGTGATATACCGGTGAGATATCAGTCATATCGGTGTCAAATATCGGTACCGATATTATCGGCGATATTGACCAATATACCTGATATATCACCGATATTTGACCAATATAACCGATATACCACTGAATTCTTAGTGTTAAATTGCTATATATATAAATTCTGCATTATATTAAAATTACCGATATCTCACCGAGATAACTACATCTCAAATATCGGTCCTTGACCAATATCCGATATTTTACAGCATTAACTGCATAGGATTATGGTAAACTATAGGGTACCGACTACCGAGACCCTTTGCAATCAGTGAACAACATTGTAAAAGTAAACATCTGGGGATCAATTATTATTACACATAAACCACAAACTAACTAATAACCATATTTAAAAAACTTGTATAAATAAATATATTATACCAGTAAAAGATTCAAGTTCAAGAGAAGAGAGTTGTATCCTATTTGCTGACTGATACTGCTGAATGAAAAACTGCAGCTGCTGTGAAGCGGTGGTCAACAATTCCGGTGCCGGTGGTGGCGGCGGCGGGAGCTGCGGCGGTTTTTGTTTGGGTTTTTTAAGTTTTTTTGATGCTTTGGTTTTGGGTTTGGGTTTGAGATCATTGCGGCCATGGGGTTTTGAATGTTTTTGGGGTTTTGCCATGGTTATGGCGTCTAGGTTTACAAACAGGGTTTTATCAACTCTGTCTCTGGGTCGTTTTATTTGTTAAAAAATTCTACAACTTTTCTTTTACCTGATATTCTAGGTTGTTTGAGAGAGTGAGAGGCCTACGACCCGTTGTTAGATGACAAATAATAGAGGGACCACTAGCGTAATTGTAGAGTAATATAGGGGGTTATTGTAAACATGTATAAGTGTACTTATGTAACCGGTAGATGAATGAGATGGGTATCGATGATTTGAGAGTTTCCTCTTCTTCTTTGTGTTCTTCTTTCTCTTTATCGATCTTGTGCCTTGATTCCCATTTGTGTTCGTAACAATGGTATCAGAGCAATCTTTCCTCTCGACCGTGGGTTAGAGTTAGGGCAACAACGAATTTCTACAATAACAATCACAATTAGGGCAAGAACGGGGAACTATTACAACAATCAAAATTAGGGCAACAAACGGGTTCAACCATCAGTTTTGGTGATTCTCAACAAATATTCAGCAATCAAGAATTCATTGGAACAACATGGAATTGGCTCTAGAAAGTATTATGTCAATATCGCAAGAGGGTACTGTTAAAGATTACTGTGATTCGTTTCAAATCTTGTTCGATCAGGTTAGAAATCTTGAAGAAGTTCCTGAATTTTATGCTATATACCTATTCATATGTGGTTTAGAACCGGAAATTAGGATAATCTTTGCTAGATGGCATCAATATAGTTGTACTAAGGTGAAAGATGTGATTTCATTGGCTTTAAAAATTGATTCTAATGGCTTGCATGATTCTTTTTCTCCATTTGATCCCAATTCTTCTTTTTATAACAAAGATTTAGAGTTTGACATTAGCATCACTCTTGAGGAATTGATGAAAGATAATGAATTGTTTCGGAATGGAAAGATTCAAGAAACTTGTGATAACATTGTTCAAGAAACGATTGTAGATGAAGTAATTGATTATGTGCATAAAACAATTAAAGATGAATCCATTCAAGATGAGTGTAGTGAAGATAATTTGTATGGTGAAATGTCCAAAGAGGTTGGGAATAAAATTCAAGAATTAAGTGATGGTGACGATTCAAAAGAACAGAAAGGAAAGCATAACGATGAGGATTACATTGATCTTAGTGATGATGATGATGATATCGCCAATGAATGTGTTCCTTTTTGTAATAATCTGTGTAAAGATACAGCTGAAAATGATCGTGCGACAATCAAGAAAAAATTAGAACCTGAAATTCTACCTTGTATATCAGATTTAGATCAAGAAAACAAAAAAATGGAGTGTAGGACACCTTGCTGGAATTTGCAAATGCACCCTCTGTTAGACTACCATGTTAAAGTTGGTGAGTATGTTAGAATCCTTGGTTTAACAAAAACTTTCAGTTTAGGAAAGAAGAAAAGGAAACAATTAATTTGGATAGACACGGGTTGGGTTTGTAACATGGAACGTAGAAGTGATAAGACTATTGGGTCTAAATATGTTATTGAGAAAATTGACAGAAACAGGGTTTGGAAAGTTGGATTAAATGTAGGTGTTGTCTTCAATGAAAAGACTACATATGAAGCTATTCCTTTTGAATATGGTGACTTCCAAGAAGATGAAAGCATTGCTGAAATGTTCATGAATGAGAACATTAAAGTTTTGATGGGAATAAGCAGGTTCAAACGACTTAATTACCAAAAAGCAAGGAGTTGTTTAAGTGCAGAATTTGAGGCTGCTTTACCACATAAACTTTTTGCCTTTGGTTTATTGTTAGTAAAAAGTTCATGTGATCATGTTAATTGGTGGTGCACTTTTAATAAGTCAAGAAAAGCATCAATACGGTGTCGCTCATTATCAATAGGGATATTATGGAGAAATACTATTGGCATCGGGAAAAATAGTTTAAGGAGTATTGATGCAACTGTTCTTCTTATGATTGTTCATGTTATGGATCGTTGGGCTAACGAGGAGGGTCCATTTGCAGTAAATTGTTCAGCCATCAAAGAACTTGTACATAAAATATATTTAGAGGCCAAGAAATTTGCAAAGGAGTGTAGTAATTGGGTGTCTGCGGCTTATGGTGGGATATCTAAATTTGGAAAGTTTAAGTCAGCAGAGCAGTGCGAAACTGTTATTGATACACCTGGAAGGTTAATAGGATTGCTATGGAAATTGTTTAAGAAGATTTGTGAAAAAAGTCTGCTTACTTTTGTTGACCACTTGACTAAGGGTAACACTTATAAAGGGAAAGTCAAAGTCATGGGTTTCTATTTTAATGCTTTGATTTGGTTTTTGATCAACGTGAGTGATATAGGGGTGGAAGTCATACTCTGGGTCAACACTTATTAATTGTGATTAAAGTCTTTCTTGCAGAGGTTGCAATTATTATTTCCAGTTTCAAGGAAAATACAATTTTGAAGAAGCAATGGGTTGAAATACATTTGTGGGCTGGTTACGTGATGGCTACGGATGACTTGTCAAGGAAATTGTTATGGGTGATGATTTTGTTACAGGTGAAAACTTGGCTACAGATGAAGAAAGAAAAGCAAATTGTCATCTTAGAGTTTGCTGGGAATGAAGTAGTTATAAGGGTGGGAATTGGATAAAAACAATCAAGGTTACAGGTTGCATCTGATGTGCTTGTTAGAAGAGAATTGTTATAATCAATGTGCGATTTTTGATTCTTGAGGACAAGAATCTTTAAGGGGGGAGTATTGTTAGATGACAAATAATAGAGGGACCACTAGCGTAATTGTAGAGTAATATAGGGGGTTATTGTAAACATGTATAAGTGTACTTATGTAACTGGTAGATGAATGAGATGGGTATCGATGATTTGAGAGTTTCCTCTTCTTCTTTGTGTTCTTCTTTCTCTATATCGATCTTGTGCCTTGATTCCCATTTGTGTTCGTAACACCCGTATTGGGTTTATTCAATTTCTAAGGTCATTGAAAGGTTGATATTGTCTTTACATGCGTATCCAATACGCATCGTATATCCAATACGCATCGCATAGGGATATACGATGCGTATTGATACAAGGTTGTCTATCAAGAGTGACATAAAGTGATTGACTGGAAATTACTTCAGCCCTATACGGGTCCCGTATTGATTTGGTTATATAACCCTAAAGGCGTAGAAATTACGCTCAATTATTTGAGCATATCGACGATATATATCAATTGCAATACGACTCGTCTGTAAATTTTCTTTCACAAAAGTCAGTGCTTACCTCATTTAGTTTTTTCTTTATATTCGAGATTCCACCATGTCTTGGTTCAACCTTAATTACATTTTCGGCGAGTCGTCCGACACAAATACGAGCACGTTTATTTCGGGAAGCAGTGTGGTATAGTATTTTTTAACTTGTTTTGTTTGTTTTGTTTATGAAATACTTAGCACACCGTTTGTATTAGGAGGGGTCTGTTGTCCCTGATTCTTACGATGGGAAAGGAAATGATGATCACGCGGAGGAGGTCGTCTCCGCCTTTTGTCCCCATGATAATCAGTTGTTGTTGCCAGACCTCAACGAGGTAAGTATTTGTACAAACTTCCATTCCCGCATGTGCTTATGGTCGACGCGACCTACAAAACTAATATGTACAATCTTCTATTTTTGCAAGTTGTGGGTATGACTTCGACAAACCAAACCTTTTGTGTTGTGCATGCATTTCTTTCAAACGAGCAGGAAGTAACGTACGTCTGGTTCCTGGAGAGGATTAGATCCATGCTGAACGAGTGTATGGAGTCGCGTGTAATTCTTAGGGACAAAGACCAACCACTGATAAACGCGTGTAAAAAAATATTCCCTGCCGCACACAGATATCTCTGCAGGTTCCACATCCTACAGAATATCGTAAAAGCACTGCAAGAATTCATTTACTCAACCAGATTGGGAGGACTTTGTTCGTCAGTGGAAAACTGTGTGTGATTCTACTAACGAGGAGTTATACGATCATAACCTCACCAACCTTCATATACACCTTCTTAATCATCAACGTAAACGTTGATGCATTTTCTTTTAAGTTAATATATTTATTTAAATAGATATATAATTTGAATATGTTTTTTTCAGATGCTTTTAATTACCTGTGGGAAAACTGGTTAAACACATCCCGCTATAATTTGTATCTGCATGGACCAATCAAACGCTAACATTTTATCAAACTACGAAAAATAGAGCCGAAGGCGCAAATGCTGCATTAAAGAAACAACTCACTACACCGAAATGCGGTTTGGAAACCCTGGTGAAAAAGGTGGATACATTGGTACTAAAACAATATACACAAATAAAAAAATGTTTGGAAGAAAGTCACACCAAGCGAATGAACCACTACCTTGAGATTCCTATGTTTCGCAACCTACTTTGTAAAGTTTCCGTCCACGCTCTTAACCTACTAGAAAACTAGCTAACACGGAAACTATGCACGTTGCGGTCATTTGGATCAACATGTGGTTACCTGTTATACACGGGTTGCGGGTTGTTATGTGCCTGACGTTTGGAGAAATTTCAAAGTAGAGGTACTTATAGACTTATAAAAATGTTTCATTGTATTAATTTAATATTCCTGTGTAATGTTTTTTTTTTGTTTTGCAGAACGCATTATTCAGCTCGATGATATAAACATTTTCTGGAGAAAACTTGACCTGACTCCATCAACTGTTGATGATGAAGAGTTGATGTAGAAAAAGAATTTGAAGATGCGAAACTGAAAATGTCTACCCAACCCCCGCAAGTGAAGAAAAGCATCATATCGAAGATCAAGGTGGTGATGAACCCATTCATGAGCGACAAAAAACCGCCTATCGTAGAAGTAAACACTCGCAGGCGGCCAACGTCCAAGGTCCAACAACAAAGAAGAGAACAACCAGCTAGAATGACACGTATAGAGCTTATACTTCATAAAATGACATGTAATGGCAAAATGCGTCAATATACGGGTCATATACGTATCGAAAAGGTAAATGGATAATTAATTTTTTTGACATATACGCATCGTATAGGCCAAAACCGTCTCATATAAGGACCATAATACGCGTCGTATAGGCCTATACGATGCGTATTAGACCCCCTGAAATTCCCCAAAATACAAGGGGTTGTTTGAGAACTCAGGGGGTCTAATACGCATCGTATAGGCCTATACGATGCGTATTAGACATCAGCGTAGTATAACCCCCTGATTCACAGGGGGTTAACATACCAATACGACCCAAACCCACACATACGCTCTCTATACGATCTACGCTTGGAATATGTATACGGATCTACACGCTATCGACCTATGCGAATCTAACCCTCCTTTTGTTAATGTATATTAGTTGTTAGATCGTATACAAACCGTATGTATTGTGTATAGGGGTTGAATTTTGTAATACCCTTGTTATGAGAATGAGATTCACTAATAAGTTACATGGATTTATACTAAATATGAGTTTACAAAAGATTTTCATGTTTAGAGACCAAACATATTCATGATAAGTACAAAAACAAAGTTTAAAGTAACTTCTACTAGTCAACTACCGACTAGTTTAAACCTTCAGAACATGGTTAACAATTCATTTACATCAAAATCATTGTCTAAACAAAGTTAAGTTAATGCGGAAGCTTCAAAATGCGTGTTCGGTTCTTGATATCATACTTGATCACCATCCGGGAAGACCCCAACCATACCTAGGGCCAAAACCACTTTAAAAGTTAGTCTTGACATAATTATAATGCATATAAACAAGTTCTAGTGTCAAATCATCAAAATAAAAATAAAATTTCAAAACTGATTCTGTCGCGTGTCGCGCCAGGAGCAGTTCGTTTTGTCGCGTGGCGTGGGAGGCTCCGCGTGTCGCACCAGAGTCTTGCGCTTTCCCCGCGTGGCGCGGGGGAGTACGTTTTCCAGCAGGTCCAGTTTCTGGACCTGCATTTTACCCAGCTCCGGAAATTCCCCAAAATCCAACTTTAAACTATCATAACTTCTTACTCGCTAGTCCGTTTTAACCGATTCTTTTTCCTATGAGTCCGTAATAAAATTACGGATCTAACCATGTAAATTTCACATCACGGAAACCGAATTACCAGTGATTCGTTCCCGATTTCCTTATTTCCATTATCCAACCCATTAACATTAGTTGCATTATACTACATTTCAATTTCGTATTACTCTTAGGCATGGTTACCCAATTCCCCGGGCTTATAACCTTGGCATAATTGCGTCATTCATGACTTTGTGTTCCCTTAGAACTAAAAGCTTGTTTCCTCGGAATTCAGACATTCCGTTTCAAGCGACATTTGCAACTTGCTTCTTATTGTTTGATCCGACTTCACGGATTTACAAACTTAAAGTAATCATCGCCAAATTCATTGACGTAGTGCTATTCAACACTTAATACATACGAGATTTTCAATTTCTACTCACATGATCCTTTTAAAGGTATTAATTCGACCCGTTTGACTATCTAGTGAAAACCATCACTTTATTAACAAGTCAAACCCAATTCCAAATCTATATTTTGACCCGTTTGATAGTCGAGTGAACTTCGCCACTTAAAAGACACATCAAACGCATCTATTACTCTACAACTTCATTTATTCACTAAACCCAAACATTTATGCATAATTTAACGAGACTAAAGTCACGTACCTTTAAAGCACACCTTTTCCACGTGTATCTCATCCGGCGTGTCCGCTTGACGTTCCGGATTCCTTGCCTAAAGAGTTCAATTCATAACAAGTTTAGAACTCCTTCATAAGCTTTAACGCATTATTTTCTAACATAGTCAAATCTGCGTTTTCACCCAACTTTTAACATTTTAACCTACATTTAGGCGTTTTATCAAACACCTAACGGTTCAGATTTCTATATGATAACAACCAAGTTCATGACTTGAAATTTTCACCCAATTTGACTTCAATTAAGCAAATACACACATATTTCAACATCAATATTTCAGCGATAATCTCATAATTTCAGTTTACACTAGAACAAGAGTCTTAATCCTAGTGTTTATCAAGTTCTACTAACTTATTAATCACCCACTATAGTGATTTTGATCCTTACAATTATCATGCAAGATTTTGACAAGAGATCATCTAGGGTTTGTCCCTAAACCTTACATCACTTCCAATTTCATGTTTACAACACATAATTAAGCTCAACACTCGATTTCAATCACATGCAAGAATTTGGGTTGAATCAAAACAACCTAATTTGACATACCTTATGACCTCCTTGACAAGGTGATCACAAATCTATGTTCAGATTTCGATTTCAACTTGGATTGAGCCTTCAATTTGTAAGTTTAGTGATATTAGGGTTTTGAAGATGGGGGATCGCCCCTCTCCTGTTCTTGATCGACCAGACCCCTCAAATGGGGTGTTTGGTTTTGTTTTTATTAAAACTAATAATATAAGTTTCAATTTTAACAACTTAGGCCCCTCCACTTTTGTTTAACATATAGTTTGGTTATTTTAACCCTATTTCAAGTTACTACTAGACTTGTAGTTAACTAGGTTATAGTTTCCTAGTTAATTAATTCTATGTTCAGATTTCGATTTCAACTTGGATTGAGCCTTCAATTTGTAAGTTTAGTGATATTAGGGTTTTGAAGATGGGGGATCGCCCCTCTCCTGTTCTTGATCGACCAGACCCCTCAAATGGGGTGTTTGGTTTTGTTTTTATTAAAACTAATAGAGTAAATTTCAAAGTTCGTCCTTTATGTATGTCTAATATATCAAAGTATGTCCTTTATCTTTAATAACCTCAGAAAACATCCTTAATGTTTGAAAAACCAATCAGGTTATGTCCTTTACCCTAAACCTTGTTTGTTTTCCCAGTTAAATCAGGTCATGCGAGAAGCACATGAGGGTATATTGGTCTTTACCTTAATACTAGAAAAATAAAATTATAAAAAATTCAAATCTTCTTTCTCTTAACTATAAGCTTCATAATCTGCACATTATATCTTCAAAACTTCAAACAAAACCCAGATCTTCAAAACACAAAGAAAAAAATATTCAAAACTTCAAAACCCAGATATTCAAAACTTCAAAACCCAGATTATCATCAACATTATCATCAATAACCCATGAACAAAAAACCCCCCAATTTCTTACAACTCACCAAAATTAGGGCAACAAAGTGGTTTATTGAGATCTAACAATCCTACCAGCACCACAACCTACCTGCCGCCACCACCGCCACCACGACCCACCTGTCGCCGCCATCACCACCGCCACCACGACCCACCCGTGTTGACTGTTTGACTGATGTTGACCCGACACCGAATCTGAACCGAAAATGAAACTGAGTCGGTTGGCTACTTTGACTGGACCCGAACCCAAACTGAAACTGGGTTGTAATGAATCTGAAAATAAATCCAAACAGAATCCGATTTTGAAGTGAAACTGGAACTTAACCGAAAAATACTCAAAACCCTTACCGGAATAGAGACGACCATATTAACCCGGTGTCGACTGAACTCGAACCGAACCGAGTCTGACCCGTGCCGTGACACCCAAACTTAGAATGATGCCCGACACCATCAACCATCAAACCTGAAACGCAAACAAAACGGACTTGAGAGATAGCTCGTTACAGACCTGAGAGTAAAAGAGGTGAAGATGACGAGTTGGATAAGTTTACCGGAGAAAATTCTTGAACCCACGACTGCTGTGACTCGAGAGGGTCGCTGGAACCACCGCCGCCGTAGACGACGGCACCGGCTCCGCCGGTTCTCTCTCTCTTTCCTGCCTCCTCTTCTGCTCGATCTCTCTCTCTTGAATATGCCAGGTTGTGGTGGTGGTAGGATTGTTAGATAGAGAGAAGAAAGGGGTATGTTGATGTGCAGGTGATTGAAAGATGGAGAAGATGATGGTGGAGTTTAGGGTTTTTATTAAGATAAAGACCAATATACCCTCATGTGCTTCTCACATGACCTGATTTAACTGGGAAAACAAACAAGGTTTAGGGTAAAAGACATAACCTGATTGGTTTTTCAAACATTAAGGATGTTTCCTGAGGTTATTAAAGATAAAGGACATACTTTGATATATTAGACATACATAAAGGACGAACTTTGAAGTTTACTCAAACTAATAATATAAGTTTCAATTTTAACAACTTAGGCCCCTCCACTTTTGTTTAACATATAGTTTGGTTATTTTAACCCTATTTCAAGTTACTACTAGACTTGTAGTTAACTAGGTTATAGTTTCCTAGTTAATTAATTCTTGTTTATTTAAACTTTATAATCCTAATATAAAGTTTTATATTTCCGGGGTGTTACAAATTTGGGTTTGTTTTGAGTTTCGGATATCCCCTGTTTTTTTGCTGTATTTTGAGGCGATACGATGTGTGCGTATCGCCCCTATACACATCGTATCGCTTGAAAAGTTTCTTATTTTTTTCTTGAAGTTTTTTGAAGCGATACGATGCGTATGGGCCTATACGCATCGTATCGGTTCAAAAATTTCTTATTTTTTTGAAAATTTTGAACCGATACGACACATGTGGGCCTATACGATGCGTATCGGTTCCAAAATTAAAAAACTGTTTAAATCTTAACAGGTTTGAATTTTGTAATTTTTTTAACACTTTGTAAACTTTTTAACTTTCTAAATATTTTGAAAAGTTTTTAAGTTTTTTAAAATTTTGAAAACTTTTTAAACTTTTTAATTTTGAAAACTTTAAAAATTTTAAATTTTATGATTTTGAAATTTAGAAAACTTTAATTTTTTTTTAACTTTATAAAGTTTGTAAGTTTATAATTTTGAAAACTTTTCAAACTTTTTAAAATTTTAATTTTGAAAATTTGAAAACTTCAAAAAATTTTAATTTTATAATTTTTAAATTTTGAAAATTTGAAAACTTTATAGATGGACGTGGTTCCTGGTGGTCGAGGGCGGGGTGGTGGTGAAGGGAATCCGTGGTATAATTTTTTTAACTCGGTTCATATATGTATATATTTATTTGTTACAAAGATTAGTCAAAACACTTTTAACAAATATGTATGCATATATATATAGGGTCAGGATTTAGAGAGAACGGTGAAAAATGTGAGAACGGTAAGAACGATTTTGGTGGTGACATGTGGCATTGATGTTAAATTACAATAAGAGGTAATATTGTCAAAAAACCCACTCACATGAACTGGGTGTTCAAAATAAAACACCATAAAAACACCAAATTCAGAAAAACGCCAAACACTCAAAAACTATTTTTTAATCTATAATTTACAACAGCTCAAAAAAAAAACATTTTTTGAACGCCTAAAACACTCAAAAGCTATTTTTTTGAGCTATAATTTACAAGAGCTCTAAAAAACCATTTTTTGAATGTCATAAAAAAAAAGCTATTTTTTTAGCTATAAATTACAACAGCTCAAAAAAACCATTTTTTTGAGCCAGCTCCTAGTTAAAACGCCATAACAAAAAAAAGCTATATTTTCAGGGTCCAAAGTGTAACTTATAGTGTGAACAAGTGTGAACACAAGTATTTAATTAGTTTTTTTAGCCAGCTCCTAGTTAAAACGCCATAACAAAAAAATGCTATATTTTCAAAGTCCAAAGTATAACTTATAGTGTGAACAAGTGTGAACACAAGTATTTAATTAGTTTCAAGCCAGCTCCTAGTTAAAACGCCATAACAAAAAAAGCTATATTTTCAGGGTCCAAAGTGTAACTTATAGTGTGAACAAGTGTGAACACAAAGATTTAATTAGTTTCATTCATACACGCAGCTTTGGGGGAATGTGATTGGAAAAAAAAGAATTCATACTCCAATGAAGACACACAGAGCTCTCAGTTAAAACGCCATAACAAAAAAAGCTATTTTTTAGCTATAATTTACAACAGCTCAAAAAACCCATTTTTTGAGCCATCCGCCTAAATTAATATTTTTTGAGCTCAGAAAAATCATAATTTGTACTGTAAAAACACCGTAAAACACGCAGTTCAGAAAAACGCCATGAAAAACTCAGTTGAAAACGCCATAAAACACTCAGTTCAGAAAAAAACGCCATGAAAAGACCTAGTTAAAACGCCATAAAAACACCTAGTTCAGAAAAACGCCATGAAAATACCTAGTCTAAAACGCCATAAAACACTCAGTTCAGAAAAACGCCATAAAACCCAGTTAATTTTTTTTTCGAAAAGTATATCAATAGTATACTCATTGGAAATATAAAAAAACGCTGAGTTTTATGGTGTAATTTTTTTCGAAAAATAATCACGTATAAAAAAGTTATTGTCGTTTAAATATGATGGGGGAAAATGGCATGTGATTAGCATGTGCACCTTTGTTTGGATCTTCCTATTTTACCCCTCCTGGTAGTTCCAAGACCTCTATTATTTACAAAAAAATGCCACCGCATCAATCTCAGCCACAAACCACTAAGATCTTGTGGCTGAGAATCGTTCTCACTGTTCTCAGACTTTGAGTTGTTCTCTCCTGATCCTGTTCCTATATATATATGTTAGTTAAAGTAAACTTTAATTAGTGGAAAAATATATATGTACATTTTTAAGCAAGGGAAGCATAGGTAACAATCACCGACATGCAAACACGAAATAAAAACACAAACCATAGGGGGTTTAGGTATACATTCGGTTAGTGATTAACCGGTTGAGACACCGAGGTTCAACGAACACGTGCTAGTTACACGAACTAGCGAAACACGAGTATGGCCAAGGTAGCGGCGGCGGTGGCCGGCGGCACAGGTGACAACGAGAATTGATACAGGCTCCGCAGTCTACCCTGTTTCCCTATTGGCTTGCTAACAGTAGCCTTCTGCGTAGTGGGAGTTGTAGCAGCCACTTCTTCGCGAGACCTCTTCCTCGCCACAAGCTTCTTAGCTTCGTCTTCCTCCTCAGCTTCTTCCTCTTCCACATGCATGGAGGAAGGGGTCGCGCCTGAATCAGGGGCTCTGGACCCTGCGCTCCCCGAGCTCTTAGAGGCCGAAGCCGTGCTGCTATGTGTTCGTTCGCCTATATTGAGTAGACCTTCTAATGAATCACTAGCTACGACATAAACCTCAAGGTTACTCTGACGGAAGCGAAGAGTACCTTTTTTCGGAATCTCAGCAGTCGCGCGCCCAAACCCCGCTTTCTTGTTGTTGCCCCGGCATCAACAGTCACTTTCTTCTTCGGGGCAGCCTTCTTCTTCGTCGCAACCCTTTGGTTTTCTTCTCCTCAGGGTCAATCCCCAGGTCGCGCAGCACACCTGCAAATATATCAGACCATGAACTTAACTCATGATTTGACGAGCCGACAGACTCCTCGTTGGAAAGATAAACAATCTCTTTCCCAGCGGAAGTCACACCTCGTAAAGGCCTTGGTTTGGGGATGCGCGCACCTTCGGTTTCCGTCGGAGGAGTAGCAAATACCCCCGCTGGAGCATACATAAAGTTGGGTTTAATCTGCTCATACTAGAAAACTTCACCATCACCCAAGGGTCGCACTCCCATAGCTCCACCAAAGGTGGGGAATGCACTTTGATAAAGCTCAGCAACTGCATTAAAGAATAACAGTCAGGCGCAAGTCTTCTTAAAAGAAAAAGACAACAAAACAGACACTTCCTTGCTGCTCGCCGGCCATTTGTCACTCATCCCGGCAGCAACCAAGATCTGTTCACCAAATTGTCACACCCCAACCGATGGCGGAAACATCGGAGTGAGACGAAAACGAGATTGCAAGAAACTTCATAACTATAATTGCGACAGTATTTAATAATTTCCTTTTTACATCGCTTGAACTAGAACACCACAAGTTAAAATGAATAACGCTCAATAAGTATTGAAATAATTAAATTTCGTTTCATTGATAATGAATTATTACAAGTACTGGAACAGAATGCAACAGGATTGAAAGTAAATTACAAAACAAAACAACGAGCAATAAAGTTTAAATGCGTTTCTAGGCAATCCTGCTGGATTCATCTGTCACAAGCCTGCAACATGTATTAAAAGCATGGATCAGTACAAAAGCACTGGCGAGCATACAAGTTTGAAGATAATTATAAGTATAAAAGTTTGTCTCAAATCCACATAGCATTTATTATTCACGTCGAAACGAGCATGCATAAACAACCTAAGCATAGCAAATAGTACGAAATTATGACTTTTAAACTAGCATGCATAAACAGCCTAAGCATAACAATATCATGGGAATACAAGTTGAAACTAACAAGTAATGACAACCTAAGCATAACAACGAACATGTTCGATGGATTGTGTGTTTGATTATAATCGATGGTGTAAAGTGGATTTTGTATACATGTTGCACCCCAAAAATGCGTTAAAATGTAAAAAGGGTCGAGTATGCTCACAGTGGTTGCGTATCATGATTTCTCGAAATAACACACGAGTAAAGATTTGAGAATTCCAAGAGAATGAACGAGAGCGATTAACCTAAGTATGAAATACCAAAACCGCGATCTAGTTAATAATCCATATGCTAAATAAGATTCCTAATGTTTATGGTTTATAAATTTATTCATTTAGATGTTAGAATATTTTCTCCACATTAATACTTAACGTTACAAAAGATTTGCAAATAAGGGTTAGTTATTTACGTTATTATTATTAAATGTGTTATCATAAAAAGAATAAGATAAAATAAAAGCATCACTGTGATTTAGTTTGATTGTTATTACATTAAAAAAAAAAAAACTTGATTATTTGAGTATCATCTTCTTCGTTTGATAAAACCAGTCGAACAAAGAAAGAAAATCGCCATCATTTATTTGATTTAACCTTGATTAGCCGATCAACAATAGCAAGGAAACGAAATAAAGGATTTGCTGGGAAGAAGGTATACCAAACAATGATGCCTTGGGTCCGACGTAACCCCGGCGTGATTCCGGTTCCGGCGAGCTCCGTTCGCGTCATCTTCTTTATTAAAAAGCATAATACGTAGATACACTGTTACTATGTTTTTTTTTAGTTGCCAAAAACCATAATATGTTTTATGAATGAAAATCCAAGAACCGAAAATGAAGTGAATGAAATATTTATACCGAATGATGATGAACTAAGTTTCATAAATAAACAAAGTTGGTCGATGTCTTCTTCAACATATAAAACAAAACGCAGACTTTTAAACATTGAAAGATTCATCATTCATCCTGTTTTAAGCTGGATGATGAGTAAAATGAATGTAAAACGAGTGGGTTGAAAGGTATACCGAACAAAATGACGAGTCGAGTTCCACCGAACATGGTTTCGAAATGAACAGGAACGAGACTCCGTCGTGACTCCGGTTCTGGCGAGACCTCCAACTCCGATGACTTCAAGTTCTCCGGCGACTGATGGTTTATGGAAGTCCGATCTCCGGCAGCCGTAATCAACGAGAGAGAGAGTTGGTAACTGAGAATGTCGAGACAGGTTTGCAAGAAGCGGACTATCCGATTTATAGTTTCCATCGATGTTTGTTTTTCTCTGTAAACATGAAAGTTTTTAGTAAATGGTGAACGTTTTTGGTTAGAGAAACATGGCTAGGTTCTTGAATTTATATACAAGGAAACGCGGAATTGATTATAATCCTCGAAAATTAGCGAAACGAAGAAAAAGGAATTAACGGGGGCTGGACGTGTCCTGGTTCTTTTTTTTTTTTGCGGGTCTTGGGTTGTGTAGGGTTTTTGTCGATTCATACTATCTATACATATAATAAAAGAAACCTGATTTGGGACACATGTCATTCAATGAGGGCATTAATAATTTATAGATAATTTTTAAATTTAAAATTAAAAAGATTTAAAGATTATATTTGGATAATGTAGTTCGAAGCAACTGATCAAACTTCATCAATATTCAAAACTTGGGTTACTAATATATATTTACTTAACGGGCTTACTCCCATCAAAATTTATCTATAATAATTACTAGCTTACAACCCCGTGTATTACACGGGTTGAATAACGAAAAATGTAAATTATAAACTTGTATATAATCATTATTAATGAAATGACTTATTTAGATAAATTAGTAAAACAAAAGAACAGTTATATTTTCGTTACTTGTACATGTGATTTGATACTTTATTAGTAACTATTGTTTATATCCAAATAATATATTTTATCGTAACAAATATATATGGTCAGGGTAAAATGAAAACTTCTACGAGTTGTGAGAACTTAGAGAACTCAACCTTACAAATGGTTTTTTTGAATTTTTTACAGAGGGTGTGAATGAGCGGTTGGAGACTCAAGGTGTTAAACCTTTTGATTTTGGATTCAAGTGGTTAAAACCACTAAAACATAGGGTCTCAAAAAGTAGAGTTAATTACTTAGTTAGTCCCTGTGGTTTGCACAAAATAACATACTTAGGTACTAATAGTTTAAAATCACCTTCTAGGGTATTAACTTTTCATTTTGTAACGTTTGAAGGTATTAACTTCTAGGGTAGTAACATAGGTAGTCCCTGTGGTTTGCACAAAATAACATACTTAGGTACTAACAAAATGTGATTTTAAGCCTACAAATAACCTTAATACCCCAAAACGTTACAAAATGAAAAGTTAATACCCTAGAATGTGATTTTAAACTATTAGTACCTAAGTATGTTACTTTGTGCAAACCACATGGATTAACTATGTAATTAACTCAGTAATTTACTATTAATTAAATTTGAAATTATACATTTGATCTCTAACTATATTAAATAATATTATACTTATTATATTTGATACATTTATATTTGTTATAGATAATTGTTAATTAAATTTGAATGTAGACGTTTATCTCTAACTATATTAATTAATATTATATTATATTTTGTGTATAAAATTAATATCTAATACTATTATTAAAAGGGAGAAGGCACCAGAGAGTGACACGTGTCCAAAAAAGATTTTTGTTTATTAGTATAGGAAGATTCTTAAGGATGAAATAAAATAACTTCTTAAAAACAAACGAGATGTTTCTTTTTTGATGTTATGATTGACAAATAAAAATGTATCAGGTTAAGAAAAATTGAAAAAAACGAACGAACCAAATGCTATAATATATGAATAAATGGATTTTTTTAAAAATCTATATCTATATCTATACTATATAATAAAAGAAACCTGATTTGGGACACATGTCATTCAACGAGGGCATTAATAATTTATAGTTAGATTTTAAATTTAAAAGATTTAAATATTATATTTGAATTTTATCTTGATTGTAAATCTAAAGTCTAATATAAATTTCATAATAAAAAAATTAAACAATACCGAAACTTAAGAATTAAAAAAAATTAATGCTTAATCAAAGAAACTAATAGATAAATTATAAATAAAAAGACTTATTTGACAATTTTATATAATTTTTAAGCTGATCAGCTGATGTCGAGTGTTTTCAACTTTCAGCAAGTAGTCTTCCAAGCCCAAAAAAAAGCATTTAAAAAAATATTAAATGTTTTATTAAGTTTTCAATTGGGCCATGAATCGAATTTTCAAAAGCCCAATGTAATTAAATAATAGAGTTAAATGTGATTTTAGTAAATGTGGTTTGGTCATTTTACCAGTTTAGTCTAAATGTTTGAAACGTTGCCATTTTAGTCCACTCCTACTAAATATTATTTAGTTTAATATCTTATATTTTAGATAATCCTCCTACTAAATATTATTAGTTTAATATCTTATGGATAATTATTATTTAGTTTAATCTAATTCTCATTTATAATATTATTTACTTGAATTAATTATATTTGAACGTTTTGTTTAGTTTGGTATGAAATAGATTTTACGAAACTTAAAATAAAATTAACTAATATTATTTATCATTTATACATTTACGGAGTTTTAAATAAAGGGTTAAATTTATTGAGACTTCGTTAACAAATTTTGGAACAACAGAATAATCTATTTTTATCATGAAAACTAAACACGGGGTTTTTTTAAGGATATATATGTTTTATTATTTAGTACAGAAAATTATATTTATTCAAACCATGTAATGCGCATATTTTTAAAGATGTAATTTTTTATTATTTTGTATATAAAATTACATTTATTAAACCCGTGTTATAAATGAGGTTTTTTAAAAATGTATTATTTTATTATTTGGTAAACAATATTACATTTATTCAACCCGTGTAATATACGTGGTTTTAGAGATATAACTTTTTTATTTTGTATATAAAATTACATTTATTCAACCAATACAATATGGTTCTTATAGATATAACTTTTTATAATTTAATATATAAAATTATATTTATTCAACCCGTACAATAAAAGAGGTTTTTAAAAATATATTATTTTATTATTTAGTATATTAAATTTATTTATTCAACCCCGTGTAATACACGGGGTTATAACCTAGTTCTTTTATAAAACAATTAGAGAAAATTACCAATCTAGCCAAGACTTTAATCAAATTACCAATCTAGCCACCTCATGCCTCCTTGGAAGGCCACTCACATGTATGGGATGAGTCTTTCAAGCATGGGATGAGTCCTTGGGGAGAAACCCAATAAAAAATAGACACGTGGCCACAGACGCATGGAATGAGTCTGCGGACGCATGGCCGCGGACGCATGGGATGAGTCTTTCAAACATGGGATGAGTCTTTCAAGCATGGGATGAGTCAACAACCTTAGATATCATGTATTTTAAATAAACTTTATATAATGAACTCTTTATATTTCAAAGCTTTAAAATAATAAAAGTTTCGTAAAGTTTATTAATCATAAAATTAGAGTATTTGTATAAAATTAAACTTTTATTTAAATAAATCCTCACCTAGTTCAATATATAAAAAAATAAAAATAAAATAAAAACTTTCAAAACGGGTCGGATTTAGGATATCCATTTTTGACTGATGTTACACAAATACCCTGTTAGGGGTCGCCAACAACCTTAGATACCAATCTTCCCCTTTCAGAATAGGAAGATCCTCCTTCTCGATCACATCAGATTCACGGAATAACATGGCAATCGGAATAACTTCCTCCCGTATAAAGAATAACTTCATCTTCCAGGCATGGAAGCTTTTGGGTGGATTTATGAGTATCTTCTTTGCGCCGCAGAGGGCAAAAGAATAAAACCCCATGTTCTGGATCAGTTGGTAGAACACCCTAAATTTGTCTACCGATGGCTTTAGCCCCTGCGATCTATAGATGAATTCGAAGTGACGAATCCTCACCATACCCATCGGGCTAAGCTGGGAGATGTGGAAGCCATAGTAGTGCAGGATCACCGCCATGAAGTGGGTGGCCGGCAGCCGGATGTTGCCATCGATGAAGAAATTGGCAAACAAAGTGATGTAGCCGGGTGGTGAAACCCTCTAATAATCTGCTTGAACAAACCCTGGTCCCATTTAAGAATAGGTACCGGACCAGCAGCTTCTTCAACAACAATCACTTCTTCTTCAGCCATTATATAAGAATGTTTGAAGAACCGAGGAAACTGATGATGATCTTCAGAAAATTCTGGAAAAAATTGAAGATCACTAAGAAATCTTTGAAGATTTAAAGATTTAAATGAAGTTAGAGAGAGAAGAAGAGAATTCAAAGGAATGGTAGCGATTTCTCTTTCCATCTTCGAATATATATACCCATCGCATTTAATGCGATGGATAACCGTGTCAGACGCACCGCGCGCGTACCCAATCAGGGACTACCACGTAAGGCGGGATTTTCGGGGTGACGGTTACCACGCGCGTGTGGGCCTCACTCGCCTGACAGCAGACGAAAAGCCACACTGACAGCATGATGATCACCGTGTTAGCAGTTTACTCAAGCGTCGCTATCAACGACATTTGCACCAACCCGTCAGGATTCAAATTTGAGGGAGTTTCTCGCGTAAATTTCAAGAAACTTCAAGAGGAAGCTAGCAAGAGTTGCGCCGCATGCATCATCCATCAATGATCATGCGCGCCAGCTCTCATGAGCAAGAAGACAAATAATAGACCGACCACAAAGCACATAGTAACAAGACTCTTCAAGAACAAGCCTGATAGCTGCGCCGTAGTAATTGTATAACACTTACACGCGCGCCAGCTACCAAGACTTAGAAAATACTCGAAAGGTGAACTTTAACTTAATTCTTTTTTTGTAGTTCAGAGCTCCAACCATTTACTTCGCGCATGGAAGCAGCATTGGACTGGGGGGACTTGAAGGGGTATGGTCCCAAAAAGCCGCGCTGACCAAACAGGTCACGCGCAAGACCATACTCATACTACATCAATCTGACAAACTACTGGACCCACGCCGACTAAATAGGTAAAACCTAGGTCGCGCGCGAGGCCTAAACAAAGTTAAAGCTCAGATTCTACACTTAGTATCTTGGATGAAAACCCTCACTTCCTGGACCTCGCGCCAGCTATGTGGATGTGCCCCAGAAGCCGCGCAAGGATAAAAGTGTGGGTCCATCCTAGATGATACGAAAGGTACAAGTGGCAGAGAAAGGGGCCAATCAGCGTCCAACAGGCTGTATCCTATCGTGCTCCACGATTAGCAATCGTGCAGGAGACAAGAAGGTACACAAGGACGCCTACATGGCACCAATCAGAGGGCGGCGACATCTACCCCATGATCTCCACTCACCTGCTGATGTCAGGGAGACAACAAGGACGACAACCAGGACACGTGGTTCCACTCAGGTTGCACCAGCTCCATTAACCTTCTAGAAAAGTTAACGGCCATGGTAGAAGGGACAAAGAGGATAATCCTTGTTGTCGACTCCAGGCCCAAGGCCCATCAGCCCATCTCCTTCTACACTACCCCGACTATAAATAGGGACCTTCATGTACAGGTTAATTGTATTCTGATCTCTGCTCTCTCACTACTAATCACACATTATTTCCTCAAAACGCATACTTATTCTCACACCGAAGAGTGGTTAAGAGGATAACCCCCCCCCCCCATTTCCTTCCTCTTAACGAGCTTAACGGGGTGTTTAGTGTTTTGCAGGAATATCAAGGCGTCAGCTCAGGAAGGATTAAGAAGATTAACCTTTATGGTCGAAACATAAACCAAAATAATCACTAAAATTAGTTCCGTGTTTATTCAAATAATGTACAATTTCGGGTTATAAGATGCCTTTTATACCAACGCGTATTTGACCCGAAATTCGTAAAACGGGTCCGCGTTTTTTTAAGGTTGATGATTGGGAATGAGAAAAGAAGCATACTAATGTCATGTGTCATTTGTAGCTTAAATAAATTGCCATGTGTCATATAGAGGCTAGAAAAAGGATATGTGGTTTCACACCCCAACCGATGGTGGAAACATCGGGGCGTGGCACTAAGCGTTCAGATTGCTCTTGAGTTTCCATAACGCAAAATGTTGTAGTAGTAATTAATCAAATTTCATGAAATAGATTGTCTAAACATCAAACCACCAAAGGTATCAAATATAAACCATAAAATATTGTTTCAAAGTTTCTAAATTAACTAGGGTGTGTTTCTAGCAGCATCCTAGCAAGTTTCTTGAGTCCAGCATCCTATCAGCCTGCAACATGTATTAAAATAATGTCAATATAATAATGTACTGGCGAGTATACAAGTTTGAGTATATAGTAGAATAGTTTAAAAGACTCATATCCGTCATGTACACATATAAAAGTTTCAGCCATGCTAGTTCACGCAGTCCAAGTGATAGCCCAAGTATCCCAATGCGTTTACCACTTTCCCAAGTCTCAAGGAAAGCAAAATAGACTCCTCCTAACAATACCCCCGAGAATAATGGGGAGGTGCATTACTCCTATAGCACTACTATTGTTAAGGCGGAACTACACACAAGGATTAAATGTTCACATAGCATAAAGTATCAAGAATCCAAAAGTATTAAGTTTCAAATTTATAGAGGATAGAGTTTGATTCCAAACAAGTTTCAAGTATCAGGTTTATAGATATAAATACATGTTGCATCCCAAAAGTTTAAAACGAAAAAGGATTGAGTATACTCACAGCGGGTGCTAAGTATCGACACCTACTATTGAATTGAATGGAGCGCTAAGATTAGCCTGATTATAGTTTACGGTGTAAGCATTGAACAGAATAGCGAATCGTGCAAAGTGTCGGACTAGTCTTCTGATCGGATGGTCATCCGGACGGATGGTCATCCGGTCGGATGACCTGTAGATTAGACGGATCACCATCAGATCAGATGGTCACCGGGATGGATGACCATTCGACCGAATGGCCAGTCGATCCAAATGGTGTGTTTCCAAAGTGTTCAAGCTTTTGAAGTTTTCATTGTAGTATAAGTCCAAGTCGTTCGATCGGATGGTCATCCGATCGGATGACCGTTCGGTCGAATGACTCTTCAAGTGTAGGTTTCAAAGTTTAAAGTTCTGATTAAAATAGTTTAAGTGTTGAAGGTTGTGAGGAACATGTCATTCGGTCGGATGACCGTTCGATCGGATAGTCGTCCGATCGGATGGTCATTCTACTGATGTGATCTTGTTCCTTTTGCAACCTTCGTAAAGTTTCTAAGTCCGAGTTTAACTAAGACGATATGGCAACGTATCAAGACAACGGGAACCCACTAAGGTTTAGCTCGTCTGGTCGGATGGGAATCACCTCATTTGATCGGACGGCTGTTCTTGGCTGGGTTTCATGTCTGACCCATAATCCGATCATCTTCTTCGGTGGGAATCCATTATCGAGCCGACTCCAGACTAAGGAACGAGTCCTAAGCCTGTTTTGGGTCCAGATTCCACTGATCTTAGTAAAAGTTTAAGTAAGTTTGAAGAAAATGTGTAATCAACTGAAAAAGCTTGGATTTAGTAAAGATTTGCGGTAAAACAGGTGGAAATCTCTTAGATCTGGACCAAATCTTGAAGGGATGACATCACACATCAGATTGTACAACCTGCCATGATGACGTCACCCTTAAGATTTCGGATCTTGGTGATTTCATGGTGAAAAGTGTGATTTTGATGAAGAATCATGTGAGGAAATGTGTATAGATGAAGGTTGTACAAGAATCAGGTGAAAAACTTACAAGAATCGCCGGTAAAATGGAAGAAAAGTGCCTTAGAACGAGTGTGCTTACGTCTGGTCGGAGGGGACTGTCACATCAGTGAAGAATGATGTGACAGCTCCTATTTATAGTGCAAGGGGGAAGAAAGGCGGTGCAAGTGTGCTTGGTCGGATGCTCGTTCGGTCGAATGGCCCTCCGCTCGGATGGGCATCCGATCGGATGGTCATCCGATCGGATGTCCATTCGGACAGTCCAATCCGTTCAGCTACTTTTCCATCTTTGGTTTGTTTTGCGAGTTAGATTAAGTGTTGTGTTGCGTATTATTGTGTAGTATTATTATATGACAAGATGATTTAATTAACACAAAAGTTTCCAAGTTTACATAAGTGTCAAGCTTCAAGCCTCATGCTTAACAAAGTCTCATAGTTTCACAAGTCTCAAGAGTCAAGAATCAAGTATCAAGAGTCAAGCATCAAGTATCAAGAGTCAAGCATCAAGTCTCTAGTTTTAAGAATCAAGTATCAAGTATCAAGAATCTAGTATTAAGAATCAAGCATCGAGAATCAAGTTTCAAGCATCATAAGAGTCTAGATTCAAAGTTTCAAGATTCAAGTATCAAAGAGTCAAGTCTCACATAGTATAAGGACTAAAATTGACAAAAGGTAAAAGTTCAGGGACGCAGGGCGTTACATGTGGCACCGGTTTCTTCGCAATGTGTAAGGCTTCATTTATTTGCAAATCTTCGAGGGGAACCTGCAGTTCCTCGTCGGCTAGGCATTTACAAAGATTAGATACGTGGAACACCGGATGTACGTTGTTTAGTTCCTGTGGCAGGTCGAGTCTGTACACCACCTTGCCAATCCTTTCGAGTATCGTGAAAGGACCCACATAGCGAGGAGCGAGCTTTCCCTTCCTACCAAAGCAAACTACTCCCTTTTAGGGAGATACTTTGAGAAGAACCCGATCTCCAACATCAAATTCTAAAGGCATGCGCCTTTTATCAGCATAGCTCTTTTGTCTGCTCCTAGCCTTGATCAAGTTATCACGGATCTGAAGAATCTTATCCGTTGTCTATTGAATGATTTCAGGGCCAGTAAGTTGCTTGTCACCAACCTCATGCCAGCTGAGAGGAGATCAGCACTTGCGACCATATAAAGCTTCGAAAGGAGCCATCTGAATACTGGAATGATAGCTGTTGTTGTACGAGAACTCAATCAATGGTAAGTGTACATCCCAGTTACCACCAAATTCGATGACACAAGAACAGAGCATATCCTATAGGGTTTGAATAGTGCGTTCGGTCTGTCCATCCGTTTGAGGATGAAAGGCCGTACTAAGATTCAAATGCGAACCTATAGTGGACTGAAAGGTTTGCTAAAGACGTGAAGTAAAGCGACCATCACGGTCAGAGATTATGTCAAGAGGTATGCCATGGCGACATATAATCTCATCGGTATAGATTCGAGCAAGTTTCTCCACTTTATAATCTTCGCGAATAGGAAGAAAGTGGGCTGATTTAGTCAAACGGTCAATGATTACCCAAATACTATCATGACCAGTTGGCGTACGGGGTAGTTTAGTTATAAAGTCCATAGCGATGCTATCCCATTTCCAAACAGGAATTTCGGGTTGTTCTAAAAGACCTAAAGGACGTTGATGTTCAGCCTTTACTTGCGTGCAAGTAAGGCATTTCGAGACATACGCAGCAATGTCCTTTTTCGTACCTGGCCACCAATAAGTCATACGCAAGTCATGGTACATTTTATCAGTGCCAGGGTGAATAGCGTATCGGGACTTGTGAGCCTCATTCATAATGAGCTCGCGAAGATTATTGTGATCTGGCACCCAGATGCGATTGAGATAGTATTGAAGTCCATCAGACTTAGTTTTGAGTTGATCCACAGTAGCACCTCGTATTTCAATAAATAGACTACCTTCATTAGCTGATGAATACTGAGCTTCAAGGATACTAGCATGAAGATCACTAGAGATATGCAAACAACGGATAGTATTAACATGAGTATTACGACTAAGAGCGTCGGCCACGACATTCGCCTTTCCAGGATGGTAGCGAATTACGCAGTCGTAGTCGTTAAGCAATTCCACCCAACGTCTCTGTCGCATGTTCAGTTCCTTTTGGTTAAGATATGTTGTAGGCTCTTATGGTCAGTGAAAACCACACACTTAGTTCCGTATAGGTAGTGTCGCCAGATCTTTAACGCAAATACGACTACACCAAGCTCTAGATCGTGAGTAGTATAGTTTTTCTCATGTATTTTGAGTTGACGAGAGGCATAAGCAATAACCTTGTCCCGCTGGATGAGCACGCAGCCCACGCGACGGTTCGAGGCATCACAGTATACCACGAAATCGTCATTACCATCAGGGAGAGTAAGCACAGGAGCGTTACACAGAAGAGTCTTAAGAGTCTGAAAAGATTCCTCTTGCTCGGGACCCCAAGCAAAAGGTTTCTCTTTCTGAGTCAACGAAGTGAGAGGAACGACGATCTTAAAGAAGTCCGAGATGAATCAACGGTAATAACCCGCCAATCCTAGGAAGGAACGAATCTCAGATGCGGGTTTAGGTGTACTCCAATTCTTCACCACTTCGATTTTAGAAGGGTCAACGTGAATACCTTGTCTACTAATAACGTGCCCTAGAAATTGTACTTCATCAATCCAAAACTCACACTTAGAGAATTTAGCGTATAAGTGTTCACCACGTAATAGCTCTAACATTAGTCGTAAATGACGTTCATGACCAGCTTTAGTTTTCGAATAAATAAGATTATCATCAATAAAGACAATCACAAAACTATCCAAATAAGGTTTACAAACACAATTCATAAGATCCATGAACACAGCGGGTGCGTTGGTTAAGCCAAAAGGCATAACCACGAACTCGTAGTGTCCATATCGAGTGCGAAATGCGGTTTTGGGGATATCATCTTCAAGAACACGGAGCTGATGATAACCAGATCGAAGGTTGATTTTCGAGAAACAGGACCCGCCTTGTAGTTGGTCGAATAGATCATCAATACGAGGGGGAAGATAACGATTCTTAACGGTAAGCTTATTAAGTTCATGGTAGTCGATACACATACAAAACGAACCATCTTTCTTTTTGACGAATAGCACAGAAGCACCCCACGGGGAGGTACTTGGACGAATGAATACTTTGTCGAGCAATTCCTGAAGTTGACTAGATAGTTCTTGCATCTCGGAAGGTGCAAGTCGATACAGAGCCTTGGCTACAGGAGTCGCACCAGGTATGAGGTTAATACGAAAGTCAACAGATCTAGGAGGAGGAAGATGTCACACCCCAACCGATGGCAGAAACATCGGGGCGCGGCACTAAGCGTTCAGATTGCTCATGAGTTTCCATAACGCTAATTGTTGCAATAGTAATTAATCAAATTTCATGAAATAGATTGTCTAAACATCAAACCACCAAAAGTATCAAATACAAACCATCAAATATTGTTTTAAAAGTTTCTAAATTAACTAGGATGTGATTCTAGCAGCATCCTAGCAAGTTTCTTGAATCCCGCATCCTATCAGCCTGCAACATGTATTAAAATAATGTCAATACAATAATGTACTGGCGAGTATACAAGTTTGAGTATATAGTGTAAACATATAAAATAGTTTCAGCCATGCTGGTTTACGAAGTCCAAGTAAGAGCCCAAGTATCCCAATGCGTTTACCACTTTCCCAAGTCTCAAGGAAAGCAAAATAGACTCCTCCTAACAATACCCCCGATAATAATGGGGAGGTGCATTACTCCTATAGCGCTACTATTGTTAAGGCGGAACTACACACAAGGATTAAACGTTCACATAGCATAAAGTATCAAGAATCAAGAATCCAAAAGTATCAAGTTTCACATTTACAGATGTAACACCTCGAAAATTTACGTCCAATAATGTCTTGACACGTGTCATAAGCTTTGAATATGTGAAAACAAACTTTAGAGGGACTAAAGTTGACAAACGGTGAAACTATGTGAATTCAAGGGTTCAAAGTGTCAACAATTGATAAATAAGCCCTACAATAACCCTACATGATGTTTATAATCTTAAACGGGTAAATCATGGATCATACGAAGCGAAAAATGGAAGAAAGTGAGGAATTACAAACTACAGGGACTAAAAGTGTCAACATGTTGAAATTATACCTCTGAGTGATCTTTTGGCATACCCGAAGCTTTTTAATGATAAAATATACTCATGAGAATATGTGATAAAAATTTCATGAAGTTTCGTAAACGTATGAGAAAGTTATGATTAAAACCGTATACGAAAGGTCAAATACGTAATCGTGAATTTCGTGACTTTTCGGGTGAGCGCAAAGTGAACCGGGAACTTTGCCAAGTTTATAAAAGTCCCAAGGTTTATAAAAAAACTGGATTTGAGGGTCTAGAGTGCCAAATAAACGAACAAAACACGTATCACAAGATCGGGGGCTAAATTGTAACATTTAAGAAACTTGTATAGCTGGTCGCCCCACACCCTCGCGCTGCGCGACGGGTGGCTCGCGCTACGCGACGACTTCCCAGCGACAGAATCATACGCACAGGTGTCAGTTGCTGTTCTGTTTGAGTGGATACCAGCTGTTGTCGATTATAAGAGTTCACCAATGAACTTTCATGCAATCTGAGACCTTTGTTCACTTCTTAAAACATCTGAAAACCTCTGCAACAACATTAAATCTGATCAAACTTCCTTTAAAGTTCACCATAGTTGCAACATTCAAGCACACTTGAAACTTCAAAATTCACAAAATCCTTCTCTGGAGCATTCTGATCGACCAGGCATCCTCCAAGTGCTTTCTAGGCTTCATTAGAACCTTTGTAAGCATTCATATCATCCTCTAATCCGTTCTAGCATAGATTATTAGTTAAAAGTCAAACCGTTGTTCATATAGTTTGACTTTTCGATTAAACGAATTTGGCTCTGTCATTTCTCAAATTGAAACCACTTATAAGTTGGTATTTATGTGGGAAACAAACCCTCAAAAGAGTATTCTCTGATTCCCACTCTAAGCATGCTATTTGTCGAGTCAAAGTTGTTCTTAAAAAGTCAACAGAAATTGTTTTTGTGAAATATAGCATAAATGGTAATGTAGATGACATGCAATCAGTTTGATCATCAAAAATAGCTTTATAATGAATGTAAGAATATGTTTTACCATGATCAACTCGACAATCTTTGGTATAAACCCGGATTGGAACCGAAAGTCTTATAAGACGACTTTTTCGTTGACTCTCGATTCGGATCCGTGCATGCATGTTTGAGATCTGTATTAGAGTTTACTTTTGACCATTTTTATTTTAGTTTAACTCTCTGGAATTTTTACATCTTGAGTCTATGCTTAACCGATTCATATGCATGTTTCCGATTATGCTTAAAAGTTGACTATTTTGCCCTTTTTGATATAAAACGTGATTTTTGGAAAAGTGAAAGAGTAGAAATCTTTATTACTAATTTATAAACTTGCACCGAAAATTTGAGATCAGTTGATGGTCCAGATTTTGAGTTATGGCCGATATCGTAAAACTATATCGTTATGTTAAATAAACGGCGCATTTAGCGTATAACCTATTTAAGGCCACTTTTCGATATAAAACTTTTTACCCACTGATGTTATATAATATTCTGGGATTTTTGAAGATTTTTATTTAATTTTTGGCTGATCGGATCATACGTCGCTAAGTCGATTCGGTTAATGCCGGTTTTGACCGTTTAAGCCATAAAATGAGTTTTATAAGTCCTTTTGACCCCAAACCTTTTTCTACTGATTTTATTTGTTAAATAAATTATTTTGAGCACTCTAGAAATATAAAAATCTCAGCTTTCTTTTGAAAACCCGGAAACGGCTCTAAATCGCATTTTTAGCGTTTTTAGCGCATAGTAAGCGTTATACTCGTATTAAACATATAAGACTCATACCTACTGATGTATTTAGTGTATTTTCATCTAATAACAGTAAGTATAAGTTGTTGAACTCAGATTTCCAGTTTTGACGTTTTTAGCCCTTGTGAAATTACTAAAATACCCCTGCGGTGCATAGTTTGGTTTTAAATGATAAGTTTGGTATATGGGTCATACCCTACTGTTATAATATGCCAAATTAAGTATATGTACTGTATAAATCAGACCCGATACCCAGATTTCCAATTTAACTCTTTTATAACATTTTAAATGACCAAAATGCCCTTCTAAGGCATAAATTGAGTTTAAAATTATTCGGGGCATAATAGAATATAACTTGCTGATATTATATCATATTTAAAGCATATTATCTCAGGGAACTTGCATATGACTCTTTTGGTTACTCGTTACGCACTAGTCGCGTTCGGATCGGCTTAGGTGACTAGTTCATTTATATTAGCCGAAGCGAGTCAAACGTCATCATTTTTGTCTCCAAATCCAGAATGTGTTTAGTATACCCATATTATACAAGTCTTCAAACTTGTCGGGTCTAAATCACATTCTATCCGGTCTTCGCTTAATCGTGCGTTTGAACCGTATATTTCCTTAAGACTAACCGGTCTAAGCTTTGGCTTAATTAAAGACCCGTTAGCATTCTAATTAATTATTTATGTCATCATTCCAGACTAGAGCCTTCCGTTAAATGGTACCTACGCTTACTTAAGCGAACACGGCTGAGTTATTAAATTCTTATTAATTAAGACAAGAGCTAGCTCAGGTAAATACTTTTAACTTATTTTCCCTTATACGGGCTTGGGGTACGGTATTATAAAAATACCGCTTGGTCGGGTGTAGAAACCTTTTGATCGGAGATGATTGAATTGCATAATCCCGTTTTAATTCGTATTGCTTGATAACAAATAACATTGGGGGTTAATGACCGTGTCCTGGATATCCTTGGCTCATTTTAAAAAGTGAATGGCCACGACGTAAGCACAAGGTGTAGACAAAACACCTCCTGTTGCATATGTAAAACGTATACTCACTCGTGAGGATAACTTCTTGTGAGATTATATTTGTGGTGTGTCGATTAATCTTGTCCGGCTCGTATCGTATTGTATTGAATGATCACCGGCCCTAAATGTTGGACAAACATGTAAATCGGATACAAGATTTTTATTAATAAAATTGTCCCAAGTTATAAAAGATTAATTTTGCCTCTGTGCATCTTAATCACTGTGTCAAGATATTTTGTGCCGTTTGCACTCAAATCAATTTTCAAACTCTTTTCAAAATGAGTCAGTTAAATTGTATTTACCAGTGAAAACTGACGTATTTTTCCAAAAGGTTAAGTGACAGGTACTGAACGTAATTGGCTGGAAGCTCAGGGCGATTATAAGGAATCTTACAAGTCCTAGGCGTCTAAAGTCTGCTGAACAATGATTATGATTATTCGATCCGCCTGTGGATCCGTTTCAACTACTTGTGATAATTAATATTACAATTTTTATTTAAAGTTGAAATGTATCTATCTTTTGCTTCCGCTGTGCATTATTATATTGTGTTGCTTGTCTATGATGATACCAACGACGTCACGATACCCCCACCGGGCCCACCGGTGACACGTGGAAATTTGGGGTGTGACAGGTTGGTATCAGAGCCAACATTGAGTGAATTAAACACTATCCTTTTTGTGTTTAATCTCAATGACACAATTAGCACATTCTTTGACCTTCTGAGTCTAGACTTAACATAGGAATAATCTCAATCCTAATCTGGAAATTTTTGCTTCCAATTCTAATTGAATACGTCGCCAAGCGAAGAAGCTGTAATAGGAGTTCTCCACACTCGGAGCCTTGAAATGCTGAGCTTCGTACCGCGGCCAGGATGAAACGAGCCTACAAGGAGAAAGCATTCAGAAATAAGAATGAAGAAGAAACTCCTCTTACTGAAGATCGTTTCCTTAATAGTCCTTCTAAGGACGTATTTATTATACATATATTTTTCTTTCAGTCCCTTCGAGGACACATTATTCCTTTCGAAGACCCGCTTAGGGCAACTCTGTACTTTTATCTCCATATAATGGATTGATTAAATTAAGTTTTCATTCTAAACCTGAAATGTGAAATAAATGAAAATAATATCCCTTAGAAGGGGAGCGCCTACGGGCTATAATTAACGTCTTCTGAGACTAAAGACAGTAGTAGCCTACAACTCCCTGTCAAGAAAAGGTAATGAACGTTGATTCACACCTAATTGCCGCGATCCCAAACGATCATGGCATATAAACTTGTCTACGTGACTAGGCCATTTGTGCCATTATTAAAAACTTTAATGCCTCGACTCTCTGAAATCATGGCATATAAACTTGTCTACGTGACTAGGCCATTTGTGCCATTATTAAAATTTTAATGCCTCGACTCTCTGAAATCATGGCTTATAAACTTGTCTACGTGACTAGGCCATTTGTGCCATTATTGAAACTTTAATGCCTCGATTCTCTGAAGTCATGGCTTATAAACTTGTCTACGTGACTAGGCCATTTGTGCCATTATAAAAAAAAAAAAACTTGAATGCCTCGATTCTCTGAAGTCATGGCTTATAAACTGTCCTTGTGACTAGGCCTTCTACGCCACTTTAATATCCTTAACGTTTTATAACTAGGATAATTTATAATAGAAGATACTAATTTAAAATAACTAACAAATTAACCGATATGGTTTATATTACCATGGTTGATGAATCGTCAAAAATGGGGATATCATAATAACCTCTGAATAAATCATTACCATTGTTTATGTAGCAATCAAGCTACATGGCTGGATCAGAGGAGGCCAACAGCCACCCGAAGAAGAACAATGATATTACCAGAATTAGCATGACTGAAGCGGAACTGCAGGCACTAATAAATAGTGCTATTACTCAAGCTCTTGACAGTCAGTATAATGAATCAAATGATACCCACTCTACGACTCTATCTGTGGCTAGTATTAAGCTCCCTCCTAAATCAAATAAGTTAGAGGAAGACGATGTTCATAACTCATCACATCAAAGGAGTGTTCCGCCTATTCAGGTCATGTTTCACCAAGAGGCACCAGTTAAGACCTGCACTTATAAATATTTTGTCTCCTGCAAGCCCAGAGACTTTACAGGAGAAGAAGGGGCCATCGATTGCATGACATGGCTCGATGAGATGGACGCTGTTGTGGATATCAGTGGTTGTGCAAAGCAGAATGTTGTGAAATTTGTTTCACAGTCATTCAAAGGAGAAGCGTTAGCATGGTGGAGATCATTGCTCCAAGCCACGGGAAAGGTTCTACTCTACAACTTATCTTGGGATCAATTTGTTGCATTAGTCAAGGAAAATTTTTGCCCTCAGCATGAGGTAGAAGAGATAGAATCAAACTTCTTGACTCTAGTCATGAAGGATTTAGATTGCCAGACATACGTGACAAGTTTTAACACTATGTCCCGCCTAGTTCCTTATTTAGTCACCCCTGAACCTAAACGCATAGCGCGTTTCATTGGAGGCCTAGCACCAGAGATAAAAGGAAATGTTAAAGCATCTAGGCCAACCACATATAGGTCCGCAGTGGACTTATCCTTATCTCTCACCTTAGATGCAATCAGAAATAAGTCTGTTAAGGCTTATGGTGAAGGAAAGAAAGAAAGAGAGGAAGAGAACTCTCATCGATCTGATAAGAAGAAAAAGGGAAGCTTAAGGAACAAAAAGGATTCCGAGTTTAGGAAAAACTCGAGTCAGCCTAATAACAGACCCAAGTGCAGTAACTGCAAAAAGCAACATACTGGGAAGTGTACAATTGACCCAGGTGCCAAACTATGTGGAATTTGCAAAACCAAGGGTCACAAAACCTTAGATTGCAAGGGGTTAAAGAACGCCACATGTTACAATTGTAACGAGGAAGGACACATCAAAACCAACTGCCCAAAGCTTATAAAGAAGCCGGGAAAGACCCGGGAAATAAACGCATGAGTCTTCCGGGTAAACGCCAGGAGATGGTGCAGAAGGATAACTATATAGCAGGTACTTTTCCTTATCAAGCAGTTTATGCAGAAATTCAATTGATGCTGACACATGTGATTCAATAATGAACGATCACTGTTGAGAACCGTTGTCTCCGTCCTAGTAGGACTTCGGTCATTTAATACGAGATATAAATTGACCGATGATACTTTAGAATAATGCTCCAACTAACCTTAGATGGATATTTTATATCTAATAGGAATCACTCTTTTCTGATATTCCTATGGCAAGCTTTCAAGCTACCTAAATTCTTTAATGTAATAAAGACAGATGTGACGTTTTGATCCTCTGTCAGAAAAGTGATGGACTAGGTCCAAAATCTTTAATGCCATTAATGGTCTTTTGCGACCTAGGCTAAGAAATATTAAAATATTTTAAATAATGTTCATTAAGAATGTTAATGCTCTAATAGCCTGTATAGGTTATTGACACCATGGCTAATATATATTAAGGCCATCAGAATAAGAATATAGTAGTTGTTGGATTTCAACTAAGAAATTGTTTTTATTGGTGTTAGGAACCAATAGAAAGTAATGGCAAACTCGGATAAGACAACAGTCAATCGCGCCATTGATGGCACGACACATGCTAATGATGCTGAAATTGTGAACCTTAGAATTTCCAAAGATATTCTTCAAACTATGATAGACGCCGCTGTTGGAAAAGCTGTGAAGAAGGCCGTGAAAAAGTTCAAGGAGCCCAATGCTAATTGCTCAAAGTCTCATCCAAGACCACACGACCTTACTCACGAGAAGGACCTCGTTCATGCCTCCGATGCAAAGGATGAACTAAAAAGGAAAAGGGAGGTAGATAACTCCCAGAGTTCTAAGAAAAAGAACAAACAAAAGTCCGACCAGAAACCAGTATGTGAGACCTGCAAGAAGCGCCATTATGGGAAATGCAGGTTCGAACCAAAATCCAAATCGCAGCCCAGAGCTTGTGGAATTTGCAAATCTAGGAAACATAAAACCATGGATTGCAAGAAGTTGAAAGATGCAACCTGTTATGGTTGCAACGAGAAGGGGCATATCAAGACCAACTGCCCTAGGAATCAGAAGAAGCCCGAGTAGGCCAAGATAACAGACGCACGAGTTGTTAGGATGAACGCCCAAGAGATGGGGCAGAATAATAATAGTATAATATGTACCTTTCGTTATCAAGCAGTTTATGTAGAAACTCATTTAATACTGGCACGTATAAATATATTATGAATGATAAAGGTTGAGAACTGTTGTCTCCACCTGATTAAGACTCCGGTCATTTAATGCCCGGTAGAAAGTGACGATATTACGTCGAAAATGCTCCAACAAATCCTATATTGATATTAATATCTATTAGAAATCATTTTTTCTATATCCTTATAGCAAACTTTTGGTTGCATACTTAAGGACTCAATATAGTGATAAAAATCGATTGGCTGCCTTAAAAATCAAGTCCATATTGTGAGTGATAAGAAGCAATTAATTATCAAGACTCCTTATGAGACAACCCTCGTAATTACACGTGTCCGTACGATTAATTAATATTAAACATAAAAAAATGGTGGAACTGACCGTCCCCGGAATCGAACCCGGGTCTAGGCCGGCCGCACCCTTTCGCGCGCCTAGCCAACTGAGCTAGGTGCCTAGTTTGTGAAAATCTCCATTCTAATTTAATATAAGCACTTGTACAATAAACTTCCTTATCATTTATCAATGATAATTTCTGCTAAGTGTCCTGTTTTTAATACAGGCAATAATAAATCTTCATGAACCATAAACTTAGCAGAATTTTTATCATCCACAAGGTATAACTACCAAGGAAACCATAGTAACCGATTCTTTTAGATCGGCAAGAGATCCTTCCGAAAATCTAAGAGTACTCTATCCTTGCATAGAGTACGACATCATATGTTATTTTAATTATTTTTCTCATTATTTTTCTATCGCCTGCGAATGCCAAACTATGTTGATAAAAGTGTCATATGAGGATTGGCGTATTCTAGTGTGTCCCATAGATTATTTCCATGTCTGATCAGCATGGAGGTTTAATACATGGAACCCCTGAGATATCCCGATGGTCATATTGTACTAAAGTCGACTAGTAGTATTCAAGGAAGATATCCAATATGAAATGTCCTTATAAGTATCTCTACTTAGGACATCCTTGCATATAAAGAGAATGTGTCATTTATCTGACACCGACATCGATAGATAAACTCAAGCCTGAAAATACAGACACCTCTGACATCTCTGTGTGTCATAATTATCTTCTTCTAAGACTATCATGTTTACCTTCTGAGAAGCAAGTAGAGTTAAGATTAACTTCCCGCTTAAGGTTAGAGTGTGGTAGGAACTCCGTGTTGATCATGGAATAATCGAAACCCTGATTAAGTAAATTTTAAGATATAGATGCATATAGCCTGACTCAATATCCGGGGAATTCGGTATAGTTAAGTGTGAAAGATGGTTCATTTTGCTTATGCATTGATTACCGTAACCCTAATTGGACAACAATTAAGAATTTTTATCAGCTGCCCAGGATCGTCGATTTGTTCGACTAACGGCAAGGAATAGCTAATTCCTTAAGATTAGTTTTAAGCAATGGTTGGAATAACCATTTCACCTTAAGATAAGTTTTTTTTTTTTTTTTTTTTTTTATAATAGTCGTTATATAAGTATCAAGGTGGCTCTTTCGGAGACCTTGTATAGATGAAATATCAAAACATCCGCTTAATGGACGAGACTTTGGGAAGTCCACTTATCAGGATCTGAAGGTTGCATTGGAATAAGGTTCAACAAAGATATCACCCTGGAAGGGTGTACCAATTTATTAATTATCAGACTAGTTAAGCTCTGAATATATAAAATCATACGAAGGAATCGAATGTATCGAGATCAAATAGTTTATAAGCTAAAACCTGTTTAAGGAGCTTGGCGGAGCTCGCAACACAATAACACACTAATGATTTAAGGATGTGTTTCACCAATAAGTTGAGAAGCATTATCACATAATGATATGCGTATTTATAATATGTTGAGCAAACCGTATCGATTTAGAATCGGCAGGTTAAGAAACTCCAAAAGGATACATGACCTATTATAGAGGTCAGCTGGAGTGCCATAGAGGCCCAAATGTACTGAGGAAGTTTAAGTTCAGTGTAGGACAGAAAGTACTCCCTTTACTTTAAGCAAATCTCGAGGTCGAGATTTATTTTAAGGGGGTGAGGATGTAACACCTCGAAAATTTACGTCCAATAATGTCTTGACACGTGTCATAAGCTTTGAATATGTGAAAACAAACTTTAGAGGGACTAAAGTTGACAAACGGTGAAACTATGTGAATTCAAGGGTTCAAAGTGTCAACAATTGATAAATAAGCCCTACAATAACCCTACATGATGTTTATAATCTTAAACGGGTAAATCATGGATCATACGAAGCGAAAAATGGAAGAAAGTGAGGAATTACAAACTACAGGGACTAAAAGTGTCAACATGTTGAAATTATACCTCTGAGTGATCTTTTGGCATACCCGAAGCTTTGTAATGATAAAATATACTCATGAGAATATGTGATAAAAATTTCATGAAGTTTCGTAAACGTATGAGAAAGTTATGATTAAAACCGTATACGAAAGGTTAAATACGTAATCGTGAATTTCGTGACTTTTCGGGTGAGCGCAAAGTGAACCGGGAACTTTGCCAAGTTTATAAAAGTCCCAAGGTTTATAAAAAAACTGGATTTGAGGGTCTAGAGTGCCAAATAAACGAACAAAACACGTATCACAAGATCGGGGGCTAAATTGTAACATTTAAGAAACTTGTATAGCTGGTCGCCCCACACCCTCGCGCTGCGCGACGGGTGGCTCGCGCTACGCGACGACTGCCCAGCGACAGAATCATACGCACAGGTGTCAGTTGCTGTTCTGTTTGAGTGGATACCAGCTGTTGTCGATTATAAGAGTTCACCAATGAACTTTCATGCAATCTGAGACCTTTGTTCACTTCTTAAAACATCTGAAAACCTCTGCAACAACATTAAATCTGATCAAACTTCCTTTAAAGTTCACCATAGTTGCAACATTCAAGCACACTTGAAACTTCAAAATTCACGAAATCCTTCTCTGGAGCATTCTGATCGACCAGGCATCCTCCAAGTGCTTTCTAGGCTTCATTAGAACCTTTGTAAGCATTCATATCATCCTCTAATCCGTTCTAGCATAGATTATTAGTTAAAAGTCAAACCGTTGTTCATATAGTTTGACTTTTCGATTAAACGAATTTGGCTCTGTCATTTCTCAAATTGAAACCACTTATAAGTTGGTATTTATGTGGGAAACAAACCCTCAAAAGAGTATTCTCTGATTCCCACTCTAAGCATGCTATTTGTCGAGTCAAAGTTGTTCTTAAAAAGTCAACAGAAATTGTTTTTGTGAAATATAGCATAAATGGTAATGTAGATGACATGCAATCAGTTTGATCATCAAAACTAGCTTTATAATGAATGTAAGAATATGTTTTACCATGATCAACTCGACAATCTTTGGTATAAACCCGGATTGGAACCGAAAGTCTTATAAGACGACTTTTTCGTTGACTCTCGATTCGGATCCGTGCATGCATGTTTGAGATCTGTATTAGAGTTTACTTTTGACCATTTTTATTTTAGTTTAACTCTCTGGAATTTTTACATCTTGAGTCTATGCTTAACCGATTCATATGCATGTTTCCGATTATGCTTAAAAGTTGACTATTTTGCCCTTTTTGATATAAAACGTGATTTTTGGAAAAGTGAAAGAGTAGAAATCTTTATTACTAATTTATAAACTTGCACCGAAAATTTGAGATCAGTTGATGGTCCAGATTTTGAGTTATGGCCGATATCGTAAAACTATATCTTTATGTTAAATAAACGGCGCATTTAGCGTATAACCTATTTAAGGCCACTTTTCGATATAAAACTTTTTACCCACTGATGTTATATAATATTCTGGGATTTTTGAAGATTTTTATTTAATTTTTGGCTGATCGGATCATACGTCGCTAAGTCGATTCGGTTAATGCCGGTTTTGACCGTTTAAGCCATAAAATGAGTTTTATAAGTCCTTTTGACCCCAAACCTTTTTCTACTGATTTTATTTGTTAAATAAATTATTTTGAGCACTCTGGAAATATAAAAATCTCAGCTTTCTTTTGAAAACCCGGAAACGGCTCTAAATCGCATTTTTAGCATTTTTAGCGCATAGTAAGCGTTATACTCGTATTAAACATATAAGACTCATACCTACTGATGTATTTAGTGTATTTTCATCTAATAACAGTAAGTATAAGTTGTTGAACTCAGATTTCCAGTTTTGACGTTTTTAGCCCTTGTGAAATTACTAAAATACACCTGCGGTGCATAGTTTGGTTTTAAATGATAAGTTTGGTATATGGGTCATACCCTACTGTTATAATATGTCAAATTAAGTATATGTACTGTATAAATCAGACCCGATACCCAGATTTCCAATTTAACTCTTTTATAACATTTTAAATGACCAAAATGCCCTTCTAAGGCATAAATTGAGTTTAAAATTATTCGGGGCATAATAGAATATAACTTGCTGATATTATATCATATTTAAAGCATATTATCTCAGGGAACTTGCATATGACTCTTTTGGTTACTCGTTACGCACTAGTCGCGTTCGGATCGGCTTAGGTGACTAGTTCATTTATATTAGCCGAAGCGAGTCAAACGTCATCATTTTTGTCTCCAAATCCAGAATGTGTTTAGTATACCCATATTATACAAGTCTTCAAACTTGTCGGGTCTAAATCACATTCTATCCGGTCTTCGCTTAATCGTGCGTTTGAACCGTATATTTCCTTAAGACTAACCGGTCTAAGCTTTGGCTTAATTAAAGACCCGTTAGCATTCTAATTAATTATTTATGTCATCATTCCAGACTAGAGCCTTCCGGTAAATGGTACCTACGCTTACTTAAGCGAACACGGCTGAGTTATTAAATTCTTATTAATTAAGACAAGAGCTAGCTCAGGTAAATACTTTTAACTTATTTTCCCTTATACGGGCTTGGGGTACGGTATTATAAAAATACCGCTTGGTCGGGTGTAGAAACCTTTTGATCGGAGATGATTGAATTGCATAATCCCGTTTTAATTCGTATTGCTTGATAACAAATAACATTGGGGGTTAATGACCGTGTCCTGGATATCCTTGGCTCATTTTAAAAAGTGAATGGCCACGACGTAAGCACAAGGTGTAGACAAAACACCTCCTGTTGCATATGTAAAACGTATACTCACTCGTGAGGATAACTTCTTGTGAGATTATATTTGTGGTGTGTCGATTAATCTTGTCCGGCTCGTATCGTATTGTATTGAATGATCACCGGCCCTAAATGTTGGACAAACATGTAAATCGGATACAAGATTTTTATTAATAAAATTGTCCCAAGTTATAAAAGATTAATTTTGCCTCTGTGCATCTTAATCACTGTGTCAAGATATTTTGTGCCGTTTGCACTCAAATCAATTTTCAAACTCTTTTCAAAATGAGTCAGTTAAATTGTATTTACCAGTGAAAACTGACGTATTTTTCCAAAAGGTTAAGTGACAGGTACTGAACGTAATTGGCTGGAAGCTCAGGGCGATTATAAGGAATCTTACAAGTCCTAGGCGTCTAAAGTCTGCTGAACAATGATTATGATTATTCGATCCGCCTGTGGATCCGTTTCAACTACTTGTGATAATTAATATTACAATTTTTATTTAAAGTTGAAATGTATCTATCTTTTGCTTCCGCTGTGCATTATTATATTGTGTTGCTTGTCTATGATGATACCAACGACGTCACGATACCCCCACCGGGCCCACCGGTGACACGTGGAAATTTGGGGTGTGACAACAGAGGATAGAGTTTGATTCCAACAAGTTTCCAGTATCAAGTTTATAGAATACATGTTGCATCCTAAAAGTTTAAAATGAAAAGGGATCGAGTATACTCACAGTGGGTGCTAAGTATCGACACCTACTGATTGGATCAAAGGGAGCTCTGAGATTAGCCTGATTATAATTTAGCAGATAAGCGTTGGACAGAGGAGTAGAATCGTGCAAAGTGTCAGACCAGTCTCCTGATCGGATGGCCATCCGGATGGATGGTAATCCTATTGGATGACCTGTAGATTAGACGGTCACCATCCGATCGGATGGTCATCCGGACGGATGACCATTCGATCGAATGGTCATTCGATCCATAAGGTGTGATTTCAAAATGTTTCAACTTTTGAAGTTTTTGTTGTAGTATCAATCCAAGTCGTTCGATCGAATGGTCATCCAATCGGATGACCGTTCGGTCGAATGACTTTTCAAGTATAAGTTTCAAAGTTCTGATTTCAAAATAGTTTAAGTTTAAATGTTGAAGGCTATGGAACCAGGTCGTTCGGTCGGATGACCGTTCAATCGGACGACCCTCCGATCGGATGGTCATTCGACTGTGTGATCCTTTTCCTTTTGCAACCTTCGTAACAGAGTTTTCTAAGTTTAGCGGAGACAAGGTGGTGTGTATCAAGACAACGGAAACTCACCAAGGCTCAGCTTGTCTGATCGGATGGGAATCACCCCGTTCAATCGGACGGCTGTTCTTGACTAAGTTTCATGTCTGACCCGTAATCCGGTCATCTTCTCCAGTGGGAATACGTTACCGAGCCGACTCTAGACTAAGGAACAAGTCCTTGACCTGTTTTGGTTCCAGACACCCCCGTTTTGAGTGAAAATTTAAGAAAGTTTGAAAAAAGTAAGAAATTAACCGAAAACATCTGGATCTTGTAAAGATTCAAGGTAAAATACATAGAAATCTCTTAGATTTGAGCTAAAACTTGACGAAAATGACATCACACAACCGATTGTACCAACCGTCATGATGACGTCATCCTCAAGAGCTTGAATCTTAGTGATTTCATGGTGAAAAGTGTGATTTTGATGAAGAAACATGTGAGGAAATGTGTAGAGGTGAAAGTTGTACAAGATTCAAGTTGAAAACTTACAGAAATCACCGGAAAATGAAAGAAAAGTGCCTTAGAAAGGAAAAGTGCGTCATTGGTCGGAGGGAGCTGTCACATCAGTGAAGAATGATGTGACAGCTCCTATTTATAGTGTCAGAGGAGAGAAAGGCAGTGCAGGTAGGCTGGATCGGATGGCTGTTTGGTCGAATGGCCCTCCGATCGGATGGTCATCCAATCGGATGTCCATTCGGACAGTCCAATCCTTTCAGCTACTGTTCCGTCTTTGGTTCGTTTTGCGAGTTAGGTTAAGCGTTGCGTTGCGTGTTATTGGGTAATATCATTACATGACAAGATTATTCAATTAACACAAAAGTTTCCAAGTTTCCAAGTTTACATAAGTGTCAAGTCTCTAGTTTCTCGTTTAACGAAGTCTCATAGTTTCACAAGTCTCAAGAGTCAAGAATCTAGTATCAAGAGTTCGAGCATCAAGTCTCTAATTTTAAGAATCAAGCATCTAATATTAAGTATCGAGTATCAAGAATCAAGTATCAAGAATCTAGTATTAAGAATCAAGTGTCAAGAATCAAGATTCATAGTGTTTAACAAGGATCAAGCATCAAGAGTCGAGTTTCAAAGTATCAAGATTCAAGTTCAAGATTCACAAAGTTTCAAAAATAGCCCTACATAGTTAAATTTCAAAAGTACAGGGACTAAAATTGACAAAAGTAAAAGTTCAAGGACGCAGGGCGTTACAGAAGACCAGGAAGATCTTCAGGGAAGACGTCGGGGAAATCACACACTACTGGGACATTGCTTATGTTCTTTCCCTTGCCCTTTTATTCCACCACGTGGGCCAAGAAGGCAAAGTTCTGTTTACGTAAACACCTGTTCGCTTGAGTCCATGACATCAACTTCAGTCCCCTAGAAGGCCGGTCTCCATAGACGTGTAAAATGTCACTGGACGGAAGAGGTAGGCGAACAAACTTCTCGTGACAAGCAATCTCGGCATGATTCTTACGCAACCAATCCATGCCGATTATGACATCAAAGCTACCCAATTGCATAGGTATTAGATCAATATTAAAGACGTGGTCGTTAAGAGTCAAGGAACAACCACTGAGAATAGAATTAACTAGAATCGATTTACCATCGACAATCTTAACCGAAAACGACTTAGGTAGCTTAGAGCGTGTACAGTTTAACAAAGATTCAAATTCTACGGACACAAAGCTTCTGTCTGCACCAGTATCAAATAGTATCGAAGCGTAAAGATTATTGACGAGAAATGTACCATTCATGACTTCATTGTCGTTCCGAGCCTGATTAGCATTAAGGTTGAATGCTCATCCACGAGCGGCTGGCTATTTCTCCTGGTTTAGCTGAGGGCACTGATTACGAAGATGAGTAGTATCTCCACACTTGAAGCATGCACGAACAGCGTTGACTGGTCTAGGATTCTACTGAGGAGCTGGGGGAGCTGGTAGAGCTGCCTGAACTGGGGCTTACTGAGCTTGGTTGGCCTGAAGACAGTAAGGAGTGGTGTGACCATAGCGGTTGCAATTGGTACACAAATGGCAAGCATAAGTAGCAGGATGGGGAAAATTGCAAGTTGCACACTTAGCATGAGGCCCAGTGTACTGCTTTTTGTTTTCAGGAGCAGGAGGGTTTGGAACAGCAGCAGTAGGAGCAGGCTTAGCAGCAGGGACAATCGCATTGCACCCTGAACCCTGAGACTTTCTCTTCTTGTTTCTGCTGCCACTAGGCTGCTGGGTAACTTGATTTGCTGATTTTTAGGGAGCAGGAGTAGCGAACTGTTTGTCACGGACACGGTTGTTGTTCAAACTAGCTGCAAGACGGTAAACTTCTTCAATAGTCTCTAGCTGAGCTGCTTCAATCGAATCACGCATCGCAGGAGGTAAGCCATTGATGTACTTGGTTATCATGCGCTTAGGATTAGATACCAAGTGAGGAACAATTAAGTTGAGTTGCTTGAAACGGGTAGTATAAGCCAGATTTTCATCACCAGTCTGTTTGAGATGCCAGAACTCTTCTTCAAGCTTCAGCTACTCATGGGGATGGCAGAATTCAAGCATCATCAATTCTCGCACCTCGGACCATAGAAGAGCATAGGCTTTTTCGTTAGAGCGAATGTTTCTCTCATTCGACCACCACTCCAGAGCTCTGCCTTGAAACATTCCTGTTGCACTCCTAGTCTTTAAATGCTCTGGCATTCGCTGTTAATGAAGGTAACCTCGATACTGTCAAACCATTCCAGCATAGCAGTCACCCCATCACTGCCCGTGAAAGGCTTAGGATTGCAAGAGACGAAGTGTTTGTAGCTGAACTTCGTAGGCTTTAGCTTTTCGCCCTTAGATTCCACAGAGGAAGGAGGAGTATTTGATCCTTGGATCTCAGAGACGATCTTTGGCACGATGCGAGCGATCTGATCGGCCATGAATGACATCATCTTTTTCTGAGAGTTCTCCCTGGATCTCTTGAGAGAGTCGGATAGTTTGCGGAAAGACATCTAAAGATCCAAGAAAAGGATCGTATAAGTCCAAATCACAAAGTCTCACAGTATAAAGTTTTACACACGATAACTTAAAGACTCAAGTTTCAGCAAGTTTCACGTAGATTCCAAAAGATTCAACATCCAGAAACCCACGACTTTCGCATGGCACGTTGTATGAAGGTTCGGCGACATGTCAGAAACACTTATATATAGGAAGTACCAGCGACGTATCCACCATGTTTCGGGCACGTCACGTCCGCCTCGTATTCGGTGTCATGTTACGCGTCGCACTTTGCCAACCGTAACAATACACTCCACCATTATCACACACACGTAGATTAATCAAATATTTTCACGCAACTTAACGTTCCACATTCTCACCACAGTCCACAAAACAACGAATTCCACATGGTACGTGTTACGAAAGTTCGGCAACAAGATAGAAACACTTATATATAGGAAGTACCAGCGGCGTATCCACCATGTTTCGATCATGCCACGTCCGTCTCGTCGTCGGTGTCATGTTTCTCCAACTACAACATTAGACTTCATCATCCTCACATAGATCAATCAAGTAGTTTCAACATTTCCACCACAAGCCCGCAAAACTACGAATTTCACATAGCACGTAGTACGAAAGTTCAGTAACATGTCAGAAACACTTATATATAGGAAGTACCAGCGGCGTATCCACCATGTTTCGTCCATGTTACTTCTGTCTCGTCTTTAGGTGCCATGTTATGTATAGTTTTTTGCTACCACAACAACACATAGATTAAACAAGTAGTGTCACGTAGTATCATGTTTCCCATAGTTTAATCAAGATTCCACGTAGTTCACCATTACGAAGAAAGCATCATAAATTTAGTTTGATCCTGAGAGATTATGATTATTGTTTTAAATTGGAGACATGCGTGCGTTTTGTGTAAAAAGTCTCAAACGAACAATGAATCAAGTTTAAAACCACATATAAAAATCGAGATAACGTAAAAGATAGGCTCATAAAACATAGGATTGTTCCGGGTAGAGGAACGTCGACTAACCAAAGTGAATCGAGCCCTTCTCGAATTGAGGCAACGTGCCTTGACTTACTCAGAAAAATACGTCATCGATGTTAGGCCTACGATATTTTTCCTTTTGGTCATTACACATTCCTAATTGATCAGGAATTTCGAGGCTTTGGCGAGACAGAAAAATCAAAGAGTGGGACTAGTTATCAAGGTATGAATTTCACCTTTATCTTGACAACCTCGTACCATAATAGCGTTGGTACTTATCAAAAGATAAGACCTACTAGAATATAGTATGGAAATCTCCTTCAAGGTTTGGATGTCACTCCTGGCTTGAAGGTAAATCTCGTGCAAAACACAAACACTGCATAGCAGCGTTTTTCAAAGTATCTAAGCGTATATTGTGTCAGCCTTAGGAGAGGCATGTAAGTTTTAACAGGAACATGTGCTGCTAGGAAGCAGATACGGTAGAATGCATAAGTCTTAAACAACAGATAAGAGTCAAGATTCCTAGAACTATAGACTAGGGCAAGTATTCCTACTTTTCCTAATTCCCTATAGTTATGGCTCTGATACCAATCTTTCACACCCCAACCGATGGCGGAAACATCGGGGCACGTCACTAAGCGTTCAGATTGCTCATGAGTTTCCATAACGCTAATTGTTGCAGTAGTAATTAATCAAATTTCATAAAATAGATTGTCTAAACATCAAACCACCAAAGGTATCAAATACAAACCATCAAATATTGTTTCAAAGTTTCTAAATTAACTAGGGTGTGTTTCTAGCAGCATCCTAGCAAGTTTCTTGAGTCCAACATCCTATCAGCCTTTAACATGTATTAAAATAATGTCAATACAATAATGTACTGGCGAGTATACAAGTTTGAGTATATAGTAGAATAGTTTAAAAGACTCATATCCATCATGTAAACATATAAAAGTTTCAGCCATGCTAGTTCACGCAGTCCAAGTGATAGCCCAAGTATCCCAATGCGTTTACCACTTTCCCAAGTCTCAAGGAAAGCAAAATAGACTCCTCCTAGCAATACCCCCGAGAATAATGGGGAGGTGCATTACTCCTATAGCGCTACTATTGTTAAGGCGGAACTACACACAACGATTAAACGTTCACATAACATAAAGTATCAAGAATCAAGAATCCAAAAGTATTAAGTTTCAAATTTACAGAGGATAGAGTTTGATTCCAAACAAGTTTCAAGTATCAGGTTTATAGATATAAATACATGTTGTATCCCAAAAGTTTAAAACAAAAAGGGATCGAGTATACTCACAGTGGGTGCTAAGTATCGACACCTACTATTGAATTGAAGGGAGCACTGAGATTAGCATGATTATAGTTTACGGTGTAAGCGTTGAACAGAATAACGAATCGTGCAAAGTGTCGGACTAGTCTTCTGATCGGATGGCCATCCGAACGGATGGTCATCCGGTCGGATGACCTGTATATTAGACGGATCACCATCCGATCAGATGGTCATCCGGACGGATGGCCATTCGATCGAATGGCCATTCAATTCAAATGGTATGTTTCCAAAGTGTTCAAGCTTTTCAAGTTTTCATTGTAGTATAAGTCCAAGTCGTTCGATCGGATGGTCATCCGATCGGATGACCGTTCGGTCGAATGACTCTTCGAGTGTAGGTTTCAAAGTTTAAAGTTCTGATTAAAATAGTTCAAGTGTTGAAGGTTGTGAGGAACATGTCATTCGGTCGGATGACCGTTCGATCGGATAGTCGTCCGATCGGATGGTCATTCTACTGATGTGATCTTGTTCCTTTTGCAACCTTCGTAAAGTTTCTAAGTTTGAGTTTAACTAAGATGATATGGCAACGTATCAAGACAACGGGAACCCACTAAGGTTTAGCTCGTCTGGTCGTGTCACGGCCCCCGACCCGGTTTGACCCGTTTCAGGAGCCGTGGGACAGAAATCCCGTGGTATTTAATTAACAGCGGAAGTTTCTTCAGGATCTTTTTAAAACTGAAATATTTCCCGATTATTTTATTTCACAATTCGGGATAAAACCCGATAATTTACAATCTTGAGATTTCACCAGGAAATCTTTTATTTTACAAAACATGTTTCTTTATTTTTATTCTGAGCCACTTCCTTAAGCTGATAGTGCTTCACGGCACTTTTCCTAGATCACAACAGATCACCTGAAACATGTTTGAAAAAGGTTTTGTCAGCGGAAAATACTGAGTGAATCATTCATTTTGCTAAAATGACTCTTTTGTTATAATTCACAGTATTAAGAGAGATTACAATGTTTATTTCAACCAAATACCCACAATACTTGTCATCGACTCGTTTCGGTGACTGTGGTCATATTACTAATGAGTCCGTTCACCCAATAGTAACGAGTATCATTAATTAGGTTCGCCCACCTAAAGTGATAAAATAACAATATTGTGCACAATACCCCACATACCGGCTGTAATTTGGTGACTACATAAACTTAATCACTGTAATTATAATCTTGAAAATAAACATACTTTTATAAACAGATTTGATAAAAAGAGAATGACTCACATTGCAGATTTAACAGAGCTTAGTTTACTGATTAGCCTTGATAACCTAGTTTAAATAATCAAGCACACAAACTAGGTTAGTAACTTAATACAGCATTTACGATAACTCACGAGATTGAAACCTTCACAACGAATGACAAAGTGCGATACTTAAACATCCATCGATTTAACGACGAATGACAAAGCATAAACCCTAATGTGGGCAGCACTTAAACATCCATTGGATAGTTTAATCGATCGGACATTGAATCGTAGCAGCGATCGAGTTATTACCCTGAATTGTGGCAGCACTTCGTGATCAGTGTGTGTTTTTAGACTATATTTGAAACTGAACGTCGCATCAACGCAAAATTGCATGAAACAGACGATACTATTTATACAAGAAAAATGTCCCCCTCGCGCCACGCGAAAGGTTTCCTTGCGCGCGTCACATGGCGCGAGAGACCCTATTCTACCCTAGGGTTGCTTCGTGTCCCAGTAGCTTGGCTGAGTTGGTTTCGTGTGATTTTAAATTTTTGACAGCAAACTGTGTGGATTTTACCGAGTAGGGTTTACCCCCCTGAGTTTTAGGGGCCCTGATCCTGATTCCGATTGTTCTGAAAATTTTAGGGTTTGTTAAGAATTACTTGGGTTTCTCAATTAGGGTTTCCTATTGGTTAAATTAAAGTAATAAATAGTACTTTTTGATGAGAGTTGTTACATTCTCCCCACCTTTAGAAAAATCTCGTCCTCGAGATTTACCGGAATAAATGAGGATACTTTCGCTTCATTTCTGATTCCAGCTCCCAAGTGTATTCGGCTCCTCTCTTTGAATCCCATTTGACTTTGACTAAAACTAGTCGTTTATGTTTGAGAAACTTGATATTTCGATCCTTAATTTGAAGAGGTTTCTCAACAAATTTCAGCTTTTCGTTTACCTCTATATCTCGAAGAGGTACTACCAGTGATTCATCTGATAAACATTTCTTGAGATTGGATACATGAAATACATCATGTACTCCTGCTAATTCTTCTGGTAGTTGTAAACGATAAGCAACTGATCCTATACGTTGGATCACTGAAAATGGTCCTACGTATCTTGGACTTAGCTTTCCTTTCTTTCCGAATCTGACTACTCCTTTCCAAGGAGAAACTTTTAACAATACTCTGTCTCCAACTTGGAATTCTAACGGCTTGCATCTATTGTCTGCATAACTTTTCTGGCGATCTCGAGCTGTCTTCAGCCTTTCCTTGATTTGAGTAATCTTATCAGTCGTCTCTTGCACTATTTCAGGACCTGATAATTGATTTTCTTCTATTTTTGCCCAATAAACTGGAGTTCTGCACTTTCTTCCATATAGTGCTTCAAATGGGGCGGTTTCAATACTTGAATGATAGCTATTGTTATAGGAGAATTCAATTAATGGTAAATGATCATCCCAACTTCCACCAAAATCTATTACACATGCTCGGAGCATGTCTTCTAGAGTTTGGATTGTCCTTTCACTTTGTCCGTCTGTTTGGGGATGATATGCAGTGCTCAGATTTAGTCGTGTTCCCATAGCTTGCTGGAAACTTTTCCAGAAATGAGAAGTAAAACGACTATCCCTATCCGAAACAATGGAGAGTGGAACTCCATGTAAGGATACAACTTCATCTACATACAATTTTGCCAGTCTTTCCATACTAAAGGTTTCTTTCATAGGTAAAAAATAAGCTGATTTGGTTAATCGATCCACAATTACCCAAATCGCATCATTACCTTTTCTGGTTTTGGGTAACTTAGTAACAAAATCCATTGTTACAAGTTCCCATTTCCATACCGGCATTTCTAATTGCTGTAGTAATCCTGAAGGTTTCTGATGTTCTGCCTTAACTTGTGAACAAGTAAGACATTTAGAAACATATCGTGCTATATCCTTTTTCATTCCTATCCACCAAAAGTTCTTTCTTAAATCTTGGTACATCTTATTGTTTCCTGGGTGCATAGTATACCTAGATTTATGAGCTTCTTCTAAAATCTTAGGTCTTAAGTCTCCCTGCTTAGGTACCCAAATTCTACTTTTGTGGAATCTCCAAATTCCATCTGCTCCTTGTTCTAATTCCTTGATTCGTCCTTTCATTCCTTCAGCATCATCCTTGATTGCTGTAGTTTGAACATTCTTCAATTGTTTCATTAAATCTATTTGTAGATTTAATCTGAGAGCACGAACTCGTCGTTGTTTCTCATAATACTTACGACTTAAGGCATCTGCAACTACATTTGCCTTTCCTTCGTGATACTGAATATCACAGTCATAGTCACTTAGGATTTCCATCCATCTCCTTTGCCTCATATTTAATTCTTTTTGCCCAAATATATACCTTAAACTTTTATGGTCTGTGTAGATAGTAAATTTACTTCCGTAAAGATAATGTCTCCAAATCTTAAGGGCAAAAATTACGGCTCCTAATTCTAAATCATGAGTCGTATAATTTTCTTCGTGCTTTTTCAATTGCCTTGAAGCATATGCAATTACCTTTTTGCGTTGCATGAGCACACATCCATATCCTAGTTTTGAAGCATCACAATATACTTCAAAATTTTCAGTTCCTTCTGGTAAGGCTAAGATTGGTGCATTTGTTAATTTCTGCTTCAATATACTAAAGGCTTCTTCTTGCTTAGGTCCCCATTCAAACTTAATGGCTTTACAGGTTAACTTAGTTAATGGGACGACTATCTTGGAAAAATCCTTAATAAACCGTCTATAATACCCAGCTAAACCTATAAAACTTCTAATTTCCATTGCTGTTTGTGGAACCTTCCATTTGGTAATTGCCTCTATCTTAGCAGGATCTACGTGAATACCTTCGTGATTTACCATGTGTACTAAGAATTGCACTTCTTGCAATCAAAATTCACACTTGGAAAATTTGGCATAAAGCTTTTCTTTTCTTAACAAAGTTAAGAGTGCATGAAGGTGTTCACAATGCTCTGTCTGACTTTTGGAATAAATAAGTATATCGTCTATGAAGACAATTACAAATTTATCCAAATATGGTTTACAGATTCTATTCATCATGTCCATGAATGCAGCAGGTGCATTCGTTAACCCAAAGGGCATGACTGTAAACTCATAATGACCATACCTAGTTCTGAAAGCAGTCTTAGGTATGTCTTCTTCTTGTACCTTCAATTGATGATATCCGGAGCGTAAATCTATCTTAGAAAAATATCTAGCCCCCTGAAGTTGATCAAATAGATCATCAATCCTAGGTAATGGGTATCGATTCTTAATTGTAACCTTATTCAATTCTCTATAATCAATACACATTCTCATTGAACCATCCTTTTTCTTAACAAACAACACAGGTGCTCCCCACGGGGATGAACTAGGTTGTATGAATCCTTTACTTAGTAATTCATCTAATTGCTTTTTCAGTTCTAACATTTCTGTGGGTGCTAACCGATAAGGTGCCTTGGCTATCGGTGTAGTTCCTGGAATTAGATGAATCCTAAATTCTACTTCCCTATCCGGAGGTAATCCCGATAAATCTTCTGGAAATATATCTGGATATTCTGAGACTACAGGAATTTCCTTAAGTTCTTTACCCTTAGTACTAATGATTACCGAAATCATATATACTATTCCTTGTTTTCGTTCATAATTAGCAACTTTCATTACTGATATGAACTTCATAGGCTTACGTGGTTTATCTCCTGTAATCCTAATTACTTCTCCAGTGGGTGATTGAATTTCTATAGAGTTCTGATCACAAAGGATTCGAGCATGGTTGGCTACTAACCAATCCATTCCTAATATAACATCAAATTCAGCTAACTTCATCGGCAATAGTTTTGCAGAGAATTTACGTCCTAAAAGTTCTATGTTTTCTTCTTGCAAAACTTTATCTATTTTAACTGAATTTCCGTCTGCCGTTTCAACTGTAAAAATCTGCCTAATATTGGTTAAAGGTAAACTAAGAGCTTGGCAGAATGAAGTATTTATAAAACTTTGGTTTACACCAGAGTCAAATAATACTTTGGCGTAAATGTTGTGAACTAAGAACGTACCCGCTATCACATCTGGGATGAGTTCTGCTTCTTGAGTGGTCAGCTGAAATGCTCTAGCATTCTTCTTAATATTTCCGCCGGTCGCCTTGGTTTTGTTGTCTGCTGGTTTAACCAATTTAAGACATTCTGTTTTGAAATGTCCTACTTCTCCACAATTATAACAGATTGTGGATTTCTTCCTGCAGTTTTCTTCACGATGTCCTACCATTTTACAAAAATTGCAGGTTACACCACATCTTCCAAAATGTTTCTTTCTGCAATTCCTGCAGAATGGTGGAGTTGAGGGTTGCCCTGTTCCTCTTCTTTTGAAATTGTTATTATTACCCGTACGAAATCCCTGGGTAATTTTCTGAGCCAATTCTTTCTTTCTGTCTTCGTCTCTTGTGCGCACCAGTTCATCGGTTAGGGTATTAGCTAATTCTACCGCATCGTCAATAGTGCGAGGTCTCGCAGCTTTAACGATGTTGCGGATTTCACTAATCAGTCCCCAAATGTAGCGAGAAATGAGTACCGGTTCTGGCGAAGCCAGTGTTGGTACTACTCTAGCATATTCAAAGAATGTCGAAGTATAACCACGACAATCTACACCTATCATCCGATGATTTAGAAACTTATTCGTCATCTATTCCTTTTCATACTCGGGACAAAATTTTCTTTCTACAAAACCCTTGAATTCTTCCCAAGTCATAGCATAAGCTATTATTCTTCCTTTTGATTGTAACACAGTGTTCTACCATTCGAGTGCTCCTTCCTTAAAGAGATTTGATGCATACATGAGCTGATCATCTTTAGCACATTTACTTATTGCAATTACTGCTTCGGTTTTCTCTAACCATCGCAGTGATGCAGTTGCTCCTTCATTGCCTGCAAATTCCGTAGGTTTACAAGCAAGGAATTCTTTGAAAGTGCAACCAGGTGTTGCAGTTTTCATTTTCTTGGGTAATGGAGCTTGATGTGGTTCCCCATTATGATTAACATTATTATTGCCTCCGTTTACACTATTACTGAAGTTATCTTCAGTAATACGTTTACTAGGGACAATTTGTTGCGGTTCGATTGGATTCTTTATAGCAGCAACGAATGCGGGAATAGCATTGGCTATCCCTTGAGCAACAATGTTTTCGATATCTTACCGAGTCATGTATTGATCTCCTGGATGTTACTCAGACTGATTAACCTCATTTACTGGTTCGTTACCAATGTTTGACATCTGATAATAAATTTTATGTAAATAATTAGTATACATATAAATATAATAAAACAGTTTGCACATAATCACATTAACATGTATAATCAAAATTATCAATTTCACAAGTTTCATTTTTATATATTATATTATGCCTCGTACACACGATTATCATACAACGTTTTATTGTTAAGTTATTACACATACTGGTTATTATAATTATTTATTAACACATATTCCTGCAAACTTCCATTATCTGGTTAGCTAATTTCTTAAAAACGACGCTCCCTTTCATCATACTTCCAAGTAACTCTTTCTCCCACATCCCTAATCCGATTTCCTGCATCAATCAACTCTTCGCCCCAGAGGCGAAGTTCAGTAAGATTCTCCGGGCTCATGGTTGGGTATAGTGGAGGTTCTGGGTCAACTTGTGGGAAAAATGTATCAGGGTTGTTTAAAATATTTTGGTATTGCCAATCAGTTGTCCACCATTCATCTAATTCTACTGGTAATGGTTGAGGTTGGACAATAGGATCTGGAATAGCAGGTTCCAGGTTGATTGGGATTGGAGCTTCTAGTGGGTAACTGAAAAGATCTTCTTCAGTAAAGATAAAGTTTGGATTAGCTGCTTCAAGGTTTCCATCGGCAGGTCCGATGAGGTCACTCATTACTAATTGATGATCTATAACTTCCCAAGGAGTCATTTTCTGTTTCCGTCTAGAACTTTCTCCGACCTCTATTTCTGTTTGCTTAAAACTCTTCTCAGCTTCTATCTCTACTTGATTAACATTTTCCTCAATTTCTACCCCTTTTCCTTTGTCTTTTGGTTCTTCAGTTTTGGTAACCTTTCTTGTTGCTGGCTTTTTCCTTCGTACTCTCCTCCAGCCCACAAATCTGCTTCTTTTCTTGGGTTTAGGTTTTACCAGTGGTTTGGATTGAAATTCCATGGGTTCTTCTTTATCAGCGAAGTAACCAGTGAATTCCTTGGAAACTTCTATCTTAACGGGATAGAGGTTAAGATTTTCTAAACCTTCAGATATCTCATTCATGCTGTTTAGCATATATGCAAAATACATACCAAATGTTAAAATAACAAAATTTTTTATAGATAACCCAGAAATATTATTGCATACATAAAACAACTGACAAGTAAATTATACTACGATTTATTGTAACTTATTTATTTACTAAATAAGGTTTCTGGAAATAAAAGTGCTAAAACTTTTGAGTATTTATAGATTTGCATTTTCTGCTACTGTAGCTAGCATGTAAAGATTTGCCCATTTCTCATCTAATTTGTCCTCCCAAGGTGATTTATTGATTAAATCCTGGGTTTCTTGTTTAACTTTCTTCTCTCGGTTTTTCCTTATTTCCTCCTGACTTTTCCTAATAATCAAACTTCTTTTATTAGGAGAAAGTGGTTCCTCGTAATGTGCCTTACGGACAAATATTCCTTCTTCAGGAATTACATAAGGTTTTGTTTGAGATGAACTTCCCTTCTCATTGGATGACCTATCTAGTTTAAGATAGATATTTGACAGCTTTTGTTTACCCATACTGTAATTAACAAATAATCAGTTAATAAAACACATAATCACATAATTGGCAATCAGTAAAATTAAGTATTTCTAAATACTTAATAGGCTTAAATCAGTGGCTCTGATACCACCTTATTTCTGTCACGGCCCCCGACCCGGTTTGACCCGTTTCCGGAACCGCGGGACAGAAATCCCGTGGTATTTAATTAACAGCGGAAGTTTCTTCAGGATCTTTTTAAAACTGAAATATTTCCCGATTATTTTATTTCACAATTCGGGATAAAACCCGATAATTTACAATCTTGAGATTTCGCCAGGAAATCTTTTATTTTACAAAACATGTTTCTTTATTTTTATTCTGAGCCACTTCCTTAAGCTGATAGTGCTTCACGGCACTTTTCCTGGATCACAACAGATCACCTGAAACATGTTTGAAAAAGGTTTTGTCAGCGGGAAATACTGAGTGAATCATTCATTTTGCTAAAATGACTCTTTTGTTATAATTCACAGTATTAAGAGAGATTACAATGTTTATTTCAACCAAATACCCACAGTACTTGTCATCGACTCGTTTCGGTGACTGTGGTCATATTACTAATGAGTCCGTTCACCCAATAGTAACGAGTATCATTAATTAGGTTCGCCCACCTAAAGTGATAAAATAACAATATTGTGCACAATACCCCACATACCGGCTGTAATTTGGTGACTACATAAACTTAATCACTGTAATTATAATCTTGAAAATAAACGTACTTTTATAAACAAATTTGATAAAAAGAGAATGACTCACATTGCAGATTTAACAGAGCTTAGTTTACTGATTAGCCTTGATAACCTAGTTTAAATAATCAAGCACACAAACTAGGTTAGTAACTTATTACAACATTTACGATAACTGACGAGATTGAAACCTTCACAACGAATGACAAAGTGCGATACTTAAACATCCATCGATTTAACGACGAATGACAAAGCATAAACCCTAATGTGGGCAGCACTTAAACATCCATTGGATAGTTTAATCGATCGGACATTGAATCGTAGCAGCGATCGAGTTATTACCCTGAATTGTGGCAGCACTTCGTGATCAGTGTGTGTTTTTAGACTATTTCTATAATAACTCGGAGTATAATTTGAAACTGAATGTCGCATCAACGCAAAATTGCATGAAACAGACGATACTATTTATACAAGAAAAATGTCCCCCTCGCGCCACGCGAAAGGTTTCCTTGCGCGCGTCGCGTGGCGCGAGAGACCCTATTCTACCCTAGGGTTGCTTCGTGTCCCAGTAGCTTGGCTGAGTTGGTTTCGTGTGATTTTAAATTTTTGACAGCAAACTGTGTGGATTTTACTGAGTAGGGTTTACCCCCCTGAGTTTAGGGGCCCTGATCCTGATTCCGATTGTTCTGAAAATTTTAGGGTTTGTTCAGAATTACTTGGGTTTCTCAATTAGGGTTTCCTATTGGTTAAATTAAAGTAATAAATAGTACTTTTTGATGAGAGTTGTTACAGGTCGGATGGGAGTCACCTCATTCGATTGGACGACTGTTCTTGGCTGGGTTTCATGTCTGACCCGTAATCTGATCATCTTCTTCGGTGGGAATCTATTATCGAGTCGACTCCAGACTAAGGAACGAGTCCTAAGCCTGTTTTGGGTCCAGATTCCACTGATCTTAGTGAAAGTTTAAGTAAGTTTGAAGAAAATGTGTAATCAACTGAAAAACCTTGGATTTAGTAAAGATCTGCGGTAAAACAGGTGGAAATCTCTTAGATCTGGACCAAATCTTGAAGGGATGACATCACACATCAGATTGTACAACCTGCCATGATGACGTCACCCTCAAGAGTCCGGATCTTGGTGATTTCATTTTGAAAAGTGTGATTTTGATGAAGAATCATGTGAGGAAATGTGTACAGATGAAGGTTGTACAAGAATCAGGTGAAAAACTTACAAGAATCGCCGGTAAAATGGAAGAAAAGTGCCTTAGAACGAGTGTGCTTGCGTCTGGTAGGAGGGGACTGTCACATCAGTGAAGAATGATGTGACAGCTCCTATTTATAGTGCAAGGGGGAAAAAAGGCGGTGCAAGTGTGCTTGGTCGGATGGTCATTCGGTCGAACGGCCACCCGATCGGATGGTCATCCGATCGGATGTCCATTCGGACAGTCCAATCCGTTCAGCTACTTTTCCGTCTTCGGTTCGTTTTGCGAGTTAAATTGAGTGGTGTGTTGCGTATTATTGTGTAGTATTATTATATGACAAAATGATCTAATTAACACAAAAGTTTCCAAGTTTACATAAGTGTCAAGCTTCAAGCCTCATGCTTAACAAAGTCTCATAGTTTCACAAGTCTCAAGAGTCAAGAATCAAGTATCAAGAGTCAAGCATCAAGTCTCTAGTTTTAAGAATTAAGTATCAAGAATCTAGTATTAAGAATCAAGCATCGAGAATCAAGTTTCAAGCATCATAAGAGTCTACATTCAAAGTTTCAAGATTCAAGTATCAAAGAGTCAAGTCTCACATAGTATAAGGACTAAAATTGACAAAAGGTAAAAGTTCAGGGACGCAGGGCGTTACATGTGGCACCCTAGGTATGTCTTTTATTAGGTAGGATAGATGTAAATGAAACAACCAAATTGCCTTGAAGTTGTGGCCTCCACCACAAACCAAATAACCTTGAAGCTGGTGCCAACCACGCCCCCTCCCTTTTTTAATGGCAAATTTGGATCACTGGCGGACCATTGGAGTATTATGGTGTAACGACTGCGTCCCTAGACTTTTAGCTATTGTCAATTTTAGTCCCTAAGCTATGTGATACTTGACACTTTTGATACTTGTGATGCTTAAATCTAGATTCTTGATTCTTAATTCTTAATACTATGATGCTTGATTCTTGATTCTAGAAACTTGATTCTTGATATTTAACACCATGAGACTTGATTCTTGATACTTGATTCTTGATACTTGATGCTAGATACTTGATACTTGGAAACTAGATTCTTGATTCTTGATACTTGATACTTTGGTTCTTGACTCTTGAGAATCGTGCAACTTGAGACTTGGTTGAACGAGAGACTGGAGACTTGTCACTGGCGGAGACTATGAAACTTGGAAACTTTGGTGTTAATAATATAAACTAGTTATGTGATACTATTACCCAATAATACGCAACGCAACGCTTAATCTAACTTGCAAAATGAAACGAAGACGGGAACGCGGAAAGGATGGGATTGACCGAATGGCAATCCGATCGGATGACCATCCGATCGGAGGGCCATTCGATCGAACTGCCATCCGATCCGCTGCACACCGCCTTTATCTCCCCCTTGCACTATAAATAGGAGCTGCCACATCACTTCTCACTGATGTGACAGCCTCCTTCAAACCAGACGCACGCACTCCCTCTTTTCTTCCATTTCTCGATGATTTTGGAACGTTTTACACTAGATTCTTACACATCTTCGATCACTACATCATTCTCTACGAGATTCTCCTCTGAAATCTCACTTTTCACCGTGAAATCTCTGAGATTTGACGTCATCATGGTTGTTTGTACAAACAAGTTGAGTGATGTCATTCCTGTCAAGATCTAGCTCAGATCTAAGGAATTTCATGCGTTTTACACCGAATCTTTACTAAATTTAAACTCTTCAGCTAAAACTTATGGTTATCTTCATCTTTTCTTAAACTTTTACTTAGAACGGTGGAATCCGGACCCAAACGGACTGTAGACTTGATGATTAGTATGAAGTTAATTTGGAAATGGATTGTTGCCAGAGAAGATGACCGGTGTATGGATTCCGACATAAACACCATCAAGAACAGGCACCTGATCGGACGGGGTGATTCCCATCCGAACAGACCGGATGGGCATTGATGTGTTTACTGTTGTCTCAAGACGTACCGTGTCGTCACTGTTAAACCAGAAACTTAGAAACTTTACAAAAGTGTGAACGAGACAAGGCCTCCCAATCGAATGGAAATCCGATCGAACTGCCGTCCGAGCGAACGACCATCCGATCGGGGTGGTATATGTATCTTGACCCTTAAACACTTAGAATCTTTTGGAAACTTTAGGAACAAGGTCACAATGATCGAATGGCAATCCGATCGGACTGCCATTCGATCGAACTGCCATCCGATCAAAGTAACGTGTGCCTCTTAACCTTTCAACACTTAGAAACTTTTTCAGAAACTTGAAACTTTGGAAACCTCAATGATCGAATGGCAATCCGATCGGATGACCATCCGATCGGAGTGACCAGAGTTGAACTTTTGGAAGTCTGACACTTGGATCGAATGACCATTCGATCGAATGGCCATCCGTACGGATGACCATCCGATCGGATGGCAGTCCGTCCCCACTCTCAATAGTCACCTCAATCGAATGGCAATCCGATCAGACTGCCATCCGATCGAACAGCCATCCGATCAAGATGACTGATCCGACACTTTGCTTGAATCTCGCTATTCTGCTCGACACTTATCTGTTGTAATCTAATCAGGCTAAACCTAAAAGAGATCCCTTTGATCCAATAATAGTTAATCTGTTAAGCAATCACTGTGAGTATACTCGATCCCTTTTTGTTTTAAACTTTGGGATGCAACATGTATTCTATGAAACTTGATACTTTTGAATCTAAACTCTATCCAATGTGTATGTGAAACTTGTGATTCTTGATTCTTTGTGCTATGTGGACGTTTAATCCAGAGTGTGTAGTTCCGCCTTAACAATAGTAGCGCTATAGGAAGATGCACCTCCCCATTATTCTCGGGGGTATTGTTAAGAGGATTCTAGTTTTCCTTGAGTCTTGGGAAAACACCAAAGCATCAGGACACTTGGGCTATCACTTGGACTGCGAACACTAGCATGGCTGAAACTATTTTGTCATCATTTACATTACGGATATGAGTCTTTTGAATCTATTATGCTATATACTCAAACTTGTATACTCGCCGGTACATTTTTGTACTGACTCTATTTTAATACATGTTGCAGGCTGAAGGATGCTAGGATTCTTGAAAACAAGCTAGGATGGAGCTAGAAACTACACTTAGCTAATCTAGAAACTTTGAAACTATGTGGATATTTTGACAATATGTGATTGTGGAATTATGTTGTTTAGACAAATTTTGCATGAATCAATTTAATTACTAATGAAACTATTAGTGTTATGGAAACTCATGAGCAATCTGAACACTTAGTGCCGCACCCCGATGTTTTCGCCATCGGTTGGTGTGTGACATATGGTGCTACCAACGGAACCACTCGATCATATTCATCTCCAGTAGACAATAAGGCCTATACACCAATTCAGAAGGAAACCAAATAAATCTGTGAAAAACCCCCCTATTAGGAATCGAATCCACAACCTAATGGTCCCAAAACCTTATCCCACCTCGAAATCTCACTAGGTAACACCCCTTTCAGTGTTTGTTTTTCTTTATTAACAACTAGGTTAGAACCCCGTGTAATACACGGGTTAAATAAATGTAATTTTATATACCAAATAAAAAAATATCTTTAAAAATCGCATTTATTACATAGGTTGAATAAATGTAATTTTATATGTCAAATAATAAAAAAGTTATATCTTTAAGAACCCCGTGTATTGTACGGGTTGAGTAAATTTAATTTTATATATTAAATAATGAAAAAAGTTACATTTTTAAGAACGTCATGTATTGTATAGGCAATAAAAAGTTATATCTTGTTATATCTTTATAAACCCAGTGTGTTATAAAACCTTTAGACTAAACCACAGGGACTAAAATGACATTTAACTCTTTACATTATATTAGTTTATATTTAGTGTATGTCTTTTCTTAATTTCAAGATAAATATTTTAAAATATAATAAATATTTCAAAAGATTATATTATCTCCTATACGAATTGTTTAAATGTATATTAAATTTAATTTTATAATTATCTTTTAATTATTATTAATTATCTAGAATTATATAGGAGATAAAGATGAGAAAACTAAAAAATAGATGGCTCCAATGAATGACATGTGTCTACTCATTGGTTTCTTTTATTATATAGTACTAGCGGTAAGACCCGTGTGCAAACACGGGTTGTTTCTTAGAAAACCATTCATAACAAATATAAATGATGAATATGGTTATATTTATATAGACTTATAAATAAATAAGTCAGTCGGTAAATACTTAAAGTTTAGAGTATAAAAAATACAAAAATATACAATTTATTAATCTTTTGTAAACGAAATAACATTTGCATTCAAACATGTTCCTTCAACCTCCACAAAACACTATTTTAACCCAACAGTGGTTTTAAACCACCGTTTTAACCCAACAGCAGTTTCAACCATAGTTTTCTCCTCAACAAATACATTTAACCCAACCGTGGTTTCAAACATCTGTTTTCATCCATCTGTTGACCAAAGTCAACAGATGTACCAACTACTGTTTTATTTTCAAACATCTGTTCACAACAACAGAGCTTAAACCTAAATATTCATTTAATTAATTTAAATAACAAACATCGTTAATAATTTTAACACAACTAATTATATAAAATATGAAAGTGTCAAACAGAGGTAAGTATATAATAAACAAACTTCAAAACAGCACACAACATTCAATAAAATACAGCATAATAATTTCTAATCAATGGGCGAAACAGTAGTCTCGATAAATAAAGCTCTTTTCGGATCACTGTAGTTGTCAACATGTTGGAGGTATTTCAAAACTTCATTGCTCAAATCAAATTCAACCATATCTCCCCAACTTCAACTTCAACCTTAAATACTTAAAGTTTAGAGTATAAAAAAATACAAAAATATACAATTTATTAATCTTTTGTAAACAAAATATCATTTGCATTGAAGCATGTTCCTTCTCCAAAAAAACAATATTTTAACCTAACAGTCGTTTCAATCCCCTTCAACCTCCACAAAACACTATTTTAACCTAACAGTGGTTTTAAACCACCGTTTTAACCAAACAGCGGTTTCAACCACAGTTTTCTCCACAACACTCTGCTTTATCCCAACAGTAGTTCCAAACATATGTTTTCATCCATCTGTTGACCAAAGTCAACAGATGTATCAACCACTGTTTTATTTTCAAACATCTCTTCACAATAACAGAGCTTTGATAATTTAAATAGACCTTTGCCAATATTACAAGCTTTTACACTCTCTAACCTAAATATTCATTTAGTTAATTTAAATAACAAACATGGTTAATAATTTTAACACAACTAATTATATAAAAACTAGAAGTGTCAAACAGAGGTAGCTATATAATAAACAAAGTTCAAAACAACAAACAACATTCAACAAAATACAACATACTAATTCCTAATCAATGGGCGAAACAGCATACAAAGTTCATACATTTGTTGACCAAAGTCAACAGATGTATCAACCACTGTTTTATTTTCAAACATCTGTTCACAATAACAGAGCTTTGATCATTTAAACAAACCTTTGTCAATATTACAAGCTTTTACACTCTCAAACCTAAATATTCATTTAGTTAATTTAAATAACAAACATGGTTAATAATTTTAACACAACTAATTATATAAAAACTACAAGTGTCAAACAGAGGTAACTACATAACAAACAAAGTTCAAAACAGCAAACAACATTCAATAAAATACAGCATACTAATTCCTAATCAATGGGCGAAACATCATACAAAGTTCATCCATCTGTTGACCAAAGTCAACAGATGTATGAACCACTATTTTATTTTCAAACATCTGTTCACAATAACAGAGCTTTGATTATTTAAACAGACCTTTGCCAATATTACAAGCTTTTACACTCTCAAACCTAAATATTCATTTAGTTAATTTAAATAACAAACATGGTTACTAATTTTAACACAACTAATTATATAAAAACTATAAGTGTCAAACAGATGTAACTATATAATAAATAAAGTTCAAAATAGCAAATAGCAAACATCATTCAATAAAATACAACATACTAATTCCTAATCAATGGGCGAAACAGTAGTCTCGATAAGTAAAGCTCCTTTCGGACCATTGTAGTTGTCAACATGTTGGAGGTATTTCAGAAGTTCGTTGCTCAGATCAACTTCAACCATATCCCCCCCAGATGCTTGTTATCAGCCACTTGTTGTTTTCAATTATATTAGTCATTCGGCGCCTATCTACATAATCAAGTACACGAGGATTATTGAAAGCAAACACCTTCATCCAGCCTTCTTCTTCATATCTGAGCAAATCAGCAGTTAGCTCAGCAGACTTTCCAATAACAATCAAATGCAGCCTCTTTGCGATGGTCAAAAAATGCCCTTGGCAAGGATTGACTACAATACTCTCTGGAAAACGAAGCATTCTGAAAGTCTCACTCAGAACATCAAAAGCAACGATGTTCCTCTCACCTAATGGATACCAATAATTTGAAACTATGAAATATATGGTTTTATCAGCATAAACTCCTGTAGACCATGAATAACCACTTGAACCATAATTATTTATGCTACCGAAATTTATTGTTCTTCATGACTCACGACGTCGTGAGTAAACACGAGCAGTAGCTACATTACGGTAACATCTGATGTTCAGCACTTTCAGATCATTGAATTGATCAAAATAAATTCTACCAGTATCAGAGTTTCGATCATGATTGTAATTTAAGTAGTCATCAGACAAAACCTTATAGCGCCTGGTAGTTGGATTCCAAAGAATCAGTTCACAGCAAATCCCTTCGTTGCAAACTAACAACAATCCATTAAATGACGATAGAATACGTAAGAAGCTAGGGTGGACATTGTTAGGAAAACTTAAGGTTTTGCTTCTAACAACATTCAAATTACCAGGAACTACGTCGTCAACGACAATTGACGTGTCTTTAAAGGAGAGTAGTTTCTTTTGTAGTGAATCTCCACTTCGGAAAGCATGCATCATCTGAAATCCATGACTTGACAGTTCCCTATAAAAATTCTTCGAAAGACATTTCAAACGACCAATATCTTCTGCAGACATCCTTGTGAAAATTTCGTCAACAATCACTTGAAACCCAATGTTTTCCATTTTGCAGTGAACCAATGCGTCTTTGAAAGTAAAAGAAATTGTAATGATATTGATAAACAAAAAACTTTTGAAGATGATTGAGTAGATGGATGAAAACGGTAATGATGAAAACCTCTGCCCAATGTATTTTATATACCCAATGAAGGCGGTTATGACTAAATACATCGTCAGACGAAAGAATATGATGCGACACTCGTTAGGCTTTTAATGCATTTCCATGGGAAAAGTATAAAATTAAACACGTTATTATAATTACAATTAACCTCTTCAATTACCATAAGACGCCTTTAACATAAGACAGAACTGAGTGAGTGACGTGCATTAATTGCAAACTACATATCCCCAGACATTTTGAATTTGAAATTACCGACAATTTCAAAACATCTGCTAAGGTATATGTTTGCCAAAGGAAACATCTGCTAAGTTATACTTTCTTGGCGATGGGCAGTGGTTTGCCCTCTTGAATGTGGGCCAGACCTTTGACATTTGAATATAGAGCAGTGGTTTGAAATTAAATGTATTTTAACTCAGATAAAAAATCGCTTCATTTGCAATCATCATTTAGTCATAACTCAGATAAAAAATCTATTCATTTAAAGACCAGCAATACTATACATACATATTAAACAAATGCTTCTGCAACTCCAGCAGACAAAGATATTGCGAACATCTGTTAGCCAACAACAGATATTGCCAACAGTAGCAAGTCAAACAGCCGTTAGATTAGCAGAAGATCACCACTAAACAAATGTTCTCTTTGGGCAGACTTTACCTTTGACAGAGAGTTGAAGTAACAGATGCATCACTATTTACAATTGAGAGGAGGAAATTCTTCGAAAAACTCTATTAGGCAACAACAGATGTTGGTAACAGTAGCAAGTCAAACAGCCGTTAGATCAGCAGATGATGGATGATGATTTAGAGCAGATGTTCTCTTTTGGCAAACTTTAACTTTGACAGATCTATACACTAACAGAAATTGATACAACATCAACATAATCTAATTAAACTCAGAGACAATTTCACTTCTACATCAAAAGTACCGATCTGCAATAATTAGATGATATTAAAAATTACATAATAATACTTATTCAGCTTAAAATTAGTAAAAATAAAATGCTCCACAAACATTATGAAGATTAAAAGATCAACAATTACATCGAGTACTGAACAACGAAACTTTAAAATCTAACAACAACACCAAGAAATTTACGAATCTAACAGCAAAAATTTAGTGCTTTTAGCTTAAACTCTATCGAGTACCGAACTTCTCAATGTATATCTTCGACAATCGCCATGAACTCCATGAAAGTACTGAATGCATCACCATCAGGTTTCTGGAAACCTGGTCTCTCGTGAACAGACCAAGATGCAGTACATGAAAACACTTCTTCAGCTGTTGAAGAGTAGCCATATCCTCATATACTTAATCCTTAACTTGCTTCATAAAGAGCTGCTTTAAACCAAACTTTATGCTTCTTTTAATACAAAAAAGGCAGGAATGAACATTGCTCTAGTAAGATAAAATCTTATCTTACAGCAGTAGCAGATCCTTTCTTGCGTTTAGTAGGAACTACTGTGGGTTCTACATCATCATCATCTGCCCAAAGTCATATATAATAATCATTTAGTCATAAGCAAAAAATATTTTAAATGTACATTTAATAATCTTTCTTTGTTTTTAATTTAACTTTATGCTTCTTTTAATACAAACCTATAATAACCCGCAGATGATTGTATGAATTTCAAACAACTGTGATTAGACTGAAATATAAAGCGAGAATTAGAGTATATCACTTCAAAATTAAAAATTCAAAATTAGAGTAGCAAAAAACACATACTTTAAACGATGTTGGAACAATGATGCTGGAAACAACCGTAGAACAATCATCATCATCATCATCTGCTCAGATCATTCACAATCATCATTTAGTCATAACTCAGATAAAAAAACTTTAGTAAAAATAGAAAACAAACATAATTATATATATCACATTACCATCATCAAGGCAAACCACATATCCCCAAAATTTGTTCTGAAAGTGGGTCAAAGAGAGCTTCCGTTTTCTCTTATCCTTTATGAACAAATGTCGAGTATTGAGAAGAAGGGATTTGAGGGAGAGATACATTAGAAATGTGGTTTGAAAATACAAAAGAAGAGAACACGAGAATGTAAATATGAAGAGTGAAATGAGAATATAAATCAGTTTATATAAGAAGATGATTGATAGAAGTGAGTGAGTGACATGCATTAATTGAAAATTACATATCCCTATGCATTTTGAATTTCAAATTACCCGCAATTTCAAAACATCTGTTAACGTATACGTTTGCCAAAGGAACCATCTGCTACTTTCTTGTAAATGGGCAGTGCTTTGCCCTTTGGAATGTGGGTCAGACCTTTAACATTTGAATACACAAGGCAGTGTTTTGAAATTAAATTAAATGTATTTTAAAGTGATTTATATATTCAGGTTTATGATGTAAAAATGACATAAGAAAAGTCTTGTTGGACAGCCTATATGGCTGACACATCAGCTTTTCTTATGTCATTAAGATTACGATTCAACCCTAATATCCCTCGGTTAAAAGTTATGGCCACGGCAATTAATTTTTAATTAATTTAGAGCAAATTTTTTTTTAGTAAAACATGAATGAGATGTTAGGACCCGTGCGGTTTTTCATTGTTTTTCAATCCTTGACGTGAAGCTTTAAGTTGAAGTTGAAGTTTTTGTTTAATTAAAAGAACATATTAAACTATACTAATTAGAAAGGTTAAAACCCAATTAGAAGGGTTAAATTAGGATTGTATTTGAATTCGCTATTCAAACTTGAAGATCTACTACAATTCGATGACATATTTTCAGAAAAAAAGAGCCAAAATTTGATGATTAAAAACATGAGTGATATATGTTTATCTTATAACAAATTTGATGGCATCACGTATGGTTCAACTAAATGCACTCTTCTCTTTTACTTGTTATACTTCTTCATTCTATATGTATGGTGTTACACATAGGGGTGTTCAAGATCGGATAATCCGGTTTTCGGATATCCGAAATTTCGGATAGTGAAATATTGACATCCGAACCCGAATCCAAAATTTCGGATAGGATATCCGATTTTCGGATATCCGAAATTTCGGATTCGGGTTCGGATATCTAATCGGATATCCGAATATCCGAATATCCAATTTTTTATTTAATTTTTATTTTTTTATTATTTTTTAATATTTGGAACCAGATTTTTCGGATAGTTTCGGATATCCGAATATAAATTTCGGATATTTTTTCGGATATTTCGGATATTTTTTAGATACTTCGGATATTTTTCGGATATTTCAGATATTTTTTCGGATATTTCGGATATTTTTCGGATACTTAGGATATTTTTCGGATATTTTCGGATATTCGGATATCCGAAAAAAATAAAAATTAAATTTTCGGATATTTTCGGATAATCCGATTATCCGAAAATTCTCAAAATCACTATCCGAATCCGAATTTTTGGATTATCCGATTTTCGGATATCCGAAAATTCGGATATTTTGGATATTTTGGATTCGGTTTCGGATTCGGATTTTTTTGAACACCCCTAGTTACACATTTATTTTCCAAACGAATTACATTTTATATGTTTTTTTTTTAACGGTGACTTTCTTTTTGAGTGAACGGTGACATTTTATATGTTTAACTAAGCAATTATCTCATCTAATTTATAAATTCTACACGCAAAAAGAAACTATATTTGATATTACTTATGATTAATAGCTTTTATTATTTATTTATTTTTTGAACGGCAAATCACTTTATATATATATATAAAGAGCCAACTAGAACCTGGGAAACAAAACAGGAAAAAACAAAAAACGACAGAAACATAAAGACAATTACATCAGCCCGACGGAATCAAGAATCAACCAATTCCATCCGGATCCCAAACCAACACCGAACCCCCATTGATATTGATTGGGATAAAATTCATTGATCCCGGTTAATCTCCATCTCCCTCCAACTCCTGATTAAGATCAGGTTTTACTAAATCTCATATAACTTTTGACCCATCTGAGTATTTATGTATACCTGATTTGATGTTACTTAATTATAAGTATACATAAAAATGTACTTTTCTATAAAGAAATTCTTTTGATCCATAATCATCGTTTTCATTTCATTTTGGAAGATTAATTTGAATTTCTCTTTTCGGAAAATTAGTTTGAATTTCTTTTTGTTTACCATAATCATATCGTTTTCTTTTATGTATAAATGATGCTTTATCCAACGTGTTGGTTTTCTGATCAAACTGGTATCTATAACCCACACTTTGCGGCGGGGCCGTTAAGTAAACAAATAGTAAACGTAAAAATGATGTATCACACATTTTAACTTGCACGTTACGACGTGTAAACTTGTAAAAATTAGACCGAAAAAGTAAAATATAGAAAAAATAACTAAGTCGGCTTAGGACTTCTGAGTTTTGATGGAGTCGTTAAACCATAAGAAAATAGACATAATAACGTTGAGTCACACGCACGCATTGCAGTGTTTTAACTCACAAAATCTAGAACGAATTGTAACACGACAAATTTGTAAAAGCTGTAAAATATAATGGAACAAAGTTGAAAGTGGAAAAGTGTTGGGTTAAAATAGAAAATGTTTGTGATAAATATGTAACAGAAGAAAACTATAGAGTTAAAATTGTAAAATATAAAAACTATGGGGGTTATGTAAAAAATAAAAAAGGTTAAAAGTATAAAAGATAAAAATTAAAAGAGTTAAAAGAAAAGAAATAATGTTTTTATGAGAGATGATTTTTTTTTGTAAATTACAGAGGGTAAATGTAATCATTACTAGCTATTTAAGATGTTACTTTATTTATTAATTGTAAATTGTAAATGTAAATTATAATTCATTGTCTTCTTTTATTTATTAGATCCTTGTAGTGGGGCGTTTTGTGCCTGGGTTTTTGCCCCATAGCGTTCAATGGCGCTTGGAACACCACGACGAGGGGCTTTATAAGTCTAAAAAATAAGAAGCGTCATCTCCTTTGCGGCGCTATGGAGGTTGTTTTAAAAAATGGACCAATAAAAAAATAGTTAGTGTTTTTTAATTAATTAATAAAAATAAAAATTAATAATTAGGTAATGATTGGTAGGGGCTTTATGACTACGGGCTCTAGTGATATAACGCCCCATAAAGCCCCTGTGTGACGTGACACGACACGACGCGTGTCGCATAACGCCCACAAAGGGGCTTTAGACCGTGGGGTATGGTGAGGCGGGGGTTTGGGGCATGGGTTGACACGTGGCTTGGGGGGGCTTCGTTAGGCTGACCCACATTGAAGACGGTATGGTGGGGCGGGGGTTTGGGGCGTGGCCAGCCCAAACGGGTGTTTTTTATATTTTTTAAAACAAAAAATTTAAAATTTTAATGTTTTTTAAATAAAGAAAATTACATAAAAAAATTCCTAACGCTTATATTTTTTCTTTATCTCTTCTCTCGTCTCCAACATTAGTTCCAACTCTTCACCCTCTAGGTGATCAATGGGCTGGGCTAGAAATTTCATATCATCTCGTCTTTGTTTCAGGGCATCCCTAGCTTCTTTGCTTTTTCGAATTTCGGCCCTTTGTTGTTGGAATACGTTGAATGTATCTAACTTGCATGCAATGTCATCCAACTGATCGCTGTATACTCCCCTACGCGAGCCCGAACTCCCAACTGAAGGCGATGCCGTACCCGATCTTGATTTTTGAGCGCGCCTTTTTGCGACATCTCTTCCGTATTCAGGCCGGTTTGGCGAATCATCTAACAAGTCCTCCAACTCTTGATCTCGTGCATCCGATTGGGGTTGGGACGAGGGTGTCCTTGACCTTTTGGAAGACGTGTTAGTTTCGCTACCACTGGGGATATTCGCCCACTTTGGATGAAACTTACAAATCTCCCAACAATGCATGAAACGGAAGTCGCTCCCCACATTTGTTTTGAATGTAGCCAATGCATTTATCACAAAGTCGGCTTCGGGTTCACCACTTTTTGGGTTTTGCTTCGCTTTATTTAAAAAAGCACTAAATTTGGTAAGTTGACCGCTTATCTCGGTCCACTTCGAGGATAAGCTATCGTTTTCACGATAAACCTCCCTTTCCATTTCTTCATGGAATGCTTTACTAATCGCTTCCCACAAATGGCTTCTATGTTAAGAATTTCCTATTTTAATCAAAACAAAATTTAATATATTAGAAAGTTATATAAAAAAAACATAAATATTAAGGGCTACAAAATATTTAAAAATACCTAAAGTTGGATGTAGAGATTGTTGAAGCCAAGCCCTCGCCAATGCAAGTTCTTCATTAACGACCCATCTTTGTTGTTTTCGTTTGGCGGTTTCAAGTACTTTCTCCGCCTCGGTTTTTTTCTTGTGACTTCTCTTTGTTGGGTTTGGTTGCGGAAGGACCATCGTTGGGTGGTTGAGTTTCAGGGACGGTTTCGGTTTGGGAAAGGTTGATGGAGGTTGGTGAAAGGTTGATGGGCGTTTGTGGAATCGGGCTAGGTATAGAATCGTCGGTATGTCGAAAGTTAGTAAACAAACGATTCCCGGGATACGATGCATAACCCGCCATATCGGGCATAGAGGAGTGTATTAAAAATGGACGAGGCATTGGACGATTGGGTGGTGGGCTAGGATTTTCTTGGAATGCCCACGGGTTGTTCGGGTCATAACCACGATTATGAGGATGCATTTTTCATTTTGTAGAACGAGAATATAGATGATTATAGAAGATGTGGAGTGTATTGTGGTTGAATGTGGTAAAAAAAGGAATAGAAGTGAGAGTTTTATAGTGAAAAAATAATTTTTTTTAACATAGCCGTTGGCCAACGGTTAGCCCAACGACTAGTTTGGTTTGGCCAACGAGAACCCGCCATGTCATACTGATAGACCCGCCCCACGCCCGGCTTTAAACTCCCGCCCCTTGGGCCACGCCGAAACCCAATCCCACCCTGGATGGTGGCTTGGGCGTTTTTAGCCCACCCATGTGTCACACCCCAACCGATGGCGGAATCATCGGGGCGTGGCACTGAGCGAAACAGATTGTCCAGAAGTTTCCATAACAACTATCATTACCATTTAATTAAAGCAATACGTCCCATACCGTATCATAAATAGTCAAACAAGTTATTACAGACAACATCAAAACAAATATTCTGTTCCGACAACTCATATTTAAATAAGTAGCAATTGTTTATCTGCTTCTAGAGACCCCTAATAAGTTATCTACAGACAACTATTTGTTGGGCTCTAAAGCTTTATTCTAGCTTCCATTCCCTACCACATATGCATCCTAAGCACCTGTCACATACGTTAAAATAAAGTCAATACATAAAATGTAAAGGTGAGCATACAAGTTTGATAATAGCCTATAGAGTTCGAATTCGTTTACGCATAACCAGCACGTACACATAGTGAAATGAAGCACGTTAGTTATCGACATAGATCCATCGATACCAATGACTGCGGGTTGACTGCCCGAGGCAGTTCGCAATACATGATTACCACCGTAATCCATGCAAGTAAAAGATCCTTAACAACCCCCGTGTGAACGGGTGCTGAGTCCAAACTATAGTACTATCGTTGCTAAGGCAGGTAGACAGCATTCCATGTGTAAACATAACAAACAAGCATTCATAAGCCACGTATAACATGCATTAATGGTTTAGCGTTAAAATAGCTTGAGTAGTGTGATAGTTGTAGTTTGAATAGTCGTAACGTATGTAACACCCAAAAGTGCTAAAGCAAAAAGGGTTCGAGTATACTCACAGCGATTGTGGATTGAAGGGAGCGCTTTACAGCGAGTACGGTTAGCCTGAATAGATTCGATAACGTAACGATAAGTGGCACGTAAAACAATACAAAGTGAGAGTGGTTAGGATGGCTGATCGTGCGGATCAGCTATCCGTGAGAGGGAGTCATCCGTGCGCATGAACTATCCGTGCGGATGGTGGTGCGTGCGGATGGTGATCCATCCGGATAAGATATCCGTGCGTACGAGCTGTCCGTGCGGATGGTAATCCGTGCGTATTAGTTGTGCGTGCGGATGACTTATCCGTACGGACAAGTTGTTTGTGTGGATAAACGTTCAAGTGGATTGTTTCTTCCTAAGTGTGTGTTTGTGTATGATGGCTTGTGCTTTGGAGTTTTCGTTGTAGCATTTAGAAAACACATAAGTGTTTCTACCTTTCAAGCCGGTCGCGCGGACGACAGTCCGTGCGTATGGTAGTCCGTGCGGACAATGGTGATCCGTGCGGACAGTCTGTGCGCGCGGGCAGAGACAATCCGTCCGGATAGCCTTTCCGTGCGGACGACTTGGCCGTGCGGATGAACACTGTTTGAATTTATTTTAAGGCCTTAGTATCTCATGATCCGAAGAGTAATCCATTCAGAGGTCGTCCGTCCGGATTGCTCATTCGTCGAGACTCAAACCTTGTTTGGAAAGTGGGCCCCAAGGGTAGCTCGTCCGGGCGACAACCCGTCCGTATGGCTGTGCGTGCGGACAGCCTGTGCGTGCGGACAGCCTGTCCGTGCGGACAGCCTGTCCGTGCGGACAGCCTCTGGTCTGGTTGTTCCGTTCGTCTACTCTGGGTTTCTGTTGTCGTTTATTGAGACGTTCTGATTACGTGGCAACCACTTGGAGTTGTATTCTCACCCGCGTGACCTAGACCGGTCAGGAACCACCCTAACTCGGCCTGTCGGCGACTCAGAACGGTCATTCCGGTTGACCCCGAAATCAGGTGTCTGTGGGTAGAATCCAGATCCAGGACTAGTGCTTCACTATTATCGAGTAGAAGACTAGAACCGATCAGATTCGTACCGATTCTAAGGGAAAAAGAAGGAGAGAACTTAGGTTTATTTCTTTCAACTCTTTTATCCTTAGAAAAGTTTAGATCTAGGTGAAGTTATTGTGAAATCTTGTAGAAATCGTTTAGATCTGAGTTATTCTTGGTGGAATGAGGTCAAGCTTGAAGTTCATAAGAACTTCATGATGACATCACCCGAGAATACCTCAAATCCGGATGATTTCATGGCTAAAAGTGAAGATTTGAAAGATGGAAATGTGTAGAATTGTGTAGTGATCAAGGATGTACAAGAATTAGTGCAAGATCTTACCTGGATTGAGAGAAATCTGAGAAAAAGTGAAGGATGCGTGCGGTTCGGACGTCACTTGCCAAAAGTGGAAAAGTTGGAGAGTGACCCGTGTATTTATAGGATGCCAAAAAGGGAAAGGGGTGAGCCGTGCGCATGGCACGTACCCGGATAGGCTATCCGCGCGGATAGGTCATCCGTGCGGATTCGCAATCCGTGCGGATTGGCAATCCGTGCGGATTGGCCATCCGTGCGGATTGGCCATCCGTGCGGATGCCGCCTGCTTTGGTGTGTTCGGTGCGATGTTGCTTCGGTTTCGATTTGCGAGCGATTCGATAGGGTTTTCTAGTCAAATTACTTTCAGTCCCAACTACTTCTTATGGGGTTCGACTCGGAATTCGGGTTCAGGTTCGTTTTCATTCGAGTTAGACTTCGAGTTCGATTGAGTTCGCTTGATTATCACAACATAACATAAAATAAAACATGCACAGGTAACACGTAAGGCACACACACACGTATAAGTAACAAGTAAAATACACAGTTCGAGTTACGGTTCGATGTCGATTTGGTTAGCATAGCTTGATTAACTTTATCGCATTGTTACTTCCTATCGTTCACGGTCGTAGGTCGATTGAAATATGGTAGACACGATTCGATTATTGTAATGAATGACACTTACTCCACATAATATAAATAAAATAAAAACATTTCTACGAGTCAAGTCGCGCGACATCGGTCGTTGACTTTGACCTTGACTTTGACTTTCACTCGTGAAAACACGGGGTGTTACAGCCTCCCTTTGTTTAGGGAATTTCGTCCCGAAATTAAGCTGGAAGCCGTAACTAACCGTGGATCACGTGTGGGAGTCCTTCGTTCGAACCATAGAAAATCGTCGAATTAATCGGGATTTTACGGTTAAAATTGCTGATTTTTGGATATGATGTGTGAAATTATCTGATCTAAAAGCCTTCAAAGTTTCAAATCTTAACTTCGAAGCCGTTTGGGAGAAATTTGAATATTGTAGGTCCGGATTTATCTCAGATTCGATTGCGTAACAACACGTTCGACGTGCGGAATCCGTGAACGTGCTTGACTAAACATAATCGTAACAGAGTCAAAATTGGTCCTACAAGTGGTATCTGAGCAGGTGATCGATTGCGAGGATCAAACACACTCAGATTTGAACAATTTCTTCATCTTTTACATCTTTTCACGTTTTCAACAGATAATCGACAAATTAACCAGGATTTTACGGGTAAAAAAAAATTGTTAAGACTTGGATATGTTGTGCGAAAACACTTGATTTGCAAGCCTACAAAATTTCTTAATTAAACAACTGTGGGTACTTTGCCTTCATGTCGCTTTCGAGTTCCCAAGTGAACTCCGGTGCCTCGTTTACCTTCCCATCGGACTTTCACAATGGGAATGCGTGAGCGCCTGAGTTATTTGGTCTGGCTTTTCCACGAAGTGTAATGTTTCGTTCACTTGTAGATCATCGAGAGGAACATGTAAGTCGTGGTCGGCGATGCACTTTCGGAGGTTTGACACATGGAAAGTCGGATGGACATTGCTAAGTTCCTTCGGTAATTCGAGTCTGTAGGCGACTTTCCCGATCCTTTCCAGAATCTTAAAAGGTCCAACATATCGAGGCGCGAGTTTCCCCTTCTTGCCGAATCGGACTACACCCTTCCAAGGTGATACCTTTAGGAGTACGTAGTCACCAACGCCATATACACGGGGCTTGCGCTTTTTATCGGCGTAAACTTTCTGTCGATCCCGAGCTTTCGCTAGGTTGTCTCGAATTTGGAAAATTTTGTCTGTCGTTTCTTGTAGCAGCTCCGGACCGGTTAGTTGCGAGTGACCGATCTCGTGCCACACAATAGGCGATCGACATCTTCTTCCGTATAAGGCCTCGAAAGGTGCCATCTGGATGCTAGCCTGTTAGCTGTTGTTATACGAAAATTCGACTAACGGAAGGTGTCTATCCCAATTACCACCGAAGTCTAGAACACACGAACGGAGCATGTCTTCAAGTGTACGAATCGTTCTTTCAGTCTGACCGTCGGTTTGTGGGTGGAATGCAGTACTTAGATTAAGCGTTGTACCGAGTGCCGTTTGAAACGTTTCCCACAATCGTGAAGTGAACCGAGCATCACGATCAGAGATGATGTCACGAGGCGTCCCATGTCGACAAATGATCTCGTCGGTGTAGATTCGGGCTAATCGTTATACCTTGTAGTCTTCTCGTATTGGCAGAAAGTGAGCTGATTTAGTCAAACGGTCAATAACAACCCAAATGCTGTCGTGACCTGACGACGTGGTTGGAAGCTTGGTTACGAAATCCATAGCTATGCTCTCCCACTTCCACATGGGAATTGGTGGTTGTTCGAGCAAACCAGAGGGTCTTTGATGTTCAGCCTTGATTCTAGCACAGGTTAGGCATTTTCCGACGTAGAGAGCGATATCCCGTTTCATACCCGGCCACCAGTACCTATAGCGAAGATCATGGTACATTTTGTCAGCACCGGGATGAATAGAGTACCGGGATTTGTGGGCTTCATCCATGATGATCTGTCGCAAATTGGTTCGCTTGGGAATCCAAATTCGGTCTAAGAAGTGGAATATCCCATTTGATTTGCTCACAAGTTGGGCTCCATCATGGCAGATTCTTTCCTTCTTCAAAGTGCGTTCGTTGAAACATGCGTGTTGAGCGTCGCGAATGAGAGCTTCGAGGTTGTGCTGGGCTTGAACATTACGAGTGCTAAGCAGATAGCTCCGTCTGCTAAGTGCGTCGGCAACAACATTTGCCTTGCCTGGGTGATAATGAATCTCACAGTCGTAATCGTTGAGAAGTTCTACCCATCGGCGTTGACGCATATTTAGTTCCTTCTGATTAAAGATGTGTTGTAGGCTCTTGTGATCGGTGAAGATCGTACACCTTGTACCATACAGGTAGTGTCGCCAAATCTTTAATGCAAAAACAACTGCGCCTAGCTCGAGATCGTGGGTTGTATAGTTCTTCTCGTGGACTTTGAGCTGACGAGATGCGTAAGCTATGACCTTGTCTCGTTGCATAAGGACACAACCGAGACCAAGGTTGGAAGCATCACAGTAGACAATGAAATTATCGTTTCCGTCGGGTAGTGTGAGAACAGGAGCATTGCAAAGCATGTGTTTGAGGGTTCGAAAGGCAGACTCTTATTTGGTTCCCCAGACAAAAGGCTGATCCTTGTGAGTGAGAGAGGTAAGTGGTACAGCAATCTTCGAGAATCCTTCGATAAATCGTCGATAATAGCCCGCTAGCCCGAGGAAGGAGCGGACTTCAGACGGGTTCTTAGGCGTAACCCAGCTCTTAACAGCTTCAATCTTCGCAGGATCGACGTGAATACCCTGACTATTAACGATGTGACCCAGAAACTGAACCTCCCCCAACCAAAACTTGCACTTGGAGAATTTGGCGTAGAGTTGGTTCCCCTGGAGTAACTCGAGAACCAGACGTAGATGTTGCGCGTGTTCGGCTCTCGTTTTGGAATAGATCAAGACATCGTCGATGAACATGTTGACGAAACGGTCGAGATATGGTTTACACACTCGATTCATCAGATCCATGAAAACTGCTGGTGCATTGGTTAGGCCAAAAGGCATGACAACGAATTCGTAATGGCCGTAACGAGTGCAAAACGCGGTTTTGGGTATATCCTCCTCTTGTATACGCAGCTGATGATATCCTGAACGTAGATCGATCTTCGAGAAACACGTAGTGCCTTGTAGCTGATCAAACAAATCGTCGATTCGAGGCAGGGGATAGCGGTTCTTGATAGTCAACTTATTCAATTCCCGGTAGTCGATGCACATCCGGAACGATCCGTCCTTCTTTTTGACGAAAAGGACTGGTGCGCCCCAAGGAGAGGTGCTCGGGCGAATAAAGCCTTTCTCAAGTAATTCCTGGAGTTGGGTTGAGAGTTCGCGCATTTCGGACGGCGCGAGTTGATAAGGAGCTCTGGCGATAGGATTGGCTCCAGGAATGAGATCAATGCGAAAATCAATATCTCGTTTCGGAGGTAGTCCGGGAAGATCCTCTGGAAAAACACTAGGAAATTCTCGAACCACAGGAACGTCTTTCACTTCCTTCTTCTCTTTCTTTTCCTTCTCCGCTGCTACAACGTTAGCCAAGAAAGCCCTGTATTCCTTGCGGAGATACTTGCTAGCTTGTAGGCATGACATAAGCTTGAGACCCTTCGAAGTAGTATCACCATAAACACACAACGAATCACCGTTTGCGAGCGAAAAACGAATCATTTTATCGAAGCACACAACTTCGGCATGGTTTTCGCGAAGAAAGTCCATGCCTACTATGACGTCGAAACTTCCGAGCTGCATCGGAATGAGATCAACTGAGAAGATGTGATTGTTGAGCTCGAGAGTGCAATCACGAATAACAGAGTTTACAGCGATGGTTCTTCCGGTAGCGACTTCAACATCGAATGCAGAGGAGAGTCGGGAACGTTTACGACTAAGGAGTTTCTCAAATTCGAGTGACACAAAGCAATTATCGGCTCCAGTATCAAACAAACATGAAGCATAAATACCATTCACAAGGAACGTACCATTGACCACGTTGTTGTCGGCCTGGGCTTGACGCACATTGAGATTGAAAGTTATGGCATGTGCGGCCTGTTGCTGTTGCTGCTGTGGTTGCTGCTGTTGCGGTTCTTGTTTCACTACCCTGTTCGGGCACATGTTGGCGAAATGGTTCGGGTCGCCACACGTGAAGCATGCTCTGGCTTTGACTGCGGGTGCCGGAGGAGCTTGTTGACCCTGTGGGGCAGCGAGTAGAGCTTGATTGGCAGGAGCTTGACGAATACGGCAGTTGGCAGTAAAGTGGCCGTAGACGTTGCAATGAGCACAGAAGCGGCACTGAATAGCTGTCGGGTGATGATAGGTGCAAGTAGGGCAGAGTGGGTGTGGCCCAGTATATGCACGCTTTGCAGGCGGTGCATTGGCCACAGGCGCCGCTACTTGACGCTGTTGAGCAGGTACAGCTTGGATCGGTGCAGCAGTAATCGCACAGTTCTTGTTGGTGGAGCTGTTCTTTCTCTTGTTCTTCCTCTTGTTGCTTGACGAGGTGGTTTCAGTAGCTAGTGCAGCAGTAGTGGCTTGATGCAGATGCTTGGAGGTCTTATCCCACACCCCAGCCTTAACCCTTTTGTCATTGATTTCAGCGGCCAGCAGATAGGTTTCCTCGATCGTGGTAGTCTTAGCCGCTTGCACGAAATCAGCAACGCACTCGGGCAAAGCTCGGATGTACTTCTTGATGGTCATATCAGGAGTCTTGACCTGGTCAGGACAGATGATGCTGAGCTGTTTGAAGCGAGCAGTAAGGCCAGCATTGTCTCCATCCTTCTGATGTATGTGCCAAAATTCATCTTCAAGCTTTTGACGCTCGTGAGGAGGGCAGAATTCCTCTAGCATGACTTCCTTGAGCTCGTCCCACGACAAACCGTAAGCTGCATCATTCCCTCTCTTGTTCCTCTCGGCCGTCCACCAGTCCAAAGCACGGGACTGAAAGACGCCGGTAGCGTTCAGAGTTCGAAGGTCATCAGGGCAACCACTTTGTCGCAGAGTAACCTCGATAGAGTCAAACCAGTGGAATAGAGCAGTAGGACCTCCTTCGCCTGTGAATTCTTTCGGCCCACATGACTTGAATTGTTTGAAACTGAAAGGCCTTGCGACAGCTCTAGGACCTTCAGTCCTCGATTCCTCGGATGATTTGCTGGCATTTTCATAGGCATCGCTCACCGCCTTTGCCATAGCTTTCGCGACGATGGAAGCAAGACGCCTGTCCTTCTTTTCCTGACGAGAGAGTGGATGACGGGATCCAGACGACATTGTCTACAATGGACATCGCCATGGAACTCAACACATGTATTCGAATCTCACCTCACACGTCTACTACTACTAAAGCTCAGTAACACGTACCATGTAAACGCATATAGTCACAAAATCACAGAATTGCACAGAATCACACAAACACGTAGAGCACATAATCACAATATTCCTAAACACGTAAGCATAACAGCAAGAAACACATATAACTTAATCACTAAAAGTACATACGAGCATACAAAGCATTCTGACTGCCTCTATTGTTGATTCGTTAGCGATGAGTTGTGTGGGTTTCGTGTTTTAGCAGAAGCAATAGTGTTGGGTCGAAACCAATAGTACCTCAAAACGTTAACAAATAACAGAAAATGCATAAAATTTTCATAAAGATCGATAAATCGAAGGTAGATTGTCTGTGGCTAATAGACTTCGACTAACCAAAGTGGCTCGACTATTCGCAAGGATCCTGTGTGCACAATCACCTCCAGGACTATGCCTTTGCCTCGATTCTTAGGCGTTGGCGCAATTCCCATTGGTTATATTGTGTCTTTAGATCATTGGAGTCCATCGAACTTTGGTGACAGTTTTTGTATAAAAGCGGGACGAGTCGTCAAGGTTAGGGTTTCACCCCTATCTTGCAACTTCCGCCCTCGTTTTTTGATAAAAATTGAGGAGATTATTCATCAAAATATGGATTTCACTCCTGATTTGGTATGATTCTCCTCGTTTGTAACTAAAACGCAAGCTGATTAGGCAACTTTAGTCGAGAGTTTGCGGTTTTCACACCTATTCTCGACCTTATTACCTGTTCATAACTTGAAAATTCGAGTGCAGTGATAGAAAAAGAGTGAGTGAGAGTGGCGAGTTTACGCATACGCGTGAGTTGGTCTGTTGGTTCTTAACTATAGACTAGGTCTCTAAGACTTCGACCCGGACTAGGTCGAGTCTTGCCTAATTCCCTATAGTTATGGCTCTGATACCAATCTGTCACACCCCAACCGATGGCGGAATCATCGGGGCGTGGCACTGAGCGAAACAGATTGTCCAGAAGTTTCCATAACAACTATCATTACCATTTAATTAAAGCAATACGTCCCATACCGTATCATAAATAGTCAAACAAGTTATTACAGACAACATCAAAACAAATATTCTGTTCCGACAACTCAGATTTAAATAAGTAGCAATTGTTTATCTGCTTCTAGAGACCCCTAATAAGTTATCTACAGACAACTATTTGTTGGGCTCTAAAGCTTTATTCTAGCTTCCATTCCCTACCACATATGCATCCTAAGCACCTGTCACATACGTTAAAATAAAGTCAATACATAAAATGTAAAGGTGAGCATACAAGTTTGATAATAGCCTATAGAGTTCGAATTCGTTTACGCATAACCAGCACGTACACATAGTGAAATGAAGCACGTTAGTTATCGACATAGATCCATCGATACCAATGACTACGGGTTGACTGCCCGAGGCAGTTCGCAATACATGATTACCACCGTAATCCATGCAAGTAAAAGATCCTTAACAACCCCCGTGTGAACGGGTGCTGAGTCTAAACTATAGTACTATCGTTGCTAAGGCAGGTAGACAGCATTCCATGTGTAAACATAACAAACAAGCATTCATAAGCCACGTATAACATGCATTAATGGTTTAGCGTTAAAATAGCTTGAGTAGTGTGATAGTTGTAGTTTGAATAGTCGTAACGTATGTAACACCCAAAAGTGCTAAAGCAAAAAGGGTTCGAGTATACTCACAGCGATTGTGGATTGAAGGGAGCGCTTTACAGCGAGTACGGTTAGCCTGAATAGATTCGATAACGTAACGATAAGTGGCGCGTAAAACAGTACAAAGTGAGAGTGGTTAGGATGGCTGATCGTGCGGATCAGCTATCCGTGAGAGGGAGTCATCCGTGCGCATGAACTATCCGTGCGGATGGTGGTGCGTGCGGATGGTGATCCATCCGGATAAGCTATCCGTGCGTACGAGCTGTCCGTGCGGACAATGGTGATACGTGCGGACAGTCTGTGCGCGCGGGCAGAGACAATCCATCCGGATAGCCTGTCCGTGCGGACGACTTGGCCGTGCGGATGAACACTGTTTGAATTTATTTTAAGGCCTTAGTATCTCATGATCCGAAGAGTAATCCATTCAGAGGTCGTCCGTCCGGATTGCTCATTCGTCGATACTCAAACCTTGTTTGGAAAGTGGGCCCCAAGGGTAGCTCGTCCAGGCGACAACCCGTCCGTATGGCTGTGCGTGCGGACAGCCTGTGCGTGCGGACAGCCTGTCCGTGCGGACAGCCTCTGGTCTGGTTGTTCCGTTCGTCTACTCTGGGTTTCTGTTGTCGTTTATCGAGATGTTCTGATTACGTGGCAACCACTTGGAGTTGTATTCTCACCCGCGTGACCTAGACCGGTCAGGAACCACCCTAACTCGGCCTGTCGGCGACTCAGAACGGTCATTCCGGTTGACCCCGAAATCAGGTGTCTGTGGGTAGAATCCAGATCCAGGACTAGTGCTTCACTATTATCGAGTAGAAGACTAGAACCGATCAGATTCGTACCGATTCTAAGGGAAAAAGAAGGAGAGAACTTAGGTTTATTTCTTTCAACTCTTTTATCCTTAGAAAAGTTTAGATCTAGGTGAAGTTATTGTGAAATCTTGTAGAAATCGTTTAGATCTGAGTTATTCTTGGTGGAATGAGGTCAAGCTTGAAGTTCATAAGAACTTCATGATGACGTCACCCGAGAATACCTCAAATCCGGATGATTTCATGGTTAAAAGTGAAGATTTGAAAGATGGAAATGTGTAGAATTGTGTAGTGATCAAGGATGTACAAGAATTAGTGCAAGATCTTACCTGGATTGAGAGAAATCTGAGAAAAAGTGAAGGATGCGTGCGGTTCGGACGTCACTTGCCAAAAGTGGAAAAGTTGGAGAGTGACCCGTGTATTTATAGGATGCCAAAAAGGGAAAGGGGTGAGCCGTGCGCATGGCACGTACCCGGATAGGCCATCCGCGCGGATAGGCCATCCGCGCGGAAGGCCTATCCGCGCGGATGGCCTATCCGCGCGGATGGCCTATCCGCGCGGATGGCCATCCGCGCCATCCGCGCGGATGGGCCATCCGCGCGGATGGGCCATCGCGGATGCCGCCTGCTTTGGTGTGTTCGGTGCGATGTTGCTTCGGTTTCGATTTGCGAGCGATTCGATAGGGTTTCCTAGTCAAATTACTTTCAGTCCCAACTACTTCTTATGGGGTTCGACTCGGAATTCGGGTTCGGGTTCGTTTTCATTCGAGTTAGACTTCGAGTTCGATTGAGTTCGCTTGATTATCACAACATAACATAAAATAAAACATGCACAGGTAACACGTAAGGCACACACACACGTATAAGTAACAAGTAAAATACACAGTTCGAGTTACGGTTCGATGTCGATTTGGTTAGCATAGCTTGATTAACTTTATCGCATTGTTACTTCCTATCGTTCACGGTCGTAGGTCGATTGAAATATGGTAGACACGATTCGATTATTGTAATGAATGACACTTACTCCACATAATATAAATAAAATAAAAACATTTCTACGAGTCAAGTCGCGCGACATCGGTCGTTGACTTTGACCTTGACTTTGACTTTCACTCGTGAAAACACGGGGTGTTACACCATGCCCCATACCCCACAGTCTTACGACTACGGATCACCTTAATTGTAAATCATTGTCTTCTTTTATTTATTAAATCAAAACATAAATTTATGATGAGCTAAAAGTTAGTTGTAAATAGTTTTATATATCTCTCTACCTCAGTGATCAAATAGGTTTTAGTCAATCTTATTACCTATTAATATTAGATTATTGCTATTTTGTTGCTTGATGACCATCTATTTTAACTTTTAAAATCTTTTTATTAATTTCCTCTCCTCATAGCCAATGAGGTTGGTTAAAGAACTATCAAACATTCATTTACCTTTACCTTGAACTTTGATAACTAAAAATGACAACACCGCAATGAGGCTAATGATTTTCTCTCCTATATATGTCACATACTTTATTGATCCGAAATTCATCGATAATTCAAAGAGTATATTAAAACACATTGTAATTCACTCTAATAAGGTGATGGACTCATAAATGACATTGGTTTGTTTACATATGTGAGTGTTTATCTATGTGCTTATTGGCTAAGCTTTTTGAAACAACTTATTGACTTATTGGCTTTTTGGAAAAATCAGTATGGAGTGACTTATTGGCCTTTTCACCTTACATACACCCTCATTGCCAAACATCATTTTGGAGCTTATGACTTTTCAAAAAGCCAATAAGTCAATAAGTTGTTTCAAAAAGCTTAGCCAAACATGCCCTTAACGTATGACTTATAGAGTTGTATATAGTATGTCTATCTGAATCTTGTATGTGCTTCTTTTGGATTATATGATGGGTGAGAGTAAATGATGGGTGGTGTGATATGGTGCGAGCGGTGGTTTTGAACTTTTGATGACTGAAATTAGAGAATTTTTAATTTCATACGACTATCCTTAAAAATTAAGATAAGAAAATGTTAATGAAGGGTTATTTAAATTTAATTAGCATTTATTAACCATTTAAGATGTCTCAGAATTTTTTATTTGTGCTCGGGCCTTAAAATTAACCTGCATAAATCGAACCTATATGGGTTGGGGGTGGAAAATGGGGATGTTGAGGATATGGCTAATGTGATTGGGTGCAATACTGGTAACATTCCGCTTGCCTATTTGGGTATCACTGTGGGAGCCAACATGAATAGAATCAGCAATTGGGACCCAATTGTTAAAGTTTTTGATAAAAGGTTATCAGTTTGGAAGGCTAAAACGATGTCTATAGGAGGGAGACTTACAATGATCAATTCTGTTATGGAGAGTCTCCCTGTTTACTACTTCTCTTTATATAAAGCTCCGGTTGGTATTATTAAGAATCTTGAAGCGAAGATGAGAAAGTTTCTTTGGGCGGGATCTAATGATATTAATAAAATGAATTGGGTAGCTTGGGATTGGGTTACTTGGCCCAAGAAAAAAGGGGGGTTGGGTATTAGCAGACTAAAAGAAGTTAATGAGGCGCTACTTTATAAGTGGGGCTGGAGATACAGGGTCGAATCTCAATGTTTATGGAGGAAAGTGGTGGATGCTTGTCATGGTAAGTACATTCAAAGAAGTTTCCTTCCTTTAAACGGTAAGTATGCGGGATGTTGGAATAATATCGTGAAACTGATTTCCAAATTGAATTTAAATGGGAAAAGATTAAATCGGGTTATATTGGGTAAAGTGGGTAATGGGGATGATATCCGTTTTTGGATGGATACCTGGATGGGTGATCTTCCATTCGCGGAACGGTGGCCACATCTGTTTGTTTTGGAATCTTTTAAATCTTGCAGGGTTTCAGAGAGAATTGATTCAGGACAGGGAAATGGTGTCTTCGCTTGGAAATGGGTAAGACATCCAGCAACTGATACTGAACTTAAAGAATGGCAGGAATGTATACAAGCTATCAACAGGGTTAGATTGTCAAACGATAGAGATTCTTGGATTTGGAGCATCGACAGACAGGATGGCTTCTCAGTGAATTCAGTTAAAAAGACATTAATTCATGAGAGGGGAAACAACCAACTCCCAAATTTCAAGTGGTGCAAATGGGTACCCATTAAATGTAATATTATGGCTTGGAGAGGTAATTTGGATAGACTTGCTACCAGAGTCAACTTAAGAAGAAGGAACATGGAGATTGCATCGGTTATGTGCCCTTTCTGCGACGAGTATGAGGAATCTGTGGATCATTTGTTCACAGCTTGTTCGGTGGCTATAAGGGTGTGGACGGCAATTAGTGTTTGGTGTAAAATTCCCCCAATATTCGCTTTTGAATTCAAAGATTTATTGGATACTCAAAATTCTTTTCAGGGGGAGAAAAAGGCAAAAAAGATCATCAGTGGGCTGGTTATTATCTCGTGTTGGTGTATATGGAAAAGCAGAAATGAGTTGGTTTTCAAGCAGATCAGGAGAAGCACACAGGATATATTGATAGAGATTAAATCGAGAGGTTTTGAATGGTTAAAGTATAGATCTTCATATAAATATCTAAGTTGGAAGGACTGGTGTATATATCCCTTGTATATGTTGTAATTTGGTCCTTTGCCCGTTTGGGTCGGGGACGTCTGTTTGTTGGCCTTTTGCCCGTTTGGGTCGAAGGTTTGTTTTAATGAAGTTTAATTTTCAAAAAAAAAAAAAAAAAAATTAAGCACATGTTATCCACCTCATAAATAGCTATTAAAGATAATATTATTAAACCATATTATTAGTGTGAGCCCAGGGGCCAGCTTAGGGTGGAGGGAGTGGTTGCGGGGACTTGATCAGGGAGTGGGGTTTACCGAGTGGGGAAGGAGTGCCGGTGGTTGTTCGGTGATCAGGGAAGAGGAGAGAGGTGGTGTAATCGGTGAGTATTCACCGAGTCGGGGAAGAGGAGAGAGAGGGTTAATGGTGGGTCACAACCACTTTCAACCAATCACATTTTTTTTAAATTGTTTACCACTCTCTATGTGTTTGACCATTGCTAGTGATTGAGTGCAAAATAGGGAGTGAAGTGGGGACTTAATATGACATGACATTATTGGTTAGAAAATAAGTTAAACACTCCCCAAATGGTGACCACTCCCTCCACCCTTAGGTTTATAGGGTTTCATATATTATATAACCCTACAAAAAGTAACTTGGGTTGCCTATTTAGAGTGAAAAGTTGTGACTTTTAAAAAACCACAAATACATTGCTTAATTATTTATTATATTATATATAACAAGTTGAGTTATATTCTATTTGTTTAAAAGTCACACCCCTTTGATAGCAAATTTGGTCATGCCCCTTTGTTTAAACATCACATCCTTTAAATACAGATATCCTTCAAGTGTCGTTCATATAATAACAAAATTAATTGCGAACAACATCGGCAACGTAACTGTCACGCCCATTCAAACACCCCGTTCAACTAAGACCATGTGTAGTGGGGCATTATGGGGGCATTATAATAAAAAAAAAACGCCCACTCTTCCATTACATAGGGCATTATGGGGCATTATGGGGGGAAAAAATTGCTTGGGCATTATAATTAAAACGCCATTTTGCACTTGTTGGAGGTTTGACTTGGTTTGACTTGGGCATTATGGGGCATTATTTGGGCATTATCCCCACTACACCACTTTATGCTATAATGCCCCATGCTGACTGGGACGCCACGTGTCGGATAATGCCCCATGGTGGGGGCATTATAACCCACTATCACTACACATGGTCTAATAGGCTGTAATATAAACCACCACCAGCTATCGGACCGTCGTAACTCGCACCGATTAAAAATGATCACGCTGAATTCGCATCGATTTAACAAATTATGTTTCGGTTTACATGTGTAACCACCACTTTAAATTTATAAGATAAATCGGTGTGAATGTATGATACATATAACACGTGTTGCTACGTGTTTCTCTTATCCCTCTCTTCTCTTACCCATGTATAGATTTCATCAAAAGAACTCATCTTCTTCATCATCACGGTTTCGAATTTTTTATTCAATTAATCCGCACCAAGCGAACTATCGGTACAACGTCGTTAGAGGTTGTGGTTTAAGGGAGTCATGGAGAGGCTGGACTAATGGCAGTGGTTTGGGATTTGACGACAACGATGAATGAAGCGGTTACAATTCCGGTGGAGAAGAAGAGGTCAGAAAGGAATTGATTCGACTCCGATTCTTCGTTGTTTCAAAACAGTTCCCAGTTTTCTTCTTTGAAAACTCATCATGCTAATGCTGTTTATTTGACTATTAATCTACAACCAAGGTTCATGAGCTTTTTGGATGTCCTGTTTGTACTAATTCAACGTACCCTTCAATTTACTAGGTTTCTGTTTTGTTTTATCTCTTTTTATGACTGTATGAGTGTGTAGATTTGTCTCTTATTTTTTAGATATTGTTACTATTATTATATGGGTTTGACTTTTGGATTTACCTATGTTGATTGTGGTTTACCGACAACATCGAAAACGATGTTTAGAGAACAAGAAAATTTCACATGCATGAATATGGGACATGATCTTATTCTTCAGATTTAAGGTTGGTGTGATTTGGGGTTTTTAGGGTTTTGGAGACTGATTAATTATTATTTCTATAATTTTGACTTTTTGGTCGAATATATTATTTATCAATTTTATTTATAATTGTTTTGAAGTTTGTCACAGGTTTGTATATATCTTGGTTTTATTCCACCATCTTCAATAAGTTATCTTGAAATCAACGAAACTGTTGTGAAACACTTTTTAGAAAGGGGAAATGGACTGTATCACCTCCAACAAATCAAAATTGGCCGTTGTCATACCCAACTTTCACTTTGGCTCCCACTACTCCCAACTGGACACTTGGGTTGCTGTGTCACCCTGTCGTTAACCAGACACTAACTAGGTTAGTTTTTTTACTGACGTGGCTAATTTATCCTATGTGGCATGCTGATATGGATGTGGGTCTGGAACATATTTATAAATAACAAAAAATAAAGGAAAAAAAACTTTATCCTCATCGATGTGGATGTGGATCTGCAATCCTAACTCCCCACACTTCACTTCACCACAACAATCCATAACTCTCCTACAACACACAATTCATATGCCTCTCCATAAGAAGCCAACCCTATATCCCATTTGAAATCCTCGCGCAATCACCATGATTACCAGTGGACATTTCTATTCATCATCATGATGCCTAACACCGTCGGTGCAATCACCAGATCTATCCGCCAGAACAACTATATACTCGCGTTTCTCTGTATATCGGTTTGTGTATGCAATTCTGCCTCTCAAAATACATATCTATCTAAAAACGAGAAATCCAGCCGGCAATTGTGGTAGAAATTGAACATGTGGCTCCTCTACACCGCGATCTGTTTCAGATTTGTTTATCAGTTTGCGGATTTCTTCCCGCTGCAAATGACAGTGACTTTGTATGGTGTTGTGAGTTTGTGTAGTGAAGGGGTGGGTTTGGGCGGTGGTTGCAGGTGGGTGGTGGTGGTGGAGGTGGAGGTGGAGGTGAAGGTTAGGGTTTTGTGATTGAAGATGGATGAAGATGAAGCTGATGGTAGGGGGTATTTTATTTATTTAGTCCTTTATTTTTTTGTTATTTATAAAATATGTTCCAGATCCACACCAGCATGCCACATAGGATAAATTAGACACGTCAGCAAAAAAAACTAACCTAGTTAGTGTCTGGTTAACGACGGGGTGACACAGTAACCAAAGTGTCCAGTTGGGTGTGGTGGGAGCCAAAGTGAAAGTTGGGGGTGACAATGGCCAATTTTGATTAGTTTGGGGTGATAAAATCCATTTCCCCTTTTAGAAAGTATTGTGAAATATTTGAAGTTCAAATCTTTAGTTTGAATTCGAAGATCAATTACGGGTATGTTTGGCATGGAGCTTTTAGGAGCTTTTAGGAGCTTCTAGCTTTAAGTTTTTAAGAAAAAGCTCCTACTCAATAAAAAGTCTTGTTTGGTTGAAGGAGCTTTAAGCTTTTAGGTTAGGAGCTTGAAGCTTTTGGTTGAACGCTACTACTAGTAGCGTTTAGAAGGAGCTACAAGCTTTTAGGGAAAAAATGACTATTTTAACCTCTAAAAATAGGAAACTTTTTAATGCATCAACTTTCTAAATTTTTAGTTATGTCCATTTTGGTCATTTTATACATTTTATTAAAAGCTCCAGCTACTCTACCAAACACCAAATATATCTAAAAAGCTACAGCTACAGCTACTAACTACCAGCTACAGCTACCAGCTTCCAGCCTACAGCTACCAGCTTCCAGCCATCAGCTACCAGCTTACAGCTAGCAGCCATCAGCTACTTTTGCCAAACATACCCTACATCTATATGTATCTTATAAGAAACCAGGGATTTGAGGTTGTATGCATACATACATGGTATTCATATTTGTTTCGCTCTACACATATATACGTATGCTTTACATACATGTGCACATAACATTGTATATATTTTTACTTATGTTAAAATATAACATTATTCATATTTTAATGTTTTATTAAATGAACCTATGTGGGTTTATATACATATAAACAATTGTTAAATTGTATGTTACATAAAAATATATAATATTGTATAACCTATTTTATCTTAGTCTTTTCAACCTCCGCTGCAACGCGCGGGTAGCGTCAACTCGTTCTATATATAATGTAATCCTATTGAATAAATAAAGCATTCAGTCTTTCACAATCTTACATGGTATCAGAGTCAACCTAGGCTCTATACCGTTTCCGCTGCGTCACACACAAATCACAAGACCCTAGTCGTCACCACTTGAGAAAAACCCTAGATAGGGAACCGCCGCCCTGTCCGGCTGCCGTTTTTGTTCTTTTCCCATTTATATTTTCTTATTTTCCATTTGAAATAAAGTCTCGGCTTCGATTCAAGATTTCAGCCATCTCACACGTGAGAATTTATTATTCCAATCGCCCTTACGTTTTTTTTTTGAAACTTGACTTTCATTCACAAACCACTGAACCTGAAAACCGGGCAATCGCCCTTACGTTAGCCGACCACTTTTCTTTTTGTCGTCAAAGTCTCTATTGCAACCTATCTATCCTCATAGATCACGAATATTGTTTGGAAAATAGATTTCAAATAATATTTCATTATATTACAATTGGCCGAAGGCATCATTGATAATAATCAGTATTTATCTCATAATCGTTTGAAAAAGAAAGCAATTTTCAAATCTTAGCGTCATGTTGCCATTGGTTGCCGTAATGAAAGTTTAAAGAGATATATACACAAAACAAAATTGCAGTTTATATAGGAGCCGTTTGCATATTTAAATAAAATAAAACAGTTTTATTAAATAATTACAATACAGAAATGAAAGAAAGCAGTAAATTACAGAACTATTACAACTGAAATAATATTGAAAAAACAAGAACAAAGATGAGACAGAAATGAAAATGTGGCTGAGGGTTGTGTTTAACACAGGACCTTTAAAACAAATTCCGAGTCTCCTAGGAGAACTCATTTTGTTTCTCAGGGTACAACAGCCAGAGGAGTAGTACTGCCGGAGCTGGCGCGAGGACCTGAAGAATACCTTGAGAAAAGTAAGAAGAAGATCAGAAGTGTGTAAAGAATTGTTTGCATATGTCGTTGCTGGTGTCTTCTGCAGTGGATGAGATGCTGTATAAATACAACATCTGAGTTGAAACAGCCAAAAAACGAATTAAATGAGAGAATTAAATTACATTGAATGTCTTCAATGCACTTTAATTCGTCATTTAATTCTCAGTCAAAACCGTTAAAGCCTGGAAGCTTCTGTCGCGCGCGCATGACAGACACTCTGGTGCGCGCGCGCCACTTTGCCTCACTTTCATGCGCCCCAGGCCTGCACCACTCATGTGCGCGTGCGCCAGATTGGCTCACTTTCACGCGCGGGAAGGTCTGTACCACCCTTGTGCGCGCTAGTTTGGCTCACTTTCATGTGCGCACGCTAGTCACCAATGAACCTATACGGCACGTCACAAAGTCGCGCCGTATTGGCTCACTTTGGTGCGCCTGCACGCGTAGACCACCTGGTCATGCCCCGTGTACTCGCGCGCTTGCCTGCCACGTCATCCTCTAAGGTTTACCTGCCACCTGGTCCTTGCAGCCCATGTGCTTCACCACGCGCGCGCGGTCAAAAATACAAAGGCGGCTCTCAAGCGTGCCAAGTGCAAAGTGCACCATCGAAGCGCCAAATTGCGCCCATCGCCCACGCCATGCGCGCGCGTGCGATGTCACACCCTGTCTTTTGCGGAAGCGTATGATGTGTGACTAGCTTGTTATCATTGCATTCATTCTTAATAAACAACTACATGATCAAAACGATGTTCATCCATTTATGAAAATTTAAGTATTACAAACACTTGTTATTTAAGTTTTCAAAACACGACCTTGACAAGGTTACAATTCAACAAAAGTGGATGACATCTAAACTTGTAGTCTACTTCTAGTTACGACACTTGCGCCCAAGATCCATCCTGTCACCTGAAATACATGTAATTTTGGAAAACATCAACATAAAGTTGAGCGAGTTCATGCGTTTTTGTATTTCACGTTTTTATACTTTGTATGAAAACATAGTATTTGTCATGTATAATTCAAGTCTTTCTTGAGTACCCCACGTACTCAAGTATAATTCCCGTTTTCTTGAGTACCCCACGTACTCAAGTATCATTCAAGTTTTCTTGTGTACCCCACGTTTTAAATGATTGTTTATACAAGGACATTAAGGCATGTGAGGACATATGGAGCATTAGTGTTGGCTCCTTTAAGGCATGTGAGCATATGGAGCATTAGTGTTGGCTCCTTTACTGTGTCGATTACCCTCGACTGTGTCAATTTCCCTTGACTGTGTCGATTACCCTCGACTGTGTCAATTAACCTCGACTGTGTCGATTTCCCTCGACTGGGACACCGAAGCACTCAAGAGGTCACATAAGGACCACGAGTGGGGCTCGGCCGTACTCGTTAGATCTAACCCTCGTCCCTAATTATGTATTAATGGCATCTCAATATCTAGTTTAAGCTCACATGATCTAGTATTTTCTAGGCTTTTCTTAAAGCTCATCATATTGCACTCACCACGAGTGCTTCTCGTATTCTTTTGTATTCTCAAATCATATTGCACTCGGTACTCGTTCTCACCAAGAGTGCTTCTCGTATTTTTACCATTTGTAAAAATTGTAATATGTGTAACATGTATTTCACCCCCGAGAGTTATAAAACCAAAAACAGTTAGAGAAAAGGGGGAGCATGAACTCACAACTTTGCGTTCCTGCGTCGTAAACTTCACCGGATTTGCTTATCTAGCGTCGTGACCTATACGTGTTTTCTTAACGTTAGTCACTAGACTTGTATCGCACAAGTACAGTCACTATCTCTTGTGTACGTATTCTTGTGTTAAAAATATTCTATATTTTTAACTACGTATCTTACTTATATTATTTTCTCTAAAATTAATATAAGTATCTCGTGTTTTGCACTTTGCACCCGAATTATGTATCTTGTATGTTGTATGTGTATTTTTATGTTTATACTTCTCATGAGTATTTAGTGTATTTTTAAGTCTTAATACACTAGCACGTATAACACATACTATACACACTTAGCACAAAAGTTGGTGATAAAATAATATATATTTTTCTCTCAAAAATATACATACTTATATCCATTTTTATTCTTGAAGAAATCCTCATTTCTTATCACCAAAAATTAGGGAAACCTTGGTAATACTTTAAATACATTTTTAGGGAATAAGTTTCCCAAAACCTTATATTTTTCTAAGTGTCAAAATCTAAAAATTTTTTGACAGAGTTTCCCCTAAAAAATGGAGGTTTCCCATGTTTTCAAAACATGTGTTTATTTTCTTTTAAATCGTCAATAATCATCAACAACAATTATCAACAATAATCATCAACAACAATTACTAATTTCTCCATTTCATGAACTTGAATATTTACAAAAATGTGTAGTAATTTACTAGCACATTTAGTAAGCCTTGTTATCTTTAAAAATAAGTTTAATTTCTTAAAAACTTTATTTTTAAAGAATATGAAGTTTCACAACTTCTAGTCGGTTTTTACGAAAATTATTTCTTTGTTAAAACTTTTGTTACACAAGTGTCCACACACTTGTTTGTTCATAAAAACACCTCTACTTCATGAAAGATCCGGTTTTAAAACATGGGTTTGTCTTACAGTTGGTCTTTCGAAAATACCACTTGTAGATCTTTAGATCTACTAGTTTAGAACTCCATTTCATAAGATAAATTGTTTTTACCCAAGTTCATGTTTAATAGTAGTAGTGTTCATCATCTAGTCCTTTTTATTCTTTAACATACACTAGCTCATGTTCTAAGAACATAACCTAGCCGGGTTAGATGACGATCCGAACTACTACTAGCATTAAACAACACAAAATAATCATCACAAAACAAGTTTAACAAGTTTTACACAATTATCCAACTATTAACCATCATATTCATCACTTTAATAGACTTTTAGTTGGTGATTTAGTATGTTCATGATTTTCAACCGACAAATCTCTTATTAACCACTCTAGACAAGATCAAGAAGGTGTTTAGAGTCACTTACTACTAGCTCGAGGCTAGGGAAGAATCAAGACGTAAACAAGGTGGATAAAAGCAAACGGTTGAGGTTCTTCAACTTCCGAAAGCTCTACACCTCGTTAGGCACCTTCTTGCACCTTTAAGTGATCTTGGAATGGGGAATCAATGGATGAAAGTGATGGTGGAGGTGGGTGTTGGGTTCGGCCGCAAGCAAGAAGAAAGAAATGAGAAGAAATGGTGTTGAAGGTAATGAACTCATGTGCTTGTGGTTATTCTTATAATCCATCCTTCCATGTTTTCCTTTGGGCAATATGCTTAATAAAGAGAAGACAAGATCCCATTTTTAAATGAAAGATAATCTCATGGTGGGGGCCATGTTTCCTAACCGATCATGGGGGGGGGGGGGGGGGTTGTTAGTTTGATTCCAATTGGTATTTACAAACTCTAGTTAGCTTTCAAGTATAATAAATCTAGTGTTAAGAGTATTATTTAATGTATAGTGTGTTAGGGTATTCGGGGACCCTAACTAGCTTAGAAAAATAAAAACAATGCTTCTAGCATTATTTTGGTGTTCCGGATAATATTCGGTTGTGCGGTTAGACACCGGTTCGTTAAAGTGCTAAATTACACTTTTTAGTGTCATTTAAGTACCTTTCTTGTACTCTTTCAATTCCCAACACTTAGGGAAATATTCTGGATAATAAAACGACATTTCTGCATAATATTCATATGTTTAAATGCTGATTTATTGCTAAATTATATAAATTCTGCACTTAAAGTGCGTTTCGGGTGCTTTTTAGTGCTTATTTTTGCTTTCGCAATGTCTATAAATTAAACCCTTACATGTACACTTGGGTTTTAATGTACTTTTATCGTCGGACCTACACCTAGGCCTCAATTCTAATGTCTGACTGCTTTCTGCAGTTCTGTTGACACAGTGTGTCTTACCGGTGAGTTTATTAATATTTTTGACGCAACGCTATCATAACGTAATTCTTGTAGCATATATCATGCATGAATTCACTTGTATGGAATTCAGAAATTTATTTGTCTGGTAAACCAGATCATGCACAGTCATTTAAGCACAAATTACTGTTCATTTTGTGTACGGAATGTACGGAAAAGTGACGGTTGTCACATGCGAGTTAGGGTGCTCCGCACCCTTCGCGAGTACAGTAGTGTGTGCTTCCATAAAACATTAAGGATGGAGTGTTCCCACTTAAATACCTCTTTAAGTTTCATCTCTCCTCCTATGTAGGACAAGGTGGCAGTTTCCCATTATTTCAGCATTCAATGTTTCAAACACCAAACTTTGAGTATCGATATCTCATTCATCTTAGCTCCGTTTTAGACACAGTTTAGTTCGTTGAGAAGGTCTTCCAATATAGAACACAAACCCACAAATAAATATATGAAATCTCCTTCATTTCTTATATTTATTTCTAGTGTGAGCCCACGGGCCAGTTTAGATTTTTAGAGTTTCATATATTCTCTATATAATGTAATCCTATTGAATCAATAAAGCATTCGGTCTTTCACAATCTTACAAATATGATACACCATAGATGTAATTTTCACATATAACAAGGAGTTTATGTAATCACAATCGTGGAATAGATTAGTCCAAGCGTTACGTGATGCGTTATATATGAAAACGTGAGTATCGACGTAGCCGAATGAACTCAATGTAACCTATATAAGCATCAAAACGTAAAGTAAATAAAATATATACCGTACGATCATAACGTATTATATGTGACCCGCCTAACTCGAAATCATACCGTTAAGTCAAAGCATATTATATGTGACCCAACTCATGCATAGAAAACGTACAAAATGGCTTATGTAGGTATTAAGAAAAAAGTTGAAATCATACGTAATTAGTTAAAAATATTACCATTGAAATCACATTTCTAAACTCAAAGTGACATTTTAGATTAAAAAAGAAAAAGTTGGGGTAAAAGAAAATGTCAAGGGTTAAAAATGTGATTTTGATAAAGTTAAAGGCAAATAGTGAAATGTCAACCGACATTCACTTTTAAGACTATTTGTTCTATTGTAGGTAGTTCTTCTTTTATTGGTGTAATTATAACAAATTTAAAAGAAAGATAAAGGTTAATTTGTTCTATTGTAGGTAATTCTTTTATCGGCGTATTTAATATTAGTTGGTAAAAACATATGCGTAATTCGTGAAGGACCGTAGACATTGAGTGTCAATATGTTTTAAATGTTAAAGTGGAACTTTAAAATGATGCTCTATTTTAATAAATAAAAGAGTTAACTTTTGTTTTGTTTCCTGTGGTTTGGTCATTTTAACGGTTTTGTTCCAATAGTTTAAAAATAGCCATTTTCCTCCCTGATCTTCCGAGTTTGTAACCAATTTGCTCCCTGACTCTAACTCAGTTAAAACGTTCAATTAAAAGTAGGGGTATTTCAGGAGTTTACTCCCTGGCTCTAACTCAATTAAAACGTTTAGTTAAAAGTCGCGGTAGTCGTGGTCGGCATGTGGTAATTGCAGGTGGTGGTGGATGGTTGTGGATGATGGTGGTCGGTAGAAAGAGTGGTTGGAAAGATGTGGGACCATAAAAAATTACTTATATTCATGTAAATAAACAACTGATAGGTTTATTTAGGTGAAAAGACTTACATGCTCTTGCCTTTATCTATAAAATTACTAAAATACCCTTCTGGTTAATGGATTTTTTGAATGGGGTTAGAGGCGGGGAGCAAAATGACGATAAGTTAGAAAAATCAGGGAGAAAAATGGCTATTTTTAAACTATTGGGGCAAAACCGTTAAAATGACCAAATCACAGGGAGCAAAATGGAAGTTAACTATAAAACAACACTTCATTTGTTTTTCTTCACGCTTGAGGTATTTCAACCATATAACTTTTACTTGTTTGAGAAAAAATACATTTTAATTTATAACCACTGGGTTTGGTGGTTTAGTGGCAAAACAAAAGTCTTTTGGAACACTCAATGTGAAGTCTTTAGCTCAAGTCTTACAATTGAGCAAGAAATTTAATCCTAATATTGTTTGTTTATTTCATTTTCATAAGTGTGTGAACTAAAAAGTAAAAATTTAATCTGACAACTTATAACGAATTAGGTGGTTTTTACAAAACTATGTTACCTTTTAATATATTAGATACATATGTGATAATCTTTTTTTTATAAATGTTGTATAACATTTTGATTTTTGGTTTATATTAAGGAAATTGAAATTAACTTACTAATTGTTTAACAGTTTGATTTTTGGTTTATACTAGATAATATGTATGAGGTCGGTTGGTCACTACCGTGTTAACACCTTCCGCCGTCGCCGGTGTCAGCTTGATGTTGTGGTTTTTACGCTTCTTGGTGTTGTACATGATGCTTAGGATGTGTTTTATGTATGAGAGGGTTGTACTCTTGGCTTCAGGGTTGTACCCACTTTTGGTTATAAAACCCCGCACCTCCGGTTACGTATCGTCATCATCTTTACACCACACTGTCCTCCTACGGACTACGGTGTTACTGTCGGTGTCGGTGCCATGGTTTGTGCTTGATGGTGTTGAGGGGATAGTGCCGGTGTCAGTGACACACCACCATCTTTACACCGTTTGATGACATTCTCGTTTTCGTATTGGTATTGTGGTTTGTGCTCAGTCTTTTATGCATGATGGGTTTGAGGTGCCGTTGAATCAGGCTATGATGAGTTGCACATCTATTTGAAAATTCATGAAGGTGGCATGGCATCCATGGTGGATGGTAGGTTTTGAACCTGCAACCCCCTTGCAACCACTTCTTTCTTTTGATAACTCTGAGCCTAATTTTTTAGTTTTGAATTTTTTTTTGGTTTTAGTTCCATTGTATGTATGTTTCTCTTACATTTGGTGGTATTTCCAACTTTATGTTATATGATAATCGATTGGTTTTTGATATTGAGTGACTGGTGGTAGGGGTGTTCAAAAAAATCCGTATCCGAAATCGAAACCGAATCCGAAATATCCGAAAATCCATATCCGAAATATCCAAAATTTCGGATATGCGAAAACCGGATAATCCGAATTTTCAGATTCGGATTCAGATATGAATTTCAAAAATTTCGGATAATCCGATTATCCGATATCCGAAAACTAATTTTTTTTATAAATATATATATATATATATATATATATATATTGTATATGAGCATTATACTTAGTAAATAATCCGATTATCCGAAAACTAATTTTATATATATATATATAGGTAAAGAGTAAAATACAAATGCGCTTATCGTACGATACGTACACGATCATCCCAGCCGTTCGATCAGGTGCAGATCTGGTGCGAATTCAATACATATCGCATGTGAAAATATGGTTAGCATGGGGTGGTGTGAAAAATGGCATGGGGTGTGTAGATGGACAAAATCGCATGTGGAAGATTTAAATATCGCATGTGAAAAAATGGCATGGGGTAATGTGAAAAATGGCATGGGGTGTGTAGAATCGCATGTGGAAGATTGAATATCGCATGTGAAAAAATGGCTAGCATGGGGTAATGTGAAAAATAGCATGGGGTGTGTGGAATCGCATGTGGAAAATTGAATATCGCATGTGAAAAATGGCATGGGGTAATGTGAAAAATGGCATGGGGCGTGTAGAATCGCATGTGGAAAATTGAATATCGCATGTGAAAAAATGGCATGGGGTAATGTGAAAAATGGCATGGGGTGTGTAGAATCGCATGTGGAAAATTGAATATCGCATGTGAAAAAATGGCTAGCATGGGGTAATGTGAAAAATGGCATGGGGTGTGTAGAATCGCATGTGGAAAATTGAATATCGCATGTGAAAAATCTGTGTGTGTGTTACTGTTCATCTTCTTCGATTGTTGGTCGATCATTGTCAGTCTTCTTCCGTTTGACCCTTACAACTCCCAAATTAGTAGTTCTTATTATCGATATCGCACTAAAAGGAACGAAGGGAGGTTAGGGAAGAAGATTTTTAGGTTTTTGAATTTGATTTAGGGTTTGATTTTGAACTATCATCGGTCAATTACAGAGATTTATGACCTCGCAATGACGTTTTTAACCTTCCTGGTATGATTTAGATATATTAAAATGATTAATTTAATCATTTAAATTAGTTTCGCCCGCGTTTGATCGATTGAAGATCGTACGGCTGAGGACATCGCGTACATAATGTAGGATAAGAGGTATTGTACGTTAACCGGCCTCTATATATATATATATATATATATATATATATATATATATATATATATATTGTATATGAGCATTATAATTTTTTTTATAATTTTTTTATAGTCAAATAATAGTAAATAATCGGATTCAGATGTGGATTTATGAATGGTTTTAGTTTTCAATGTTAGAAATTTGGAAAATCGAATATAAGTTTAGTTTTAATCTATGCACAAAACATATATTTTATTTTTATTTTTTATAAATTTCGGATTTCTGAAATTTCGGATACGGATTCGGATATCAATATTCACTATCCGGAATTTTTGGATATCAGGTTTTCGGATATCCAAAAACCGGATAATCCGATCTTGAACACCCCTAACTGGTGGTGGTTTTAGTTTGACATGAATCTGATTCACATGAGAAAGGATATTATTGTTGTTGTAATGTTTTCATATGAGAGAAGAATTTATGAACTATAATGTTTATCATAGTTCATTTATTATTTTTATTTCTTATCAAAATTAAATTGTGCAACCCAAGTATCACACGGGTAGATAACCTAGTGTGTATAAAAATATATATATTTGTATCCAATTTTCACATTTTTTTTCTTAGAAGAAACTTCAATGGTAGAATGAGTATGTATAGAAATACGTACCTAGAGATTAGAGATCAATGTAGATTAGAACAACACGCAGCCCGTGATGAGTGTGGATGCAACAGTGTCCAACTTCGGCCACCACGAATCAACAAAAATGAAACGCACTGTGACAAACAATTGATGTGATTAGAGATCAAGAATGATTTAAACAGTAAAAATGGATGGATCGATTGGATTAGCGATTACCTCAACTTAACAACGTACGTACAGGAAACTAAACAAATTAAAGTTCGACGGGGAAGGCCCGTGGAATCAAGCTACCAGAAGAAAAAGGAATCGTAAGCCATATGTCAGGAAGAATTACTTCGAGTTCGAAAACGCCACCACTTTCTCTGTCTCAAACCTCCCGGGTTACTGAGTTTCGTAATTTCGGGAATCTAAAGGACGTCTTCATACCCAATAAAGTGGACAGGCAGGGGAACCGATTTGCCTTCGTTTGTTTCAAAAACATCGGTGACCTTGGAAAAACACTAGAAGTCCTAAACAAGATCAAGATTAAAGGTGCCAAACTAGCGATTGACATGACTAAGTTTAGAAGAGATGGTAAGCCTTTCAACAACTACAATGGGAAGCCGGTGGAAAAGGCAAAAACGACACACTCCTACACTATCCATACTAACGCTCTGAATCAAGTAAGAGCCCCCAATGGGGGAAGAGGTAATGGCCCGATTGCAGGTAATGTTTAGAACACCAACAATCTTTTTCCGGATAACATCTCTCGCCCTTCTCTGGTTAAGGTTGTGGATTTCTCCGGCTCTCCCTCACACATCAGTAAAGCTTGGGAAGCCAATACTTTACTTGTTGAGGCCAAAGATATCCACACATTATGTAACCTTTAGGAAATTTTATGCAATGTATCTCACTACCTCGCCTGCATTAGATACGTGGGTGGGCTTAAGTTCTTCATGTCCTTCCTACACAGAAGTATTGTGTGGCTTTCCTCGAACATTATCGTGATAAGTAATTCAAATGGTTCGCTTCGATAGAAAGATGGGATAGGGGTGTGATATCCTTCAATAGGATAGCTTGGTTGCGTATCGGGGGTGTTCCTCCACACGCCTAGAATAGAGATATCTTTAACACAATTCGAAACATCTTTGGTAGTGTGGCATACCCCTCGTTGGTCGATGACAAGGATTGCAACTTATCATTTGAAATTATTGGAGTTCTAGTTGATTCAGGCAAGCAAATTATGGAGGAAATTGTTATTAATTGGAATGGGAACCAGCAACCGGTTTGGATATCTGAGGTAATTCAAGATTGGGTTCCAGATTTCCTCAAAGCGGATAAGGGACTTCCGAACCGAGATTATGTTTCTGTTTTTACTTCCACTAATGCACTTGCAGGTAGAAGTATAACATCGGCAAACGAAGCAACTCTGGGATCAAACGATGTTGGAAATCCGACGAGACCAGAGGCGGTTCCGGGGGCGCGCGTATCGAAGGTCTATGTTAAAACGATGGTGACTAATATTAATACTTTTACTGCTACTAACCCTCCTGCAGGTACAGTTTCATCGTCTACCGGATTCACTGTTCTGACAACAACACTGAAGCATGTCTCCATGGCAGAAACTGAAACGACGGAGTATAACGGTCCTGAAGTTGAACCGGTTCTCATGGATACCTTGGGCGATGCTCTGTTAAACAACATTAATGGTGCCAATTCTCCAAGTTTTTGGAATGGTGTTATTAAAACTGGGAATATAAATGTGGGCACTTCAAATGGGGGTAATGATTATGTCGATCAGAATGTCTCCCCATCTATTAATTTCTCATATGTGGGACCCCACATTACTAGACCGAAACCTCTTAAACCTAAAAATGGGCTTAGGAAACCTGCCACTCCTTTTGGGCCTAATAATAATTTCCCTAGTCCATGCCAACCAGCCCAAAAAAGAACCAAACTCAGGAGCCGCCGAGACCCCCTACCCCCTTCGAGTTTCAATTACCTTCTTATCCAGATTACCTGCGACCTATCCCACCCCTATTATTAGTGGCATGGCACCTCTCAACCCTTTAACAAACTCGGTTGTACAATCAAGTCTAGATGCTCCAGTCATTTTTGTGGCTAGTGCAGATCACACTGATCCAAGACAAGAGGATGTTTTGCCTGCTACCGCTGATTAGAACCCAGTGACAACTTTCTTGGACTCGAAAATTAATGAAACAATTCGGGTTGGTAATATCGCCGACATGGATGTCGGATACTGCTCTGATCAGATTGGTTGCATGGTTCAAGGAGAAGGAGACTTAAATCTTGACCAATGAATCTTTTGACCATAAATATTTGGGGGATGGGCAAGGCTCATAAAGCAGGTTGTCTCAAGTAAATCAAGCGGGACCATGGAATTAGTTTCATTGCTATGCAGGAAACAATGTATGCAGATGGAACAAGAATTAACTTTTCCAGTTTTTGGGGGAACTCACACCTGGAGGTGCATTGGGTCAACTCGGATGGAAAGTCAGGAGGTATTGCAAGTATGTGGGACCCTAACATTTTCACCAGAACATGTACACTTAAGCACATGCACTTTTTTTGTTAAGTGGCACAATTAAGGGTGTCTCTGAACCTCTTCATATTCTAAACATGTATGCCCCTGAAACCGCGGTGACAAAACGATCCCTTTGGGAGGAAATCAAACAACTGAAATTAACTGTTGGGGGTATCTGTGTACTGCTAGGGGATTTTAATCAAGTTCGTTGCATGAAAGAAAAAAGAAACTGTATTTTCTATCCTTCAAAAGCGACCGAGTTTAATAATTTTATTCACTAGATAGGTAGATGGGGGTAAAAAAAACCTAAGTAAACTAGACCGGTTTCTGGTTTGTGATAAATTTTGGGGATTATGGCCTACGGCCTCGCTCAGGGCCTTGCCAAGAAATCTTTCGGATCACTACCCACTTCTCCTAACTACTACACCTACCAATTTTGGGCATATCCACTTTAAATTCTTCAACGTCTGGTTAACTACACCTGGCCTTGAAGAGGTAGTTCAGTCCACCGTTGCATCTTTTTCCTGTGCAGGTCCTCCAGATATTTTTCTTGCAGAAAAACTTAGGCATGTAAAAATGGTAATCAAGCAATGAAATAAAGCGTCAAAAGCTAAGGAGGAGGCTGACTTAAAAAAGACACAAGCAATCATAGAAGATATGGACAAAATTAATGAAGTAAGGGATCTAACAGATTTAGAGGTACAATCTTACCTAGAACATAAAAGCAAGGTTTCAGAGATAAAAGACAACAAATTGCATGAAATCAAGCAAAAATCTCGAGTCAAATGGGCAATTGAAGGTGACGAAAATTTTGCTTTCTTCCTAGGCTTTATCAATAGCAGAATATCAAGAAGTCTCTTAAATGGGCTAATAATAAATGGACCGAGTATTCAGCCAAATGAACTTCCCGGATAGATGGTGACTATGGATTAAAGGTATATTCTCTTAAGCTCGGTCTTCCGTCTTGGTAAACGGATCCCCCACAAGCGAATTTCAATGCCTTAGGGGAGTTAGGCAGGGTGATCCCCTTTCTCCATTTATCTTTATTTTGGCTATGGAAGCACTATCTAGCTTCTTGATTAGTGCTTCCAGTGCTGTGATAATTAAAGGTATTAAATTAAATGGGGGTCCAAACTTAACTCATCTTGTCTTTGCGGATGATGTTATGATCTTGGGGGAATGTTCGAGGCAAAACACTTCTAACATCAGACGATTAATGAGATGCTTTTACCTCGTTTTGGGTCTAAAAAAAAATTTACAAAAATAATCACTTTTTGGGGTTGGAATCTCTATAGAGGAAATTAGAATTGGCTAATCTTCTAAAGTGTAATCCCGGGGTACTTTCCTTTATTTACCTTGGCCTTAAAGTAGGTGCAAACATGAACTTGGTATATAATTGGAACCCGATAATTGATACTTTTTCTTCAAGATTATCCTTATGAAAAGCTTAAACTTTATCAATTGGGGGAAGGATAACTCTCATTAAATAGGTTCTAGACTCACTTCCGTTATACTACTCCTTGTTTCAAGCACCTAATACGGTTTTAAACAAACTTGAGAAACTAAGAAGAGACTTTTTATGGGGTGGGTCGGATGTAATTAACAAAATGCACTGGGTTACGTGGGAAAAAGTAACTGAACCAATTGTAAGTGGGGGTTTGGGTTTGGGCTCTTTAAAAGATATGAACAACGGATTATTGGCAAAATGGGCTTGGAGATACAAGACAGAGGCATGAAGACTATGGAGAAAAGTTATATCAAGTATACATTTTGATCCAAAACATACCTCAAAAAAAAGGTTTATCGTGTGTTTAGAACAATATTGTAAGGAAGGAGGAAGCACTCAAGAAGGATAACATCCATCTAAATCGGCTCATGAAAGGCTCGGTAGGCAATGGGAAAGATGTGCAATTTTGGACGGATACTTGGGCTTCAAATTTATCACTTCAGTAACATTTTCCAGCTTTATTCTCCTTAGAGAAATACAAGGGATGCTTGGTTAACGATAGACTGAGAACATCGGGTCCGGTTGATAGAAATGAGTGGCAATGGCATCGAGCACCTTCATCAAATATAGAATTAACGGAGCTGAATGGGATTGTTGCTATTTTGGCTCAAATCACTATCGCGAATCAAGAAGATAAATGGATGTGGTAAGCCGAAGACTTGGGGAACTCCACAGTTAAATCAGTACGGAAAATTATTTTGGGTATTAATACGGGTCCCTCGGATATCTTTGAGTAGAATAGATGGATACCGTGAAAAGTTAACATCTTTGGTTGGAGAATGAACCTAGATCGACTACCAACCAGATGCACTTTGGAGAAAAGACACATATCTATACCTTCCACTCTATGCCCTCTTTGCGGCATAGCTAACGAAACTGTTGAGCATTTGTTCACATCATGCTTTGTGTGCTCTATTGTTTGGTAAATTGTATATCATCTTGGTTATCAATTCCACCAATTTATGCGTTCACAGTCAGGGACATACTTGATTTGCACAAAGGGACGCCCGGATCAGACGCGAAGAAAGGATCATTCACGCTATTATGGTAATAGCATGTTGGGGTATTTGGAAACTTCAAAATGAGGTCGTCTTCTCCGGTAAAAGAATCGATATAGCAAGGCTTATGGCGGATATCAAAGCATCGAGTTACCTTTGGGTGAAAAATAGAGCTAAATTATTTACTGTAGAATGGGTAAATTGGCTTGCGTTTGATTTCGTATAAGCTTGTAAGTATTTGTATGTTTTGTTGTGTTTCTGTTTATAAATCAGTAGTTCAAAAAAATAACATGTTTTGACCCATTGGATAATGTGAGTTGACCAGATGAATCCTTTACCATTTTTTATCCAAATCAACCCATTTATCAAAGAACTAGACACTAGTAATGAATGCCACCCATTCCATACTTCCACGTTGTAGTAGTTTTACTACATGAAATGAACTCTCACTATCATTAAACGCTTTAAAATTCAATTTAAATGTTTTAATAAACAATTATAAATGGATCTACATGTTTTTCTAGCATCAATAGCAACAACATCCTTAAGCATCATCTTAGCCTCACAGTCACAAGTTTGTTAAGTTTGATATTTGTTCGCTCAAATCTTACTAGCTTATAGATAGAGTTGGACGCTACCATGTAATAATACCATAATAGTTTAACATAATTGTCATTTTTTGTCATATATATAACAACCTTTTCCCAATTTTTAGCATATACCTTCATATATCATAATATTCATGTAGGCTTGCAAATCATTTGCAATAAATGAATTTTTCAATTTTAATCCCATTGTAAGACCACCCGTAGTGGGGCGTGATTTTTAAAAATTAAAAAAAAAACGCCTTATAACGCCCCGGCCGCCATTACACAGGGCGTTACCGGACGTTATTTTTCAAAAAAAAAATGAATGTAGCGTTATTATTAAAACGCCATTTTGCACTTGTTGGAGGTTTGACTAGGGTTGACCCACCAATGAGAAATCACTTTGTTTGTTTTTTTTTAAGGATTGAAAGGGGCATTATTTGGGCATTATCCCCACTACACCACTTTATGCTATAATGCCCCATGCTGACTGGGTTGCCACGTGTCGGATAATGCCCCATGGTGGGGGCATTATAACAAGTTACCACTACACATGGTCTAAGGCTGGAGGGTGTGGGGCGCCACCCTTCCGCCACATCGACCACCATAGCGCCCCCCTTACTTTTCACCCACACCGCTGGCGCCATAGCCGGGGCGCCATACATGCTCCGCCACCGCTATGGCGAGCGGTAACGCACAGGGACCGAGGCACTTTTGATTTTTTTGGACCGTTGAACGGTCAGAAATTTAAAAAAAAACTTTTTTATTTTATTTATAAAATCACACTATAAATCACTCCTTCTACTTTCATTCCTTTCACTCTCTACCTCCATTTTTATACAACTCTCTTCATTTTTTTTAAACTTCCAACAATGTTTCCTAACAACCTAAACAACCAATGGGATCCGACCAATCCGTATTGGCAAACTTTGCAAAACAACTAGCAAGAGGACCGCTATCGCCGAGACCCGCGCACGGGGGAGTTTGGATATTATCCAATGCCACCAACTTCTCCTCATCCCACCACTCAACCAATGCCTCCTCCATATTTCGGGTATTATTCTCAACCCCCTTTTTTTCCGCCAAACATGCCACCACCAAACATACCCGCCCAAGTCACAAGCGAACCGGAATACGTTCTCGAAACCCAAGTCGAATCCTCTTCTATCAAAAAAAGAAGCCATAAAAAGAAGGATGAGACCGAAAAACGTGCGACAAAGAAGGTAGAATATTGGTCGCCTAAGGAAGAGTTCGAGTTGGCAAAAGCTTGGCTCGACGTGTCGGAGGAAGAGATTGTTGGTAAATAAATTTTTTATGCTTGTCTAAAATACTATTTTTTTTGTTTGTGTAAATAATTTTTTTATGCTTGTCTAAATAATATTTTTTATGCTTGTCTAAATAATATTTTTTTAGGAGACGACCAAGACATAAAGGCATTTTGGGGTCGTATGCGCGATAAGTTTTTCGCCGCAATGGGTCGTGGCGTGTATCGAACCCCCGACTCTTTTTCGGGAAAGTGGGGGGCTTTGAGGACGAAGGTTAGCAACTTCAATAGCATATACAATAACCTCGTCAATAACACTCGAAGGAGAAGTGGTGCGAACGATGTCGATATCATGACCGAAGCCCACACCGAGTATAGAATGCACCATGGGCATATGTTTAACCAAGTAACCACATGGGAGCTTCTTCGCAAATCTCCAAAGTGGCACCTTGTGCCACCGTTCGACCCAACCCGCCCTAGATCCAAACGGTCCAAATCGACATCCACCACCGAACCTTCTGGGTCAGATGCTCGTACAGTAATTAATCTAAACGAGGATACTGACGAGTTTGAAGAACCCCAAGAGCTGCCTCGTCCAACTGATAGGGATAAAAGTAAAGCCAAGGCAAAGGCACGTGGAAAGTCTACTAAATCAGATGGCCCGTCAAAGATTACCGAATTCCAGGCAGATCTGAAGCAAATAATCTCCATTCGGGAAAAACAACAAGAAATGAAAAAGGAGAAACAAATTGCGAGAGACATGGACTTTCTCGCAAGGGATCTGTCACATGTATCGGAGGAGGACCGAGTCATTTTGGAGGCTCGTAAGGCACAAATAAGGGGCCAAATATATGTAGTTTTTTTTTTTAACTATGTTGCCTTTTTTTCTAGTATGTTATGTTTTTTTTTATGACTTTGTTGTATTTTTTTTCTACTATGTTATGTTTTTTTTTTCTAGTATGTAATGTTTTTTTTTAAATGAAATTATGTTTTTATTTTTAATTTTGTAGTTATTAAAATTGCCATTTAATTTAAAAAAAATATTTAAATAAAAAATAATTAGGTAATCATGACACGGGGCTCCATCCACACCCTCCAAATTAAAGGGGGGCATGATAAAGCCCCCATGCTGACATGGCGATGACGTGGCTCCTAGTTGGCACCTATAAAGCCCCATGGGGCTCCATCCACACCCCATAGCCTAAGTATATGTTTTTCACTTGGTATGTATAATGACAAAGTAACTCAATATCTTTAAAGAGAGTTTAATTAATGCTACTGTCTACTAAGCTTTGAAACATCATTGTTTATTTATAATGACAAAGTAACTCAATATCTTTAAAGAGAGTTTTTCTTTCAAAAAAAAAAATCTTTAAAGAGAGTTTAATGCTACTGTCTACTAAGCTTTGAAACATCATTGTTTATTTAATTATATGCTAAACAATTTTAACATAGTAGAAGTTTTGTAAGCTTTATACACCTAATATGCAACGTTTTTAGAGTCCATGAACGACTCTTGAAAATTTTCATAATCATTTTCAGCAACATTATCTTTCAAATCACATAACATGATCATTGTTTTAATCATTGTTCTCACTATGGTTAGCTTCAGAAATCACTTAGGATCAACTAATCATTCATCGTGTCATGATCGAGAAGTATAACATTCCATTAAACTCACAACATAACAAAATTGACACTTCCATCATTCACGTGGTTATCATTGCTAACTTTTATAAAATAATCAAGACTGTTAATATATTCTATGGTAGGATGTGATACATGAATCCATATCTTAAATCTAAAAATAAGTTAATAACAAAAAATGCATGATATGAATAGAACAAATATGGTAATATTTGGATATTGCTAACTCACTTTTTGAATACAACGTCACGTAAGTGAATGCATATTATCATATGGAGTTTTTAAGAAAAAAAAAATACAAAAGATTTCCCTTAACTCTCTAAGTGTGTGTCTTAGACTCAAACTTGTGGGAATAAAAGGCAATAAATACCTACTTTTTTCCTAGATATTCATTTTGTCAACACTCATTCACATTCTAAATGAGAGAGATTTTTCAAAAAGTAGTCACAAAGCAAAGAGTATTTAAAAATTAACTTCTACCATATCAATTTTTCACGAATATATTTAAAGACAAACATTGAATATATAACAACATATACATATACCAACATATATGAAATATATAACTACAACAAACAAAATATGAAATATACAATTCCAAACAACATATGTATAACTAAAAGAAAATAATATATATTAATATTTGTGTGCGAAGTATCATTGGTTACATAATTTTAGCTTTCTTAACCGGCTTAAGAAATAGTAAGATGTAGCTATATATTAATAGCTAAAAAACTAGTGTTAATTCTCGCAAACTTCGTGGATTTAACAAAATAATATGTTTCAAGATATTGACAAAGGACATTATATGTTTATAATGAAGATATATAAATTCTTTAAAAGAAATTCTTATGGAATACAAAAGGTTCACAAAGTAAATAAAACAATCCACGTATTATGGGCCAAATGAGAATGACAGGTTGTTTGGTTTGCATTGCTTCAATAAGTAGAAACGTTGATGAGTCAGTTATAAGAAATGTATAAAGTATATTATTAATAATTTTTAGTTTTCAATTTTTATTCGTAGTATGTAAATGCTAAATATGACATTACCGCTAAAAGCTTCATCCTAGTGAACCAAGTATGGAAAAGAATATAATTACACTTCATATCATGTTAACCTTTCTAACACCAACTTATATCTCAAATTTTGTTGCTTAAAAAATAGCCATAACCACTTGGAAGATGTTGTTGGATCTTAACAAAATAAACAAACGTAAATATATTAACATAAGTTATCATAAAACATTAACAATCATGAATATTTATTTAGTTAAAACAACTTATCATTACAATATTAAGTATCAAAGCTAATGGAATCATTCATTTGTTCTCTTCTTTATTATATAAACTCACATATACAAACACAACTAACCTTTTGGTTTGTTGCTATTCAAGTTCTCTTGTTTTGTATATCAACTTTACCTCCACCAAACAAATTACTGCAGATTTGTTAATTAAAGTCATTAGGTGGAATAATAATCCACATGTCTTGAAGACGCAAAATAGACAATATGTAACGTGAACTCACATGGATAGACTAAGAGACTTAGATACACCCAGGATGTTGCTTTTCCTTCTACAAACAAAAAAGAATTTTGATGCACCGACAAATTCTATGATAACAAAATCCATGGTAATATTTGCTTTAAGCAAGCAAAAGTGCTTGTGATGATGTATAGGTTCAATTAAAAATTTGTAGTACTAACCTTTAAAAATAATCCACCCATGTCATCGTATATGGCTTAAATATTATCAGCAGCATGTCGATGTTGTATCTCCCATATTGACTCTGCCTTGACCATATCTTTCTCAAAACTAACCCTAAGTATAATGAGGTTGAAACACCTTAAACCACACGCAGATACCTAGATAATAAGGTTGAATTTCAAATTGAGAGAAGATACGAAACACAAAAGAATTATAAATTACCTTTTTTGAAAGTATAATGAGGTTGCTAATCATTCCTTGCTAACTAATCCTTGCATTATTTCTAATCAGTAATTATATATTAGGTAAATTGACTTGAAGCTCACCTATGACATGAACTGCTCCACATCATTGCCTTTGTTCGTTACACTTTGCCACTATAAAGCATTTTACAATAAACAAACCAAATTAATTTCAAACAAACCAAATTAGAAAAGCATAGATTTGTAGTTGGAGATAATTCTACATTTTTTATACATAAAAAGTATCCAAACTCGGAATCAAGTTCTTCTTTCATTTTTACAAAATTTACTACTTTCGTGGACTCCTCAAGTAGTAAATATTTAGAAAAGAAATAAAGTATAAAGGAGCATAAAATATGAATATAAATACTTCAAATTGTGTTTATCTATTTGGAGTAAATCTAAAACTAATATTTTTAACTAATGGGTGAGTTCCACCAATACTGATGATTCTGCAGCAGCAGAGAAGTTAGGAGCTTCATGTGGACCAAAAACCCGCCATGCCCAATGTGGAGTAGATCCCATACTCTTCTCTATTGTTGTCCCCTGATTATGACAAACATTAATGTGCATGTTTTGGAGTTAATAGACCATTATACATTCATGAATAGAAAAAAATCATTGAAGTTACCTGGTTAACATGATATAAACCGGAAGCCACAACACCACTCAGGTTGAGAGGGTGGGCCTGAGCCGTTTGAGTTCCCCGTGTCATACGTGTACAATTATCAACATAAAATGGTACAATGAAGATGGCTTAAGCCGGTAATCAAGCTCAAGTATGTAAAATGATTAAAAGTGTAATTTCTAATTATCCTTGTTCTTATATCATCATAAGTGTTGCCTAAGAGACGATTAACTTGATGCAAGCATCCTAAAGTGTTATTTACATTGTTACCTCATGTTAAATGATCCATTTAAGTTTGAAAATGATAAGATACCGGATAGAAAATTTGTGCTTCAACTTCTATTTCACTCTTAAACAATCCAAGATAGATGCACCTAAGTCAAAACAATGTAAGGAAAACAAAATGTACACCGAATGATTTTTATTTTCCAAAATCAGGGTTAATCTTATAAGCTACATTTATCTCAGTCAAGGATCTTAATATATTCATATTTAGTCATTATTATCAGCAAAAAAAAAAAAAAAAAAAATACTAAAAACATATTTTTTTGACATTTTTTAAGAATATTAATATATTCTTAAAACATACTTCTAATAATTAAAATGATATTAGAAAACATACCAATGCTAGCATCTTGAGGGACATAATCATTTAAATACACTGAAAGTTCAAAAGTCAATTTCATATCTATTATTTCAATGATTTAAAACATATATGGTAACAACTAATAAATGTTTTTAATATGATTGTTGAATAATTTGAATCTAATTAGTTATATAAAAACAAATAATTGTTGATTAGAGGTTATTAATGTTAGGGGTCATTTTCTTAACATATGTATCCTGACCAATATCCTGCCTTTGTTTGTTTATTTGTAATCAGGATGCTGGAAGAGGATATTGCTGACATCTTGGGCGATATCCTAAAGCTTATTGAATTAACCACGTGCAGGTTAAGGGCAGAGGCTTGCTAACGGTCACAAGGACTTCTTCTCCTCAAGACTCGGACGAATTTGTTGAGAAAGAGACGTTGAGCCCGAAAGACCAGGTCTGCAACGTTCCAAGAAGGAATATTCGGTGAATCCCGCGAGTTTAGGGTAGTTAGTTATTTTATCTTTACTATAAATAGATGAGGTCGGATCAGCTTAGAACACACATCAATTCACACTTACACTCTCGAACACAATCACTCTCTAGCTGATAGCAAACACTACACTTGTATTTCATTTCCGTTGTAACACTTAGTCGATCCGTACCACATCCTGCACTGTATCCTGATTTTTGAAGCAATTGAAGAACAAGGCAGCTGCGATTGTCAGCTCCCGAGGTTTTATGCCGGCGATCTAGATTGATCAAGGGCTTTCCTCGTATATCTCGTGTCACTTCCTTTACTTTTTGCTCATTGTTTGCTCATTGTTTGATCGTTGATACAGCTCAATATCCCGAGCCGTATCCTGAAACTGTTTTTGCAAGTAATTTAATTAACACATTTTTGACACTTACTTCTAGCACACTACCTCACTTAACTAATTTGATCACTTAATTACTTCGGTAATTTTTGACCAAAACAATTTGGCGCCCACCGTGGGGCAAGTGGTGCTCTTTTTACTAAAACTTTTTGTCAAATCGCTAGTCGGTTTTCTATTTTCAAAACTTTTTGCTACATTATCTATAATGGCCTCAAGATCAAACATGAGTTCCTCTACTGTGTCGGCTATGACTTCTGCTACTACCGGTTCGGTGCTTCCACCACCTCCTCCAAGGATGCCTGCCTCTACACAATCTCAAGATGTTATCCCGACTCGGAGTGTCCAGGGATCTGCTCCCGTTTTAGCTTCTAATGATGAAATTTTAACCTTATTTGGAAGTGTGCAGGAACAAATGAGGCAGCAACAGGAAACGAACCAAATGCTTTTGAGGGAGATACAACTCCTGAAGGCTGGCTCGAGCAGATCTGCGGAGGACAATGTCACTCCGTTACACCCCAGAGCGTTGAACTTTAGCTCAGCTGTTTATACCGAGGATAATAGGGGGAATATCGTGCCCAGTCTTCCTCAGAATCATACTCCTGAAATACCCTCCTTGATTAGGATGTCAACCATGAGGAGCTCAGGATATGCTTCAGGATATGCTTCAGGATATGGGCAAAATCCTCCAACTGGTAACGTGTCTAATAATAATAATACTCATACTACTAACAGTGGTGGATCTTTGCAGGATACAGGTGTAACATCAGCACTGACCAGGGAACTTCAGAAGTTGAAAGACATGATATCTAGTGTACCTGGGGTGGTCCAGCCGATCCCGGAAGTATCTCAAGATAGCCACAAGATATCTCGTTTTGCATACCCTATATGTGATGCTGAGATCCCAAAGAGATTCCAAACTCCCAACATGAAGCTTTATGATGGGACTACGGATCCTGAGGAACATATTGCTCAGTATAGGGAAAGAATGGAGATTAACCCTATTCCTCCGGAGCTCAAGGAAGCGTGCTTGTGCAAGGGATTTGGTTCTACTCTAACAGGATCAGCCTTAAAATGGCTGTTGAACGTTCCTCCTCACTCAATCACTTCATTTGCTCATTTGGTTAATTTATTTAACAGTCAATTTTCTTGTAGTCGGAGTTTTGAGAAACTAACCAGTGATCTTTACAGGATAACTCAAGGGCCTCAAGAATCCTTGAGGGATTATGTGAACAAATTTAGTCGAGAATCCTTGGATATCCCACATCTTGATGTTGCAACAGCTGTGCAAGCTTTTAAGATGGGATTACAAAAGGATTCTCAGTTTTATCAGGATCTTGTAATGAATCCCTGCAGGAATCTCGATGAAGCTCGTAACAGGGCCTTGAGATATGTCCGTCTGGAAGATGACAAGAAGATGCAAGAAAGGATGAACTCGTCCAACACTTATGAATCGACTAATAGGAAGTCAGAATCCTCATTTAAGTCATATCGGCCTAAGCCATATGGTAGAAATGAAAACAAGAGAGTGAATGCTGTCGAAGATGAGGATCCTGAAGAGTATCCTGAGTTGTCTGAATATTGCTTTTCTGTTAATATTCCTGAATTAATGTATGCTATGCAGGGCCTAGGAGACAAGGCTAGATGGCCTCGAAAGAATCAACAAAAGGCTGACTGGAAAGATAAGTCGAAATGGTGTGCTTTCCACGAAGATTTCGGACATATGACTGAGGATTGCATTGCTTTAAGGAAAGAAATAAGCTATCTTCTAAGCAAGGGATATCTGAAAGATCTCTTAGGAAAGAAGAAGAACAAGGGTCAGGATACTGACAAGGATCCTGAACGAGCAGCGTCACCTCCCTCGGATGCCAAGATAATCAACTTCATTTCGGGAGGATCCGACATTTGTGGGACCTCGTATTCGGCAGCAAAGAGACATGCAAAGGAAGCTAAGGCCGAAAGGGGAGACAGACCTGTCAGGATGACTACCCTCACGACTGACAAAGTGATCACTTTTGATGCAGATGATAGGGATACTGTCCAGGATCCTCACCATGATGCTCTGGTAATAACGTTATATGTGGCTAACCATTTTGTACGCAGGATATTGGTTGATAATGGCAGCTCCGTCAACATAATCCAACTAGAAACTCTGAAGAGAATGAATGTATCTCCAATGGATATCACTTCAAAGTCCACCGTGCTTGTTGGATTCAGTGGAGAGGCTAGAAACACAGTGGGAGAGATAAAGTTGCCAGTATACGTTGAAGGAGTCAATTCGATACAACGTTTCTGTGTGATGGATTCTCTATCCTGCTATAACATCATATTGGGAAGACCGTGGATTCACGATATGAAGGTCGTGCCATCAACGTATCACCAATGCATCAAGATACCTACCCCTTGGGGAGTGGTCAAAGTTGATAGTGATCAGCAGGAGGCGAAAGAGTGCTACTCCTCCTCGATGAAATCCTCAGCCAAAACTAGCGCAGCATAGCAATTAAAGTCACGGGCCCAGGATATCGTGGAGGATCCGGAGCAGGATGTGAAGAAGGTTATCCTGGACCAGGATAACCCCGATATTTCGGTGCTCGTAGGGACCAATATCCCTCAAGATATTGAGGAACAATTAATTAACTTTTTGAAATGCAGGATGTCTACGTTTGCATGGAAGCATGAGGATATGACAGGCATATCCAAAGATATTATCACTCACAAGCTTGGAATTGATAAATCATTCAAGCCTGTGCAACAAAAAAGAAGGAAGTTTGCTCCTGAGCGGAACACAATTATCCAGGAGGAAGTTGAAAGATTATTAAAGTCAAGAATGATCAGAGAGGTTAAGTTCCCAAGGTGGCTAGCAAACGTGGTTGTAGTACAGAAGAAGAATGGGAAATGGAGAGTTTGTGTAGACTACACAGACTTGAACAAAGCTTGTCCTAAAGACCCATTTCCTCTTCCCCATATTGATGCAATGGTAGATGCCACTGCTGGGCATGAAATGCTGACCTTCATGGACGCATCCTCAGGATTTCAACAGATACAAATGGAGCCTTCTGACCAGGAGGATACCGCCTTCATGACGCCAACAGGTATTTATTGTTATACAGCTATGCCTTTTGGTTTGAAAAATGCAGGTGCAACATACCAAAGATTGGTAAACATGATGTTTAAAGACAAACTGGGGGACACCATGGAGGTGTACATTGACGATATGGTGGTAAAATCAAAGAAAGCTAAGGATCACCTCCAGGATATTAAAGGAGCATTTGATATCCTGGATCAATACAACATGAAGCTGAATCCTGCTAAATGCCATTTCGGAGTGGGGGCAGGAAAGTTTCTTGGGTATATGGTGACGAAAAGGGGGATAGAGGCAAACCCGGAGCAGATTAAAGCTATCCTGGATATAAAATCACCCTCGAATATGAAGGATGTACAAAGATTAACAGGCCGAGTAGCAGCTCTAAACAGATTTATCTCAAGATCCTCGGAGAAATGCAAAGACTTCTATGATATCCTAAAGAAGAACAAAAGATTCGAATGGGGGGAAAAGCATGAAGCAGCCCTACAGGATTTGAAACGGTATCTCTCAACCGCACCTCTATTGATGAAGCTGGAAAATGGTGAACCACTATCCCTGTACCTTGTTGTATCAGGGAATGCTGTAAGTGCCGTTCTTATAAAAGACCATGAAGGTCAGCAGTATCCTGTTTATTATGTTAGTAAAAGTTTGTTAGATGCTGAAACTAGGTATTCTCATTTAGAAAAATTGATACTAGCATTAATTATGGCATCAACGAAACTTAGGCATTATTTCGAGACACATAGGATTCATGTTAAAACAAACTATCCTATTAAAAATGTGCTTAGGAAACCAGAGATGTCAGGCAGGATGGCCAAGTGGTCAGTAAAGTTGAGTGCTTATGATTTAGTATATGAACCTAGGAATGCCATAAAGTCTCAGGCTTTAGCTGACTTTGTGGCTGACTTTAGTAGTGACATTCAGGATGAGGTAGATCTAAAAGTTCAACAGCTAGGAGAATCCTCAGGATCCTGGACATTATATACTGATGGTGCATCTAATGTAAGAGGAGTAGGATTAGGAATACTACTAAAATCGCCACAGGGGGACATATTACCCCAGGCTATTAGGTGTGAATTTCCTGCTACTAATAATGAAGCAGAGTATGAGGCTTTAATTGCAGTATTAGAGTTGGCTAAGAGCATGAGTATCAAAAATTTGCAAGTATATGTTGACTCTCTGTTAATTACTAACCATTTTAATGGATCATATGCAGTTAAGGGAGAGAAATTAATCGAATATCTCGATATTCTCAAAAAATTAGCAGGATATTTCGATGTTTTTATACTTGAACAGGTACCAAGGGAAGATAATGCTGAAGCAGATGCCTTAGCAAATCTGGGATCGTCGGTCAGGATACCTGAAGGGACACAAATACCAATAGTACATGTCTTATATCCTGCAACGAATCCTCGAGATAAAGAAGTAGCTGGTATTCAGGATCCTGGGGCAGAATATCCTGAAGAGGATCCTAAAACCTGGACGGCTCCAATCATGAAATATCTCAAAGAAGGACACATTCCTGGAGATGAAAATCCTAAGGCATTTAGGATGAAGGTATCACGATTCACTATTATAGATAATATTTTATACAAGAAATCTCTTGCAGGACCGTATTTGAGATGCTTGGAGGATCTTGAAGCCAAAGAAGTCCTTCAGGATATACATGAAGGGGATTGTGGTAACCATGCTGGGGGCAGATCGTTATTCTCAAAAATATTAAGAACGGGATATTATTGGCCAACAATGAGAAAAGATGCCGCAGAATATGCTCGAAGATGTGACTCATGTCAAAGACATAGTAACATACTGCATCAACCGGCTGAACCATTATATCCTATTGTTTCCCCTTGGCCATTTATGAAGTGGGGTATGGATATAGTGGGAAAGCTACCAAAAGCTCCGGGAGGAAAAGTATTTATGCTAGCAATGACGGATTATTTCTCTAAGTGGGTTGAAGCTGAAGCATTTGTTCAAGTTAGAGACCAAGAAGTAGTATCCTTCATAAAGAGGAATATCCTGACCAGATTTGGAGTACCAGCTGAGATAATCTGTGACAATGGTTCTCAGTTCATAAGTAAGAGGACTACAGACTTTTGCAAGAATTGGGGAATCAAAATGATCACATCTACTCCGGTACATCCTCAAGCAAATGGACAAGCAGAATCCTCTAACAAGATAATTGTCAACAACTTAAAGAAAAGGCTTGGAGCCAAAAAAGGAAGATGGGCAGAAGAATTACCCTTTGTTTTATGGGCTGATAGGACAACGGTAAAGAATGCAACAGGTCAAACCCCATTTTCGTTGGTATTTGGAGCAGAAGCAGTGATTCTAACGGAGATGACAATACCTACTGCAAGATCTATCTTAAGTGATCCTGAGAAGAATCCTGAAGCCTTGAGTCAGGATTTAGACACTATAGATGAAAAAAGAGATGCGGCAAGGCTAAGGATGGCAGCATATCAACAGAGAATATCCAGGGCATATAATAAGAATATTAGAACCAGAAGATTTAAGGTTGGAGATTGGGTATTAAGAAAGGCTTTCCAAAATACTACTAATCCTGCCGATGGCAAGTTAGCTCCAAAATGGGAAGGACCATACGAAGTTGAATCAGAAGCAGGGAAAGGAGCATATAGACTCAAGAATATGGAGGGAGATATGCTACCGAGATCTTGGAATGCTATACACCTTAAGCTCTATTTCAAGTGAGTCTAGAATTTAATTTCTAACTCAAGATGGTATGAATTCTTACTTCTTTTTAATATGTTTTGATATTATTAATTCTTTTGAACCCAATACTGACTTAAGCATCGGAGGGGTGTTAGCCAAGCTAACACCCACCTTAGTTTACATTTGTTTTGCAAGATATGTTCCAGTATGTAGCTCCAGAATATGCACTCGGGATAACTCAGAAGATTAGAGGATTGGCCCCCTCTCTCACGTTTAAGGGATACTGATCCCTTCACAGGTTTAAAGGTATTCACCTTTCTTCCGAATTGGGTTTAAACACCCCGCCTGGAGCGCAAGTTATTCAGGGATAGTTCAAGGTGTCGGGACCAGTCCATGTAAAAGTGGCTGACAATTTCGTTACCATTGGCTATATCCTGAATTCTAACGGTATATGAGGATTGATCACCCTCTCTCACGAAAGGGTATTTTCATACTCTCTAAGGTTTAAAGGTTTTCACCTTTCTAAGTCTTGGAGTTTATACACTCCCGCCTGTAGCGCATGAAAAATTGGGATTTTCCCCAGGTTACAAAGGATTTATCTCCAGTACATCCTTGGGTTCTACCCTTGAGACGTAAAATATTGCTTATGCAATGCAAACTGACATTAAATAGATTTCTAAGATACTTGAAGACATTGTACACAGGGGACATCCCTGACAAGATGGTGCTATAAAACTAATGAAGTTTGCGACTAATGCATTAAGTACCTTGCACTGGGGACATCTTCATTGGAAGAGTTGCAAAGGGATTGGAGTTCGGTAATAGGTTTATATCCTATGTCTGGTATGATTTTTCCTTTGTGAGCCTCATTTAAATTTTTAGTAACATCATGTTAAGTATCTTGACATATATCCTCAAAGTCCTTTTAAGGATATTTGATTAGGATGTTTAAAACTAGTATTGGCTTGGAACTTTGATCATCATCAAAACCTGGTTTTGAAGAGATAAACTATTTCTTACTTTCTAAAGAAATTTTTATAAAGTTAAAAGAGCGTCTGAAAGATCTATTTAATAAAAGGCTTCTGCAGTATGTTTCTAAGCATACTGGTCAGAATATTTTGTAAAATAACAGTATGAAATTTTTACAAATCTAAGACTTACACTAAATAATGCAAAGTAACAGAAAAATAAGTCAAAAGATAGTTATATTATTAACAAGTCAAAAGTTGTGCTTTTGGTAAGGCCCATCCGCCAAAAGCACAATTAGTTGTTACCATAATTTTGTAACGGTTGCAGGATCTGTCTCAAAACAGGACCCGTTCACCTACAACCGTTACTATGTTCAAAACAAATTATACTAATTGATGACCAAGGGCTTCATCCTAAAACCTAGGACCCATCCACCTTTGGTCATCATATTGTTCTAGTGCAGGAAAAGTAAATTGTTCAAGGACAGGAAAAGTAAATTGTTTATGCAACCACAACCATGAAATTAAAAAGTGGGCTCCGGCCTTGGCACGTATATCCATCATCGCCCACTCTGCTGCCTAAGGGGCAGCACCTTCTTGAACAGCAACCTCCTTGCCAGCATTCACCCCAGCATCACCCTCAGGATTCTTCTCAGCACCATCATCAGCATTGGCCACCTCCTCTGCCGTCTTAGAAGGCTCTTCACCAGTATGTTTTGCAGGATGAGCAACGGGATGACCTCCAAGGCCCTGTAGTTTCTCCTCCCAAGCCTTTACATTCCAGGAAGGGCATTCAAAACCCAGATCCATGGCTTCATAAGCCATCCTTATCCTGGCTTGGAGAAGAGAGACGACCACCGAAGTTTTTAGGCTATCCCGGTATGAGCTCATGTTCTGCTGATATTGGAGAAGAGCGGCGTCCAGCTTGGCTTGAGCATCCTCATTAGCTTTGTGAAGGGCGGCTTGATGTTCCTGAGTCATTGCCTTGTATTTGTCCTCATAGTGCTGGGATTTGGCAGCTGCGATGGTCCCTTGATCAGCTATGGTGGCTTGAGCCTTCTCCAGCTGAATCTGCAACATCTTGTTAAGACCGGTAGCATCTTCGTATAAATGCATGAGGCGATCCAGACCCTATAGATAAAGACACAGGTATTAATATAAGCAGGATAAAGACTAACATACTTATACAGGATATTGGAAATAAAATTCTACCTGTTTGAGAAATGAGGTGGCGTCATTGAACCCATGATTCTCAAGAGAGAATGTTTCAGAAACAGCTGGGGAGTCAGTTTCCTTTCTCTTCCGAGAACTGGATGCCCTGGTCCTGGATGCCGGAGGGCCTTTGGGAGCAGAAACAGTTTTCGAGGAGGTAGGCTTTGGTGTAGCAGACGACTTTGGCTTGGATTCTTGTTTGGCGGGTTCAAGGCTGGAATAGCAATCCAGTTCATCGAGTTCGAAAGCATCAAGGTTGACGACTGGTGCTACATAAGGGAAGATACTCTTAAAACTCATCATATTTTTGAAAATAATTAACATATGAAAATATGCTTACCAGACATTTCTGAGTTTGATTTTTGATGAGGATCTGTGAGAGACAGGGAAAAACTTCTTTCGCTGGCAGGAAGACGGTAGATTTCCTTGATTTTGGATTCGGATTCCGCGCTAGGAGGCACTAAATCTCTGAAATTCGCTGCATAAAAACGTCAGAATATAAGTCCGGGATACAGTTTGAAAATATGATTGGGGATATTCCTAAAACCCTAAATCCTACCCTTGGTTAACCATTTAACCGGAAGATCGAAACCCTTATCAATGGAGTCTCTTTTGACGAAAAAGAATTTTCGTCACCACCGATCCTCGTTCTTGGTGGCTTTAAGGACCAAAGGGCTCTTGATGGAGAATAGAAGATAACGGTGGTTGCCGTGGGATCTTAATCGGTATGCTACGGGAAGGTCCTCAACAAGAAGGTTAGGGTAATGACGAGATTTGATTTGATCCAACACTATCAAGATTCGCCAGACCATTGGCATAACTTGGGCATAACTAAGGCCGGTGAGGTCGAAAAAACTGGAGATAAAGGGTGGAAATGGATACCGGAGTCCAAGGGAGAAAGGATAAGCGAAAAAACAAACCCACTCGTCGGATGATGCATCCGATCGGGCTTCCTTGTCAAACGGGCGAAAGACCGTTCCGGTGGGAAAGGCACCGGAGTCTCTGAGAGCAGCAATATCAGCATTATTGAAACAGCAAATCTCCTTTGCTGGATCGGTGATAAAGTTTTGACTTATGAGGGTTGAGGCTGGCCGGTCTGAGCGGGATTTCGTTCGTGGTGCCATTGAGCAAATTATGAAAAATTAAAGAGAGGAGATTAGAAGAGAAGATACCTGATGCTTGCTTGAAGATAAGGGTAACCGAGACAAGGAGTCCCTCGGTTAATATAGGATGAATATAGGGGGGTAAAAAGTAAATAATGCCTTGGAAGTTGCACCGCTGTCATTTCAAGAGTCTAGTCATATTAATGGCCTTGAGTTATGAAGTAAAGTTTTGAAATATATCCGTTGGATTGGTATCCCAACTGATATATTTGGGGACAATTGTTAGGGGTCATTTTCTTAACATATGTATCCTGACCAATATCCTGCCTTTGTTTGTTTATTTGTAATCAGGATGCTGGAAGAGGATATTGCTGACATCTTGGGCGATATCCTGAAGCTTATTGAATTAACCACGTGCAGGTTAAGGGCAGAGGCTTGCTAACGGTCACAAGGACTTCTTCTCCTCAAGACTCGGACGAATTTGTTGAGAAAGAGACGTTGAGCCCGAAAGACCAGGTCTGCAACGTTCCAAGAAGGAATATTCGGTGAATCCCGCGAGTTTAGGGTAGTTAGTTATTTTATCTTTACTATAAATAGATGAGGTCGGATCAGCTTAGAACACACATCAATTCACACTTACACTCTCGAACACAATCACTCTCTAGCTGATAGCAAACACTACACCTGTATTTCATTTCCGTTGTAACACTTAGTCGATCCGTACCACATCCTGCACTGTATCCTGATTTTTGAAGCAATTGAAGAACAAGGCAGCTGCGATTGTCAGCTCCCGAGGTTTTATGCCGGCGATCTAGATTGATCAAGGGCTTTCCTCGTATATCTCGTGTCACTTCCTTTACTTTTTGCTCATTGTTTGCTCATTGTTTGATCGTTGATACAACTCAATATCCCGAGCCGTATCCTGAAACTGTTTTTGCAAGTAATTTAATTAACACATTTTTGACACTTACTTCTAGCACACTACCTCACTTAACTAATTTGATCACTTAATTACTTCGGTAATTTTTGACCAAAACAATTAAAAATTAGGATAATTAGCAATTATAAAAAAATGAATGTAGTCAATTTCTATTTCAGGTAACTTTATTTAAAAATAAGTCAAACATAATTTAAATTTAAAATTACTATAATATGTTGGAAGAATTTAATCAAAATTATATATAAAATTTTAAATTTTAAACCACTAATATGTCTAGGTACATTTTAAACCACTAAAACGGAAATCCAATTAATGTTATTAATTCCAAATCGTTTACTTCCGTATTATCCTCCAAATCAAATTTTTGAATTTAAAATCAAGTTATTATCTATCCTCTAAATAAGGAAATAATAATTAACAATAATAATTTTGTAACAAACGGATGGATAGTACCGAACCATTATCATGATCCAAAATTCAATTGTCAAACATCAAGGATCAAACCATTAAACTCCAAGAACATACATGATATTCAATCAATCTTCAAACAAAACAATAGAATGGTGGAGCAAAGATTCGACAACATAATGAAATAAAAAACAACCAAACACTTCTAAATTTCCACAAGAGTGAATTGCAAATTTTGTCCTTTATCTTTATATCCTTTTACAGACGGTGTCCTTTATCTTTAAAATTGACGAGTTTTGTACTTTATGTTTTAAAATCCTACACGTTATGTCCTTTGAGCCAAACTCAGTTAATTTTTTCTGTTAAATCTGATCACTCAAGGGCAATTTAGTCTTTTTACCAATTACTTTAAAATATGTTAATAAATAAAACAAAAACAAATTTAAAAATAATAGAATATGTGTATATACATTTATATATAAAGAAACAACACCCTCTATCTAGCTCTCTCTCTCTCTACCTCTCTCCAGCCACCACCAACAACCACCTCCGACCACCACCCTCAACCACCTCCGATCCCCTCTACTTCTCTCAACCGTCGTCGCCAACCATCACCACCATCCACTAACCAAATCATCTCATCTGAACAAATAAAAAATCCCCAAATCCCCAATCTTTTATTCCCACTCCAGTTCATTCTCAATCCATCTATATAATGCTTTCCGTATCCAACAATTCAAATTACTACAAAAGCAGAGCTACATAAATCCACAAATCCCCAACCGTTCAAACTATTTAGATTCACATATATACCAATCTTATTAGTCGGTTTCACTCGAATTCAAGATAACTGACCTGTTTACCAAACTGAAAATTATACATCTGATCTTGATAACAGTCTAAATCGGGTTCAGATCATTTTGTTCGCCACCATAGTTGTTCCTTCACCGCAAAGCCATTCACTTAGTTTAATAGTCGGGTGAAGATCTGATGGAGGATGTCTTGTGGAAGGTGGGAAAAGATGTTATTGTTGTTGTCCATTTTTATCTACCGGTGAAGTGAGTAGATCGGGGACTGGATCAGAAAAATTACTAGTATTTGAATCGATTTCAGATCATATGGGTTAGACCATTAGGATTATGTGATGGTTAAGGGAGATGGAGGTAGAGATGGGGCGGAGATGGTGGCGATGGCGACGGTGGCGGTGGTGGTTGGGGGGTGGAGAAAATAGGTTGTGCCGGCGTTGATGGTTGTTGGTGGTGGCTGTGGAGGCGGTGTAGTGTAGAGGAGGTTGTGGTGGTGGTGGTGATGGAAGGAAGCGGTTGTGGTGGTTGTGATGGAAGGAAGCGGCTGTGGTGGTGGAAGAAGGTTGTGGTGGTGGAAGAAGGGTGTGGTGGTGGTAAAAGAGATGGAATAGAGAAAGAGAAAGTGTTCAGTCGATCGATGAGTGTGTAAATATAATATTTTAGTTTTTCTTAAGTTTGTTTTTTAACTAATAAGGTAAAAAGACAATTACACCCTCATGTGCCTTGCACATGATCAAATTTAACTAAAAAACTAACTAGGTTAGGCCTAAAGGACATAACGTGCAGGATTTTAAAACATAAAGTACAAAACTCGTCAATTTTAAAGTTAAAGGACACCGCCTGCAAAAGGGTATAAAGATAAAGGACAAAACTTGCAATTCACTCTTTCCACAAATTTATCTAGCCTAACAACAAATTACAAAAACAACAATCATAATCTGATGATCAATTACAATATCAAATCCTTAAGCTCAAAAACAACATTAAAACGAAAAATCATTTACTAAAGGGGGAGATAACAATCATATCTATTACGATAGATCAATAATATATAACATATTGAAGATAAACTCACTGAATCAAAAACATAAAAGAAGAATAAAGATCAAAAGTAAGATTCAATTGAAAAAACCATATACAACATACTAAGATTTATTGAAATAAAAAAGATCTTTAAAACCATAAAAAAGAATCAATGGATACAAACTTACAAACCCCATTAAAGAATCAATCGATACAAACTTTTACCATACGAAGAGGAAATATATGGAACAATGAATAAAATAGGAAAATGATACTTTATAAAATTTACATATTTTAAATAACAGAATTTTATACATAAATCATTCCAGATTGTCGCAACCCCCGACCCGGGAGGCGGGCGGCCGCGAGCTACTCAGAGCTGGTCGTATCGGTGTTTATTAATTTGGCAGCGGAATTTACATCAGGACCGTTGTTAGGAAATAGTTTATCAGATTAAAACACCACATTTTTATAATAATAAATACATGGGAAAACCCAAGTTTCCATTACAAACATGTTTTTAGGGATAAACCCTAATTTATTGAAATAAAACTTCTTCTTTATTTTGGTAACTTTTATAGCCACTTTTCCAAGCCTTCAGTGATCTCCAACTGGCTTCTAATTGGCTTTCACATTTTGTTACCTGAAACGCATTTAAAAAGATTTTATCAGCAAGAAATACTGGCGAGTAAATCCCAGTTTAATCAAAACAAGTTTTATCATTTTACAGCATTGAGGGCAACCCGCAATTAAATTTGTTTACATCTACTTTAATTACCACCCACGGTAGTGTCAATCCTGACTAGTGGTAATGTTACTACTCACAGTGTAGTAACAAATTTTGTATACAAAACCCCAACATACCGACGATAATTGTAGAATCACAAATACTCAACCACTTTTAATTATAGTTTAAAACAATTGAGGTTTTGTAAAAACATTTCACAAAAAGGTTTCACAAAAAGAGATAAACTCACATTGCTAATTTAGGTATTTCCTTATGACTTCCTGGTTATAATCTATTAAATTGAACAATGCACACGTGTTAGTATAATAACCCAAATTTCATTAGCTATACCCTCCCCTCGAGATAGAACTCTAACGGCTGAGTCGGGCAGAGCCTAGACATGCGTTACGGAGCTCTAGATCAATCGGGCAGAGTAACTAATACGTAACCGGGGGTTATAATACTTACAACGAGGCAGAGCTTCGCTATTTTAGTGGGTATAATGCACGGAAATTATTATTGCTATTCAGATAATTTGAGAGAGAGATCGAAAATTGAACGAGTTGGAAGTGAAGCCGATCTCCTCTATTTATAGTTCTGATAGAACACCTTGTCGCGCCCCGCGAGAACAGAAGGCAAAGCCTTCGCGGCCCGTGAGCTAGTCTAGGGTAGTCCCTAGCATTGCTGCATCGACCACTAGCCTTGACACGATACGGACACATGGCGGCCTAGGGTGCGGCCTGGTGGCCAAGCTGTCGCGCCCCGTGACAGCCTTACTTGACATTGTCGCGCCTCGCGAGCGCATTAAAATATTTTTTTATTTGATTTTTGTAATAATTAAGGTATTTGGGGCCCACTTTTTGTATAGGGGTGTATTTTAGGGCGTATAGGGGTGTTATAAGACTTTTAGGAGAGTTGTTATATCCTCCCCACCTTGTTTTAGAACTCGTCCTCGAGGTCTACTGGAACAGGTGTGGATATTTCCTCTGCATCTCTGATTCAAGCTCCCAAGTGTACTCTGGTCCTCTCTTGGAATCCCATTTTACTTTAACTAGGACTAATCTCTTGTGCTTGAGATTCTTGATCTTTCTATCTTCAATCTGTAGGGTTTTCTCTACAAACTTAAGTTTCTCATTTACCTCAATGTCCTTAAGAGGTACCACTAATGATTCATCTGCTAGACACTTCTTGAGATTACATACATGGAATACATCATGTATTCCTGCCATTTCCTCTGGCAGTTGTAGCTGGTAAGCTACTGGTCCTATTCTTTTAATAATTTCAAAAGGTCCAACATACCTGGGTCTTAGTTTTCCCCTTTTTATGAATCTAACTATCCCTTTCCATGGCGAAACTTTTAATAATACCTTATCTCCTACTTGAAATTCCATTGGTTTTCGCCTGTTATCAGCATAACTCTTTTGTCGATCTCGTGCTGCTTTTAGTCTTTCCTTGACTTGAATAATCTTATCTGTTGTTTCTTGTACTATTTCTGGTCCAGACAGTTGCTTTTCTCCAATTTTTGCCCAACAGACTGGAGTTCGGCACTTTCGTCCATAAAGTGCTTCGAATGGTGCAGCACTGATACTGGTATGATAGTTGTTATTGTAGGAAAATTCTATTAATGGTAAATGATCGTCCCAATTTCCTCCGAAATCAATTACACAAGCTCTAAGCATATCTTCCATTGTCTGAATTGTCCTTTCGCTTTGTCCATCCGTTTGAGGATGATAAGTTGTGCTTAGGTTTAACTTGGTTCCCATTGCTTTTTGGAAACTAGTCCAAAAATGAGAAGTAAAACGGCTATCTCTATCAGAAATAATAAATGGTACTATTTCATTTACATATAATTTGGCTAACTGTTCCATACTGAAAGTTTCCTTCATCGGTAAGAAATGAGCTGACTTGGTCAATCTATCTACAATCACCCAGATTGTATCATTACCTTTCCGTGTCTTGGGTAATTTGGTAACAAAATCCATTGTTATCAATTCCCATTTCCATATTGGCATTTCTAGTTGCTGCAATAAACCTGAGGGTTTCTGATGTCCAGTTTTAACTTGGGAACAGGTTAGACACTTGGCAACATAAGCTGCTATATCCTTTTTCATTCCTATCCACCAGGAATTCTTTCTTAAGTCTTGATACATCTTATCACTTCCAGGATGTATCGTATACTTAGACTTATGGGCTTCTTCTAATATTCGGTGGCGTAGGTTTCTTTGCTTGGGTATCCAAATTCTTTTCTTATGGAATCTCCAAATTCCATCTATTTCTTGTTCTAATTCCTTAATCATTCCTTTCAATTTTTCAGTATCGTCCTTGATTACTGATTCTTGTACCTCCCTAATCTGTTCATTTATATCTATCTGTAAATTTAATTTGAGAGAACGTACTTTTCTGGGTTTTTCATGATTTTTTTGACTTAAAGCATCATCTACTACATTAGCCTTTCCTGCATGATACTGGATACTACAATCATAGTCACTAAGAATTTCCATCCAGCGTCTTTGTCTCATATTTAACTCCTTTTGCCCAAAAACATATCTTAAACTTTTATGATCGGTGAAAATAGTAAACTTACTACCGTAAAGGTAATGTCTCCAAATTTTAAGGGCAAAAATTATGGCCCCTAATTCTAAATCATGGGTTGTATAATTTTCTTCATGATTCTTAAGTTGTCTAGAGGCATAGGCTATAACCTTTTGACGTTGCATCAACACACATCCATAACCTAATTTAGAAGCGTCACAATAGACTACAAAATCTTCAGTTCCTTCTGGTAATGCTAATATGGGTGCGTTGGTTAATCTTTGCTTAAGAATTCTAAAGGTTTCTTCCTGTTTTGGTCCCCATTCAAACTTAACAAATTTACAAGTCAGTTTTGTTAAGGAGTGGCTATTCTAGAGAAATCTCGGATAAATCGTCTATAATAACCTGCTAGTCCGAGAAAACTTCTCACCTCCGTTGGTGATTCGGGACTTTCCATTTAGTAATCGCCTCGATCTTTGTGCGATCCACATGAATTCCTTCATGGTTAACTAAATGTCCAATAAATTGTACTTCTTCTAACCAAAATTCGCATTTTGAGAATTTAGCATAAAGCTTTTCTTTTCTCAGCAAATTTAGGAGTGCATGTAGATGCGCTGCATGTTCCTCTTTACTCTTAGAGTAAATGAGAATATCATCTATAAAGACAATTATGAATTTATCAAGATATGGTTTACATATTCTGTTCATCATGTCCATAAATGCGGCTGGGGCATTGGTTAAACCAAATGGCATGACGGTAAATTCATAATTGCCATACCTTGTTCTGAAGGCAGTTTTAGGAATGTCCACTTCCTGTACTTTCAGTTGATGATATCCTGAGCGTAAATCGATTTTAGAAAAGAATCGAGCTCCTTGCAGTTAATCAAATAGATCATTGATTCTCGGTAATGGGTACCGATTTTTAATCGTGGCCTTGTTCAACTCTCGATAACCAATGCACATTCGCATTGACCCGTCTTTCTTCTTGACAAACAAGATTGGTGCTCCCCATGGCGAAGAACTAGGCTATATGAATCCTTTATCTAGATGTTCGTCCAACTATTTCTTTAGTTCTTGCATCTTTGCTGGTGCCAAATGGTAAGGCGCCTTGGCAATCAGTGTTGTCCCTGGTAGCAGGTGAATTCTGAATTCGACTTCCCTATCTGGCGGTAGTCCTGGTAATTCTTCTGGGAAAACATCTGACTGGTGGTTATGTTACTACTCATAGTGTACTAACAAATTTTGTATACAAAACCCCAACATACCGACGATAATTGTAAAATCACAAATACTCAATCACTGTTAATTATAGTTTAAAACAATTGAGGTTTTGTAAAAACAGTTCACAAAAAGGTTTCACAAAAAGAGATAAGCTCACATTGCTAATTTAGGTATTTCCTTGTGACTTCCTGGTTATATTCTATTAAATTGAACAATGCACACGTGTTAGTATAATAACCCAAATTTACATTAGCTATACCCTCCCCCCGTGACAGAACTCCAACGACTGAGTCGGGCAAAGCCTAGACATGCGTTACGGAGCTCTAGATTAATCGGGCAGAGTAACTAATACGTAACTGTAACACCTCGTAAAATCTCGACCAATGTTATAAAGACACGTGTCATGGAAGGAAACCTGTTATAAACCCGGATCAAGTTAAAAGATATATGGTGGAATTGAAAAGAGTCAACATGTTAATTAAATACCTCTGAGTGACCTTTTTATTAATTCTAAACCTTTGTAAAACATTAAAGTGTTTTCATAAATATCTGATAAGAATTACACAAGTATCCGGTTAAATTTTTGTGATGATAAATTCCACATTCAATAAATGGGATCCTATGTGCATTTACGACAATTATACTTCACATGATCTTTTCACAAGATTCCAAAATCTCCATTTGCATGGCAACACTTCCAAGAGCATGCAGATCTGATTAGATGGTCCCCTCTACTAGAAAAAGACATAGGAATCGAAGTTATAAAGATTGCATGGTCAAAATCTACAAATTTTCAAGTTTTTGTCTTCTGGTCAACGGATGCGGACCGTATGGGCCTAGGGTTATGGTCCGCAAGGACTGTAACTGGGCAAGTCAGTTCAGGGTTGGTTGCGGACCGCATCAGATTGGGCTTACGGTCCGTAAGCGGTGGATGCGGACCGTATGAATTTTTGCTTACGGTCCGCAAGGATGTCGCTGGCAGTGAAAATGGACAGATGCCTGTTCCAGCCAGTTCCACCGCCTTAGTTGCATGGTTTTCGAATTCAGGGGCTGCACCAGTGGTATTTCATGCATAGGGACACCTGGGATTCATCAGAGATCACTTGTAGACTTGTGTGTAATGATCCTATGCAATTAAAATCACTATATAAGAACTTGTTGTTGCTAGTTCATTTGCACACTTCACAAATTTCATTCCAAATCTTTCCCTGGAACTTCCTGGAGCTCAAGCAAGCTTTCTTAGGCTCCTAATTCATGCTAAGGACCATTGTGAGTGTTCTTAGCCTCCTAAGTTCATGTTTTATTAGTTTAATGACCAAAAGTCAAAGCCGTCGTAATTAAGCTTTGACTTAGTGATTAATCACTAATGGTCCAGTCATTTTTCGAATTGAAAGTGGCTATGAGTTGGTAATTATGTGGGTTATAAACCCTTAAAAGGGCACCCACTGATTATCACTCTAACTAGGTCAATTGTCGGGTCAAACTTAATTATAAAAAGTCAACAGAAAGCTATTTTGCAAATAAATTCATAATTAGCAATGTAGAAGCTATGAAACCTGTTTAACACTTATTTAACTTGGTAATTAATGTAAGAACTGTTGGACCGTTGTATGACCCTAAACCGTCAGTCAAGGTAGTTCATCTTTGAGTACGAAGGCGGAATCAACGTAAACAAAGTCATAACAGCTCTAATCCTTTTAATCTTTCTTTTCTGATTGATTTGAGTGCTTGTACAAGGTTTTCTGATACAAATCCGTCAGCACTTCGTCACACGTACAATGACATCTCTTTTCTAAAATCTACTTATCAAATGACCAACACACCTATTTATAGACTTGATGATTTCGCTTGAGCATGCTTGAAGCGAAATCATGTGATGTTGATTTCGCTTGAAGATGTTTCAAGCGAAATCTCCAAGATAAAACTATACAAACCCTAATTTAAATCCTATTGTGTGTTCTTTCAATCAATCTAAACACAAGACCTAATGCAGACGAAGTCAACAGACATTCTATGCACCAACAGACTCCCCCTTGGATGTTGACGAAGTCTTCAGCTCCTGAGTCTTCAGTCTTGGTCTTTTCTCCAACTCTGTCTTTTCCACAAAAACACTCTATTTTCACAGGTTTCAGGATCTTGTCCTCCTGGCTCTAACTCCTTTCTTCCCTTTGAATGTTGATCCAGACTCCCCCTTTCATTGACTCCCCTTCTCAATATGCTAGAATCTGAGATATCTGGTTCAAGTTTTGTCAATTAACTGCCGTTGGGAATAATGAAGTCCAAACCTGTTTAACCTGCACATCCTCTACCACAATATAAGTTTCACAAATTTATAACCATTAAATTTAAAAACTTACTGGTAGACAACATTCATTCATCAAACATACTAGTTACATCAAGTTCAAACGAATGACCTTGATTAACTTACCACTCAAACTTCAAAAATATTTATATATGACATTCAAAGTTTTCAACAAACTCTCCCAACCCTGTTCATCAAGTTTAGCACTTGGAATTTTGAAAATCAGCTCTTCAACATCAGTTGTCGAAAATCTTTTTGAATTTTGATTTTAAAAAAAACAGTAAACAAATATATACAAACAATATTTTTGTGAGTTCGTGTAAGAGGATCATATCAGTTCATGAAACAAATCACTAGCACCATTAAGCCTTTGACATTTTAAGTTCTAAACGATTCACATAGATTGACGATATGTTTGTCCTCTTAAGCTCAATCTAAAAACTTTCAAAATGCTTACTGATACGTTAAGGTATATTAATTTTGCACTAAATTCTTATGGACCCCACGATCTCAGCATATCCCCTCATCATGCAATACACTGACTCAAGTAATGCCTTTAAACTTTCATCAACTGTGATTTGTGCGAAAAAAACGCAGAATGTTTAAACATTAACAATCAGGTCGATACTTCCGTATACGCAGAGAAAGTCCAATGTTTAAACAAAATAAGAAAATAAAACAAGTTGAAGTTGTTTAGGCTTTAACCACCAGTTCGATACTCCCGTATACGCAGAGGTGATCCAAAGCTTAAACGAAACACCAAAGAAAATAAAGCAGAATGTTTAGGCAACAACATCCAGGTCGATACTCACGTATACGCAGAGGATGTCCGATGCTTAAACAAAATAAAGAAATAAAACAAGTTTAAATCTTTGCAAAATAAAATGCACAATCACAGCGACTTTTCAGCAAAGTTGTGAAAGTTCACAAACTTAACCAGTTTTATGTCTTTCGACAATCAGCGATTACTGAGTAGGCACACAGTCAAGAAGGACAAAACTAAGTACTATGCTTTCAACCGTGTTTTCCACTAGAACTAGGCTTTTTCATTTAGATTTGTATCGTTATTGCAAATCTACTAGTCTAGCTGAGCCTATCGTCACATCTTTAGTGAGACCGTTTATCACATTTGACACTTCATATCCTTAGCATGCTGTGATAGTTCACTGATTTACTATCATTTCCTCTTTTTCACAACAAAACTCATTTTTGCTTTTTCAATGTTTTTGAAATTTTCAAATTTTCTAATTTTTTTAAAAATTTTTCTCCCCCTAAAATCAAAATATGTTTCAATTTTGATTTTCAAGGAAAATTTGAAAACAAACTATACAAGAAACGTGACAAACTGATATCAAATCACTTCAAATCGCCATTCACTCGGCATAAACAATCAGAACTCCCCCTGACAACAAACTATTTTCCCATTTAGATTTCAAAACACTTAAGTTTGTTTTAATCAAATGGTTTTTCCGGAAAATTAGTTTTGTATGTCTTTTCACAAACTAGGGGTTTCATCACATTGTTTACCTTTAACCATTTTAAAAAATTTAACAGTTAAGACCCTTGAGAATAACAAACACTAGTAGAAAATCAAGTACAACTTAATGTCCCTGATTTACCACTTGTAAATCGAAATATCACAGTTACCATCCTGTGAATTTCTCAAGAATGATGCCGATACCTGCTTCACACTTACCAACCTGGAAGCTCCGGCAAGTCAGGTTTTTCATTTGAAAAGATCTACCCAAGCCTGACCAGCCTTGGGTTTTACAACTTTTACCTCAACAGATGGCTCTTCTGGTTTTGACGAACCAGAATCATTGCCTGATTGTGGCTTGTCTGACTTTGAGACGTCAGATTCATCGCCTGATGTTGGCTCCTTTGTTTTTGAAGAAACAAATTCATCGCCAACCTTCATTGGTACCCAATGCTTACCAGATCTAGGTTTTCCTTTTTTATTAGGCTGTGAAATGAATAAACTTTCACAGTTTTTTTTATATTCAAAAACCTTGATCAATATTTTGTCAGAAAAATTAACTTTCTTTGATTGGTTATCATTTTGATTAATTAATTTTTCTTTCTTTAACTCCCTTTTTGCTATCCCATTTGTCCTCAGATTTGTATCTGATGAATCTGTTTTGCTTGCTTTTGCATTTGAAGAAAGCAATTCATCAGAACTTTTTCTCGGATTACCAGTTTTATCCGAGGACAAAATTCTTTCGAGATACTCTCTCTCTTTCTTCCTTTTCTTTCGCAGTCTGTCTTTTTGCCCCTGAGAAAGTTTTACTTTTGCTTCCTGAACTTTAGGTTCTTGAACCTTCTGTTCTTTGGGCTTGACATTGACTGTCTTCTTTGCCATTCTTTGAGAATCAGCCCTCGATCGTGCCTTTGATCTCATTGGGCAATCTCTAGCAATGTGTCCTCTGATGTGGCAGTTATAGCATCTTCTTGTTTCAATTTTCTGTCTTTGGCAGTTAACAGCAATGTGTCCTTGATAACCGCATCTGTAACACATTCTGTTATCATAACTCTCACTACTTTCATAGCACACACCGTCTTCATACCACACACTTAGATCAAAGCATTGATTTGCCTTGTGGTAGTCATTTCTCCTCTTGTATCCTTGATTTGACATTTTAGCACTGTGGTCAAACCTGCACCACGAATTACCAACTATTTTTGAGTTTTGATTTTTAAATTTTTGTAATTTTTCAAGACGATTGGATGATTTATCCGATTGTTTCTGTTCTGCATTCTTCTTTACAGGTTTTTGCGTTGAGCATTCACCTTTCTCAGTAGAATGTAAAACAGTATTTTTAAACAATTCATTTAATTTCAAAGATATTTTTCTTTTCTCTTCCTTTTCATCATCAGATATTTCATCACAATCTTCAATTTTGACTTTGACTTTGTCAAAATTTGTGACATTTTCACTTATAGAAACAGAATTGATCGGTTTTGGACATGGATAATCTGGTGTTGATGACAAAGTCTCAAAACCTTTCAATTTCTCTTCAAGCTCTTTGATTTTCATCCGAGCTTTTTCAGCTTCTTTTTCAAGCTGAATGATTTTAGCAAGATGAGAATTGATTTCAATTTGTTTTTGAAGATTATCTTTACCAAAAATATCTCTCTCATCTTCTAAAATCTTAATTTGATTTTGAAAATCTTTTTCTTTTTCTTTCAAGTCGTTAATTTCCAATGTCAAACTGTTCAAACTACTCAACAGTTTGTCATTTTCAATCTTCAGTTTTTCACCGTTCAACCGCAACTCCAGAATCTGTTCATCATCAGATTTCTTCTCGTCTTTCAAAGCTTTGTTTTCCAATTTCAAATTCTCCACATCTTTCAAGAGATTTAAATTTTCAGCTTCTGATTTTTCGCATTGTGAGCACACAACTTCACTTTTCGAAGTTTCATCCATCTTTGATTCTTCATTCTTTGTCATTCCTTCTTTAATCTTAATGATTAAATCACTAAACTCATCCAAACTCATATTTTCTGAATTTCTTTCAATTTCATCTAGTAACTCTTTCTTTTTCTTTTTCTCTTCTTTCTCCTTTCTCTCTTTCTCTTTTGCTTCTTCAATCATTTTCGAAGTTGGTGTTCCCCACCACTTGTGCTGCCAATATTCATCTTCTTCTTTGTACTCCTTGATGATGGCTTCGATATCAAGTGTACTATCATCAATTGCAATATTTCCATACTCATCAAGATAGCACTCTCTATCTGGATCCCATCTATTGGCTCTCCTCGCATTCAGATAGATACGAGAAAGTCTGATAATCTTTGTTTCAGCAACCATCTTCCGGTATTGATATTTCTGTTCTTCAGTACGATCATCTTTCCATGGCTTAGGTTCATCATTGCTTGCCATGAATGCGTAACTAATGTTGAATGAATTCGAGAAAATATCATCCATTGTGAACGTACCTAAAAAAACAGTCAAACACTTAGAAAATTTTAGGTTTTGAAAAATTATCAAGTTCAAGCGAAATACTTGAAGTTATCAGCTTCAAGCGAAATCAGTAAACTAATATTGTTCAAGCGAAATCAGTCAACAAGACTGATTCAAGCGAAATCTGATATGCACTATTTCGCTTCAATCTTCAAGCGAAACTCAACAACAGTGTCGCTTCAACTGTTTAAGCGAACCAACTATTTCGCTTCAAGACATCAATTTCGCTTCAGAGTTTCAAGCGAAATCAACTATTTCGCTTCAGGAAGACTGATTTGAAGCGAAATCAATCTGTAACCTTCGAACAACTTCAAGCGAAAACAGGTTTTAGGTCAATTTTAACATGTTTTAGTCTGAATTTTAGTCTGAAACTTTGTAGGCTTTGTTAAAACTCAGTTTTACACGTTATACTTGAAAATTAGACCATTTCGACCATTGGAACTAGTTCAGATCAGAAAAGTAAGAAAAGAAGTGAGTAAAAAGAAGATAATCCGGTAGAATCAAGCTGCTATGGTATGAACTCCTTGTCCTGAGCTCTGATACCACTTGTTGGACCGTTGTATGACCCTAAACCGTCAGTCAAGGTAGTTCATCTTTGAGTACGAAGGCGGAATCAACGTAAACAAAGTCATAACAGCTCTAATCCTTTTAATCTTTCTTTTCTGATTGATTTGAGTGCTTGTACAAGGTTTTCTGATTGATTTTGAGTATAGGCTCGGTTCGGAACCGAAAGTCTCAAAAGTAGACTTTTGCTTTGACTTTCAGTTCTGACCCGATTTAGCTTAATTTAGACATGCCTTAGAGTTCCATTAGGACCAGGTTATAGGTTAGTATAACCCTCTGAGATTATACAACTTAGTTCCTAATTTATCCGATCCATTTGCATGTTTCCGTTATATGCCTAAAAGATGACCATTATGCCCTTTTGACCTTAAAACGAGATTTTTTAAAATGTGAAAGGACAAAAACCTTTATTTCTGATTTATAAACTTGCCCTAAAAATTTGACATCAATTTGAGGTCTAGATTAGGAGTTATGCTCAATTGCGTAAATTGAAAGCTTTTTATTAATTAAACGGCATTACTAGCATAAAGCCTATCTAAACCCAAATTTTGACACCAAACTTTTTACCCACTAATGTAATATAATATTTTGAGATTTTTGAAGATTTTTATTTATTTTTAAACTGAGCATAACATATGGTTCTTGCTTTAATTCGGTAATTGTCGGTTATACCCTTTTTGCTAATAAAATGAGTTTTACATAACATTTTGATGCCAAACTTTTTGCTACAGATTTTATATGATAAATAAATATTTTGAACTTTATAAACTGATCAAAAACTCAGATTTCCTATTATAACCCGAAAATCGCTTAAAACCGACTTTTACGCGTTTTAAACGCATAGTATGGATTAAAACTATTTTTATCATATAAGACTTAATACCTACTGATGTTCTAAGTAAATTTTTATACTTTAACAGTAAGAAAAAGTTTTGAACTCAGATTTCAAAATTTGACCTTTAAAGCTTATGTGAAATTACCAAAATGCCCCTTCGGTGTATAGTTTGGTTATAATTGATAAATTTCACATATATGCAATACCCTACTGATATAACTTATTAAACTAAATATTTTTACTGATAATTTCAGACCTGAACCTAAGATTAATATTTAATCTCTTTTTATAACCTTTAAAATGACTGAAATACCCCTACGGGGCTTAATTTGAGTTAAATTCGTTTTGGGCATAATGGAAGGTATCTTACTGATATCACAACATATTTAAGGCATATTAACTTAGGAAACCTGTTCATGACTCATATGTTTACCCGTTATGCATTTTTCGCGTTCGGTGCGGTTTATGTAACTAGTTTGCATAAATTAACCAAAACGGGTCAAACCTCATCATTTTTATCTCAAAATCCAGAATGTGTTTAGTTTACCCATATTATACAAGTCTCCATACTTGTCGGGTCTAAACCACATTCTATTCTGGTCTTCGCTTAATCGTGCGTTTTGACCCGTATACCTTTCTTTAAAACAAACCGGTCTAAGTTTAAACTTAAGTAAGACTCGTTAGGAATCTAATAGGTTATTAAAACCTTCGTTCCAGATTTAGGAGCCCAGTAAAAGATACTTTGCACTTGCTGATCTGTACGGCTGGGATAAATTTGAATAATTTGCTCAGGTAAATACTTTTAACTTATTTTCCCTTGTACCGGCTTGGGGTACGGTATATAAAATACCGCTTGGTCGGGTATTGAATTTTTAATCGTATGAAGGTTAAATCATTGAGATAACCCGTTTATTTTGTTATGTTTGTTTTAAGCCTTTGGGGGGGTTAATGACCATGTCTTGGATATCCTCGGATCATTCATTGAAATGGCCACGACTTAAGCACGAGGTGTAGGCATACACTTGTCGGTGCGTATGTAAAATAATGTACCCACCTGTTCGAGAATAACTCGCCGTGGGATATATTATGTGGTGTGTCTATTAATCTTTTTCCCGGTTTTCAGCTCGGGCTACTGAATGTATAATAAACAAGTAATTCTTTAACAAGTTTATTTTAAATAATTATCCCAAGTTATAAAAGATATTTTGTGCCTTGTGCATTCAAATCAATTTTCTTAAACATTTTCAAAATGAGTCGGTTAATTGTATTTACCAGTGAAAACTAACGTATTTTCCCAAAAAGGTTAAGTGCAGGTACTAATCGAAATAGGCTGGCTTCTCCTAGCATCAATAAAGAGTCTTGCAAGCTTAGATGTTTAAGAATTGTTGAACAATGTTGCTTTTATCTTTGATCCGCCTGTGGATCCCTTTTACAACCGTTTGTAATAATTAATATTACTTTTCACTGGTTTGTAATGTTATTATCTTTAGCTTCCGCTGTGTATTGAACTGTGATAAATTGTCTATGATGATATCAACTACGTCACGATACTCCCCACCGGGCCCACCGATAATACGTGGAAATATCGGGGTGTGACAGGTTGGTAACAGAGCCAACATTGAGTGAATTAAACGCTAGCCTTTTGTGTTTAATCTCAATGACACAGTTTGCACATTCCTCGACTTCCGAGTCTAGACAAAGAACTTAGGAGTAATCCTAATTTATTTTATTTTGCTCTTTATTGTTTTTCTTTGTTATTTCTTTTGTTTGTTTTGACAGGTTCAACAAAATGCCACCAAGGTTCAGAAGAGGATGAGGCAAGGCGCCATTTACCAGCCACGATCATGAGGCCGGACCTTCCCATCGGCGAACTCCGTCTGCAACAATGAGCACAAGTCCTCAAGAGGATTGGAGGACGTATTTGGAGCCCGCGAGGCGATCTGTCTCGCTAAGTTTGTCACCCTCTTACCATCATTCCTTTGGGCCGCAATCGGAGAACAAGCCCAACGATTCGCACCATTCTTACCTACCTCTGCAGCGGTCGGGGTCACACCGCGCGTTTCAAGACCTGACCCCGTTTTTCCAGAGCCGGTTTAACCCAGAAAATCAGGTTGAAGAACCAATGGGTCATAACCCATTGGGCCCCGAAGACCATTTCCCTGAGGCTCAGGACATGGAGATGGATGATGACCCGGATCCCGCCGAACTACCGTCTAGGACACCTACTCACCCCATCGAGATTTCGGATGGGTCGTCTTTTCATGGATCACCTTATTGTGGTCCAGACAACTACGAGGCAAGGTTTGCCCAATACGACTGGGTGTTTACTCCCTCTTACCACCCGTCTCCGCAGCAGCAACATCAGGATCCCTCGGAGGATTCACGTTTTGTAGCGGTCACTCCACCGCCACCACCGCCGCCAGAGCAACAACCGCCTCCGGAGCCACTGAGGCGTAGGAGATCAGGAGCACGGATGTCCTTGCGAGGGGGATTCCATTTCAGCACCCCTCAACATTCAAGTGGCAGTCAATACCCGCCACTATACGAAGACCCGTAGGTGGGTGGGCCTTCGAATCCGGTTTCCGAGGTGGAATCTGATCTAGTCGCACCACCACCATCATACGTGGGTTATGATAACCCGATTCCTTCCTACGCTGGTCCAGCAGTGTATAACCCTTTTGAACAGCCAGCCCATACTAACTACAACTACGCCGAAGTTGACCCATACCTCGTAGCGACGAACTACAATGCTCTCCATCCTGAAGGGCCCCATGGAGCTCCTTGGGGGATTGGATACTCGGCCTATGGGTATCAAAACCCGCCACCTCCTCAACCTATGCAGCCGCAGCAGCCGCAACCACCGCAGATCCAGCCACCACAGCAGCAGGAGATTCTTCAAAGGTTGAGCCAGGTGGAGCGTGAGGTTCGAGAGGAGCGTAGAAGCCACCGGGGATTTTTGAAGGGTTTGGCAAGTTTAATCAAAGGGAAGAACAAAAGGGATCATTAAATTCCTTATTTATTTATTTGTATTGTAATTTCCTTGTTTCAATCAAGTCCCTGCGTGGACATCTATTTAAGTATTTAGTCCCTGTGAGGACTTTTGTTTTTCAGTTTAGCCCCTACGTGGGTAAGTTATTTCTGTTAAAGTCCCGTTTAGGGCAATTATGTACTCCTTTTTAATATTAGTGGGATGTTTAAATTTAAAATTTCATTTTGTCATTATGTGCATAAATTAAAATAATCAGCCATTATATATTAAAATAATCTTAAAGGCAAAGCCTAGTCCATGTGTCATATTATGAAAGGGCCATGATGGTAGTTCCTTATTAAGATTCAGATCCTTGTTAACATCTGAAAACATGTTAACACTCCTGGCAAGTGTGATTCGATAAAATCACATAAGCCATCCTTATATTGGATACTTCCAATTCCTTTCTGTATTATTTAAAACATCCTTTAGCGATGTAATGCCTGCGGGCCATATTCATTGTCATATAAGACAAAAGACAGTTGTAGTCTATAACTCGCTGTCAGGAAAGGTAATGAACTATGATTCAAAACCTTAAAGCCTCAATCATATAAGATCATGGCTTATAGTTTAAATTGTCCCTGTGACCTGGCCTTATGCGCCATTATAATATATTAATAAATTATGACTGAGGATAATTATAATCCTAAATGAATATGCTTAGTTAAATTAACCAATATGGTTTATTAATACCATGGTTAATAAAATTATCAAGATGATAATCCTGTTATGGAATTCTGAATGAATCATTATCATTATTTTATGTAGCAATCAAGCTACATGGCTGGGTCAGACGAAGTCAACAGTCACCCAAGGGAGAATCATGACACTTCCAGAGTTAATGTAGCAGGTGCAGAATTACAGGCATTAATAGATAATGCTGTTACACGAGCTCTTGACAGATAGTTCAATGAATCTAGTGGTACCCGTGTCAGAACTCAGTCTGTACCACACTCAAAACCACCCTCAAAGACTCATACTCGCAAGAGTGAATCTCATCATTCATCGAACCAAAGAAGTATCCCATCTAAGAAGATTGAGCTCAAACAAGAACCACGTGTTAAGGGCTGTTCTTACAAGTATTTCGTCTCCTGCAAGCCTAGAGACTTCACAGGGGAGAAAGGAGCCATCGATTGCATGACTTGGCTCGATGAAATGGACACTGTGGTTGATATTAGTGGTTGTGTAGGGCAAGATGTTGTGAAGTTTGTGTCACAATCATTTAAAGGAGAAGCTCTAGCATGGTGTAGGTCATTGATTCAGGCTACTGGGAAGATCCCGTTGTATAATCTGTCTTGGGATCAGTTTGTTGTGTTGATCAAAGAGAATTTCTGTCCTCAACATGAAGTTGAGAAGATTGAGACTGACTTTCTGACACTGGTTATGAAGAACTTAGACTGTCAGGCTTATCTCACGAGCTTTAATACCATGTCTCGATTGGTTCCATACTTGGTGACACCGGAACCAAAACGTATAGCTCATTTCATTGGGGGTTTAACCCCGGAAATCAAAGCCACTATAAAAGCGTCTCGACCTACTACCTTTAGGTCTGCAGCTGATTTGTCATTATCTCTTACCCTTGATGCGGTCAGGTAGAGATCGCTTAGGAATTCTGATGCTGGGAAGAGAAAACGTGAGGATGATAACTCACACTGTTCAGATAAGAAGCGCAAGGGGAACTCTGACCACAAGAAGAGTTCAGGGTTCAAGAAGGATGATCAACAGTCAGGTGAGAAGCCCAAGTGCAAGACTTGCAAGAAGCGCCATCTAGGCAAGTGTAGGTATGAATCGAAATCCCAATCACAGCCTAGGGCTTGTGGGATCTGTAAGTCTTCTGAGCATAAGACGTTGTATTGTAAGAAGATTAAGGATGCAACTTGTTACAACTGTAACGAGAAAGGGCATATCAAGTCTAATTGCCCAAAGTATGCCAAGAAAGCTGAGGAAGGTAAGAAGACCAGTGCTAGGGTCTTTCAGATGAATGCACAAGAGGCCATTCAGAACGACAACGTGATAACAGGTACCTTTCTTATCAATGATGTTTATGCAAGGGTATTATTTGATTCGGGTGCAGATAAATCATTTGTTGATGATAAGTTTAGTAAGTTGTTAAATCTGCCTGTTAGAACCCTGAGCATAAAGTATGAAGTAGAATTAGCCGACGGTACCATAGAAACTGCTTAAACCGTATTAGATGGATGCTTTATATCCATTAGGAACCACTCTTTTCCATTATCTTTGCTTCCTTTGAATCTAGCTGGTTTCGATATAGTAATAGGCATGGATTGGTTATCTCATAACCAAGCTCAGATCATTTGTGACAAGAAACAAGTGGTTATCAAGACTCCGTATGGTGAGCCACTTACCATACAAGGAGACACTCAGTATGGGTTGCCTAAGCAAGTATCTATGCTCAAGGCGTCAAGGTGTATGAAGAAGGGTTGTGTCATTTACATGGCACAGGTGACTATTGATGAACCAAAGCCCAAGATTGAAGACATCCCTGTCATTTCCGAATATCCAGAAGTATTCCCTGAAGAACTACCTGGTTTACCACCAGATAGACAAGTGGAGTTCAGAATCGACATTATTCCTGGAGCAGCACCTATTGCAAGAGCACCTTACAGGTTAGCACCAACTGAAATGAAAGAGTTAAGGACTCAACTGGATGATTTATTGGCAAAATGATTTATTCGACCTAGCTCATCTCCTTGGGGAGCACCGATCCTGTTTGTGAAGAAAAAGGATGGATCGATGCGTCGCGTCTATGCATCGATTATCGCGAGCTTAACAAGGTTACTATCAAGAATAGATATCCATTGCCCAGGATCGATGATCTGTTCGATCAACTGCAAGGGGCAAGTTACTTCTCCAAGATTGATTTGAGGTCTGGTTACCATCAGCTGAAGGTTAGAGATGAAGATGTGCACAAGACTGCATTTAGAACTCGTTATGGTCACTACGAGTTCTTGGTGATGCCTTTTGGGCTCACTAATGCACCAGCAACATTCATGGATCTCATGAATCGCGTTTGCAAACCCTACTTGGACAAGTTTGTCATCATCTTCATTGATGACATCCTTATTTATTCAAAGAACCAGGCTGATCACGAAAAGCACATTCGATGTATTCTGAAACTACTTCAGCAAGAGAAACTCTACGCCAAGTTTTCAAAATGCGAGTTTTTGCTTCGTGAGGTCCAATTTCTTGGACATGTGGTTAGTGAGCGTGGTATCCAGGTGGATCCTGCTAAGATTAAAGCAATCATGAATTGGCAAGAGCCTATGACGCCTACAGAGATTCGCAGCTTTTTGGGTCTGGCAAGATACTATAGGCGTTTCATTGAAAACTTCTCAAGGATTGCTGCACCCCTAACTTCATTAACTCACAGAAATATCAAGTTTGATTGGGGTCCTAAACAGCAAGAATCTTTCGAGATCCTTAAACAAAAGTTAAGCAATGCACCAGTGTTGACATTGCCAAAAGGTATTGAAGAATTTGTAGTTTACTGCGACGCCTCGCACACAGGCATGGGATGTGTGCTAATGTAGAAGGGAAAAGTGATTGCCTATGCTTCCCGATAATTAAAGGTGCACGAGAAGAATTACCCCACCCACGATTTGGAGCTGGGTGCCATTGTATTTGCACTAAAGCTTTGGAGGCATTATTTGTATGGGACCAAGTGTGTGATCTATTCTGATCACAAAAGCCTTCAGCATCTGTTCAATCAGAAGGATCTGAACATGAGACAGCATCGATGGATGGAGACACTGAATGATTATGATTGTAAAATTTGATACCATCCAGGTAAGGCGAATGTGGTCGCCGATGCCTTGAGCAGAAAGGAAAGGGTTAAGCCCATTAGGATTAATGCCAAGAGCATTGAGTTAAAGAATAGCCTGAATGAAAGGTTATTAGCCGCTCAGAAAGAAGCTGTGTTAGAAGCTAATTACCCAAATGAGAAGTTGGGTGTAACTGCGGATCAACTGATTTGTGACAAGGATGGAATTCTAAGATTGAATGGAAGAATATGGGTTCCAATTTATGGTGGACTTCGAGATGTTATTCTTCAAGAAGCCCATAGTTCCAAATATTCCGTTCATCCTGGTAGCGATAAGATGTATCAGTATTTAAAGGCGAATTATTGGTGGATAGGTTTGAAGAAATCTATAGCCACTTATGTGGCCAAATGCTTGACATGCGCACAAGTTAAGGCAGAACACCAGAAGCCGTCAGGTTTGCTGCAACAGCCTGAACTTCCCACCTGGAAGTGGGAAATGGTAACTATGGATTTTATCACCAAGTTACCAAAGACAAAGCGAGGAAATGATACTATTTGGGTTATAGTTGACAGGTTGACTAAGTCAGCTCACTTCCTACCTATTAAGGAAACACACAACTCAGATAAGTTAGCTCAGCTGTACGTGGACGAGATCGTATCTCTTCACGGAGTGACATTATCTATCATCTCTGATAGGGATACGAGATACACGTCGCATTTTTTTAAAAGCTTTCAGCAATCACTAGGCACTCGATTAAACTTCAGCACTGCATATCATCCTCAGACGGATGGTCAAAGTGAGCGTACAATTCAGACGCTGGAGGATATGCTAAGGGCTTGTGTTATTGATCTAGGTGAAAGTTGGGATGATCATCTTCCATTGATTGAATTTTCGTACAACAATAGCTATCATTCGAGTATTCAAGCTGCACCTTTTGAAGCTTTGTACGGAAGAAAGTGTAGGACGCCCGTGTGTTGGGCAGAAGTTGGAGATGTCCAACTAACAGGACCTGATATAGTCCTAGAAACGACAGATAAGATTGTGCAGATACGTGATCGTCTCAAAGCTGCCAGGGATAGGCAGAAAAGCTACGCAGATAAAAGGCGTAAACCTCTGAAATTCGAGGTAGGTGATAAAGTACTACTTAAGGTATCACCCTGGAAAGGGGTGATGCGTTTTGGCAAGAAAGGCAAGTTAAGCCCAAGGTACATAGGACCATTCGAGATCATCGAATGTGTCGGATCAGTTGCTTACAAGTTAAACCTGCCTGAAGAACTCAGCGTAATTCATAATGTGTTCCACATCTGCAATTTGAATAAGTGTCTAGCCGATGAATCGCTAGCCATGTCACATAAAGATGTGCATATTAATGAGATCTTAAAATTTGTTGAAAAACCTTTGTCGATTGAGGATCGACAAGTTAAGAAGCTTTGAAGGAAGCATGTACCGATAGTGAAAGTTAAATGGGATGCCCGTAGAGGTCCCGAATACATGTGGGAGGTTGAGTCCACAATGAAACAGAAGTACCCTCATTTATTTCAGTAAATCTCGAGGTCGAGATTTCTTTTAAGGGGGTGGGGATGTAACACCTCGTAAAATCTCGACCAATGTTATAAAGACACGTGTCATGGAAGGTAAACGTGTTATAAACCCGGATCAAGTTGAAAGATATATGGTGGAATTAAAAAAGAGTCAACATGTTAATTAAATACCTCTGAGTGACCTTTTTATTAATTCTAAACCTTTGTAAAACATTAAAATGTTTTCATAAATATCTTATAAGAATTACACAAGTATCCGGTTAAATTTTTGTGATGATAAATTCCACATTCAATAAATGGGATCCTATGTGCATTTACGACAATTATACTTCACATGATCTTTTCACAAGATTCCAAAATCTCCATTTGCATGGCAACACTTCCAAGAGCATGCAGATCTGATTACATGGTCCCCTCTACTGGAAAAAGACATAGGAATCGAAGTTATAAAGATTGCATGGTAAAAATCTAAAAATTTTCAAGTTTTTGTCTTCTGGTCAACGGATGCGGACCGTATGGGCCTAGGCTTACGGTCTGCAAGGACTGTAACTGGGTAAGTCAGTTCAGGGTTGGTTGCGGACCGCATCAGATTGGGCTTATGGTCCGTAAGTGGTGGATGCGGACCGTATGAATTTTTGCTTACGGTCCGCAAGGATGTCGCTGGCAGTGAAAATGGACAGATGCCTGTTCCAGCCAGTTCCACCGCCTTAGTTGCATGGTTTTTGAATTCAGGGGCTGCACCAGTGGTATTTCATGCATAGGGACACCTGGGATTCATCAGAGATCACTTGTAGACTTGTGTGTAATGATCCTATGCAATTAAAATCACTATATAAGAACTTGTTGTTGCTAGTTCATTTGCACACTTCACAAATTTCATTCCAACTCTCTCCCTGGAACTTCCTGGAGCTCAAGCAAGCTTTCTTAGGCTCCTAATTCGAGCTAAGGACCATTGTGAGTGTTCTTAGCCTCCTAAGTTCATGTTTTATTAGTTTAATGACCAAAAGTCAAAGCCGTCGTAATTAAGCTTTGACTTAGTGATTAATAACTAATGGTCCAGTCATTTTTCGAATTGAAAGTGGCTATGAGTTGGTAATTATGTGGGTAATAAATCCTTAAAAGGGCACCCACTGATTATCACTCTAACTAGGTCAATTGTCGGGTCAAACTTAATTATAAAAAGTCAACAGAAAGCTATTTTGCAAATAAATTCATAATTAGCAATGTAGAAGCTATGAAACCTATTTTAACACTTATATAACTTGGTAATTAATGTAAGAACATGTCTAAGCATGTTCAACCCGACAATTTTGAGTATAGGCTCGGTTCGAAATCGAAAGTCGCAAAAGTAGACTTTTTCTTTGACTTTCAGTTCTGACCCGATTTAGCTTAGTTTAGACATGCCTTAGAGTTCCATTAGGACCAGGTTATAGGTTAGTATAACCCTCTGATATTATACAATTTAGTTCCTAATTTATCCGATTCATTTGAATGTTTCCGTTATATGCCTAAAAGATGACCATTATGCCCTTTTGACCTTAAAACAAGATTTTTGAAAATGTGAAAGGACAAAAACCTTTATTTCTGATTTATAAACTTGCCCTAAAAATTTGACATCAATTTGAGGTCTAGATTAGGAGTTATGCTCAATAGCGTAAATTGAAAGCTTTTTATTAATTAAACGGCGTTACTAGCATAAAGCCTATCTAAACCCAAATTTTGATACCAAACTTTTTACCCACTGATGTAATATAATATTTTGGGATTTTTGAAGATTTTTATTTATTTTTAAACTGAGCATAACATAGGGTTCTTACTTTAATTCGGTAATTGTCGGTTATACCCTTTTTGCTAATAAAATGAGTTTTACATAACATTTTGATACCAAAATTTTTGCTACAGATTTTATATGATAAATAAAATATATTGAACTTTATAAACTGAGCAAAAACTCAGATTTCCTATTATAACCCGAAAATCGCTTAAAACCGACTTTTACGCGTTTTAAACGCATAGTATCGATTAAAACTATTTTTTTCATATAAGACTTAATACCTACTGATGTTCTAAGTAAATTTTTATACTTTAACAGTATGAAAAATTTTTGAACTCAGATTTCCAAATTTGACCTTTAAAGCTTATGTGAAATTACCAAAATGCCCATTCGGTGCATAGTTTGGTTATAAATGATAAATTTCACATATATGCAATACCCTACTGATATAACTTATTAAACTAAATATTTTTACTGATCATTTCAGACCTGAACCTCAGATTAATATTTAATCTCTTTTTATAACCTTTAAAATGACCGAATACCCCTACGGGGCTTAATTTGAGTTAAATTCGTTTTGGGCATAATGGAAGGTATCTTACTGATATCACAACATATTTAAGGCATATTAACTTAGGAAACCTGTTCATGACTCATATGTTTACCCGTTATGCATTTTCCGCGTTCAGTGCAGTTTATGTAACTAGTTTGCTTAAATTAACCAAAACGGGTCAAACCTCATCATTTTTATCTCAAAATCCAGAATGTGTTTAGTTTACCCATATTATACAAGTCCCTATACTTGTCAGGTTTAAACCACATTCTATTCCGGTATTCGCTTAATCGTGCGTTTTGAACCGTATACCTTTCTTTAAAACAAACCGGTCTAAGTTTAAACTTAAGTAAGACTCGTTAGGAATCTAATAGGTTATTAAAACCTTCGTTCCAGATTTTGGAGCCTAGTAAAATATACTTTGCACTTGCTGATCTGTACGGCTGGGATAAATTTGAATAATTTGCTCAGTAAATACTTTTAACTTATTTTCCCTTATACGGGCTTGGGGTACGGTATATAAAATACCGCTTGGTCAGGTATCGAATTTTTAATCGTATGAAGGTTAAATCATTGAGATAACCCGTTTATTTTGTTATGTTTGTTTTAAGCCTTCGGGGGGTTAATGACCATGTCCTGGATATCCTATGCTCATTCATTGAAATGGCCACGACTTAAGCACGGGGTGTAGGCATACACCTGCCGGTGCGTATGTAAAATAATGTACCCACCTGTTCGAGAATAACTCTCCGTGGGATATATTATGTGGTGTGTCTATTAATCTTTAACCCGGTTTTCAGCCCGGGCTACTGAACGTATAATAAACATGTAATTCTTTAACAAGTTTATTTTAAATAGTTATCCCAAGTTATAAAAGATATTTTGTGCCTTGTGCATTCAAATCAATTTTCTTAAACATTTTCAAAATGACCAGTGAAAACTGACGTATTTTCCCAAAAAGGTTAAGTGCAGGTACTAATCGAAATAGGCTGGCTTCTCCTAGCATCAATAAAGAGTCTTGCAAGCTTAGATGTTTAAGAATCTGTTGAACAATGTTGCTTTTATCTTTGATCCGCCTGTGGATCCCTTTTACAACCGTTTGTAATAATTAATATTACTTTTCACCGGTTTGTAATGTTATTATCTTTAGCTTCCGCTGTCTATTGAACTGTGATAAATTGTCTATGATGATATCAATTACGTCACGATACTCCCCACCGGTAATACGTGGAAATATCGGGGTGTGACAGTAACCGGGGGTTATAATACTTACAACGAGGCAGAGCTTCGATATTAATGGGTATAATGCCCGGAAATTATTATTGCTATTCAGAGAATTTGAGAGAGAGATCGAAAATTGAACGAGTTGGAAGTGAAGTCGATCTCCTCTATTTATAGTTCTGATCGAGCACCTTGTCGCGGCCCGCGAGAACAGAAGGCAAAGCCTTCGCGGCCCGCGAGATAGTCTAGGGTAGGCCCTAGCATTGCTGCATCGACCACTAGCCTTGACACGATACGGACACATGGCGGCCTAGGGTGCGGCCTGGTGGCCAAGCTGTCGCGCCCCGCGACAGCCTTACTTGACATTGTCGCGCCCCGCGAGCGCATTAAAATATTGTTTTTATTTGATTTTTGTAAAAATTAGGGTATTTGGGGCCCACTTTTTTGCATACGAGGTGTATTTTAGGGCGTATAGGGGTGTTATAAGACTTTTAGGAGAGTTGTTATACAGATGTTTACTAACTACTATTGTTCCTTATACATAATATTATGTATTCGATAATGAAATAAATATAATCTAAGCAAACCTTTAAGAAATCAAACAACACATATAAACCTTAGATCTTATACCTTGGTGATGAAGCCATTAGAAAAGAATCAAAGATTTGTGCTCCAAGACGTTAAAAACCTAGACACGAAACAGATCAAAATAAAAAAAACATAAATACAATAACAAAGGTTAGAATGATAGATGATATCAAGTAGAAACACAAAGACCAATTAATATGATATGTTTAGATCTATTGAAATCTACGGAATCCAAAAACAATAATATAATATCAACAATAAATCTTCATAATACATAAAGAAGGGATTCGTATCTTTGTGATGTCAATATTTGATTATCAGAATCAGAAAAGAAAATCGATCCAAGATGCAGAACCCTAGATATGAAGGAATACAAATACAGAAACAATCAAAATCAAACTTGAATGGTTTTTGCCTAATAGAGAAAACATGATTAATTGATAGTATCCGTGACCTAACCTTGTAACCTTGATTTGAATAACCATGATTTGAAGAACCTTGATTTGAAGATTAGTTTGAAGATCTTGATGATCGGCGGAGAAGAAAGCGAGAGAGAATAAGGTGAAACCCTAATGCGATGTTGAATAATGAACAATTTCAGGTTATAAGATGCCTTTTATACCAACGCGTACTTGACCTGAAATTTGTAAAACGGGTCCGCGTTTTTTTAAGGTTGATGATTGGGAATGAGAAACGAAACATACTAATGCCATGTGTCATTTGTAGCCTAAATAAATTGCCATGTGTCATATAGAGGCTAGAAAAAGGACACGTGGCACCCTTGGTATATCTTCTATTAGATAGGATAGATGTAAATGAAACAACCAAATTGCCTTGAAGTTGTGGCCTCCACCACAAAACCAAATTGCCTTGGAGCTGGTGCCAGACTGACAGCCACGCCCCCTCCCTTTTTAATGGCAAATTTGGATCACTGACGGACCACTGGAGTATTATGGTGCTACCAGCGGAACCACTCGATCATATTCATCTCCGATAGGCAATAAGGCCTATACACCAATTTAGAAGGAAACCCAATAAATCTGGGAAAACCCCCCTATTAGGAATCGAACCCAGAATCTAATGGTCTCAAAACCTTATCCCACCCCAAAATCTCACTAGGTAATGCCCCTTTCAATGTTTGTTTTTCTTTATTAACAATTACGATTACGAATTTACGATTCAACTCTAATATCCTTTGGTTAAAAGTTATGGCCACAACAATTAATTTTTAATTAATTTTGAGCAATTATTTTTAGTAAAACATGAATGAGATGTTAGGACCTGTGCGGTTGTTCATTGTTAGTAAAACATGAATGAGATGTTAGGACCTGTGCGGTTGTTCATTGTTTTTGTGAAGCTTTAAGTTGAAGTTTCTGTTTAATTAAAAAAAGTTAAGTGCAACAACACCCACTCTTTTTACCTAAAGTGCATAATTTATATTTAGTTGACTTAAAAAGAACATATTAAACTATACTAATTAGAAAGGTTAAAACCCAATTTGAAGGGTTAAAATTAGGATTGTATTTGATTTCGCTATCCAAACTTGAAGATCTACTACAATTCGATGCATGGGCGAAGCTTCTTGGGGGCCGACCCCGGGATTTTTCGCTCAATAGTGTTATATATGTAGTTTTCGTATAGAAATTTTTGGATATATACGTTTTTACCCCCCGATTCTATAGAAATTTTTGGGTATATATGTTTTAGCCCCCTCCGTTTTCTCCGGCAAGCTTCGCCACTGATTCGATGACATATTTTCAGAAAAAAGAGCCAAAATTTGATGATTAAAAACATCAATGACATATATGTTTATCTTATAACTAATTTGATGGCATCACGTATGGTTAAACTAAATGGACTCTTCTCTCTTACGTGTTATACTTCTTCATTCTATATATGTCTGGTGTTGCGCATTTATTTTACAAACGAATTACATTTTATATGTTTAACTAAGCAATTATCTCCTCTAATTTATAAATTCTACAAGAAAAAAGAAACTATATTTGATATTACTTTTGATTAATAGCTTTTATTAATTCCGGTAATACTTTGAGTAGTAACTTTTACTAAATCTCATATAACTTTTGACTCCATCTAAGTATTTATGTATACCTGATTTGATGTTACTTAATTATAAGTATACATAAAAATGTACTTTTCTATAAAGAAATTCTTTTGATCCATAATCATCGTTTTCATTTCATTTTGGAAGATTAATTTGAATTTCTATTTTCGGAAAATTAGTTTGAATTTCTTTTTGTTTCCCATAATAATCATATCGTTTTCTTTTACGTATAAATGATGCTTTATCCAACGTGTTGGTTTTCTGATCAAACTAGTATCTATGACCCACACTTTGCTGCAGGGCTTTTAAGCTGAACAAATAGTAAACGTAAAAATGATGAATCACACATGCACGTTATGACGTGTTAACTTGTAAAAATTAGACAGAAAAAGTAAAATATAGAAAAAAATAACTAAGTCGGCTTAACTCCTGAGTTTAATTAGCATTTATTAACCGTTTAAGCACATGTTAATGAAGGGTTATTTAAATTTAATTAGCATTTATTAACCGTTTAAGCACATGTTATCCACCTCATTAATAGTTATTAAAGATAATAATTTTTTTTTTGAACGGCAAATTTGGATTAAAGATAATATTATTAGACCATATTATTAGTGTGAGCCCACAGACCAGCTTAGGGTGGAGGCGGGGACTTGATCAGGGAGTGGGGTTTACCGAGTGGTGAAGGAGTGCTGCTGGTTGTTCGGTGATCGGGGAAGAGGAGAGATGTGGTGTAATCGGTGAGTATTCATCGAGTCTGGGAAGATGAGAGAGTTGGGAGAGAGAGGGTTAATGGTGGGCCACAACCCCTTTCAACCAATCACATTTAAAAAAAAAATTATTTACCACTCTCCATGTGTTTGACCATTGCTAGTGATTGAGTACAAAATAGAGAGTGAAATGAGGACTTGACATGACATGACATTATTGGCTAGAAAATAAGTTAACCACTCCCCAAATGGTGACCACTCCCTCCACCCTTAGGTTTCTAGGGTTTCATATATTCTATATACTAGGTTTTTACCCGGGATTGCTTCCCGGGCTCAGGAAAGTTATTTAGATTAATTATTATTTGTTATTAATACGACCACATTACATCAACCATCTCATTCGATTCAACAACATTGTCTTCAAATCATCGAATTAGATCATGAACCTATATTATAGATCAAACAAAAGCACAACAGGACCACATGAATAACATCATTTCCAATTTTACTTCAATGCACTTAAATGATGTGGTGATTTGGGATTTTGTAAAAATGTTTGTTCTTGTACTTCTTAACAAAAATATATAGAATTCAAGAAAACAAAACAATGACTTAAAGAACTATAGTTTAACACCCAATGTGATCGAGCAAATAGATGTTGACCAAAAGTCAAACTGTCACACCCCAACCGATGGCGGAATCATCGGGGCGCGGCACTAGGCGAATCAGATTGCTCAGGAGAATCCATAACAACTATTAGTGACAATATTTAATGCGTTCATTATCCCATACTAATAAACAAATATAATCACATAAGTTATCACAGATGTTGTGTTCTCTCGAACAATACAAATCCGACAACCTAGATTTTAGTTGAGTTTCTAGACTCCCTAGCTTGATTGAGATAGTCTGCGTCTAAACCTGCAACATACATTAAAATAAAGTCAATACAAAAGTATTGGCCAGTATACAAGTTTGATATGTAATAGCATAATAGATTTAAAAGTGTTGCGAATCTCCTACATACATAAACGAGATACACGACATACATACTCACAAAACCGATACTACCAGCTAAGTCCTCAATGCTCGAATACGCGATGGCAAACTAGACCCCGTCGGGCGCAATAGTACTATACTAGTCATGGTGGGACGTCGCGAGTATAAGTCCTAGCACATATGTAACTAGCATCACGTATAACTATGCAAGTAAGTCATTCGCAAGTGATAAGTAGTTTAAGTATTTGATATAATTCGGTTTGATAGCAACGTATGTTACACCCAAAAGTGCAAAAGCAAAAAGGGTTCAAGTATACTCACAGTGCATATTTAGCGAGAACACAACTTGATCGGATTAGTTTAGAGTGCGCCTGATTTAGTATGAACACGGAGTGGTAGCGTAAGCGAGGTGTGGTGAAAAGTTGAATAATAGAGTTAGCGGTAATCCGATCGGATGGCTACCCGGTCGGATAAGCTGGTTCGGTTGGCCGGTTGGCATGTTATCCGATCGGCTGACATGTTGTCCGATCGGCTGACATGTTGTCCGATCGGCTGACATGTTGTCCGATCAGCTGACATGTTGTTGGTTTGCCGTTCGATCGGAAAGCAGTCCGATTGGACGGCAATCCGTTCCAACGTCCTGATTAAGCCACACTCGATGGTTTTTGGAAAGAATACAGGTGAATTGACTGAGACGGTGTGTCATCGTGTTAAACAACTGAAATTCCATCAAGTCCGACCCGTTCTAACGGCCGGGAACCACCCCGTTCCATCAGATCTGGCAGTTTTTGACGGTTTTTCCATGCTTAACCCGAAATCGCACAGTACTTTGATTAGATACATAGATTTTAGGTGAGATTGTTATGAAAACATGTGGAAATCACCCAGATCTGAGTTGTTCATGGTGAAATGAGGTCACACTTTGAAGTTCATATGAACTCTTGATGACATCATCTTAGAACACCTCAAATCAGTAAATTTCACGGTTAAAAGTTGGTTTTTAAAAGATATAATGGTGTAGAATCGAGTGTAGATCATAGAAGTACAAGGTTTAGGTTGAAAACTTACAAGAATCGCGAGAAATCGAGAGATGAAGGGGTTGGAGCGTCTGGTTGAACGGTAGCAGTCACATCAAGTGTTCTTGATATGACTAAGGGGTATTTATAGGCAAAGGGGGAAAGGAAGGAGAGGATTTGGGGCTATTCGTTCGGCTGGCACATCCGTCCGGATGAACAATCCGTTCGGATGTCCTTCGGCGAACTGCGTTTAGGTGTTCCGGTGAGCGTTGCGATGATTTTGTTACACAGTTTCATACCCATTTATATATATATTTATTATAATTAATCACATAGGGTCGTATATACGTATCCATATTCCCAAGTGTTCGTTTCGAGTACGCATTGCGTTAAGACGCATCACGGCCATCGCAGAGGGTAGAATTGGTCCTCTCTCGACGTCATCGTGAGCGTTAGTTTATGCGTGGTGCCACAATGACTGACGGGGTACTACTCACTTGTATTATCATCATCGTCACGACGACTGGAGAGGTAGCACTCACCCAAGAGTCTTTGTTAGCATTAATTGTCTGCGTTTTGACACATCACGGCCATCGAGGAGGGTAGAGTAGGTCCTCACTCAATGTCATCGTGAGTGTTAGTGTCACACCCCTTTCTGCGGCGGAAGCACGAGGTGTGATCATGAAAGGTTCTCATTGCATACGAAGAGTAAACATACTACATGCTCAAAAATATCTTCAAATATTACATTACTGAAAACATATGTCAAGTGTTTACAACACGAGATAACATATTGTTTTAAAAGTCACAACTTTATTTAAAGATAAACAAAGCGACATCCACGAGCATGAGTAAGACCACGCGCACATCCATCCTAGTTACCTGAAATACATGTGAGTTTTGGAAAAACGTCAACATAAAGTTGGTGTGAATTCATGCAATTTTTGTATTTCATGTTTGTATACTTTGTATGAAAACATAATTTGTATTTTGTATAATTCAAGTCTTTAGTGTACACCACATACTCATGTATAAATCAAATATTTCTGTATGTATCAAGTGTTAATGGGTTGCAAAGCCATTAACATGTGACACGACATAGGAAGTCACCAAACCATAGGCATTTTTCTGTAGTCGATTCACGACTGAGACACAAAAATACTGCTTGGTAAAAGAGTGGCCAAGAGTGGGGCTGCCCGGAAACCCATTAGATCTAACCTTTTGTTCTGCGGTCTAAGTATGTACACGATTAATGGTGCTTATGGTACCCTATTCGTGACACGATTTCTCGTATCATTCTTGTATCCATCATATCATTTGTAAACATTGTAATATTTGTAACATGTATTTCACCCCCGAAGGTATAAAACTGAAAACAGTTAAAAGAAAAGGGGGGGGAGCATGAACTCACAACTTTGCGTTCCTGTGCGTCGTAAACTTCACCGGATTTGCTTAATTAACGTCGTAACCTATACGCGTTTTCTTAATGTTAGTCACTAGACTTGCGTCGCACAAGTACAGTCACTCTCTTTTGTATTTGTATTGTTGTGTTAAAAATATTTCATATTTTTAACTACGTATCTTACTTATATTATTTCCTCTAAAATAAATATAAGTCTTTTGTGTTTTGAACTTCGCACCCGAATTATGTATCTTGTATTTTTATGTTTATACCCCTCATGAGTATTTAGTGTATTTTTAAGTCTTAATACACTAGTACGTATAACACATACTATATACACTTAGCACATAAGTTGGTGATCAAATAATATATATTTTTCTCTCAAAAATATACATACTTATATCCATTTTTATTCTTGAAGAAATCCTCATTTCTTATCACCAAAAATTAGGGAAACCTTGGTAATACTTTTAAACACATTTTTAGGGAATAAGTTTCTCAAAAACATATATTTTTCTAAGTGTCAAAATTTATAAAAAATTTTGACAGAGTTTCCCCTAAAAATGGAGGTTTCCCATGTTTTCCAAACATGTGTTTATTTTCTTTTAAATCGTCAACAATCTCCTCATTCAACAATAAACAATATGCAACTAGTTAAAATAGATATAATCGCAGAAATACATGAACTTGTGGTTTTTCCAAAATAGGTAGTATCCTTCCATTATTTTTAGTGGATCTTTGTATAGATCAACTTTGTTTCTTGAAAGTCTCGCTTTTAAAGAAGTTACATCTTTATAACTTCCGGTCAACATTTACAAAAATAGTTATTTTGTCGAAACTTTGAGTTACACAAGTGTTTACATACTCGTGTGTTTGCTAAAATCATTCTTTTTCATGTAAGACTCGGCTTTAGAAAATATGATTTCTTGGACAATTGGTCCTTTGAAAGTACCGCTTGTAGATCCGTAGATCTACTAGTTTTGAACACCATTTCATAAGTAAAATCGATTTCACACAAGTTCAAGTTTGATGTGTGGTAGAGTTTCATCACCTAACCCTTGTTACACTTAAACAAGCTTTATGTCATAATCCATGATCATGACCAATCCGGGTTAAACGATGATCCGAGCTACCACAACATAGATCGGGTCCAAATAATCACACAAATCAATTACAACAAGATTTACACAACATATGAGCTTTTAACCATCACATTTAGTGTTTTTAGTAGACTTTTAAGCTTCAACTTGTATGTTTACGAGTTTTAACCGTTACAAATCATTTTAACCACTTCAAAATAGTTCGAGAGTGTGATTCAAGCAACTTACTACTAGCTCGAGGCTAGGGAAGTATCTAGACGCAAATCGAGTGGATAAAAGCAATAGAGTGAGGTCCTTCGCCTTCCGATTGCACCAAGCCTCCTTATACGTGATCCTTAACGCTTGAATGATCTTGGAATGTGATGATCAAAAATCGAAAATGGTTGTATGCACAAGGGGGTGTTCGGCCGTGACTTATTTAGAGAGAGAGAGAGAGTGTTGTTGTGGTGTGTGTTAAGTGAATGATCATGTGTGTTATGCTAGCAACTTATAGACAAAGATTAGAGTCATGGTCCATTGGATTATATGTCATTTAGATACTAAACATATGTATTATAATAATAATTTAGAGGACAAGGTATGTCCCCTAGATGGGGACGGTTTCTAAAGGGGGGGGGGGGGTCTAGTTCGATTCCAACTAGTTAGTTGGATATTAGTTAGGTTAATCTAGTTAAGTTTAGGGATTAACCCGGTTAGTAGTGTGTTGTGCTCTATTGCGGGTGTTAGGGTATTCAGGGACCCTAACTGGCTCAGAAAAAGAACAAGTATGTTAATGACAATATTTTTTTTTATGTTCTGGGTAAAGTCCGGTTGTTCGGTAACATACCGATTCGTTAAAGTGCTAAATTACACTTTTTAGCGTCTTTTAAGTACCTTTCTTGTACTCTTTCAATTCCCAACACTTAGGGAAATATTTTGGATGATAAAACGACATTTCTACATAATATTTATATGTCTAAATGCTGATTTATTGCTGAATTATATAAATTCTGCACTTAAAGTGCGTTTCGGGTGCTTTTTAGTGCTTATTTTTGCTTTCGTATTGCATATATATTAACCCTTGTATGTACTCTTGGGTTTTAATGCATTCTTGTTGTCGGACCTACACCTAGGCCTCAATTCTAATGTCTGACTGCTTTCTGCAGTTCAGTCGACACTTTGTGTCCTACCGGTGAGTTTACTATCATTTTTGACGCAACGCTCTCATTTATGCATAAAGCAATATTTTGTAGTATACAACGTGCATGAATTCACTTATTTAGTATGTGTTCAGACATTGCTGACAATTTAGCACATAATTGTAGTCATTAAGCAATAATTAATGTGTACGGAAATTACCGGTTTGTGCCAGTTGTCACAGTCTCCCCCCGTTAAAAGAATTTCGTCCCGAAATTCAGGCTGAACTCACTCTCGCTGGAGTCCTCTTGAATAGGTGGGGATACTTTTTCTTGAACTGGTCTTCACGTTCCCATGTGTACTCGGGTCCGTGCTTAGAGCTCCAACGTACTTTGACAAGCTTCACACTGCTCCTCCTGGTCTTGTTGACTTTCCAGTCGGTAACCTCAACGGGTTTTTCTGTAAATCAGAGGGCTTCATCAATATGCACTTCATCCATCGGGATGATCACGTTTTCTTGTGTTGGGCTCTTCTTCAGGTTGGATACATGAAACGTATCATGTACTCCATTAAGTTCTTCCGGTAACTCCAACTTGTATGCCACGGTACCAATTCTTCTCAATATTCTGAATGGTCCAATATATCGTGGATTCAGCTTTCCACGCTTTCCAAATCTGACTACGCCCTTCCATGGTGAGACTTTTAACAACACTTTGTCTCCCACCTTGAATTCTACTGATTTCCTTTTCGGATCGGCGTAGATCTTTTGTCGTTCTCGAGCCGCCTTAATGCGCTCTCGGATCTGCGCAATCTTGTCGGTTGTCTCTTGTACAAGTTCAGGACCAACCATACGTTTATCTCCGGCATCTGCCCAACATAAGGGCGATCGGCATTTGCGGCCATACAGAGCTTCGAACGGCGCGGCTTTTATGCTCGTATGATAGCTGTTATTGTAGGAAAACTCAACTAAAGGTAGATGAGTATCCCAGCTGCCGCCTAGATCCATGACACATGCGCGAAGCATATCTTCTAACGTTTGTATAGTCCGTTCGCTCTGGCCGTCTGTTTGCGGATGGAATGCCATGCTTAGATCTAACTGAGATCCAAAGGCTTCCTGAAATGATTGCCAGATTCTCGAGACAAGGCGTCCATCTCTGTCTGAAATGATTGAGATTGGCACTCCATGACGTGCCACAATTTCCCTTAAGTATATTTCAGCAAGCTTTCCAGTGCTGTCTTTTTCTCAGATCGGTAGGAAGTGCGCAGACTTCGTTAATCGATCAACTATTACCCATATCATATCGTGCCCTCTCGGGGTCCTGGGTAATTTCGTTATGAAGTCCATCGAGATTTGTTCCCACTTCCACACGGGAATCTCTGGCTGTTGTAGTAGGCCGGACGGTTTCTGATATTCTGCCTTAACCTTGGCACAGGTTAGGCATTTTCCAACATAGACGGCAACGTCGCTCTTGAGTCTCGGCCACCAATAGTATTCTTTCAAGTCTTGATACATTTTGTCCGATCCTGGATGGATCGAATATCTCGATTTGTGGGCTTCATTAAGGATGACTTCTCGCATGCCACCATAGAGTGGAACCCAAATACGCTTCTTGAAGTATAACGCTCCCTCTTCGTTCGGCACCATGTATCTCAGCATACCCCGTAGGTATTCATCTTTACGGTTCTCTCCTTTAAGAGCTTCTTGTTGTGCATCCCGAATGCGTGCAGTGAGGTTCGTTCGAATCGTCATTTCCAATGCTCGAACCCTTAGGGTCTTAACCCTTTCTTTTCGGCTCAACGCGTCCGCTACAACGTTTGCCTTTCCAGGATGGTACTTAATCTCACAGTCATAATCGTTCAGCAGCTCAACCCAACGTCGCTGGCGCATATTCAATTCCTTCTGATCAAATATGTGTTGTAAGCTTTTGTGATCTGTGAAGATTGTACATCGAGTACCATATAAATAATGTCGCCAAATCTTCAAGGCGAATACCACTGCACCCAGCTCCAGGTCGTGAGTGGTATAATTTCTCTCGTGAACCTTCAGTTGCCTTGAAGCATAAGCGATGACTTTTTGGCGTTGCATGAGCACGCAACCCAAGCCTTGTCGTGAGGCGTCGCAGTATACCACGAAGTCTTCAGTGCCTTCGGGTAATGATAGTATTGGTGCATCGCAGAGCTTGTTCTTAAGTAGCTGAAAGGCTTCTTCTTGTTTGTGACCCCAGTCGTATTTCTTGTCTTTTTGGGTAAGGGTTGTTAGCGGTTGAGCTATCTTTGAGAAATTCTCGATGAATCGCCGATAATAGCCCGCTAAGCCCAAAAATTGTCGAACTTCAGTTGGGGTCTTGGGAGCTTCCCAATTCTTTATTGCTTCTATCTTGGACGAGTCTACATGAATGCCCTTCTCATTCACCACGTGACCAAGAAATTGTACTTCGCGAATCCAGAATTCGCATTTCGAGAACTTTGCATAAAGTTTCTCTTTCTTCAGTAGTTCCAAGATGGTTCTGAGATGTTGCTCATGTTCTTCTTTCGTTCGCGAGTAAATCAGGATATCATCGATAAATACAATCACGAATTTATCGAGATATGGTTTGCATACGCGGTTAATTAGATCCATAAAGACCGCTGGTGCATTCGTCAGCCCAAACGGCATCACAAGAAATTCGTAGTGCCCATATCGCGTTCTGAATGCAGTCTTTGGCACGCTTTCATCTTGGATTCTCAGCTGATGGTATCCAGATCGAAGGTCGATCTTGGAATAGTAGCTTGATCCTTCCAGTTGATCAAACAAGTCATCAATTCTCGGTAGCGGATACCGATTCTTGATCGTGAGCTTGTTCAGTTCCCTGTAATCGATACACATCCGCAGTGATCCATCCTTCTTCTTCACGAATAATACTGGAGCTCCCCAGGGTGAGAAGCTTGGCCTTATGAATCCTTTATCCAACAACTCCTGGAGTTGTGTAGATAATTCTTGCATTTCGGATGGAGCAAGTCGATAGGGAGCCTTGGCTACAGGAGCAACTCCCGGAACCAAGTCTATATGGAATTCGACTTGTCGTTGCGGAGGTAGTCCTGGCAGATCTTCAGGGAACACATCAGGAAATTCCTTCACCACAGGAATGTCTTCGAGTTTCGGCTCCACAGCCTTCGTATCTACAACGTGTGCTAGGAAAGCAACACATCCTTTCCTCAAGCACTTCTGTGCCTTCATACAACTGACGATTCGTAGAGGCGCGTTTCGTCTTTCTCCATGTACTATGAGAGTTTCATCATTCGCCAGAGGGATGCGAATGATTTTCTCATGACAAATGACTTCAGCTTTGTTCTTGGACAACCAGTCCATCCCGACCACTACATCGAAGCTACCTAATTGAATAGGTAAGAGGTCGATGCTAAGTCTTCGTTCACCAAGTTCTAGCGTGCAGCCTCTAACAACTTCGCCCGATTCAACAAGTTTACCATTGGCTAGTTCTATGGAATAAGGAATTTCTAATCTACTAGATTCTATTCCAAGTATGCGTTTAAATTCCACAGACATGAAACTATAATCGGCGCCAGTGTCGAATAATATGGATGCAAAGTGATTGTTAATGAGGAACGTACCGTTGACCACATTAGGGTCCTCGCGTGCGTCCCTTGCTCCAATCACAAATGCTCGGGCCTGAGCATTGTTTCTCTCTGGGCAGTCCTTCATGAAATGATCCTTGCTTCCACATCTGAAGCATCCTTGGTTTCGCCCATTCCCGTTGCCAGCACCATTTCCATTTCCACCATTGTTCCTTTCATCAGCCCCATTACGATTTCCATTCTCGTTCCTCTTACTCCAGCAGTCTTCAGTGCGGTGACCCAGCTTTCCACACTTGTCACACTTTGAGATGCGACAAACTCCCTCGTGATGGCGTTTACACCAATGGCATTTGGGCAAGGTGCCCAGGTATCCCCTTGCTGGTGCGTCGTTCATGGCTGCAAGAGGTTTCGCCCCTTGAGGCGGGTTAGGGTCACGCTTCTTGTTGGAACCTTTGTTGTTACGAGTTGCTTGATTCAAGTTTGCATATTTCCTTTTCTTGTCGCCAAACGACTCAGCATGCGTCTCGGCGTTTTCTGTTGGGTTCAGTGATAGCGTCTTCATTCGAACACAATTTTCGGTAAGGCTGACAGCCAGAGTTACAGCCTCGGTGATTGTTTGTGGTTTGGCCGACGTCACCATGCCACGAAACTCTGAGGCCAGTCCCCAAATGTAACGTTCAACACGCTTGAATTCGGGAGTCACCATGTAGGGAAGCACTCTGGACAGATCGTGGAACCTTCGAGTATAACCATTAATGTCAGCACCTTCCATGGTCAAGTGCCAGAACTCCGTCTCCAGCCTTTGGAGTTCAGCACGAGAGCAATACTTCTCTCTCATTCTTTCCTTCAGTTCCTCCCAAGTTAAGCCATAAGCAGCATCATCACCCAAGGTTTGGACTTGCAGGTTCCACCAAGTCAGAGCTTCATCGACAAACAACCCAGTAGCAAAGGTGACTTGTTGATCCGCGGTACACTTGCTCATGCGGAAGGTAGCTTCAGTCTTCTCCGTCCAGCGCACAAATGCTACTGCACCTCCTGTGCCGTCATAGTTCATCGGCTTGCAGTCGAGGAACTGCTTGAAAGTGCAGCCTTGAGCTGCATTGCCTCCAGACGAATCTCCATTCCCATTACGCCTAGCGTTGCTTGGTCCTCCACTGTCTTGAGTTCGGTTTGCCTCGTACTGGGCGATAGCAGCGGAGATCCTTTCCTCCAGTAGAGCGTTCAGCTCTTCGGCAGTTCTTGGCAGTGGGGGAGGAGGAGGTTGATCATCATTGCGAGCATTCACAGCTTTCCTGGGTGCCATGTTCTGAAGAACATAACACAACAGGGTTACGCATTTGTTTGATATCGTCACACTAGACAGTAGTAGTATATATATATTCACATATATATACCACATAAGTGACATCAAACAATTATTACTCTAGCAGAAAACTTAGTAGGCTTACACTGAGGGAATCTACACGTGACGAGACTTGCTGTGGTTTCTGTGCACTGAATTCCATAATTATGTATGCATCCATAATTACGTAACTCCTTGCACCGTCCGCACAGTTCGTTTCATCCCCGTATTTCTTCCTTCAGATGGGCCATTGCTTTCAGGTAAAGTCACGTATACTTGTGACATTCTACATCTAGTACATGCTAATTATCACACATAATTGCAAGTAATTTCTAGTCAACGACAAGTGCTACTCAAGTGCATTCTAAGTCTCGTACTGTCTTTTCTAGACTCATGTAACTAGTTTCAGGCAGTGGATGTCGCGGGACGTTTTATGCAATGAAAACTCTTTGAAAATTGTTTTCGTGAATGGATCCTAGAGATTGTAGACTAGACTCGAGAAGGAATCCTGGTTCACTACAACCTGGCTCTGATACCAATCTGTCACACCCCTTTCTGCGGCGGAAGCACGAGGTGTGATCATGAAAGGTTCTCATTGCATACGAAGAGTAAACATACTACATGCTCAAAAATATCTTCAAATATTACATTACTGAAAACATATGTCAAGTGTTTACAACACGAGATAACATATTGTTTTAAAAGTCACAACTTTATTTAAAGATAAACAAAGCGACATCCACGAGCATGAGTAAGACCACGCTCACATCCATCCTAGTTACCTGAAATACATGTGAGTTTTGGAAAAACGTCAACATAAAGTTGGTGTGAATTCATGCAATTTTTGTATTTCATGTTTGTATACTTTGTATGAAAACATAATTTGTATTTTGTATAATTCAAGTCTTTTGTGTACACCACGTACTCATGTATAAATCAAATATTTCTGTATGTATCAAGTGTTAATGGGTTGCAAAGCCATTAACATGTGACACGACATAGGAAGTCACCAAACCATAGGCATTTTTCTGTAGTCGATTCACGACTGAGACACAAAAACACTGCTTGGTAAAAGAGTGGCCAAGAGTGGGGCTGCCCGGAAACCCATTAGATCTAACCTTTTGTTCTGCGGTCTAAGTATGTACACGATTAATGGTGCTTATGGTACCCTATTCGTGACACGATTTCTCGTATCATTCTTGTATCCATCATATCATTTGTAAACATTGTAATATTTGTAACATGTATTTCACCCCCGAAGGTATAAAACTGAAAACAGTTAAAAGAAAAGGGGGGGAGCATGAACTCACAACTTTGCGTTCCTGTGCGTCGTAAACTTCACCGGATTTGCTTAATTAACGTCGTAACCTATACGCGTTTTCTTAATGTTAGTCACTAGACTTGCGTCGCACAAGTACAGTCACTCTCTTTTGTATTTGTATTGTTGTGTTAAAAATATTTCATATTTTTAACTACGTATCTTACTTATATTATTTCCTCTAAAATAAATATAAGTCTTTTGTGTTTTGCACTTCGCACCCGAATTATGTATCTTGTATTTTTATGTTTATACCCCTCATGAGTATTTAGTGTATTTTTAAGTCTTAATACACTAGTACGTATAACACATACTATATACACTTAGCACATAAGTTGGTGATCAAATAATATATATTTTTCTCTCAAAAATATACATACTTATATCCATTTTTATTCTTGAAGAAATCCTCATTTCTTATCACCAAAAATTAGGGAAACCTTGGTAATACTTTTAAACACATTTTTAGGGAATAAGTTTCTCAAAAACTTATATTTTTCTAAGTGTCAAAATTTATAAAAATTTTGACAGAGTTTCCCCTAAAAATGGAGGTTTCCCATGTTTTCCAAACATGTGTTTATTTTCTTTTAAATCGTCAACAATCTCCTCATTCAACAATAAACAATATGCAACTAGTTAAAATAGATATAATCGCAGAAATACATGAACTTGTGGTTTTTCCAAAATAGGTAGTATCCTTCCATTATTTTTAGTGGATCTTTGTATAGATCAACTTTGTTTCTTGAAAGTCTCGCTTTTAAAGAAGTTACATCTTTACAACTTCCGGTTAACATTTACAAAAATAGTTATTTTGTCAAAACTTTGTGTTACACTAGTGTTTACATACTCGTGTGTTTGCTAAAATCATTCTTTTTCATGTAAGACTCGGCTTTAGAAAATATGATTTCTTGGACAATTGGTCCTTTAAAAGTACCGCTTGTAGATCCGTAGATCTACTATTTTTGAACACCATTTCATAAGTAAAATCGATTTCACACAAGTTCAAGTTTGATGTGTGGTAGAGTTTCATCACCTAACCCTTGTTACACTTAAACAAGCTTTATGTCATAATCCATGATCATGACCAATCCGGGTTAAACGATGATCCGAGCTACCACAACATAGATCGGGTCCAAATAATCACACAAATCAATTACTACAAGATTTACACAACATATGAGCTTTTAACCATCACATTTAGTGTTTTTAGTAGACTTTTAAGCTTCAACTTGTATGTTTACGAGTTTTAACCGTTACAAATCATTTTAACCACTTCAAAATAGTTCGAGAGTGTGATTCAAGCAACTTACTACTAGCTCAAGGCTAGGGAAGTATCTAGACGCAAATCGAGTGGATAAAAGCAATAGAGTGAGGTCCTTCGCCTTCCGATTGCACCAAGCCTCCTTATACGTGATCCTTAACGCTTGAATGATCTTGGAATGTGATGATCAAAAATCGAAAATGGTTGTATGCACAAGGGGGTGTTCGGCCGTGACTTATTTAGAGAGAGAGAGAGAGAGTGTTGTTGTGGTGTGTGTTAAGTGAATGATCATGTGTGTTAAGCTAGCAACTTATAGACAAAGATTAGAGTCATGGTCCATTGGATTATATGTCATTTAGATACTAAACATATGTATTATAATAATAATTTAGAGGACAAGGTATCTCCCCTAGATGGGGACGGTTTCTAAAGGGGGGGGGGTCTAGTTCGATTCCAACTAGTTAGTTGGATATTAGTTAGGTTAATCTAGTTAAGTTTAGGGATTAACCCGGTTAGTAGTGTGTTGTGCTCTATTGCGGGTGTTAGGGTATTCAGGGCCCTAACTGGCTCAGAAAAAGAACAACTATGTTAATGACAATATTTTTTTATGTTCCGGGTAAAGTCCGGTTGTTCGGTAACATACCGATTCGTTAAAGTGCTAAATTACACTTTTTAGCGTCTTTTAAGTACCTTTCTTGTACTCTTTCAATTCCCAACACTTAGGGAAATATTCTGGATGATAAAACGACATTTCTACATAATATTTATATGTCTAAATGCTGATTTATTGCTGAATTATATAAATTCTGCACTTAAAGTGCGTTTCGGGTGCTTTTTAGTGCTTATTTTTGCTTTCGTATTGCATATATATTAACCCTTGTATGTACTCTTGGGTTTTAATGCATTCTTGTTGTCGGACCTACACCTAGGCCTCAATTCTAATGTCTGACTGCTTTCTGCAGTTCAGTCGACACTTTGTGTCCTACCGGTGAGTTTACTATCATTTTTGACGCAACGCTCTCGTTTATGCATAAAACAATATTTTGTAGTATACAACGTGCATGAATTCACTTATTTAGTATGTGTTCAGACATTGCTGACAATTTAGCACATAATTGCAGTCATTAAGCAATAATTAATGTGTACGGAAATTACCGGTTTGTGCCAGTTGTCACAGTTAGTGTTTGCGATGTGATGTGTTATAACGATATAGTATGCGAAAATATGCGATTATACTGCGAAATAGCGATGCATGCGATATAGTTACATTATGATCCGAATCTCTGGTGCTAGGCGTAACGAGTGTAGCGAGTAGTAACAATGCACGATAGTGCAGGTTGTTACAGTCTCCCCTGCTTTAGGAAATTTCGTCCCGAAATTAATCCAACAGGTAGAATTTTAAGAGTTGATCTCGTATAAGTAGCGATACAGCGAGTTAATTGACCGAGAGTTGACAAGCGAGAGCGTTTCGAGTAGGATAGTTCGACCGCGATAGCGAGAAGCGTCATACTGACAAAAGGAGCATCCCACGAGTTGGCGTTTCGAAATTTCCTCGAGTCGCGAAGAATTTGTAAGTTTGCTGCGATTGAAATTTTAAAGAACTTGAAAGGTTTCTCATAACGTAGGGTTAACTGAGTCGATTGTTAACCAATGTTGCAAGAAACGTTCGTTTTAGATGTTTAACAGTAGTTTGGAAGGAAAACTTGAAAATTTTTCTTATAACGTAGGGTTAACTGAGTCGATGTTAACCAACGTTGCAAGAAAGTTTAGGTTTTAAACATTTTAAGGAATTCGAAAATGAAAAATGGGGTTAAGGAAACTTTCCTATGACATGGGTTCAAGCTGAACTCGATGTCGAACCAATGTCTTAAAAAGGATTTCATCTTGTTGTTGCAAAAGTTTGTAAAGAAAAAATGGACTTATGAAACTTTTCTTGGACATGAAGTTAAGCTGATTCGATGTTATCTCCACATTGTGAGGAAATTTCACTTGTCCAATGGTTTTAATAAAAATTTAAAAAATCAGTTTTTTTTTTTACAGTTTGAAAAGTTAATTAACATCGAGCCCCACTTGGCACTTTCTCACGAAAGTTTATTAATATGGTTAAAACACTTATATATAGGAAGTAACCATGTTTCTCCATATCACTTCCGTTTCGTGAGGTGGTGTCATGTGTGCCGATATGACACATATATAATTGCGCTACCTCGATCCAATCGATAGGAAGTCGGACCGAGTTGAAGATAGAATCGAATAGGTTAAATAGGCGAGTTGAATTACGAACGTAGCTATAACAGCGTGCGCGAGTAGCCTGGAGACACGAAAGATTGATGTGTCGTGTCTGGATGGGCGTCGAGCGATGAGCGATTAGCGCGATTTGGATTAGATTCCACATTAAACCCACATGGCATGTTTCCACGAGAGTTTGCTAACATGGCAAACCACCACGTTCGACCAGGTTAGTTTTGTCCCGTGAAGCGATGTCATGCATACTAATACCACACAGACTGCGATGAATACCAAGCGATGAGCGACGAGCGATGAGCGGTACGCGATAAGCGAATAAGCGATAGACGATACACGATAGGCGATACGCGATAAGCGAGTAATGCGATTCGATTTAGTCTTCATAGCTTTACAATTTAACCAACGTTAAGCCCCATATGGCTTCTGCCCACGAAAGTTTGCTAGTATGGCTGAATCACTTATACATATAGGAAGTACCAGCGATATATTTACCATGTTCCAACCATACTAGATCTGTTTCGTGGATCGATGACAGGTGTGCTCACGTAACACAGGTAGCGATAAGAGATAAGCGAATAGGTGATTAAGCGAATAACACAAACACAACACGAGCGATGACGGCGACGATAAATGAATTGCGATAAGCGGTGCGCGATAACGACAACCGACGAGCGATAAGCGACGGTTGTTGCGTTGCAAGCGATGGGAATATGCACGATTTATGCGGTTCGATTCAATTGATTAACACCACAGAGTTTAACTAACATTAGACCCCTCATGGCCTTTTTCCATGAAAGCCTGCTGATATGACTAAAACACCCTGCTTTAACCATATGAGCTTCATCTCGTGAAGCGAGGTCATGTGTGCTAACTTAACACAAATATCACAGATAACGGTAGGCGATAGTGATGGTGAAAGCGATAGAGTGACACACAGCAAGCGATATAGATTCACATAATAAGCGATAGAGGTTGTGGGATACACATAATAGACAATAGCGATTGCGAGATAGATTTAAGCGATAATGCGATAGATTCCAACAAAACTGCGATTGAGTTGCGATGTGGACTTACGTCCAGTCTTGCGTCGCTGCAATTGCCCTGCGGGGTAGACCCACCAAGGTCTATCGATGAGGCAATTGCATTGCGTTTGCAGACTTACGAAAAGTCTCGCAGTGATGCGATTCAATTGTTACGCCTTGCGATTGAGTGTAGGGTGTCAAAAATAATCGTAATAGTATAATAGGTCAAATAACGTTCAACTCCACGTGGCACTTTCTTCACGAAACTTCGGTAGTATGATAAAGCACACCTTGCTTGACCCCTACTACTTACATCCCGTGGTTTGGTGTCACACATTGTCGAGACGCTTATGACACCTTAGAATTTACTACGATCTCCGTGCACTGACCCAAATAATCCCGTGTGCACCCGTGATTAGTCATTCCTTGCACGTTTATCGTACCTTATTCTAAGAGTGTAGTGAGGTTAAAACACGTTATATCGTGATATAGTATATAGTTCGTGTGTGTAAAGCTAGTCTAAGTGCGACGACTAGAGAGTGAAAGTGAGAGTTAACGTTACACATAGTGGCAACATCGAGTAATAGAGTAGGTTCAATACTTAGAAATTAACGTCAAAAATCGTATCATTACAACATTATCTTACGCTTGCTAGATGTTTGGTGTTAAAGACTTTTGCTGGAGCGGTTGTTGTTGTACTCAAGTTCGCGGTGTGATGCGACAGTTGCGGGTGAAGTGACCGTAACGGTTGCAGTTATTGCAATAGCGACAGTCAGCCCCAATTGGATGATGATAGGTACACGAGTAACACTGGGGATAAGCTCCAGTGTAAGCTTGTTTTGGAAACACCGGAACTGCTTGAAGAGGCTTTGGTTGCAGCAGTTCAGTTGTTGATGAGTTCGAGCTTGAAATCTTTCGTTTGCGGCTGGGTTTGTCGGTGTCTTCTGATGAGATGTCGTCGTTGGATGATTCGTCTGAGGGCTCGCTTGCAGAATCTTCGGCTGAGTCGTCGAAAGAACCGTCAGTAGCTTCGTCAGAAGAATCGTTGGAGGATTCGTCAGAAGAATCATCGGCAGACTCATCAGAAGAATCGTCGAAAGGATCGTCTGAAGAATTAATGACGAATGCTTGATAAGTTTGCTTGACAGGATTCTTGGAGAAAAACCCTTCCATGAGTCGTTTGTTGTTGATTTCTACGGCTAAGCGGTATGTTTCTTCGATAGTAGCAGGTCTTGCAGCTTCGAAAAAGTCGCCCACACACTCAGGCAAGCCGCGAATATACTTCGCGATGGCTTTTCCTGAGGTGTCGACTTGACTTGGGCAAACAATGCCCAGCTTTTTGAACCTTGCAGTGTAGCCAGCGTTGTCATCTTCGTCTTGTTTGATTTTCCAAAATTCTTCTTCCAATTTCTGAATCTCGTGGGGAGGGCAGTACTCTTTCTTCATGAGCTCTTTCAGCTCATCCCAAGAGATAGCGTAAGCTGCGGAGATCCCACGTTTGTTGCATTCGCCGGTCCACCAGTCGAGTGCTCATGATTGAAATACTCCTGTTGTGCAAGTAGTACGAAAATCATCGGGACAACCATTCTGTCGAAGGGTGACTTCGATAGAATCGAACCACTGGAGTAGTTGAGAGACACCTCCTTCGCCTATGAACTCCATCGGATCACAAGCTTTGAAGTGTTTGTAAAGAAAAGTAGATTGCGGCTCTTTTGTCTTAACGCCTTCCGAAGTTCGAGAGTTGACAAGAGAGTGCACTTGTGTGACAATCTGAGGAATCACTTTGACCACTTCCCTGTTCACAAGCGAAGCAATCCTCTTTTCGTCCCTTCGTTTGGCTCGTCTCTTCGCTGACATTCTCGAAGTAGAATTGTTGGAAGGCATCTAGACAGAAAGAGACTTGGAGTGAGATTCGATCATAATGATTTTTGAGTTTTGCGATGCGATTGAGCGCGTTCAAAACTTGATGTGATAATATAATAGTAATGCGAAATCACATAGGAGCCACATAGGAGACACGAAGTTCCTAAGTTCTCACACAATGACTTGTTTGTTTATACGTACACATATGTTTATATAGATGTAATTTGTAATCCTACCCATACAGGTCGATTTAGAATATGCGAGGACACGTTGAGGTGAGAGAGCGAGAGTGAAGGTGAGTAATCAGACATTAGTTTTGTTGCGAACATTCGGTCTTCGTTTTAGATTGCGATGGCTGTGCGAGTTGTGCGTTTGTAAAACATGGAGCGAAAATTGATAAATCGCGAAATTGATAAAGCGTCAAGCTTAAATTATAAACACGTAAGCGTAAATAGAGTCCATAGTAAGGTCGGCGAGTCGTAAGCTAGAAAAGTAGATAGAGTGCCTCGGGTGTTTAGGCGTCGGCTACCCAAGGTAACCCAACTATGCCTTATGAGTTCTTGCACACGCGTTGGCCTAGGAGACTATGCTTCCACTGGGATGCAGCTCCTGGCATTCGTCCTTCTATTCATCTCGCGGATTGAGTCGTTTGGTATAGTCGAGTCCTTGGTGAGAGCTTTTTGAAAACTATTTTAAGGAGTGGGACGGCTTATTAAGGTATGAGTTTCACCCCTGACTTAACAACTTCATTCCTAATTGTGGTTATGCTTTTCGATTAAATTCGTGAGTTTCACTAGATTTCGAAATGGAGACTTTCGTCGAGATGTGGTTGTCACTCCTAACTCGATGAAAGGTTCTCGTGCTAGAAAATGTGCTGAGTGAGCGATCTCGTCGAGAATTCTTGGTTTTCACACCTGGTCTCCACTGGATCACTCGGTTTCGTTAAGCGAGTATTTTCGAAAACGTGTGTATTGTGTCAGCCTTAGGAAAGGCTAAGTAATATTTCAGCCTTAGGAAAGGCTTCTTCGCGTGAAGCTGTGGTACGCGGTGTTCACACAAAGTTGTTGTTTTTAGCAATTTCGGTCGAGAGTATCAAGTAGGCCCGTACAAACCCCACCGGGTTCGCACGAAGTCAGCCCGTTGGTACTTAGACTATAGACTAGGTCATTGCTAAGACTTCAACCCGGACTAGGTCGAATGTCTTACCTAATTCCCTATAGTTATGGCTCTGATACCAATCTGTCACACCCCAACCGATGGCGGAATCATCGTGGCGCGGCACTAGGCGAATCAGATTGCTCAGGAGAATCCATAACAACTATTAGCGACAATATTTAATGCGTTCATTATCCCATACTAATAAACAAATATAATCACATAAGTTATCACAGATGTTGTGTTCTCTCGAACAATACAAATCCGACAACCTAGATTTTAGTTGAGTTTCTAGACTCCCTAGCTTGATTGAGATAGTCTGCGTCTAAACGTGCAACATACGTTAAAATAAAGTCAATACAAAAGTATTGGCGAGTATACAGGTTTGATATGTAATAGCATAATAGATTTAAAAGTGCTGCGAATCTCCTACATACATAAACGGTTTGATAGCAACGTATGTTACACCCAAAAGTGCAAAAGCAAAAAGGGTTCAAGTATACTCACAGTGCGTATTTAGCGAGAACACAACTTGATCGGATTAGTTTAGAGTGCGCCTGATTTAGTATGAACACGGAGTGGTAGCGTAAGCGAGGTGTGGTGAAAAGTTGAATAATAGAGTTAGCGGTAATCCGATCGGATGGCTACCCGGTCGGATAAGCTGGTTCGGTTGGCCGGTAGGCATGTTATCCAATCGGCTGACATGTTGTCCGATCGGCTGACATGTTGTCCGATCGGTTGACATGTTGTCCGATCGGCTGACATGTTGTCCGATCGGCTGACATGTTGTCTGATCGGCTGACATGTTGTTCGATCGGCTGACATGTTGTCCGATCGGTTGGCATGTTGTCCGATCGGCTGACATGTTGTTGGTTTGCCATTCGATCGGACAGCAGTCCGATTGGACGACAATCCGTTACAACGTCCTGATTAAGCCGCACTCGATGGTTTTTGGAAAGAATACAGGTGAATTGACTGAGACGGTGTGTCATCGTGTTAAACAACTGAAATTCCATCAAGTCCGACCCGTTCTAACGGCCGGGAACCACCCTATTCCATCAGATCTGGCCGTTTTTGACGCTTTTTCCATGTTTAACCTGAAATCGCACAGTACTTTGATTAGATACATAGATTTTAGGTGAGATTGTTATGAAAACATGTGGAAATCACCTAGATCTGAGTTGTTCATGGTGAAATGAGGTCACACTTTGAAGTTCATATGAACTCTTGATGACATCATCTTAGAACACCTCAAATCAGTAAATTTCACGGTTAAAAGTTGGTTTTTAAAAGATAGAAAGGTGTAGAATCGAGTGTAGATCATAGAAGTACAAGGTTTAGGTTGAAAACTTACAAGAATCGCGAGAAATCGAGAGATGACGGGGTTGGAGCGTCTGGTCGAACGGTAGCAGTCACATCAAGTGTTCTTGATGTGACTGAGGGGTATTTATAGGCAAAGGGGGAAAGGAAGGAGAGGGTTTGGAGCTGTTCGTTCGGCAGGCCCATCCGATCGGCTGGCCTAGCCGTTCGGCTAGCACATCCGTCCGGATGAACAATCCGTTCGGATGTCCTTCGGCTAACTGCGTTTAGGTGTTGCGGTGAGCGTTGCGATGATTTTGTTACACAGTTTCATACCCATTTATATATATATTTATTATAATTAATCACACAGGGTCGTATATACGTATCCATATTCCCAAGTGTTCGTTTCGAGTATGCATTGCGTTAAGACGCATCATGGCCATCGCAGAGGGTAGAATAGGTCCTCTCTCGACGTCATCGTGAGCGTTAGTTTATGCGTGGTGCCACAATGACTGACGGGGTACTATTCACTCGTATTGTCATCATCGTCACGACGACTGGAGAGGTAGCACTCACCCGAGAGTCTTTGTTAGCATTAATTGTCTGCGTTTCGACACATCATGGCCATCGAGGAGGGTAGAGTAGGTCCTCACTCAATGTCATCGTGAGTGTTAGTGTTTGCGATGTGATGTGTTATAGCAATATAGTATGCGAAAATATGCGATTATACTGCGAAATAGCGATGTATGCGATATAGTTACATTATGATCCGAATCTCTGGTGCTAGGCGTAACGAGTGTAGCGAGTAGTAATAATGCACGAAAGTGCAGGTTGTTACACAAACAGTTGTTGACTAAAAGTGAAACAGATGTTCAACCAGATCCATTGTCTTCTTATATTTTAGGACTGTTTTCCTCTTCAAAATACTGTTCAACCTATCATGGGTTTCCATGAACTGTTGACCTAAAGTCAAACAAATGTTAAAACCACTGTTTGAGTTATTCAAACGTCTGTTGAATACTAAATGAGATGTTGACCAAAAGTCAAACGGAGTATATTGTCTTTAGTTCACATCTCCACATCGTTTCCGTTAGACATGGACCTAATAATTTACATGTACATATATAGTTTTAGAATCACAACTTCAAAACTAAACAAACAAGTCTAGTATCAGTTTCGAAAAGCAAACAACTACAACCCAAAAATTTGGTTCAATGTATGCTTCTGCATTTGCCTTCTTCAACCCACAAACATTCATCCGAACATAAAAAGCTTTTTACCTTTCACAAAGTTAAGTGTAAATGCTTGACCTGGAACCATGCCTTTATCTCTCACAAACTTTCTCATTCCTTGAAGATAATATCTTGGTTGACCTCGAGATGAACCTATAGCAGCTTGAATATTCCAAACATCACCTACCACGTCCACAATCTTCAAATCCATCTTACGATTCAGTCCAAGATCTTCAGCCTGTTTTTTAAAAAGGCGCTGTAACAAACAACGAACAATTCAATAAACAAAGAATTAACACATCTTTAAAATCTGACTAAAGTATTATATATTAGTAAACTCATCATCATAAACTTACAAAATGACCATCCACACGGAAAGAAATAGGTACGATATGATTATCTTCATTCCCAACAACCATACCACTTTCATTGACATTAACGATGTCCTGTACACCTTCAGTATCTGAACTCAACACAATCTCTTTTATCACCTTTTCTTTAACAACAGCACAAACCTCCGGTGGAAGCACTAAATCACAGGTAGCACAATTGAAAACCGTGATATGAAAAGTCTGAAGATCTATCTTCTCAAAGACAATGAGATGATCAGCAGTTAATGACAACTCATTCTTTATCTCCTTCCATCCGGTAATTATGTAAAGTTCATTGTTGATATCTTCCATCCCTACAGACCAATTCTGGTTTTCAGATCCTTTAATAAGAACCGGATATGAAGGAATAGTATTTAACATCTTGTGATGAACAAAAGAACGATTAATACTCTACAATCAGAATAAAACACATTATATAGTACATTAGTAAAAATATATCAGAAAATTAAGTAAAAAATAAAACACAACAATTAAACAACTGTATCTCCAATAAAATTACATGATGAATAATATTCGAAGTTACATATCACATAATCTTCGTTACCAGATGGTTTGTAGTAAAACTCTTCACAATGAGAGAGAGCAATGTCTTGATAAAAATACAATATTCTGAAACTTTGTAATGCTTCTTCATAATGAAATATCAACCATGAATCTGAAGGTATTTTCAAACTGTCTACCAACTGACACCAGCCATTATAAAAATAATATCTGCCATTGCTTAGAGGATAGATCTTGACTTTAAAAACATTTCCAGTTGTGGTCCGGATGTTTGTATTTCCAATTGGATAATTAAACTGTTGAATCCAATTTTGATATTGTTTTGGCAAAATCTAAGCATAAATAAAAGAAACACTTTTATTGCTAATTATCATACCAAAAAATTAAAATTAAGTGTTAAACTAAGATCGGATAAAACTACTAACCAAACATTTCCTTTTACTGCTTTGAAGGTAACATGGAAATCCATAAATCATTCTCACATAAAACTGTAACAGTATCAATCTGTTGGGATTGAACCCTATCAGAGGAACAGATAATTAAAGCCAAAACTGGATCAGAGCAGTGGATCCAAAATAAGCCGATGTTTACATACAAGTCTCTCCCCTTGAAAGTGATTTCAACATCTGCTGATCTCCTATCTGCTGATCTTGCAAACTGCTGACCTACAACTGCTGCTCAAGTAAAGACCTGATGAAAGGCTAAAGCCCTGCTGATTCAATCTACTGCCTTGAGTCAAGCATTGCTGATCCGGACAAGTACTGCTGGGTTCACAGCAGTGGAAGGTTGCAGCAGCTGATCTATAGTATGTTTTGTAATGTAATGTAATATCAGTAGTTAACATAGCAGTGTTTGTATAGATCAGAGGTTAGAGTTTGTTAGGAGGTTAGATGTCACTTTCATAGTGACGTTAGCTAAGATGCTCAGTGGTTTACTAGTGCCTATAAATTGTTCAGTACTTTGTACTGTTCTATTAGCTCTTTGCATCATCGTCTTCTTTGCACGAACAAACACTGAGCTCTGGCTGAGGGGGAGTTTGCATTCATTCATCAATCATTGTAATCGTTATTGAAATAAATTCAATCTTCCGATTCATTGAGAAAAGATGTTTGATCAAAGTATTACTCTCGTTTGATTGTATGCAAAGTTTGTTTTCATCATAATTCCGCTGCACACTCATCCATTTTCATTTAATTACAAACACAAAATACAATCAGAATCAAACTCAGATCCAACAATTGGTATCATAGCCTGGACAGTCAAATTTGATCTAACAATCATTTTGACGTAAATAGTTCGGCTCATAACAGTTAATACTGATCGTTTGTTCGTTTGTTGAAAAATAGAGCAAGGATTAATCACCATTAAAGTTGATTTCTCAGTGTCTGTAAAACAACAAGAATGACGTCACAATCTCAGGATGACAAAAACAACATCAGCTCGCTTTTTAAACCACCTATGCTAAAAAGAAATGAATACAACATCTGGCAGAGGAGGATGGGTCACATCCTCGCTCAACAAAGCACAGGTTGTTGGAGGTCTGTCGTCTTTGGTCCCCATGTTCCCACGGTGCCAAGCGCTGAAGATGCTAAAAAGTTCGTTCCAAAACCAGTTGAAAATTATACCGAAACCGACTATCAAAAGTTCGAACTAGATGCTAAAGCGTTTAGTATCATAGCATCAGCGCTGCCCAATGAGATATATGCTGGACTGTTATACTGTAACAGTGCCAAAGAGTTATGGGACACGCTTAAGGAACAGTTTGGGGGAACCGAAGAAGTCATAGAAAACAATAGGGAAATCCTGAACCAACAGTATGAAACATTTCGTCATGTTAGAGGTGAAACACTGACGCAACAATTTGAGCGTTTCAGTTATCTCATCAGTGAACTGAGGCTTGTTAATACCACTTTTACAAATTCAACTCAAAATAGCATGTTCCTCAGGTCACTGCCAGAAAAATGGGACACCATAGCTTTTGTCACCCGAAACTCACCTGAGTTCAAGGATCTGACCTTGACCCAACTCCATGGTCGACTCCTGACCTACGAAAGGGAGTTGAACCAGAAAAGGAAGTTACAAGAGTCAGGAAAAGCCGTTGATGATTATACATTCGGTAACACTGCTCTTCTGGGTCAAGAAGAATCTGGGAGCAGTGGTAAGGATCAGGGTTATGATCACTTCATTGACATAACTGCTGGGGCAAATTTTAACAACCCTGATCCTCACTCTGCTAGTTATGCATTCACTGCAAACAAAAACCAGATGTCAGACAATTTAAGCTTTGAACTCAATGATTTGCAACATTTTGATCCCACTGACTTAGAAGAGATGGATATTCTGCACCAGTTGGCTTTGCTAAGTGTTAGAACTAGCAAATTCTATAAAAGAACAGGGAGAACATTCCCAGGACTTCATGGGAATTTGAGGGTTGGGTTGGATAAATCGAAAATCAAGTGTTACAAGTGCAATAGGTTAGGGCACTTTGCTAGGGAATGCAGAAGTCAAAACAATGGACCAATAGTTATTCATCCTAGCTCTAACCCTAGACCACAAAGTCAAAACACTGTGCACTATACCCAATACACCCCTGCAGCTCAAGTGAACACTGCTCACTATGCTGCTGCCCCTGTGCCTGTGCATTATGTCCAAACTACTATCCCACAAATTCAGTACGTTTAAACCCCTGCTCCACAGGTACAAGTGCACCCTGTTGCACCTCAAACCACTGCTCCAGCAGCAGTACAACCAGATCAACAAAGCTTTTTCACTCAAGGGTTTGTTGACTGGAGCAGTATGCCTGAAGACCTTAGTGATGAAAATTTTGCACTCTATGCTTCTAATGATTCTTCTCATTATGAATTTTGTTTGATGGCATTAGAGTCAATACAGGAGGGGGTTGAAACTGAAGAGGAACAGCTGAGTACTGAAAAAGTGGATGAGGTGACTGAAGCAGTGGTTACTGCTGTGGCTGGTGAACTACTGTTGGGAGAAAGTTCAGGTACCCTGATTGAACCACTGACAGACCCATGGTCCGAAGAGAACAAGGAAGAAAAGAAAGAAGAAAGAGCAGGTGAGAAAGAAGAAAGAGCTGATGATGAAGAAAATCCTCAATGTGATTGTGCAATGATGGCTGCTGCCAAGGTATCACCTCAAGTTCTTGAAAAACTGTGTTCTGACAATTGCATTATTGCTTTTGCTAACATCAAAGAGGTAAATGAAAACCTTCGGGACAAAATCTTAACTGATGAAGTCAAATTTGAAAGATCTTTAAAAGAACTTAAAAACAAATTGACTGAAAAGGAAAAAGAGATCAGCAGTCTTAAAGAAGAACAAAGCATAACCAAAACTCAACTCCAAACTATGGTAGAAAAATACCAAGTTTGCAAAAAGGAGTTGGAGTCCACCCAGATCACATGTGAGAGATGGGTGGAATCATGCAAAGGGTATGAGGTTATGCTTGAAAAACAGATAAAAAGCAATGTGAAATTTGGTGTTGGTTATAGAAAACATGATGATGAAACCACTGCTTTTGGAAAATCTGTTCAAACCACTGATGTAACCACTGAGTTCATCCCCACAAACAAGAATGACCAAGAAGTGAAAATCCCTGACAAACTTGGTAACAAAATCACACTTGACAGACCAATGGGATCCTTTACTTTTGAGGAGCTTGAAGATTATCAGTTTAAACCAAAATGGTCTTATGAGTGTGATATTCTTGAAAATTTCAAGCCAATGGACTTTACATCAACTGATGGTGTTAAAGCTCCGAAAGCTAAAGTCATACCTCTCAAGGACATCCCAGCAGTGGTTAAAACCTCTGCTGCAAAGGAGTCTGAAAAGAGAAAGAAGAAAGAAAAAATTGATAACTTGTTTTGTGAATTCTGTGAGAAAAGGAATCATCTAACAAAAGATTGTTTCCACTTAAAAGCTTATGATTTAAACAGAACAAGTGTCATTGTTTCAGCTGAGAGTTGCATTGTTTGTGGTAAAACAAACCACAAAACTCAAGCATGTGTGTATCTCAAAAACTTTGATGTGAAAAAGAATGAGTACATTGCTAAAACATCCTTGAGTCCATCATCATCATCAACATCTGTCAAATTCACCAAGAAACAACCACTGTTTGTGCCAGTTCAAACAGCTGTCATAAAACAGCTGAACCAAACATCTGTCAAAAGAGATGTTCAGGTTAATGATGCACCCCCTGCCAATCAGTTCAGAAAAGGCAAGGAAAAACAGTCCTACCAAAGGATTCCACACGTTTATGAGGCCTACAAAAGGCCCTCTAAACCAAAAGTGAATAGGCATCCTTTTGGTTATCAACATGTGATTGGTCAAGACCCCCAATAGTGGTTAGCAAGAAACAGTACTAAAACTGTCCAAACCCCTGACCTAACCACTGTCCATCATTCTGCATCCATCCCAGACACTGTTGAGACCCCATCCAAAGCCCTGTTGGCTTTGGAGACCTTAATGAACTAATCTTTTTACTTCATGTGCAGGGAGCTTCTGCATGCTTTGATAGTCTTTGGTATGTAGATAGTGGAGGCTCCAGGCACATGACAGGATGTAAAGTCCTCCTCAAAGACTTTAAAATCCATGGAGGGGGTGATATATCCTTTGGAAATAATAGTAAAGGGAAAGTTCTGGGGTCTGGTACAGTTCAGTCTGGAAATGTAAAATTTGAAAATGTCAATCTAATAGACAATCTAAAATTCAACCTTCTGAGTGTGTCCCAAATGAGTGAGAAAGGGTTTGGGTCATTCTTCACGAAAGATTGTTGTAGGATTGTTGGACCAGAAATGGTCAAGAAGATTGAAGCAATAATCAAAACTGGTCAAATTAAACTTGTTGCTCAAAGAAGTGGCAATGTTTATGTTGTTGATATGTCAAAAGAGTGTCCCAGAGCTGATGCCTGTCTGTTCTCAGCTGCCTCTAACAAAGAGACAGAACTTTGGCACAGAAGGCTGGGGCACACAAATCTTAAGACAATCACTGAAATTTCAAAAAATGGTTTGGTGAGAGGCCTACCACAAAAATTGTTTTCATGTCCTGAACATTGCATTTCCTGTTTAAAAGGAAAACAACATAAAAGTTCTTTTAAGTCCATTGAAGAGTCCAAAACAACCCAGTGTTTGCAGATGCTACACATGGATTTGTTTGGCCCAGTTCAAGTCATGAGCCTCAAGAAGAAAAGATATTGTTTGGTTATTGTTGATGACTTTTCTAGGTTTACATGGACTTTCTTTTTACACTCAAAAGATGAGACTGCAGGCATCTTGCAAGACTTTGTGACACAGGTTGAAAAGCAATTTGACCTTCCAGTGAAAAGCTTCAGGAGTGACAATGGCACAGAATTCAAAAATAAGGAGTTGGATGCCTTCTGTGTGAAGAAAGGGATTGTAAGGCAGTGCAGTATCCCTAGAACACCAGAGCAGAATGGGGTAGTGGAAAGGAAGAACAGAACTTTGATTGAGGCTGCCAGAACCATGCTTGCAGATTAAGGTTTGCCATTAACTTTCTGGGCAGAGGCAGTAAACACTGCTTGCTATGTCCAGAACAGAGTTTTAATAAACCCCAGGCACAAAAAGACTGCTTATGAAATTCTGTATAAAATCAAACCACTGATCTCATATTTCAAGGTGTTTGGCTTCCCATGCTTTATTTTGAACTTAAAAGATTCCATTTCAAAATTTGCAGCCAAAATTGATTGTGGTTATCATCTGGGATACTCAACCACTGCCAAGGCCTACAAAGTGTTCAATACACGGACCAAGGCAGTGGAGGAGACTTTGAATGTTAAGTTCAATGAACTTTCATCAATGAAAATCCCAGCAAATCCTGCAGATCTGTTTGATCTTGAAAAATTTACTTTTGAAAATACTGCTGTCAAGACTAACAGTGCAGGTCCATCAGAGGATACAACACCAGACTATGGGTATGGAATCATCATCCCTCAAAGGTCTGCCACAAAGAGAAAAGCATCAGCTGTTCAAAACAGTTGTCAAAGCTCAACCACTGCTACCTCAACAGTTGTTGACCAAAGTAGCCCATCAACCACTGCTTCTACATCCTCAAACACTGCTGACAAAAGTCCCCAAACAGTGGATAAAAGTCAGCAGTTGTCCACTTCATTACCTCCTATTCCACCACCTTTTGAAGCCACTGCTGGATCATCAAAGTCCCCAACAGTGGTTAGCTCAGATGATACACATTTGCAGCCTTCACAAACAAATGCTATCATCCCATACCAAGGAGATTTAATCTACTTAAGATCTCATCCACCTGATCAAATCATTGGCAACATCAATGAAGGGGTGCTCACAAGAAGCCAAACCCAAAACATTTGTCTTTTTGCTGGTTTTCTATCACTCCATCAGCCAGTCAAGTACCAAGATGCACTAAAAGACAATAGCTGGGTAGAAGCCATGCAAGAGGAGCTCCAACAGTTTAAAAGACAACAAGTATGGGAGCTTGTACCACTGCCAGAAGAGGTTAGTCCCATTGGCACAAAGTGGGTCTTCAAGAACAAAACTGATGAAAGGGGTATTGTTGTCAAGAATAAAGCCAGGCTTGTGGTTCAAGGTTACAGACAGGAAGAGGGGATTGATTATGATGAAACATTCGCCCCTGTTGCAAGATTGGAAGCCATTAGACTGTTCCTGGCCTTTGCTGTCAACCACAACATGAAGGTGTTTCAAATGGATATCAAAAGTGCTTTCCTTTATGGTACAATTCAAGAAGAGGTGTATGTGTGTCAACCTCCAGGCTTTGAGGATCCATTTTATCCAGATCATGTCTACAGGCTGAACAAAGCCTTGTATGGCTTGAAACAAGCACCAAGAGCCTGGTATGAAACTCTTTCCAACTTTCTACTCTCAAATGGTTTCAAAAGAGGTACCATTGATAAAACACTATTTCTTAAATGGAGAGGGAAGGATTTAATGATTGTCCAAATTTATGTGGATGACATTATTTTTGGAAGCACATGCAACAAAATGTGTGAAGAGTTTAGAGAACTCATGACAGCTGAGTTTGAAATGAGTGCAATGGGTGAGCTGCAATGCTTTCTTGGTCTCCAAGTACAGCAAATGCAAAATGGAACTTTCATTCATCAAAGCAAATATGCTAAAGAACTTTTAACCAAATTTGATATGAATGATTGTAAACCATGCAGCACACCCATGGCAACAAATAAGCTGGTCATGTCTGATGAAAAAGATGAGCTGATTGACCAAACACTTTATAGAAGCATGATTGGGTCTTTATTGTACCTAACTGCATCTAGACCAGACATCATGTTTGCAACATGTGTCTGTGCAAGAAGTCAATCAGCTCCCAGAAAATCAAATCTCATTGCTGTAAAAAGGATCTTCAGATACATAAAAGGTGCTCCCACACTTGGTATCTGGTATCCAGCTAATGGGAACATCAAGCTTTCAGGTTTTTCAGACAGTGATTTTGCTGGATGTCACACCACAAGGAAGTCCACTTCCGAAGGGTGCCAGTTTCTAGGTGATTGCTTAGTTTCATGGCAAAGCAAAAAGCAAGCAGCTGTTTCAACATCCACTGCTGAGGCTGAATACATTGATGCTGCAAGCTGTACAGTCCAACTCCTGTGGCTTCAAAATCAGTTACTGGATTTTGGTATCACTGCCTTAAAGACACCACTCATGTTGGATAGCCAGGCTGCAGAAAATATCATCAAAAATCTAGTTTCTCACTCTACCACCAAACGCATCGACATCAGACATCACTTTATGAGGGATTGCTATGAAAAAGGTTTGATTTCTCTGCATCATGTCCCAACTAAAGACCAGCTGGCAGATGTGCTCACAAAAGCACTTGATACAGCCACTTTTGAAAGCTTGGTCTCTAGGATTGGGATGCTGAACATGGAATAACAAGCAACATCTTGTTTTTCTATGAATAAAAGCAACAAAATGTTTTCAGAAAATCAAAAATCCATCCTTAAAAATAGCTAAAAATGAAATTTTCATTAAAATCCTTAAAAGTCTGCCATAACCACTGATTGTTCAAAAGACTGCTCTACTTCAAAAGCCTGTCCACTGCTGAAAGTCAACCCCTGTTCTCTCATTCCTTTGATAAACTCTGTTGTTCAAAAGCAGTGTCTTATCCATTGATATGCTATCCACTGATAGTGAAAATCATCCACTGCTTTACTACCACTGCCTTCATCAGTCACTTTCATAAAAGTACTGTCCTTCACTTTCACCAGGGGTTGTCACGTGGGCAGTACATAGCGGTCAGACCTTTTGTAACGGCTGCCACGTCAGCATTCACTTTCTACCCTATAAAAATCCCCACTTACCACCAAAACATGGTTTTACTGTCGAATTGAATTCTTAAAAATTCTCTTCCAAAAACAGTTTTTCATCTCATTTCTCCACAACTTTCTTCGATTATCATCTTCAAAATGACAAAATCGAAGCCATCTGCAAAACCCACTTCCAAATCATCATCGAAAACAGCCTCTCAAAAGGCAATCTCCACTGAAATCCCATATAAATCATCTAACAATCTCCTAGGTCTTCTCACAAAACCAGGAACCACCAATGTTTTCGATTCCATCATTGACACCATGGCAAAGTCAAAGTACAAAACTTTGTTCACCGCCGATGCACCAATCTATTTGGAGACCCAAAGAGAGTTCTGGAAGAATGCAACCCTTGAAAAACAAGGAGACATTGCAACCACCATACACTCCTCTATAAAGGGTAAAGTTGTCCAAATCACGCCACAATCCATTTCAGAGGTCTTTCAACTCGATGATCAGGAAGGTAAAACTTCTTTCACTAAAAACGAGTTACAATCTGACTTCATTGAGAGAGGGTATGAAGCCACAATGATGAAGAAACTTACCTTACAAAAAGGTTATTTTCCTTCTGCAACCAGATTTTTATTTCATACCCTCCTACTATGTGTTTTAAACAAAACCACTTCTTTCAATGAAATCCCTTTAAAGATTCAAAATCTGGGATATGCAATTCTTCAAGAAGAAAATTTTAACTATTCTCGGGAAATCTTTAAAGATTTGGTTAATAATGTTGAAACAAAATCATTCTTACTGTTTCAAAGGTTTTTAAGTTACTATTTTGAAAAGAAATTCAGTAAGGATGATTTAGCAGCAATAATCCAAGGTGATTCTACTCAGATAAACAATTTAACAACTGAAACTTTTTCAAGAATGTTAACACCTTGCAAAACACAAGCAGAGGTGCCTGAGCAGAATTTAGCAGCTACCACTGCTCCTCAAGTATCTGCTGCTGAGCCCACTGCTCAAGGTGATCAAAGCAGCAGAACAACTATTTTGAAACCCACACCTACAAATCCCAAAAAGCCAAACAAAAAGAAAAATCAAAAACCCCCCAAACCAATCAAAAAGGCAACTCTGGAGGATGAGATACCAGAGCTACTGCCTGTGACAGCACAAATGTCACAAGAAACCACTGCTGCTACTTCCTCACAACAGTTGGTACAAATATCTCAACCCATAACCAAAACTCCTCCTGCTTCTTCACAAAAAGAACAGGTTGTACACATAGGGCCACCACATTATGATGCTCTGGAAACACTCGTTTCCATCATCCATAGCCCAATGCCCGGGGCAAATTCTCTTTCTACACCCAACCTCACATCCACAATTCCACCAAAAACACAACTTTTGTTGGATGCAATAGATTTGAACCAGGCATTACCCAGTCCTTCTCAATCACCTGTTAATGAGAATATGCCTCAACAAATGACTGAGCCTGATGTATCATTCCTTGCTAACCCACCAACACAACCTGAGGAGGTTATACCCCTTGAGTTACAAGTAACTCTTGGTGGTAATCCAAGTGAAGCAGCCACTACAACTGTTGAACCCACTGGTTTACAGTTGGACAGTGGTTACATCAATAAGACTTCCTTGGAGGCAATTCCTTCTATAGCACCTCTGCCAACCACCAGTGGATTTATTTATCCTACTGGCAACATCAAAAGGTTGTCAAGTGTTGAAGGGAGAAGACCCCAGTACCAAGAAAAAGGGGCATCAGTGGTTAATGTTTGGAGTATACTCCCTACCTCTACCACTGATAAAACCACTGTTAGTGGGAAATCAGATGATCCCATTAAATTGGGTGATGATTTAAAGTACCAGAAATTGACGGATCATGTTGAAAAGCTTGATAACTATGTTGCAGAACTCAATGACATGCTACAACAGTTGTTACAAGTACAAAAGGTACAATCCACTGCTGTTCCACCTCAAGCACCTGCTCCACAACAGGTACCTGCTACAAATGAGCTCTGGAATCTATTTCAACCTTTTCTCCATCAACAAGCACAAATAGCAGATCAGCAACATGAAAAACATGTTCAAGAGCTGAGAAATGCAATGGAGTCCAGGTTCAAGAACACTCAGGCTGATCTAAAGGCTCTCAAAACTCAGATCCTGCACACCACTGGCACTGCTCCTCCAACTGTTCTCTTCATTGATCAACTTCCCCCAGATAATGCCAAAAAGGGGGAGAAAATTCAGGAGTGGAAAAAGAAGGGAATATATGATGGTCTCTACATTGAACCAGAAAATGCAAACATGACCAAACAGATCCCTCTGCCAGATGGAAGCAAGAAAATTGATGTGACCACAAATGCACTGGCTGAAGCAGTTGCAAGTGTAAAAAGGGATAGAGAGGCCAAAAAGAAAGCCAGGGTGGATTATCCGGATCAGGGTACTTCAGGGTCAAAAGATGATGAAAATCTTGTTGATGAAAAGAAGAAGCCTACAAGAAGAGTAAGGCTACCCAAATCCATTCCAACCAGACGTTCAAAGTCTGCTCCAAAGCCACCACCTAAAACAGCTGTTGTAACTCCTGTTGTATCAACTACAGTCGGTACTTCAGTAGTTTCAACATCTGCTCCCACTTCAACACACACCAGATCCACTGCTTTACCACCATCACCACCAAAAACAAAATCACCTCCTGCCAAAAGGCAGAAGACAGCAGTTGTTACAACATCTGCTGTAATGACAACAGTGGTTGGAACACCAGTTGTTTCAACAACCGTTAGTCAATCACAAACCACTGCCACTACATCCACCACCACTGTTCCATTCAAAACATCATCAGCCCCTCCTCAAACAAAGAGGAGAAGGCTAATTCTCAAAGATGATGACACTTCACCACCACAAACATCTTCAAAATCTTTAGCTCTTGTCACAATACCAAAACCAGTTCCTCTCTCTTCAGTTCAAATGCACAAGCCCTTACCTCCTGCAGGTGTTCAATTTCCTCTTGAACTAGCAGCTGTTAGAGAAGAAATAAAATCTTTTTACTATGAGGATGACCCTGCCAAAAGGAGTTTGCCATCAATAAAAGGATATCCCTGGCCTAAAAATGTTGATGAATATTTGAAAATCAAGGTCAAGCAAGCAGAGGATATCTCAAAAAGAAACACACAAGGGAAATCTGACAAAGAAATTTCAAGAAACTATCAATATCTGCTCACACAAGTCAGATCCCTAGAACAATTTGCAAAAAATGTCAGTCAACAAATTTTAGAAAGAGCAGCTGAAACTTTGAAGAAAGACTACATTGAAAGCATCATGGCTCACAAGAAGTACAAAGGAGAGAGATACATGTACAAAGAGTGGACTGTTCCTGAGCTTGAAAATGAAGCAGCAAGAATTCAAGACATGATAAAAAGGAAAGTCACTCACACTCCTCCTGACTGGGCAAAGTTTAGAAAGAATGTACCTGACAAACAGGTAGAACTGAAAAGAATGAAAGAAGAACTGGTTGCTGCTGAATATGGAAACAAAAGACAAATTGCTAGATGGAAAGAAGATGTGGTCAGGATCACCTACAAAAGGTTGGAGGAACTAAGAAAGAAAGATCCAAATGTTCCTCAAAAGCCTGACTATCCTGAAGCAGAGGTTTCAAAAAGACCAACAAAGCTGCAAATCAGGAGAGCCACTACTCCAACTGGTGCTGCCATCTATAAAAGAAGGACACACAAACAGTTGGGAGGTGAAACCATCCAAGAGATGATAAAAGGAGATGACCTTGTAAAAGAAGGCATAAAGAAAATGATCATAGAAACTCTTGGTTTGGATCAAACTGCAAATACTGCTCAGCCAGTTATGAATAGGCCAGCCTCACCAAATACCTCTGCAAATAAACATCTCCCAAGAAACCCACCAGGCTCAAAAATACAAAAGTGGGAAACTGACAAACAGACCTGCGTATTGACTTTGCTCAGGTCTGGTGGAGAAGTGGAGAAAATATCAAGGGAACAAGCTCTTGGCCTGAGTCTTGAAGATTTGCAGGATCTCCTTGATCTTCCACTTAGCAGGGATGATGAAGACACAGATGCCCTAGACTTTGAACTACAATTTAAAGGTCAGATAAGGGAACTGTTGATGAGGCAATAAATGTCCACAATAATGAAGAGTTTTGGCATTATCTGTTCCAGGGGGAGATTGTTGGGATTGAACCCTATCAGAGGAACAGATAATTAAAGCCAAAACTGGATTAGAGCAGTGGATCCAGAATAAGCATATGTTTACATACAAGTCTCTCCCCTTGAAAGTGATTTCAACATTTGCTGATCTCCTATCTGCTGATCTTGCAAACTGCTGACCTACAACTGCTGCTCAAGTAAAGACCTGATGAAAGGCTAAAGCCCTGCTGATTCAATCTACTGCCTTGAGTTAAGAACTGCTGATCCGGACAAGTACTGCTGGGTTCACAGCAGTGGAAGGTTGCAACAGCTGATCTATAGTCTGTTTTGTAATGTAATGTAATAGCAGTAGTTAACATAGCAGTGTTTGTATAGATCAGAGGTTAGAGTTTGTTAGGAGGTTAGATGTCACTTTCATGGTGACGTCAGCTAAGATGCTCAGTGGTTTGCTAGTGCCTATAAATAGTTCAGTACTTTGTACTGTTCTATTAGCTCTTTGCATCATCGTCTTCTTTGCACGAACAAACACTGAGCTCTGGCTGAGGGGGAGTTTGCATTCATTCATCAATCATTGTAATCGTTATTGAAATAAATTCAATCTTCCGATTCATTGAGAAAAGATGTTTGATCAAAGTATTACTCTCGTTTGATTGTATGCAAAGTTTGTTTTCATCATAATTCCGCTGCACACTCATCCATTTTCATTTAATTACAAACACAAAATACAATCAGAATCAAACTCAGATCCAACACAATCATATAGAATCAAAATCAATAACATTAAGAAACAAATGAGCACAATCCATTAAGGTATGCAATACATCTAAATAAAAGATGATACAACTAATATATATCAAAAGAACAATAGACAACATCAAAAAGGTGAGAATACATGTAATTTCTTATCATACAAAAAAATTAGGACTATCAGAAATTGTTCCAGTATAAGCCGCAACAATAAACGCAATCATAACCAACAATGGATTGAAAAAAAAACAGGGAGATACATGAATATACCACGGTCGATTACAACTTCTTCATTAAAATAGCAAGAACCATAATCGGCTATTGAATTCAAAACTACTAAAAGAATAAACATGAAAAAATACAAAACAAATCAGATTATTTAACAATACCTTTATTATTATACAAGATGATATTGATGAAGATAGGAAGAAATCGAAGAAGATGACAGAGTTTGTTGGAGAAAGTGTAGAAAGAAACGTGGAGAGAGAAACGAACCGAGATTTTGTGAGGATCTTTAAAAAGTTAGAAGTTTAAAAATATCCCATGTAACCGGGTCGGATCATCCCATTTAGTTTTTCGTCAACATCTGTTTGAGTTTTGGTCAACAGCTGTTTGAGTTTTGGTCAACATCTCATTTAGTATTCAACCAAAATTTGAATAAGTCAATCAGTGGTTTGAAATCTGTTAGACTTTTAGTCAACAGATGGATGGAAACCCATGTTAGATTAAACAATGTTTTGAACAGATGTTTAAACATCTGTTTAGACTTAAACAGATGTTGGGGCTTAAACAAATGTTTAGCATTCTATATCAGTTGTTTGGACTTAAACAGATGTTTGGATTTAAACAGATGTTTGGCCATAAACAAATGTTTGGCAATAAAGATATGTTTGGCCTTAAACAAATGTTTGAAGTTAAACAGATGTTTGCTCATAAAGAGATATTTGGCCTGAAACCAAACATCTGCTTAAGGTCAACATCTGTTTCACTATTCGCCAACATCTGTTTGACTTTTGGTCAACATCTGTTAAAATATAAACACTGTTAACATAAATTAAAAATAATTAGCTAATAGACGGCACACAATTAGCAACTTAAATCATCAAGACCCTTAACAATTTGACCATATGATTTAATCGTGTGTTTTATCTTAAGATGGGACAACTCGAAAAGAAAATTCACTAAAAGGATAACATATTAAACGGCTCAAAAAAAAAGCTCAAAGAGTATTTTTACTGTAAAACAAGATTAACATACAATGCCAACAGTCAATTCAACCATGTTTCTTTCACCTTTGACTTTCAATGTCAATTCAGTTACTTACCAAATTCACAAATACATAAAATTTCTTATATAACCGCAAACATTAACACACCTAATAATCTTAACTCTGCTATAAACTGTAAAACACAAACCCAAATATCACATTTCCATTGTGAATCTTTATTGCCTCATTAATAATTCCCTGACTTGACCTTTGAATTGTAAATCAAAGTCCAAGGAATCTGTATCATCCTCATCCCTGCACAGTGTAAGATCAAGGTGATCTTGCAGATCTTCAACACCCAGGCCCAGTGCCTGTTCCCTTGATATTTTCTTCACCTCACCACTGGATTTGATCAGAGTCAATACTTGGGTCTGTTTATCAGATTTCCACTCTAGTATTTTTGATTCCAGTGGGTTTCTTCGGAGAGGTTTTATCGATGATGAGTTTGGAGATGGTGGCCTGGTAATGACTGGCTGAGCAGTATTTGTAACTTGTGTCAATTCAAGTTTTTCTCCTATCATCTGCTTAAGGCCTATTTTCACAACGTAATCCCCTGCTGCTTTATCTACTTCTGTTTCTGCATCCATCTGCTTTTGTTTCCTTGTTTGGTAAAGGATGGCAGCAGGTGGAGCAGTGGATCTCCTGATTTGTAGCTTTTTTGGCTTAGCTGGAACCACTGCTTCAGGGTAAACAGGATTTTGGGGAACATTAGGATTTTTCTTTCTTAATTATTCAAGCTTTTTGTAAGAGGCGAACACTTTATCCTCTTTCCACCTTGCCACTTGGTTCTTTGACCCAAAATTAGCTGTTATTAACTCTTCTTTCATTCTCTTCAGCTGTAGAGTCCTATCTGGTACATTTTTCTTAAACTTTACCCAGATAGGAGGAGTCTGCTTCACCTTGTTTTTGATCATATCTTGAATTTTGGCTGTTTCACTTTCTAGCTCACTGATGGTCCATTCTTTGTACTGGTACTTTTCTCCCTTGTATGTTTTGTAAGCCATGATATAGTCAAGATAATGTTTCCTCAAGGTTTCATCAGCTCTTTCTGATAAATTTTGGCAGAGATCTTTTGAAAACTGCTCCAAAGTTTTGACTTGGGTTAGCAAATATTGGTAGCATGTTTGAATCTCTCTGTCAGATTTTCCTTTTGTATTTCTTTTGGAAATATCCTCTGCTTGTTGAGCCTTTAACTTCAAGTATTCTTCAATGTTATTAGGCCTTGGATATCCTTGAAGAGATGGCAAGTTCCTTTTAGCAGGGTCATCTTCAGAGTAGAAGGATTTGATCTCCTTTCTAACTGCTTCAAGATCTAATGGATACTGGACTCCTGCAGGAAAAATGGCAGTGTTTGAATTTGAGACTTGTGCTGAAGAAAGTGGGACAGGATTGGGAATGGTAACAAGGGACAGTGGTTGGGTAGATGTTTGCGGTGGTGAAGGGTCAACATTCAGAATTATCCTTCTCCTTTTATGTTTTGGAGAGGTTGGTGGGTGGGTTGAGAGGTAGATGGTTGACTAACAGTTGTAGAAACAACTGGTGTTTCAACAACTGTTGCCATTACAACAGATGATGTGTCACCTGAAGTATTTTTCTTTTTGGAAGGTGGTGTTGGTGGTAATGAGGATGTTTTTGATGGTAATGTGATTTGTGGTAAGGCAGTGGATTGAGTGTGTGTTGAAGTGGTGGCAATTGTTGGTGTAACATTTGTTGAAACCACTGAAGTACCAACAACTGTTGATACAACAGATGTTTTAACATCTGCTCGTTTTGATGTTTGATGTGTGGAGCTTTTGGGAGGTGTGGATTTGGGTTCCCTAACTTTTCTAGTAGGCTGTTTTCTTTTAGGCTCAGGATTTTCTTCATTCTTGGGCTCAGAAACACCCTGCTCATCCTTCTCCATACAAACTCTTTTCTCCTGTTCCCACCTTGCTTTATCCTTTGCCTCCATATCCCTTTTTACCCTTGCTTTTGCATCAGCAATGGCATTTGTGGTTACATCAAACTTTTTAGTACCATATGGCTTAGGTATGTCTGCAAGCATAGTGGATTTGTCTGGTGCAATGTACAAACCATCTTCATATCCCTTTTTCTTTAGCTGCTTCATTTTCTCCCCCTTTTTAGCATCAGCTGGTGGTGGGTTGTCCACAAAGATGACAGTAGGAGGAGCAGAATCAGTGGTTTTAAGCAAATGGGCCTTGATTGCCTTTATGTCTGCTTGTGTATCCATGAACCTAGCTTCCATCATATTTCTGATCTTTTGAATCTGTATTTCATGTTGCTGATCAACATATGCCCTTTGTTGGTGAAGCAGAGGTTGAAATAAACTCCAAAGCTCAGTGGGAGTAGGAGCAGATGATGGAGCAGACGTTGTATCTGGTGCAGCAGTGGGTGTTGCCTTTTGTGCTTGTAACAACTTTTGCAGCATTGACTTAATATCTGCAACAGATGTGTCTAATTTGTCAACCCTCGTTTTGTTTAACACAGTGCCCTTAAAACAAATTCCAAGTCTCCTATGAGAACTCGTTTTGTTTCCCAGGGTACAACAGCCAGAGCAGTAGAATTGTCGGAGCTGGCTCGAGGACCCGAAGAATACCTTGAGAAAAGTAAGAAGAAGATCAGAAGTGTGTAGAGAATTGTTTGCATATGTTGTTGTTGTTGCTAGTGTCTTCTGCAGTGGATGAGATGCTGTATTTATACAGTATTTGAGTTAAAAAAGCCAAAAAACGAATTAAATGAGAGAATTAAATTGCATTGAACGTCTTCAGTGCACTTTAATTCGTCATTTAATTCTCAGTCAAAACCGTTGACTCGTCTGTTTCAAATCCTGAAATAAAACTGCTCTGTCATTAAAGTCTGTAAGCTTCTGTCGCGCGCGCATGACAGATACTCTGGTGCGCGCGCGCCACTTTGGCTCACTTTCATGCATCCCAGGCCTGCATCACTCATGCGCGCGTACGCCAGATTGGCTCACTTCACGCGCGGGTAGGTCTACACCACCCTTGCGCCCACTATTTTGGCTCACTTTCATGTGCGCGCGCTAGTCACCAGTGAACCTATACGAGCACGCCACATAGTCGCGCCGTATTGTCTCACTTTGTTGCGCCCGCACGCGTCACTTCAGTGTCCAAGCGCCAGTGCACGTAGACCACCTAGTCATGCCCCGTGTACTCGCGCGCTTGCCTACCACGTCATCCTCCAAGGTTTACCTGCCACTTGGTACTTGCAGCCTATGTGCTTCACCACGCGTGCGAGGTAAAAAATACAAAGGCGGCTCTCAAGTGACTCGTGGCGTTGCGAAGTGCAAAGAGTGCCATCGAAGCGCCACATTGCGCCCATCGTCCACGCCAAACACGTGCGAGTTAAGGTGTTCCGTACCCTTCGCTTGTACACTAGTGTGTGCTTTCATGAAACATTAAGGATGGAGTGTTCCCACTTAAATACCTCTTTAAGTTTCATCTCTCCTCCTATGTGGGACAAGTTGCCACTTTCCTACTGACATGCGTGCGGGTGTCTATAATTTTTAGTTATATTTTTAGCTCTTTTTACTCGCCGATTTTCAATTTTTAAATTTATAAAACACGATATTCTACTATCACTCTACACACACGCTAGGGCAAATGCACCCATCGCGGAAGTGGTATAGTGATGGCAAGATACCGAGGTCGTCGAAGGACACAAGAGCTTTTAATACCGGCTTATCGTCAATGTCTAATCGAACCAAATTTTGATAAAAGATTTTTAAACTAATAAAAAGATAAAAATTGAAAATAAAAAACAATAAAAAAAAGTAGATAGACAAGAAAGAATCACTTGGATCTGACTTATCTTTCATGTACCCTTTTGATGATTTTCGCACTTTGTGCATTTTAAGATATTATCTTAGTTATAGTAGTAGGCCCCTCTTTTGAATGAGACGTTACCCTCAACCTAGTGGTTTGAGTCAGTAAGGATACAATCCCACTAGGTCGGAATATTGAAAGATAATTAAGTAAGTTATTAATGCAAAATGTGGTGGGCCCCCTTACGGACAGCTGGCACCCTCAACCCGTTGGTCTGAGTCAGCATGGATACAGTCCACGCGGGGTTGGTTTAAAGTTTTAATAGTAGTTTGTGAATAACGGGTGCAAATGATTTCTTACTCTCAGTCGGGCCAGTCATTCCTGGCCAATCCATGGAGTTGTACTAACTACTAAACTTGCACCAGGTTCTCACAGGATCTATACACTAAACGAGACATAGAATCGCCAAACCACCCTTCTAACCCTCTTCCAAGTAGTTAACATGCTTTATATAGACCGTAAAAATATGAATATGTGAATAAACGACATATGAAGAATGGTTGAATTAATTCGCCTTTAATATAAAAAAACTAGTTATTAAAGTCATTAATACATACCCAATTAAAAAGTTGCCAAAGATTGGAAATCATAAAAGAAAGAGTAAATTACAAAAATCGTCCTTTATGTATGTCACTTATTGTAAACTGTGTCCTTTGTCTTTAATAATTACAGAAAACGTACTCGATGTTTGCAAACTCTTGCAAGTTATGTCCTTTAGCCCTAACCCAGTTAATTTTTGTGGTTAAATCTGACCAAATAGACTCCACATGAGGGTATTTTGGTCATTTTACTCTCATGTGGGGTCCATTTGGTCAGATTAAAACTCAAAATACCTTCATATGGGGTCTATTTGGTCAGATTTTACCACAAAAATTAGCTAAGTTAGGGCTAAAGGACATAACTTGCAAAGGTTTGCAAACATCAAGTACGTTTTCAATAATTATTGAAGAGAAAGGACACAATTTGCAATAAGTGACATACATGAAGGACGATTTTTTTAATTTACTATAAAAGAAATACATAAAAGATATGTCTTCACCAAGTGATGTAAGAATTTAGCCAAGCATGGACTTTGTTTGACAAAGATTCTTACGATCAATCTTGGATCCCGAGACTACACACACACACACACACTCTAAAAGATGGAAAATGGATGATGGTGGTGGATGATGGTGTTGTAGTGGTGGTGGAGTGGTGGCAAGTGAGAGAGAAGTGGTTTGCCAAGGGATGAGTTGAAGTGAAACCAAGCATCCCTATTTATAGCTGAAAACAGAACGTCCACCATGGCCCGTGCCTGTCTGGCACGGCCCTGTGGCCACCAGTCTCTCTCTCTTCTACATTAACTGCAGCGTCAGCCTTGTACTAACACGGCCCCGTGTGTCAACGGCATAACCCATGGCCAATGTACTTGCTGTACTTCTTCAGATTATGGAAACCTAAGAATTGACCACGCCCCATGTTGCTTTAGCACAGCCCCATGTTGAGCTTGAAATTTGTCTTTTGTTGTTGTCTCTTTCTGCTGCAGTGAATTCCCACCGGGCACGACCCGTGCTAGGTGAACACGGCCCTGTGCCAGAGCTTCTGTCTTTGTTATTTCTTGGGTTTGGATGTGGATGGGGGCTCGACAAGTTGGTCAGTCCTTCTTTATAGCATTTTATGTTGGTTTTTGCTGTCTTTTTGCTGTCTTTTGTTCTTTTAAGATCTTTTAACACTGTTTATTAAAAAGGAACAAAAACACAAGTTTTTTCCAACATTAGTACTAGAAAAGGGTTGATTTTATGCGTCATTTGATGTAATTTATATGTTGTATTTTGAACACATCAAATACCCCCACACTTTAATCTTTGCTTATCCTCAAGCAAAACTCTTCATTGGCTTCACACACCCAAACGAAATGGGTAGAAGAGAAAGTTTTGGACCTATCTTTAGAGTGTCGGGAATCCAAGTTCTAATTCATTTTGTTTTTATTTCGTTTACATTCTTATTTGGTCATGACTTATTTACAACACAATTTAAGAAAAAATATTTATTTTTAGGCATAGCATGCCTTTATAAAATTCTTTTTGGTTATATACGCGTTTTACACACCTCACCAGTAATTACTCAATACTCGGCCGAAAATGTATAAGTGAGAACACTCGTACCCAATTTGGAAATTACTCTTTCTATAGGCTTGACAAGTAATCAAACCTCCTCCTTTTTGACGATTTTAATCCTTGTAGGTATCGAGAGGACTTTTAAAGGCTAGGCTATGGCTCGTGTAGGTGTGTTTTATTTGAAAGTGGCAAAATAGTAAAATGTCGGCCTTTTGAAAAATTTATTTTATTTTGACTTAGTTAAAACTACATAATTATAAGCAATATTGCTTTTGCTTATTTTATTCTAAATAGCTATATAGTTTTTTTTTTAATAAGATAACTAAGTCACTTATTTTGTAATTTTCAAAAGAGCCGTATTTTACTGAAAATAAAGTGTGAAAAGGTAAAAGGGTTGGAGTTTTGGGGTGATGGGTGGTTGTTTTTGCAAAATTTGTTTGCGGGTTTAAGAAACGAAAGGTTAAAATGGTTTGTCTATGGGGAGTATTTTTTGGGAAAATCAAAGAAAAATAAAGGTTTTTGGATGAAAACGGGTTTAATCCTAATGCCTCTGTCATTTACTTACTTGGATTAGCGTCGATAAGGACTTGGGATGTATTGCTTTGGCAAGTTCTAGAGTTGTAAGAACTAAATGGACTAATCACACAAGAAACAAAAATTTGAGCTATTAATATAGATGTGTATTTGTGCTCATTAAAGGCTCAAAACTCATTTTTTTTGTGGGAAAAGGGTTGTAGTGTAAAAACTTATATATAAACAAGTCAATTTTTTACAAAGATTTGTTAGGCCCATTTTTATAATTTTCTTTAATTGGTTCTTTTTATCATGACGTTTTTAGGTGTAAATTAATAAAAACATCATTTTTAGAACTTATTTTCCCAACTAAACTAAGATAAGTAAAAGAAAGAAAATAAGGATTTTGAAAAAGTTTAAGGTGTTTTAGCGATTTTCAAAACAAGTTTTGTGTAAGGCTTGTTCTAGGAAAAATGATTCAAGGTTTTAACCTCCCCCCAAACTTAAATTACACAGTGTCCCCAATGTGTCCCAAAAAGGATTTATTTGAGTTGAATGCGTAAAAAGTGCGGAAAATAACAAAATTTCACAGTTACTGGGCACTGGACACGGGGTCGTGTTGGATGAACATGGCCCGTGCTCAAAGTGCCAGTTACTGGGTTTTTAGAAAACTTACAGTGGAGTGAATACGGGGTCGTGCTGGGTGAGCATGGCTCGTGTCACTGTTTTGAGAAAAACTTTTTAACATCAGTGGATTGGGCACGGGGGCGTGTTGAGTGGACACGGCCCCGTGCTGCTCGTCTGTTTCAGTTAAAAATGCAGGTTTTGCTCCTGTTTCCGGGCTTAGGGACCACTATGCTTAGTGCATTTAAGCCTCCCATGGTATCTGCGTTCTACAATATTACCACAACACAACATAATATACAAAAACCATCATAAAACCTAGTTTACCAACATTTAACATTTCACCACCACATCATCACAAACCTAAAACAAAATGCAGAAAATAAAAGTTTCTAACAGAAAGTAAATTGTCTTAAACCGGACGCAGCCCGAGGAAATGCTTAGATTGTTCAAAAGGTGAGAGATTCAACCCGCATTAATACCACGTCTCCAGCGACCACCACTGCCTAGGCTGAATCCATCCTATACCCCTCGTCCTCCTCCTCCTCATCATCGTCTCGAATCACCATATGATCCCAGATGTAGGTGATATCGTTCTGCATGGCGTGAATGTTGCGTTCCATGCCGCCGATATGGGTGCTCGAGCTTTGGCCTAAGCTGTAAGCATTCTTCGAGACTTGGAGGGTTTCTTGCATAATATTATACAAATTTTTAAAGTCAAGAAAATCAGTTCCTCCTCGGGATGAGGATCCCGGGAATTTTCCGGGACGAGGACGGTTTGGTATGTCTTCGATTGCCAATACCATGTCCGGGTCGTTGGGATTCCAAGCACGACCCTTTGAGTCCTTAAAGCGCAGGGTATCGTCGGGCAATCAATTATGAGATTCATGCTACGGCATATTGCGAGATCAACCTTGGTAGTACCGACGCCTCTGTTGAACGATGATGGGGTTCGTTGAATTAAATGCTTGAACAACTTGGCGATCCATCCCCCATAGAAAATCGGTGTTCGGGTGTCCGTGGTAGCATTGGCAGCCATGTTTCGAAGCAAGATGTGGGCGACATCGATAGGTTGGTGAGTTACGAAGCAATAGAGGACAGTAAGTTCTCGTAGATTCACCACCTCGCCACTATTATCCCTTTGGCACAAAGAACCACTAAGGACCCAGTGAATGCAGCGGATGAGCGGGTCCCTAATTTTTGTGTTTTTGGTAGAACAGGGGTTATAGTGGCCATCTCCTATCAATGCCCATGCAGCTTGGCAGAAGTTGTCGAGTAGTTCGCGAAGGGCTTCAGTAAACTCGGGCTCAGTCGCGTCCTCTTCGGTGTATAGGCAAAGATTGATACCGAATTAGGTGACTGAGATGCTATACCATTCCGCTCCACACCTAAACTCCACAACATCTGAATTAAACAAATCCGGCTCTGTCCTTTTGAACTTGAGGGTGCTTAAGAACTCCATGTTGTATTGATGTATGGACCAGAGCCGGGTTTCTAAGAAGATTCAGAGTGGACCAGTCACGAGTGAGTCATATCTCTCCCTTTGTTCCACTGCTTCGAGCATGTCGTAACAAACCTGCCTTGGTGGCTCTTCATGACGTTCTTTCAAAGTTTCGTATCGTGTTTAGTACTCCAACTCATCAGTTTGGAACCTTAGAAACTTGTGTGGAGCCATCCTGCAAGAAAGAACCAGTAAGACGGTTGATACGTACGAAAAACATGTAAAAATATGATATCAGGGGCTCTAGACACGGACCCGTGTCTGTCGGACATGACCCCGTGTCTGAGGGTTATGTTGGGCACGACCCGTGCTGAGACAGCAAGACCCCGTGTCGACGAGTCTGTTCATCCAAAATTTAAGGTTTTCAAGCCGGCTTCGAAAAATCTGAAATTTTTGGTTTACCAGTAGCGGCTTACCCCGATTAAGAAACCTCAGTAACCATTTTTACCAAAAACGCCCGTTTACCCTTCCGATTTTAACATTTCCCATCAGGAACAAGGGTTTGGCGAAAACAGTGTGAATCAATCGATTTCATTAACAATGTTCACACATTTACTTTCAAAATTACTAAAACTAACTACTACTAATAAGATCTAAACAAAAATTCAAGATTGGTACGGGTCTAGATCAAGAACCCTATATTAAACCTGAATTTTTGGGTGTTAAACTACATGCAAATCGTTAAACTAACTACAATGATGTTAGAATCATACCTTGTTGTCGGATTAGAGAGATCGAATGTGGAAAATTGTCGGAAAATTGGCAGGAACCGGCGTGCCAGAGAAACGAGTCGTGTTGTGTTTGAAAAAGTGAAGACTGAAGGGTTTTATATCCCAACAGTTAGTCGGCCACGGCCCCGTGCTGATGCAGCACGGCCCCGTGCCGTATCTTTTATTTTTTTTGTGTATCTGGGCGTTTGGGCACAGGGACGTGTCAAGTGGGCACGGCCCCGTGTCAGACTGCCAGTAACATTATTTTTTTTAATTCATGCACGTGTGTTTGACCGTTTTTCTGTGGTTCCTTTGGTGCTTATCTGTTTTTCTTCAAATCTTCATGGTTGATGCTTTCCAATTGTTTCTACAAGTTGATTAAAAAGAAAAAAAATATGCAAATAAACAAATAAACATTTGATCGTTTTACCGATTATGCGTCTACCTCTTGAAGATCCATTTCAATTTCTTCCACCTCGATGAAGCCTCGGTAGGGCTTAAGCCTTTGTCCATTTACCTTGAAGGGTACACTGTTTAGAGGCTTAATTTCCACCGCTCCATGTGGAAAGATTTGGGTGATGGAAAAGGGTCCCGTCCACCTTGACTTAAGTTTTCCCAGAAATAATCAAAGTCTTGAATTAAACAATAGCACTTTATCTCCCTCCCGAAATTCTTTTGGTTTACTTATTTTATCATGTATATTTTTCATGCATTCCTTATAAATTTCGAAATTGGAATATGCTTTATTTCTTAATTCATCTAATTCATTTAATTAATAGAATCAATTTTTACCGGCAAGTTCTTGGTCAAGGTTTACGTTTTTTAACGCCCAATAGGCCTTGTGAGCAATTTCTACCGGGAGGTGACAATTTTTCCCATAGACGAGCTTATATGGGGTGGTACCTATTAGTGTTTTATAGGCGGTTCGGAAAGCCCATAAAGCATCATATAATTTATCCGCCCAATATTTCTTGTTTTGACCTACGGTTTTCTCTAGAATTTTTTTTAGCCCTCGATTTGTTACTTTGGCTTGACCGTTGGTTTGAGGATGATAGGCGGTTGAAATGCGGTGTTAGACCCCATATTTTGTTAAAGTTTTGTATAATTAATGATTGCAAAAATGGGTACCTCTATCACTAATTAGTGCTTTTGGAGCACCAAAAAGAGAAAATAGTCGTTTTAAGAATCTTATTATGACTCTACCATCGTTTGTTGGAAGAGCTTCAGCCTCGACCCATTTGGATACGTAATCAACCGTTACAAGAATGTATTTATTACCTTTTGATGGTGGGAATGGTCCCATAAAATCCATACCCCAAACATCCAAAATTTCACAAATAAGAATGCCTTTTTGGGGCATTTCGTTTCTTGTAGATATATTACCTGTTCGTTGGCATGCATCACAAGTTTGAATGAAATTGTATACATCCTTATGGATGGTTGGCCAATAAGATCCTGAATCGAGTACCTTTCGTGCGGTGCTTGTGACTCCATGATGTCCTCCGTATGATCCTTCATGATAATGGCGAAGAATTTCTCTTGCTTCTTTTCCATGGACGCATCTTCGAATAAGTTGATCGGCACACATTTTAAAAAGATATGAGTCTTCCCAAAAATAGTGTCTTACATCGGCGAAGATTTTTTTCTTTGTTGATGTGACCAACCTTTGACTAAAATGCCACTAGCGAGGTAGTTAGCATAGTCGGCGTACCGTGGTTCTTCTTGGTATTCGACCATTTCCAAAGATTCAGTAGGGAACTTTTCATTGATGAGCTCTTCTTGAGTCAACTCCAAAGCGGGATCTTCTAAGCGTGACAAATGGTCGGTGGCGGTATTTTCGGTTCCTCGTTTATCTTTTAGTTCAATGTCGAATTCTTGGAGGAGACGAATCCACCGGATCAAACGTGGTGTGACATATATGCCTCTACGACCATCATACGAATACAAAACCAATGAAATCTTGTGTTTCATACTTGGGATTTGTATAAATATGTGTATCATTTGCACATATCAATTCTTGTTCAATTTCGAGCTTTAAATCGCTTTCTGGAAAGTTATACGCAAACTGATGCGTAAACGTAATCAGTTTAATGCGAAAAACACTCCGGAGCAGTGATATAGGCTTAACATACCTTAAATAACCTTTACATAACTTAGAAATAAGTTTTGAAGGGTTTGGTGTGTCAAAAACAAGTTTATTCGATCGTAGGGACTATTTGTGTCAAACTGTGAAAGTATGCCGATTTGTATAGTAACGAACATTCCGGAACTTGATCATAAGCTAAAAATACCCTAAATATCCTTTGTATAAGGTTAGAAATAGGCTTTGAGGGGTTAGTTATGCGAAAATACGCTTATTTGATCAATAGGGACTAAAAGCGTCAAAAAGTGCATAAGTTTGCATTTTTGCGCATATCTTAAGTTCTGAATATATCCGGACATCCAAAAATTTTTGTAATCATTAAAATATTTTATTTCAGTGACTGGAATGCAAAAATACCATTCGTCGCGTAATTTGGATCGTTTTTGCGTCCGTTCGAGTTTTCGTCGTAATTAACCGAATAACGCAACCGTACGACCAAACGAACCGACATCCGAGATACTTTCAAGTATGTTTCAAGTCCCCTATGCTTTAACATCCTTGCAGAGCCTTGAAAATGGGTCAACGGGGCTTAACGCATCAAATTGATCAAATTGCTCTAACACTTGGAATGATCTCCTTGATCCAAACTTACTATAAATAGAAGTGGGTTTCTCATTCATTCTTCACACAAATTGATCAAATCAGCTCTAAGTTGAAGCTAAGGCTTCATACCTGAGTATTTTAGATCAATTCTTCCTAGCTTGGACCCTTTGTAAGCTTCTTTCATGCTTGTTTATGCTTTTCAAGCGTGAAAGTCAAACAGTGTTAAGGGTCGTAAGTCAAGCGGTCTTGACAACCGCTTAGACTTTTGAACCCGACCGGTTTGGTCGATCATTAGGATCTGACCAAGCTTATATTGTGACCATAGTTGTATAGGGAATAACCTTCCGAGGTTATACCTTATGGTCACTTAGTTTAATTAGTTGTTATGATAGGTAGTTTATATGCCTTAGGAAAATGACCAAAATGCCCTTTTCATGCATAATTTGTATTTTGAACACTTGAATCGGACTTGAAAAACTCTCTTAAAACACCTTTATGTTGGCCGAAATTTTGAGAGATTAAAATCAAGTCTTGCACTTGAAAATTCAAACTTGAAAAACCCTTGTAAACCTCCTCTTGGCTGAAAATTGCATTAGCCAAGTTTATGGAGCTTTGCAACTTTTTATAAGTAAGAGAAAGTAGGAGAAAGAATCAGCATTTAATGTCTCTTGGTAAAGATGTATTGCATGCATTTTAAGTGGTGGAAACCCACCTTGGGAAGCCATAAATGGGCTGGTCATTAAATGCTTTTCCCACCAGTAATTTCAAAATCTTCATTTAAATTTAGTCTTGTATTTATTTATAACTTTTATAAATATAACACAATATGTTACAAGACTTATGCAACACATCACAACATTTTAAAATGTTATTTAACCCATTAAATAACACAATAAAATATTCTCTCAAAAAAAAATATCCGTATAATTTATTAGTTTCTCAAGTGCAATTATTTAGAAAACCAATTTCCAAATATTATAAGTGTTAATATTTATTTGTTTGATCATATCATAAATAAATATTATAAGTGTTTGTCTAGCTTGTTATTGGGTATGACTCGACTTGGATCATAACATACTAGCCACATCAATTTAATATGTGTCTTGGGCATATAGAATCCAACAATCTCCCACTTGCACAAGATACATAGAAAATTGATGCAAGCAGTAAATGACGCCTAACAACGGTTTACTACCCCTAATAGGTATGGCTATATGTGCCATTCAATAACTTAATCCCTTTCAAGTCCCTTACTTGAACGTGATTTAGGTGAATCTATCATTTATCCTTTCGTTACATATGTCATGTTAAATCCAGAGACATAGAGTGTTCACTCTCTGTTGATTTAACTTTAGCAGGCCGCCTTAGACATCTTACTCTCAACGAATAAGTGGAACAAATCACTTCTTGACTACATACGTCTCTCACAATCACCTTGTACCACACCTGAGCTTAGTCTTATATACTGTCATATTACTGACAATGAAGAAATAAGTCAAGGCATAATATTTGGTGAATATCAAGACCCAATATGTATCTCAGGTCAGAGGATACTATGATATTCTCCTTTACTCAAATTTACTTATAATCAATTACAAATGATTCATGCAGTAACATTTGAGAGCGAGTCAGTCCAATATTTGTATCCCACAAATATCTATGAACTTTGGCAGCAACACTTTGCTCTATATTCATATCTAATGAATATCCACCAATTCAAATTCATAATAGTCTTACATTCATATTTGTTCCTACAAGTATGATCGACTACGGACATTTAGAATAAGTAACTTATTCATGGATTTAAACATGCTAAAATGGAACGTAACTCAAAATACCATAAAAGAGTAAAATTAACAATTGTTCCAATATCCAAATACAAAAATAGATCAAATCCAATCACTAGCATATCAAAGTCCTAAGGCACACGTATGACCCTCATGTTTTGCTCTATCAAGGAGCTTCGTGAGTGGATCCGCAATGTTTTGATCGGTGTGAACTTGGCGGATACATATCTTTCCCTTTTCAACTTCATTCCTTATGTAGTTGAATCTCCGCTCGATATGTCTAGTCTTTTGGTGTGCACGAGGTTCCTTGATTTGAGCAATCGCACCCTCGTTATCACAAAAGATCTCTAGGGGGTCTTGAATGGTAGGGACCACCCCTAGGTCGGCTATGAATTTCTTCAACCATGCAGCTTCTTGGGCTGCCAATGAAGCGGCGATGTATTCTGATTCAGTAGTGGACAATGCTACCATGTCTTGTTTTGAGCTCTTCCAAGAGACTGCTCCTCCATTTAAAATGAAGACATACCCCGATTGCGATCGAGAATCACTTCGATCAGTTTGGAAACTCGCGTCCGTATAACCCTTTACTACGAGTTCCTCCTCACCAGATCCATATATTAGAAACATATCCTTAGTCCTCCTAAGGTATTTCAATATGCTTTTAACAACCATCCAATGACTGTTATGTAGGATCGATTTGACCGATCAAATGAGTCAATTTGAATGTGTTTACACTATTTAGATGGCGGAAACATCTAAACAGCTTAGAATCAGACAGATGAGAGTAGAAAACAGAATAGATTCACTTTTAACACTTGTTCTCTGTTATATATTGACTTGGAAAACTGGCAGCACTTCGTTACAACTTCTCGGAATGCGTACCAAATGAGAACTACACTAGCCTATTTATAGGCATTAGGATTTCGCTTCTACATATCTCAAGCGAAATCTCATCACTTGATTTCGCTTGAGGCTTACATCACATACCCTGAAGCGAAACCCTATCATACTAAATTAAACTTACATTTAGACCCCTACACTTTACATACTTGACACTTTTAGACCCCTAGACTTATGACGTAGGCTTTAGACATCATGTATCAACAAACTCCCCCTTGGATAAAGCCGGAGTCTTCAGTCTAAGTCTTCACATGGACTTGAATTTTTCTTCTCTAGGCTTAGGTTTCCTTGACAACATTTTCCTAAGCTTTTCATTATCATCAGCTCTTTTCTTTTCTTCAGCAGCTTGCCTTTGAGCAAATGTCTCCCGAAGATATCTATCTTTTTCTTCTCGAGCTTTACGTTCCTTTTCAGCTTTCCTTTTAACTTTCTCCTCCAAAGCCCACCAAGATGACTTCCATTTAGTTCCAGAATTGATATTCTTTTGAAAACACACATTTACAACTCTCTGAAACTGCATTGCCTGATCTCTATCCTTTGGCGAATGATGAATCTTGTTGATGAACAAGCATTCTATATCTTTTGCCGAGCAATTAACAAGCCACATTGGATCAAAGACACGAATTTCTCTAAGTTTACCTCCTGCTTGATACGAGATCACTGCTTCAGTAGACAGACAACTATATACCCAATGTATAAATCCTTTATAGAATTCTTGTTCCATTGGAGGTACTGGTATAATCTTCATTGTCTTTGGTTTCTTGATATAAAGAATCCTTTCTACAACACCAGTATCAGGATTAACTCTTGGAATAATCTTTGGGCGATGAGGCTGCCAGAATCTGAATCCTTTAAATGATTGAAATCTGATAAACCCCCACATTTTAATGTCATTCTTCCTCACGGGATATTCCAAAGCTTTAACCTGTGATAACTCCTCAACATCCCACCATGGGAGTGACATAAGATCAAACAATTTTTCAAAATACTGAACACCACATTCTCTTCTGACCGCATAAGCATTCACGTGTGGTAGAAAGCCCCAACTAATAATATCTCCCAAAGAAATACTTCGATCCCGTTGATAAAACTTCAATGGTCTTTTGAACTTTCTGTCATGATCAACCTTAAACCATTTCTTCTTCTCTTCTTTCTCTAAGTCTTTCTTTGTACCATCAGGATTAAAGTTTTTAATAACTTCAGCAACTTTTCTCCTCAACTCATCCCGATTCTCTTCATTGAAAAATTCCATCAGTGTAGGCAACTGAGAAGTATCTTCATGTACACTTTCATCATCTTCCCAGTCTTCAACTTCTACCCTGTCATACAGATCAGCATCTTCAACATATCGATATTCATAATCATCATAATGATCAGCATCAAACTCATTCAGCTCTCTTTCTAAATCAGAATTCATTTCATCTTCGAAATCAAACTTGAACTCTGGATGATCTCTTCGAGTCATTTCTTTTATGGTTTCCAGCGTATAGTTATGAAAATGCTCTCCTTCTTCTCGATATGTATCCAGTCTAAGAATCAACTTTTCAGATTGATCAACATTTTGATCATCACCACGCTCCCCCTCACTTGGTGCACTATCATGTTCAACATTTGCATCATCTTGTAATAAATCATCAATTTCTTCTTCAGTTGTTTTCTCAGAAATTTTCAGACCAGAAGCACCTTGATCTTGATCATCATCCCCATCATCATCATCACTACTACTGGCAGAGATCACATCATCATCTGCATCTTCTTCTTCATCTTCGTCATCATCTTCTTCATTCTCTCCAGTAAGAAGATCATCAATTTCAACATCAACATCAAAAATACCAGAAACTGCTGTAAGAGGACGAACATTCAGAATGAAATCCTCAGAAACATCAACTGGAATAATAGCTTTTTCTTCAATTTCAGGACCCTTTCCCTTATCCTGCATTTGCTTATCAATTTCAGCCTGTTTCTTAGCTTTCTCTTCATCATGAACAACTTCATTGAATTTCAACTATAAAGATGTACCCACTAACTTTTCCAACACTTTCTTCATCATCTTGCTTTCATGTTCATTTCTTGCTTTGATTTCCTCTAACTCTTGATTTTTCAACTCATAGTACTTGAGATGTTCATCCCTATTCTTCTTTTCTTCCAGTAGCTCTGCAATCTGAACTTTCATAATATCCATCTCTGCTTCATTAGATTCTATTTTCTTCAGCAAAGACTTGTTTTCAGCTTCAGTTGCCTTTACTCTCAATTCAAGAACTTTTTCACAATTTTCCATCTTTTTACACTCAGATGCTAACTTCTTGTTTTCATCAGCTATAACATCAATTCTCTTTTCAACATGTATAATCTGTTCATCTGTTGCAAAAGTAATGTTTCCAATATCATCAAGAGAAATATTTTCAGGAATACCAGCAAAACCTTTAAATCCAGAAGATCCAGGTGTTGTTTGAATGCTAGGTTGTGAAGATGGTGGTGTTTGGATATTAATTTGTGGAGTAGAAATAGGTTCATGTGGTGGTGAGAGATGTAGTGGTGAAGTTTGATGTGGTGGTGAATGAGGTGGAATAGGTTCAGATGGTGGTATAGATTGACTGGTTCCTTTAGTTGTTTTCTTCTTCAAGACAATTTTTGGAATCTTGATTGTTGGACTAACAACTTGAGTCTTCTTCTGAGCAACTTTCTTTCGAGCTCCTCTCTTCTTTCTACCACTATCAGGAGTTTCTGTTTCAGATACATGTTCAGGTGAAGGTTCATAAGCAGCATCATCCTTCTCTAGTCTCTTTCTCTTTTTCAACAACTTTTCTTGTTCAGCTGCTTCTTTAATTTTTCTTTGACGTGCAACTTCATCAATGATTTCATCAGAAGAACTAGAAGAACTTTCATCAACATCTTCAATCACTACATTGTCAGCAGCTTTACTTTGTTCAGGAACAGATTCAGAAATCCCTTTCAAAAACTCTGTAGATCTTGGAGAAAAACGAATATCTCCTTCAACATTTGTTTCAATTTCAGTTTCAGTTTCAATGTTGATTTCAGCTTCAGTTTCAACATTAATTTCTGCTACAGCTTCAACTGCTACTTCATTTTCAGGTTCATCAACCAATAGCGTTTTAGCAACCTTCTTACGACGCTTCTTTGGTTGTGAAGATGAACCTTCTTCAGCTTGCACTTTAGGAGTTGCTTTCTTACTCCTCTTCTTTTGTTCTTTTACAAACCACACACTTCTAGAAGGTTTAAACTTTTCCAACTTCTTCAACTCATCAGCATAACCAGTTTCAGTTATTTCATCTTCATTCCTCCAGTGTTCATGATTAACTGGATCAGGATCTTGATAATCTGGATTGCTTATGAAACCAAAAAATGCAACTTCATTCTCTGGTTCAGGATGATTTGTATGATATCTTGCTAACTGAACAATAGAATCATTATTCATGTGAGCCAAAACCAACAAGTCATTCTCCATATCTCGAACAATTCCTGGATAAGCATGATCAATCATCATCTGAATGAATCTTGGATATATCCAGCTTCTCCTTTTTGATGTCACCTCTTCCACAAGATAATGAAATACAATATGAGAGAAATTGTATTTCTTGTTTAAAACAAGAGCAACTACCATGTTCATGTGATAATCACGCATAGCATCGTAACTACCCTTTTGATGACTTAGAGCAATCAACACTGAATGAATAAAGAATTTGAACGGCTTTGTGAATTTTGATTTCAAAACATTAGCAGCATTCACATCTCCAATGTATCCCATTCTAAGCAAACATCCTTTCACCATCCTTTCAGGAAATGCTGTTGGTGAATTTTCAGAATCAGGAAAATCTAGAATCTCACGAACATATGCCTCCGTTATCAGAATTTGTTTCTTTTCATCAGCAACCTTAACAAGCGAAGTAATTACTTTGTTTTTCTCATCATACACAGCATGTTTCCAAAAACGTTTGATGTGTGACTCATACACCATTCGTCTATCTGTTAAGGCTTTTTGAATTGGCAATCTTCTCATGAATTCCAGAATGCTAGAGAACTCAGACAACTTTGAACTCCTCGTCACATCAAGATCACAACAAGAGTTGTGAAGAGCTTTGAACAGAATATTCGAAGGCTGCACATCAAATATCACAAAATTCAAACAAATTAGACAAATTTTTTAAAAACAAATTCAAATTTACTCATCATTTTAAGCGATATCCAAGATTTCGCTTAAAACTCATCTGAGCAAATAAGATCTGTTCAAGCGAAAATAATATTTTAACATTCCCCTGAAGCGACACTGAAATAACCCTTGAAGCGATACTAACATAACCCTTGAAGCGACACTATCCAAACATCAAAAAATCTTGCAAACAAATGATCAAATTGATTACACAGCCCTGTTCTACTTACAAATCCGAGTAACCTGATATCAATTTCATTCATTTTGACCCACACATCTGTTCTAGATCTAAGATTAAAGATCTGTTCATCCGTCAAATTCTCAAACACACAGATCTGAATCAATCAAACAACACACTATCATCTACACATGATTCCGACAACACACACATGTTTTGATTTGATTTTATTCAGTTAAAAACCCTAAAACTATGTGTTCTAACCCTAACCGTCGCCGACACATCAAAAATCAACGAAAAATAGTACAAATCAACATCATCACTTACATTCACCATGTTAGTAGTTTTGTATGCCAACTAAAAACACAAGATTTGGGTGAATTTGGGCAGAGTAACGGCAGAAAAACAACGATTCAGACAAGATCGCTTGAAATCGCTCTGAAGATACTTGAAGCGAAATGTTTGAAACTAATGACTGAAGCGAAGCAATGTTATCCTTTTATACTTCTGACGATTTCGCTTCAGGCAAACTTACAACATCTTGAAGCGAATACGTTACATAAAGGTTTCGCTTGAAACAGATTTAAGCGCATTTTTCTTGAAGCGAAAACCTTAAAAAAACTTGTTTTACCTTTTTGATTTTTCAACTTTTAAAGTCACACCCAGTTAACCAAGTCCAAGTTAATGACCTTGGTCAACTGACTAGTCTGCCAAGTCCAACTCAATGACCTTGGCTAACCAAACTATGAAGATACCGGATTTCTTGAAAAAAAATAAGTTCAAATTAATGAACTTTTGAATCATTTTGATCTTTCAAACTCATTTTACTCAACAAACATTTGTACCAAACATTGTACTGCATCACAAGCTTACCCAATCCTCATCAATCTCAGACATGATCGGCACAAGACTTTGAACTTTCGATTCCTAATGTCAGTTGTCGAAAATAAAATGAAAAATTAAAATCTTTTTGGATTTTAAACTGAAAAAAAAAAAACTGAAACTATGTACATACAATCTTTTTGTGAGCGTGTTAAGGGATCATATCAGCTGCCAACAAGATACAAGTACCGTTAAGCTGAGTTACATTACCAATATTAAACAATTTGCATTGATTTCCGATATACAGATCCACTTTAAATCTTCACACATTTCTCAATCTGTTCAGGATACAAATTTAATGTTTTAAGACTTAAACTTTTATATGTGTCCCGCCTCAGAATATACTCCCGTATCCAGATCCCAATATTCAGTCTTACAGGAAAGATTTAACACAAATGATATCTGTTAAGGGTTAATAACTTATGAAGAATCATGAGAGCTCAGGTCAGAACTACCGTTCAGCAGAGAGATCATGACTCGACTTTTGGTGTGTCCCCTTTTAGAGGATCTTTTTTACAACAGCATTGCTAAGCAATTTTATTGTCTTATCATATATGCTGAGGGTGATGCTATATTTCAAGCATTTGCGAAAAGTATTATTCGAGGACTAGGTCAGAACCACCGTTCAGCAGAAGTCCTGGAATAATACCCCAGAGATCATTGAGTAAACAATCCTAGTATATCAGAATATGAAACCTTTCAAACGAAATTTCAGGGGTTACCTATATATCCTGGAGGTGTTCCCCACATAAAAGCAAGTAATTTTATGTTAATATCCCGAACATTTTTACTGAATGTGTAAAGACCTATCGGAACATCATCTACAAGACTGCTTAACACATTTATACTTTTACATTTCTTTAGCATACTGCACTCGTTTAGCTGATGTACTATCATTTCCCTTTTATACACAAACTCATTTTTACTTTTTCAAATGTTTTTGGTTTTTATAGATTTTATCATGTTTTTGTATTTTTCTGCAAACTTTCTCCCCCTAAAAATAAAAACATATTTTTGTGTTTTTGTTTTTATCGAAAAGCAGAAAATAAACTGTACAAACAAAATTGACAACACGACAAAAGTTCACGTCAGATCGCCGTCCAATTCGGCATCACATTCAACAACCCTCTCAGATTGCAGATTTTTCATTCCATTCAATTTTAAAAGATAATAAAACCTCTTTTTATCAAAAGGTTTGGTATAGAAATCCGCTTTCTGTTCATCGGTGTGCACATATTCAATCCGAATTAATTTTTTCTCGTTACAATCTCGAATAAAATGGTGACGGATTTCAATGTGTTTTGTTTTTGAATGGTGAACCGGATTTTTAGTAATGTTAATGGCTGCTTCATTGTCCACGAAAATTGGAGTATCTAAGAATTGCAAACCAAAGTCACGCATTTGCTGTTGGATCCAAAGGATCTGCGAACAGCAGCTGGAAGCTGAAACGTATTCAGCTTCACAAGTAGAAAGCGCTACAGTGGTTTGTTTCTTACACTGCCAGGTAACGAGTCGAGTTCCTAAGAACTGACACCCGGCAGTGGTGGACTTTGCGTTCTGCTTGCAGCTTCCGAAATCTGAATCAGCGAAACCAGATAAAGTAAAGTCACCTAATCTAGGATACCACAAACCGATGTTTGGGCAGCCTTTCAAATACCGTAGTATTCGTTTCACGATTGTCAGGTGTGACTGCTTCGGATTCGACTGATATCTGGCACATAAGCATGTCGGATACATGATGTCCGGACGAGAAGCTGTGAGATACATCAAGGAACCAATGATTGATCGGTACAATGTTTCATCCATCTTTACTCCATTCTCATCGGGACAAATCCCATGATTTTGTGCAAGGGGAGTGGATGCTGGACTGCAATCTGCCATATCAAATTTGTCTAGCACATCTTTCACATACTTTGACTGATGAATGAAGATTCCGTCGGCCATTTGTTCTACCTGCAATCCGAGGAAAAACTTCATTTCGCCCATTGAGCTCATTTCAAACTTTTTCTTCATCACTAGCTCAAACTCTTTGCACATATCGTCGTTGGTGGATCCAAAGATGATATCGTCCACGTAAATCTGCACAATCAACAAATGGTTTTCTTTTTCTTTAATAAACAAAGTGCTATCTACTGTACCTCTTGTGAACCCGTTGTCCAACAAGTATGTCGAGAGCGTTTCATACCAGGCTCTCGGGGCCTGGTGAAGTCCGTATAACGCCTTGTCCAGTAGAAACACCTTGTTTTTGTGCTGTGGGTCTGTGAAACCTGGCGGTTGTCCCACATACACTTCCTCTTTGATAGTTCCATAGAGAAAAGCAGATTTCACGTCAAGTTGATATACTTTAAAGTTCTTCCATGATGCAAAGGCCAGAAAAATCCGAATTGCCTCTAGCCTTGCAACTGGTGCGTAGACTTCATCGTAATCAATTCCTTCTTGTTGACTAAATCCTTGAACGACCAGTCTTGCTTTGTTTCTCACCACGACTCCTCGATCATCTCTTTTACATTTGAAAACCCACTTTGTCTTGATTAACTTCTGATTTGGTGGAAGATCAACAAGCTCCCAGACACCCAGCTTTTGAAACTGTTGTAGCTCCTCCTGCATTGCATTAACCCAGCTCTCCTCGGTCAATGCTTCTTTGTATGTCTTGGGCTCTATCTGCGAGATAAAACATTTTAAAGAAACCTCTTTCTGCATGTCAGCAATAGATGAATAAAAACAAGTAAGAGCTTGATCTATTTGGTGTCGAGTTTTAACACCACTTTGCAAGTCGCCAATGATCTGTTCTGAGGGGTGGTAGGATAACGTTCGTGGCATTGCACTGTCAGGCACGACAACTTCCGATTCCAGATTTGAAATGTCAAGATCAACGATTTGGTCAACAGCCTCTTCTGTTGTCTCATTTGGTTCCTCATCAAAGGTAGGAGCGGGTTCCTCCTCTGAGTCGTCAGAAACGTCAAATGATGGAGCTGTTTCCTCTGGTTCCTCTGGTGGTATATGAACGGTTCCACTTGGTCCGGCTTCATCATCATGAGTACCCACTGTGGGCGTAGGAACATCTAGCGGTCTAGATTCTGGCTCTGACAAATGACTTTGTTGATACAAATACATGAGAGCTACTTCCTCCTCACTCGGCTCGGATGGCAAATGAAACGATTCCCAAAGTTTATCGTAGTCAAATAGGAATCTTTGTCCGGGAAGTTGTGGTGACGGAGTATGCTTCTGACAATCCACATGAAGCACCTGAATCACCTTGCTCAGACATGGTACGAACACCCTTTTTAGCGGGCTGGCATAACCTACAAAGAAACCTTCATTTGATTTTGCTCCAAACTTTCCGTCTTCATTAATAAACGTACACGGTGATCCGAAAGGTTCCAAGAACTCAAGATTCGGCTTGTAACGATGCAGCAACTCAAAACATGTCTTTCCATACTTCTTGACAGTAAGGACTCTGTTCAGTGTATAGCACGCTGCAGATACTGCTTCACTCCAGAAGAAAATAGGTAGCTTGGAATCTGCTAACATTGTACGTGCTGTCTCGATTAGGGTTCTATTCTTTCTTTCAGCTACGCCGTTTTGCTGTGGAGTATACGACGCACTGAATTCATGAAGAATTCCCTTTTCATTGCAGAACTCGTACATTTTGTTGTTTTTAAATTCAGTTCCATTGTCGCTTCTAATTCTCCGGATAGGCAGTTTGTATACTGTTTCCATCTTCTTGAAAAGTATCATCAAAGACTCAAATGTTTGATCTTTCCGTTCTAAGCACACAACCCAAGAAAATCTTGAAAAATCATCTGTAACCACCAAGCAATACAAATCCCGACTGATGCTCTTAACATTGACAGGCCCGAAGAGATCCATGTGCAATCTCTCAAGAGGTAACCTGACCGAATTCATGACCTTCAAAGGATGTGACTTCCGAACCTGCTTACCTTTCTTGCATGCAATACAATCATCATTTAAATGAAAATTTTTAAAGTTCACACCTTCAACTAAATCATTATGAACCAAAAAATTCATTTTGCGAACATGAATGTGGCCCATCTTACGATGCCACATAATTGAATCTTTTTCTGTTGCTTTGTTTTTAGACACAAAACACTGTTTCTGATGAGACGTTGGCGTTGCTGTGCTCATATCAAGATAATAAAGATCATACTCACGTGGAGCACGCAACAACACCATCTCATCAGGAATTTTAAACCCTGGTTTCAAAACCACACATTCAGTTTTTGTAAAATGTACACTGAAATCTTTATCACAAATCTGTGAAATACTGAGTAGATTGTTAGTCAACTCCACTATGTAGTTTACTTTGTCAAAAGATATCACACCATTTGTCAAAATTCCTTGACCAACAATTCTTCCACCTTGACTCCCAGCAAATCCTACATGACCTCCATTGATGGATTTTACATCATAGAGCAAAGCAAGCGTCCCAGTCATGTGCCTTGATGCACCACTATCCATGATCCATTTTGATAGAATTGACTTGGGCAGTCCCTGCACATATCATATCAACTTCATTCAAACAATGAACTCCATGACTTCTTAACTGATGACACGCTTCCAAACACTACATCACACTTTTCATCAATCTTAGGAAAGTCAAATGTGACATTCGAAGCAACATGTTCCACTTTTGATTTTAACATATTTTCTTTAATAGGAGGAAACTCTGCAAGAAATTTATCAAGCTCAGATTCAAATTCTTGTTTATCATTAGCACCCACTTTTGATGCATAAAATTCCTTTGTTCCTTTGACTTTTCTGTCAACCATTTTTCCAAAAATATTTTGAACAGTAGGATTAAAAGCTTTTGAATCAAACTTTAACTCATTCTCCATTTTCTTTACCTCAACTGATTGTGATTTGGTTTCAACAACTTTTGTTTCATTTTTCAAAATGTTTTCCATCTTTTTCTCCTCAACCGATGGTTTTGATTTTACAACCCAAAATTGATTTTCAAAAGTTTTCGTTTTTGGATAAATCTTTGAAGTCATTTGGGACTTTGAAGATTCGCCAATCTCAAATGTTGATTTCAGCTTATCTTCCGACTTCAATGATTCACCCCTTTTCAAGATTCGAATTGGTGAAACCATCGGCTTTTTGCCCTTTGTATTAACTGGTGACTTAGGTTGAGATTTTTTAACAAATGGTTTAATGACCGGTTTTTCAAAAACTTTCTTGCATTGTTTTGCCATGTGTCCGATTTCATTGCAGCGATAGCAAACTCTTTTGTCATATTCGACAAAAGTTGATTTGAACGACTCTTCTTTCAGTTTCTTCGCTGTATTGAAATCGTCAACTGCTTTTTGACTAAAAATGTATTCCTTTTCATCATCCACACTTGGACCAACAACAAAAACATCATTCATTTTATCTTTTGGCTTGACAACCTTCTTAGCCAACTTTTTCTCAAAACCAATTCCTTTGTTTTTGAAATTGTTACCATTTTTCTTGTAACCATTACCTTCCCATTCCTTTTTCCCAAAGTTGTTGACACGTGTTGTAACAAATGATTTTTTAGTTTTTGAAAAGAATTCTTTGTTATTAACCTCATCAATGTTCATTTCAACCAATTTGAAAACTTTCTCAACATTCTCAATTTTCACATTCTGAAGAGGATACTCGAAATCGGAATAAAGTTTGTCTGTTCCAATCATAGTATATACTACCATAATCGAATCATCATTCGCACTCTTGTCCGATTTCGGTATAAACCGTTCCAAGAAATTACTCTCATCTTCAGAATCTGTAACACCTTTCTCAGATTGTGACTTCTCAGAGTTATCAATCTCTTCATCTAACACCTGGTCGACAACAGTTTTGATAACCTGTGATTCGTTGTCGGTGTCGGATGCAGAGAATGTAACATCGATGCTTTCAGGCAAATCATCCTCAATTGATCTCAATTTGAGATTCAAAGCAGCTTCCACCCCATCTGGATATTTCTGTGTGTAATGATTCCACATTGGGGGTGGAACACTATTAAAGACTGGTGTTTCATCAGGTTGTTTTGGGACAATTTGTTCAATCACATATGAAGATGCTATATAACTCATCAACTTCTTATCAATTCTTTCATTTTCAATTTTTGTTAACTCCAATTCCCTTTTTAATGAAGCAATGGTGTCCAAATGAAAATTGACTTCCATTTGTTTATCTGAAACAGTTGATTTTAGTAATTTCGTGGCTTTATCATTTTCAAGACTTTCATCCTGAATCATTTTGATAGATTTAGCCAATTTGTCATATGCTTCTTTTACTTCGCTCAGATCAAATTTTAGCATGTCTACATGATGTTTCATTTCCTGATACTTAGTGTCTTTCTCAAGACACTCCATGCAAGGTTGTAAACACTTCTGGCATGGTGTTTCAGGAATTGAAACAACTTTTTCAACAACCTGTTCATGACAAACATTTTTCACATCTTGTTTACCGACATTCTCAGACTCTGACTCAGACAGTTTGACTGATTCATTTTCCTGAACTCCAGATTCCTCTCGTTTGACAGACTCACTACTGACAGACTTAGACTCCTCAGATTCTGAGTCTACCTCTCTCAGTTTTGCCATGAGAGCTTTGTCAGCAATTTCTTTCAAAGTGTCTACGGTCATTTCCTTTGTCACATCTATCATTTCTTCAACAAATTCTTTCTTCTCCTCATATCTTGGACACAATCCAGTCGTCGGTTCTTCAAAGAAACCTGCGAAAGATTCAAAAATTTTAGGCGGCATGATAGATTTCAAAGAACTAGTTAATACCTCCTGCTCAGATTGAGATTGATGAATTTCAGCAGCCATTTCTTCAAAATTATTTGCCTTTTCAACAGAAACCTCTTCAACAACTACAGAAACATCTTCAGTAACTGTTTCTGGTTCAGACACTATTTCGGAAATTTCAACAACTTCAGCCATCATTGCTCATTCATCACTACTAGGAATATATTTATCCCAGCTGAAACCTACAGCTACCTTCTCATCATCTTGATTTACAATCATCGCCTTTTCTGGTTTATTCTCAATTTGTGGTCTTTGAACAGTAGGCTGTTGATTTGATCGATGATAGATTGCTTGCTTGTAGTAGTCATTGGTGAACGGGTTTTGATGATTGTTTACTTCACGATTTGGACATTCTCTCTTAAAATGACCACGTTCTTTACACTTGAAGCACGTAACTTTCGATTTGTCGAACCCTAACTTCTGATCAGGGCCTGATAAACTGTTCCGGCCTGTAATCTCCATAAACCGTTGTGCTCATCTAACCAAACTTGCCATGCCCCATTTTATATCAATCAGTTCAAGTTCCTCCGGGTCAATCTGGTCATAATCCTCTTTGGTCATATCAGGATTACCAATCCTACCCGCCACTAAGCCTTCATAAGCCTCTAGAACGGAAGCAAGTACCGCAATGTGTTGTCTCGCGGCAGTTTCAGTAATTTCATTTCCATTCTTAATATTCACCGCGATGTTACACTGCACCCCAGAAACATAAGCCTGATTATTTGAACTTGTAGAGCTTTGAGGTGAAGACTGCTCTTGAACTTTGAAATTTGGATCATAGTTCACAAATGGTGAAGACTTGTTTGATTGTGGAGTGTTTGTAGAACCACCCATATTTACATCAGCACTAAAACCCGTCTGTATCTTTGGACTTTGATTTGTTGTTATAGGAATACTTCCTTTGTAATACAAAGATATGTCTTGCTGCACATTTGCTGAATTCATTTGTTTGATCTTTGATAGTTCCAATTCATGTGCCTCAATTTTCTCAATGAAATCACTCAAATTTATGCTAGCAAAATTTGTATTGCTCTTCAACACCATCAGGTACGTTCCCCATTCATCATAAGGTAACGCGTCTGCTAATTTGTCGATCCACTCTTCATTTGTCTTGGTTATCTTCAATCTACCCATCTCCAAAACCAAATGACAGTATCGTTCAATCAATTGCTTTGTGGTCTCTCCTTTCATTCCCGTGAAAATGTCAAACTGTTTGTTTATCAATGCCTTCTTACTTTTCATCATTTCTCCACTTCCTTCAAACTTTAACAACAATTTATCCCAAAGAGATTTTGAATTGTCTTCGTGATGTAATAGTACCAAGATGTCTTCTTTAATTGCTTGTTGAAGGATGCTCATCATTTTCTTTTCAGCCTTAAAGTCAGCTTGTTCCGTTTGATTCAAACCTCCAATCCCTTTCGGATGACCCATAGCATTAACAGGAGGTACATATTTATCCACAATCTTCAACCAGCTCTCAAAATGATTAGCTTGAACCCACGTTTTAAATCTTCCTGCCCAACTCGAATATTCGTCGATGTTCATGAGTTTAGGAGGCTTTTGCATTGTTCCCAATTCGTTCTCCATGTTGACATTTTGTATAACACTACCCGAGGTTTGTCCTGCTACCATACCACTTCCCGAGAAGAAGTTATAAAACTCTTGGTTTTCCATTTTTAGAAATTTACCGAGTAGTTTTAAAATTTTTACACACACACTTTTCACGAAATCAGACTATCGAACAAGTTCACGAACACTATGGACTATCAGTAATCTCAAGCGAAATCACTCAAACTACAAGCGAAATCACAGAAGATTTCAAGCGAAACTTACAAATCAAATACAGTATGATTTCGCTTCAAACAGCAAGATTTCAAGCGAAATCTATGGTTTCGCTTCAAACCAAAATTTTCAGCTAACCACAGACTCTTCAAGCGAAATATACGATTTCGCTTCAAGCAAACAGAATATTTCAAGCGAAATCCACGTTTTCGCTTCAAAAATACCAACAATCAATCTGCCCGCTCAAGCGAAATCTGGTTTTCAAGTCATTTTTGTCAATTTTAGTCCGAGGTTTAATCTGAATTACTCAAGGTTTTGTTAAAACACACTTTTACACACACTGTGAAAGTCTTAGTCCATTTTGTCCGTGTTTTCGTCCAAAAATCAATTTTTGTGAGTAAAAACCAACTGATTCAAGTGAACACACTCATAACTGGCTCTGATACCAATTGTAGGATCGATTTGACCGATCAAATGAGTCAATTTGAATGTGTTTACACTATTTAGATGGCGGAATCATCTAAACAGCTTAGAATCAGACAGATGAGAGTAGAAAACAGAATAGATTCACTTTTAACACTTGTTCTCTGTTATATATTGACTTGGAAAACTGGCAGCACTTCGTTACAACTTCTCAGAATGCGTACCAAATGAGAACTACACTAGCCTATTTATAGGCATTAGGATTTCGCTTCTACATGTCTCAAGCGAAATCTCATCACTTGATTTCGCTTGAGGCTTACATCACATACCCTGAAGCGAAACCCTATCATACTAAATTAAACTTACATTTAGACCCCTACACTTTACATACTTGACACTTTTAGACCCCTAGACTTATGACGTAGGCTTTAGACATCATGTATCAACATGTTACCTGGATTTTGATGGTATCTATTTGTCATGCTCAAGGCGCATGACACGTCCGGTCTAGTGCATATCATTGCATACATGATGGATCCTATAGCAGACGCATATGGGATTCCTTTCATTTTCTCTTGCTCATCCTTTGAGCTTGGACATTGAGACGCATTCAATATTGTCCCCTTTTGAATAGGTACAAAACCTCTCTTAGAGTTCTCCATCTGGAATCTATTCAAGACTTTGTCAATGTATGCACTTTGGTTTAAACCTATCAAGCGCCTTGATCTATCCCTATAGATCTTTATTCCCAGAATGTAGGCGACTTCACCAAGATTCTTAATGGAAAAACAACTTCCAAGCCAGGTTTTTACACCTTCCATGGTTGGAATGTCATTTCCAAATAGTAGAATGTCATCGACATACAGTACTAAGAAAGTGATAATGCTCCCACTAGCTTTCTTATACACACAAGCTTCATCGCCGTTCTTAATGAATCCAAAATTCTTAATTTCTTCATCAAAATGGTGATTCCAACTTCTCGATGCTTGTTTCAATCCATATATTGATTTCTTTAACTTGCATACTTTGTCAGGATGTTTTGGATCGACAAAACCTTCAGGCTGAACCATATAGACATCTTCATCAAGATATCCATTAAGAAAAGCCATTTTGACATCCAATTGCCAGATCTCATAGTCATAATATGCAGCTATGGCAAATAATATCCTGATTGACTTTAGCATTGCCACGGGCGAGAAGGTCTCATCATAATCAATCCCTTGAGTTTGAGTGAAACCTTTTGCTACAAGTCTTGCTTTATATGTATCCAAGTTACCATGCATATCAGTTTTCTTCTTGAAAACCCACTTACTACCAACTACTTTGGAGTTAAGTGGTGGCACAACCAATTCCCAAACTTGGTTGTTATACATGGATTGCATCTCTATGTTCATGGCTTCAAGCCATTTGTTACAATCGGATTTTGACATTGCATCATGGTATGTGGTTGGTTCATCTGAATCTACCACGTAGCATTCATCCATGAAAAATCCATATCTTTCAGGTGGACTGCTAATTCTACCAGATCTGCGAACATTTTGTGTGTTCTGATCAACCTGTTGATTGTTCTCAACAACCTCTTGTTGAGCGCTAGTATCAACCAAACGTGTATCGTCTTGTGGTTCTTGATCCTCCTCAAGTTCCACTGTTCTATCACTAGTTCCTTCCATAAGGAACTTAGATTCTAACAACTTACCCTTTCGAGCAACAAATACCTTTTGCTCGGTTGGATCGTAGAAATAATATCCTATATCATCTTTAGGATATCCTACAAAGATACACTTAGTGGATCGGACTTCCAATTTATTTGGGGTGTATTGCTTAACATAGGCTTCATAACCCCAAACCCTTAAGAATGATAATGATGGAGGATTTCCATGCCATATTTCAAAAGGTGTCTTTTCCACTTTCTTGGTTGGGGCCATATTTAGTATGCGGATTGCGGAGAGCAAAGCGTAACCCCAAAATGATAGAGGTAATGTGCTTCTAGCCATCATAGATCGAACCATATCTAATAGAGTTCGATTTCTCCTTTCGGACACACCATTGTGTTGAGGTGTTCCAGGTGGAGTAAGTTGTGAGATGATCCCACAACTCCTAAGATGATCTTGAAAAGCACCACTAAGGTACTCACCTGCTCTATCGGTGCGAAGGACATTGATTGTTTTCTTGAGTTGATTTTCTACTTCACTTTTGAAGTCTTTGAACATTTCAAATGCTTCATCCTTGTGTCTTAGTAAGTACACATAACCATAACGACTATAGTCGTCGGTAAAATTAATGAAGTATCTTTCACCATTCCTAGTCATCGACTTAAAAGGACCACATACATCTGAATGTATGATACCTAATAAGTCTTTAGCCCTTTCAAATGTTCCACTAAAGGGTGTCTTGGTCATTTTGCCTTGTAAACAAGATTCACATACATCAAATGAATCATCTTCATTTGTTTTCAAAGGACCATTTCTCTTAAGTGTTTGCATGCGATTCTTGTTTATATGTCCAAGGAGACAATGCCAAAGGTAGGAATCACTCAAATCCATTTTGAGTTTCTTATTGGTTACTTGGTACATTGAGCTATCATATGATGTGTTATTTTGATCTGATTCGAAAATACCATTTAAAGGCACAACTTTAAAGTAAAACACATCATGCATAGAAACATAAATGTCATGGTTATCAAATTCAAAATTAAAACCACATTGTCTTAAAAGGGAAACAGAAATTATGTTCCTAGTCAAACTAGGAGCATACAAAACATTCTTCAAAATCACTTCCAAACCACTTGGAAGCTTTAAAACGTAGTCTCCTTGAGCTTCGACTTCAACCTTTGCTCCGTTGCCCATGAAGAGACTAGCGTCTCCCTTCTTGTAATGTCTATTTCTTTTGAACCCCTACAAAAAATTGAAAATATGAGTTCCACATCCAGTATCTAGTACCCATGTGTTAGAAGAAATAACATTAAGCTCAACATGTATCATAAAGATAGTACCTGAGGTTTGCCTGCATCCCTCTTGTTTTTCAACTCTTTGAGATAAGTTGGACAATTTCTTTTCCAATGTCCTATCTCACCACATTCAAAACATGTGTCATTTGTTGCAACATTTTGCTTCTTCTCTTTTGGTTTGGTGGGTTCTGCTTTAGCCTTTCCCTTCCCTTGTCCCTTGACGTGTCCCTTTCTTTTAGCATAGTTTGCTTTAGAGTTGGGGTGGGGCCTTTTCTTGTTGGCTCATTCATTGATCGCTAGAACGGGTAAAGCCCTTTTGCCCATTCCCGCTTCTTCCATTTTGAGCATTGCATGAAGTTCACCAATGCTCTTTGTCACACCCCGACCATGTAAAACAACAAGACGTGGCGGAAACGTCGGGGAGTGTTGTAACAGAATCATTGTTTCACAACCATGGATAAAATAATTTTGTTTTAATGAATCATTGAAATCTTTGTTCTATTACAAATAAGATAAATACAAATATTATCTTTCAAGTTTTAAAGTCGCTAAGGCACGAGTCCATCCTAAGTGTAGCATGTATCAACAATCATCACAAAGCAGCACCTGAAACATGTGTAAAAATAGGTACATCAGCATAAAAATGCCTGTGAGATACATAGGTTTTATTGTAATTAGGATTCATAACTTATGAGTTAAAGAAAAAGTTTTAATAAAAGTAGTCATGATCCTTGTAAAAGGTTTTCTTTTATTAATCATTTATAAGAAATCAGATGGTATAAAATAGAAAATTTAATAAGTAAGTAAAATCAGTTTGTATAGAATATATTGTTTGAAAAACAATATTTTGATAAAAAGGTTTATAGTATATATAAAAATATACTTTGGTTTTTAAGAAAGTCGAATAAGTAATATATTAAAATATATTTCAGTTCCAATATTGATAACCCAAGTGTACTAAATAACAACACGGTATGTAATGTGATGAAAACACTTATATATAAGAAGTACCAGCGGCGTATCTACCATGTTTTCATCACATCACACCCGTCCCGTTATCTAAACACTAACCAAAACCCAATCGTTTAGACAAACAGTATATTAAATATACCTTAGTTGTTTAAAATAATAATTTTCAGTAGTATATCAAAAGTGTACTTTGGATTTATAAATAACATATTAAACTATGTTTTGGATTACAAATAACATATTAAACTATGTTTTGGATTACAAATAACATATTAAACTATGTTTTAGATTTTTAACAAAATATATGTTGGTTTTGTACGATATCACATATGAGAGCATATCAAACTATACTTTTGGGAGTATAACTTAATATACAATAATAATGTGACTTAAGAATTCATTCAGACCTAGTGCATCAAAATACACCTTTGATACTATAGGGATACCACAAAGGCAATCCCTATTTGGATGGAGAAACAAATTGGTTTCAAACATTCCATGACAACAGGAATGGGGTGTCAAATCCTATTGCGCTATATCATACTACCAACCGGTCTGGTGAACATAAAATAAGTACTATCCAACAATTTAATTTTATAATCTTTGAAAAAAATTAGTGATTAAACCATAAATAATCATTCAGTTTGTAAAAAGATAAGTACTAATATGTATAATCAATTATACTTTTGAAAACAAGAACATAACAAATAGGTACACATATTTCACCCCAAAACATTTGAAAACAGTAAAAGAGGGGACTAAGTACTCACTTGAGAGTTCTTAGAAGTCTTGAACAACTACCAAGCAAGCTAGAGGAGTCCCGGAAAACAAACGGTACCTAATATAGGTAACTACATAAATAAACCGGACCTAATTCGGAAGATAGGATAGGATGAGGTTTCGTAAACCAAATGAGTATAGGAACTGATATAATATAGTCTAACAAAGCCTACATCCTAAAAGGAAACCTATCCTAAGTGCTTATGACCCATCACGACCCGTTTAGGTAGCTTATGCTACTTTAACGCGTCGTTCGCGTATAATGCGTTCAGACTGCCTAACTAGTCCTATGACAAGTATTATATGCCCTAACATACTTAATTATGTTACATAATCAGTTAAATAACAAAAGTTTGGGTTACATATGCTTAAATATCAATTATGCATAAAAAGGGTATTTTGGTAATTTTCCTAAGGCATATAAACTACCTATCATACAACTACTTAAACGAAGTGACCACAAGGTATAACCTCGGAAGGTTATTCCCTATACAACTATGGTCACCTAATGTGTTTGGTCGGATCCTAAAGATCGACCAAACGGGTCTAGTTCGTAAGTCTAAGCGGTTGTTTAGACCGCTTGACTTACGACTCTATATAAGCACTAAACCTAAAGTGACGAGCTAAACATGCTAAAACATGTTTAGTTAAGTTAGAAAACAGGTTTGGTATCAAAACAAACGGTTTTGATACCTAAAAGTAGTTTGGTTACAAAATATGCAAGAATGCGCATTTTGGCCGAAACTACGACTCGTCACTACACCTAGATAACGTGGTAATCAGTAGGTATAGTCACTAGGGGCTATAACCATCGTGATTACGCTCACGTTATGAAGTTCAAACGAACTTCGCATTGACCATAAACTGGTCAATGCAGAAAGTCAAACACAGTTTGACTTTCAGACTCGAAAAGCGATAAAAGAACGAAAGAATACTTACAAAAGGTCCCCGCAAGCTCTTGATCCGATTTACCTTTAGGTATGAAGTATAAACTTCAACTTAGAAGGCCAAAATCAGATCAAGTGTGAGTTGGGGGAATGAATGGGGTGGGCTATTTATAGATTTCCTTGAACCGTTAAGATCGTTTCTCGAAGATTGAGCTTTGATCTCATCCGTACAAGTGGGCACATGGTATTTGAATACAAGGGGCACTCAAAAACCATCAAAATTTGCCCATAGATTGATCAAAAACCATTTGCAAGAGCTGGAATGAGCTGGAAATAGCTGGAAACACATTCTGCTGGTCTAGGGATGGCTTACGGGCCATAAGCAAAGGTCCATACGGACTGTAAGGACCTTGCAGGTCAGCAACTTTCAAAATTGGCAGTTTTAGTCCCTAAGGCCCCAAACTTGGTTTTCGATGCATTTTTGACACGTTTAAGCCCCGTTAACCCCATTTCAAAGCTCTAAAATGAAGTTAAAGTATAGGGAACTTAAAATGTGCTCAAAAATATCTCGGATGTCGGCTCGTTTGGTCGTACGGTTGCGTTGTTCGGTAAATTACGACGGAAGTCGTAATGAACGCAAAAACGATCGAAATTAAGCGACGAATGGAATTTTATTATTCCAAACACTAAAATAAAATATTTTAATGCTTACCTAAATTTTTGGATGTCCGGATATATTCAGAACGTAAGATATGCGTGAAAATGCAAACTTGTGCACTTTTTGACGCTTTTAGTCCCTATTGATCATGAAAGTTTAACTTAGCGCACAAAACACCTCAAAGCCTATTTGTAAGCTATGTGAAGGATATTTAGGGCATATTTAACTTATGATCAAGTTCCAGAATGTTCGTTACTATACAAATCGGTATAGTTTCGCAGTTTGACACAATTAGTCCCTTCGATCGAACAAACTTGATTTCAACACACCAAACCATCCAAAACTTATTTCTAAGTTATGTGGAGGTTATTTAAGGTATGTTAAGCCTATTTCACTATTACGGAGTGTTCGTTGCGTTAAACTGGTTATATTTACGCATCAGAGCGCGTATAACCCTCCAGAAAGCGATTTAAAGCTTGAAATCGAACAAGATTTGATATGTGCAAACGATACACATATTTTTACAAATCCCAAGTATGAAATACAATATTTAATTAGTTTGGCATTTGTTTGATGGTTGAAGTGACACAGGTGTCACAGTCTCCTCTATTTTAGGAAATTTCGTCCCGAAATTTAATTTTAGGAGAAAATTGTGAGGACAACTGTGATGTTTTCGCTTTCGAATGAATCCCTTGAACCCCAAGTAGACATCTGGGTGATGATAGGGTTCTTAGCGAAATTGTCAATCCTCAAAGTGAAGTCCTTGTAGTAGCAAAACATGGAGTTTCAAACTATGGACAGGAGAACGTTTCCCATGAAGACTTATCATTGGAAATTTGTGTGTGCTTGAAATCAGAATTGGGGAGTGTAAGATAAAATGACATCGGTCAAGGTCCAAGACTTCTCCCGTATCATTACTCTTGTCACTATAGGTCTTAACACATGACAAAACTTCCTGTGGTTTCTGTGCACTGAATTTCATAATTATGTAGGCCTCCATAATTACGTAATTCCTTGCACAGTCCGCACAGTTCATTTCATAATGCGTAGGGGAAGAAAAAAAATCAATTGAATAAACATGAAGCGACTTGACTAGACCACCAAAGGGTCTTTTTAACTAGATCAACGAACGAGCTTTTTAACTAGATCAACACATGATCTTCTTAACTAGACCGTTGTATAATCTTTTTAAATAGACCACTTTAAAGGGATCTTTTCAATTATATCATCTCATGATATTCCTAACCAGATTTTCAAAATCGATCTGTTTAACCAGACCATTCAGGAGGTCCAATTATAGAATAGTACTTTATAACCCAAGGGACTTAACTACAATGTTGAAGTCCATTAAGGATTTAAGATAGTACCTTTGGATATCCTTTTATGAATCTCTCATATGAGATACGGAAGATTCTATGAGGATTTGGATAATGAACATTTAGATCACACAAAAACACAAAACACATAATCACATAATTAATTAACTTGATTTTTAATTTGTTATCTTTGGATACGGGTATTTAAAGCACACCAGGAATCCAATCCGTGGATTTCATTTGGCACTTTTAACACAAGAATCTAACTATGGAGATAGAAAGATCTTAAGAGGAATTTGGCTTTGTTTCTTAAAAGAAACGAGTATTTAAGATTCTTGGGGAGATCACAAGTGATCATAAAAATGACAGAACCATACGAGTGGTTTGTCTTTGTGTTGGCATCATAAGGTTGTATCAAACATTCACACAATCGTATCGGTTTTGCAAAAATAAAAACGACGAATTTTTATTTATATAACAACTGACTTGTCTTTAAATGTCAAAAGATAACAACCAAAGGAAATAACAAAACACTAATTGTTCACTGCTGCATCATTGTTCACGTTTGCCTCATTGATGTTAAACACTCGTCCACGCGCTGGAGGTATGTTAACAAGTCTTGGGCAATTGTTTCTGTAGTGAGTAAGGTCACCACAGTTATAACATGACCCCGGAGGGAACCGTGCTTGAACAACAGCAGGGTTTGCAGCAGCTTGATTTGCATAACGGTAAACATTGATCAAATGTCCCAACCGCCCACAGTGGGTACATTTTTGACACTGCTCTTGCTCCAGATGATGACGGTTGCATTTATTGCACAAAGGTGCGGTACCAACATAGTTTTGCCTTTTGCGAGGTTGTGCTGGCTGGTTTGGTGCAACTTGTTTGTCTTGAGCAGTTATGGCGCAGTTTTGAGAGGCCTTGCGCTTCTTCTTCTTGGATACCTCAGCCTGTTTTTCCTTTGGCTCAGCTTGTGCAGTCTTGTCAGATGGTCTTGGGTCGCCTTTTTGAAAAAGCTTACCCTTCCTGATGTGGGATTCAGTTAGGGTGGCAGACAATTCAATGGCTTGTCTGACAGTAGTAGGGTTACTGCCAGTAACAATATCCTGAACTAGGTCAGGAAGACCATCAATGTATTTCTCGATCGCCTTATCCACAAGAGTAACCATAGCAGGACACAACAGGCTCAATTCTTCATAACGGTCAGTATAGGCTCGATGTTCACCACTATCTTGCTTCAGGTCATCGAATTCCCTTTCTAAAGCTCTCAATTCATGACGAGGACAAAACTCCTTCATCATAAGAGCCCTAAGCTCAGCCCAAGTCTGTGCTAATGCAACCTCAGCACCACGGTCCCTCATGAATCCGTTCCACCACGTAAGAGCCCTCTTCTGAAATACACTGGAGGCAAACTCGACTTTCCGATTTTCAGGACATTGAATGTGACGAAATGTACTCTCAATGCCCTCGAACCACTGTAGGAGCCCAGTTGCTCCTTCAGAACCACTAAACTTGAGTGGGTTAGCTGAATTGAAGCTTTTGAAATTGCATGGAGCATTCTGGTTGTTGATGGCTTGATTCATTTGAGAAAAAATATCTGGGAGTACAGCAGCCATATGCTGTGCCATAATATGTGCCATTTCGGCATTTGGGAGCGGATTTTCGCGTCGAGGAGGCATTCTAAAAGGGAAAATAGGAAGGAATACAAGTGAAAGGATTAGACGAAAAGAATGAAATGAGACCAAATTTGATGAAAGCAAAGATGGTGGTCATTTGTTTGTTACTACGAAGCAACAAACGACACACAGCGATTAATCAAAGTAAATGGGTCAAAAATAATGTATCGCGAAGACATGCTCGCCTATAAGTGGACACTCACCCCAAGAGTTCCCAGGTAAGAGTGACTGGTCCGATATTGTGGATTTGTACGAACACTCTAGCCTTAGACAGAAAGCTCAGGGTACAGGCACCCACCCTTCCAGTTTGCACGTGTTCACATTATCTAGACCAAACTTTGATGGGATTTCGAAAACTTAGAGGGTTCAAAACCTTACAATCAATCATCCTAGAACAGATGATTAGTTTTCAAAGCAGGATTGAAATTTGTGTTCTTATTGTGGTTGTCACCTAAGAATAAGTGACGGTATTGTTTTAAAACTAAACACAAGAAAACTTATGTTAGGGTCCTAGGAAGGTTATAGTCTAGGTCAAAGCATTACTAATAACCTAATTCCCTATAACCATTGGCTCTGATACCAACTTTTCTGTCACACCCCGACCACGTAAAACAACAAGACGTGGCAGAAACGTCGGGGAGTGTTGTAACAGAATCATTGTTTCACAACCATGGATAAAATAATTTTGTTTTAATGAATCATTGAAATCTTTGTTCTATTACAAATCAGATAAATACAAATATTATCTTTCAAGTTTTAAAGTCGCTAAGGCACGAGTCCATCCTAAGTGTAGCATGTATCAACAATCATCACAAAGCAGCACCTGAAACATGTGTAAAAATAGGTACATCAGCATTAAAATGCCTGTGAGATACATAGGTTTTATTGTAATTAGGATTCATAACTTATGAGTTAAAGAAAAAGTTTTAATAAAAGTAGTCATGATCCTTGTAAAAGGTTTTCTTTTATTAATCATTTATAAGAAATCAGATGGTATAAAATAGAAAATTTAATAAGTAAGTAAAATCAGTTTGTATAGAATATATTGTTTGAAAAACAATATTTTGATAAAAAGGTTTATAGTATATATAAAAATATACTTTGGTTTTTAAGAAACTCGAATAAGTAATATATTAAAATATATTTCAGTTCCAATATTGATAACCCAAGTGTACTAAATAACAACACGGTATGTAATGTGATGAAAACACTTATATATAAGAAGTACCAGCGGCGTATCTACCATGTTTTCATCACATCACACCCGTCCCGTTATCTAAACACTAACCAAAACCCAATCGTTTAGACAAATGGTATATTTAATATACCTTAGTTGTTTAAAATAATAATTTTCAGTAGTATATCAAAAGTATACTTTGGATTTATAAATAACATATTAAACTATATTTTGGATTACAAATAACATATTAAACTATGTTTTGGATTACAAATAACATATTAAACTATGTTTTAGATTTTTAACAAAATATATGTTGGTTTTGTACGATATCACATATGAGAGCATAACAAACTATACTTTTGGGAGTATAACTTAATATACAATAATAATGTGACTTAAGAATTCATTCAGACCTAGTGCATCAAAATACACCTTTGAGACTATAGGGATACCACAAAGGCAATCCCTATTTGGATGGAGAAACAAATTGGTTTCAGACATTCCATGACAACAGGAATGGGGTGTCAAATCCTATAGCGCTATATCATACTACCAACCGGTCTGGTGAACATAAAATAAGTACTATCCAACAATTTAATTTTATAATCTTTGAAAAAAATTAGTGTTTAAACCATATATAATCATCCAGTTTGTAAAAAGATAAGTACTAATATGTATAATCAATTATACTTTTGAAAACAAGAACATAACAAATAGGTACACATATTTCACCCCAAAACATTTGAAAACAGTAAAAGAGGGGACTATGTACTCACTTGAGAGTGCTTAGAAGTCTTGAACAACTACCAAGCAAGCTAGAGGAGTCCCGGAAATCAACCGGTACCTAATATAGGTAACTACATAAATAAACCGGACCTAATTCGGAAGATCGGATAGGATGAGGTTTCGTAAACCAAATGAGTATAGGAACTGATATAATATGGTTTAACAAAGCCTACATCCTAAAAGGAAACCTATCCTAAGTGCTTATGACCCATCACGACCCGTTTAGGTAGCTTATGCTACTTTAACGCGTCGTTCGCGAATAACGCGTTCAGACCGCCTAACTAGTCCTATGATAAGTATTATATGCCCTAACATACTTAATTATGTTACATAATCAGTTAAATGACAAAAGTTTGGGTTACATATGCTTAAATATTAATTATGCATAAAAAGGGTATTTTGGTAATTTTCCTAAGGCATATAAACTACCTATCATACAACTACTTAAACGAAGTGACCATAAGGTATAACCTCGTAAGGTTATTCCCTATACAACTATGGTCACCTAATGTGTTTGGTCGGATCCTAAAGATCGACCAAACGGGTCTAGTTCGTAAGTCTAAGCGGTTGTTTAGACCGCTTGACTTCCTACTCTACATAAGCACTAAACCTAAAGTGACGAGCTAAACATGCTAAAACATGTTTAGTTAAGTTAGAAAACAGGTTTGGTATCAAAACAAATGGTTTTGATACCTAAAAGTAGTTTGGTTACAAAATACACAAGAATGCGCATTTTGGCCGAAACTACGACTCGTCACTACACCTAGATAACGTGGTACTCAGTAGGTATAGTCACTAGGGACTATAACCATCGTGATTATGCTCACGTTATGAAGTTCAAACGAACTTCGCATTGACCATAAACTGGTCAATGCAGAAAGTCAAATGCAGTTTGACTTTCAGACTTGAAAAGCGATAAAAGAATGAAAGAATACTTACAAAAGGTCCCCGCAAGCTCTTGATCCGATTTACCTTCAGGTATGAAGTATAAACTTCAACTTAGAAGGCCAAAATCAGATCAAGTGTGAGTTGGGGGAATGAATGGGGTGGGCTATTTATAGATTTCCATGAACCGTTAAGATCGTTTCTCGAAGATTGAGCTTTGATCTCATCCGTACAAGTGGGCACATGGTATTTGAATACAAGGGGCCCTCAAAAACTATCAAAATTTGCCCATAGATTGATCAAAAACCATTTGCAAGAGCTGGAATGAGCTGGAAATAGCTAGAAACACATTCTGCTAGTCTGGGGATGGCTTACGGACCGTAAGCAAAGGTCCATATGGACCGTAAGGACCTTGCAGGTCAGCAACTTTCAAAATTGGCAGTTTTAGTCCCTGAAGCCTCAAACTTGGTTTTCGATGCATTTTTAACACGTTTAAGCCGCCCCGTTAACCCCATTTCAAAGCTCTAAAATGAAGTTAAAGTATAGGGAACTTAAAATGTGCTTAAAAATATCTCGGATGTCGGCTCGTTTGGTCGTACGGTTGCGTTGTTCGGTAAATTACGACGGAAGTCGTAATGAACGTAAAAACGATCGAAATTAAGCGACGAATGGAATTTTATTATGCCAAACACTAAAATAAAATATTTTAATGCTTACATAAATTTTTGAATGTCCGTATATATTCAGAACGTAAGATATGCGCGAAAATGCAAACTTGTGCACTTTTTGACGCTTTTAGTCCCTATTGATCATGAAAGTTTATTTTAGCGCACAAAACACCTCAAAGCCTATTTGTAAGCTATGTGAAGGATATTTAGGGCATATTTAACTTATGATCAAGTTCCGGAATGTTCGTTACTATACAAATCGGTATAGTTTCGCAGTTTGACACAATTAGTCCCTTCGATCGAACAAACTTGATTTCAACACATCAAACCATCCAAAACTTATTTCTAAGTTATGTAGAGGTTATTTAAGGTATGTTAAGCCTATTTCACTATTCCGAAGTGTTCGTTGCATTAAACTGGTTATATTTACGCATCAGAGCGCGTATAACCCTCTAGAAAGCGATTTAAAGCTTGAAATCGAACAAGAGTTGATATGTGCAAACGATACACATATTTTTACAAATCCCAAGTATGAAATACAATATTTCATTGGTTTGGAATTTGTTTGATGGTTGAAGTGACACAGGTGTCACACTCTTGTCCCATCCATTCATGTTGTAGTTCATCACAAAGCTCTCAAATTTCTTTGTTAAAGAGTTGAGGATCAAATCCGTAGCCAACTCTTTAGAGATGGGACAATTTAGCATTTCGAGGCGATCAATGTGGCTTTTCATCTTATGGACATAAGATGATACCGATTGGGTTTCCTCCATTCGACATGCATGAAGCGCTCGAACCGTTTCAAAGCGTTCTACCCTTGATTGTTGTAGGAACATTTCCTTCAATTGGGTAATCATGTCGTATGCCCCATGATGTTCAAAATCCTTTTGAATTTCGGGAATCATAGTTCCCAACATGAGGCAAGAGGCTTGCATGGAGTCCTCGGTATACTTAACCCAATCATTGTAGGCTTCCACATCTTCCTCGTTAGGTTCGTCGGGAATAGGATTGTCCAACACATAGGATATCTTTTCTTACTTGAGAACGATTCTCAAGTTTCGAAACCAATCCATGAAGTTGTTATGGTTGAGACGATCCTTTCAAGGATGGTTCTTAGTGATAGGTTTCAGACGGTTTGGTTAATCGGGTTTGCATTGTTAGCGGCCATATACAAAATTTAACAAGTTCAATTTAGTATTTTCGATATTATTATATTTTAATCATTAATACCCTTTTGTGTCTTAAAGACAATTAATAATTAAAATCTAGAATCCAACGTTACATTTAAATATTGGTTAGGTGACCTTTATCCCTCTATTTATTTAACAAGGTAGTCAACGTTTGACAATTGCAACCCTTTGCAACTTCTAGCCATATGGGATCGGTTATACATCTTTATGTTTGGTTGGCATGTTTAATCCCATCAACACCTTTTGTTCACCATGCTTTGGTGACCCTAAGTTCATGGTTTCCAAATCAAGTCGTCCAACTTACACACACGTGTGAGTTTATACACATAAGTGGTTAGGTGACCTTTATCCCACAAACATGGTAAACCCACCTCGAATATACAAGTTCCCTCAAATGTGGTTAGGTGACCTTTATCCCACAATAAGAGTTCCCAAGTAATTCAAGTGTTGTATAAAAGGATGGTGTTTGACTTGTTTTATAAAAGGGTTTTTAATATTTCAAAATTCTAGTTTAGAAAAAATTTATGTACCATATATTTGCATGCATTCAAATCAATGGTACTTTAGTGAAAACCATTTTCAAGGTTCTTTTAATAAAACCCATTTTATTATAAAATCATTAATCTTTAATAAAACCTTTTATTAACCATTTTAATGATTCTGTTAAGAACCAATTTTAAGCTTGTTGTTGATTATTAGTTTGTTAAGCATGCATATCCAAATATCATCAAAACAATATAAAGAGTAAATTACAAGTTTTGTCCTTTATGTATGTCCCAAATTGCAGGCGCTGTCCTTTGTCTTTAAAATTGATGAGTTTTGTCCTTAATGTTTGCATATCTTGCACGTTATGTCCTTTATGGCAAACCCAGTTATATTTTTCAGTTAAATGAAGGCATGTGCAGGGCACATGAGGGTAGAAATGTCATTTCATATCTTTAGGGGCTATTGTGTAAAACTGATTATGTTTAGGGGCTAGATTGTAAAAAAAAATAAAAAGATTTATAAATACAAAATAATCTGCCATTTCTCTCTCTCTCTCATGTTCTCTGCCTTCTCTCTCTAAATTCTTACTCTCTCTCTTCTCTCCCCCTCTCTCACCTGCCGCCACATCCCACCACCACCACCGTCTACCAGACTACCACCACCGTCTCCACCAGAACCCTAACCCCTACCGGCGACTGGACTGTTGCGGTGGGTAGAATCGGATCTGAACAGGGGTGGCTGTGGGTGATGAACCTTGATGACTGGACTGTTGCGGTGGTGATGGTGCTGTGGTGTTCTGACGATGGTCTGACTGGACTCTTCTTTCCTCCTCTCTCTCACCTGCCGCCACCTCCCACCACCACCACCATCCCGGCGATTAGCTCCTCCAGAGATTCCGGCGAATCGGTGGTGGGTGTTAGACGAATCGGTGGCTCCGGTAGCGGTTTAGGTTTTCGTGCTTCTGATCGTTGGGGTTCTCGCAGATGATATATGTAGGTTACTTATTACTCGATTGATTGATCGTAAATCGTAAAACTTGGCCTATAACTGCAAATCCAGGCCCATTAGGAAAAGAGATGGCTGAATCTAGATAGGATCCAATCGGTTTTTTTTGGTTGGGGAGGGGGGCTGATTTGGGTGGTTGCAGGTTCTTGGGGGTGGTGGGTTTAATGGTGTTTATTGCTGGTTTGGGTTGTTGCAGGTTGGGGTTAGGGTTTTAGTGGGGGTGGTGATGGTGGAGACGGTGGTGGGTGAAGGAGAGAGAGAGAAAATCGATGGTGGTGGGTGGGTTGTGTGGGTGGTTTTGGTGTAGGTACAGCTGTGGTAATGGTGGAGTTGCACTATTGAAGCTGTGGAGGTGGGTTATGCGGGATGGTGGTGGTGGTGGTGGCGGCAGGTGGCGGTGAAGGGTGGTGGAGAAAGATACGGTATATATACACTTATAATAATAATAGTAATAAGACTAAAATTATTTTGTTTTATTTTTTAATAATACTAAGTAAACAGGGTAAAAAGACTAAAATACCCCTGGGTGACCATATTTAACAAAAAAAATTAACTGGGTTTGCCATAAAGGACATAACGTGCAAGATTTGCAAACATTAAGGACAAAACTCATCAATTTTAAAGACAAAGGACAGCGCCTGCAATTTGGGACATACAGAAAGGACAAAACTTGTAATTTACTCCAATATAAATAAACAACCACTCAAGCACAACACACATATTAATAGGTGCATTACCATAGCCAACTATTTTTGACAACACTTGTTAGCCGAAACAAGTGTGCCAAAAGGTCCTTCCTAAGGGTTGAATATTGACACAAATAATGTGTCGTTGAACTCCCACTTGATCCCGCATCCAAATGCTTCAAGTCTTCTTCTTGTGTTGTGATTTCTTCACGTTCTTTGGGCTTCCAAAATGTCTTTAAATTCAGCTCCAAAACTCTTTTGGACTTCAAAAATGTGTTTTGGTTATCGGGCTAAAATCCCTTTGAGAACCATGAAGTCCTTTGGACCGATTATTATGGTCCAAACCAAAACGCATTTTGTGCATCTTCGTTTATATGAAATAATCCTAATACATTTCTTCTAGTAAAATAAAATGCAACTAATCTATTTATTTTACATGCCAAATGAAAATAAATAAATTACATATGTTATAAATGGAAGAACAAAGATTATAATTATTACAACCCATTGAAATAATAATAAAATAAAACACAACACAATCATTCAACACAAGATCATGGCTAGGTTATATGCACCAAAATATATATCCACATATATATATATATATATATATATATTGAAATCAAGAAGCAAAAATGGTTCCCTTTTATAACCATTTTCGGCCATGAATGAAAAACCAAAAAGGTAAGTTTTGTCCAAACAAACAAATCATCCTATTGAAATAATTTTTCAAGATTTCCTCATGCATGTAAGAAAATAATCTTGAAAAACAAAGGGATAACCATGTTAAAACTTTCGGCCATAGGGTTTTATCCAAACCCGAAACCCGAAAATTTTAATCTATTGAAGCATGCACTCATATAAGCGGCTCTAGATGCCATTGATGAGTTTTTCACATGTTTATCAAAGTTATTTTATCCTTATAAAATAAAAACGCAGCGGAATATATATTTAAAACATGTTACTTTGTTGATATAAAACCCATTTTATATGTAAAACCCAAAACCCTGATCCATATATGAACATGCATGCTATCAAATATTAAAACACAACCATAGAGTGTTTAGAAGACTACCTTCTTGGAGTAAAAGAAATAAAAAAGGATGATGCTTCTTGAATGGTTGCCTTCAAGTGTAGAAGACCTCAAGCTTGTATACCCCAAGCCTTCCAACAAAACACTTTAAGTTTGCTAGGATTTGAACACTTGAATCGGACTTGAAAAACTCTCTTGAACCACCTTTAAGTTGGCCGAAATTTTGAGAGATTAAAATCAAGTCTTGCACTTGAAAATTCAAACTTGAAAAACCCTTGTAAACCTCCTCTTGGCTGAAAATTGCATTAGCCAAGTTTATGGAGCTTTGCAACTTTTTATAAGTAAGAGAAAGTAGGAGAGAGAATCAACATTTAATGTCTCTTGGTAAAGATGTATTGCATGCATTTTAAGTGGTGGAAACCCACCTTGGGAAGCCATAAATGGGCTGGCCATTAAATGCTTTTCCCACCATTAATTTCAAAATCTTCATTTAAATTTAGTCTTGTATTTATTTATAACTTTTATAAATATAACACAATATGTTACAAGACTTATGCAACACATCACAATATTTTAAAATGTTATTTAACCCATTAAATAACACAATAAAATATTCTCTCAAAAAATAAATTATCCATAAAATTTATTAGTTTCTCAAGTGCAATTATTTAGAAAACCAATTTCCAAATATTATAAGTGTTAATATTTATTTGTTTGATCATATCATAAATAAATATTATAAGTGTTTGTCTAGCTTGTTATTGGGTATGACTCGACTTGGATCATAACATACTAGCCACATCAATTTAATATGTGTCTTGGGCATATAAAATCCAACACATAGTTCCCCTCTTTTACCGTTTTCGACTATTTTGGGGTGATTCATATGTGCTTAACGATTTCGAGCTTTCTAAACAAATGCTATGGTTTATATTAAACACAACGATTTAAACACGAACCACTGAAACTATTGAACTATGTGAACTATTTGAACTAATTGAACCACTGGAACTATTGAACTATGTGAACCATTTGAACTAATTGAACCACTGGAACTATCTGATCTATGTGAACTATTTGAACTATTTGAACGATTGGAACTATTTGAACTATTGAACGATTGGGTAATGGTAAGTGATTAGGTAACAAGGCGGGTGTAATGTGATAAAAGCATGGTGGATACGCCGCTGGTACTTCCTATATATAAGCGCTTTTAACACATTACATGTCGTTGCGTTATCTTGATCACTCAGACGAATGTTTTCAAAACGAAGTTACACTACAAGGTTTTCTTAACAATATAAACCATACAATGTTTACTTTCAACAATGATTCACTACTTGGTTTACAAAGACAAATGTTTTCAGTTAAGATTCATGGCTACAATGGTTTTGGTTTACACATATATCAACTTGTAAAAGTTGATAGAAAATACTGCAATATCAAACTCTTTTGTTTTCAAGGTACACACTCGACAACTCTCGTAGTTGGACGAGGTATTGCAATATGAACTCAAAGCCATGAATCTGACATACTCAAAAAACCTATGTACTCGCCAGCATTTTTTGCTGACGTATTTTCACATATGTTTCAGGTACCGTAGTTTGATGATGATTATGATGCATGCTCACATAGGAATGGATGAGGCCTTAGTGACTTAATAACAATGAAGGGCAATATGTTTATGTTTTGCTTTTAAATTTTGAAACGATGTAACAAACTTAATTCAATAAAACAAAACTTCAATCCATGTGTTGTGAAACAATGATTCTGTTACGACACTCCCTGAGGTTTCCGCCGCGGTTTGTTGTTTTAACACGGTCGGGGTGTGACACGTGGTTTGGCATCTTGTTTCTTGAAGAGGTATCGAATGCTGGCGTGATCCGTATAGACTATTGTTTTACAAAGAACAAGATAGGAACGAAATTTATCAAAAGCAATTACTACGGCTAGTAACTCTTTTTCGGTTGTTGTATAATTTTCTTGTGCATCATTAAGAGTTTTACTTGAATAGTGTATTGGGTGAAAATGCTTTTCTTTTCGTTATCCTAGAATGGCTCCAACTGCAAAGTCACTTGCATCGCACATGATTTCAAAAGGTAATTTCCAATCGGGCGCTATCATGATTGGTGCATTGACTAACATTTCTTTTAAGGTTAGAAATGCTTTGTTGCATTCCTCGTCAAAGACAAATGGTGCGTCCTTTTCAAGTAATTTTGTTAGAGGCCTAGAGATTTTCGAAAAGTCTTTAATAAATCGCCTATAAAATCCGCATGTCCTAGGAAACTTCGAATGGCACGAACGGAGGAAGGTGGAGGTAGTCGGGAAATAGTGTCTATTTTGGCCTGGTCCACTTCCATTCCTTCGTTTGAGATTTTATGACCGAGTACTATTCCCTCCGTTACCATGAAGTGGCATTTTTCCCAATTAAGGGCGAGGTTAATTTCCTCACATCGGGACAGCATTCATTCAAGATTATCGAGGCATTGGTCAAATGTATCTCCAAAGATAGAAAAATCATCCATAAAAACTGATCGGAGTGTCGCACTCCGGTCAAAGATAATATTTATAAGCCCAAATTACCCTTAACAAATAGTTAGTGGTAGTAAGGGGTCGAACCACGAAGAGCATGTGGTTTGTGTATGGATTTGATCGAATTATAAAACGGTGTCACAAGTTATGAAGCTTGCTATGATATTCTTGTATTTTTTTTTTGTTGGAAGATGTGAATTTAAACTAAGTGAATTGGTTTAATTGGATAAGAACTACTAATTAACAATTGCAATAAAGATTGATTACTAAACAATAATAAGAAAAAGGATTCACACCCGGTTTCAGTAATTGCCAACCTAAGGTTTCTACACTTTTTTTAGATTCAACTCAATTGCATACGATTAACGGATTTAGTGTACCGTGACTTAGGTGCCAATAACTATCAACGTCCCGAAGAACGGACAAGAATGCACTTTATAATCAACACAAGTAAAACCTAACCACGATAATGCACAATTACATATAACCATTTTGTAAAGTCATAACTTTTAACATCGTTCGACAATTTAAGAATTCGCAACAAATGTAACACTATTATCAATGGTTTCAAAAATAAAACACCATTTGTCACAAAGTTGAAGCAATAAACAATTCGAAACCCTAAAGTTAACAACTACCTACACCAGGGTGAAACCGAGATGATTAGCCGCTCATGGTTGAAGAAGCTTGATCACCGAATGATTGGAACTTGACGAAGATCATCTTGAATCTTAAAGGATGAAGGAATGGTGAATGATGAAGGTTTGGTGAAGGATGATATGGAGAACTAGGGTTTAGGATGAATTGATTGTGAATGATGTTGGTGATGATGTTTCTTGATTCGGATGATGTTCTTGATGATGGATGGATTGGAGATGAATGGTAGGTGATAAGTGGCTCCAAGATCAAAGTTCAAACTCCAAGTCAAGTGTAACTCACGAGTTAATGCAAAAAGGACTAATGGAAATCGAGTTTAACCCAAAAATCACAAAATTTCGCGTTCTGAGAAACTACAACCCGTCGGGGACGGGTAGGGGGCCGTCGGCGACGGGTTCCCTTTGTGTGAATTTCTGCCGACGCCCTATATTGCTGGATACGAAGTTTTTGGCTGACGGGGTTATCTAGAGCCCGTCCGGGACGACCTCTAGCCCGTCGGCGATGGCCTCTTGAACACCAACTTCTCATTTTTCACTCCTCGCACTCCCGGTTGATCCGTAACGCGTCCCGGTGCTCCGGTTTTCGACCCGGTGACTCTTAAAGCTCCCGAAAAGCTCCTTACACTCCATCAAACCTGCAAAACACATTTTTGATTAAAAGTAGGCTATCCGAAATTAAAACTTATGTAAAAACATTAAGTTATACACTAACGAACACTGGTTTTCAACCACGTATCACATCCCCACACTTGTCTTTTGCTTGCCCTCAAGCAAATCTGTTTTTCACTTTCACGTGGGTCGAACAACGAATACACTTCCCATTCTCGAGACAAAGGTTAAGGTCTATTGTCATACAAAAGTTTAAACCTTTTACAATTTTCACATATTTACCAGTTAAGTGAATAATCACATATAATAATGGTTATCCAAGATTACCCCGCCCGCAAAACTAACAAGTCATGCATATTCCTCACAATGTTCTCTCCACTCGGCTTAAAAATTTGCTAATGTGTATAATGTATTAGCACTTCAACAAATAATCGCTCAAAACCGATTAGAACACGTACCCGCATAGGCTTGCAACTCAATCATTCTCCACCACCGATCACGAATACTAAGCACAAGTCAAAAGGTCTTTGAACGGGTTGTAACGGGGCTAGGCTAAGGGTAGGAAATAGGATATTTTAAAATGGCTAAGGTGATGAAAATTCGATTTTTATTACAAAAGACTACTCTAAACAAAATTAAACTATAAATATCAACTACAAGGCAACAATTTTCGCCTTTTATTCAACAAACTACTAGCACATCTTTTTGTGTTTTTCTCAATACTTTTTCATTCTTTTTCGCAACATTTTTCTAATATTTCTTCTCCTTTTTTTTTTTACAATTGAATCACAACTATACAAACTCAAGCTCCTATAATCGAATTTTCATCACACGGGTTTAAAAGAAAAAGGTTTTAAGGTTATTGGCTAAAGGGTGGTCAAACGAAGGGATTAGGCTCAAGATTGGCTACTAGGGGATAATTTTTGGGTAAGGGTATAAAAATGGTGTAAAAGGAAAAGGTTTACCTAATGCCTTAATCATTCTTGTGCTTGTATTCGGTCTATGGTCTCGAACGTATCCAAAGTTGCAAGTTCTACAATACGCGACTAATGGTCCACTCAAACAAAGAAACATGTATATGTAAGTCGATGATATAAAAGTGGCTCAAAATCTCACGTATAAGGGTATGATATGTGATATGCATAAAATGCTAGTTCCTTAGGCTAATTATTCCCAAATAACCACCCGCTAAATACCCGTTATGTTTATTAATTTGAACTTAACCATGAAAAAAGACCAAATGGGTTGTGACATCCCTCGTTGACTTAGTTACTTGTGCTTTTAAGATCGCTTTTGAAACAAAAATTTTTTTGAATTTTTTTTTGAAATTTTCCCCCATCCCCACACTTGAGGTAAACATTGTCCTCAATGTGTAATATTTAAATGAACGGGTCAAAATCGAAAACTTTTACTACTCCCCCATCCCCACACTTGAGGTAAACATTGTCCTCAATGTGTAAGAACTAGAGTTTTAAAATGCACAAGGGATGTGACACGGCTAACCTTCCCAAAATTTCACCCCGGAAAAATAAAATACAAAATACAATCCACTTATTACTAAACTAAGAATCAAGGTAAAAAGGAAACGCATGCACCTGATTTTTGTCGCTTGATGCCCATATCTTCTTCTTCTCTTCATAAAAACGGTTGTCTCTCGAACATCATGTACCTACAAATTCTAACCCTTGTGTAGAAGCATGCTTCTCACAACCATTGAAATTTGTTAGGTGGTTAGTTCTACCATTTTTATAAAAGTGTTACCAAATCATGCGTTAAATTACCTTGATTTTTGTGGAAAAATAAGTTACAACAATAACAAGCCTAACTCACTTTCGTAGGAATCACGGTTGCATTTAGCTTATGCAACAAGCCCTTTTAAACCTCCCAATAGCATGGGAGGACGAGAGGTCTCGTGAGGGTTATATAGGGAACACACCCACAACGTTCATTTAACTACGAAAATAAAATAACAAAAATTATACAACAACAACAACAATCCTAACTAGACTACAGAGAAAACTAAAACGAAATTTTAAATAAAATATACAACAACAATTGACTTACCACCTCATGGTGGTCGAATGGCGTGCTTGCCGTCCACGAGCTCCTCGAAATCACCCACCGGTGATTCGTACCATTTGTTGCCAAACGGTCCAAACTTCCTCACCTTCTCTTCCTTCTTCTTTTCTAGAGGTGACTTTTTCACCTTTTTCTTCTTGACCGTTTTCTTCTTTGTTTCTCCAAATGTAACACCTGTGCCTCCACGGCCATCAAACAAATACCAAACCAATGAAATATTGTATTTCATACTTGGGATTTGTAAAAATATGTGTATCGTTTACACATATCAACTCTTGTTCGATTTCAAACTCTAAATCGCTTTCTGGAAGGTTATACGCGCACTAATGCGTAAATATAACCAGTTTAATGCAACGAACACTCCGTAATAGTGAAATAGGCTTAACATACCTTAAATAACCTTTACATAACTTATATATAAGTTTTGGAAGGTTTGGTGTGGTGAAATCAAGTTAAATCGCTTACAGGGACTAAAGTTGACAAACTGCGAAAGTATGCCAATTTGAACTGTAACAGACATTCCGGAACATGACCATAAGTTAAACACACCATAAATATCCTTTACATAGCTTAGAAATAGGCTTTAATGGGTTCGGTGTGCTAAAATTAAACTTTTGGGTCATTCAGGGACTAAAAGTGTCAAAAAGTGCACAAGTTTGCATTTTCGCGCATAACTTACGTTCTGAATACATCCGGACATCCAAAAATTTATGTAAGCACTAAAATATTTTATTTTAGTGTTCGCCATAAGAAAAATCCATTCGTCACGTCATTTGGATCGTTTTTCGCATTCGGGACCAGATTCGATGTATTAGCCGTTTAATTCACAACCACACATTCTAAACTTGCTTAGTCAGCGGATAAGGATGGAATTTTGGTACCATGACATTTCAACACATGTATGGATGGAATTTAAATACCTAAACACCATGACTTTGCAACACATGTATGGATGGAATTTAAACACCTAAACACCATAACTTTTCAACACATGTACGGATGGGATTAAGGCACGTTTTCCATGAAACGATCTTAACGGTTCGGGTATTCCTATAAATACCCCATACCCCCCATTGCTAAAATCACTAGAAACTTGATTTGAGAAACTCTAAGTTGAAACATTTGTTTCATACCTGAGATTTTTGAATCGAGTTTAGCATTCGGGGACCCTTCGTAAGTATTCTTTCGTTCTTTTCCTTATTTTACTGCTTTTCGAGTCAGAAAGTCAAACTTTGTTTGACTTTCAGCGTTGACCAGTAATGGTCAATGTGAAGTTCGTTTGAACTTCGCAACGTGATTGTAATCACGTTGGTTATAGTCCCTTGGGACTATGCCTACTGATTACCACGTTGTCTAGGGTCGTAGGGTAAGCGATCTGATAAATCGCTTATACCTTCGAACCCGACCCAGTTTGGTCGATCATTAGGATCCGACCAAATACATTAGGTGACCCTAGTATAGGGCATAACCTTCCAAGAACGCTAACAATGATTTCAAGAACGAATACAATGATTTCAAAAACTAATAACAAATTTCAAAAAGTGAACAAACTTGTTGGTTGTAGTTTACATGACCGATGACATTCATTAGCAATGATCAAGCCGACCAGTATTAGGTTATGGTACCATAGGATCTGACAAATCCCGTTATTTACTGCACCCATTGTTATGTGTGGGGGTTGTGGGTAGCGACTGAATCTGTAATTATTAACTTATCCTTTGGTAAGGGTTTGTTAAGAACGAGAGCGAGAGCGAGATGGAGCGAGATGGACCGAGGAACGCGTCAAGAAGGTTTGAATGTTATTAGAGAATCGACCATTAAGTAGTTTCACAATTAAAACAAGAACGAATAGAACGATTAAAACAAGAACGATTAGAACGATTAAAACAAGAACGATTAGAACGAATGGGTAACGATTGGGTAAACATTAGGACATGATTGACATTTGACATGTATTTCCCACAAAACATAACTTTGATTTAAACCAAGTTTTACTTCAATACTTTGTTTTGTGCATATGGTTTAGTTGAGACATTTCACTTGCCATACATGGATATTTGACATAGACATTTGACATGGATATTTGACATAGACATTTTGACATGATTTACATCTTGACATGAATACTTTGACATATTATTCAATACATTTGACAATTGATTTAAACATAGACATTTTACATTGTTTGGTTTGGTTTGAGTAAATGATTAAGTAACATGCGGGTGTAATATGATACAAGCATGGTGGATACGCCGCTGGTACTTCCTATATATAAGTGGTTGTATGGTATTATATATTGTAGCGTTATTTGAATCATTTCAGTTCGAGACATAGAACATTTTATACAAGTAACATACTTTTCACAAGACATTGATTTATAAACAACTTATCTTATGCAAACTCATTTTACATGGTTATTCATTTAATCATGCATTATTCTCTTATTTATACTTATCATCCGAACTTATTATTTTTCAAATGATTTACAAAGACAAAGCAAATTACAAGGTTCATGACTAAACATTTTCTTAAACAGAAGTCATGAATCTTATTTTCACAAAACTTATGTACTCGCCAGCATTTCTTTGCTGACCTCGTTTTCACATATGTTTCAGGTATTGTTGGATGATATCGATTGATAAGATGCATGCTCACATAGGACTGGACAAGGCCTTAGTGACTCAATAACAATGATAGACTATGTTTAAATAGTGTATTTAGATTTCCAGACGATGTAATTACTCAATGTTTAATAAAACGAAACACTTTTGATATCCATGGTTATGAAACATTAATTCTGTTGCAACACGCCCCGATGTTTCCGCCGCGATTTGTTGTTTTACGCGGTCGGGGTGTGACAGAAAAGATGGTATCAGAGCCAATGGTTATAGGGAATTAGGTTATTAGTAATGCTTTGACCTAGTCTATAACCTTCTTAGGACCCTAACGCGAGATTACTTGCGTTTAGTCATAAAACAATACAGTCACCTATCCTTAGGTGACAACCACAACAAGAACATAAATTTCAAAACCGCTTTGAAAACTAATCATCTGTTCTAGGATGATTGATTACTAGGTTTTGAACCCTCTATTGTAAGGTTTTGAACTCTCTATTATATGGTTTTGAACCCCTTTGAGTTTTCAAAACTTCGTCAAGGTTTTGGGTTTTAAATGATGTGAACACGTGCAAACTGGAAGGGTGAATGCCTGTATTCTGGGTTTTCTGTCTAGGCAAGCACTTCGTATACATCTCATCAGACGCGAGACCAGTTGTGCTTACCTGGGAATTCTTGGGATGAGTGTTCACTTATAGGCGAGCATGTCTTCGCGATACATTATTTTTGACTCATTTACTTTGATTAGTCACCGTCTCAATTGTTTGCCTTAGGTAACAAACAAATGATCGCAATTTTCATGCGTTATCATTCTGTTTTGAATGTCCAATAATCTTTCACCTGTTTCTCCCTATGCCTTTCTTTTTCTTCAAGAATGTCTCTTCATCACGATGACGCCCAGATATCTGAGCAAGCAGCCAAATTCGCTCAGCGAATAGGCGAAGTAGTCCTAAAGACTGTTGAATTAGCTACTGCCAAGTATCATCTCCAGGATGAAGCCACTCAAGAGTCACCAAGACAGGCAGGACCTAGTCAGGCGACAACACTATCAGCCAAGAAACCAATCGAGGAATCAAAGACCATGGATGAACGATCCCCTAAGAAGTCAAAGAAGCGAAAGGCTTCTCAGAACTTCGCCATGGTCGCTCACAATGGTAAAGCAGTCCCCAACCAACCAGCTCAACCCCCTGCTAAGTGTGTATGGCTTTTCCTATGATACCTACATCAAGGAACTATGTACCTTACAAACTACTCTTGTGATTTCTCTCTTTCAAATGATTGCTCATGATTCCCTCAAAAATTTTAAGTACTCGTTTCACTCTAAGAAACAAAGTACAGAAAATTAAGTGACATTATGAGTAATCGTGCTTTTCGCACATCTGTGCCTTTAAATCCTTGGTTAGATAACTAAGGGTATTTTCAAATCTCATACCCATTACGTTTTGATTTTTCAACATACACAGTACCAGTATTTCAAAACAATCTTCATGATCTCAAAACATTTCATATAGTTTGAAAACAATTTTTCTAGATGCATTGTCTATGTTATTTCAAAAACATTGGCCATGTTATCAAAACCAACCTTTCTAATTTCAAAATATTTCATATAGTCTGAAGACAATATTAACACAATACATTTTCTGATCAAGTGCATGATTTCGAAAAGCATCATTCATGTCTTTCAAAAACCTTATACATAATTTCAAAATTCATCTTGCATGATTTTAAAACATTTTTGTAAATATATCTACCTAATACACCTACTTTATGATTTCAAAAAGTATTATATATAAGGTTTCAAAAACGTTAAACACATTTTTTCTTAAAAGAACCCCATGCATAGTTTTCAAAAATATTTTCCTCATACATTGACTTAACCTTCAAAATTCTGCTTCATATGTCGCCTTGACATATCAAGCATCTCAACTTCATAAGCATTTTACATCATGTTTTGACCTAAGCACATCCAGTGCAAGGTTTCAAAACATCTTCAACTTCTAAAATTCATATGGGATCTTTTTATCTTTACAATTAGATCCTTGTGGATGATTATCATTCAAATCAGAGTCCTTAATTGGATTCCTTATGTACCTTAATTCGAACACTTCGGTTCCTAATAATCGAAATCGAATTTTCTTTTTGAATCTTTCTATCTTTATAGTTGGATTCTTGTTAACGTTTAAAGTACCAAACGAAATCCACGGAATGGATTCCTAGTGTACTTTAAATGCATGTACGCAATTTACAAGACAAATTTAACAAACAATTTTGTGGTTATGTGACTATGTGTTTATGTGTTCTCCTCTATGATTTTGTGTGATCCGATTTTCAAATCCTCATAGAATCTTTCATGTTTTCATATGAGGGATTCATAGTAGGATTTTCAAAAGGTACTACCTTAAATCCTTATGGGCTTCTACGTAGTAGTTAAGACCCTTGGATTTTATATAGTACCACTACATGATTCTTAAGAGACCTTAAGTGGTCTAGTCAAAAAAATTGATTCACAATCTGGTTAAAGAATGACATCTAGTGATGTAGCTGAACAGACTCCTTGATAGTCTCTTTAGATCATTTATTGATTTAATTAAAAGGACTCTATGGCGGTCTAGTTACACTCATCACAGGTTTGTTCATTTGGTTTTACCCTACACATTATAAAATAGACTGTGTGAACTTTGCAAGGAATTGTCTAATTATGGACGCGAACATAATTATGAAATTTAGTGCATAGGAACTCAGTAAGATTTATTATGTGTAAGAACCGATAGTGACAACAATAACGAAATGAGAACGATGTAATGGAGGTACGGTGGACGCACCAATGACGCTTCATATACTTGTATATAAGTGTCCCTCTTACATTGCAAACATAATGTTATTAAGGTTACTAGAAGTTCAAGAACCCTAACCAATGTTGTTCGATCTTTTCAACTTCATATTTCCAAGCTCTCACAAGTTTCCTCTAAATAAATTTCGGGACGAAATTTCCTAAAGTAGGGGAGACTGTAACACCTGTGCCTCCACGGCCATCAAACAAATACCAAACCAATGAAATATTGTATTTCATACTTGGGATTTGTAAAAATATGTGTATCGTTTACACATATCAACTCTTGTTCGATTTCAAACTCTAAATCGCTTTCTGGAAGGTTATACGCGCACTAATGCGTAAATATAACCAGTTTAATGCAACAAACACTCTGGAATAGTGAAATAGGCTTAACATACCTTAAATAACCTTTACATAACTTATATATAAGTTTTGGAAGGTTTGGTGTGGTGAAATCAAGTTAAATCGCTTACAGGGACTAAAGTTGACAAACTACGAAAGTATGCCAATTTGAACTGTAACAGACATTCCGGAACATGACCATAAGTTAAACACACCATAAATATCCTTTACATAGCTTAGAAATAGGCTTTAATGGGTTCGGTGTGCTAAAATTAAACTTTTGGGTCATTCAGGGACTAAAAGTGTCAAAAAGTGCACAAGTTTGCATTTTCGCGCATAACTTACGTTCTGAATACATCCGGACATCCAAAAATTTATGTAAGCACTAAAATATTTTATTTTAGTGTTCGCCATAAGAAAAATCCATTCGTCACGTCATTTGGATCGTTTTTCGCATTCGGGACCAGATTCGATGTATTAGCCGTTTAATTCACAACCACACATTCTAAACTTGCTTAGTCAGCGGATAAGGATGGAATTTTGGTACCATGACATTTCAACACATGTATGGATGGAATTTAAACACCTAAACACCATGACTTTGCAACACATGTATGGATGGAATTTAAACACCTAAACACCATAACTTTTCAACACATGTACGGATGGGATTAAGGCACGTTTTCCATGAAACGATCTTAACGGTTCGGGTATTCCTATAAATACCCCATACCCCCCATTGCTAAAATCACTAGAAACTTGATTTGAGAAACTCTAAGTTGAAACATTTGTTTCATACCTGAGATTTTTGAATCGAGTTTAGCATTCGGGGACCCTTCGTAAGTATTCTTTCGTTCTTTTCCTTATTTTACTGCTTTTCGAGTCAGAAAGTCAAACTTTGTTTGACTTTCAGCGTTGACCAGTAATGGTCAATGCGAAGTTCGTTTGAACTTCGCAACGTGATTGTAATCACGTTGGTTATAGTCCCTTGGGACTATGCCTACTGATTACCACGTTGTCTAGGGTCGTAGGGTAAGCGATCTGATAAATCGCTTATACCTTCGAACCCGACCCAGTTTGGTCGATCATTAGGATCCGACCAAATACATTAGGTGACCCTAGTATAGGGCATAACCTTCCAAGGTTATACCCTATGGTCACATCGTTTAAGTAGTTGTATGATAGGTAGTTTATATGCCTTAGGTAAATTACCAGAATACCCTTTTCATGTATAATTGGTAATTAAGCATATGTAACCTAAACTTTTGTCACATAACTGATTATGTAACATGTTTAGGCATATAACACTTGTCATAGGACTAGTTAGACGGTCCGAACGCGTTTCACGCGCACGACGCGTTAAAGTAGCATAAGTTACCTTAATGGGTCGCGATGGGTCGATAATACTTAGGTTAAGTTTCATTTAGTATGTAGGCTTTGTTAAACCATGTCATATGAGTTCCTACACTCATTTGGTTTACAAACCCTCCTGCTACCCAGTCTTCCGATTTAGGTCCGGGTTAATTATGTAGTTACCTATATTAGGTACCGTTTGATTTCCGGGACTCCTCTAGCTTACTTGGTGGTTGTTCAAGACTCCTAAGCACTCCCAGGCGAGTACATTTTTCCCCTCTTTTACTGTTTTCAACTGTTTTGGGGTGACTCATATGTGCTAAATGTTTTATCAATTATTTCAAGAACGCTAACAATTATTTCAAGAACGCTAACAATTATTTCAAGAACGCTAACAATTATTTCAAGAACGCTAACAATGATTTCAAGAACGCTAACAATGATTTCAAGAACGAATACAATGATTTCAAAAACTAATAACAAATTTCAAAAAGTGAACAAACTTGTTGGTTGTAGTTTACATGACCGATGACATTCATTAGCAATGATCAAGCCGACCAGTATTAGGTTATGGTACCATAGGATCTGACAAATCCCGTTATTTACTGCACCCATTGTTATGTGTGGGGGTTGTGGGTAGCGACTGAATCTGTAATTATTAACTTATCCTTTGGTAAGGGTTTGTTAAGAACGAGAGCGAGAGCGAGATGGAGCGAGATGGACCGAGGAACGCGTCAAGAAGGTTTGAATGTTATTAGAGAATCGACCATTAAGTAGTTTCACAATTAAAACAAGAACGAATAGAACGATTAAAACAAGAACGATTAGAACGATTAAAACAAGAACGATTAGAACGAATGGGTAACGATTGGGTAAACATTAGGACATGATTGACATTTGATCATGTATTTCCCACAAAACATAACTTTGATTTAAACCAAGTTTTACTTCAATACTTTGTTTTGTGCATATGGTTTAGTTGAGACATTTCACTTGCCATACATGGATATTTGACATAGACATTTGACATGGATATTTGACATAGACATTTTGACATGATTTACATCTTGACATGAATACTTTGACATATTATTCAATACATTTGACAATTGATTTAAACATAGACATTTTACATTGTTTGGTTTGGTTTGAGTAAATGACTAAGTAACGATGCGGGTGTAATATGATACAAGCATGGTGGATACGCCGCTGGTACTTCCTATATATAAGTGGTTGTATGGTATTACATATTGTAGCGTTATTTGAATCATTTCAGTTCGAGACATAGAACATTTTATACAAGTAACATACTTTTCACAAGACATTGATTTATAAACAACTTATCTTATGCAAACTCATTTTACATGGTTATTCATTTAATCATGCATTATTCTCTTATTTATACTTATCATCCGAACTTATTATTTTTCAAATGATTTACAAAGACAAAGCAAATTACAAGGTTCATGACTAAACATTTTCTTAAACAGAAGTCATGAATCTTATTTTCACAAAACCTATGTACTCGCCAGCATTTCTTTGCTGACCTCGTTTTCACATATGTTTCAGGTATTGTTGGATGATATCGATTGATAAGATGCATGCTCACATAGGACTGGACAAGGCCTTAGTGACTCAATAACAATGATAGACTATGTTTAAATAGTGTATTTAGATTTCCAGACGATGTAATTACTCAATGTTTAATAAAACGAAACACTTTTGATATCCATGGTTATGAAACATTAATTCTGTTGCAACACGCCCCGATGTTTCCGCCGCGATTTGTTGTTTTACGCGGTCGGGGTGTGACACCAAACCTACCAACCATAGCACACACCTTTTTGTTTGGATTTATGTCCTTTTCAGGACGCTTATCCTCACCGAGTGGGATAGTAAAATTTGGAAAAACATTTAAATTTAATTCCCGGTCCCCAAACTTCATGCTTACCGTTCCCGTTGCACAATTTATTATGGCATTAGCTGTTGCAGGGAACGGTCTACCCAGTATGACTATCGGTTGGGTGCCCTCAACACATCCAACATAATCTACTACCAAAAAGTCAACTGGGTAGTAGCAATCATGTACCTTAACAATCATATCTACTACCATCCCCCGTGGATGCGTGGGAGTCTGATTGGCCAATACCACGGGAGTATCAAATTTTTTAAATGGACCAAAATCGTATTGGTCATACAAACTCCCGGGTAAAATGCTCACACAAGCTCCAAGATCGAGGAGCGCCCTCTCGATTTTAAATGTTCCAATTTGAATTGGAATAAGAGGGTCTCCCGGATCTTGGGCTTTTTGGGGAAGGGCACTCGATAAAACGACACTCACATGAGATATCAAATCAAACGGTTCGGGTAATTTGTTGTGTCGTTTTTCGATGCTTAACTCCTTTAAGCATTCCACATGAGCCGGAACCTTTTTAATGTCATCTAGTAACGGTAAATTAATTTTTGCTTGTTTAAAATTTTCCCACCCCTTGTCCTTCGGTGGGTACCGTTCCTCAACTTGTGATGCATTAATTGGTTTAATTTGATTTAAACAATTTTCACAAAAAGACTTTTTATTCATTTTCTCAATTTAACTTGTGAAATCGTTTCTTGTTCATTTTTATTTTCCGACTCGTCTCTTGTATTTCCCACTACACCATCAACACATTGTGGTGGTGGAATGCTTCCAACACTACTACCAACCTCATTATTTGAAAGAAGACTTACCGTGCTAATGTGCACATTCCTCACATTGCCCGTGCTTGAACTTTGATGCTTCGGGTTTGTCGTCGTGTCACTTGGAAGCTTTCCCATGCTTCCCCTTATTTGTGCCATCTCCTCCGCAAGTTGACCCACTTGCCTCGCCAATGCCTCATGTGCTTTGTCCCGAATCTCGTTTGTCTTCTTTATCTCCTTAATGTCATTGTGAGATTCTTTTTGCATATTTAACAAAGCATCCATTTTGGCACTCAAATCATCACCACCGGTTTGATTGTTCGACCCGCTTCCATTACCGCCTTGATTGTTGTAATTCCTTTGGTAACCCCTTTGGTTACTTCCTTGGCGAGTTTGGTGCGAATACCCCCTTGATTTCCCGGTTGGAAATTCGGGTTCATTTGGTTAGAACCATTACCATACCTAAAGTTAGGATGGTTCCTCAACCCGGGGTGGTAAGTGTTGGAATTCATATCGTATTGCCTCCGGTCTCCGTACACTTGATTCACATTCGCGGTGGCTTGGCAATTCTCGGTCCGGTGACCGATGTCACCACATTCTTCACATACGCTATATTGTACCACACCCACTTCCTTCTTCTTCATGCGAGCCATTTCCCGTTCTAAGGTAGAAATTCGATCCTTAGAATCAAGATCAGGAAGTGACCGGGAAATGGGATGTTTCTTAGCTCTATCGGTTGATTCCTTCTCTTTTGACCGCTTGCTCATCCTCTCCGAAAACTCCCAATCATCATCTTCATGATTGCTCAAAAGAGTCCCGTTGCTCGTCGACTCGAGGCGATTCCATGTCACGTCATCCAACCCACGTACAAAGCACTTCACCAATTCCCACTTTTCTATTTGGTGATGTGGGCATCTCCGCATCAATTCTTTGAATCGAGTGAATGCTTCATGTAACGGTTCACTCGATAATTGCCGAAACGACCTTATTTCATCCCTAACTTCGTCGGTCTTCGCCATCGAATAGTATTCGTCTAAAAAGACTTGTTGCATCTCACCCCATGTCCGGATGCTATTCGCCGGAAGTGTGAGAAACCATTGCTTTGCCTTGTCTTTTAACGAAAATTGGAACAAGCGAAGTTTGACCTCCTCTAATGCGAAGTTGTGCCCCCTGATAGTGTTACAAATGGACGAAAACTCCACCAAGTGCGTGTACGGCTCATCATTAGACCTCCCATTGAAGTGGGGAAGTATATTGATGTAATGAGGTTTACAATCAAACATTCTCCTTTCGCACACTATAGGAGAGTCATTATCGGTGACTACCGGTCGAAAACGGTCATTCACTCCCCGTGGAGGTTGTTGACGACGTTGTGGACCGTTAACCCCTTGATCAACCGGCCTTCGGTTGTCCCTTCGATCACCTCTTCTATCACCACCTTGATTTCGACCTTGGTTACCCCTTTGATTACCTCCTCCCACGAAACGAGGAATCCGATTAGGGTTACCATTGTTGTTATTGTTGTTGTTGTAAAACCCATCATCTCGGTTTCTTTGGTTGTTGTTTCGTGGTTGGCGGTTATTTTCGTAACCATCATTCCTCCTATTCCCATACCCGTAGTCATCATTCCCCACATAGTTGGCGTCTTGATAGCCGAACTCCTCATCTTCAAATCTTCGTGCATTATAAATATTACCCCGATTCACATATCCCCAATCTTCGTCATCGTCAGCCCGATCATCATAATATCCTCCATCATCCGAATTTTCCGTATGCACGCTCACATGTTCCGGCGATTAATAACCGGGAACACTATACGGTTCGTCATCGGGGATGGCGTTCCTCAAATCGTCTATGTTAAAGAAGGAGTCTTCGTTCGCGGGATTGCCACGATCTCGATTACCTCGACGGTCGGAATTGACATTCCGGTCATCAAGGTTGATGGGTAAAGAATTGTGTCGATGAAGGTTTTGTTGTTGGGGTGTTCTTTGGGTGTTGTTGGGATTTTGGTTTTGAAAAGGTGGTGTGGGTGGTCCATTGTTGTTATTACCACCCGGTCGCTCTTGAGGCATAGGTTGAACATTTTGGGCGGGATTGAAGTTGCTTCGGTATTGGAATTGGTTCGGGTTGAGGTTTTGGTTTGAGTTTTGGTTTGCCATTGAATCGGTTTCAATGGTCGGTGTGAGTTGAGGTGTTTCATTGGTTTGATTAGAAGCAAGAGTTGCTTCTAACCGGCTTGCTAGATTTCTTCTTGCTACTCTTTCGATTTCTGGTTCGTAGACTAACGGTGAAGTCCTCCCGGAGTTCCGCGTATGCATACACTACCTGTAACCTGCGCAAGTAACACACCCGCGTAACAAGGAAAAAGACAAAGTGCAAAAAGAAACTAAACAACTTAAATAGATAATCACGGAATTCAAACAATAATCCAAACACAAAGCGCACGCACTCCCCGGCAGCGGCGCCAAAATTTGATCGGAGTGTCCCGCTCCGGTCAAAGATAATATTTATAAGCCCAAATTACCCTTAACAAATAGTTAGTGGTAGTAAGGGGTCGAACCATGAAGAGTATGTGGTTTGTGTATGGATTTGATCGAATTATAAAACGGTGTCACAATTTATGAAGCTTGCTATGATATTCTTGTATTTTTGTTTTGTTGGAAGATGTGAATTTAAACTAAGTGGATTGGTTTAATTGGATAACAACTACTAATTAACAATTGCAATAAAGATTGATTACTAAACAATAATAAGAAAAAGGATTCACGCCCGGTTTCAGTAATTGCCAACCTATATATTAAACCCTTGTATGTACTCTTGGGTTTTAAGGTATTCTTGTCGTCGGACCTACACCTAGGCCTCAATTTTATTGCCTGACTGCTTGCTGCAGTATTGTTGACACAAAGTGCCTTCCCGGTGAGTTTACTAGTATATTTGACGCAACACTCTTGTTTATGCATAAAGCAATATTTTGTGGTATACAACGTGCATGAATTCACTTGTTTAGTCGTGTGTTCAGACATTGCTGCCAATTAAGCACATAATTGCAGTCAATAATTAATAATTAAAGTGTACGGAAATTACCGGTTTGGTGCCAGTTGTCACATTTTTAGGGTTTCCCAACAAGGAAAGTGTGAATGGATAGGGTGGGCCACCGATCGGGTGGCTGTCCGATGGAGTGGCAATCCGATCGGATGGTCACTCGATCGGGTGACCACTCGATCCGGAGTCCGGCGTGTTGAGTTTTGTCGTTTCAATTCGCGTGTTGAGCGTTGCGATGCGATAGAGTTTCCCATTAATCCCAACTACTATATATAACATACAATCATCCTAATTAACTTGCGTTTTAGCGTCTGCGATTCGATTACGATAGCGTTGCGGTTGCGTTTCGATTAATCATCACAACATAAACATAAATAAACGTGCACAAGTAACACATAATTAACACACACATATACATAAAACAATATCCAGAGCGCATAATTCGAGTTGCGAATGCGATTGCGATGCGATAAGCGATAAAACGATAAAACAAGCGATAAATAGCGATTAAACATCGATTAACCTCGATTATTAACAAGTACTCCACATAAGACAACTAAAGCAATAAAATTAATATATTATCTACAAGTCAAAGAAGTCAAAACAGTAGTTGAGCAAGGAGTGACAGATCGCATTTAGCAATCTTTTCCTCCTTTGACTTTAATGTTGACTTTGACTTTCGAGACACGGGGTGTTACAGCCTCCCCTACTTAAGGGAATTTCGTCCCGAAATTAGGCTTTAGCCGTAACAAACAACTGCGGGTACTTCGCCTTCATGTCGCTTTCGAGTTCCCAAGTGAACTCTGCGCCTCGTTTGCCTTCCCATTGAACCTTTACAATGGGAATGCGCGAGCGTCTGAGCTGCTTGGTTTGGCGGTCCATGATTTCGACAGGCTTCTCCATGAAGTGTAGTGTTTCGTTCACTTGGAGATCTTCCAGAGGTACGTACAAATCATGCTCAGCCAGGCACTTTCTGAGGTTCGACACGTGGAAAGTCGGGTGGACGTTGCTAAGTTCCTTCGGTAGTTCGAGTCTGTAGGCCACCTTTCTGATCCTTTCCAGAATCTTAAAGGGTCCAACATATCGAGGCTCGAGTTTCCCTCTCTTGCCGAATCTGATCACACCCTTCCAAGGTGATACCTTTAGGAGTACATGGTCGCCAACGTCAAATTCAAGGGGTTTGCGTCGTCTATCGGCGTAACTTTTCTAACGACTCCATGCTTTCAGCAGGTTTTCTCGAATTTGGAGGATTTTGTTAGTTGTTTCTTGTAATAGCTCGGGACCGGTTAATTACGAGTGTCCGATCTCGTGCCACACAATAGGCGACCGACATCTTCTTCCATATAATGCCTCAAACTGTGCCATTTGAATGCTGGAGTGATAATTGTTATTGTACGAAAATTCAACTAAGGGTAAGTACGCATCCTAATTACCACCGAAATCTATGACACACGAACGGAGCATGTCTTCAAGGGTACGAATCATTCTCTCAGTCTGACCGTCGGTTTGGGGATGAAAGGCGATACTCAGATTAAGCGTAGTACCGAGAGCGGATTGAAACGTTTCCCACAGACGCGAGGTAAACCGACCATCGCGGTCAGAGATGATGTCGCGAGGCGTCCCATGTCGACAGATGATCTCATTGGTGTAGATTCTGGCTAATTTGTCTACCCCTGTAGTCTTCTCGTATTGGCAGAAAATGAGCAGACTTGGTCAAACGGTCAACGACAACCCAGATGCTTTCGTGACCTGATGGCGTGCGCGAAAGTTTCGTTATGAAGTCCATAGCTATACTTTCCCATTTCCACATAGGGATCACGAGTTGTTCAAGCAAGCCAGAGGGTCTTTGGTGCTCGGCCTTGACTTTCGAGCAAGTCAGGCACTTCGAAACATAGAGAGCGATATCTCTCTTCATGCCCGACCACCAGTACTTGTAGCGAAGGTCCTGGTACATTTTATCGGCACCGGGATGAATAGAATATCGAGACTTATGGGCTTCGTCCATCAGAATCTGTCGTAAATCGGTCCGCTTAGGGATCCAAATTCGGTCCAGATAACGGAATATCCCATTTGACTTATTCACTAGCTGGGCTCCATCGTTAAGAATCCTTTCCTTCTTCAAGGTTCGCTCGGTAAAGCAAGCATGTTGGGCTTCGCGGATGAGAGTTTCGAGATGATGCTGGGCTTGAACATTACGAACGCTATGAAAATAGCTTCGTCTGCTGAGGGCGTCGGCAACGACATTTGCTTTGCCAGGATGGTAACGAATCTCACAGCCGTAATCATTGAGAAGTTCCACCCATCGGCGTTGACGCATATTAAGTTCTTTCTGGCTGAAAATGTGTTGTAGGCTCCTATGGTCGGTGAAGACCGCACACTTTGTACCATAAAGGTAGTGTCGCCAAATCTTCTGTGCAAAAACAACTGCGCCTAGCTCGAGGTCATGGGTTGTGTAGTTCTTCTCATGGATCTTGAGCTGATGAGACGCGTAAGCGATGACCTTATCCCGTTGCATGAGAACACAACCAAGACCAACGTTCGAGGCATCGCAATAGACAACAAAGTCATCGTTTCCGTCGGGTAAAGCAAGGACGGGAGCATTGCAAAGCATATGCTTGAGGGTTCGAAAGGCAGTCTCTTGTTCAGTTCCCCAAACAAAGGATCTGTCTTTATGCGTGAGAGAAGTAAGCGGCACGACGATTTTAGAGAATCGTTCGATAAATTGGCGATAATAGCCCGCTAGTCCGAGAAAAGAACGGACTTCAGACGAGTTCTTTGGTGTAACCCAACTCTTAATAGCTTTGATCTTCGTGGGGTCGACGTGAATACCTTGTCTATTGACAATATGACCGAGGAATTGAACCTCCTCTAGCCAAAATTCTCACTTGGAGAACTTGGCATAGAGTCGATTCCCTTGGAGTAGTTCGAGAACCAAACGTCGATGCTGCGCGTGTTTAACTTTTGACTTGGAATAGATCAGGATATCATCGATGAACACGATGACGAAGCGGTCAAGAAATGGTTTACACACGCGATTCATTAGATCCATGAAAACCGCGGGTGTGTTGGTTAAACCAAAAGGCATAACAACGAACTCATAGTGGCCGTATCGAGTGCGAAAAGCGGTTTTGGGTATATCCTCCTCTTGGATGCGTAATTGGTGATAGCCTGAGTGTAGATCGATCTTCGAGAAACATGAAGCACCTGCAACTGATCAAACAAATCATCGATTCGAGGCAGGGGATGGCGATTCTTGATGGTGAGCTTATTCAATTCCCGGTAGTCGATGCACATCCGGAACGACCCATCCTTCTTTTTAACAAAAAGGACTGGTGCGCCCCAAGGAGAGGTGCTAGGGCTAATGAAGCCTTTATCAAGTAATTCCTGGAGCTGACTCGAGAGTTCACGCATTTCGGATGGAGCGAGTCGATAAGGAGCTCTAGCAACAGGGTTTGCTCCAGGAATGAGGTCGATACGAAAGTCGATATCACGACTCGGCAGAAGACCAGGAAGCTCATCGGGAAATACCTGAGGAAATTCATGAACAACAGGGACATCATTCACTCCCGTGGTTTCTTTCTTTTCCTTCTCCGCTACTACAATGTTGGCCAAGAAAGCTCTGTATTCCTTGCGGAGACACTTGCTAGCTTGGACACACAACATGAGTTTGAGACCTTTCGAGGGAGCTTCACCATACACACAAAGTTGGTCACCATTCGCGAGCGAGAATCGAATCATCTTATCGAAACAAACAACGTCAGCGTGGTTTTCACGAAGAAAGCCCATGCCTACTATAACGTCAAAACTTCCGAGTTGCATCGGAATGAGGTCGATTGGAAAGACGTGATTGTTGAGTTCTAGTGTATAATCACGAAGAACATAATTGACAGCGACGGTTCTTCCGGTGGCAACTTCGACATCGAACGACTAGGGGAGATGGGCGCGCTTACGATTAAGGAGCTTTTCGAATTCATACAACACAAAACAGTTATCGGCTCCAGTATCAAACAAACACGAAGCATAAATACCATTCACAAGGAACGTACCATTGGCCACATTGTTGTCAGCCTGAGCCTGGCACGCATTGATGTTGAAGGTTCGGGCGTGTGCTGCTGTCACACCCCCAAAATCCACATGCGGAGTATCACCACTTGGAGGCGTGACTGACCAGGATCCAGCCACCAATCATATTGAACTATGCAATTAAGTAAATAAAACCAAACCCAATATAATTGGTGTTTAAAAGAAACCAAACATGTTTAAGCAATCAGCGGAAGCATAGTAATGTTTAAATAACAAAAACATAATTTAAAGTTCAAATGTTAAGTACAGGACATAACAGTCCATATCCCACAACGACCTCCTCCTCATGCAAGCGCCATAAGCATCTAAAAACCTGCAAGGCATGTAACAACGAGTCAACAACAAAGTTGACCGAGTTCACAGTTGGTTTGTTTAGTTGTACCAGTTTGTTTTGAAAACCACAAGTTGTTTCGTAAAACACGAGTTAACCAGTTCCTTTATTTCCCAAACCATATCCATAATCAGCAGGGGCTTCCCCATGTGAACCACTAGACCGTTACCATATCGACAACTGACGAACAATTGTTGTGCCCTACGTCAATGTCTATCATCATTGACAGTTTGCCATGATCCATTAGTACACGCCCGTCCGAACGGCACGGTGTGAGGTTTGTCGAACCTAATAGCGCTATTAACTAATGACCCGCTCGCCATCGGCCTCGGCGATTAAGTCGATATAAAATGAGGGACTAAATGATAGAGTTTTGTCTAGTAAGTTTAAGGTTGTTGTCCTACCCAAGGAGGACGAATGTACGTATTCTACCCAAGGAGAATACGCAGGATTAATATTGGCATCCTACCCAAAGAGGATGGCCGTACATATCCTACCCAAGGAGGATATGCAGGTTCCGTTTTAATTCTTTAACCCATTCCCAACCACCGGGAATCCCATGCCTTAGAAAGTGTGTGAACTCACCTCGGTTTGCTCGGTAAGATTAACTACTCGATCCCAATGAATCAGTCAAAGCCTATGGTATGCACCTATACACAATCAGTTGACATCCACATAGTTCACGTATAAATCATGATCATAAAGTGCAGTTCAAGTAACAAACGCCACATAGCACTTAGCAGTTATTCATGTTCAGGCTATACATAACAGTTAACATAGTCTTTACTAACCTAGTTATCTACTAACAGAGTTAACTTAACTCACTGTGCCTGTTAACCCTCTTGACGAAACCCCCTGTTTCGTCATGATCCCTACTGACGAAACTCCCCAAGTTTCATCGTGATACCCCTTGGCGAAACCCCCAGGTTTCGTCATGATTCTCTATCGACGAAACTCCCAAGTTTTGTCGCCCTGAGTTTCGTCGACATGCATGGGTTTCGTCAACACAGAGGTTCCGTAATCTGCAACATTTACGTATTCACAGAAACCCTAATTGCATTCTAACAGTTGATCATCAATCATCAAACCTAGCCACTGATTACATGTTATCAGATTGTTGATACAAACAGTATTAAACATTCAAGATACACAACATCAAATCGAACATGGACAGTGGACATAAACCATTACAATCATAAGCATCAGATCTAGTCTAAATAATTAACGACAGAATCATCTAACCCTATCTATTAACCAATTCATCATCAACCGATAATTTCCTCAACATACGAGACCATAACCGATAATCTAGCGACTCATAATAATAATCCCATTATCTAATCATGATCTACGCATTACTCAACAACAGCCAACAACGATTTCAATTAAACAGTTAATGACGGTTTCAAGCAAACAATCATGTAAGGGTTAATCACTAACCAAGATAGAAAAACTAATGGATTGATCGGAAAGAAGAGACTCCGAAGGCTTGCAGTTGCCGTCGCACAGAGAGGAGGACTCTAGGGTTGAAAACTGATCACTAAGGCTTTTACGTAACCCTACCTCGTTATATATGTAGTTGTAACGTGTTGGGCCCTTAATGGGCTTCGGCGTAACCCTAGGCCGGTGAAACCCTATGTTTCGTCGTGAGGGTCATGAAGAAACCTCTAGTTTCATCGAGATTAGTGTGTGGCGAAACCTTTAAGGTTTCGTGAAGATAACCTTTGGCGAAACCCTAGTGTTTCATCGTGTGTGGTTTCATTTGTAAACAGATCACAAGTTACACATTAACACACAATAAAATACTAAATAATAATATAATATCTCAACGTATCACAAACGTGCACAATTACAAGACAAACAAGTTATGCAGCATACCATAGAAACAAGTAACGTGTTGAGGAAAGACCTTGAAAACTCGAGTTGTCACATCATCCCCAACTTGAAAGAAATTTCATCCCGAAATTTAGCACGTGGTCACAAATTTAGCACGTGGTCACTGATTTAGCACATGGTCACTGAGGAAGCTAGTTAAGTTGCGTGGTTTTCCTGGTTTTTCTGGGGCGTCACATCATCCCCCCGTTGGTTTGGAATTTCGTCCCGAAATTCCGCAGTAGCTTCAGCTTCAGTAGTGGTTGTACTTTTCTCGAACAACTAGGGATACTTGAGTTTCATTCGGTCTTCTCGTTCCCAGGTAAACTCTGGGCCACGACAGGAGTTCCAACAACCTCGAACAAGAGGGATTCTGGTGCGCTTGAGAACCTTAACATCCCGGTCTGTGATCTCTACAGGTTCCTCGACGAATCGCAACTAATTGTCGATAGTGAGCTCCTTCAGAGGAACTATGAGGGTCTCATCTGACAGACACTTCTTCAGATTTGACACGTGAAATACATTGTTAACTCCACTGAGTTCTTCAGGTAGATTCAACTTGTAAGCGACTTTACCAATTTTCTCAATGATTTCGAACGGTCCGACATATCGCGGATTTAGTTTGCCTCCTTTGCCAAAACGAACTACACCTTTCCAAGGTGAGACTTTGAGTAGCACTCGATCCGCAACCTGGAACTCGAGTGGTTTCCTGCGCTTATCAGCGTAGCTTTTCTGATGGTCACGAGCTGCCGCCATTCGTTGTCGTATCTGAGCAATCTTTTCTGTTGTGTCTACCACAAGTTCTAGGCCAGTGATTTGGCTGTCACCAACTTCTGCCCAACAAAGAGGTGATCGGCATTTACGTCCGTACAATGCCTCAAACGGAGCGGCCTGGATGCTGCTGTGGTAACTATTATTATACGAAAATTCCACTAAAGGTAGATGTCGTTCCCAGCCGTTACCAAAATCAATCACACATGCCCTAAGCATGTCTTCAAGGGTTTGGATGGTGCGTTCAAACTTCCCATCCGTTTGCGGGTGATACGTTGTGCTCATGTCTAGTCGAGAGCCAAAAGACTTGTGCATCGCTTGCCACAATTCAGAAGTAAAACGTGCGTCACGATCAGAAATAATAGAGGTGGGCACCCCGTGCCTCGAAACCACTTCCTTTAAGTAAACGTCTGCTAAAGTAAAAAACTTATCCGTTTCTTTGATAGCCAAGAAGTGTGCAGACTTAGTCAGTCGATCCACTATCACCCAAATAGTGTCATTTCGGCATTGAGATCTAGGCAGGCCAGTAACGAAATCCATGGAAATTTGCACCCATTTCCATGTCGGGATCTCTGGTTGTTGTAGGCCTGATGGTTTCTGATATTCAATCGTCACTCTTGCACAAGTCAAACATTTGCTGACGTAAGCTGCTATGTTGGCTTTCATGCTAGGCCACCAGTATGTAGTTTTTAAGTCATGGTACATCTTATCCGAACCAGGATGTACAGAGTAACGATACTTGTGCACTTCATCCATCACAAGCTCGCGTAAGTTTCCATAAAGTGGGACCCAGATGTGCCCTGTCACGTAGTAGCCACCGTCTTCCTTTTGTTCCAACCGTTTCCTCGATCCTTGTAAGGACTCAGCCCTGATATTCTCTGCTTTCAATGCTTTAACCTAAGCATCTCGTATCTGATTAAGGAGACTAGATTGGATGGTAAGTTGTAATGCTCGCACGCGCTTAGGTGTAGTATCCTTTCGACTAAGGGCGTCGGCCACAACATTGGCTTTGCCCGGATGGTACTTGATCACGCATTTGTAATCATTCAAGAGTTCGACCCATCGACGTTGTCGCATGTTTAAATCCTTTTGTTTGAAGATATGCTCGAGACTCCTGTGATCGGTGTAAATGGTGCACTTGGTACCGTACAGGTAATGTCTCCATATCTTAAGAGCAAAAACCACTGCTCCCAACTCCAAGTCATGTGTAGTGTAGTTCCTTTCGTGAACTTTAAGTTGGCATGAGGCGTAAGCAATGACCTTGTCACGTTGCATCAATACGCAACCAAGTCCTTGGATGGATGTGTCCCAGTAAACCACAAAATCGTCTGTGCCCTCAGGCAATGAGAGGATAGGTGCGCTACAAAGCCTATCTTTTAAGTGCTGAAACGCGGATTCCTGTGCATCACCCCAACGATAGGTGACACCCTTTTGAGTTAGCGAGGTGAGAGGTTGCGCAATCTTGGAGAAATCCTTGATGAACCTTCTGTAGTAGCCCGCCAAACCCAAGAATTGGCGGATTTCTGTTGGTGTACGGGGTGCAGGCCAGTTCTTGATCGAGTCTACCTTGGATGGATCAACATGAATCCCATCCTTGTTTACCACGTGGCCTAGAAAATGGACTTCGTGAAGCCAGAAGTCACATTTTGAGAATTTGGCATACAGCTGCTCTGTTCGAAGGAGTTCCAAAATAAGTCTAAGGTGATGCTCGTGTTCCTCCTGACTCTTTGAATAGATCAGGATGTCGTCGATGAAAACTATGATAAACTTATCCAGGTAAGGCTTGCACACTATATTCATAAGATCCATGAAGACCGCAGGTGCATTCGTCAATCCAAAAGGCATAACCAAAAATTCGTAATGCCCGTACCGAGTCCTGAATGATGTCTTAGCGATCCGCGTCTCGGACTCTCAGTTGATGGTAGCCTGACCTCAAGTCAATCTTTGAGTAGAAACTCGACCCTTGCAACTGGTCGAATAAGTCATCAATGCGTGGGGGTGGATAGCGATTCTTCATAGTCACCTTGTTGAGTTCGCGGTAGTCAATACACATTCTGAAGGTACCGTCTTTCTTCTTCACAAATAACACTAGAGCTCCCCAAGGCGAAGAGCTATGACGTATAAAACCCTTTTCCAAGAGTTCTTGTAGTTGTGTGGACAGTTCTTCAAGTTCTGATGGAGCTAGATGATAAGGTGCTCGAGCTATGGGCGCTGCTCCAGGAGCTAGCTCGATTTGAAATTCAACTTGACGATGAGGCGGAAGACCAGGTAATTCCTCAGGAAAGTCACGTACGATCAGGATATCTTCTATCTTCTTCTCTTTCTTTGTGGTGTCAGTGGCGAGGGCTAAAATAGCAGTGTGGCCCTTTCACAAACACTTCTGGGCCTTAAGGAAAGAGATGATGCCCATAACAGCACCACTCTTGTCGCCTCATGAGGGGTTCTTCACCAGAACGAGGAATACAAACGATTTTCTCCTTGCAAATAATCTCCGCTTGCTGTTGAGACAGCCAATCCATCCCAATAACGACGTCAAAACTACCAAGAACGATGGGAATAAGATCGATAGAGAAAGTCTGACCAGCTAAGGCTAGATCACAACCCTTAACTATGTGTGTGGCCTCGAGACTTTTACCGTTTGCTAGCTCTACCGTGTGTTTGGTGTTCAAAAGTGTTGGAGTGCGCTTAAGCATTTGACTAACTTTTAAGGACACATAACTAGTATCGGCACTCGAATCAAATAAAATAGTAACATAAAAGTCATCCAGTAGGAACTTACCCATCACGACATTGGGATCATTCCTCGCGTCACCCTGACCAAGCACGAAAGCACGTCCCCTGCACCATTGCCATCATTATTACCCCCGTTATTGTTCCCGTTCCCCTGATTATTGTTGTTGTTCTGATTCTGGTTCAACTGGGGGCAGTTCCTCTTGAAGTGACCTTCAGCACCACACTGATAGCATCCCCTGTTACCCTGCTGTTGCTGCGGCTGATTCTGTAGAGCTGGTGGCTGTTGTTGACGATTCTGATTTGCAGGTCGTGCGCCCCTGCAATCCTTTGCTTCATGACCAAACTTGTTACACCTCAGACAACGACCCTTGTTGCACTGCCCACTATGATGCTTGTTGCATCGGTTGCACTTGGGGTGGATTCCCCTGTATCCACCCTGCCCTTGACTACCAGAAGATTGCTGATCAGGACTCTGGTAGTCATCAGTCTTTCACTGCTGAGACTGAGACTGAGCTGATGTTGAACCCTTGCTTGAGACTCAATCCCATTTGCGCTTGTGGTCGCTGGGGGCATTAGAAGTAGTAGTAGTAGCACCAATACGCTTGGGCAGCCTGTTCTGCTCGACTGCCTGATAAGTGAGACGATGAGCCAAACGAATAACTTGCTGGATAGTGGCGAGGTTTGCTGCAGTCACATGACTCTGAATCTCTGGCAATAAACCTTTAAGGTACAGCTCGATACACTTAATAGGAGGATCCGCCATAGTAGGACACAAGATAGCCAGCTCGTTCGATCTTTTCATGTACGCTTCAATTTCCGACCCCGTCATCTTTAAGTTGAAGAACTCTACCTCCAGCTTGTGGATGTCATTACGATTATAGTATTCCTCCTTGATCAATTCCTTGAAATCGTTCCATGGGGTGGCATTAGCAGCAACCAACCCCAGCATTTGGACATGAGCGTTCCACCACGTGAGCACTACACCTTCAAGAGTACCAGTAGCATACTTCACCCTACGAGCCTCAGGGCATTCACACATCTCGAAAACAGCCTCGAGCTTCTCAAACCAGTGAAGGAGGCCTACAGCTCCCTCAGTGCCGTTGAAAGTAGTAGGTTGGCAGTCCATAAAAGTTTTAAAGGTACAAACAGGAGGCTGAGCATATTGACCTGTCGTGCGAGTAAGAAGAGACAAGGTTAAGCACAAGTGTTGGTTTACGAGTGTAGGATCTAAAGATCCTAGAGTAAGTTGCTATGGCAGGTTATACCTCCTGCCTGAGCGGCTGCGAGTGCTGCAGTAACTTGTTCATTGATTAAAGTCGTCAGCTGGGCTTGAGTTAGGTTGATACGTCCACTCATGATCTTCATATCAAAGGAAACATGAGTGAGAAAGGTGCCGCGAAAGTGCGATGACAGAAGAGAGTAAGCACATATGTGTTTCAAACAATAGTTGCTACATTCATCTAAGCATATCATGAACAATGTACTATGTAACTAACAGGTAGGTAATATAAACATAAACCATATCACCTAGAATGTTGAGTCTTGCACGTGGAGCGAAGCGTCGTTGTGGATCATTGAGCACTGTTCAGGTTATAGTCTGGTTTTGTCAAAAAGCTTTTCCCCCTTTTAAAACCAAGTTCACTATAACCAATGGCTCTGATACCAATCTGTGACACCCCCAAAATCCACATGCGGAGTATCACCGCTTGGAGGCATGACTGACCAGGATCCAGCCACCAATCATATTGAACTATGCAATTAAGTAAATAAAACCAAACCTAATATAATTGGTGTTTAAAAGAAACCAAACATGTTTAAGCAATCAGCGGAAGCATAGTAATGTTTAAATAACCAAAACATAATTTAAAGTTCAAATATTAAGTACGGGACATAACAGTCCATATCCCATAACGACCTCCTCCTCATGCAAGCTCCATAAGCATCTAACGACCAGCAAGGCATGTAACAACGAGTCAACAACAAAGTTGAGCGAGTTCACAGTTGGCTTGTTTAGTTGTACCAGTTTGTTTTGAAAACCACAAGTTGTTTCGTAAACCACGAGTTAACCAGTTCCTTTATTTCCCAAACCATATCCATAATCAGTGGGGGCTTCCCCATGTGAACCACTAGACCGTTACCATATCGAAAACTGGCGAACAATAGTTGTGCCCTACGTCAATGTCTATCATCATTGACAGTTTGCCATGATCCATTAGTACACGCCCGTCCGAACGGCACGGTGTGAGGTTTGTCGAACCTAATAGCGCTATTAACTAATGACCCGCTCGCCATCGGCCTCGGCGATTAAGTCGATATAAAATGAGGGACTAAATGATAGAGTTTTGTCTAGTAAGTTTAAGGTTGTTGTCCTACCCAAGGAGGACGAATGTACGTATTCTACCCAAGGAGAATACGCAGGATTAATATTGGCATCCTACCCAAAGAGGATGGCCGTACATATCCTACCCAAGGAGGATATGCAGGTTCCGTTTTAATTCTTTAACCCATTCCCAACCACCGGGAATCCCATGCCTTAGAAAGTGTGTGAACTCACCTCGGTTTGCTCGGTAAGATTAACTACTCGATCCCAATGAATCAGTCAAAGCCTATGGTATGCACCTATACACAATCAGTTGACATCCACATAGTTCACGTATAAATCATGATCATAAAGTGCAGTTCAAGTAACAAACGCCACATAGCACTTAGCAGTTATTCATGTTCAGGCTATACATAACAGTTAACATAGTCTTTACTAACCTAGTTATCTACTAACAGAGTTAACTTAACTCACTGTGCCTGTTAACCCTCTTGACGAAACCCCCTGTTTCGTCATGATCCCTACTGACGAAACTCCCCAAGTTTTGTCGTGATACCCCTTGGCGAAACCCCCAGGTTTCGTCATGATTCTCTATCGACGAAACTCCCAAGTTTCGTCGCCCTGAGTTTCGTCGACATGCATGGGTTTCGTCAACACAGAGGTTCCGTCATCTGCAACAGTTACGTATTCACAGAAACCCTAATTGCATTCTAACAGTTGATCATCAATCATCAAACCTAGCCACTGATTACATGTTATCAGATTATTGATACAAACAGTATTAAACATTCAAGATACACAACATCAAATCGAACATGGACAGTGGACATAAACCATTACAATCATAAGCATTAGATCTAGTCTAAATAATTAACGACAGAATCATCGAACCCTATCTATTAACCAATTCATCATCAACCGATAAATTTGTCACACCCTGACTTTTGCGGAAGCGTATGATGTGTGACTAGCTTGTTATCATTGCATTCAATCGTAATAAACAATTACATGATCAAAACGATGTTCATCCATTCGTGAAAATTTGAGTATTTCAAACACTTGTTATTTAAGTTTTCAAAACATGACCTTTGACAAGGTTACAATTCAACAAAGTGGATGACATCTAAACTTGTAGTCTACTTCTAGTTACGACACTTGCGCCCAAGATCCATCCTGTCACCTGAAATACATGTAATTTTGGAAAACATCAACATAAAGTTGAGCGAGTTCATGCGTTTTTGTATTTCACGTTTGTATACTTTGTGTGAAAACATAGTGTGTGTCATGTATAATTCAAGTTTTTCTTGAGTACCCCACGTACTCAAGTATCATTCAAGTCTTCTTGAGTACCCCACGTACTTCAAGTATAAATCAAGTTTTCTTGTATTAAATGATTGTTTATACAAGGACATTAAGGCATGTGAGGACATAGGGAGCATTAGTATTTTCTCCTTTAACTGTGTCGATTACCCTCGACTATGTCGATTAGCCTCGACTGCGTCAATTTCCCTTGACTGTGTCAATTTCCCTTGACTGTGTCAATTACCCTCGACTGTGTCGATTAACCTCGACTGTGTCGATTTCCCTCGACTGGGACACCGAAGCACTCAAGTGGTCACATAAGGACCATGAGTGGGGCTCGGCCGTACCCGTTAGATCTAACCCTCGTCCCTAATTAAGTATTAATGGCATCTCAATATCTAGTTTAAGCTCACATGATCTAGTATTTTCTAGGCATTTCTTAATGCTCATCATATTGCACTCACCACGAGTGCTTCTCGTATTCTTTTGTATTCTCAAATCATATTGCACTCGGTACTCGTTCTCACCAAGAGTGCTTCTCGTATTTTTACCCATTGTAAAAATTGTAATATGTGTAACATGTATTTCACCCCCGAGAGTTATAAAACCAAAAACAGTTAGAGAAAAGGGGGAGCATGAACTCACAACTTTGCGTTCCTTGCGTCGTAAACTTCACCGGATTTTGCTCATAGAGCGTCGTGACCTAAACGTGTTTTATTATCGTTAGTCACTAGACTTGTAACGCACAAGTACAAGTCACTATCTTTTATGTATGTATTTTTGTGTTAAAAATAATTTATATTTTTAACTAAGTGTCTTACTTATATTATTTTCTCAAAAATAAATATAAGTATTTTGTATTTTGCACTTTGCACCCGAATTATGTATTTTGTCTGAATATGTTGTGTGTGTATTTGCAAGTCCTAATATACTAGCACGTATTATACATACCACATACGTCTAGCACAAAGTTTAGTAATCAACAAATATATATACTTTTCCTCAGATAACATACTCGACATTTAGACACGCAAATTACAACTTATGTCGTTTCAACTTAAATATCCAAAACTGGACTGTCTTCGAGCATTTTAATAAAATAGTTGTCTTATTCCAAAAATTCCCAAATTTTTACAGAACGTCTTAAACGATCCAAAAATTATTTAAAAATATCGGGGTCCAGTTCATTACCAATATTTTATAAGAATTTATTTTCCGGACTGCAATCAGATTTGTCGTTTTCTGATTGCAGTTTACGAAATAATTCATTAAAAATTTATCGTGAGCCCGATTTACGAAATTCCAGTGGGAGTATTACAAATACATCTGTGGTCAACTATGGTATAAATTTCGTGATCAGATTCCACACAGAAAACAAGTTATGACAGAAAACAATACACATATTTCCAGCAGAAAAATGCAGCTCAAGCTGCTGTTACGAAAAGACACTTTAACAATAGTAAACGGAGTCCAAAAATTATGATTCCGGTGCCATAAGAACCGTATTTCATAATACATGAACCTAGACTTCAGAAAATACATTTTTCGTTTCAGTTAAGTCCTGTTACAGCCAGTTTAAGTCGGCTGGAAAAGCGAATCAGCATGCTTTTTGTAGTATAAACTCCATTAAAAAGTACATTTACGATTACCATTCATCCTAATAATGACTTATCTCATAACATAAGTTATTTACAACAGATCAACACTTAAATATTTCAGTTTTCTTATGTTTCATCATCATTCTAACACTCCTTTATCATGTGCTAGTTAATATCCAAGACTTTGTTTAAGTTCTTTAAACTTTCTTATCATTCGATCACTACACATCTTTAACCACATAAACAACAAGTAAAACACAAGGATCTAAGTGCTTACCACTAGCACAAGGCTAGGGGAGTTCGAGTGAAGAAAACGAGTGGTTAATAGCGAATGGAGAAGGTCCTTCCACTTCCGAGAGCACCAAGCTTCGTTGAATGACCCGTAGCACCTTTGTACAAGCTTGGAATGGATGATTGAGTGTTGAAGATGGTGGTGATGGGGCTGCTTGGTTGAGCCATGAATGGGGGAGCCAAGGGAGGAAGATGATGAATCTTTTGTTAAGTGGACAAAGTGATCTCTTAGTGGTTTATATAAACAAAGGTTCCAACCATCCTTTATCTATTGGTCCTAGTGTTCCTAAAGAAGCTAACATATCCAATATTTAAATCAAATAATCTCATGTTGGGGGACACATTATAACCGTATGGTTAAGGGGGGTTGGGTAATTGGTTTGGTTTGAACTTCATAGTTAGGTGATTAGTGAAGCTAGTTAGCAACTAAAATAATTTACTAGTGTGTTATTTAATATAACGGGTGTTAGGGTATTCGGGGACCCTAACTATCTTAGAAAAATAAAAACAATGCTTCTAGCATTATTTTTGTGTTCCGGGTATTGTCCGGTTGTTCAGTTACATACCGGTTCGTTAAAGTGCTAAATTGCACCTTTTAGTGTCTTTTAAGTGTCCTTTTATAACACTTTCAATTCCCGACACTCAGGGAAGTATTCTGGATGATAAATCATGATTTCTGCATGATATTTATGTGTTAAAAGCTGATTTATAGCTGAATTTCTGCACTTAAAGTGCGTTTCGGGTGCTTTTTAGTGCGTATTTTAGCTTCCGGAAAGCCTATAATAAAACCCTTGTATGTACTCTTGGGTTTTAGTGCATTCTTGACGTTGGACCTACACCTAGGCTCCAATTCTAATGTCTGACTGCTTTCTGCAGTTCTGATGACACGATGTGTCTTACCGGTGAGTTTACTAATTTTTGACGCAACGCTAGCATAACGTAATTCTTGTAGCATATATCATGCATGAATTCACTAGCATGGAATTCAGGAATTTATTTGTCTGGTAAACCAGATCATGCACAGTCATTTAAGCACAAATTACTGTTCATTTCGTGTACGGAATGTATGGAAAAGTGACGGTTGTCACAAAATTACTCAACATACGTGTGACAACCCAAACTTTCAAGGTTAGTGTCGTTAGCCTCGTGATCATAATTCCTCATAATCATTCCATTTCGCGTCCTTGCTGCTACATATTAAACTGTGGTTAAACGTTTTGCTATGATAAAAATCGTCGAGTGTAATCGTATTTGAGTGGGTGTCAATTATTTATAGAAGCCACATATGATATTGGGCCGCAACACACTTCTTTTTGGGCTGCGATACATGTTTACGTTTGGGCACACACACCCGAAGCCCAACACACATATATTAGGCCCTATCTACATAAGTCCAACTAAGACTTAGTAGTAGGCCGATTAATATCATTAGTGGGCCGGTTAGTGGGTTATTAGTACATGCACACTTATGAACTTAGTACCTCTCTTAGTTTTGGCCCAAGTGATATTAGATCTAGGCCCGATTACAACCTGTACAAATTGTAAGGTTTTTATACACGGATTGATGTCACCCCTTTCATTATCCCATAATCTTTATATTGTAAACAAAACCCTACCTCCTTCCTAGTTGCGTGCGGCAGGAGAAACCCCCCCCCCCCCCCTCGAGACATCGTTCAAGTATTTGGCTTGCGGTTAGTGATTCATGTCCATATTAATCTTATTTATTTGATCTTGGTTATGTGAGTATTTGATAGTATGTGTACGTATGCATGATTCTGGGATGATACTTGTGGTAGGCCGATTAGCATGTTTAATAAGTGGAAGTGCTATGTGTTGTGTGTGAAAGGGTGGGTATAAAATATATAGTACGAATAATATGTGATTCATAATTGATCTAGATATAACAGTAGCATTATCGGTCCAATAGATTGTATGTAATGGTTTGTTAAAGAGGATAACCTTGAATAGGGAATTGGCGGCCCATGTGTGTGATTGGAGTCTTGATCTAATCAAAACATGTGCACATCATAATTATATGTTATGGCAGATGAGTCAAGGACATTAATGTCATGTGAATTAAATGATATGCATGAATGTGTGAATCTGTTTCTGAGCCATGATTGACCGATTATAAAACAAATATTGAGGACCGAGGAGATGTTGGACAAGTTCTGACATACACATGTGTTTGTATTATTTGAAATCAATTAATAGTATGGTGGGCCGATTTAGTGATTAGGCTGCACTTGGTTGTTGAAACTGAATTGTATATTCTGATGTATATCTAAGGCTCACGCATGAAAACAATAAAATGATAGGACTCCAAATGTTTATATATATGTTAAATGAAAGAGAACTTCCACTAACAAATTAAACTGGGCCGAATCATGGGAAGATTACAGACCGATCACATTAGGCTAACCAAACCAAATTGTTTTATGTAGAAGGAAACTGTTGCTCCCACACATAAGATATATTTATATTTATATGCCATTTGAATATAACATGTAACCAATTAGATTGTTTGTTACTGTGTGCTGAACCTGGTTACTTGATCACAATAAACACTTGGTCGTTTGGACACTAGGGTATTGTGAAACTCTACTCATATACTTACCTGAACTGATTATATATTAGGTGACGTGTAACAGACCTCACTAGTATTTAACGCGTAGAGGCACATTAACAATCCGAGCAAACCAAGGTGAGTTCACACTCCTAAGGTATGGGATTCCCGGTGGGTTGGGAATGGGATTGAATAACTATTTATATTATCAACACTACTAGACTACCTACTACTGTCCTCGGATTGAGAAGGGCACGTACGTAAAACCTACGTACAGTCATACTTGCTACTGTCCTCGGATTGGGAAGGGCACGTACGTAAAACCTACGTACACTCATACTTGCTACTGTCCTCGGATTGAGAATATACTTACTACTATCCTCGGATTGGGAAGGACACTTATGGATACGACTAGTCTAGTAACATACAACATGGGAAGCCCCCACTAAATATCGTGAAAAGGTTTTGGGAAATTAATGATACTGGGTAACACATGGTTATGAAACGAACTTATGATTTCTGAAACGAACTCAATAACTGAACAACCAACTGTGAACTCGCTCAACTTTGTTGTTGACTTGTTGTTACATGCCTTGCAGGTCGTTAGGTATACTTGGAGCTTGCACAGGGAGGCGCGATCGTTGTGGGACATGGACAGTGTGTACCATGTTTAAACATTTAAATTATTTCAAACTTAACACTTACGTTTGGGTTTTACGTTTATGCTTCCGCTGAACACTTTAACTATCCTTTTGATTTGAACACCTTTCATATTGTGTGGTTGAACTTTATTTATTACTTACAATGTTCAATATGATTGGTGGCTTGATCCTGGTCAGTCACGTCTCCAAGCGGTGATACTCCGTATGTGTATTTTGGGGGTGTGACAGATTGGTATCAGAGCCATTGGTTGTAGTGAACTTGGTTTTAAAAAGGGGGGAAAACTTTTGGATAAAACCAGACTATAACCAGAACAGTGCTCAACGATCCACAACGACACTTCACTCCACGTGCAAAGCTCAACACTATAGGTGATATGGTTTATGTTTATATTGCCTACTTGCTAGTTACGTAGAACTTTACTTATGATATGCTTAGATGAACGTAACAACTATTGTTTGAAAACACATGTGTGCTTACTCTCTTTTGTCATCGCACTTTCGCGAACCCCCCTCACTTATGTTTCCTTTGATATAAAGATCATGAGTGGACGCGTTAACCTAACTCAAGCCCAGTTGGCGGCTTTGATCACTGAACAAGTTACTGCAGCACTCGCAGCTGCCCAGGCATGAGGTATAACCTGCCATCACAACTTACTCTAGGATCTTTAGATCCTACTCTCGTAAACCAACACTTGTGCTTAATTTTGCTTTACACACACGACAGGTCAACACGCTCAGCCTCCTGTGTGTACTTTCAAAACCTTTATGGATTGCCGACCTACTACTTTCAACGGCACTGAAGGAGCTGTAGGCCTCCTCCACTGGTTCGAGAAGCTCGAGTCGGTCTTCGAAATGTGTGAATGCCCTGAGGCTTGTAGGGTGAAGTATGCTACTGGTACTCTCGAGGGCATAGCGCTCACGTGGTGGAACGCTCAGGTTCAAATGCTGGGGATAGTTGCTGCTAATGCCACCCCATGGAACGATTTCAAGGAGCTGATCAAGCGAGAGTACTGTAATCGTGATGACATCCACAAGCTGGAAGTGGAGTTCTTTAAATTGAAGATGATAGGGTCGGAGATTGAAGCGTACACAAAAAGATCAAACGAGCTGGCAATTTTGTGTCCTACTATGGTGGATCCTCCCATCAAACGCATCGAGCTGTACCTCAAAGGCTTAGTACCAGAGATTCAAAGCCATGTGACTTCTGCTAACCTTGCTACCATCCAGGATGTTACTCGTCTTGCCCATCGTCTCACAGACCAGGCAGTGGAACAGAACAAACTGCCTAAGCGTATAGGTGCTACTTCTATTACTACTTCTGCTACTCCCAGTGACAACAAGCGAAAATGGGATGGAGCCTCCAGCAAGGGTTCAACTACAGTTTAGTCCCAGGCACAGCAGCGAAAGACTGATGACTACCAGAGTCTTGGTCAGCAATCATATGGTAGTCAAGGGCAGGGTGGATATCGGGGAAACCACCCAAAATGCAACAGACACCACAGTGGTCAGTGCAACAAGGGACGTTGTCAGAGGTGTCTCAAGATGGGTCATGAAGCCAAGGATTGCAGGAGCTCACGGCCTGCAAATCAGAATCGTCAGCAGCAACAACAAGCACCGCAGAATCAACAACAACAACAGGGCAACAGGGGATGCTATCAGTGTGGCGCTGAAGGTCACTTCAAGAGACAATGCCCGCAGTTAAATCAGAATCAGAATCAGAACCACAACCAAGGAAACGGGAACAATAATGGGAATAACAATGGGGGTAATAACGACGGCAATGGTGCCAGGGGTCGAGCGTTTGTGATTGGTCAGGGTGACGCAAGGAATGATCCTAACGTGGTGATGGGTAAGTTTCTTCTCGACGACTTTTATGTTACTGTTTTATTTGATTCGGGTGCCGATACCAGTTATGTGTCTCTAAAAGTTAGTCAAATGCTTAAACGCACACCAACACTTTTGAACACCAAGCATGCCGTAGAGTTAGCAAACGGTAAAAGCCTAGAAGCCACACACATAGTTAAGGGTTGTAATCTCGTCTTAGCTGGTCAGACTTTCTCTATCGATCTCATTCCTATAGTTTTGGGTAGTTTCGACATCGTCATTGGGATGGATTGGTTATCCCAACAGCAAGTAGAGATCCTTTGCAAAGAAAAGATTGTTTATATTCCCCGTTCTGGTAAAGAACCTCTCGAAGTTCAAGGCGACAAGAGTGGTGCTGTGGTGGGCATCATCTCCTTTCTTAAGGCCCAGAAGTGTTTGCGAAAGGGCCACACTGCTATTCTAGCACTTGTCACTGACGCATGAACGATGGAGAAGAAAATAGAGGATATTCCGGTAGTACGCGATTTTCCTCAAGTGTTTCCTGAGGATTTACCTGGTCTTCCGCCTCATCGCCAGGTCGAATTCCAAATCGAGCTAGCTCCTGGAGCAGCGCCCATAGCTCGAGCACCTTATCGTTTAGCTCCAACTGAACTGGAAGAACTGTCCACACAATTGCAAGAACTCTTGGATAAGGGTTTCATTCGTCCTAGCTCTTCGCCCTGGGGAGCTCCAGTTCTGTTTGTGAAGAAGAAAGACGGTACCTTCAGGATGTGCATTGACTACCGCGAACTCAACAAGGGGTGACCGTGAAGAATTGTTATCCTCTCCCGCGCATTGATGACTTATTCGACCAGCTGCAAGGGTCGAGCTACTACTCCAAGATTGATCTGAGATCGGGTTACCATCAACTGAGAGTCCGAGATGAGGATATCTCTAAGACAGTATTCAGGACTCGTTACGGCCATTACGAGTTCCTGGTCATGCCTTTCGGATTGACGAATGCACCGGCAGTCTTCATGGATCTTATGAATAGAGTGTGTAAACCTTACCTGGATAAGTTTGTTATTGTTTTCATCGACGACATCCTGATCTATTCTAAGAGTCAGGAGGAACACGAGCAGCATCTGCGGATTATTTTGGAACTGCTTCAAACAGAGCAACTTTATGTTAAGTTTTTGAAATACGAATTCTGGATTCGTGAAGTCCATTTCCTAGGCCATGTGGTAAACAAGGATGGGATTCATGTTGATCCATCCAAGGTAGACTCGATCAAGAACTGGCCTGCGCCCCGTACACCGACAGAAATCCGACAATTCTTGGGCTTGGCACGCTACTACAGAAGGTTTATCAAGGATTTCTCCAAGATTGCGCAACCTCTCACTTCGCTAACTCAGAAGGGCGTCACCTATCGTAGGGGTGATGCACAGGAAGCGGCGTTTTAGCACTTAAAGGATAGACTTTGTAGCGCACCTATCCTCTCATTACCGGAAGGCACAGACGATTTTGTGGTTTATTGCGATGCATCCATTCAGGGTCTTGGTTGTCTGTTGATGCAACATGACAAGGTCATAGCTTACGCATCACGCCAACTTAAAGTTCACGAAAGAAATTATACTACACACCAGTGGCGTCTCCGAGAATTCACGTACCCTGTTCGAGCTTGAAAAATGGGCCCATATGTTTTAACGATAAATGACATAATTACGAAAATGACAAAAATTATAGTATTTGATAAACAATGCAATTACGACAATGACAAAATCATAGTATTCTAATGAGTTACATACCATAATAAATAATAAGTTAATAGCTAACCAATGATTCGTGCAGCCCTCCTTGCGTTCTTCATAGCAAATTGTTGGATCAACTCTTCACAATTTATATTATCTAAGACTTCATTCTCGATAGCTATCATCGCCAACCCGCTAAGTCTATCTTGAGACATTGTAGATCGTAAGTAAGATTTTAACAACTTCAACTTTGAAAAACTTCTTTCAGCAGATGCCACAGTGACTGGAATAGTTAACAATATTCAATATGCAATGCATGCTTCTGGGAAATAATCATCTTCTTTCATATGCTCCAAAACATCTACAGGGTCACTAAATTTATTGGTTAGTGATGCACGAAATAAATTAAGCTCCATATATAGTGCCTCGGCATCAATATCTGAGCTCCCTTCAAACTTGAGTGCATCTTAAAGATGATAACAAGACGACTTAAGTTCTTCATCTTTAATATTCCTCAACTTGTGTGGAAACAAAAAACCAAATAACCCCTCATACCAGTTGAATTGGTCAAATCATTTCTCTAAAGAAGCTAGAGCTTGATCAACAATATATAAGAAATAATTCACTCTGAAATTCTCTTCAACTGTAAATGCAATTTCTTCGCTACTTGAACTCTCATCATTTCTTTTTTTCCTTTTAATTATGCGTTTTTGTATAAATATCGGATCAATATCCATTTCACTTGTAATCTCTCTAGCTTCATCAATCGCTTTTGAAAAGCCGTTTTCTCTATACTCCTTAAAGTACTTAATCAAATTGTTTATTTCTTGAATAGCAATTTCAAGATGCATATCCTTTGCTTGTAATTTTTTGCTCACAAGATTCACCTGATTTAACACTTCATACCATATGACAATTGATACCAAAAAATCAAAGTCACTAAGTTCTCTTTCTGCTAAAGATATTGCTTCATCTGCAATTGCAGCATCGTTATCTGTTTCTCCAACTTGAAGCAAAGCTTCCCGTAAATCGGCAAGTTGCAATTTGATAGCCTTAACACTCTCAAAACGACTTTCCCAACTAGTCTGAGACAAAGGCTTAAGACTCCAACCTTTCACATTGTCTTTCAAAATTTGCCAACGATTAATAGAATTTCCAAAAATAGTATAAATACGTTGGATGTGTCCAAAAAACCTCTTTCCTTTAACACAACTATTTGCCATATCACATAATATAAGGTTAAGTGAATGGCTACCACAAGGAGTGTAAAATGCTCTAGGATTTTCTTTTAAAAATCTAGTTTGGACTCCTTGGCGAGACCCTTTCATGTTTGCCCCATTGTCATACCCTTGGCCACGCATGTCACCAATTTCAAGACCAAGAGATTTTAACTCCGCACAAGTAACCTCAAATAGCCCTTTCCCAGTGGTATCATTAGCATTCAAAAACCCCAAAAAAGACTCCTCAACAATAACAGAATTAGATGATATCTTTACATACCTCACTATGATCGTCATATGTTCTTGGTGACTTGAATCGGGTGTACAATCTAGTATGATTGAGTAGTACTTTGCTTCTTTTATGTTCTTGATGAGTTCTTTTTTAATTTCATCAGCAATCAAAAGTATAATCTCATTTTGGATGTTGTGTCCAAGATAATGCACATGAAGATCTCCACTAATGATCCGCCGCACATGCTCTTTGATGACCGGATCAAACTCTTCCAACATCTCTATGATACCCAAGAAATTTCCATTACCTATTAAATACCATTAACAAATAAGAATTAAACTCAGTTATTGGTGGAACTAAAAGAAAACAATTTACCATTACCTTTTTCATACAACTTTTCTTTTTTTCCACGAAATGCTAAATTATGTTTAGCTAGAAACTTCACCAAGGCAACGATTCTCAAAAGGACTTGTTTCCAATAATCTGTTTCTTTCTTTAATCTCTCGTATTGATCTTTATCAATTGTTTGGTTCTCTCTCAATCTTTTACGCATATCAAACCACATTTTCATATGTGTGAGATGGTCTAATGTAACTTCATGTGCTTTCACTCTACCGGCAACATGGTGCCAGTCATTGAAACCTTCACCTTCCAATCTACCTTTAGGAGCCCCAGTTCTAAACACTTTACAACAAAAACAAACATCTTATCTAGCTCTTTTGAATATACTAGCCATTCTCTGTCACACTTCTCCAAATTTGATAATGTTCTTGTATAAATAGTTGCCGAAAATCGTCTATTATATTGATTAAGTGGACCAAACTCTATACTAGTATCTCTTTTAGGACCTTTCGCTACCAATACCTTAAGCTCATCCGCATTAAGTCCTTCCCACCTTCTTGTATCAAATATGTCCACGCATTCTTGTTGCTTTTCAACATTTTTTTGTTGCTTAGCAACGTCTTCTACTTCCACACGTTCCTCCTCGTCTTCTACTTCCACACGTTCCTCCTCGTCTTCTACTTCCACATGTTCTTGTTGTTGTTGTTGTTCTTGTTCTTGTTCTACTTCTAATTCTACTTCAACATCTTCTTGTTGATTTTCAACATTAACTGTAGGTGGATTAGGCGCCAAAAACTTTTGCATAGCACCGGCTTGAGACTTCACCAATTCATCCGCTCGTTTCCTTTTTAGACGTTTTGCCATCCGGAAGCTTGTTTAGGAGCCATTATTCATTAACGCCTAAAAAACGACAACACTTAATCAATACGAGAATACACGATACGGGTTCTGATGTTCAACAAAAAAATAATCAACATCAACAATTAAATTAATAGTTCTGTAACTATGAAATTATGATTTATGAATATATGATATTGAATTATTATTGATCAGTTCTATCAAATTAATGAAATTATCAACAATTAAAGTATTAAACTAACTAAACTAACAGTTATATTATATAAATACGAATATGAAACTATGAAGTATGAATAAATGAATAATAATCAATTAATCATTATCAACATCAACAATTCCGATGACTCATCTCAATTCTCAATGACTCATCACAACCGACACAACTCAATGACTCATCTCAATTCTCAATAACTTTCACTGTGCAATCAAACTATCAAAGTTTCAACTTTTACAACAATATTCTATAAACGAACCTGAAACCTGATCTTCTGCCGTAGCAGTAGTGCCTTCGTGTCATTCGATTTCCTGCTGCGATTCGGTATTTCGAAGTTCCGTCCGTCCAGTTTCCAGGCCCTGCGTTTTTTTTTTTTTTTTTTAAATCATTTGTGTATTGGATTGGGCCCAATAAACCTATTGTTAAGTTGGGTAAATTATAAAAGTTACAAACCTATTGATAATGGGCCTCTATACTGGATTTGTTATGTGTGTACAACTTTTTTTTTTAAAAATAACATATATATATCGATTTTTTTTTTAAATCTCGTGCCCCTCGAAAAAACGGGCCTTGTGCGAAAGTCCTCCCCGCACACCTAAAGAGCCGCCCATGCTACACACGATTTGGAGCTGGGAGCTGTTGTTTTCGCACTCAAGATATGGAGACATTACCTGTACGGTACCAAGTGCACCATTTACACCGATCACAGGAGTCTCGAGCATATCTTCAAACAGAAGGAGTTGAACATCCGACAACGTCGATGGGTCGAGCTATTGAATGATTACAAATGTGCCATCAAGTACCATCCGGGCAAAGCCAATGTTGTGGCCGACGCCCTCAGTCGAAAGGATACTACACCTAGACGCGTACGTGCTTTACAACTCACTATCCAATCTAGTCTTCCTGCACAGATACGAGATGCTCAGGTAGAAGCATTGAAACCAGAAAACGTCAGGGCTGAAGCCCTACGCGGCTCAAGGCAACGGTTAGAACAAAAGGAAGACGGCGTTTACTACGTAACAGGACGCATTTGGGTCCCACTCTTTGGCAATTTACGAGAACTCGTAATGGATGAAGCACATAAGTCTCGCTACTCAGTACATCCTGGTTCGGATAAGATGTACCACGATCTCAGATCTACGTATTGGTGGCCTAGCATGAAAGCTCACATAGAAACTTACGTTAGCAAATGTTTGACTTGTGCGAGAGTCAAGACTGAATATCAGAAACCATCGGGCCTACTCCAACAACCAGAGATACCACAATGGAAATGGGAGCAAATTTCCATGGATTTCGTTACTGGCCTTCCTAGATCTCAACGTGGAAACGATACTATTTGGGTGATCGTGGATTGACTCACAAAGTCTGCACACTTTTTGGCTATCAAGGAAACAGATAAGTTCTCCACTCTAGCAGACGTTTACTTAAAGGAAGTGGTTTCGAGGCACGGAGTGCCGACCTCTATTATCTCTGATCGTGATTCACGTTTTACTTCAGAACTGTGGCAAGCGATGCACAAATCTTTTGGCTCTCGATTAGACATGAGCATAGCTTATCACCCGCAAACGGATGGGCAGTCTGAACGCACCATCCAAACTCTTGAAGACATGCTTCGTGCATGTGTAATCGATTTTGGCAACGGCTGGGAAAAACATCTCCCTCTAGTGGAGTTTTCGTATAATAACAGTTACCACACTAGCATTCAAGCCGCTTCGTTTGAGGCACTGTACGGGCGTAAGTGCCGATCACCTCTTTGCTGGGCAGAAGTTGGCGACAGCCAAATCACTGGCCCAGAACTCGTAGTTGATACTACAGAAAGGATTGCTCAGATACGACAACGCATGGCGGCAGCTCGTGACCGTCAGAAAAGCTATGCTGATAAGCGTAGGAAACCACTCGAGTTCCAAGTTGGGGATCGAGTGCTACTCAAAGTTTCACCCTGGAAGGGTGTGGTTCGCTTTGGAAAAAGGGGCAAACTTAATCCGTGTTACGTCGGACCGTTCGAAGTCATTGAGAAGATAGGTAAAGTGGCTTACAAACTAAACCTACCAACAGAACTCAGTGGAGTTCACAACGTTTTTCACGTGTCGAATCTGAAGAAGTGTCTGTCAGATGAGACCCTCATAGTTCTTTTGAAGGAGCTCACTATTGATGATCAGTTGCGATTCGTCGAGGAACCAGTTGAAATCATGGACCGGGACGTTAAGGTCCTCAAGCGCACCAGAATACCTATTGTTCGAGTTCGTTGGAACTCCCGTCGTGGCCCAGAGTTCACCTGGGAAGAAGAAGACCAAATGAAACTCAAGTATCCCCAGTTGTTCGAGAACAATGAAACCACTACTGAGGCTGAAGCAACTGGGGAATTTCAGGACGAAATTCCAAACCAAAGGGGGGATGATGTGACACCCCAAGAAAACCAGGAAAACCATGCAACTTAACTAGCTTCCTCAGTGACTACGTGCTAAATTTCGGGACGAAATTTCTTTCAAGTTGGGGATGATGTGACAACCCAAACTTTCAAGGTTAGTGTCGTTAGCCTCGTGATCATAATTCCTCATAATCATTCCATTTCGCGTCCTTGCTGCTACATATTAAACTGTGGTTAAACATTTTGCTATGATAAAAATCATCGAGTGTAATCGTATTTGAGTGAGTGTCAATTATTTATAGAAGCCACATATGATATTGGGCCGCAACACACTTCTTTTTGGGCTGCGATACATGTTTACGTTTGGGCACACACACCCGAAGCCCAACACACATATATTAGGCCCTATCTACATAAGTCCAACTAAGACTTAGTAGTAGGCCGATTAATATTATTAGTGGGCCGGTTAGTGGGTTATTAGTACATGCACACTTATGAACTTAGTACCTCTCTTAGTTTCGGCCCAAGTGGTATTAGATCTAGGCCCGATTACAACCTGTGAAAATTGTAAGGTTTTTATACACGGATTGATGTCACCCCTTTCATTATCCCATAATCTTTATATTGTAAACAAAACCCTACCTCCTTCCTAGTTGCGTGTGGCAGGAGAACCCCCCCCCCCCTCGAGACATCGTTCCAGTATTTGGCTTGCGGTTAGTGATTCATGTCCATATTAATCTTATTTATTTGATCTTGGTTATGTGAGTATTTGATAGTATATGTATGTATGCATGATTCTGGGATGATACTTGTGGTAGGCCGATTAGCATGTTTAATAAGTGGAAGTGCTATGTGTTGTGTGTGAAAGGGTGGGTATAGAATATATAGTAAATCATATATAGTGAAAGGGCGGTGAAACCCTATGTTTCGTCGTGAGGGTCATGACGAAACCTCTAGTTTCGTCGAGATTAGTGTGTGGCGAAACCTCTAAGGTTTCGTGAAGACAACCTATGGCGAAACCCTAGTGTTTCGTCGTGTGTGGTTTCATTTGTAAACAGATCACAAGTTACACATTAACACACAATCAAATACTAAATAATAATATAATATCTCAACGTAAAATAGTGCAATGATACCAAGGGTCGGATGGCAATCCGATCGGATGGCAATCCGATCGGATGGCCAGTCGATCGGGTGGCAATCCGTTCGGATAGTCATCCGATCGGATGGCCATTAGATTGGGTTGTCAGCTTGCTTGGTAAGGATGTGTTTGTGTATGATGGTTTGTGCTTTGAAGTTTTCATTGTAGCATTTTGAAAACAGAGAAGTATCTCTACCTTTCAGGTCGGTCGATCGGATAGTTCACAGCAGTGTTGTCACTCGATCGGATAGTCTTTCGATCGGGTGGCAATGCATTGAACATGTTGAAAATTGTTTAAGTGTTGAAGTCCAAACATCACATGGTCAGATGGTAATCCGATCGGATGGCAATCCGATCGGACGGCAATCCGATCGGACGGCAATCCGTTCGATGTTCAAAACTTCAAAAGTTGAAATAAAAGTTAAGCGTGGGACCAAGGTGCAAGCCGATCGGGTGGCTGTCCGATCGGGTGGTTGTCCGATCGGATGGCAATCCGATCGGACGGCAATCCGTCCCAGTCGACCTGATCATCTTTACACTTGCTTGTTTTGATAGTTTTCACGTTTTCTCGAGATGGTATGACCACGTGCCAAACAACAGAATTTCATCAATACTTTAGGTGATCCGATCGGATAGGAATCACCCTAGTCTGATCGGTCAGCTGTTCGAGACGATGGTTCATGTTTAACCCGAGATCGGTTGTCTCGTTGATAGAACACAGATCTTGAACCAACACATCAACAAGAAGAAGTAGAAGATTAGAACAAGCTCCGATTCTATCGGTTTTGAGTGCATTCAGTGTAAAAAAGTTGAAAGAAAGTTAGAAAACCATCTTTCAATCCCTTTCACCTTGAATATGTTCACATCTATGCAAGATCTGTGTTTATTCATGTGGAAATCGTTCAGATCTAAGTTATTCTTGGTGGATTGAAGCCAAAACATGAAGTTTATAAGAACACCATGATGACATCATCCTAGAACACCTTAAATCTAGTGAATTCACGGTTTAAAGTTAAGATTCAACAGATAGAAAGGTGGAGGAGTGCGTGTAGATCAAGAAAGTTCAAGATTTAGGTTGAAAACTTACAAGATTCGCGAGAAATTGAGAGAAGAAGGCTTGAGAGTGCGGCTGGGTCGAGTGGGAGCTGTCACATCACAAATGATTTGACAGGTTGGTATTTATAGGGTTTCCCAAAAAGGAAAGTGTGAATGGATAGGGTGGGCCACCGATCGGGTGGCTGTCCGATTGGGTGGCAATCCGATCGGATGGTCACTTGATCGGGTGACCACTCGATCCGGTGTCCGACGTGTTGAGTTTTGTCGTTTCGATTCGCGTGTTGAGCGTTGCGATGCGATAGAGTTTCCCATTAATCCCAACTACTATGTCTAACATATAATCATCCTAATTAACTTGTGTTTTAGTGTCTGCGATTCGATTGCGATAGCGTTGCGGTTACGTTTCGATTAATCATCACAACATAAACATAAATAAACATGCACAAGTAACACATAAGTAACACACACATATACGTAAAACAATATCCAGAGCGCATAATTTGAGTTGCGATAAGCGATAAAGCGATAAAACAAGCGATAAATAGCGATTAAACCTCGATTATTAACAAGTACTCCACATAATACAACTAAAGCAATAAAATAAATAGATTATCTACAAGTCAAAGAAGTCAAAACAGTAGTTGAGCAAGGAGTGACAGATCGCAATTATCAATCTTTTCTTCCTTTGACTTTAATGTTGACTTTGACTTTCGAGACACGGGGTGTTACACTTGCCATCACTATATTACGTCCGCGATGGGTGCACTTGCCCTAGCGTGTGTGTAGAGTGATAGTAGAATATCGTGTTTTATAAATTTAAAACTTGAAATCGGCGATTAAAAAAGCTAAAAATATAACTAAAAATTATAGACACCCGCACGCACGTCAAGTTTTTGGCGCTGTTGCCGGGGACACAAGGATTTTAAGGAAGCTTAAAATCGGTGACCTAATCAAATTCTAACATTTTTTCAAAACTGCGCGCTCGTTTTTAAACTTTTTTTTCTGTTTACAGTAGGTTAACACGGGGTCGTGTTGTTGGGACACGCCCCCGTGCTGCAAACTTTTCCAAAAAATTTTTAAAACTCCCAGATACAGAACTAAACACGGTGCCGTGCCAGTTCAGAACGAGGCGGTGGTCAATCTTCTGTTAAATTTTTAATTTCTGTTTTTGATCCCGAAGCTCGCTATTATTCTGGGTATCTTCCAATACAATGGATTACTACTCAGAAGACTGCGCCTATTATATTGAGGATGATTATGAGGAACCTTATTGTAGCGTTTGTGGAAAATCCCATTCGGTACAATATTGTGACCTTTTTAGACCATCGACCTCATACACCACACCAAGTTCTCCGTACACCACGTATGAAGAACCAAGGTTTGAGCTCCCAAAGTCAAGCTTTTGGGATAGCAATCCGTTTGAAGTTTACGACACTCCACCAAGAATCATCCCCGAAGCCGCGAGACTCATAGAAAGTATGAAAAATCTAGAACTCTTACTTATGAAATCTAAAGAAAAATAAGAGGCTATTTGCACTAAAGAGGTAATAATTGAAGAGGTAAAAGTAGAAGAACAAAATGAAAAACCCACACATGAACCAACTCAACAAGAAGGTAAGTCTAAAACTAACGATTCTAAAATTGATCAAACTTTTTCGGAAAATCACGTTTTACAAACTTCTTTTGAAAATCATTGTTTGGTTTCTTCACATGCTAAGTTTTTAAAAGAGTTGAACACTTCTACTAAAATCGAAGAATTAGTAAGCGTCACGTTAACAAATGATCAAACTTCGCTAATAAAAGATGAATATCATGAAATGAATATAGAACTGGTACCATGTTTTTTTCAAAACGTCTTTGTTAGTAATGTGCTAATTGATAATGATCTTTGCGTTAACATAATGCCTAACTATATTTTTGAAAAATTATGCACTAGTGATTTTTCTCCTCTTAAAATTCCTATTTTTCTCTCAAATCGCAAAACGATTAATACCAAGGGAATGGTCAGAAATTCTTAATTCAAACAAGCCAAGAGGTGGTCCCAACCTGTGACACCTATGCCTCCACGGCCATCAAACAAATACCAAATCAATTAAATATTGTATTTCATACTTGGGATTTGTATAAATATGTGTATCGTTTGCACATATCAATTCTCGTTCGATTTCGAGCTCTAAATCGCTTTCAAGAGAGTTATACGCGAACCGATGCGTAAACGTAATCAGTTTAACACGAAAAACACTCCGGAATAGTGAAATGGGCTTAACATACCTTAAATAACCTTTACATAACTTAGAAATAAGTTTTGGAAGGTTTGGTGTGTCGAAATCAAGTTTATTCGCTTATAGGGACTAAATTTGACAAACTGCGAAAGTATGCCGATTCGTACTGTAACGAACATTCCGGAATATGATCATAAGTTAAAAATGCCCTAAATATCCTTTACATAGCTTAGAAATAGGCTTATAGGTGTTTGGTGCGCAAAAATAAACTTTTAGATCAAACAGGGACTAAAAGCGTCAAAAAGTGCATAAGTTTGCATTTTCGCACATATCTTACGTTCTGAATATATCCGGACATCCAAAAATTTATTTAATCATTAAAATATTTTATTTTAGTGGTTGGCATGATAAAATTCCATTCGTCGCATAATTTGGATCGTTTTTCGCGTCCGTTCGTCTTTCGTCGTAATTAACTGAACAACGCAACCGTACGGCCAAACGAACCGACATCCGAGATATTTTTAAGCATATTTCATGTTCCCTATACTTTAACTTCATTATGGAGCCTTGAAATACGGTTAACGGGGCTTAAACGTGTTAAAAACTGAGTTTATTGCATGCAGGGACCATTTCTGCAGTTCTGCCATTTTTGTCTCTGGCGGGGCGTGACAGGCCTCTCGCCGGGCGCCAGAGACTGATCTGGGCATATTCTGTTTTTAACATTCTGGTCGATTTTCAAGGGTTTAAATGCAATTTTCTCAATACCATTTGCTTGTTTTTTATGGTATTACATGTCCCATGGTATTAGAAAACCATGGGCACACATGGAGGGCCAAGATTAAAGCTCGTTTACCGAGAAACGATCCTAACGGTTCCATGATTTCTATAAATACCCACTTCCATTTCACTCCAAGCTCACACATGATCTGATTTTATGCTCTAAGTTGAAGCTTTGTGCTTCATACCTGAGTATTTAAATCAAGATCTTCCTAGCTTGGACCCTTTGTAAGTATTCTTTCGTTCTTTTATGCGTTTTAAGCGTGAAAGTCAAACAGTGTTTGACTTTCAGCTTTGACCAGTTTATGGTCAACACGAAGTTCGTTTGAACTTCGCAACGTGAGCGTAATCACGATGGTTATAGTCCCTAGTGACTATACCTACTGATTACCACGTTGTTTAGGTGTAGTGACGAGTAATAGTTTCGGTCAAAATGCGCGTTTATGCGTATTTTTCAACCAAACTATTTTTGGGTATCAAGACCATTTGTTTTGATATCAAACTTGTTTTCTAACTTCGTTAAACATGTTTTAACATGTTTAACTTGTCACTTTAGGTCTAGTGCTTATATAGGGTCGTAAGATAAGCGGTCTAAACAACCGCTTAGACTTTCGAACCCGACCCGTTTGGTCGATCATTAGGATCCGACCAAACATGTATTGTGACCATAGTTGTATAGGGAATAACCTTCCAAGGTTATACCTTATGGTCACTTCATTTAAGTAGTTGTATGATAGGTAATTTATATGCCTTAGGAAAATTACCAAAATGCCCTTTTTACGCATAAATTCATTTTAAGCATATGCAACCTAAGTTTTCACATCTAAACTGATTAGGTAACATTATTAGACATTTAAGGCATATAATACTTGTCATAGGACTAGTTAGGCGTTCCGAACGCGTTTTTCACGAACGACGCGCTAAAGTAGCGTAAGCTACCTAAACGGGTCGTAATGGGTCGTAAGCACTTAGGATAGGTTTCGTTTTAGAATGTAGGAATCGTTAAACCATATTACATAAGTTCCTATACTCATTTGGTTTACGAAACCTCATTTTATCCGATCTTCCGATTTAGGTCCGGTTTATTAACATAGTTATCTATATTAGGTGCCGTTTGATTTCCGTGATCCATCTAGCTTTGCTTGGTTGTTATTCAAGACTTCTAAGCATCCTAAAGTGAGTACATAGTTCCCCTCTTTTACTGTTTTCAAACATTTTGGGGTGAAACACATGTGCCTACTTGTTACTTTCGTGTTTTTCATGCTTTTATATCATATGCTTGTTATGTTCATTAGTACACTTATAGTACATGATTTCTTGCATGTTTTTGCTATGTATGTTTTATTAACATGATAGCACATTGATTTTATACAATACATTTTGTTGCATATGTTCTCGTAGCATATGGACACATTGATTTACATTACATTTCTGTTGCATATGTTCTCGTAGCATATGGACACATTATTTTACATCACATTTCATGCTATGTATGTTCATTTTGTTGCATACTTAGTACATTATTTTCATAAAACATGCTTACATTTTGGTATGACATTTGGTTTGTTTAAATGGGACAAAAATACATTCATTAACATTGATCACGCCATTCGTTAGTAGGTAGTGGTACCATAGGAATTGACAACTCCAATTCCTGAAATCCTAGGTTTGTTTGGGTGGAAGGAATGACCGAATTCGATATACATTGTTTAGATAAACCTTTAACTTCGTTTAAGGGTTTGTCGCCACAGTCGCAAGGCTTGAATGTATGCATTATTACAATACCGCATAAATGTTTGTATCAGTAAGGCATGCATTTATTTTACAAAACATAACTTTTGATTCATTCAAACACTTTATTTTGTACATTTTTACATATGGTTAAAGTAGTCACTTTTTACTTGCCATACTTGACATTTGTTTACACATTACATGATTTACATTTGACAATAGACAAGGTTTATACACAAACATTTGACAATTGGTTTAAACAAGACATTTATGGTGGTTTATTTGGTAAGTGATTTAAATAACGAGGCATGTGTAATATGTTAAAAGCATGGTGGATACGCCGCTGGTACTTCCTATATATAAGTGCTTTTATGGTATTACATATCGTAGCGTTATTTAAACCATTTTAAGTTAGACATAATACATTTTACACTCACATCATATCTGTGACACCTGTGCCTCTGAGACCATCAAACAAATACCAAATCAATGGAATATTGTGTTTCATACTTGGGATTTGCATAAATATGTGTATCATGTGCACATATCAATTCTTGTTCGATTTCGAGCTTTAAATCGCTTTCTGGCAATGTTATACGCAAACGGATGCGTAAATATAACCAGTTTAATGTATAAAACACTCTAGAACAGTGACATAGGCGTAACATACCTTAAATAACCTTTACATAACTTAGAAATAAGTTTTGGAGGGTTTGGTGGGACGAAATCAAGTTTATTCACTTACAGGGACTAATTTCGACAAATTGCGAAAGTATGCTGATTCGTACTGTAACGAACATTCCGAAACTTGATCATAAGTTAAATATGCCCTAAATATCCTTTACATAGCTTAGAAATAGGCTTTGAGGTGTTTGGTGCGCAAAAATAATCTTTCTTGATCAATAGGGACAAAAAGCGTCAAAAAGTGCATAAGTTTGCATTTTCGCGCATATCTTACGTTCTGAATATATCCGTACATCCAAAAATTTATGTAATCATTAAAATATTTTATTTTAGTGATTGGCATGATAAAATTCCATTCGTCGCTTAATTTGGATCGTTTTTGCGTTCGTTACGATTTCCGTCGCAATCAACCGAATAACGCAACCGTACGACCAAACGAACCGACATCCAAGATATTTTTGAGCACATTTCAAGTTCCCTATACTTTAGCTTCATTTTGGAGCCTTGAAATGGGGTTAACGGGGCTTAAACGTGTCAAAAATGCATCGAAATCAAGTTTCTGGGGTTCAGGGACCAAAACTGACATATTCTGATAGTTGGCTTAGGCGGGCCACGTAAGATGGTGTCTAATCTTACACGGGGCGCGTAAAACTGCCCAGTTCAGAAATCAGTTTTTTGGTTTTGCAGCTGGTTTCAGGCATTTTTTCCATGGTTTCTTTATCCAATGTGCTTGTTTTAAGTGCCCATGGTATTCTAATTCAGTGGGCACACATGGAGGGTTGAGATTCAAGCTCGGTTTACGAGGAATGATCCTAACGGTTGTGGATTTCCTATAAATACCCACACCTTCATTCAAGTTCCTTACAAAATCTGATTGAATTACTCTAAGTTGGAGTTCAAGAACTTCATACCTGAGTAGTTTGATCAAGATTTCCTTGCTTGGACCCTTTGTAAGTATTCTTTCATGCTTTTATCGCGTTTTTAAGCATGAAAGTCAAACTGCATTTGACTTTCAGCTTTGACCAGTTTATGGTCAACACGAAGTTCGTTTGAACTTCGTAACGTGAGCGTAATCACGATGGTTATAGTCTCTTGTGACTACACCTACTGATTACCACGTTGATTAGGTGTAGTGACGAGTCATAGTTTCGGTCAAAATGCGTATTTATGCGTATTTTGCAACCAAACTATTTTTCGGTATCAAGACCCTTTGTCTTGATATCAAACTTGTTTTCAACTTTGTTAAACATGTTTTAACATATTTAACACGTCACTTTTGTTTTAGTGCTTATTTAGGGTCGTAAGATAAGCGGTCTAAACAACCGCTTAGACTTTCGAACCCGACCCGTTTGGTAGATCATTAGGATCCGACCAAACATGTTTTGTGACCATAGTTGTATAGGGAATAACCTTCCAAGGTTATAACTTATGGTCACTTCGTTTAGTTAGTTGTATGATAGGTAGCTTATATGCCTTAGGAAAATGACCAAAATGTCCTTTTTACGTATAAATTCATTTTAAGCATATGTAACCTAAATTTTGACATCTAAACTGATTAGGCGACATTAATAGACATGTTAAGGCATATAATACTTGTAATAGGACTAGTTAGACGGTCTAAACGCGTTTTACGCGAACGACACGTTAAAGTGGCGTAAGCTACCTTAACGAGTCGTAATGGGTCGTAAGCACTTAGGTTAGGTTTCGTTTTAGAATATATGCTTTGTTAAACCATATTACATGAGTCCTTACACTCATTTGGTTTACGAAACCTCATTTTATCCGATCCTCCGATTTAGGTCCGTTTATTAACGTAGTTACCTATATTAGGTGCCGTTTGATTTCCGTGATCCCTCTAGCTTTGCTTGGTTGTTAGTCAAGATTTCTAAGCATCCTCAAGTGAGTACATAGTCCCCTTTTTTACTGTTTTTTCAAACGTTTTGGCGTGAAACACATGTGCCTACTTGTTACTATCGTGTTTTTCATGATGTTATATCATATGCTTGTTATGTTCATTAGTACATATATAGTACATGATTTCATTATGTTTTACTATGTATGTTCACTTAACATGTTAGCATATTGATTTTTGTATATTACATTTTGTTGCATATGTTCACTCAGCATATGGACACATTGTTTTACATTTTGAACCGTTGTAACTGTTTGATTTATGTGAACCGTTTGTAACTGTTTGATTTATATGAACCATTTGTAATTGTTTGATTATGGGAACCGTTTGTAACTGTTTGATTTATATGAACCGTTTGTAACTCTTTGATTATGTGAACCATTTGGTATTGTTTGAACCGTTGGGGTAGGGAAGTGATTAGGTAACAGGGGGGTGTAATGTGTTAAAAGCATGGTGGATACACCACTGGTACTTCCTATATATAAGTACTTTTAATACATTATATATCGTTGCGTTATCTAGATCACTTGGGCAAGGTTATCAAAACAAAGTTATATTACAAGGTTTTTGTAACAATATAAAACATTCGAGTTTTATTTCAAAAACGATTTACAATTTGGGTTTACTTAAACAAATCTTTTGGAGTTAAGATTCATGGTATCGAGGTTTTATAAACTTTAATTAATCTGTTTTGACTTAGTTATTTCAATTTACATTACAAACATTTTACAAAACTTGGTTTTTCTAATTATCAATTAACAAAGTTATTCAAGTTGTTTTAAAAGGTAAACGAGACATGAATCTGACACTCACATAAAACCTATGTACTCGCCGGCATTTTTATGCTGATGTATTTTCACATGTGTTTCAGGTACAATAGTTGTTGATGTGTGATGATGATATTGGTGTATGCTCACATAGGAATGGACGAGGCCTTAGTGACTTAATAACAATGAAAGTTTATTTGTTTATGTTTTGTTTCTAATTTCAATGTAATGTAATACATTTAATTTAATAAAACAGAACTTCAATCCATGTGTTATGAAACAATGATTCTGTTACAACACTCCCCGACGTTTCCGCCACGATTTGTTGTTTTTCGTGGTCGGGGTGTGACAGAAAAGTTGGTATCAGAGCTCATGGTTATAGGGAATTAGGGTATTAGTAATGCTTTGACCTAGTCTATAACCTTCCTAGGACCCTAACGCAAGTTTACTTGCGTTTAGACATAAAACAATACTGTCACCTATCTTTAGGTGACAACCACAATAAGAACACAAATTCCGAATATGCTTTGAAAACTAATCATCTCGTCAAAGTTTGGGTCTTATTAATGTGAACACATGCAATCTGGAAGGGTGGGTGCCTGTATCCTGAGTTTTTTGTCTAAGGCTAGAGTGTTCGTACAAATCCGCAGTATCGGACCAGTCACTCTTACCTGGGAACTCTTGGGGTGAGTGTCCACTTATAGGCGAGCATGTCTTCGCGATACATTATGAGGACCTATTTACTTTGATTCAACTTTTGTGTGTCGTTTGTTTGCTTCATGGTTCGAACAAATGACCATCACCTATGACTTTTGGTCAGTAATTGTAACATCCCATTCTTACCCAATGCCATTTCACTTGTTTTCTCTCATGCTTCCTCTTTTAGAATGCCTCCACGACGCGACAATCAGGTACCTAATGAAGAACTGGCAGCTATCATTACGCAGCAAATGGCTGCTACAATCCCAAACATCATTGTTAAATGTAACCAAACCCTCAACAACAATAATGCCCCATGCAACTTCAAGACGTTCAACTCAGCTAAGCCATCAAAGTTTTATGGATCTCAAGGAGCGACTGCACTTCTGCAATGGTTCGAGAGTCTAGAGAGCACCTTCAGACATGTTCAATGCCCAAACAAGCGAAAGGTAGAGTTTGCATCTACTGTTTTTGAGAAATGAGCTCTAACATGGTGGAATGGTGTGATGAGAGATAGGGGTGCCGAGGTAGCACTGGCTCAAACCCGGGAAGAGCTTCGAGCACTAATGATGAGGGAATCTGTCCTCGTCATGAGATTAGGGCATTGGAAAGGGAATTCGACGATCTTAAGCAAGATAGCGGTGAGCATCGAGCCTACACTGACCGTTATGAGGAGTTAAGTCTGTTATGCCCGAACATGGTTAAGCCTTTGGATAAGGCAATCGAAAAGTACATTGATGTCCTCCCTGACTCAGTTCAAGATATTGTTACTAGTAGTAATCCCACTACAGTTAGACAAACCATTGAGCTATCCACTACCTTGACTGAATCTCAGATCAGGAAAGGTAAGCTTTTCCGAAAGGGTGACAAGAAACTGATCGAGGAATCGAAACCAAAGGATGAGCAGACTGAATCCTCCAAGAAGTCCAAGAAGCGAAAGGCTTCTCAGAACTTCACCGTGGTCACTCATAATGATCAAGCTGTCCCTAACCAACCAGCTCAACCCCCTGCTAGGAAGCCATACAACGGAACTGCACCCTTGTGCAACCAATGTAGCCTTCATCATCATGCTAGTGTGAAGTGCCGCAAATGCCAAATTTGTGGACTTATTGGTCATACAGCAAGAGTTTGCCCAACTGTAGCTGCACCAAATCAAGCTGGCAACAATCTGGCTCAAGCTCGTTTTCTACCAGGTTCTTGCTTCAACTGTGGCGAGATGGGCCATTTTCGAAGGGATTGCCCAAAGCTTGCTAATGCAAATCCAGCGCAGGGATGATCATCTGACCGATTGGAAGACAACGTTGTTTAGAAATAATCAAGCTTTATGTATTATTTTCTTTTGTTGTCAAGGTCTAAGAAACAGTTGTTGATGTTGTTTATAAATAAATCTTTTATTTACATTGCAATGTATTTATGTGGTTGCATGTATAAACAGCATATCCCCTACAATACCGACAATCAAGGAACCGTATTCCTTGAAGAACAGACTACCCCCAAAATTCTTCCATTTTATGATCTCTTGCGTTTTCCACGAAAATCCTAAGTACCCGTTTCTTCCAAGGAAAACGAAGTACAAGGCGCAGGTTACAACTCTAGCGAATACCCAATCCTTGATAAGGTACCTAAGGTTATTTCCATAAGTCCTTAATTGTTGTATACCTTAATTCGAATGTTGTGATTCCTTTTAATCAAAAATCGAATTTTTGGAAGATCATCCTATCTTTTCAGATAGATTCATGAGGACGTTGAAGTCCGTCGACTGGGTTCCTGGTATACCTTGAATACCCATGTTCAAATCAACGTCAAGTTAATAACAATTAATAACAAGATAATAACAAATTAAATAACCAAGAAAACAATTATGTGCTTATGCGTTTATGTGTTGACCCAATCAATGTTGTCTCAAGCTTGTTCAAATTCTATCTCTTTCTCATTATAAAACAAACTGTGCGAACTGTGCAAGAAATTACGTAATTATGGAGGCATACATAATTATGGAATTTAGTGCACAGAGACCACAACAAGTTTTGTCATGTGTCTAGAGTTAATTCTATTCATTTCCATTTCTGATGAAGCACCCGTCGAAAATGACTCCGTCCGTTCATTTTCGTTTCTAAAGAATGTCTGTTGAGGGAAATGAATATCCTTTTTTAATTCTATTAATTTCCATTTCCGATGAAATACCTGTTGAAAATGACTCCGTCCGTTCATTTTCGTTTCTGAAGAATGTCCGTTGAGGGAAATGAATATCCTTTTGTTTATTCCTTCATTTTCTTTTCGGATGAAGCACCTGTTGAAAATGACTCCGTCCGTTCATTTTCGTTTCTGAAGAATGTCCGTTGAGGGAAATGAATATCCTTTTGATTATTCCTTCATTTCTGTTTCTGATGGAGCACCTGTTGAAAATGACTCCGTCTATTCATTTTCGTTTCTGAATAATGTCCGTGGAGGAAAATGACAGGATTATGCCTTGCATATCTTTGATGGTTATTCAACACAAAGTCACAGACAGACTCCTACGAATAAATTTCAGGACGAAATTTCCTAAAGTAGGGGAGACTGCGACACCTGTGCCTCTGCGACCATAAAACAAATACCAAATCAATGGAATATTTTGTTTCATACTTGGGATTTGTATAAATATGTGTATCATGTGCACATATCAATTCTTGTTTGATTTCGAGCTTTAAATCGCTTTCTGGAAGGTTATACACGAACTGATGCGTAAATATAAACAGTTTAATGCAACAAACACTCCGGAATAGTGACATAGGCTTAACATACCTTAAATAACCTTTACATAACTTAGAAATAAGTTTTGGAGGGTTTGGTGTGGCGAAATCAAGTTTATTCGCTTACAGGGACTAATTTCGACTAACTGCGAAAGTATGCCGATTCGTACTGTAACGAACATTCCGGAACTTTATCATAAGCTAAATATGCCCTAAATATCCTTTACATAGCTTATAAATAGGCTTTGAGGTGTTTGGTGCGCAAAAATAAACTTTCTTGATCAGTAGGGACTAAAAGCGTCAAAAAGTGCATAAGTTTGCATTTTCGACCATATCTTACGTTCTGAATAAATCCGGACATCCAAAAATTTATGTAATCATTAAAATATTTTCTTTTAGTGATTGGCATGATAACATTCCATTCGTCGCTTAATTTGTATCGTTTTTGCGTTCGTTACGATTTCCGTCGTAATCTACCAAATAACGCAACCGTACGACCAAACGAACCGAAATACGAGATATTTTTGAGCACATTTCAAGTTCCCTATACTTTAACTTCATTTTGGAGCCTTGAAATGGGGTTAACGGGGCTTAAACGTGTCAAAAATGCATCAAAATCAAGTTTCTGGGTTGCAGAGACTAAAACTGACATATTCTGATAGTTGGCTTAGGCGGGCCGCGTAAGATGGTGTCTAATCATACGCGGGGCGGGTAAAACTGCCCAGTTCAGAAATTAGTTTTCTGGTTTTGCAGCTGGTTTCAGGCATTTTTCCCATGGTTTCTTCATCCAATGTGCTTGTTTTAAGTGCCCATGGTATTCTAATTCAGTGGGCACACATGGAGGGTTGAGATTCAAGCTCGGTTTACGAGGAACGATCCTAACGGTTGTGGATTTCCTATAAATACCCACACCTTCATTCAAGTTCCTCACAAAATCTGATTGAATTACTCTAAGTTGGAGTTCAAGAACTTCATACCTGAGTAGTTTGATCAAGATTTCCTTGCTTGGACCCTTTGTAAGTATTCTTTCACGCTTTTATCGCGTTTTTAAGCATGAAAGTCAAACTGCGTTTGACTTTTAGTTTGACTTTCAGCTTTGACCAGTTTATGGTCAACACGAAGTTCGTTTGAACTTCGTAACGTGAGCGTAATCACGATGGTTATAGTCTCTTGTGACTATACCTACTGATTACCACGTTGATTAGGTGTAGTGACGAGTCATAGTTTCGGTCAAAATGCGTATTTATGCGTATTTTGCAACCAAACTATTTTTAGGTATCAAGACCCTTTGTCTTGATATCAAACTTGTTTTCAACTTTATTAAACATATTTTAACATGTTTAACTCGTCACTTTAGGTTTAGTGCTTATTTAGGGTCGTAAGATAAGCGGTCTAAACAACCGCTTAGACTTACGAACCCGACCGGTTTGGTCGATCATTAGGATCCGACCAAACATGTTTTGTGACCATAGTTGTATAGGGAATAACCTTCCAAGGTTATACCTTATGGTCACTTCATTTAGTTAGTTGTATGATAGGTAGCTTATATGCCTTAGGAAAATGACCAAAATGCCCTTTTTACGCATAAATTCATTTTAAGCATATGTAACCTAAATTTTGACATCTAAACTGATTAGGTGACATTAATATAGACATGTTAAGGCATATAATTCTTGTCATAGGACTAGTTACATGGTCCGAACGCGTTTTACGCGAACGACGCGTTAAAGTGGCGTAAGCTACCTTAACGAGTCGTAATGGGTCGTAAGCACTTAGGTTTGGTTTTGTTTTAGAATATAGGCTTTGTTAAACCATATTACATGAGTCCCTACACTCATTTGGTTTACGAAACCTCATTTTATCCGATCCTCTGAATTAGGTCCGTTTATTAACGTAGTTATATATATTAGGTGCCGTTTGATTTCCGTGATCCCTCTAGCTTTGCTTGGTTGTTAGTCAAGACTTCTAAGCATCCTCAAGTGAGTACTTAGTCCCCTCTTTTACTGTTTTTCAAACGTTTTGGGGTGAAACACATGTGCCTACTTGTTACTTTCGTGTTTTTCATGATTTTATATCATATGCTTGTTATGTTCATTAGTACATGTATAGTACTTGATTTCATTATGTTTTGCTATGTATGTTCACTTACCATGCTAGCACATTGATTTTTGTATATTACATTTTGTTGCATATGTTCACTCAGCATATGGACACATTGTTTTACATTTTGAACCGTTGTAACTGTTTGATTTATGTGAACTGTTTGTAACTGTTTGATTTATATGAACCGTTTGTAACTGTTTGATTATGGGAACCGTTTGTAACTGTTTGATTTATATGAACCGTTTGTAACTGTTTGATTATGTGAACCGTTTGGTATTGTTTGAACCGTTGGGTTAGGGAAGTGATTAGGTAACGGGGCAGGTGTAATGTGTTAAAAGCATGGTGGATACGCCGCCGGTACTTCCTATATATAGGTGCTTTTAATACATTATATATCGTTGCGTTATCTAGATCACTTGGGCGAGGTTATCAAAAAAAGTTACATTACAAGGTTTTTCTAACAATATAAAACATTCGAGTTTTATTTCAAAAACGATTTACAATTTGGGTTTACTTAAACAAATGTTTTGGAGTTAAGATTCATGGTATCGAGGTTTTATAAACTTTAATTAATCTGTTTTAACTTAGTTATTTCAATTTACATTACAAACATTTTACAAAACTTGGTTTTCTAATTATCAATTAACAAAGTTATTCAAGTTGTTTTAAAAGGTAAACGAGCCATGAATCTGACACTCACATAAAACCTATGTACTCGCCGGCATTTTTATGCTGATGTATTTTCACATGTGTTTCATGTACAATAGTTGATGATGTTTGATGATGATATTGGTGTATGCTCACATAGAAATGGACGAGGCCTTAGTGACTTAATAACAATGAAAGTTTATTTGTTCATGTTTTGTTTCTAATTTCATTGTAATGTAATACATTTAATTTAATAAAACAGAACTTCAATCCATGTGTTATGAAACAATGATTCTGTTACAACACTCCCCGATGTTTCCGCCACGATTTGTTGTTTTTCGTGGTCGGGGTGTGACAATATCTTCATGAAACATTGTTTTACAAATAACATATTTTATACAAACTCATTTTACTTGGTCATTTATTTATCTGTGCTTCTTTCTTTTATATCATCTGATTTCTTATCACTGTTTATATGATTTATAAAAGAAAAAAATTTACAAGGTTCATGACTAACTTTTGACAAACATTTACTTTAAACTTACAAGTCATGAATCCTATTTAAATAAAACCTATGTATCTCACAGGCATTTTTATGCTGACGTACCTATTTTCACATGTGTTTTCAGGAGATGATGCATAGGATTGATCAAGATACACTTAGGAGGACTTGGGCCTTAGTGATAATAAAAGATGCAAGACTAGTTAATTATGTTGTGTTTCTTTGTTTTTTTAAGACATTGTAACTTCATTTAATTCAATAAAACAAAACTTCAATTTCCATGTGTTATGAAACAATGATTCTGTTACAACACTACCCGACGATTCCGCCGCGATTTGTTGTTTTACGCGGTCGGGATGTGACACAACCGACTTCGTCATCTTAGATGATGCCCCCTCGTGTTGGGACAACCATTTTTAAAATCCCATCAAGCCTTCACCCAACGGAAGCAAAACAACCTACCACTTCAATTAGGGGCCGATAAAAGGTACGTCGATCTTGACCAATCAATGAAATACCCAATTCATGATGACAACCCCTTAATCGAAGATGAAGCGGAATCACCCGGTACGGAAGAAGAAGAAGAAGAAGAGTTCGTCGAAGAGGAAATTGCCCTAGAGCAAACCCTTTCGGCCATCGACCTTAATAAAGAAGAAAATAAGCGGTCTCTTAAAGACCCACTGTCACTTGAACTCAATGAACTACCTAAAGGTCTAGAATACGCATTTTTAGACGAACTTGGTAAGTTCCCCATCATCATTTCTTCTAAACTAACACTTTTTGAAAAAGAAAATAAATAAAACTTTGAAAAAACATAAAAATGCAATCGCGTGGAGGCTCATGGATATCGAAGGCATCAACCCATCCTTGTGCACCCACAAAATTTTGATGGAAGATGACTATAAAACGGTAATACAACCACAACGTAGGGTAAATCCAAATGTTCAAGAAGTGGTTAAAAATGAAGTCATCAAGTTACTTGACGCCAGACTTATCTATCCCATCTCCGATAGTCCATGGGTAAGTCACGTCCAAGTAGTTCCAAAGAAAGGAGTATGACGGTAATAACAAATGACAAAATTGAATTAATACCAACGAGAACCGTCACCGGATGGAGGGCTTGTATCGACTATCATAAGTTAAATGAAGCAATAAGGAAAGGCCACTTTCCTTTACCTTTCATCGACCAAATGTTAGAAAGACTATCCGGTCATAAATTTTATTGTTTTCTTAATGGTTTCTCCGGTTATTTTCAAATTCCAATAGCACATGAGGACCAAGAAAAAACAACTTATACATGTCCCTATGGAACTTTTGCTTATCGACGCATGCCTTTTGGTCTACGCAATGCCCCCGCTATGTTTCAACGTTGCATGGTGGCCATCTTCCATGATATGATAGAAAAACTATGGAAGTTTTTGATACGTGGTTGAAAACCGGTGTTCGTTAGTGTATAACTTAATGTTTTTACATAAGTTTTAATTTCGGATAGCCTACTTTTAATCAAAAATGTGTTTTGCAGGTTTGATGGAGTTTAAGGAGCTTTTCGGGAGCTTTAAGAGTCACCGGGTCGAAAACCGGAGCACCGGGACGCGTTACGGATCAACCGGGAGTGCGAGGAGTGAAAAATGAGAAGTTGGTGTTCAAGAGGCTGTCGCCGACGGGCTAGAGGCCGTCCCGGACGGGCTCTAGATAACCCCGTCGGCCAAAAACTTCGTATCCAGCAATATAGGGCGTCGGAAGAAATTCACACAAAGGGAACCCGTCGCCGACGGCCCCCTACCCGTCCCTGACGGGTTGTAGTTTCTCAGAACGCGAAATTTTGTGATTTTTGGGTTAAACTCGATTTCCATTGGTCCTTTTTGCATTAACTCGGGAGTTACACTTGACTTGGAGTTTGAACTTTGATCTTGGAGCCACTTATCACCTACCATTCATCTCCAATCCATCCATCATCAAGAACATCATCCGAATCAAGAAACATCACCACCAACATCATTCATAATCAATTCATCCTAAACCCTAGTTCTCCATATCATCCTTCACCAAACCTTCATCATTCACCATTCCTTCATCCTTCGAGATTCAAGATGATCTTTATCAAGTTCCAATCATTCGGTGATCAAGCTTCTTCAACCATGAGCGGCTAATCATCTCGGTTTCACCCCGGTGTAGGTAGTTGTTAACTTTAGGGTTTCGAATTTTTTATTGCTTCAACTTTGTGATAAATGGTGTTTAATTTTTGAAACCATTGATAATAGTGTTACATTTGTTGCGAATTCGTAAATTGTCGAACGATGTTAAAAGTTATGACTTTACGAAATGGTTATATGTAATTGTGCATTATCGTGGTTAGGTTTTACTTGTGTTGATTATAAAGTGCATTCTTGTCCGTTCTTCGGGACGTTGATAGTTATTGGCACCTAAGTCACGGTACACTAAATCCGCTAATCGTATGCAATTGAGTTGAATCTAAAAAACGTGTAGAATACGAAAGCAAAAATAAGCACTAAAAAGCACCCGAAATACACTTTAAGTGCAGAATTTATATAATTCAGCAATAATTCAGCATTTAGACATATGAATATTTTTAACACAAGAATATACACAAAAGAGAGTGACTGTACTTGTGCGACGCAAGTCTAGTGACTAACGTTAAGAAAACGCGTATAGGTTACGACGTTAATTAAGCAAATCCGGTGAAGTTTACGACGCACAGGAACGCAAAGTTGTGAGTTCATGCTCCCCCTTTTCTCTTAACTGTTTTCAGTTTAATAACTTCGGGGGTGAAATACATGTTACAAATACTTCAATATTTACAAAATGGTATGATATGTACTAAAACGAGAAGTACTCTTGGCGAAAACTAGTGCCAAGAATTGATACGAGAAATCGTGTCACGAATAGGGTAACATAAGCACCATTAATCGTGTGCATACTTAGACCGCAGAACAAAAGGTTAGATCTAATGGGTTCAGGGCAGCCCCACTCTTGGTGACAACTAGAACCAAGTAGTGTTTTTGTGTCTCAGTCGTGAATTGACTATAGAAAAATGCCTATGGTTTGGTGACTTCCTATGTCGTGTCACATGTTAATGGCTTTGCAACCCATTAACACTTGATACATATGGAAACACTTGATTTATACTTGAATACGTGATTTAACAAATACATACCATGATTTTTATACAAGGTATACAAGCGTTAAATACAAAAACTGCATGAATTCACACCAACTTTATGTTGACGTTTTTTCAAAACTCACATGTATTTCAGGTAACTAGGATGGATGTGCGCGCAGTCTCGCTTATGCTTGTGGATGTCGCTATTGTTTATCTTTAAATAAAGTTGTAAACTTTTTAAGACAATGTTTTATGCGACTTAACGATGTAAACGCTAAACTTATGTTTTCAAATTATGCTATTTGATGTTTTTAAGAGCATATAGCATGTTTACCTTTCGTATGCAATGAGAACCTTTCATGATCACACCTCGTGCTTCCGCCGCAGAAAGGGGTGTGATAGATTGGTATCAGAGCTGCGATTGTAGTGAACCAGGATTCCTTCTCGAGTCTAGTCTACAATCTCTAGGATCCTTTCACGAAAACAATTTTCAAAGAGTTTTCATTGCATAAAACGTCCTGCGACATCCACTCCCTGAAACTGTCTACATAAGTCTAGAAAAGACACTACGAGACTTAGAATGCACTTGAGTAGCACTTGTCGTTGACTAGAAATTACTTGCAATTATGTGTGATAATTTGCATGTACTAGAAGTAGAATGTCACAAGTATACGTGACTTTATCTGAAAGCAATGGCCCATCTGAAGAAAGAAATACGAGGATGAAACGAACTGTGCGGACTGTGCAAGGAGTTACGTAATTATGGATGCATACATAATTATGGAATTCAGTGCACAAAAATCACAGCAAGTCTTGTCACGTATAGACTCCCTCAGTGCAAGCCTACTAAGTACTCTGCTAGAGTAATAATTGTTTGATGTCACTTATGTGGTATATACCTATGAGTATATATACTACTACTGTCTAGTAGGACGATATCAAACAAATGTCTGACCCTGTTGTGTTATGTTCTGTCAGAACATGGCACCCAGGAAAGCTGTGAATGCTCGCAATGACGATCAACCTCCTCCTCCCCCACTGCCAAGAACTGCTGAAGAGCTGAACGCTCTACTGGAGGAAAGGATCTCCGCTGCTATCGCCCAATACGAGGCGAACCGTACTCAAGACAGTGGAGGACCAAGCAACGCTAGGCGTAATAGGAATGGAGATTCGTCTGGAGGAAACGCAGCTCAAGGTAACCTTAAAACAATTTACTAAGCATGAAGAGATTTATGAACGGTCCTTGTTTCATTATTTCTTCGATTGCTCATAAGTGAATTGGTTGGGTTATTTCCAGGCTGCACTTTCAAGCAGTTCCTCGACTGCAAGCCGATGAACTATGATGGCACAGGAGGTGCAGTAGCATTTGTGCGCTGGACGGAGAAGACTGAAGCTACTTTCCGCATGAGCAAGTGTACCGCGGATCAACAAGTCACCTTTGCTACCGGGTTATTTGTCGATGAAGCTCTGACTTGGTGGAACCTGCAAGTCCAAACTTTGGGTGATGATGCTGCTTATGGCTTAACTTGGGAGGAACTGAAGGAAAGAATGAGAGAGAAGTACTGCTCTCGTGCTGAACTCCAAAGGCTGGAAATGGAGTTCTGGCACTTGACCATGGAAGGTGCCGACATTAATGGTTACACTCGAAGGTTCCACGATCTGTCTAGAGTACTTCCCTACATGGTGACTCCCGAATTCAAGCGCGTTGAACGCTACATTTGGGGACTGGCCTCAGAGTTTTGTGGCATGGTGACGTCGGCCAAACCACAAACAATCACCGAGGCTGTAACTCTGGCTGTCAGCCTTACTGAAGATTGTGTTCGAATGAAGAAGCTATCACTGAACCCAACAGAAAATGCCGAGACGCATGCTGAGTCGTCTGGCGACAAGAAGAGGAAACATGCAAACTTGAACCAAGCAACTCGTAACAACAAAGGTTCCAACAAGAAACGTGACCCTAACCCGCCTCAAGGGGCGAAATCTCTTGCAGCCATGAATGACGCTCCAGCAAAGGGATACCTGGGCACCTTGCCCAAATGCCATCGGTGTAAACGCCATCACGAGGGAGCTTGTCGCATCTCAAAGTGTGACAAGTGTGGAAAGTTGGGTCACCGCACTGAAGACTGCTGGAGTAAGAGGAACGGGAATGGAAATCGTAATGGGGCTGATGATAGGAACAATGGTGGAAATGGAAATGGTGCTGGTAACGGGAATGGGCGAAACCAAGGATGCTTCAGATGTGGAAGCAAAGATCATTTCATGAAGGATTGCCCAGAAGGAAACAATGCTCAGGCCCGAGCATTTGTAATTGGAGCAAGGGACGCACGCGAGGACCCTAATGTGGTCAACGGTACGTTCCTCATTAACAATCACTTTGCATCCATATTATTCGACACTGGCGCCGATTATAGCTTCATGTCTGTGGAATTTAAACGCATACTTGGAATAGAATCTAGTAGATTAGAAATTCCTTATTCCATAGAACTAGCCAATGGTAAACTTGTTGAATCGGGCGAAGTTGTTAGAGGCTGCACGCTAGAACTTGGTGAACGAAGATTTAGCATCGACCTCTTACCTATTCAATTAGGTAGCTTCGATGTAGTGGTCGGAATGGACTGGTTGTCCAAGAACAAAGCTGAAGTCATTTGTCATTAGAAAATCATTCGCATCCCTCTGGCGAATGATGAAACTCTCATAGTACATGGAGAAAGACGAAACGCGCCTCTACGAATCATCAGTTGTATGAAGGCACAGAAGTGCTTAAGGAAAGGATGTGTTGCTTTCCTAGCACACGTTGTAGATAAGAAGGCTGTGGAGCCAAAACTCGAAGACATTCCTGTGGTAAAGGAATTTCCTGATGTGTTCCCTGAAGATCTGCCAGGACTACCTCCGCAACGACAAGTTGAATTCCACATAGACTTGGTTCCAGGAGCCGCTCCTGTAGCCAAGGCTCCCTATCGACTTGCACCATCCGAAATGCAAGAATTATCTACACAACTTCAGGAGTTGTTGGATAAAGGATTCATAAGGCCAAGCTTCTCACCCTGGGGAGCTCCAGTATTGTTCGTGAAGAAGAAGGATGGATCACTGCGGATGTGTATCGATTACAGGGAACTGAACAAGCTCACGATCAAGAATCGGTATCCGCTACCGAGGATTGATGACTTATTTGATCAACTGCAAGGATCAAGCTACTATTCCAAGATCGACCTTCGATCTGGATACCATCAGCTGAGAATCCAAGATGAAAGCGTGCCAAAGACTGCATTCAGAACACGCTATGGGCACTACGAATTTCTTGTGATGCCATTTGGATTGACGAACGCACCAGCGGTCTTTATGGATCTGATGAACCGCGTATGTAAACCATATCTCGATAAATTCGTGATTGTATTTATCGATGATATCCTGATTTACTCGCGAACGAAAGAAGAGCATGAGCAACATCTCAGAACCATCTTGGAACTACTGAAGAAAGAGAAGCTTTATGCAAAGTTCTCGAAATGCGAATTCTGGATTCGCGAAGTACAATTTCTTGCTCACGTTGTGAATGAGAAGGGCATTCATGTAGACCCATCCAAGATTGAAGCAATAAAGAATTGGGAAGCTCCCAAGACCCCAACCGAAGTTCGACAATTTTTGGGCTTAGCGGGCTATTATCGGCGATTCATCGAGAATTTCTCAAAGATAGCTCAACCGCTAACGACCCTTACACAGAAAGACAAGAAATACGACTGGGGACACAAACAGGAAGAAGCCTTTCAACTACTTAAAAACAAGCTATGCGATGCACCAATATTATCATTACCCGAAGGCACGGAAGACTTCGTGGTATACTGCGACGCCTCACGACAAGGCTTGGGTTGCGTGCTCATGCAACGCCAAAAAGTCATCGCTTACGCTTCAAGACAACTGAAGGTACATGAAAGAAACTATACCACACACGACCTGGAGCTAGGTGCGGTAGTATTCGCCTTGAAGATTTGGCGACATTATTTATATGGTACTCGATGTACAATCTTCACAGATCACAAAAGCTTGCAAGACATATTTGATCAGAAGGAATTGAATATGCGCCAGCGACGTTGGGTCGAGCTGCTGAACGATTATGACTGTGAGATTAAGTACCATCCTGGAAAGGCAAACGTTGTAGCGGGCGCGTTGAGCCGAAAAGAAAGGGTTAAGACCCTAAGGGTTCGAGCATTGGAAATGATGATTCGAACGAACCTCACTGCACGCATTCGGGATGCACAACAAGAAGCTCTTAAAGAAGAGAACCATAAAGCTGAATACCTACGGGGTATGCTGAAATACATGGTGCCAAACAAAGAGGGAGCCTTATACTTCAAGAAGCGTATTTGGGTTCCACTCTATGGTGGCATACGAGAAGTCATCCTTGATGAAGCCCACAAATCGAGATATTCGATCCATCCAGGATCGGACAAGATGTATCAAGACTTGAAGGAATATTACTGGTGGCTGAGACTTAAAAGCGACGTTGCTGTCTATGTTGGAAAATGCCTAACCTGTGCTAAGGTTAAGGCCGAATATCAGAAACCGTCCGGCCTACTACAGCAACCAGAGATTCCCGTGTGGAAGTGGGAACAAATCTCGATGGACTTCATAACAAAATTACCCAGGACCCCTAGAGGGCACGATATGATATGGGTAATAGTTGATCGATTAACGAAGTCTACGCACTTCCTACCGATCCGAGAAAAAGACAGCACTGGAAAGCTTGCTGAAATATACTTAAGAGAAATTGTGGCACGTCATGGAGTGTCAATCTCAATCATATCAGACAGAGATGGACGCTTTGTCTCAAGAATCTGGCAATCATTTCAGGAAGCCTTTGGATCTCAGTTAGATCTAAGCACGGCATTCCATCCACAAACAGACGGCCAGAGCGAACGGACTATACAAACGTTAGAAGATATGCTTCGCGCATGTGTCATGGATCTAGGCGGCAGCTGGGATACTCATCTACATTTAGTTGAGTTTTCCTACAATAACAGTTATCATACGAGCATAAAAGCTGCACCGTTCGAAGCTCTGTATGGCCGCAAATGCCGATCGCCCTTATGTTGGGCAGATGCCGGAGATAAACGTATGGTTGGTCCTGAACTTGTACAAGAGACAACCGACAAGATTGCGCAGATCCGAGAGCGCATTAAGGCGGCTCGAGATCGACAAAAGACCTACGCTGATCCGAAAAGAAAATCAGTAGAATTCAAAGTGGGAGACAAAGTGTTGTTAAAAGTCTCACCTTGGAAGGGCGTAGTCAGATTTGGAAAGCGTGGAAAGCTGAATCCACGATACATCGGACCATTCAGAATATTGAAAAGAGTTGGTACCGTGGCATACAAATTGGAGTTACCGGAAGAACTTAATGGAGTGCATGATACGTTTCATGTATCCAACCTAAAGAAGAGTCCAACACAAGAAAACGTGATCATCCCGATGGATGAAGTGCATATTGATGAAGCCCTCCGATTTACAGAACAACCCGTTGAGGTTACCGACTGGAAAGTCAACAAGACCAGGAGGAGCAGCGTAAAACTTGTCAAAGTACGTTGGAGCTCTAAGCACGGACCCGAGTACACATGGGAACGTGAAGACCAGTTCAAGAAAAAGTATCCCCACCTATTCAAGAAGACTCTAGCGAGAGTTAGTTCAGCCTGAATTTCGGGACGAAATTCTTTTAACGGGGGGAGACTGTGACAACTGGCACCAAACCGGTAATTTCCGTACACTTTAATTATTAATTATTGACTGCAATTATGTGCTTAATTGTCAGCAATGTCTGAACACACGACTAAACAAGTGAATTCATGCACGTTGTATACCACAAAATATTGCTTTATGCATAAACAAGAGTGTTGCGTCAAATATACTAGTAAACTCACCGGTAAGGCACTTTGTGTCAACAATACTGCAGCAAGCAGTCAGGCAATAAAATTGAGGCCTAGGTGTAGGTCCGACGACAAGAATACCTTAAAACCCAAGAGTACATACAAGGGTTTAATATATATGCAATACGAAAGCAAAAATAAGCACTAAAAAGCACCCGAAACGCACTTTAAGTGCAGAATTTATATAATTCAGCAATAATTCAGCATTTAGACATATGAATATTTTTAACACAAGAATATACACAAAAGAGAGTGACTGTACTTGTGCGACGCAAGTCTAGTGACTAACGTTAAGAAAACGCGTATAGGTTACGACGTTAATTAAGCAAATCCGGTGAAGTTTATGACGCACAGGAACGCAAAGTTGTGAGTTCATGCTCCCCCTTTTCTCTTAACTGTTTTCAGTTTTATAACTTCGGGGGTGAAATACATGTTACAAATACTTCAATATTTACAAAATGGTATGATATGTACTAAAACGAGAAGTACTCTTGGCGACAACTAGTGCCAAGAATTGATACGAGAAATCGTGTCACGAATAGGGTAACATAAGCACCATTAATCGTGTACATACTTAGACCGCAGAACAAAAGGTTAGATCTAATGGGTTCAGGGCAGCCCCACTCTTGGTGACAACTAGAACCAAGTAGTGTTTTTGTGTCTCAGTCGTGAATCGACTATAGAAAAATGCCTATGGTTTGGTGACTTCCTATGTCGTGTCACATGTTAATGGCTTTGCAACCCATTAACACTTGATACATATGGAAACACTTGATTTATACTTGAATACGTGATTTAACAAATACATACCATGATTTTTATACAAGGTATACAAGCATTAAATACAAAAACTGCATGAATTCACACCAACTTTATGTTGACGTTTTTCCAAAACTCACATGTATTTCAGGTAACTAGGATGGATGTGCGCGCGGTCTCGCTTATGCTTGTGGATGTCGCTATTGTTTATCTTTAAATAAAGTTGTAAACTTTTTAAGACAATGTTTTATGCGACTTAGCGATGTAAACGCTAAACTTATGTTTTCAAATTATGGTATTTGATGTTTTTACGAGCATATGGCATGTTTACCTTTCGTATGCAATGAGAACCTTTCATGATCACACCTCGTGCTTCCGCCACAGAAAGGGGTGTGACAATAAATACCAACATGTCACATCATTGGTGATGTGACAGCTCCCACTCGACCCAGCCGCACTCTCAAGCCTTCTTCTCTCAATTTCTCGTGATTCTTGTAAGTTTTCAACCTAAATCTTGTACTTTCTTGATCTACACGCACTCCTCCACCTTTCTTTCTGTTGAATCTTAACTTTAAACCGTGAATTCACTAGATTTAAGGTGTTCTAGGATGATGTCATCATGGTGTTCTTATGAACTTCATGTTTTGGCTTCAATCCACCAAGAACAACTTAGATCTGAACGATTTCCACGTTAATAAACACAGATCTTGCATAGATCTGAACATATTCCAGGTGAAAAGGGATTGAAAGATGGTTTTCTAACTTTCTTTCAACTCTTTTACACTCAATGCACTCAAAACCGATAGAATCGGAGCTTGTTCTGATCTTCTACTCCTTCTTATTGATATGTTGGTTCAAGATCTGTGTTCTATCAACGAGACAACCGATCTTGGGTTAAACACGAACCATCGTCTCGAACAGCTGACCGATCGGACTAGGGTGATTCCTATCCGATTGGATCACCTAAAGTATTGATGAAATTCTGTTGTTTGGCACGTGGTCATACCGTCTCGAGAAAACGTGAAAACTATCAAAACAACCAAGTGTAAAGACGATCAGGTCGACTGGGACGGATTGCTGTCCGATCGGATTGCCATCCGATCGGACTGCCACCCGATCGGACAGCCACCCGATCGGCTTGCACCTTGGTCCCACGCTTAACTTTTATTTCAACTTTTAAGGTTTTGAACATCGAACGGATTGCCATCCGATCGGATTGTCATCCTATCGGATTACCATCCGACCATGTGATGTTTGGACTTCAACACTAAAATAATTTTCAACATGTTCAATGCATTGCCACCCGATCGGAAGACTATCCGATCGAGTGACAACACTGCTGTGAACTTGTTCTCTAAGAAATGTCCTGCCGAACGGATCACCATCCGATCGAGCCGTCGTTCGATCGACCGACCTGAAAGGTAGAGATACTTCTCTGTTTTCAAAATGCTACAACGAAAACTTCTGATGTGTGTAAAATGCAACATATAAATTACATCAAATGAGGCATAAAACTAACCCTTTTTTAGTACTAATATTGGAAAAAGAGTGTTTTTGTCTTCCTTTTGTATTTTCAGGATTAAATGAGCTCAAAAACGCAAAAGAAGCAAAAAGACAGCTAAATCCAACATAAATACAAGAAAAGGAACATTAGTGGACTGCCCGAACCCTCAATGGCATCTTCCAAAGCAAAATAGAGAAAACAGAAGGCTGAACATGCCCCGTGCTCAGCCAGCACGGGGCCGTGCCCAAGAAGCAGCAGAAAAGACAAACCTATAGAAGCTTCTATTGCCCATCACGGGGCCGTGCTCAGCTGACACGGGGGCGTGTCGAAAGTACAGCAGGCGCATTTATTGTAATTGCGAATTACAATTAATGAGGAGAGAGAGTGTCAGACGGACACGGGGCCGTGTCCAGCGGACACGGGGCCGTGTCCAGCTCTCTGTTCAGCCTATAAATAGGAGTGCTTGGATTCATTTCATCTCATCCCTTGGCACACCACCTCTCTCACACTTCATCCACCACCCACCACCATCACAACACCATCATCCACCACCATCATCCATTGTCCATCGTAGAGTGTGTGAGTCGTCTCGGGATCCAAGATTGATCGTAAGAGTTCTTGACAATCAAGGCCATGTTTGCCTAAGTCTCTTACATCACTTGGTGAAGACAAAGTGTCTAGTATAATACTTTTTATTTCTAATCTTTTGCACTTTTTATTTGGTTTTGTATTAATGACTTTAATAACTAGTTACTTATGTTGAAGGTGATCTTTCCTTATCGTTTGTCCGTGGTGTCTTGGCATTATTTTACTGTCTATATAAAATAAAAGATTTTCACCATTCATATCTCCACGGTCTATATGGAGGTATGTTGGCTACCTGGTAGGGGGTTAAGGGAACGGTTTGGTAAAGGTCTTGCCATTGTTCAGCGTTTAGAGGTCCTGCAATGGACCTGGGTCAAATTTAGTAGGACCTCCTTCAATACTTCACGGTATTGGATGGCGGGGGTCCAAACTCTTTGATCCCCTCATAAGTTAACTACTATTAATACTATAACCCGGCTATTTAGGACTGTATCCCTGCTGACTCAGACTACTTAGCCGAGGGTAACGTCACTGCCAAAAGCGGGGCCTACCACAATACTGCATTAATAACTTAATTCATTATCTTCCAATAATCCACCCCTTTAGGATTGTATCCCTGCTGACTCAAACTACTGGGGTGAGGGTAACGTCACCTTCAAAAGAGGGGCCTACTACAATAACTAAGATAATCTCTTAATTATGTGCAAAAGTGCGGAAATAATCAAAGGTTATACTAGATACGAGTCGAAACCAAGTGATTCATCTTGTCTATCTGTTTTTATTTTTATTTTTATTTTCAGCATTTTAGTTAGTTTTATTTTTCTTAGTTTAAAACATTTTTCTAAACTTGTGTTTTGGTTAGACGTTGAGGATAAACCGGTACTAAAAGCTCTTGTGTCCTTGGACGACCTCGGTATCTTACCAACGCTATGCTACATTCAACGATGGGTGCACTTGCCCATATGTGTGTTTAGTGTTAGTGAAATATCGTGTTTTATAAATTTAAAACTTGGCTAAAATAAGTGTTAAAAAGGGCTTAAAATATACACCTAATATAAGTAACACTTCGCACGCATCAAGTTTTTGGCGCCGCTGCCGGGGACACAAGGATTTTGAGAAAGTTTAAAATCGACGGCCTAATTAGTTTTTCAAAACCTTTTTAAAACGCGCGCACATTTTTCTGCATTTTAGTTTAGTTTGCATTTACAGTAGCCTGAACACGGGGCCGTGCTCATTGAACACGCCCCCGTGCTGCATATTTTTAGTTAGATACCCAGATACAGAGTCTGAACACGGGGCCGTGCTCGCTGAACACGCCCCCGTGCTCAACGTGACCAGTAACTTTAATTAAAACGCCCAGATACAGATCCTGTACACGGGGCCGTGTTCACCAGACACGGGGCCGTGTCCAGCCTTCTGTTTCAATCTTTGTTTCATTTTCTGGTCCCGAGACTCAGTTGTGGTCTGCTGAGTGATTCTTATGGATCAATACTCAGGAGGTTACAACTACACCTATGATGAGGATGATTATAGGGGTAATTATTGCACAAATTGTCGTAATACACGTTCGATTCAAAATAATCACTCGTATCAACCATCCAATTCCTACACTTACTATGAGGAACCCAGGTACGAGCCATCAACTTCATACACATCCTATGAAGACCAAAGGTATGAACCTCCTTGTAACAACTGTGCTTGTAATCACTATGAACAGTTCTATTATCAATAAAACAATGTTATTTGATCACAATGTTTGTTTTGTTATGTTATACATTTTTCATGTTTTGACTTTTATGTAATTTCAAACTCTACATCGCTTTCTGGAGAGTTATACGCAAACTAGTGCGTAAACGTACTCAGTTTAATGCGAGAAATACTCCGGAACATCAACATATACTCAACATACCTTAAATAACCTTTACATAACTTAGAAATAAGTTTTGAAGGCTTTGGTATGGCAAAAACAAGTTAATTCGCTTACAGGGACTAAATATGACAAACTGCGAAAGTATGTCAATTTGAACTGTAACGAACATTCCGGAACATGACCATAAGTTAAACACACCTTAAATATCCTCTAGATAGCTTAGAAATAGGCTTTGAGGTGTTCGGTGTGCTAAAATAAACTTTTGGGTCATTCAGGGACTAAAAGTGTCAAAAAGTGCACAAGTTTGCATTTTCGCGCACAACTTACGTTCTGAATACATCCGGACATCCAAAAATTTATGTAAGCATGACTATATTATATTTTAGTGTTCTCCTTAAGAAAAATCCATTCGTCGCGTCATTTGGATCGTTTTTCGCGCTTGTGCGCATTCCGTCGTAATTAACCGAACATCGCGACCGTACGGCCAAACGAACCGACATCCGTCATATTTTTGAACATATTTTAAGTTCCCTATACTTTAACTTTATTTTAGAGCTTTGAAATGGGGTTAACGAGGCTTAAACGTGTCAAAAATGCATCAAAAACCAAGTTTCTGGGCTGCAGGGACCAAAACTGTAATTCTGCCAAACTTAAGCTTACGGACCTCAACATCAATGACCTTGAGGTCCGTAAGGCAACCTGCAGAACAGATCAGACTTAACAGTCAGCATTTTCCAGCTGATACAACCTCACCCACACATTTCCCACTTGCCTAATCTGTTGATAAACATCATTTTTAGCCACCATGAGTTTCCAACACTTGTACGGCTTAGATTAAGGCACGATATTCGACAAACGATCTTAACGGTTCTCCGAATACTATAAATACCCAACCCATTCCATAGCTAAAACCACTAGAATCTGATTAAGAAGGCTCTAAGTTGAAACCGTTGTTTCATACCTGAGCTATTTTAATCTAGATTAGCATTCGGGGACCCTTCGTAAGTATTCTTTCGTTCTTTTCCTTATTTTATTGCTTTTCGAGTCCGAAAGTCAAACTTTGTTTGACTTTCAGCGTTGACCAGCTTATGGTCAATGCGAAGTTCGTAGGAACTTCGCAACGTGAGTGTAATCACGTTGGTTATAGTCCCTTGGGACTATGCCTACTGATTACCACGTTGTCTAGGGTCGTAGGGTAAGCGATCTAATAAATCGCTTATACCTCGAACCCGACCCATTTGGTCGATCATTAGGATCCGACCAAATACATTAGGTGACCATAGTAGGTAGGGAATAACCGTCCGAGGTTATACCTTATGGTCGCTTCGTTTAAGTAGTTGTATGATAGGTAGTTTATATGCCTTAGGTAAATTACCAGAATACCCTTTTCATGTATAACTGGTAATTAAGCATATGTAACCTAAAACTTTCATCACATAACTGATTATGTAACATGTTTAGGCATATAACACTTGTCATAGGACTAGTTAGACGTCTCAAAACGCGCTTTGCGCGCACGACGCGTTAAAGTAGCGTAAGCTACCTTAATGGGTCGCGATGGGTCGATAATACTTAGGTTAAGTTTCAATTAGTATGTAGGCTTTGTTAAACCATATCACATGAGTTCCTACACTCATTTGGTTTACAAACCCTCCTGCTACCCAGTCTTTCGATTTAGGTCCGGGTTATTAACATAGTTACCTATATTAGGTGCCGTTTGATTCCGAGATCTCTAGCGTTGCTTGGTGATTATCTTTAGACAACTGAGCAATCTCAAGTGAGTACATAGACCCCTCTTTTACTGTTTTCCAAACTGTTTTGGGGTGGAACACATGTGCCTACTTGTTATTTTCATGCTTTCCTGTTTTCACATCATATACTGCTATGTTCGTTAGTACATAATAGTACATGATTTTATGACATTTCATGCTAGGTGTGCCTATTATGTGCATTACTTAGTACATTGTTTTACATGACATTTCATGCTAGGTGTGCCCATTATGTGCATTACTTAGTACATCGTTTTACATGACATTTCACGCTATGTATGCTCATTTGATTACATACTTAGTGCATTGTTTTCACATGCTTACATTTTGGTATGACATTTGGTTTGTTTACATGGGACAATACATTCATTAACATTAGCTACGCCGTTCGTTAGTAGGTAGTGGTACCATAGGAATTGACAACTCCCGTTCCGGACATCCCAGGGAAAGGGGACAGAAAGGAATGACCGAATTCGTTGATATAAGACAGATAGACCTTTAATTTGTTTAAAGGGTTTATCACCACAGTCGCAAGGCTTGGATGTATGCATTTTCACAATACCGCATAAATGTTCATATTAAATAGTTGCATGCATTTACACAAAACATAGCTTTGATTTAAACCAAGTTTTACTTCAATACTTTGTTTTTGTGCATATGGTTTAGTTGAGACATTTCACTTGCCATACATGACATTTTGACATAGACATTTGACATGGATATTTGACATAGATATTTGACATGGATATTTGACATAGACATTTGACATTGATATTTGACATAGACATTTGACATGGATATTCGACATAGACATTTGACATGGATATTTGACATAGACATTTTGACATGATTTACATTTGACACAAACACTTTTGACATTGGTTTTACATACTACATGATTTACATCTTGACATGAACACTTTGACATATTATTCAATACATTTTGACAATTGGTTTAAACATAGACTTCTTACATTGGTTGGTTTGGTTGATTAAGTGATTAAGTAACGATGCGTGTGTAATATGATACAAGCATGGTGGATACGCCGCTGGTACTTCCTATATATAAGTGTTTGTATGGTATTATATGTCGTAACGTTATTTGAATCATTTCAGTTTGAGACATAGAACATTTTATACAAATAACATACTTTTCACAAGACATTTATTTACAAACAACTTATCTTATACAAACACATTTTTACATGGTTATTTATTTAACCTGACATTTACTTATACATATCATCTGATCTTATTGTTTTCAAATGATTTACATGACAAAGTAAATTACAAGGTTCATGACTAAACATTTTTATTAAACATAAGTCATGAATCCTATTTTCACAAAACCTATGTATCTCACAGGCATTTTTATGCTGACGTACCTATTTTCACATGTGTTTTCAGGTGCTTTTCCATAAGATGTTGATCATGATACTAGGGCGGTCCTGTGCCTTAGAAACTTTAAAAGAAGATAGACTATGTTTAATTATGTTCTGAACTCTTTAATTCCTGTTTAAGACAATGTAACACTCTTGTTTAATAAATAAAATATCACTTTGTATGCCATGGTTATGAAACAATTAATTCTGTTACGACACGCCCCGATGTTTCCGCCGCGATTTGTTGTTTTACGCGGTCGGGGTGTGACAGAAGAGTTGGTATCAGAGCCAATGGTTATAGGGAATTAGGTTATTAGTAATGCTTTGACCTAGACTATAACTTTTCTAGGAACCTAACACAAGTTATCTTGTGTTTAGATCTTAAAACATATACATCACCTATCCTTAGGTGATTATCAAAACAAGAACAAAATTTCCGAATCGATTTTTGAAAAACAATCATCTGTTTTTGAATGATTTTTACAAGGTTTTGAACCCTCAATTGTAAGGTTTTGAACCCTCTGTTACATGGTTTGAAACCCTTTTCAGTTTGGTTTTTTTGGCCTTGTGCCTTCTAATTTTCAAAAATCCCGTCAAACGTTTTGGGTTTTAAATAATGTGAACATGTGCAAACTGGAAGGGTGAATGCCTGTATTCTGGGTTTTCTGTCTAGGCAAGCACTTCGTATACATCTCAACCAGACGCGAGACCAGTTGTGCTTACCTGGGAATTCTTGGGATGAGTGTTCACTTATAGGCGAGCATGTCTTCATTATACATTATTTTTGACCCATTACTTTGATTAGTCACTGTGAGTCGTTTGTTTGCTTTGTGATACGGACGAATGACCACCATCTATGCTGTTTGCAATTCTTGTTTTTATCATCTCATTCTCTTCATCCAATCATCTCACTCGTTTCCTTTCATGTTTTCCTCTTTTAGAATGCCTCCTCGACGCGAGAACCAGATAGCTACTGCCGAGCTGGCAGAAATTATTGCGCAGCAGATGGCTGCTCAATTCCCAAATCTCTTTGCTCAATGGCAACAAGCCAACAACAACAACAATGGTCCATGCAAATACAAGGATTTTAACCAGGCTAAACCACTCAAGTTTAGTGGTTCTGAGGGAGCGACTGGGCTTCTTCAGTGGTTTGAGAGCATAGAGAATACTTTTCGCCACGTGCAGTGTCTCGAAAATCGCAAAGTCGAATTTGCTTCGAGCGTATTTCAGAAGAGGGCTTTGACATGGTGGAACGGGGTTATGAGGGACCAAGGTGCAGAAGTTGCTCTCGCACAGACATGGGCTGAACTTAGAGCCCTTATGATGAGGGAATTTTGTCCTCGTCATGAGCAGCGAGCGTTGGAGAAAGAGTTTGATGTTTTGAAGCAAGATAGTGGTGAGCACAGGGCTTATACTGATCGGTTTGAAGAGTTAAGTTTGCTTTGCCCGACTATGGTTACCCCACTTGACAAGGCTATCGAGAGATACATCGACGGCCTACCTGACTCGGTACAAGACATTCTTACTGGTAGTGAACCTGCCACACTCCGTCAGGGGATCGAGTTATCAGCGACGCTGACTGAGTCGCAGGTCCGGAAGAACAAGTTACATAGGAAGGGTGACAAGGGCAAGAAACAGTCGGTTGAAAAGGAAGATAGCAAGAAAGGTCAAAACTTGAATGGAAAGAACTCTGGTTCTTCGAAGAGGTCAAGGAAGCGTAAGGCTTCCCAAAATTTTGCTATCACTACCCAAGCTAATCAGGCAGCTCTCAATCAACCCGCACAGCTTCCAGCAAAGAAACCCTATACAAGGAATGCACCTTTGTGCAATAGATGCAACAGTCACCACCAGCCGCAACTTCCATGCCGTTTCTGTACTAACTGTGGGAAGTCAGGCCATCTTGCCAATGTTTGTCGGTCTGCTCAAAATCCCGCGGTTCAGAACCCGGCTCAACAAGTTGCTCAGCAACAGGGTCAAGCTGCAAGACCACAATACCCACCGGGTGCTTGTTATAATTGTGGGGATCTGACCCACTATAGAAACCGGTGCCCAAGGCTAGCCAACCAGAACCAGAACCAGAACCAGAATCCGGCTCCGGCTCGAGGCCGAGTTTTTAACATGAATGCCCAAGAGGCACAGGCTGACGATAATGTGGTGAACGGTACGTTCTTTATTAATAATCAGCCTGCATCTGTTCTTTTCGATTCTGGTGCCGATAAGAGTTTCGTGTCTTTGTCTTTTGAGCAAATGCTTCGCGTGTCTAGAACGAAACTAGGCAAATCTTTGACAGTAGAGGTTGCTAGTGGTGAACCCATTATTCTTGATTCTGTTCTTCGCAACTGCCAGTTGAATCTTAACGACCATCTTTTTCCTATTGACCTCGCGCCTATGCAACTTGGAAGCTTCGACGTTATTGTGGGAATGGATTGGTTATCCAAGCATCACGCAGAAATAGTTTGTTCTAAGAAGATTGTTCGTGTGCCGCTTTCGACAGGCGAGATCCTGCAGGTTCAAGGTGAGAAGCCTACCGGTGGTCTCAAACTCATGTCTTGTTTTAAAGCTCGGAAGTATCTGCAGAAGAACTATGTGGCTTTCTTAGCACATGTTACAGAAGATAAAGGCAAGGGTAAGTCTATTTCAGATATTCCTGTCGTTCGGGATTATTCTGAAGTGTTCCCTGAAGATTTACCTGGTCTACCTCCAGCACGCCAAGTCGAGTTCCGCATTGATCTCGTACCTGGTGCAAATCCCGTTGCCAGAGCTCCATATCGTCTTGCACCGTCTGAGATGCAAGAGTTGTCCAAACAGCTTCAGGAGCTCTCTGACAAAGGTTTTATACGTCCTAGTTTTTCACCCTGGGGTGCTCCCGTTCTTTTTGTAAAGAAGAAGGATGGATCCTTTAGGATGTGTATCGATTATCGTGAGCTTAACAAGCTTACCATCAAGAATCGATATCCCCTACCTCGCATCGATGATCTCTTTGATCAGTTACAAGGCGCTTCTTATTTTTCGAAGATTGATCTGCGTTCAGGATATCATCAACTTCGGGTGCAAGAAGAAGACATTCCGAAGACAGCGTTCCGTACTCGATATGGGCATTATGAGTTCACAGTCATGCCATTCGGTGTGACTAATGCTCCTGCTGTTTTCATGGACTTAATGAATAGGGTCTGTAAACCTTATTTGGATCAGTTCGTCATTGTTTTTATCGATGATATCTTGATTTACTCAAAGACGCGAGCTGATCACGAGCAGCATCTTCGTCTTACCCTAGAACTCCTAAAGAAAGAGCAACTTTTCGCCAAATTCTCCAAGTGCGAATTTTGGCTTAAAGAAGTTCAATTTTTGGGGCATGTTATCAACGAACGGGGTATTCATGTAGATCCCTCCAAGATCAGTGCGATTAAGGATTGGGATACACCTTCTACTCCTACTGAAGTTCGTTCTTTTCTTGGTCTAGCGGGTTATTATCGCCGCTTCATAGAAAACTTCTCGAAGATTGCAGTTCCTCTAACTGCTCTAACTCAGAAGAAAATGCCCTTTTATTGGGGAATCAAGCAAGAGGAAGCTTTTCAACACTTGAAGCAGAAGCTTTGCGATGCGCCTGTTCTATCATTGCCTGAGGCTGATGATGATTTTGTTGTGTATTGTGATGCATCGAAATTGGGTCTTGGCTGTGTTCTTATGCAAAGGAACAAAGTCATAGCATATGCATCAAGACAATTGAAGATACATGAGAAGAACTACACCACTCATGATCTTGAGTTGGGTGCAGTAGTCTTTGCTCTAAAGATCTGGAGACACTATTTGTACGGTACAAAATGTGTGGTTTTCACAGACCACAAAAGTCTTCAGCATATCTTCAATCAGAAAGAACTCAACATGAGGCAACGACGCTGGGTTGAGCTTTTAAACGACTATGATTGCGAAATTCGCTACCATCCTGGTAAGGCGAATGTCGTGGCTGATGCATTGAGTCGTAAGGAACGTACTAAACTTCATTGTGTACGTGTTCAGTCTGTTATTCAAGCTCGATCCGATATTCAAGCACGCATTGCTCAAGCTCAACAAACTTGTGTTTCACAAGGATTGATGGATAAGGAATTTCCTTATCACATAACACCTGCTCTGGAACTGAAGGACAATGGATCATATTACTTCATGGACCGCTTGTGGGTCCCAAGCCAGGATGATATTCGTACCTTGCTCATGGATGAAGCCCATAAGTCTCGTTATTCTATTCATCCGGGCTCAGATAAAATGTATAAGGATCTTCGTATTCACTATTGGTGGCCTGGTATGAAGAAAGACATTGCCTTATACGTATCAAAATGCCTTACTTGTCTTAAGGTTAAGGCTGAACATCAGCGTCCATCTGGTTTATTGGAACAACCAGAGATCCCAGTTTGGAAATGGGAAAACATTACTATGGATCTTGTTACCAAACTCCCGCGCACAAAGAAAGGTCATGATGCCATCTGGGTAGTCGTTGATCGTCTTACAAAGTCAGCACATTTCTTGCCAATCCGTGAGGATTTTCCCGCTGACAGACTTGCTCAAATCTATGTAGATGAAATTGTGGCTAGACATGGTGTTCCTTTGAACATCATTTCTGACAGAGATGCTCGTTTCACTTCTCATTTTTGGAGAACCATGCAATCTGCTATGGGGACCCAACTTAATCTGAGCACAGCTTATCATCCGCAAACGGATGGTCAATCTGAAAGAACAATCCAGACTCTGGAGGATATGCTTAGAGCTTGTGTGATCGATTTTGGTGGTAGCTGGGATTCACATCTTAAATTGATTGAATTCTCCTACAACAACAGTTATCACACTAGCATCAAAATGGCTCCTTTCGAGGCTCTCTATGGTCGAAAATGTCGTTCACCAGTCTGCTGGAATGAGATTGGCGAGGCTCAACTTACTGGACCTGCCCTCATTTTAGAGACAACTGACAAGGTCAAGAAAGTTCGTAATAACCTTCAGGCAGCTAGAAGCCGTCAGAAGATTTACGCGGACCCAAAACGCAAAGCCTTGGAATTTCAAATCGGTGATCGAGTATTACTTAAGGTCTCACCTTGGAAAGGTGTGATCAGATTTGGAAAGAAAGGAAAACTTGCACCTAGATACGTTGGACCATTCAAGATCGTCGAAAGAATCGGAAAGGTAGCTTACAGACTTGAGTTACCTCCTGAACTAGGAAATGTTCATCCAACTTTTCACGTGTCCAATCTCAAGAAGTGTTCAGCTGATGAGAACTTCTCCATACCGCTTGACGAAATTCGTGTTGGCAAAACACTGAAATTTGTTGAGAAACCAGTGGAAATCATGGAACGTGAAGTCAAGTGGCTTAAACGCAAGCGCATTCCTTTGGTCAAAGTTCGCTGGGAAGCTAAACGTGGACCTGAGTTTACTTGGGAACGCGAAGATCAAATGAAGGCGAAATATCCACATCTTTTTCCACGAGTTTCCTCTAAATAAATTTCGGGACGAAATTTCCACAAGTAGGGGAGACTGTAACAACTGTGCTTGTAATCACTATGAACAGTTCTATTATCAATAAAACAATGTTATTTGATCACAATGTTTGTTTTGTTATGTTATACATTTTTCATGTTTTGACTTTTATGTAATTTCAAACTCTACATCGCTTTCTGGAGAGTTATACGCAAACTAGTGCGTAAACGTACTCAGTTTAATGCGAGAAATACTCCGGAACATCAACATATACTCAACATACCTTAAATAACCTTTACATAACTTAGAAATAAGTTTTGAAGGCTTTGGTATGGCAAAAACAAGTTAATTCGCTTACAGGGACTAAATATGACAAACTGCGAAAGTATGTCAATTTGAACTGTAACGAACATTCCGGAACATGACCATAAGTTAAACACACCTTAAATATCCTCTACATAGCTTAGAAATAGGCTTTGAGGTGTTCGGTGTGCTAAAATAAACTTTTGGGTCATTCAGGGACTAAAAGTGTCAAAAAGTGCACAAGTTTGCATTTTCGCGCACAACTTACGTTCTGAATACATCCGGACATCCAAAAATTTATGTAAGCATGACTATATTATATTTTAGTGTTCTCCTTAAGAAAAATCCATTCGTCGCGTCATTTGGATCGTTTTTCGCGCTTGTGCGCATTCCGTCGTAATTAACCGAACATCGCGACCGTACGGCCAAACGAACCGACATCCGTCATATTTTTGAACATATTTTAAGTTCCCTATACTTTAACTTCATTTTAGAGCTTTGAAATGGGGTTAACGAGGCTTAAACGTGTCAAAAATGCATCAAAAACCAAGTTTCTGGGCTGCAGGGACCAAAACTGTAATTCTGCCAAACTTAAGCTTACGGACCTCAACATCAATGACCTTGAGGTCCGTAAGGCAACCTGCAGAACAGATCAGACTTAACAGTCAGCATTTTCCAGCTGATACAACCTCACCCACACATTTCCCACTTGCCTAATCTGTTGATAAACATCATTTTTAGCCACCATGAGTTTCCAACACTTGTACGGCTTAGATTAAGGCACGATATTCGACAAACGATCTTAACGGTTCTCCGAATACTATAAATACCCAACCCATTCCATAGCTAAAACCACTAGAATCTGATTAAGAAGGCTCTAAGTTGAAACCGTTGTTTCATACCTGAGCTATTTTAATCTAGATTAGCATTCGGGGACCCTTCGTAAGTATTCTTTCGTTCTTTTCCTTATTTTATTGCTTTTCGAGTCCGAAAGTCAAACTTTGTTTGACTTTCAGCGTTGACCAGCTTATGGTCAATGCGAAGTTCGTAGGAACTTCGCAACGTGAGTGTAATCACGTTGGTTATAGTCCCTTGGGACTATGCCTACTGATTACCACGTTGTCTAGGGTCGTAGGGTAAGCGATCTAATAAATCGCTTATACCTCGAACCCGACCCATTTGGTCGATCATTAGGATCCGACCAAATACATTAGGTGACCATAGTAGGTAGGGAATAACCGTCCGAGGTTATACCTTATGGTCGCTTCGTTTAAGTAGTTGTATGATAGGTAGTTTATATGCCTTAGGTAAATTACCAGAATACCCTTTTCATGTATAACTGGTAATTAAGCATATGTAACCTAAAACTTTCATCACATAACTGATTATGTAACATGTTTAGGCATATAACACTTGTCATAGGACTAGTTAGACGTCTCAAAACGCGCTTTGCGCGCACGACGCGTTAAAGTAGCGTAAGCTACCTTAATGGGTCGCGATGGGTCGATAATACTTAGGTTAAGTTTCAATTAGTATGTAGGCTTTGTTAAACCATATCACATGAGTTCCTACACTCATTTGGTTTACAAACCCTCCTGCTACCCAGTCTTTCGATTTAGGTCCGGGTTATTAACATAGTTACCTATATTAGGTGCCGTTTGATTCCGAGATCTCTAGCGTTGCTTGGTGATTATCTTTAGACAACTGAGCAATCTCAAGTGAGTACATAGACCCCTCTTTTACTGTTTTCCAAACTGTTTTGGGGTGGAACACATGTGCCTACTTGTTATTTTCATGCTTTCCTGTTTTCACATCATATACTGCTATGTTCGTTAGTACATAATAGTACATGATTTTATGACATTTCATGCTAGGTGTGCCTATTATGTGCATTACTTAGTACATTGTTTTACATGACATTTCATGCTAGGTGTGCCCATTATGTGCATTACTTAGTACATCGTTTTACATGACATTTCACGCTATGTATGCTCATTTGATTACATACTTAGTGCATTGTTTTCACATGCTTACATTTTGGTATGACATTTGGTTTGTTTACATGGGACAATACATTCATTAACATTAGCTACGCCGTTCGTTAGTAGGTAGTGGTACCATAGGAATTGACAACTCCCGTTCCGGACATCCCAGGGAAAGGGGACAGAAAGGAATGACCGAATTCGTTGATATAAGACAGATAGACCTTTAATTTGTTTAAAGGGTTTATCACCACAGTCGCAAGGCTTGGATGTATGCATTTTCACAATACCGCATAAATGTTCATATTAAATAGTTGCATGCATTTACACAAAACATAGCTTTGATTTAAACCAAGTTTTACTTCAATACTTTGTTTTTGTGCATATGGTTTAGTTGAGACATTTCACTTGCCATACATGACATTTTGACATAGACATTTGACATGGATATTTGACATAGATATTTGACATGGATATTTGACATAGACATTTGACATTGATATTTGACATAGACATTTGACATGGATATTCGACATAGACATTTGACATGGATATTTGACATAGACATTTTGACATGATTTACATTTGACACAAACACTTTTGACATTGGTTTTACATACTACATGATTTACATCTTGACATGAACACTTTGACATATTATTCAATACATTTTGACAATTGGTTTAAACATAGACTTCTTACATTGGTTGGTTTGGTTGATTAAGTGATTAAGTAACGATGCGTGTGTAATATGATACAAGCATGGTGGATACGCCGCTGGTACTTCCTATATATAAGTGTTTGTATGGTATTATATGTCGTAACGTTATTTGAATCATTTCAGTTTGAGACATAGAACATTTTATACAAATAACATACTTTTCACAAGACATTTATTTACAAACAACTTATCTTATACAAACACATTTTTACATGGTTATTTATTTAACCTGACATTTACTTATACATATCATCTGATCTTATTGTTTTCAAATGATTTACATGACAAAGTAAATTACAAGGTTCATGACTAAACATTTTTATTAAACATAAGTCATGAATCCTATTTTCACAAAACCTATGTATCTCACAGGCATTTTTATGCTGACGTACCTATTTTCACATGTGTTTTCAGGTGCTTTTCCATAAGATGTTGATCATGATACTAGGGCGGTCCTGTGCCTTAGAAACTTTAAAAGAAGATAGACTATGTTTAATTATGTTCTGAACTCTTTAATTCCTGTTTAAGACAATGTAACACTCTTGTTTAATAAATAAAATATCACTTTGTATGCCATGGTTATGAAACAATTAATTCTGTTACGACACGCCCCGATGTTTCCGCCGCGATTTGTTGTTTTACGCGGTCGGGGTGTGACACTCCTCCCTCATACTCATATTTTGATGAACCTAGGTATGAGCCTTCTTACTCATACTTTGAGGAACCAAGATATGAGCCACCACCTTCATATGCTTATTATGAGGAACCTTGGCGTGAACAACCCACCTCATATGAGTATTATGAAGAACAAAATTACGAACCTTATCCATCATATGCTCACAATGAAGGACCATGGTGTGAACCATCAACTTCATATGGGTATTATGAGGAACAAAGGGTCGAACAATCGGATTCAAGCTTAGAAAATAATGATTCTTTTTCTATAACCGAAGTGACCGATAGGATATTAGAACACATTAGAGTTATCGATCGATGTATAAAAGAAGCTCGCGCAAGGGAAGAGGAGTCCCGCATAAGAGAAGAATTAAAAAAGGAAGAGATAACTAAAAATGAAAAAATGGAAGAACAAATAAGTGAAAAACCGACACATGAGCTAAGCAACGAAAAAGGTGAGTCCAATAACGTTAAAATCCAAGAAGAGTCTAATTTTGAAGAAATTAATCTCTTGACACCTTCTTTCGAAAATCATTGTTTAGTACCCACTCATGCTAAGTTTTTAAAAGAGTTAAACACTAACACTAAAATTTACGAAACGGTAAGTGTTAAGTTAACTAATGAGCAAACTTCACTAATAAAAGAAGACCCATTTGAAATTAACATCACACCGGTTCCATGTTTCTTTCAAAATTCGTTTATTAGTAATGTCACAATCGATAAAGATCTTTGTGTTAACATAATGCCTAACTACCTTTTCGAAAAATTAAATATTAGTGATTTTTCTCCACTTCAAATACCCATTTTTCTATCCAATCGGAAAGTAATAAAATCAATCGGAATAGTTGAAGATGTCTTGGTTCAAACAAATCAAATGGTAATCCCAACCGACTTTGTCATCCTCGATGACGCTCCTCTTGTGTTGGGACGACCATTTGTAAAAACTCACGAAGCTTTGAAAAACCGGAAGTTCAACAATTTACCTCTTCAATTAGGGGCATTTAAAAGAAGTGTCGATCTCGAACGATCAATGAAATATCCATTCGGCAATAATGACCCCCTAATTGAAGATGAAGATGAACCACCCGATACAAGTGAAGAGATTGACCACTTTGTTGAAGAAGAGGTCGCCATAGAACAAACTTTTAAAGTTCTTGATCGAAACGAGCAACCAAATAAGGAGTCTCCTAAAGACCCACCACTTGAGCTCAAAGAACTTCCAAAAGGTTTGGAATATGCTTTTCTGGACAAAGATGGTAAGTTACCTGTAATTATTTCGTCTAAATTAGATAACCTAGAAAAAGAAAAACTAATTAGTCTTTTGAAAAAACACAAAAATGCAATAGCTTGGAAACTTGTTGACATAAAAGGAATTAGTCCTTCTATGTGCACACACAAAATCTTGATGAATGATGACTACAAATCAGTCATACAACCACAACGTCGCGTAAATCCAAATGTTCAAGAAGTGGTTAAAAACGAAGTCATCAAATTACTTGACGCCGGACTTATCTATCCTATTTCCGATAGTCCTTGGGTAAGTCCCGTCCAAGTAGTTCCAAAGAAAGGAGGTATGACGGTAATTACTAACGAAAAGAATGAATTAATACCAACAAGAACCGTCACAGGATGGAGAGTATGTATAGATTATAGACGATTAAATGAAGCAACAAGAAAGGATCATTTTCCTTTACCCTTCATTGATCAAATGTTAGAAAGATTATCCGGTCATAAATTTTACTGTTTCTTGGATGGTTTTTCAGGTTACTTTCAAATCCCGATAGCACCCGAAGACCAAGAAAAGACAACTTTCACATGTCCCTATGGAACTTTTGCTTATCGACGCATGCCGTTTGGTCTATGTAATGCCCCCGCAACATTCCAACGTTGCATGGTAGCCATTTTCCATGACATGATAGAAAAGACAATGGAAGTCTTTATGGACGACTTTTCTATCTTTGGGGATTCATACGACCTATGCCTCGATAACCTTGAACGAATGCTATCCCGATGTGAGGAAACTAACCTCGCCCTTAATTGGGAAAAATGCCATTTCATGGTAACGGAGGGAATAGTACTCGGTCACAAGATCTCAAGCGAAGGAATGGAGGTGGATCGAGCCAAAATAGATACCATTTCTAGATTACCTCCTCCATCCTCCGTAAGAGCTATTAGAAGTTTCCTAGGGCATGCCGGATTTTATAGGCGGTTTATCAAAGACTTTTCAAAAATCTCAAGGCCTCTAACAAAATTACTTGAAAAAGATGCTCCTTTCATCTTTGACAAGGATTGCAATCAAGCATTTCTAACCCTAAAGGAAATGCTAGTCAATGCACCTATCATGATAGCACCTGATTGGAAGTTTCCTTTCGAAATCATGTGTGATGCTAGTGACTTTGCAGTTGGAGCTGTCTTGGGACAGAGAAAAGAAAAGCATTTCCACCCAATATATTATGCTAGTAAAACACTTAACGATGCACAAGAAAATTACACAACAACTGAAAAAGAGTTACTAGCTGTGGTATTTGCTTTTGATAAATTTCGTTCTTATCTTGTTCTTTCTAAAACTATAGTCTATACAGACCATGCAGCCATTCGATATCTCTTTAAGAAGCAAGACGCAAAACCACGTTTGATTAGGTGGATTCTACTCCTCCAAGAATTTGACATTGAAATCAAAGACAAAAGAGGAGCAGAAAATACCGCAGCAGATCATCTTTCGCGCTTAGAAGACCCAGCTTTGGAAGCAACCAGGGACGAGCAAATCAACGAAAAATTTCCAACTGAATCCCTGGAAATGGTGGAATTTAAGGAAGAACCATGGTACGCCGACTTTGCTAACTACCTAGCTAGCGGAATAGTCGCAAAAGGATGGCCACATCATCAAAGAAAAAAATTCTTTGCCAATGTGAAACACTATTTTTGGGAAGATCCATATCTTTTCAAAATGTGTGCCGACCAACTCGTCAGACGATGCGTACATGGTAGTGAAGCACGAAGAATTCTCCGCCATTGTCACGAAGGTCCATACGGAGGACATCATGGTGCTGCCAGTACCGCACGAAAGGTATTTGATTCAGGATTTTATTGGCCAACCATTTACAAAGATGCCCAAAATCTTGTAAAGACATGTGATGCTTGCCAAAGAACAGGTAATATTTCTTCCAAAAACGAAATGCCACAAAATGGCATTCTTGTTTGTGAAATTTTTGATGTGTGGGGACTCGACTTTATGGGACCTTTCCCACCATCGAAAGGAAACAAATACATACTTGTGGCAGTAGATTACCTGTCTAAATGGGCCGAGGCCGAAGCACTTCCAACAAATGATGGAAGAGTAGTGGTAAGATTTCTGAAAAAATTATTCTCTCGTTTTGGCACACCTAAAGCTTTAATAAGTGATAGAGGTACCCATTTTTGTAACCATCAACTTGAAAAAATTTTAACAAGATATGGGGTCTATCACCGGGTTTCGACAGCTTATCACCCTCAAACAAACGGACAAGCCGAAGTGACCAATAGAGGGTTAAAACGAATACTCGAAAAAACCGTAGGGTTAAATAGAAGGGAATGGGCTGATAAATTAGATGATGCTTTATGGGCTTTTCGAACTGCTTATAAAACAACGATAGGTACAACCCCATATAAGCTAGTCTATGGAAAAAGTTGTCACTTGCCAGTAGAAATTGCACACAAAGCCTACTGGGCAATCAAAAATGTAAACTTAGATCTAGAATTTGCTGGTAAAAATCGATTTTGTCAAATAAATGAATTAGACGAGCTTAGGAATTATGCATACTCAAACTCTGAGATTTATAAGGAAAGAATGAAAAATTGGCATGACAAACATATTAAACCTAATGAATTTCGGGTAGGAGATTTAGTTCTTTTGTTTAATTCACGACTTCGATTGTTTCCTGGTAAATTAAAGTCTAGGTGGTCAGGACCTTTTTCCGTCACCCATATTTTTCCACACGGTGCAGTAGAAATTAAACCTCGAAATGGGCCACCATTTAAAGTCAATGGCCAACGGCTGAAACTCTATCAAGGATTTATTGAGGATGAGGAAGAAGAGATCTCGCTTCAAACCGTGGAAGAATAAAAACATCATGCCTGGTAAGTTACGAACGATTGAGGCGGCAAAATAAAGCGGTAAGTTTTCTAAACCATAGCTTATGGGAAAAAGGGGCACTCACACGCGCACGAAAAAAAAAAAAAAAAAAAAAAAAAAAAAAGAGAAGCTCGGCACGAGGCCGTGTCCGCTGGACACGGGGCCGTGTTCGCGCTGCAGACGGGATAAAACCCCTTTTTCAAAACAGTTTCTTCATTCCACACGCCCCGTTTCCCCACAAAAGCTCTGGTTCCAGGCGATTTTTCGCGAAATTCCAACGTCTCTTACCGATCTAACAACGTCAAGGTATGATTCTATCACTCTTAGTAGTTAGATTAGTTACTTGCATGTAGTTAATACACCACAAATTTGGGGAAAAATCTAGGGTTCTTGATGTTCATCCGGATCGAACCTAAAATTTTTGCCTAAATCTGCTTGCATTTAGTTAGATTAGTGTTAGGGGAAGTAAATAAACTTAGATTGTTCATAGATTCACCCGATTTCTTACAAAAACCCCAAAACCCTTGTTCTTGAACCGAAAAAGACAAAATTGATAGGGTAAACGGGATATTTTGGGAAAAACGGTGTTTAGGGTTTCATTTTCGGGGGAAACCGCACCTATTGGACCAAAAATTTTCAAGTTTTCGAAACCGGGTCGAAAATTGAAGATTTTGAGTAACAGACCTCTGGACACGGGGCCGTGTCCGCTGGACACGGGGCCGTGTCCAGCCCGCTGTTTGCAGTTTTGTCCGAAAACACTTATGTTTCGTACTAATTTTTGGTGTATTCTTTCAGATGGCAAAGTTCACAAGGTTCAATGCAAGTGAGCTTGATGCAAGGGTAAGGTATGAGGTTCTTCAAACAAGACCCGAAGAGTACCCCAGGAGAGCTTGCACGGAGCTGTTAACCTTGGTAAACCAGCTGCACCGATTCAACAACATTGTTACGGGACCACTAGCTGTTGCATTAAACACTAGGCTTCAATCAGTACATCAATGTACCAGGAGTTCTACAGTACCTTCAACTTCGATTCAAGGTGTGACCCATTTGACAATACTGGGGTTGTATTTCGGTGTGGAGGAACAATGTACTCGATCTCCATGGCACAGTTTGGAGCCATAATAGGTCTATATCAAGAAGAGGAATCGGGAAACGAAGAAAATACCGGGGGATTACGAGACTTGGAGGTGAATGAAAGACAAGCCGCATGGGCTCAAATCGGTGAAGGAATCTACGACCCTCGTAGCACCAAGAGTACAAAGCTGAGGGATCCGCTCTATCGCTACATTCACAGGATCCTCACCTACTCTCTAAACCAACGACACGACAGTAGTGGTGTTGTAGGGTTGAAAGATTTGGTTGTCCTCCACTGTATCCACAACCAAAAGCCTCTTGATGTTCCGTATCTCCTGTTGAAAAACATGCATCTCAACCGCCTTGCTCGAGCTCCAACACCTATCTTCTACGGAGGATGGGTGTACCGTCTTTTTAAGCATTACACGCGAATTCCAAGAGCCTTTGAAAGAAGCCCATGGTCGGGACGAGTTGACTACCACATTTGCCGAGCCATGAACTTACTCTATGAGGCGGAAGACGGAACAGTGAGTTTCCAAAGAACGCAAGGCTATGCATGGAACCCACAGGAGGCCCTAGTTCTTCACGCACCACCTCCCCACCACCAGTATCCACCCCATGGTGATCCGGGTCAATCCTCCTCACAAGGAGGCGGTTTTCCTAATTTTCAAAGCTTACATGATCTTATGCAGGAAAACCTCATGTGCACCAGGAACGCCTACAACCTCGCCAACAACACATACCAACGGGTCGGAGCTATTGAACGCAACATCAGCGATATACGAGACGATATCGGCAGCATCCAGGAGTACATGGCGGGGCATGGGGATGGAGGTGATGATAGCGATGAAGATATGGATTAGAGGGTTTGGAGGAGCAGGAGCGGGTTGATGGCGAGCCCACAGGTTTAAGTCCCTTTATCTATCGAACGATTGGTGGCCTGCGTGCCAGAAGTTGAACAATTTACTTTCCTTAAACACTTTTATTTTCCGTTTTATTTTTCTTTTACTTTATGCTTGGAACAATTAACTTTGGTAATGTAGGATGTTTGTATTGCTTGGTGTGGTATTAAGTGTTGAAACAGGTACAAACCAAGGCTTAGGGTGTTAAGCCTCAGCACTTATAGGGCTAGGATGGAAAAACCGGAGGAAGAAACCTGTTTTTCAGGCTTTCAGACTGTCCACACGGGGACGTGTCCAGCCAACACGCCCCCGTGCTCACCTCCCAGACCTGCTGTTCGGCAAAAATTTTGTCAGACACGTGGCCGTGTTCAGTGGACACGGGGCCGTGTCCACCTTCTGTAAGTTCTTGTTACTGGCACCTGAACACGGGGTCGTGCCCACTCAACACGGGGCCGTGTTCAGTGCCCAGTAACACAAATTTTTGCTTTTTAAACACTATTTTACACATCTAATCAACCTAAAAATTTATTTTTGGGACACATTGAGGACAATGTGTAATTTAAGTGTGGGGGGGATGCTAAAACCTTGAATTTTGCAAGTCCTAAATACAAGCCTTACACAAAACTCTATTGGAACCGCTAATCACCCCAAATTTTTGCAAAAATTTCATTTTTTTTACTTGTCTAGGTTTAACTCGGGAAATTCAAGTTCTCAAAAAGGTTATATTTTTACAAATTTACAACCGATAGCGTAGTGATAAAAAGAACCAACATAAGAAAATTATGAAAAGGCATGACAAACTTATTTAAAATTTGATTATATATACTTGATCACATAAAAACCCATTCCCACAAAAGTGAGTTTTGAGCCTTTATTGAGCACACAATTACATATCATTTGACTAAATGCTCATTTTTCGTTTCTTGTGTGAATAGCTGCTTGGTTCTTACGACTCTAGAACTTGCCATGACAATACATTCCCGGTCCTTATCAACTTAAACCCGAGTAAGTAAATGATGGAGGCATTAGGACTAACCTTTTTCATTTCTACACCATTATTTTTCTTTTTTTTCTTTTACCAACCACCCAAAAATCCCCCTAGTTAGCCCCTTTGAGCCTAAACCTTTTCGTTTCATCACCCAAACAAAAAACCCTTTCATCCACCAAAACCTTTTTCATTTTTAACCCTTTATTTTAGTAACAAGTTCGGTTCTTCGTAAAAAAAAAATTTTGATAATAATGAAGCAAAAAGAAAATAAACAAACAAAGTAATCAAAAATAACTTTGTTTGAATAAAAGCTTCATTAAAAATAAAAAGTTGCAAAAATACGAAAACCGACACTTGTTACGCTTTTAGCCTTTTTTTCTACTAACCACTAACCCAACCACCTACCTTTAACCCTAGCCAACCCTTAACCCGCAAAGTCCTCTTGATATCTACAAAGGTATAAAAGTTAAAAAGGAGGAGGATTGATTTCTTGGCAAGCCTATGGTAGGAATAAGTTCCGTGCCGCTCTCGAGTGATTCACTAAAAATACACCTTCGGCCGAGTGTGAGTGATTTCCCCGCGAGGTATGTGAACTTGTATATAAATAGAATTTTAAAAAGGCATGTTATGCCCAAATAAGTAATTTCTTTTATGAACAGTTCTAAATAAATCATTACGAATAGGAGTGTAAATAAATAAAAATAAAACCCAAAAAGATCTTGGAAATCCCGACACTCTACGACAAGCCCAAAACCTTCTCTTCTACCTATTCCATTTGGGAGTGTAAGCCACATATTAAAGAGTTTTGCTTGAGGACAAGCAAAAGTTCAAGTGTGGGGGTATTTGATGTGTGTAAAATGCAACATATAAATTACATCAAATGAGGCATAAAACTAACCCTTTTTTAGTACTAATATTGGAAAAAGAGTGTTTTTGTCTTCCTTTTGTATTTTCAGGATTAAATGAGCTCAAAAACGCAAAAGAAGCAAAAAGACAGCTAAATCCAACATAAATACAAGAAAAGGAACATTAGTGGACTGCCTGAACCCTCAACGGCACCTTCCAAAGCAAAATAGAGAAAACAGAAGGCTGAACACGCCCCGTGCTCAGCCAGCACGGGGCCGTGCCCAAGAAGCAGCAGAAAAGACAAACCTATAGAAGCTTCTATTGCCCATCACGGGGCCGTGCTCAGCGGACACGGGGGCGTGTCGAAAGTACAGCAGGCGCATTTATTGTAATTGCGAATTACAATTTATGAGGAGAGAGAGTGTCAGACGGACACGGGGCCGTGTCCAGCGGACACGGGGCCGTGTCCAGCTCTCTGTTCAGCCTATAAATAGGAGTGCTTGGATTCATTTCATCTCATCCCTTGGCACACCACCTCTCTCACACTTCATCCACCACCCACCACCATCACAACACCATCATCCACCACCATCATCCATTGTCCATCGTAGAGTGTGTGAGTCGTCTCGGGATCCAAGATTGATCGTAAGAGTTCTTGACAATCAAGGCCATGTTTGCCTAAGTCTCTTACATCACTTGGTGAAGACAAAGTGTCTAGTATAATACTTTTTATTTCTAATCTTTTGCACTTTTTATTTGGTTTTGTATTAATGACTTTAATAACTAGTTACTTATGTTGAAGGTGATCTTTCCTTATCGTTTGTCCGTGGTGTCTTGGCATTATTTTACTGTCTATATAAAATAAAAGATTTTCACCATTCATATCTCCACGGTCTATATGGAGGTATGTTGGCTACCTGGTAGGGGGTTAAGGGAACGGTTTGGTAAAGGTCTTGCCATTGTTCAGCGTTTAGAGGTCCTGCAATGGACCTGGGTCAAATTTAGTAGGACCTCCTTCAATACTTCACGGTATTGGATGGCGGGGGTCCAAACTCTTTGATCCCCTCATAAGTTAACAACTATTAATACTATAACCCGGCTATTTAGGACTGTATCCCTGCTGACTCAGACTACTTAGCCGAGGGTAACGTCACCGCCAAAAGCGGGGCCTACCACAATACTGCATTAATAACTTAATTCATTATCTTCCAATAATCCACCCCTTTAGGATTGTATCCCTGCTGACTCAAACTACTGGGGTGAGGGTAACGTCACCTTCAAAAGAGGGGCCTACTACAATAACTAAGATAATCTCTTAATTATGTGCAAAAGTGCGGAAATAATCAAAGGTTATACTAGATACGAGTCGGAACCAAGTGATTCATCTTGTCTATCTGTTTTTATTTTCATTTTTATTTTCAGCATTTTAGTTAGTTTTATTTTTCTTAGTTTAAAACATTTTTCTAAACTTGTGTTTTGGTTAGACGTTGAGGATAAACCGGTACTAAAAGCTCTTGTGTCCTTGGACGACCTCGGTATCTTACCAACGCTATGCTACATTCAACGATGGGTGCACTTGCCCATATGTGTGTTTAGTGTTAGTGAAATATCGTGTTTTATAAATTTAAAACTTGGCTAAAATAAGTGTTAAAAAGGGCTTAAAATATACACCTAATATAAGTAACACTTCGCACGCATCAACTTCAGAGCACAAACCAGCATACACAAACACATCCTTACCAAGCGAGGTGACAACCCAATCGAATGGCCATCCGATCAGATGACCATCTGAACGGATTGCCACCCGATCGACAGGCCATCCGATCGGATTACCATCCGACCCTTGGTATCATTGCACCGTTTTACGCGTCGCTTATCGTTTATGCTATTATTAACTGTTCAGGCTAATCTCTCTCAACGCTCCCTTCAATCCAAGGCAGTGTTTATTAAGTTAAACGCTATCTGTGAGTATACTCGATCCCTTTTGCTTTACGCACTTTTGGGTGTTACATACGTTACCTATATTCAAATCACAATTTGACACACAACGCAAACACTATTTATACGCTAATCGCTAATGCATGATATACGTGACTCGATGAATGCTTGTTTGTTATGTTTACACATTGATTACTGTCTACCTTCCTTAGCAACGATAGTACTATAGTTTGGACTCAGCACCTGTCGTGGACAGGGGTTGTTAAGGATATTACTTCACGTGTTCGTAGTGGTGAACATGTGTTGCGCACTCGTTACTCGCAGTCAAATCGCAGTCATTGGTATTCATAGAATCTTTGTCGATAACTTACATGCTTCACATTATACGTTGTACATGCTGGTTATGCGTAAACGATTTCGAACTCTATCATGCTATATCAAACTTGTATGCTCACCTTACACTATATGTATTGACCTTTATTTTAACGTATGTGACAGGTGTTTAGGATGCTATCTGCTAGGATGTTTGCTATGTGGAATCGAGCTAGGAAGAGTCTAGAAACAAAGACAATTTATTTTATTTGAATCTGAGTTGTCGGAACATGTTTATTGTTTTTGAGATATCGTTATTTGTAATAAATTAATTTACTTGATGGGTTATGGTATGGGACATAATATTTAAACTATCCTGTAATGTAGTTGTTATGGAATTTCTCTTGAACAATCTGTTTCGCTCAGTGCCATGCCCAGAGGTTTCCGCCTTCGGTTGGGGTGTGACAGCAAGATACCGAGGTCATCCAAGAACACAAGAGCTTTTAATATCGGCTTATCGTCAACATCTAATCGAACCAAATTTTGAGAAAATATTTTTAAACTAATAAAAAGATAAAAACAGAAAATAAAATAAAAACAGATAGACAAGAAAAAATCATTTGGATCTGACTTATCTTTCATGTACCATTTTGATGATTTCCAAACTTTAGGCATTTTAAGAAATTATCATAGTTATAGTAGTAGGCCCCTATTTTAAAGGCGACGTTACCCTCAACCTAGTGGTTTGAGTCAGCAAGGATACAATCCCACTAGGTCGGAATATTGAAAGAAAATTAAATAAGTTATTAATGCAAAATGTGGTGGGTCAGCAGGGATACAGTCCTCACAGGGTTGGTTTAAAGTTTTAATAGTAGTTTGTGAATAAGGGGTGCAAATGATTTCTTACTCTCAGTCGGGACAGTCATTTCCGGCCAATCCATGGAGTAGTACTAAACTTGCACCAGGTTCTCGCAGGATCTATACACTGAACGAGACATAGTAGTTAACATGCTTTATATAGATCGTAAAGACATGAATATGTGAATAAACGACATATGAAGAATGGTTGAATTAATTCGCCTTCAATATAAAAAACTAATTATTAAAGTCATTAATACATACCCAATTAAAAAGTTGCCAAAGATTGGAAATCATAAAAGAAATACATAAAAGATATGTCTTCACCAAGTGATGTAAGAATTTAGCCAAGCATGACCTTTGTTTAACAAAGATTCTTACGATCAATCTTGGATCCTGAGACTACACACACACTTTAAAAGATGGTGGTGGATGATGGTGTTGTAGTGGTGGTGGAGTGGTGGCAAGTGAGAGAGAATTGGTTTGCCAAGGGATGAGTTAAAGTGAAACCAAGCATCCCTATTTATATTTGAAAACAAAACGTCCACCATGGCGCGTGCTCGCCTGGCACGGCCCCGTGGCCAACAGTCTCTCTCTTCTACATTAAATGTAGTGTCAGACTTGTACTAACACGGCCCCGTGTGTCAACGGCACGGCCTGTGGCCAATGTACTTGCTGTACTTCTTCAGATTCTGAAAATCCAAGAGTTGACCACGCCCCGTGTTGCTTTAGCACGGCCCTGTGTTGAGCTTGAAATTTGTCTTTTGTTGTTGTCTCTTTCTGCTGCAGTGAATGTCCACCGGGCACGGCCCCGTGCCAGAGCTTATGTCTTTGTTATTTCTTGGGTTTGGATGTGGATGGGGGCTTGGCAAGTTGGTCAATCCTTCTTTATAGCATTTTATGTTGGTTTTTGCTGTCTCTTTGCTTTTTTTGTTCTTTTAAGCTCTTTTAATCCTGTTTATTAAAAAGGAACAAAAACACAAGCTTTTTCCAACATTAGTACTAGAAAAGGGTTGATTTTATGCATCATTTGATGTAATTTATGTGTTGTATTTTGAACACATCACCTATTATTTCAGCATTTAATGTTTCAAACACCAAATTTTGAGCATCGATATCTCATTCATCTTAGCTATAGTCCCCAACTTTTCAATTTTCTTTCCCGAATAGTCACTGTGCCTAACATCAGTTAGTTTTTTCAGTTAATAGGGTGTGAAATGACAAAAATAACATTTCCTTAAAAAGGGCAAACCACAGGAAGAGTATCAAAACACGTATTTAAACGACTGATTGTATGTATAACAAATAAGTATAAAGAACTAATTTCATTATGATCAATTCTCGGATTACAAGGCTGGAAATGAAATACGATTACAAAGAGAATAAAAGTTTCTAAAAATAAAAATAGGATTACACTTTCTAAATAAGGAAAGTACGAAATGCGAAGCGTTACATTTTTGATACATGAACTTTCAAATGTTTTTTTGAGATTAATTTGATACACATTTAAAACACATGAACTCGCTAACTTTTGTTGATGTTTTTAAACTTACATGTATTAAAGGAATTAACTGGATCTAGGTGTAGAAGGTTTCAAGTTTCAAGTTTGTCAAGAAGTCGATGTCATCCACATTTTGGAAGGGCTTGGTCCATATATCCCGTCCTTCAATGGGACATAGGATGCAAAGCCTTAATATTTTAAAAACTGTCTTTTGAACAAGTCTATCTTGTAAAACTTATTAACTTATGTTGTCTTTTGTTTCAAACAACTTATCACTTGTAACTTTTATTTGGTAATGGATGAACATCGTTCATGTTTTATTTCATATAGTTTGTTTACTTACATCGTATGCAATGAAAACCGTTCAAGTCACACCACGCTTCCGCCTCTGATGCGGATGTGGGACGGATTGCCTAGTATTCCTGGTTTGGAATACTATTAAATGCTATTTAAATTTCATGTCTTTAGGGGACTAAACGTACTCTATCTGAAAGTCCCCACACATTATACCGATTAATCGCTGGGGCCTGGCGAACGGGATATTAGTTGATAGCGCTATTAGGTTTGACAAACCTCACACCATACCTGGGAGGGCGTGCATGAACTTTTATGTCTTGGCAACTGGTTAATGATGCTAGACATTGGCCTGGGGCAAAACAATTTAAATAATCAAGTTTCGGTACCACACAGTTTAGTAGCTTAAAGATGGTGTAGCTCCAATTGACATATTTTATAAACTGAGTAATTTAACGACCTATGTTTTTGGAAACAACACTAATAAACCGTGAACTTGCCAACTTTATGTACAACGCTTGTGCATGCTTCGTAGGTAATTAAGTACAGCGCTAGAGCTTGCATTGGGGGAGTGTAGTGGTTTTGAAGAACCGTTTGTTGGGTTCTCATTAAACAATTATGGTTTTTAAACAATTGTTTGGAATTTAACCATTATGCTTCCGCTGTTAACTTGGACAATGTTTTGGACTTTTGAATACTTAGTCACTGATCGTATTGATGGTGATGGGTTTTCTTTATGTTAATTTATTTGTTCAATATGATTGGTGGAATGATCTTGGTCAGTCACACGCCTCGCGGTAAAACCTTGCACGTGGAATTTGAGGGTGTAACAATTTTGTTTACAATAACATAACTGAGACCTATCCACATATAATAATATTTAGAATTATAAACATGTCGAGCCAATATATGTTGGGCTCGGGTTTTGCATGTTTACAAACCAAACCAAGCCACACAACTCATTTAAGTTGACGTGCTTAAATGTTCAATTTGAGCTCGCTCGGCTTGAAGAAACGTCCATCATGCTCATGGAGCGTCGAGGCAAGTAGTTTTTTGTACTTTTAAATTTTTTTAAACATATTCATATTATATACAAATGTGATGTGTGTGTATATATATATATATATATATATATATTACTTATAATACATAACTTGTAAATTGTAGTACTTACAATGTGTGTATATATATAAATATATTAGAGTTTTCATCTTACATTAAATTATGGTATGAGTTTTTTGAATAACCTTAATGCTATTTGAATAAGAATTCTTATTAACGAGCCACTTAAAAGTTGGGACATCCGGGTCCCTTGCCACAACAAATACAAACACGACCATTACAAAATGAATGTACTATATCTTGGTATGGTGGCACGATATGTATGCAATCCTCAGCACAAATATAATTATCACAAATGTTTGGTGCATGATCATAAGAATACAGACATACATCATCACCTGCTTGTCAACCAAAATTATAAAAAAAACTCAAGTCAGATAAATGAAATTATTTGATTGTTTTTAACAGCTAACATATACTAATGTATCATATTATAATTGAAGAAAATACTTTTCAACAAATTACTGTATGTCTTGCATTCTTCTTGGGGAGTTACAATACAATTCCAAAGATTTGAGAATATCATGAAAAGAAAAAAAATAATGAATGACATGTTTCTTCATTTTGTACCTTAGAGAACCAAATATCGAGAGTAATATAAAAGAAAAAACTATGGCATTCACAGTGCGTGGCTTGAGTAGTTTCTTTTTATACTTGTTTTTCATTAAATATAGAAGATAATATTATATTTGAATTATTCCTAATTAAAGCGTTAAATAAAAAACATAACTATAGACTTTAATATTCCATAAATATTTATTATATAACATAAAGGATAAACATATTATAAACAATAAATACAATTATACAATATTATATTACCTTATGTAGTTATTTTATTACTATATACAAATGTCATTATAATGGTATATGGAATATCATTTACTTGGTCGGCTATTTACCGACACATCATGAATATCAATATCAAATGAAGCATACATGTTTTGTCAGTAAACAGCCGAACAAATTAATGATTTGTCGGTAAACAGCCAATTCTTGATAAACTGGTTTGTATGTGGATAGTTTATCGTTGGTAAAATGTTTAAAGTTGATTCAGTTGTAACATTAGCCAATTCTTGATGCTTTTAGTAAAGTTTAGACACAAAAGAACATAAATTCTAATGAGTATCGAATTACACATGTTACAATATTGGGGAATCTTTTTTTTCTCAATACACTAGTGGGAGAAACACACCTTGAGAGTTACTTTAGATCAATATATGAAGAGTTAATAGCCAAAATGGTCCATGAGGTTTGCTCAGTTTTGCCACTTTAGTCCAAATCTCAAATTTCTTAAATCTGGGTCCCTGAGGTTTGCATTTTTTTGCCATTTTAGTCCAAATTTCAAAAAAGTCAATTTTTTTCAATTTTTCTGCTGGAATTTGTCTTTATCCTTATTTCTCACAAGGGCAAATTTGTCATTTTGGCTTATAAATAACAACTGAATCATCATCATCTTCTCAAAGCAGATCATCAAACAGCTAATTACAAAACCCAGATCAAACAGCTAATTACAAAACCCAGTTCAGCTAATTACAACTGAACATCAACACCTGCAACTATAACGAATCAACAACACTAAATAACCCCGAAAATATCAAGTCAAAACCCAATTCAAAACCCTTGATAAAAGTAAAAACGAAAATATGAAAAAGAAGAATTAGGAGGCTCAGATCAGTTAATAATAATCAAAACAAAGAGGAACCAACCGCCATGGCTGCAAACATCGCGGCTGCTTCAACAGCCGGATATTACCCCGCCAAGATACGGTAAGTCTCAAAGCTTCACTCGATTCACTCAGACAACGAAAAGATCATCATCGCCTCTTTATGAGTTATTAACAAACAGCTAATTACAAACCCAGATCAAGAACCCAGATCATCTCTCTCAAAGTAGATCATCAAACAACTGAATCATCATCATCTTCTCAAACAACTGAACATCAACACCTGCAACTATGACCACCACCAGAACTCCGGCCACCCCCAAAATGGCAGTTTACTCACAGAACTCCGTCCACACAACTCTCGTCTTCAAACCACCACCACCACCTAACCCCAAACCTGCAACAACACGATTCAGCCACCGGAACCCTAACCCCAAACCTGCAACAACACGATTCAGCCACCGGAACCCTAACCCCAAACCTGCAACAACACGATTCAGTAACCAACAGCGGAACCCTAACCCAAATCAGCAACCAACACGATTCAACCCACCACCCCTACTGAAAACCCTAATCCCAATGTCGGTTCTCATCACGGTGGTGGTGGTGTTCGACAGAGAGGAGAGAGAGGAGAGAGAGATGGGTGTTTGGAGAGAGAAAGAGAGAGATGGGTGTCGTTTTCCGATGTCGGTTCTCATCACGGTGGTGGTGGTGTTGGCGGCAGTGGGATGGTGGTGGTGGGGATGATGCGGTGGTGGTGTGGAGGTATTTCAGAGAAGAGAGAGAGAGTGTTGAAGAACATGATGAAGATGAACTGCATCTTCTGATGATGTGTGTGTATATATATATATATATATATATATTAATTTGTGAATTAAGAAAATATTAAATGAAAAGCAAAATGACCATTTTACCCCTGTGCAAAAGGACAAAACTTTAGGTTTTTTTGAGAAATCTGACCAGATTTCATTTTTGGACTAAAATGGCAACAAAATGCAAACCTCGGGGACCCAGATGTAACAAATTTGGGTTTTGGACTAAAGTGGCAAAAGTGAGCAAACCTCAGGGACCATTTTGGCTATTAACTCATATATGAATTTGGGTTTATGTAGTAGACAAGAATAAATATGTATGGTTTTTAGGTTCACTAATTCAACCAGTCAACATGCCAACTCATATTCCATAACTACGCCATCTCAATACCATTCTCATTGTGTCGTATGTATTTAGTAAGGATTGTTAAATTGTGTGTCTGACTTTAAAATTAAGCCAACTATTTTTTTAAGTCGTATGTTGCGGCAAAATCTAGCAAATGATAATGTAAAACAAACGTGATTTGAAAATAAAGAATTTAGTTTAGAAAACCAAACCATCTATAACGTTTAGTTTATCATTGTATCTTTTTAACATACAAAATAAATACTTTATTTTGAGTACAACTTTGTTTTTAATAAAACTTATAACGGAATGTCGAGTGAAAAAATAAGCACAACGTACTTAAGTTTTTAGAAAAAATCTATAAACGTAAATTATTAAAGAAGTATCAAATTATTTGATAAATTAATATATATTCAAAAAAAAGAATTATTAGAAAAAATGGTAAAGAAAATATATGGTTTTAAATAGGAAAAAAAATAAAATAATATGTTACAAAAAGTAAATATAATAATAAACTATTATAATATATTAAGTAAAAAATAATAAAAAGCCATATATTATTGATAGTCCCTGTGGTTTTCCCTTTTTTCACCTTTAGTCCCTAACTTTCTAAAATTACAGCTATAGTCCCCAACTTTTCAATTTTCTTTCCCGAATAGTCACTGTGCCTAACATCAATTAGTTTTTTCAGTTAATAGGGTGTGAAATGACAAAAATAACATTTCCTTAAAAAGGGCAAACCACAGGAAGAGTATCGAAACACATATTTAAACGACTGATTGTATGTATAACAAATAAGTATAAAGAACTAATTTCATTATGATCAATTCTCGGATTACAAGGCTGGAAATGAAATACGATTACAAAGAGAATAAAGGTTTCTAAAAATAAAAATAGGATTACACTTTCTAAATAAGGAAAGTACGAAATGCGAAGCGTTACATTTTCGATACATGAACTTTCAAATGTTTTTTTTAAGATTAATTTGATACACATTTAAAACACATGAACTCGTCAACTTTTGTTGATGTTTTTAAACTTACATGTATTAAAGGAAATTAAGTGGATATTGGTGTAGAAGGTTTCAAGTTACAAGCTTGTCAAGAAGTCGGTGTCATCCACATTTTGGAAGGGCTTGGTCCATATATCCACGTTTTGGACGCGGTTTAGTTCGTTATGAAGCTCTTCCAACATAGAACACAAACCTACAAATAAATATATGAAATATCCTTCGTTTCTTATATTTTTTTCTAGTCCAAAAATAGCAAAAAACATTTCCTATATTTGTGAAAATGCTATTTTCACAAAATTTCCAACACAGTCATTATCGTTTTCGGTTTGCTATTGTTAATGAGATCTTCCTGTGGGTTTTTCGTTACGGCGCATTTTTGTTCGCAAGTGTTCAAGAACTACCACACATATGATGCTACGGCCTTATCTTGTTGATTCTGCTTCTCCGTCAAGCTCCTCCTTGCCGTCGAGCCGCCACCGCTTAATGGACTACGACCCTTGCCGCGCCGCCTACATGACTACGATCCGCCGCCGCGCCGCTACTTGCCGCCACCGCCCTACCGCATTGAATGCATCTTTTAGGGTTACGGGATCATTCAAAACTGTGGAGTCTCTTTGAAGATTATGGATCGGAAGATTACAGAATTTTGGCAGAAGCTTTGACCGAATCTTAAGACTTTTTTTCTTTATGTTTTTTTTCCAGTCATAACTTTCGATTTCCTTTCGTTTTGACTGCGGGGGAGTATCAGACCATATTATTAGTGTAAGCCCACGGACCAGCTTAAGTTTTTAGGGTTTCATATATTCTCTATATAATGTAGGGTAAAGATCAAATAGGAAGATTAATTTTGCTAGGAAGGATAGGAAGCAATAAGAGGATGACATGTGGCAACATTTAAAATAAAGAAAAAGGGTATTTTAGTCAATCCAACCCTTTCTTCTTCCTTTTCAAAACCCAGTAACTTCAAAACCCACCATTTCAAAACCCACCATCTTCAACCATTTCTTTACTTTCTATCTCAATAATCACTACATTATAGTGCGATTTTCATCACCAATCAATGATTCAAACACCCGATCAACGTGTTCTTCAGCTTTTTTGAAGAAAACCCAGTTTAATTTCATTCAAAATCTCGTTTTTTTCTGGTGATTTTGAAGATAATCACTCGATTTGTTCGATTCAATCGCTGATAAGTGTTTCAATCATTCAAAATTCGTCAATTGTTGAAGAAATCACTTCGATCCATGTAAGAAATTCTTTAATTTCATTTTTACGATATGGGTTTTTGATTTAGTCATTGCGTTTTACGATCTTGGCGGGGGTCCGGGGGCGGCAGCCCCTGGTAGCGGGGTCTTAGGGGCGGCAGCCCCTGGCGGGGTCCAAGGGGCAGTGCCCCTGGCTGGGGTTGATTTCGAAGACAGTAATTCGTAGACAATTCAGACAGTTCACAGACAATTCACAAACAGTTCACAAACAGTTTTATGTGTCCATTGCGTTTTAGAAATAAGAGAGTTTTATGTGTTTTCTGGCTATTGCGTTTTAGAAAAAACACATTTTTAAGTATCTTTAGTCATTGCGTTTTAGGTAAAACACATTTTTGAAGTGTTTTTAGTCATTGCGTTTTAGGTAAAACACATTTTTAGGTGTTTTCAGTCTATTGCGTTTTACAGAGACCACTTTCTTTTGTTTTTTTAGGTCATTGCGTTTTAGAAATGAGACATTTTAAGTGTTTCTGGCCATTGCGTTTTACAAATATAACATTTCTTTTGTATTTTTTGTGCATTGTGTTTTAGATAAAACACTTTTTTATGTGTTTTCAGTCCATTGCGTTTTAGAAATAAGACATTTTTTTGTGTTTTCTGGCCATTGCGTTTTACAAATAAGTCATTTCTGTCACACCCCGACCGCGTAAAACAACAAATCGCGGCGGAAACATCGGGGCGTGTTGTAACAGAATTAATGTTTCAAATCCATGGCAATTGAAGTTTCGTTTTATTGATTAAAAGTGTTACAATGTCTTAATAAACAAAGAAATACAACATAATTAACTAGTCTTGCATCTTTTATTGTCACTAAAGCCCAAGTCTGCCTATGTGTATCTTGATCATCTTATGCAACAGTTCCTGAAAAACACATGTGAAAATATGGTACGTCAGCATAAAAATGCCGGTGAGATACATAGGTTTTGTGAAAATAGGTTTCATGACTTATGTTTGAGAAAATGTTTAGTCATGAACCTTGTTATTTGCTTTGTTTTGTAAATCATTTGAAAATCGATAAGATCAGATGATATGTATAAATAATGTATGGTTAAATGAATAACCATGTAAAATGAGTTTGTATTAGATAAGTTGTTTGTAAATCAATGTCTTGTGAAAAATATGTTATTTGTATAAAATGTTCTATGTCTCAAACTGAAATGATTCAAATAACGTTACGACATGTAATACCATACAAACACTTATATATAGGAAGTACCAGCGGCGTATCCACCATGCTTGTATCATATTACACACGCATCGTTACTTAATCACTTAATCAAACCAAACCAAACAATGTAAAATGTTCATGTCAAGATGTAAATCATGTCAAAATGTCTATGTCTATGTCAAATATCCATGTCAAATGTCTATGTCAAATATCCATGTCAAATGTCTATGTCAAATATCCATGTCAAATGTCTATGTCAAATATGTCATGTATGGCAAGTGAAAGGTCTCAACTAAACCATATGCACAAAAACAAAGTATTGAAGTAAAACTTGGTTTAAATCAAAGTTATGTTTTGTGGGAAATGCATGATCAAATGTCAATCATGTTAAAATGTCTATGCCGAAATGTCTATGTCAAATCAATTGTCAAATGTATTGGGTAATATGTCAAAGTGTTCATATACTGGATGAGCATATGCAACAAAATGTAATGTAAAACAATGTACTAATAGTGTACTAATGAACATAACCAGTATATATGTGAAAACAGGAAAGCACGAAAGTAACAAGTAGGCACATGTGTTCCACCCCAAAACAGTTTGGAAAACAGTAAAAGAGGGGTCTATGTACTCACTTGAGATTGCTCAGTTGTCTAAAGATAACCACCGAGTAATGCTATAGATCACGGAATCAAACGGCACCTAATATAGGTAACTATGTTAATAAACCGGACCTAAATCGGAAGACTGGGTAGCATTAGGGTTTGTAAACCAAATGAGTGTAGGAACTCATGTGATATGGTTTAACAAAGCCTATATGCTAAATGAAACTTGACCTAAGTCTTATCGACCCATTACGACCCGTTTAGGAAGCTTATGCTACTTTAACGCGTCGTTCGCGTGAAACGCGTTCGGACCGCCTAACTAGCCCTATGACAAGTGTTATATGCCTAAACATGTTACATAATCAGTTATGTGACAAAAGTTTAGGTTACATATGCTTAATTACCAATTATACATGAAAAGGGTATTCTGGTAATTTACCTAAGGCATATAAACTACCTATCATACAACTACTTAAACGATGTGACCATAGGGTATAACCTCGGAAGGTTATTCCCTACCTACTATGGTCACCTAATGTATTTGGTCGGATCCTAATGATCGACCAAAAGGGTCGAGTTCGAAGGTATAGGCGATTTATTAGATCGCCTACCCTACGACTCTAGACAACGTGGTAATCAGTGGGCATAGTCCCAAGGGACTATGACCAACGTGATTACACTCACGTTGCGAAGTTCAAACGAACTTCGCATTGACCATTACTGGTCAACGCTGAAAGTCAAACAAAGTTTGACTTTCTGACTCGAAAAGCAGTAAAATAAGGAAAAGAACGAAAGAATACTTACGAAGGGTCCCCGAATGCTAAACTCAATTCGAAAATCTCAGGTATGAAACAAATGTTTCAACTTAGAGTTTCTCAAAATGAATTTCTAGTGATTTTGAACAAAGGGGTGTTGGGTATTTATAGAAAAAGTAGAGCCGCTAGGATCGTTTCTTGAATATCGTGCCACGATCCGAGCCGTACACTTGTCACAAAGGTTATGGAGCCACATATGCTCCTTATCTTAGTGATTAAGCAAGTTGCAAACATGTGGTTGTGGTTAATCAGCTGAAATCTGATTGCAAATACACTTAATCTGGTCAGGTTAGGCAGTCGCGTAGCGCTAGTGCAAAGGCACTATGCAGTCGCGCTACGCTAGCACCTCCCTGTTTCAGAAATGTTTCAAAAGTGGCAGAAATGGTCCCTGCACGTGTTTAAGGCCTTTTCCGATGCGTTTGAACCCCGTTAACCTCATTTCAAGGCTCTAAAATGAAGTTAAAGTATAGGGAACTCAAAACATGCTCAAAAATATGTCGGATGTCGGTTCGTTTGGTCGTACGATCGCGATGTTCGCTTAATTACGACGGAATGCGCATAAGCGCGAAAAACGATCCAAATGACGCGACGAATGGATTTTTCTTATGGCGAACACTAAAATAAAATATAGTCATGCTCACATAAATTTTTGGACGTCCAGATGTATTCAGAACGTAAGTTATGCGCGAAAATGCAAACTTGTGCACTTTTTGACACTTTTAGTCCCTGAATGTTCCAAAAGTTTATTTTAGCACACCAAACCCCTCAAAGCCTATTTCTAAGCTATGTAAAGGATATTTAAGGTGTGTTTAACTTATGGTCATGTTCCGGAATGTTCGTTACAGTTCAAATTGACATACTTTCGCAGTTTGTCATATTTAGTCCCTGTAGTCGAATTAACTTTGATTTCACCACACCAAACCTTCCAAAACTTATATATAAGTTATGTAAAGGTTATATAAGGTATGTTAAGCCTATTTCACTATTCCGGAGTGTTCGTTGGATTAAACTGGTTATATCTACACATCAGTGCGCGTATAACCTTCCAGAAAGCGATTTAGAGCTTGAAATCGAACATGAGTTGATATGTGCAAAAGATACACATATTTATACAAGTCCAAAGTATGAAATACAATATTTCATTGGTTTGGCATTTGTTTGATGGTTGAAATGACACAGGTGTTACAGTCTCCCCTACTTTAGGAAATTTCGTCCCGAAATTTATTCGTAGGAGTCTGTCTATGACTTTGTGTCAAATAGTCATCAAAGATATGTAAAGCATAATCTGATTATTTTCCTCAACGGATATTTTTCAGAAGTGAAAATGAATGAACAGGGTCATTTTCTTTTCAACGGGTTCTTCGGAAATGGAAAATAAAGGAATTAAATAAACGGATATACATTTCCCTCAACGGATATTCTTCAGAAGTGAGAATGAATGGATGATTCATTCTTTCTCATCGGATTCTTCGTCAGAAATGGGAATGAAGGAATAATCCACGGATATTCATTTCTCTCAACGGATATTCTTCAGAACGAAAATGAACAAACGGGGTCATTTTCCTCAACGGTTTGTTCTTCAGAATTTGAAATGAAAGAAAAATCAACGGATATTCATTTCCTCAACGGATAATCTTCAGAAACGAAAATGAAATAACGGAGTCATTTTCAACGGTTGTTTCCTCAGGTACGGAAATGAAGGACTACACAACGGATATTCATTTCCTCAACGGATATTCTTCAGAACGAAAATGAATGGATAATTCATTTTCCTCAACGGTTATTCTTTAGAATGGAAATGAAAAGATTACACAACGGATATTCATTTCCTCAACGGATATTCTTCAGAATGAAAATGAATGGATAATTCATTTTTCTCAACGGTTATTCTTCAGAATGGAAATGAAAAGATTACACAACGGATATTCATTTCCTCAACGGATATTCTTCAGAATGAAAATGAATGGATAATTCATTTTTCTCAACGGTTATTCTTCAGAATGGAAATGAAAAGATAAACAACGGGTATTCATTTCCTCAACGGATATTCTTCAGAATGAAAATGAATGGATAATTCATTTTTCTCAACGGTTATTCTTCAGAATGGAAATGAAAAGATAAACAACGGATATTCATTTCCTCAACGGATATTCTTCAGAAGTGAAAAATGAATAGCTAGTTCATTTTTCCTCAACGGATGCTTCATCAGAATTGGAAATGAATAGGGTTTACTCTAGATACATGATAGAACTTGCTGTGATTTTCGTGCACTAAATTCCATAATTATGTATGCATCCATAATTACGTAATTCCTTGCACAGTCCGCACAGTTTGTTTTATAATGTTGTGGGGAAGGATGTCGAACTAGTGATGACGGTGACTAGACTACCATAGGGTCCTTTTAATTAGATCAACAGAGGATCTTCTTAATTAGGGCACCAAGGAGTCCTTTCAGCTTGTATCATCACATGATATCCCTAACCAGATTTTTGGATCAATCTGTTTAACTAGACCACTAAAGGGGTCTAATTATGAAGTAGTACATTAAAATCCAAGGGACTTTAACTACAACGTAGAAGTCCATTAAGGATTTTAGGTAGTACCTTTGGGTATCCTACTAAGAATCTCTTGCACAAGGATATGTAGGATTCTACGAGGATTTGGATAACATAATTTGAATCACATGACACATAAAAGGGAAACACATAAGCACATAACCACATAATTGTTTAATTGTTATCATATTGTTATTGATTGCTATTAACTTGGCGCCTCGTACCTTGTTTCTCTTGGAAGAAACGGGTACTTAGGATTTTCGTGGAAACGCAAGAGATTAAACAAGGGAAGAAATTTGGGGGTAATCTGTTCTTCAAGGAATGCGGTTCCTTGATTGTCGGTATTGTAGAGGATATGTTGTTTATACATACAATCACATAAATACATTGCGATGTAAATAAAAGATTTATTTATAAACAATGATAACAACAACCGTTTCATGGATCGTGACAACAAAAGAAAATAATACATAAGTCGTGATTATTTCTAAACGATGTTGTCTTCTAGTCGATCAGATGCTCATCTCTGTGCTGGATTTGCATTTGCAAGTCTTGGGCAATTCCTACTAAAATGGCCCATCTCGCCACAGTTGTAGCAAGACCCCGGTGGAAAACGAGCTTGAGCAGGATTGTTGTTAATCTGATTTGGTGCTGCTGCTGTTGGGCAAACCCTCGCTGCATGACCTATAAGTCCGCAAATTTGGCATATGCGGCACTTCACAACAGCATGATGATGTAGGCCACATTGGTTGCACAAGGGTGCAGTTCCGTTGTAGGGTTTCTTGGCAAGGGGTTGAGCTGGTTGGTTGGGGACGGCTTGATCATTGTGAGCAACCACGGCGAAGTTCTGAGAAGCCTTTCGCTTCTTTGACTTCTTAGAGGATCCAGTCTGTTCATCCATGGTCTTTGATTCCTCGATTGGTTTCGATTCCTCGACCAGTTTCTTGTCACCCTTTCGGAAAAGCTTACGTTTCCTGATCTGCGATTCGGTCAAGGTTGCAGATAGCTCAATGGCCTGCCTAACAGTAGTAGGGTTGCTACCAGTCAAAATGTCTTGTATTGAGTCGGGAAGGCCATCAATGTACTTTTCGATAGCCTTATCCAAAGGTGTGACCATGTTTGGGCATAACAGACTTAACTCCTCATAACGGTCCGTGTAGGCTCGATGCTCACCGCTATCTTGCTTAAGATCATCAAATTCCCTTTCCAAAGCCCTGATCTCGTGACGAGGACAAAACTCCTTCATCATGAGAGCCCTAAGTTCGGCCCATGTCTGTGCTAGAGCAACTTCTGCACCACGATCCCTCATAACCCCGTTCCACCACGTAAGGGCTCTCTTCTGGAACACACTCGAAGCAAACTCGACCTTGCGATTGTCAGGACACTGCACATGGCGGAAAGTATTCTCAATGCTCTCGAACCATTGAAGAAGCCCAGTCGCTCCCTCAGAACCACTAAACTTGAGTGGTTTCGCCGAGTTAAAACTCTTGAAATTGCATACACCATTGTTGTTGTTGTTGGCTTGATTCCATTGAGCAAAGAGGTTTGGGAATTGAGCGGCCATTTGCTGCGCAATGATTTCTGCCAGTTCGGCAGTCTCTATCTGGCTTTCGCGTCGAGGAGGCATTCTAAAAGAGGAAACATGAAAAGAAACGAGTGAGAGAGTTAGACGAAACGAATGAGGTGAAACAAATCTGATGAAAGCAAGGATAGTGGTCATTTGTTTGTTACTACAAAGCAACAAACGACACACAGTGACTAAAATAAAGTAAATGGATCTAAAATAATGTATCGCGAAGACATGCTCGCCTATAAGTGAACACTCATCCCAAGAATTCCCAGGTAAGCACAACTGGTCTCGCGTCTGATGAGATGTATACGAAGTGCTTGCCTAGACAGAAAACCCAGAATACAGGCATTCACCCTTCCAGTTTGCACGTGTTCACATTATTTAAAACCCAAAACCTTGACGAGATTTTGAAAATTCAAAGGGGTTCAAAACCATATAACAGAGGGTTCAAAACCTAGTAATTAATCATCCTAGAACAGATGATTAGTTTTCGAAGCGGTTTCGAAAATTGTGTTCTTGTTGAGGTCGTCACCTAAGGATAGGTGACAGTATTGTTTTATGACTAAACGCAAGTAAACTCGCGTTAGGGTCCTAAGAAAGTTATAGACTAGGTCAAAGCATTACTAATAACCTAATTCCCTATAACCATTGGCTCTGATACCATCTTTTCTGTCACACCCCGACCGCGTAAAACAACAAATCGCGGCGGAAACATCGGGGCGTGTTGTAACAGAATTAATGTTTCAAATCCATGGCAATTGAAGTTTCGTTTTATTGATTAAAAGTGTTACAATGTCTTAATAAACAAAGAAATACAACATAATTAACTAGTCTTGCATCTTTTATTGTCACTAAAGCCCAAGTCTGCCTATGTGTATCTTGATCATCTTATGCAACAGTTCCTAAAAAACACATGTGAAAATATGGTACGTCAGCATAAAAATGCCGGTGAGATACATAGGTTTTGTGAAAATAGGTTTCATGACTTATGTTTGAGAAAATGTTTAGTCATGAACCTTGTTATTTGCTTTGTTTTGTAAATCATTTGAAAATCGATAAGATCAGATGATATGTATAAATAATGTATGGTTAAATGAATAACCATGTAAAATGAGTTTGTATTAGATAAGTTGTTTGTAAATCAATGTCTTGTGAAAAATATGTTATTTGTATAAAATGTTCTATGTCTCAAACTGAAATGATTCAAATAACGTTACGACATGTAATACCATACAAACACTTATATATAGGAAGTACCAGCGGCGTATCCACCATGCTTGTATCATATTACACACGCATCGTTACTTAATCACTTAATCAAACCAAACCAAACAATGTAAAATGTTCATGTCAAGATGTAAATCATGTCAAAATGTCTATGTCAAATATCCATGTCAAATGTCTATGTCAAATATCCATGTCAAATGTCTATGTCAAATATCCATGTCAAATGTCTATGTCAAATATGTCATGTATGGCAAGTGAAAGGTCTCAACTAAACCATATGCACAAAAACAAAGTATTGAAGTAAAACTTGGTTTAAATCAAAGTTATGTTTTGTGGGAAATGCATGATCAAATGTCAATCATGTTAAAATGTCTATGCCGAAATGTCTATGTCAAATCAATTGTCAAATGTATTGGGTAATATGTCAAAGTGTTCATATACTGGATGAGCATATGCAACAAAATGTAATGTAAAACAATGTACTAATAGTGTACTAATGAACATAACCAGTATATATGTGAAAACAGGAAAGCACGAAAGTAACAAGTAGGCACATGTGTTCCACCCCAAAACAGTTTGGAAAACAGTAAAAGAGGGGTCTATGTACTCACTTGAGATTGCTCAGTTGTCTAAAGATAACCACCGAGTAATGCTATAGATCACGGAATCAAACGGCACCTAATATAGGTAACTATGTTAATAAACCGGACCTAAATCGGAAGACTGGGTAGCATTAGGGTTTGTAAACCAAATGAGTGTAGGAACTCATGTGATATGGTTTAACAAAGCCTATATGCTAAATGAAACTTGACCTAAGTCTTATCGACCCATTACGACCCGTTTAGGAAGCTTATGCTACTTTAACGCGTCGTTCGCGTGAAACGCGTTCGGACCGCCTAACTAGCCCTATGACAAGTGTTATATGCCTAAACATGTTACATAATCAGTTATGTGACAAAAGTTTAGGTTACATATGCTTAATTACCAATTATACATGAAAAGGGTATTCTGGTAATTTACCTAAGGCATATAAACTACCTATCATACAACTACTTAAACGATGTGACCATAGGGTATAACCTCGGAAGGTTATTCCCTACCTACTATGGTCACCTAATGTATTTGGTCGGATCCTAATGATCGACCAAAAGGGTCGAGTTCGAAGGTATAGGCGATTTATTAGATCGCCTACCCTACGACTCTAGACAACGTGGTAATCAGTGGGCATAGTCCCAAGGGACTATGACCAACGTGATTACACTCACGTTGCGAAGTTCAAACGAACTTCGCATTGACCATTACTGGTCAACGCTGAAAGTCAAACAAAGTTTGACTTTCTGACTCGAAAAGCAGTAAAATAAGGAAAAGAACGAAAGAATACTTACGAAGGGTCCCCGAATGCTAAACTCAATTCGAAAATCTCAGGTATGAAACAAATGTTTCAACTTAGAGTTTCTCAAAATGAATTTCTAGTGATTTTGAACAAAGGGGTGTTGGGTATTTATAGAAAAAGTAGAGCCGCTAGGATCGTTTCTTGAATATCGTGCCACGATCCGAGCCGTACACTTGTCACAAAGGTTATGGAGCCACATATGCTCCTTATCTTAGTGATTAAGCAAGTTGCAAACATGTGGTTGTGGTTAATCAGCTGAAATCTGATTGCAAATACACTTAATCTGGTCAGGTTAGGCAGTCGCGTAGCGCTAGTGCAAAGGCACTATGCAGTCGCGCTACGCTAGCACCTCCCTGTTTCAGAAATGTTTCAAAAGTGGCAGAAATGGTCCCTGCACGTGTTTAAGGCCTTTTTCGATGCGTTTGAACCCCGTTAACCTCATTTCAAGGCTCTAAAATGAAGTTAAAGTATAGGGAACTCAAAACATGCTCAAAATATGTCGGATGTCGGTTCGTTTGGTCGTACGATCGCGATGTTCGCTTAATTACGACGGAATGCGCATAAGCGCGAAAAACGATCCAAATGACGCGACGAATGGATTTTTCTTATGGCGAACACTAAAATAAAATATAGTCATGCTCACATAAATTTTTGGACATCCAGATGTATTCAGAACGTAAGTTATGCGCGAAAATGCAAACTTGTGCACTTTTTGACACTTTTAGTCCCTGAATGTTCCAAAAGTTTATTTTAGCACACCAAACCCCTCAAAGCCTATTTCTAAGCTATGTAAAGGATATTTAAGGTGTGTTTAACTTATGGTCATGTTCCGGAATGTTCGTTACAGTTCAAATTGACATACTTTCGCAGTTTGTCATATTTAGTCCCTATAGTCGAATTAACTTTGATTTCACCACACCAAACCTTCCAAAACTTATATCTAAGTTATGTAAAGGTTATATAAGGTATGTTAAGCCTATTTCACTATTCCGGAGTGTTCGTTGGATTAAACTGGTTATATCTACACATCAGTGCGCGTATAACCTTCCAGAAAGCGATTTAGAGCTTGAAATCGAACATGAGTTGATATGTGCAAAAGATACACATATTTATACAAGTCCAAAGTATGAAATACAATATTTCATTGGTTTGGCATTTGTTTGATGGTTGAAATGACACAGGTGTTACAATTTCTTTGTGTTTTTGGTGCATTGCGTTTTAGAAAAATGTCATTTTTTAGGTTTTTTTTTTCATTGCGTTTTACGTAACTGGTGGTTTTTCTATTGCGTTTTACACAACTGGGTTTAATTTTTTTTTTTTTAAATTTAGCAATAGTATACTCGTTTTAAAGATAAAAAAACGCTCGTTTTTTTGGTGCAATTTTTATAAAAAAATAATGTCGTATGAAAGAGTTATTTACATTTAAAAAATGGGGGGTGGGAATTGGAGGAGAGAGAAACTATTGGCTTGGATTGACTATAATGCCCTTGAACAAACTCACGCGCCTCTTTTCTTTCTTTCAATTTCCCTGATTTAATCTTAGCCCTTGATTAATTTAATGGATGGTCAAGATCACTTCCTAGCCAAATAAACTTCGTATTGTATCTCCACCCATATAATGTAATCCTATTAAATCAATAAAGCATTTAGGGGCTGTTTGTTTGCCACTGAATGGTTCCATTCAGAGGAAACCTCTGAATCGGTCAGAGGTATATTTGTTTGGTTGATTAAAAGACCCACCTCTTAATGGTTTCATTCAGACTGAACCATTCAGCTAATAACACATGCTGAATGAAAATGTTGACACACATACCCTTTGCCCTAAAACAATCTGTGCTCTCCTCTCCTTCATCATAGACGGCTCCATCTTCCACAGCCTCCTGTCTCCACCGCCCTCCTCCACCACGTCGGCAGAGAGTGTCGATGAAATCTATATAAGTTGCAGATTGAATTCTCCGCCAAATTCGGGGCTTTATAAATTGTTTTTATAAATTCGGAGCTGAAGATCGGAACCTGTGATTGACGCTGAAAGGTGAAAAACGAAGAAACCGGAATCCTTGTAATTCCGACGGAGATCCAGGGATGCGCAGGAGAAACTTATGGCGGAACCTGTGATTGACGCTGCTCGTAACTGGAAGCCGGAACGGGGAGCCGGAGACCGGAACTGTAAGTCGCCGTGGAGAATCGAAGCCGGAACTGATCGTCTTGTTGTTGTTGATGGTGGAGGGATGGGGATGGAATGATATGATTTATGATGTTGTGTAATATGATGTTTGTGTGATATGACACAGCAAACAAAGATCTTTAAAACAAGAAAGTAACATGTACCTGGTAATATTTGATCTGAAAGAAAAGCGACAATCAAATGGTTTTATATTATAGTACCTGGTAGAGAGAGAGAAAGTTCTAGAGGTGGAGGGATGAGATGAGGATGGAGAAAGTAACATATATATATATATTTAATAATAATATGGTTTTTTTAATTAAAAGGGGTAAAAATGTCATTTTACACCGTCATTCAGACGTGCAACCAAACAGCACTTTACTGGTTCAGCACTTACTGGTACAGAGCCTCTTACCCATTCAGACCTCTTATTCATTCAGCACTTATTGATTCAGATGTTGCCAAACAGCCCCTTAGTCTTTCACAATCTTACAAATATGATACACCGCAGATGTAATTTTCACATATAAGAATTACATGTAATTTGTTCTATGGTAGGTAGTTCTTCTTTTATTGGTGTAATTATAAAAAACTAAAAAGAAATATAAAGGTTAATTTGTTCTATTAATTCGTTAAGAACCGTAGACATTGAGTGTCAATGTGTTTTAAATGTTAACGTGGAACTTTAAAATGATGCTTTCTTTTAATAAAAAAACACCCCATCTGTTTATATTCACGCTTAAGGTATTTCAACTATATAACTTTTACTTATTTGAGAAAAAAAATACATTTTAATTCATAACCACTTATAACTACTGGGTTTGGTGGTTTAGTGGCAAAACAAAAGTTTTTTGGTACACTCAATGTGAGCAAGAAATTCACGTTAAAAAAAGTTATATTTACACTCAATGTTGCAGAAATCGTCCTAGGCGGCCGATTAATCGGCGCCTAGGCGCTAGGCGATGAGTTACTGACTAAGTTTTAGCTAGTCGGTCCAATTAGGCGGATATGGTCAAAATCGGTCTTAGGCGGTCAAAATCGGTCCTAGGCGGTCAAAATCGGACTAATCGGTCCATGTTTTACAGCCCATTAAACACAAAATTTGACCCATTTTTGAATCTGGCCCATTGTTTTACAGCCCAAATATTACTTATAAACCTATTTTAACATTTAATTTTAGGTATTTTAACATTTAACCCCCTCTATCTTTCACTAGTTTACATATAGTTCCTAAACTTTTAAATTTATTAATAAAAAGTATAAAGTTATCTCCTAAACATGTAAATTTATTAATAAAAAGTATAAAGTTATATATATAAAAATTTGTAAAATTATACTTAAAAAGTCCAATCCGATTAATCCCTATTAATCCCGACTAATCCCTAGGCGGTACCTCACCGCCCGACTAGCGCCTAGCGCCTTCTACAACATTGTTTACACTTTTAGGTGGATAAACACGCTAAAGCATGTGCTGATAACCAACATGCATTTGTCCCCTTCGCCTTCGACACCTTTGGCTCCCTAGCTCCAGAAGCTATCCGTTTGTTGACTAGGGTCCAAAAGGTTGTCCACAGCAGTTGCTCATCAACAGGGGGGCAGAGGTTTGTCTTTAATAGGCTAGGGTTTGCTATTCAGAAAGGGGTAGCATCGCAGCTTGTTGCTCGCTTACCTGCGATATTGATGTAACTCGGCCAGTATTTTATATATAAATAAAAATTAATTTGATAAAAAAAACTTTTAGATGAAATTTGTTGTACAAACTTAATTGCAGGCTAATTATGTAATAATACCTTTTTAATATATTTATTCTAATAATACGTTGTTAGTGAATAAATATATTGTAATACTAGCCGTTTACCCGCGCGATGCGGCGGGAAACATATCGCTTTGGTTTGTGAGTGTAGGGCTATGTACGGGGCGGTTTTGAGCCATAACCAAAACCAAATTCGCAATGCAACAGAAAACACAACACTTGTTAGTAATTCTAAGGGGGTGCGTGAGAAGGTTCAGTTCAGTTGGGTCATAACTAAAATCTAAATTTTCGGTTAAGGTACTTCAAAACCGGTCATGGGGATTTAAAGAGGTTCAGTTCAGTTGGACCGCTTTGATTTATGTCTACCGCTAGACGTCATCGTCGGTACGTTTGACCATTTGGTACTTTCTCGTAAAAGCTCCCAACATCTCAAATACGTGAAACTGCGTTTCGTAGCATTCTATTCTTCCAACGCTCTAATTAAAATATTTCCATCGTTTTCGCCGCTTCCTCAGTTGTCCCGAGTACGTTGGAAGACCTGTTGAAACTAATGACATTTAGAGTTGATATTGGTCCATTTGCTCCAAATAGAATCTTTATCTCGATATTCATCTTTCTCCATTGCTTTAAAGAACGTGTCACGAATTTTTTGCCAAAATACCGGTGACGTTTGATAGTTTTCTACGAAAAAAATACAAAAATTATAATGTATATTAAAAAAATACATGGGCCGAATTATGTAAAAAAATAACTTTTTAAAACGCTTACCCACATCGGGGTCCTCCAATATATCTAGCCACGCACGTGCCAACGCGTATTACTCGTCTTTCGTCCATGCTAGATAGTTTCCTTTTCGAAGAGGAGCGGTTGGATCTTTCTTTTTGTGAGACCTTTTCCCACATTTGGATCCCTCGACAACGGGCTCGGGTTGTCTCCATTACCGTTTCTATCTCCGGATCGGTATCTTGAGGAAACGGTTGCGAACCGCCCATGGTTGGAAAGATTTTCGGAACTTGAAAGAACCGTTGCGAACCGTCCATGCTAGTATTTGCGCGTATGCAAATACATTCAGATCCATGTCTTGAAGGTTGAAGTTCGGTTGCCGTTGCGTGGTGTTCGGCCGATATGTATTGGGGTTACCGGGTCTCGACGGCACACCGAATGGGGTCGGAAGGGATTCATGATTTACTAATGAAAAGAAAGAGTAGAGAAAGTCAATAAAAATAGAGGTGAAAAGTAGAGAATGTAGGTGAAAAGTGAAGAAAGTTAATAAAAAATGTGGTGAAAAGAGGGTATTTTATGGGTGGAAGACCTCGTCTATCCAAAAACATCAAGTCTTGCTAGGCCAAATTTGAGTTTCAACCAACAACACTAAATTGACCCATTTCAAACCGAACATGTTTTGACCAACTACATACACCCGCATATCTTATCAACTCTAATTAACATCTTTCACTTTTATTAGACACAGGAAAAAAGAAATTATATCCTTTTCAACTTCCAACAACCAATCAACCACCAGACGAATGATACCACAATATTAAGATACAAAACAAATTCTGCCACTTAATATTTTCGGCCACCAAAATGCAGAGTAGTATCCCAAAACTCATCACGCATCCACTTAAGCTGCTCCCCAGTTAGCGGTTCAGAATGCGTCTACACCTCTGATTTGGTTATTTTCTTAACAGGTTCTGCAACACAAAAAGATCATCATCATCATTATTTACATTTTATTTTCATAGATGCAACTATAAATTGAACACAAAATAAATAAATAGCAAATTTTATTCCATTTCATGGTAACCAAGCGCATGGGTCAAAGCGTCAAACCCTTTTGTGCAACTGTAAATCGATTCAAGATTTCATAGTAATCAAAAGCGCAGCCCAGCGCAAAATAAGCACTTTACGTCCATCAAAGCACACAAGCCAGTCAAATTTTGCAAATAAAATGGGGATTTAGAGGTATATCACTCGCACTAATAATCGTGTTTACAAGCAATGAACCTTAAAACCGTAATCTCGCCGCCAAAAATAAGGTTATAAATGTTGGTTGTCACCTGGCAGTAGATTCAAAATTATAGCAAGTATTATACATCAAACTTATGCATGTCCTTCAACTAATACAAGTCTAAACGCGCGGGTTAAGTGAGTTTGGTAACGGGTCAAACTGGTCAGGCTGAAATAAAACACAATTCTCGTTGATAAACTACCTTGAGCCGGGGAGCATGGCATTCTCAGTGCTGAGATCTGTATACATGTCACCGTCAGAAGACGGAGCAACAGGATCTGTTCCAGAATTTGACTGCCTCGTTCTGTCTTCAACAAATCCATAGCATCCAGGTGGCCTCCCGCCTACCTGTGCATTAGAGGCTACAGCTGCAGCAGCTGCATGTGACACTCCTGATGTCATTTCAGCAGCAGCCAGGTCTTCAGCAACTAAAAAATCATCTAACAATACCCCTACAGTTAACAAAGCAACAGCAAATAAAACAATAGTACCTGCTTTTTTTGAAAATGTGAATTATTAGTGTATCGGTACCTTTTTCCTGTTAGAAAACTGAAGTCAGAACAACCATTTCTCTAACAAAATGAAGAGCAAATTCCACTTGTTTTGTAACATCATAGGACAAGAGCTGAAGTTGCATGGACGCCAGGTTTATGAAGAACTTGCAGCTGCGTAAGTCCAATGAATGTGTCAGCAAGAGCACATGATGTGACAAAATTGCCTCAGAAAACCATAAGAGAAAGTCATCGCAAAGAAAGTAATGCATACCCAGTTCTTTCGAGGGACCGTCGGGGCACCATCCATCCTTTCTCAAAGGCTTTATCTATAATCGAGCACTCCATGTTTTATGTTTTTAATCAAGACTGGATTTTCAATAACAACAAGCACACAACAACCTTCACGCTCGTAAGCCATGGTGTGACTGCATCATCAAACCAAGATATGGTCTGGTGGCTGGTTCGGCCTGTTGAACTGCTTTAACCGTTTCCTTGACTTTATTGACCGACTCGCTCATTGACTTGGCTGCTAGCTTTTTAAGTTCCTCATAAGCATCTTTCTGCAACGTATGAACTCGAAACTTAAAAACTACAATCAAGCACTCGAATTCAAATCAAAATAAGTCTTATCGTAAAATCAAGACACATGTAGGTAGGGATAGGAGATGAACCTGGAGCGGGAAAGATAGAAGAGAGCGGAGATCTAGCTAAACTGCCAAAAACCTCCGTGAACTGTAAAAGCAGTTAATTAAAAACCGCAAAAGTTTGACGGTTTTATAAGTTTAAACTGCTGAGATCAAATCTCGCGACGGTTAAGACAGTTTTTTATGAGTTTATACAGTAAAAATTAACGGTTACGTGAGCCCGAACTATATATAAATAATTATTTAAAACCTATACCTTGAAATTAAAAACAAAACATAAACGACAGTATTTCTAACCTTCCCAAGGGGCCCAAAGAGCAACTTCAAGTAGTTTTCCTCGATACTGGAAGGTAGGTTTCTGACAAATGCTATTGATATCTGAAAATCAAAAATGAATTCATGAATATATATCAGCTAATTCAGAAGAATCATGGATGCTAATTTACTAAAATTAATAAACACCTTAGCAAATTCATGTAGATCAACTCCAGAATACTCCTCAGCCCACTTAACATATGGATGCAAATCTGCAATGTACATACCACCATAGTAAAATCATCAGCAGCACACCCTAAACAAAGAAAATAACAAAAAAGGGTAAATAACAAGCATAGAAAACATCCAATTAGTCTGATTCTTTGGAGATTTCGATTCAAAATCCGAGGAGTAAAAGCCTCACTACTCATAACCCCCAGAATCAACAACACTCCTTTTCACCTTCTTAGTTTCCTCTTCCTCTATATGATAGATCTAATGAGAGGAATTCTCACTTGTTGGCGAACATCATGTCAGACGTGATGACAAACTTCACATCAGCAATGTTCTCAATGACTCTGTTAAGAAACCCAGTCTAAAGTGAAAGTTACCTTCATGTTAACCTTCAAAAAGGGATGAAGATACATTCAGTGATGTTTCAATTGGCTGCCTGTTCACACAAGACATTCACATTAGAAAGCACATCGACTTGAAACCAAAACGTACCAGATGGACTGCATATACGTCAACTCAACATATATAAACCCTATATTAAAAGGAAACAATCAACCAAACTAATTAAACTCATTCCAAAAAATGTAAATTCAACACAAAATCACAGGAAATAACCGAGCAATAAAAGCTGTAGAATCTCATACTTGACTCAGACCTCTGGCTTAGGTTAATCTCAAGATGATAAAGCCAGGTTCGAACAACTTTAACCTAAAAAAATAAAACTCCTCTTCAAGCACATAATCGCCTCTAGCATCAGTTGTTGCTTCATCACATGTAACTTCACAACTGTTCAATTTCTTACACATTTCTTCATTTGGTAGTCAAGAATGTAGCTGAAAAACAAAAAAAAAAAAAAAACTTTGATCTGAACAAGATCAACAACTGTTGTTAATCTAACTTCCGCACACTAATAACACACTTAGATCTAAACAAACATCACAAAAAATCAAGTTCTGAATTAAAAAGAGTATTAATGAAAAACTGATAGAACACATACCTTTCCATCAGCATCATGTCTTAATGTCACCAACAACCATCGATTCTGCGTTTCTTCTCCTCGTAGAAACCCTAATTCCCAAAATGTAAATAGATGAAGAAGTACAACAATGGATTCGTATGAGTTATGTTGAACAGAGTTGGAACACATTACCCAGAATAACATCTGAGCAAATCCACTCAAACTGAAGATTTCGAGAGTTCAAACCCAGTGTTGTACACACAAGATAAAAAATAGCAGATTCTGTAACCTAATTTAAACAAGAACAAAAACTAAAAAAAAAGATGGAGAACAAAAGTACACACAAACCTGCAAATCTGTTAAAGTTTCTTCAAATCGGTGTTTAACCCTGAGTGTTTTCGATTTCATAGTCGTTCTTCCTTCATCTCCGGTTCTTTGTCGTCCAACATCATCTTTGTGCGTGTAAGGGAAGATAGCGTATTGGAGATGTGGAGGAGGGAGGCTAGGGTTCCAGATCAAGAAAATCTAGGGTTCTGTATGTGTAGTTTTGGAGATCTGGTTGATTCTCGTACGCTCTCTCTCCCCCCTATCTGCAAATGAAAATGAAAATGAAAAGAAGACAGGGGTGTATGGGGAATTGATGAGCGGGAATTGAAAGTTGAATGGACGGTGCAGATCCCAATCCGTGTGATGTGTTTCTTTGAAAATGGACGGCTTAGATCTCAATCTGTGTTTATTTGAGTAAAAGGGTATAAGTGGAAAGTGATGTTTTATGGTGCTTAAAAGACTTGTACATTATGCTTTAGGAGTGTTTTAAGGAAATTTTTATGGACATTAAGAAGTCCTTCCTATATGCTTTATAAAGTAGTATAGATATAGATGTAATAACTACTATAGTTGTTGTTTATTTATTTATTTACTTTTTATGATCAAATTGAATTTTTTAGGTTTACCATTTATATATCACAATATTCATGTAGGCTTGCAAATAATTTGGAATACATATATTTCTTTGTAATTCTAATCCAGTTGTAAGCATATATTTTTTCACTTGGTATATTGACAAAGTAACTTAATATCTATAAAGAGAGTTGATCGCAAACTATTTGCCTGGCTTCTGCAATTGTTATCACTCCCATCAATTTTTTTTTTTTGTCAGCGGCATTTGCCGTTTTATATAAAGTATAGATATTAGGGTGAAGGGAGTGGTTAAACAGGTGAAAGTGGCAAACTTTAAAATGGACCAATCAGAGAGTGACACGTCAGAGAGGAGAAAAAATTTAAACTTTGCTAAAAAGTGTTGGCAATGGTTAAACACTTTGGAATTGGTAAACTATTTTTTTTATTTTTTATTTTTTACTTACATTTGGTTTGTTTTGACTCATCAACACAGCCATTTCGCCCATAAAGTCAGCCATCCCCTGTTTTCAATCAGCTCCACAGTCGACATCTTCACCCACCGGAAAAATCAAGATCTTCACCTATCGGAAAAATCAAGAACCAGCCACCCCCACTTGGCTGGTACCACCACAATCACCTCCACCGCCACCGGTTCCACCTCCATCACCACCACAGTCACCTCCACCGCCACCATCACCACTCGCCACCACCACCACCGGTTCCACCTCCATCTTCAGCATCATCCAATCATCCAATCATCATCAGCATCATCCAATCATCATCAGCCACTCGCCGCCACCAACACCGCCGTGGCTCCGCCCATCGCCGCCGTACATGTTCCACCGGCTATATAGCCGTTACACAGAAAACAAGACACCAATCATCATCCAATCATCATCAGCATGATCTCTCTCTTCTTTGGTCACTCGGCAAAGGCTCACCGATGTTTGAGGTTTGCCGATCAGCAAAGGTGGCCGGCGGCGGTGTTACCGCTCGGCAAACACCTTTCCCGATGAGTTTCCCGCTCCACTCCCTTCACCCTTAGTTTCAAGAATTTTTAGTGATTGAATAGGTTTACATATCCGAATAGAGGGATGAAAAGTGGGTGGTTGAATGAACAACATGGATCAAATTTGTAATTTCTCGAAATTAAGGATGAAAGCTTAAATATCAACATACCAATCCTCATAATTTACTCGTCTTTTAATTTATTTTAAAAACCATAATCTATCTCTACTATATCATAAAAGAAGGGGTTTTCTAATGGCACACCCCATGTCTATCTACACACTTTTTCAATTCAATACGCATCGTATAGGCCTATACGATGCGTATTGAATTAAAGTAAAAAACATGGCAGACTGACAGGTGCAGGTTATGTCTGGCGGCGAGCTTGATACGCATCGTATAGGCCTATACGATGCGTATCAAGCCACTATTTTTTGAATTTTTTTTTTGTTGTGTTGTGTCGAATGCGAACCCGAGAAACGAAAGGGATTTCGAGCAGTTGGTCGATGATATGATAGATAAAGATCTTGACATGATTATTTCCATTTTCAAGTATTATCAAAACCATTCAAACCCTCTGTTGCTCCACCCTTGATATAGATAAAGATCTTGACATGATTATTTCCATTTCCCGATCCCGTGCCGGTACTGTTTGACCGTGCACCTTTTGCTACTCATATAGATCCACGTTACGCCGACACCCGTAACGGGTGGATTGACGATGACGATTACCCACCATTTGTGGTACTTGTTACACCTCCAGTAGCACCTGTTTCTGTACCCACTGATATTCCATTGTTTCTCCCACACACCACGGATGTTCACCGCACTGATCTACCTATCACGTTCCTTCAAGACATACCGCCACCCCGTCCTGGAGAGGGGTCATCTAGGTAGCCGCCTGTTCCTGTTCCACCCGTGCTGTCATCATCTTTGCCGTTCACACCTCCGTTTCCTCATGTTACACCACCTACTGCATCATCTTTCAGACCATCTAGCGAGCCATTTTTATGGACTACGCCCCCTATCATGCCACTGTCTGATCCGTACCACCCGTACCATGTTGGGTACTCTACGAAGGACACCCTCACTTCTTTGATGATACAGCAGGATGCATTGACGCGTCGTATTCAGGATTTGGAGAGAGCTCCATGTCCGTCTTGTCACTGTCAAACCCCATTTGCAGCCCCACACGCTCCTCGTCCACTTTCCCCCAATTCAGACGCTCGCTTTTGGACTTCTGAGCAGCAGATAGCATATTTGTTGCGCACCTTTCGTGCCTTAGAGGAGGACTGGTTACACATGCGTCGTTTACTTTTCTCTCATTTTCCTCCTCCTCCTCCTCCGCCATCAGCATAGGCGTTTTTGGTTTTATGCAGGTCGATCTTTTGGTGAGAAGGTCACTATTGAGCCAGCTTACGAAGCCTTTTGAGAGATCACACTTTTTGTATATAATAGATGTAGTTTGACTTGTACTTTTGGGGGTGATGTAGCCCCACGATCTTACTTTGACATGTGATGTACTATTAAACTTGTAAAACACTGTTGTGGTCGTGATTAATGAAGCTCAATTGCAACATTCTCACTACATGCTTTGTTGAGTTATATGTTTTAATTTATAACATGAGATGTTATGTGACTGATGAATGCTACTATATATACATTCTTATTATACTTGCTATGACCTGACCTACATGATCATCTTTTAGAAGATGCCTCCAAGACGCGAAGTACGCATGCCTACTACCCAGGCAGAACTCCAAGGGATAATTGCCGCCGATATAGCATAGTATGCAGCCTCCCAGGGGGGAACCAGTGGGAGTATTTCGAACAACAACGGCAATAACAACCCACCCAATGGTAATGTCAAGTCGTTTGAGACATATTACCATACATTTGAATATTTATAGCATGACCGCTAATACCATTGGTAAATTCCAACGTATGTGCAGGGTGCACCTATAAGCAGTTCCTCGACTGTAAGCCCGTGAATTTCAACGGCACCGGAGGTGCTGTTGCGTTTGTTAGGTGGGCTGAAAAGACAAACTCTGTCCTAAGAATGAGCAAATGCGCTCCCGAGCAACAAGTGACCTACATCTCAGGGCTGTTTCTGGATGGAGCCCTATCGTGTCACACCCCGAAATAATCAGAGCTGGCGTGACTGGACTGGTATCTTCATTGCACAGCGGAAGCAAATACTCTAAGTCTTTTAGAAAGTTGAACGCCACTAAGTAAAATTTAGGTTATAGGTTTAGCTTGTGGGTATTGGGCTCGGACCCAAAGCCCACAAGCTCATCTCATTTGTAAGTGGTTCGTAATTTCTACGAACCTGCTAACGCACCCGATTAGCGTAAAAATATCGTAAATAAATTTCTTAGAAGCAAATTACGAAAATAGCGTCAGTAGTCGCGTTGTGCGCGTTCGATTGCCGATTACGGTAATAATCGCGAAAAGTTCCATCGGTGCCGTCTTTAATCCATTTCTCGATCCGGTTTCGACTGTAATTACTAAAATTAATTTACGAAGCTAAAATATATCGTAAAAATTGAATATTCGTCGGCGTTGTCAGTATTTCATACGGTATCAGTCCGTTGTTGCGTAATATTCAGCATGTTTCTCTATAAACCACCATTCGCGCACTGTAAAGTTGGATAGACGTTCCTTGGTGCTCCAAAGGCCTAATTAAGTTAATTTGCGTCTCAAACACTATTCATTATCGCGTTAATCACCTGTTAATCACGTAATTAAGAGCCGTAAATCACCGGTTGTCACATTCTCCCCCTGTTAATGAAATTTCGTCCTCGAAATTTAGACTACGTTAACTCCTCAGAGTTACGTTATGTATAGGTAAATACGAATAATGTTAAAGGAAACAAGGTGTATAGATACAGTCACTAGTGTGACTAAATTAACAAGGATCCAACAATGAATAGAAACTTCGACCAATCGAATTCCATATGTACGTGTATAACATGTAAATGAGTTCTAGAAGCAATAACATCCACTGGATGAACTTAGAATCAACAATCTCAAATGTAATAATTTGCATGAAATGCTCGATCGTGATCAGCACAAGCTGCAATTTTATACTTAATACCACAAGGTGTCGTAGTGATTGAAATAATTCAATAATAGCGGTGACCGTACAAGTATCACCGTGTTTGAAACCAAATGAAGGTCCAACGAAGCAAATTTGAATGTTTGTTCCAAACAAACATCAAAGAATTTTCAATTGAAGATGGAACACAAAAGAATTATTGTTTCGATCGAAGATCAAGAAGCAATGAATATGGCAAAACATTCGATCGATAATGAAAGAATCGTTAGTAGGTACATCGGAATATGCAATGAATTTGTGTACCATTGTCTTAACACACTATTGTATTAAGACCGTCTTATTATGATAAATCAAAGCGGATTTAAAGCAGTTCAATAATTAAATCCGTGCATGAGTTATGTAAACGAGTTTAGCGCAAGCTTCAAATAAGTGAAAATACCACCACAAGGTGTCGAAATCAACAAACAATTTAATGGAGTCGAATACCAACAAGTTTACCACGACTCGGAACAAATGAAGTGCTCGTTAAAATTTGATTTGAATATAATGCTCCCAATACATCATATGATATTCTGAAGTGAATAGGTGTAATGGACAAGTTCAAACAATTGAACTTGGTTGTAGCGAAATCCGACAATTAAATACATGTATCGACAAGCAAACTTTCGGCATGGTCACAACGAAAAACCATGTATGTAACTTAAAAAGAATTTTCAAGAAATGAAGCAAATGAGTATTTGCTGTAGTGTAAGAAGTTATTGTGATGCAATGACCATTAAGAGGAGTAGAAATACGAAAATCTACTCAGTAAATGTGAAAGTCGAAATTTTCAATAAAAGAAATTTAAGGACTTTACCCGGGGTTTCATGTGACGACCAGTTGTTAGGTGACATTACCATGAAATGTCAAACATAGCGTATTCGTCGTTAATAAGATAGGGGGATATACTAAGGCATGCGTCTTCTCTTTAGTATGACTCGTGTCGTTGCAGGATCGCGTACCAAGCCACCGTTTCCTGATCGATAGTTCTCCAGCTGATAGGAATCTAACGTTGTCGTATTTCGCCATCGTGTCTTTTCAAAGGCCTCGCCTCGATAGTCGTATGTGTCGTACTTCAACCTTCGTTGACGTACATATTGAGTTTCGCGTATACATGTGTACTAGCGTTTCGTTCCGCGTAGAATGTGATGTACCCCGACATCCGTTGACGTAAAATTTGAGTTCCATGTATTCTCGTGTACTGTATGTAATTGTTTCGTGTACCGTGTGTAAAACACAACAATAGCGTATGTTTGAAACAAAATTTTAACTGTTTGTTTTTCAGCAACGGTTGGAGACCATATTCGAGTACTAGGCGTTCTGTATGTATTCAACGTCTTAATAGTCTAAGTCCCAGAGAAAGGTGAGGTTAGAGCCTAGGTATTCCTACAGAAAACCTTATTCGCTGTAACCTATAGCTCTGATACCAATCTGTCACACCCCGAAATAATCAGAGCTGGCGTGACTGGACTGGTATCTTCATTGCACAGCGGAAGCAAATACTCTAAGTCTTTTAGAAAGTTGAACGCCACTAAGTAAAATTTAGGTTATAGGTTTAGCTTGTGGGTATTGGGCTCGGACCCAAAGCCCACAAGCTCATCTCATTTGTAAGTGGTTCGTAATTTCTACGAACCTGCTAACGCACCCGATTAGCGTAAAAATATCGTAAATAAATTTCTTAGAAGCAAATTACGAAAATAGCGTCAGTAGTCGCGTTGTGCGCGTTCGATTGCCGATTACGGTAATAATCGCGAAAAGTTCCATCGGTGCCGTCTTTAATCCGTTTCTCGATCCGGTTTCGACTGTAATTACTAAAATTAATTTACGAAGCTAAAATATATCGTAAAAATTGAATATTCGTCGGCGTTGTCAGTATTTCATACGGTATCAGTCCGTTGTTGCGTAATATTCAGCATGTTTCTCTATAAACCACCATTCGCGCACTGTAAAGTTGGATAGACGTTCCTTGGTGCTCCAAAGGCCTAATTAAGTTAATTTGCGTCTCAAACACTATTCATTATCGCGTTAATCACCTGTTAATCACGTAATTAAGAGCCGTAAATCACCGGTTGTCACATATCGTGGTGGAATCTGCAGGTGCAAACTTTAGGAGAAGCTGCTGCTTATGCGTTAACATGGGCCGAGTTAAAAGAGTTAATGAGGAAGAAGTACTGCTCGCGTGCTGAAATACAGAAGTTAGAGACTGAGTTCTGGCATCTGAGAATGGATGGTCCCAAGATTGCAGAATATGTTCAAAGATTTCATGATTTATCTCACGTAGTGCCGTACATGGTCACACCTGAGTTTAAACGTGTTGAGAGATTTATCTGGGGATTGGCACCCCAGATAATGAGTATGGTTACCACGTCCAAACCTGCCACGATCACGGAAGCCATCGACCTAAGTGTGGCGCTTACTGAGGAGGCCATTAGGTTGAACAAGTTCTCAGTTTCTGATCAGAAGAAAAAGGAAACACATGTTGAATCGTCTGGTGAAAACAAATGAAAATTTTCCAACTTCAAGCAGGGTACAAGCAATGTGAGCAAGAACGGTGAGTCGAGCACGCCGGCCAGAGCCAAAACCGGTGTTGAAAGCAGAGGAAAAGGCTACATGGGCACTCTGCCCAAGTGTAATACATGCCAGCGCCATCATTCTGGCCAGTGTGGATTGAGAAAATGTGAAACTTGTGGGAAAATTGGCCACTTGAAGGATACTTGCTGGGTTGGTTTAGGCCAGGGTGGCAAAAGGGGTTTCAATAACAACAACCGTGGTGGTAATCGTGGGAATGTTGCAAATCAAGCTGGTAACCGGGGAGCAGACGGAAATCGGGGCGGGAATGGAAATGGGAATGGCCGAGGGCTAGGATGCTTCAATTGTGGGGACGTTGGGCACTTCAAGAGGGAATGCCTAAAACTGAACCAAGCACGGGGAAGAGTCTTTAACATTGGCGCAAGGGAAGCGCGCCAGGATCCAAACGTTGTCACCGGTACGTTCCCTATAAACCAACGTTTTGCATCTGTTCTGTTTGATACTGGTGCCGATTATAGTTTCGTGTCGTTAGAATTTAAGAATATACTTGGATTGGCCACTAGTAAGTTAGACGTTCCATACTCGATTGAATTGGCAAATGGAAAACAAATTGAAACGGGAGAAGTCACCAGAGGATGTGCGATAGAATTGGGAGGGCACGAATTTACGCTAGACCTACTGCCAGTCGAGTTGGGAAGCTTCGACATGGTGGTGGGAATGGATTTGTTATCGAGCAACAAGGCCGAGATTGTTCGCCATGAGAAGACCATCCGCATCCCTATGACGGATGAAGAAATGATCGTAGTGCACGGAGAAAAGCGTGATACGCCACTGATAATTATTAGCTGTCTGAAAGCTAGAAAGTGTTTACAGAAGGGATGTGTTGCATTCTTGGCACACGTCGTGGATAAAGAAGCTGCGGAGCTAAAGATAGAAGACATTCCAGTCGTAAGAGAATACCTTGAAGTCTTTCCAGAAGACTTGCCAGGATTACCGCCTCAAAGGCAAGTCGAGTTCCACATTGACTTGGTTCCAGGCGCCGCGCCTGTAGCCAAGGCACCCTATAGACTTGCACCTTCAGAGATGCAGGAGTTGTCAACGCAACTCCACGAGCTGTTGGATAAAGGATTCATCAGGCCAAGCTTCTCACCTTGGGGAGCTCCAGTTCTGTTTGTCAAGAAGAAGGACGGTAGTTTTCGTATGTGTATAGACTACCGCGAGCTTAACAAGTTGACCATCAAGAACAGATATCCTTTGCCAAGGATTGATGACCTGTTTGACCAGTTGCAAGGTTCGAGCTTTTATTCAAAGATCGATCTTCGATCAGGATATCATCAGCTAAGGATACAAGAGGAGAGTATCCCCAAGACTGCCTTTAGGACTCGTTATGGACATTATGAGTTCCTAGTTATGCCGTTTGGGCTGACAAACGCATCGGCAGTTTTCATGGACCTAATGAACCGAGTCTGCAAGCCGTACTTGGACAAGTTTGTGATCGTGTTTATCGACGACATTCTGATCTACTCGAAGACGAAGGACGAGCACGAACAACACTTAAGAGCTATACTAGAGCTACTTAAAAAGGAGAAGTTATACGCTAAGTTCTCAAAGTGTGAGTTCTGGCTACGCGAAGTCCAATTTCTTGGACATGTGGTTAATGGAAAGGGAATTCATGTTGATCCCACAAAGATCGAGGCAATCAAGGATTGGGAGACCCCAAAGACGCCAACCGAGATTCGACAGTTCTTAGGTTTGGCTGGTTATTATCGAAGGTTCATTGAGGATTTCTCCAAAATCGCTCAACCCCTGACCGCACTCACACAGAAAGACAAGAAGTTTGATTGGGGTGACAAACAAGAGGAAGCATTTCAGTTATTGAAAAACAAACTTTGTGACGCACCGATCTTATCACTACCCGAAGGAACGGACGACTTCGTGGTATATTGTGACGCCTCGCGTCAAGGTTTGGGTTGCGTGCTGATGCAACGCCAGAAGGTTATAGCATATGCGTCACGCCAGTTGAAGATTCATGAGAAAAACTATACCACGCATGACTTGGAGTTAGGAGCGGTGGTATTTGCGTTGAAGATCTGGCGAAATTATTTGTATGGTACGCGATGTACAATCTTCACTGATCACAAGAGCTTACAACACATATTTGACCAAAAGGAGCTTAACATGAGGCAAAGGCGCTGGGTAGAACTGTTGAATGATTATGATTGCGAGATCAAATATCACCCAGGGAAAGCAAATGTGGTCGCCGATGCCCTGAGTCGAAAAGAAAGGATTAAGCCCATAAGGGTTAGGGCTTTGGAAATGATTGTCCAGACAGACCTCTCGTTGCGCATTCGTGCCGTGCAGAGAGAAGCTTTGAAAGAAAGGAATATTGAGGACGAGTATCTCCGTGGGATGGAGAAGCAGTTGGTACCAACCGAGGAAGGAACTTTGTGCTTCATGAAACGGATTTGGGTTCCTCTGTTTGGTGGATTGAGAAAGGTTATTTTTTATGAGGCTCACAAATCTCGGTACTCGATTCATCCAGGAGCGGATAAGATGTACCAAGACCTCAAGGATTTCTACTGGTGGCCAAGGATGAAAGGCGATGTTGCAGTATATGTTAGCAAATGTTTAACGTGCGCCAAGGTAAATGCCGAATATCAAAAGCCTTCAGGTCTTCTACAGCAACCTGAAATACCCAAATGGAAATGGGAACAGATTTCCATGGACTTCATAACGAAACTGCCAAAGACGCCCAAGGGTCATGATACTATTTGGGTAATCGTAGACCGTCTGACAAAGTCCGCACACTTCTTGCCGATCAAAGAGAAAGACAACACGAGTAAACTTGCAGAAATATACATGAGGGAGATTGTCGCACGTCATGGAGTGCCTCTCTCGATTATCTCTGATAGAGATGGGAGATTTGTATCAAGGATATGGCAATCCTTCCAAGAAGCTTTTGGCTCGCAGTTGAATATGAGCACTGCATTTCACCCACAAACTGATGGCCAAAGTGAACGAACTATTCAGACATTGGAAGATATGCTAAGAGCATGTGTAATGGACCTGGGTGGTAGCTGGGATAATCATTTACCATTGGTTGAATTTTCGTACAACAACAGCTACCACACCAGTATTGGAGCCGCGCCATTTGAAGCTCTTTATGGACGCAAGTGTCGATCACCACTGTGTTGGGCTGATGTGGGTGATAGACAGCTTGTTGGTCCCGAAATAGTCTAAGAGACGACAGACAAGATTGCACAAATTCGAAAGCGCATCGAGGCGGCTCGCGACAGACAGAAAGCCTATGCAAATCAAAGGAGGAAACCTTTGGAGTTTCAAGTTGGGGATATGGTTTTGTTAAAGGTTTCACCCTGGAAGGGTGTGGCACACTTTGGAAAGCGTGGGAAGTTGAATCCGCGTTACATTGGCCCGTTCAGAATACTGCAAAGGATTGGGCTTGTAGCCTACAAATTGGACCTACCTGCTGAACTTAATGGCGTTCACGATACATTTCACGTATTAAATCTGAAAAAGAGTCCAACACAGGAGACAGTGATCATTCCTGCTGACGAAGTTCATATCGACGACACGCTCCACTTTACTGAAGAACCCGTTGAGGTTACGGATTGGAAAGTTAACAAAACACGCATGAGTAGTGTCAAGCTCGTCAAAGTTCAATGGAATGCAAGACATGGGCCGGAATTCACGTGGGAATGTGAGGATCGTATGAAGGAGAAATACCCCCATTTATTTCCTAAGACCCCTGCAAATAGAAGCAGAGCCTAAAATTTTGGGACGAAATTTCTCTAACGGGGGGAGAATGTGACAACCCTCATATTTACAGGTATCCGTACACTAAATTAATATTTAATTTGTGCTTAATGACTGTGCTTGATTACAACTATAATTAAACTGCTTACTGATTTCTGTTACATACATACTCATACATCACACTTTATACTGTCACTCTATTATTTACACCCAAACATTAGTGACAAACTTGATGCACAAAGCACAGTTAGCACAGTGAGCGGATAACCATAAAAACATGCTGACAATGCCAGCACCTAGACAGACAATATTTTTGAGCCCCAGTATGAGCCGGGAATAAAGTACTACACTAGTAGTGAGTGTAGGGAGGTAAGGACCATAAAACTGCGTCACTAGGTGATAGTTATAGTGCCCGGAAGTGCCTAAAACATACTTAAAGTGCATAATTCTGCACTAGTTAACCAAAATTCAGCATTTAACAATGCTAGTAAAGTGCAAAAACTTGGTAAAATAGTCCTAGATACTTTCCAAAGTGTTGGGAATTTATTGTGTCGCTAAAAATAATATAAAAGACACTTTAAAGCTTTATTTAGCACTTTAACGGATCAACATCCAACCGAACAACTGGACTTTACCCGGAATATAAAAATATTACCAAACACATTGTTTTTACTTTTCTGAGCTAGTTAGGGTCCCCGAACACCCTAACACACCTTATTTTGTATAACACACACTAATACACTAACTTAACCTTTATAATCAAACTAGATTATAACCATAACATTACATCCCAACCCCATACCCCCCCCTTCGAACCGGTTTGTGGAGTGGGGACACACCCCCACAATTCTTTCATTATTTTATTGAAGGATGTTGGAAGATTTGAAACATAATACATGGTGGTTAATGAGGAAATTGGATTATAAATAAACACCAAAGGCTAAGAGCATTTCATCCACAAAACACAAAATCAAACAAGCTCTCTCCTCCCTTCTTCCCTTGTGTTCGGCCGAGACCAAGCACCCCACCCTCATCCACTTTCAAGTTTCCTTCAAGCAAACTCCATACTCCCAAAGGTGTTAAAGACCCTACAACTAAGCTTGGTGCACTCGGAAGCTCAAGGACCACTCTAGTTTTCTTTTATCCACCACTTTTACGCCTTGTTTCTCCCCTAGCCTTGTGCTAGTAGTAAGTGTTCTAAAACTTCATGTTGTTCTTGTATTTAGTGGTTATTAGATGATAGAATGATTAAATGTTAAAAAAATACTAATGAACATAATCTAAGTCTTGAACATAAAGGGTAAAGAGTGGATAAAGAGAAGATATATGGGTAAATCATGTTGATCTTGTGTAGTTATGATTATTTGATGTTGTTTGTTAGTTGAAGTAGGATGGATCATCATCTAGACATGCTAGATCATGCTCAAGAACATGAACTAGTAAGATGTAAATGCTAGAAATATGAAGGATGATGAAACCACCCATGAACTTGAAACTTGAATAAATATAATTTTTCTTGAAAAATAAGGTTATAAACTTGTAGATCTAAAGATCTACAAGTGGTTTTTCGAAAGAACCAAGTGAAAGATACTAGTCTTGTTAAAACCCGGATCTCACATGAACTAAATATATTTTTAGTAAGCAAACAAGTGTAGGAGCACTTGTGTAGAAAGAAAGTTTAACAAAGAAACATTTTTGTAAATCATGACTAGAAGTTGTAACACTTCAAACTCTTTAAAAATAAAGTTTTTAAGAAACTAATCATACTTTTAAAGATAACAAGACCTACTAAATATGTTGGTAAATTACTACATATTTTTACAAAATTTCAAGTTCACAAGTTTATGGTTCATGTTCATTTTTGGTCAAGTTGATGATTAAAGAAATTGTATATTGTTGGTTGATGATTGTTTGAGTAAATTTTGAAAAGAAAATGATATGCTAGTAAGCGTGGACGCCTCCATTTACAAAGGAAACTCTGGCGAAATTTTTCTAGAATTTCAACACTTAGAAATATTTTTTCTAACAAATGTTTACAAATATATTTTTAACTTGGTTCTCAAAATAAACTTCGCCATGATTTTTATTTCAAAAATTACCAAGTAACGGAGGTGGATTTTCGTAAATAAAACTTGATAAATATATATTTAGAATGTATATTTTATAATAAGACGCTTGTGTGATTATTTGATTATTTGGTGAACTAGATATATATTATTTTTAGGATGAAAATAATATAACTTGAAAATATCATGAAATTACAACTCCAAAATAATACCTATGCTCTCACAAATAAATATTTAAGTTACACCAGTATTGTTATTACAACGCGAACTTTAAAAATGTAACTTATGTAGTATTTCTGAAAAATACTCTTATATGTATATTTTGATAAGTATTATTTTGGAAAATGTATGAGGTAAAATATATAATATTTTTGGGAAAAATATATATATTTTGGAGTTTAGATGTTTTAGACAAGTAAATTAAATATATTTGCTAAGTGGGACTTAAAATATATTTTTGGAATTATAACGTATACATGTATAAAAACCCCCATCCTTGGGAAGGAATATACTTATAAAATAAATAAGAAGTGTGAATACGGAATAGTTACCAAACTATTTCTCCAAAAACGTTAAACCCTAAGCCAAGGCACGGCCATCCGTCTAATATGCATTAGTACGTGTAGGTCGTCACGCAACAGGTTGAGTTGGAGACTTACGTTTCAGGATACGCACTTCTGTGAGTTCATGTCCCCCTTTTCTCTTAACTGTTTTCAGTTTTATACTTCGGGGGTGGAATACATGTTATATTATTACAGACTTTTATATATATACATGGTATGGTTAGCTTAAGGAGGGTATACTACTTAGATCATGTGAGTGGGTAGGTGGAACTTGAGGCCATTAATCCTCGTTGTAGGACCAAGGGTCATGAGCGGTAGATCTATTTGGGTGTAGCGAGCCCAACTCCTGAGTCCACAGTACGGACCATGGGGTGACTTTGAGCCCGACGCAAAAATCTGCTAGGTTTGAGTCTTCCTGCATCACTTCACACATATCATTGGCTTTGCAACCCAATGGTGATCTCTTCTTCCTTAATTGCTACATACCAGAGATTTTCATACATATTACAAAGGTTTATACATACTCACTTTTACATGAACTCGCTCAACTTTTATTGATTTTTCAAACTACATGTATTTCAGGAAACTAATGGATCTGGCCAAGTTTGCAATGATGTTAAGCTGCGTAGGAATAATGATGTCATCCGAGTTTAGGAAATGTGAACTTTTCCTGGATGGGTTACAAGTCTTAAACTGTGTTCTTATTCATGTCTTTTGGTTGTGTCTTGTGAACACATTTTAAATTATGTCATATCGTTATCTGTTTTAAGTGTCGACTTTTAAACAATGTTTTCATGTTTACTTTTAAAAACTTGATGAATGGATGAACATCATATGTTTTAATTCATATAGCATTGTTTTGATTGTGCTATGGTATTAAGAAGTCACACCAAAATAAACCCACGCTTTCGCAAAGCCAGGGTGTGACAAAAAGAACTACGATAAACATTATAATTCATAAATTCTTCTCTCATATGACAACATTACAACAACAATAATATCCTTTCTCATGTGAATCAAATTCTTGTCAAACTAAAACCATCACAAGTTAGGGGTGTTCAAGATCGGATTATTCGGTTTTCGGATAACCGAAAACCGGATATCCAAAAATTTCGGATAGTGAATATTGATATCCGTATCCGAAATTTCGGATATCCAAAATTTATAAAAAAAATAAAAAAATATGTTTTGTGCATATATTAAAACTAAACTTATATTCGATTTTCCAAGTTTCCAACATTGAAAACTAAAAACATTCATAAATCCACATCCGAATCTGATTATTTACTATTTTTACTATATTTCAAACTAAATATAATGCTCATATACAATATATATATATATATATATATATATAAAGTTTATTCAACCCGTATAATAAATAAGGTTTTTAAAAATATATTATTTTATTATTTAGTATATTAATTATCTTTATTCAACCCGTGTAACGCACATAATTCTAACCTAGTTTTAATATATATAGAATCCAAAATTGAACCCATGTTTGAAATTTTGTTCGTATGAATATTAGAAATTAGCAATCTATTTAATAACATACTAAAAGGTTAAATTTAAGAACTTATTATAATTTCATATCATTAACACCTAATACGTTATTATTTATTTGGTTTATCATATTTTTGTATCAAAATATTCACTTTTAAGTAATACGAAGGAAGAAAATGAATTGATTTCAACCAGACCATGAAATATGGATGAAGAGTGTGCATCGTTTATTATATAGACTGAATGATTATACATGCAAAGATCACACGCAAGGTCCAAATTTATTGTATTGTTTAAATAGTTAGAACTAGGCAAATGCGGAAATAATAATTGATATCAGAACAATACAATATATTTAAATGAAAATAAAATATGAGCCTAGGGGTGTTCAAAACTATCCGTATCCGAAAATCCGAACCGAAATATCCGATATCCGAATCCGAAATATCCGAAAAATCGGATATCCGAATTTTTCAGATTCGGATAGTGATTTTCAAAATTTTCGGATCTTTCGGATATGGATATCCGAAAATTTAATTTTCATTTTTTTTCGGGTATCCGAATATCCGAAAATATCCGAAGTATTCGAAAATATCTGAAATATCCAAAAAATATCCGAAAACTTATATTCGGATATTTGAAACTATCCAAAATATCTGTTCCGAAATATGAAAAAATAATAAAAAAATAAAAATTAAATAAAAGTTGGATTTTCGGATTTCCGATTCACTATCTGAATCCGTATCCGAAATTTCGGATACGGATTCGGATAGTGAAATCTGTTATCCGAAAATTTCGTATGTCTGAAATTCGGATATCCGAATTTTCGGATATCCGGTTTTGAACACCCCGTACACATTTGTATAGGTTGTTTACCAATCAAACAAATTTGTGCATTTTATATTAACACAAAAAACATTGTATTTATACCATTTCTACATTATCTTTTTTGTATTTGGAGGTCATCATCATGTTGAATAAAGTTAAAATAACCAAAATTAAGTATAATAATAAATAATAATTACGTTACGTTACGTAAATTCTTAAGGGTTAATATAAATGATATACATTATATATATATATACATATATATATTTGTATTTGGAATCAGTTTTGGATTTATATTCAAAAGGAAATGATGAAAAGAATTTAAAAGCAATAAAATAATTTTATATGACTTCCTTCCTGACTTTATGAAACCATTAACCAATTTTCTTTAATTACGTTTTGTATCTTTATGTAATTCGGATTGTTGTATTGATGCCAAAACCAGTAAATTAAGTATTTCTCACATGAAGTATTCATTTCATCATTCAAGTAATTGCCAATTTTTAAAGAAGTGTGTTTATAGACGGAGGGTTCACTTATATTCCATATTTTATCATTAAGTAACTAGTATAAAACCAATCACCTCTCATTCCAAACCTCGTCACTAAAAGCTAGGGGTGTTCAAAAAAATCCGGATCCGAAACGAAATATCCATTAATCCGTATCCGAAATATCCGAAATTTTGGATATCCGAAAATTCGGATATCCGATAACCGGATAATCCGAATTTTCGGATTCGGATATGAATTTCAAAATTTTCGGATAATCCGATTATCCGATATCCGAAAACTAATTTTTTTATAAATATATATAGTATATGAGCATTATATTTAGTTTGAAGTATTGTAAAAATTAGTAAACAATAGTAAATAATTGTATTCGTGTGAATTGATGATTGTTTTTAGTTTTAAATGTTGGAAATTTGAAAAATCGAATATAAGTTTAGTTTTAATCTATACACGAAATGGATTTTTTGATTTTTTTTATAAATTCGGATATCCGTTTGGATATCCGAATCCGTATCCGAAATTTCGGATATCCGATTTGATATCCTGTAACACCCCTAAAAATAATAAAATAGAGACATTTAAAACTAGGAATAATTAACCTAGTTAAATCTTGTCATAGAAAGATAAGAATCAAAGGATTCTAATTCTTTTCATAACTTATAAACTAGGGGGACTACCTTTGATATTTTTGAAAGTTGTTTTTGGTTAAAATTGGATAAGATTAAAACACACCTAGTGTGGGTAATCCCCTGGTCGATCAAACCCAGATAAAGAAAACATAGCTCACATTCGAAACCCTAAATTCACATAAATCTCTTCAAAAATCAAAGAAGAATTCAATCAGGAGTCAATCTTAAGCTAGAATCTTGATCACTAACATTAGGGGATCGAAAGGTATGCTTAATTTTGATATGTGAAGATGTTTTGATGATTCTTGAATTCATATAACAGAAATTAGTGGTGAATTGATGGATGTTATGGTTAAATTAGGATGAATACAAGTCTATGAACAAGTCTTAGACAATAAATTGATTCATTCATGTCATAATTCATGAGTTTCATTATTTGTCATAGAAGGGTATATGGGTTTTGTGAAGAATATATGAATTCTTGTGATATTTATGTTAATTGATAGTTATGAGGCAAGTTCAAGTGTGGTTATAGTGTTCTTGATATATGAATCGAATTTCTATGCTTAAACATGGTTAAGATCATTAATCATGAACATGTTAGTGTTAGAATACTAATTATGCACACTAGATGTTTGATAAAATGCTTGAATGAATTGAAAATAAGTAAGAATTATGAAGTAATCACTTATTTGACTAGTTGACAACACAAGAAGTTGAATATATAAATATGGATACTAAGCGATATGTCCGAATTGGATTTTATAGGCAATTTGGGTGGATCGTCTAGTAACCAAAGCGGAGCGGATAATCGGTTAAAGGAAAAGCTTTAAAGGTACGTGGCTATAAGCTTCGTAGAAATTATTAGTTATTTTATTTCCAAATTTACTAAATGATCCATGTATTGTTATGAATTTCGGAGAATGTCAAGTAGGTGGATTCCGTATAGACAAACCGAACAATTTAGATAAGGAATTAAAAATTTTGATTATATAACACAAGTGATAGATTTCACTAAAATTATCAAACGGGTCAAATTGACTCAATATACGGTAGTTTGGTAAGATAAAGTGACAGATGTCGTTAAGAAAACCAAACAGGTCAAAACAATCAAAGTAATGAAACTTTGATGAAAAGAAGCGATGAAGTTCGTTAAAAATACTAAACGGGTCAATAGAATGCTTTGATGTAATCCGGAAAGATTACATGTATAAAAACATCGAAATATTATAGAATTTAACTATATCTATATAGGTACGATTACATAAATTCGTGTATAATGCACCATTATGTTAGGCGTGTTATACATGTTAGTTGTATAGAATTTTGGAAGGTAGAAACTAAGTTATTGATTTATGTTAATAAACGGGTCAAATAAATATGAAGTTTTTCATAAGTCGAGACCTAAAAGTCTAAAAGAAATGTTCATATAAAAGTTGGATTATTAGTCCGTAATGTAGACGACCGAATTACGATCACGTAGGAAGAAACGTGACCTAATTAGGATCAATAACGAAGAAGTTATGATGATTTGCGTAAAAGTGAGTTTGGTTGGAAAATATGCAGGTCTGAACAAGAACCCGCTATAAAACTAGGGGTGTCGCGTCACGCGACAAGGACAGGTCACACCGTCGCGTCACGCGAGGGTGCTCGCGGCCCGCGACGGCTTCGGCCCCTTCCGTCGCACCACGCAACAAGTTTAAATGGCTGCAACTTTGTTTTTATGTGTTTGTTTCAGCTTAGGGGCTTGTAAATGCATATTGTAACATGTCATAACTATTTTTTGATGATTTTGGTTATAGGTAATGGGTATGAAATTGCGGATGACGATCAAGCAATGCTAGAAAACCGAACACACACGAAATGAAGCTTCCGCAAATGCAACAATTATAACTTTTGTCACACAACACTTTGGTGTTGTGTTATTATAATTTTATACATATGGTTTGTATGGTTTGAAGGTTAAGTATGTGGTGTTTTAACAATATGTTTGGAAACGTTAGTGAACGTCTTTTGAAGGTTTTGAAACTTATATAAAAGTCGTTAATTCGATGTTTAATAGTTAATGAAATATGTGTTGTATAAATTATAACGTGAATGTAAGGGTCTTACATATCCGAAATTTTGGATACGGATTCGGATATCAATATTCACTATCCGAAATTTTTGGATATCCGAAAACCGGATAATCCGATCTTGAACACCCCTACTGAAAGCTACTGTTCTATTTTCTGATCCCGAGTTGCATGCATTCACGTTCAAGTTTCTAAAGTAGCTGTTCATATATATACATATAATCCAAGGTATGATTTATTTGATGTTGAAAATTTAGTAGTACATTGTGTCACACCCCAACCGATGGCGGAATCATCGGGGCGCGGCACTGAGCGAAACAGATTGTCCAGAAGTTTCCACAACAACTACGATTACCAATTATTTAAACATCACGTCCCATACCATGACATAACAAGTAGCATAGTTATTACAGACAAAATCAAGACAAATAGTTCTGTTCCGACAACTCATATTTCAAATAAAAATAAATTGTCTTAGTTTCTAGACTCTTTCCTAGCCTCGATTTCACAGCAAGCCAAGCATTTAAACATCTTAAGCACCTGCCACATACGTTAAAGTAAAAGTCAATACACATAGTGTAAAGGTGAGCATACAAGTTTAATAGATATAATAGAGTTCGAAATCGTTTACGCATAACCAGCACGTACAATGCGTGAGATGAAGCACATAAGTTATCAACATGATCCTATCAATACCAATGACTGCGGGTTGACTGCGCAAGGCAGTTCGTAATGCATGTTCACCACTGTGAATCATGTGATTAATTGTCCTTAACAAACCCTGAGTGAACAGGTGCTGAGTCCAAACTCTAGTACTATCGTTGCTAAGGCAGGTAGACATCAATCCATGTGTAAACATAACAAACAAGCATTCATTGAGTCACATATAACATGCATTAACGGTTAGCGTTAAGGTATTGCGTAGTGTGTTCGATGTGATTTAGAATAAGTAACGTATGTAACACCCAAAAGTGAGTAAAGCAAAAAGGGTTCGAGTATACTCACAGCGATGATGGATTGAAGGGAGCGCTAGAGTGAGTTTAGCCTGTTCAGAACGATAGTATATACGATAAGCGGTGCGTAAAACGGTGTAAAGTGTTAATGGATCGGACGGTAATCCGATCGGATGGCCAGTCGATCGGGTGACAATCCGTTCGGATGGTCATCCGATCGGGTGACCATTCGATTGGATTGTGACCTCGTTTAGGATGGATGTGTTTGTGTATGATGGCTTGTCCTTTGAAGTTCACAGCAGTGTTGTCACTCGATCGGGTAGTCTACCGATAAGGTGACAATCCGTTGGAACTAGTAATGCATTGAGCATGTTGAAAATTGTTTAAGTGTTGAAGTCCAAACATCACATGGTCGGGTGGCAATCCGATCGGACGGCTATCCGTTCGATGTTTAAGATCTCTAAGTTGAAATAAAAGTTAAGTGTGGGACCAAGGTGCAAGCCAATCGGGTGGCAACCCGATCGGGTCCGATCGGACGGCAGTCCGATCGGACGGCAATCCGTCCCAGTCGACCTGATCGTCTTACACTTGGTTGTTTGAATAGTTTGCGGTTTTCTCGAGACGGTATGATAACGTGTCAAACAACAGAACCTCGCCAAGACCCTGGTGACCCAATCGAACAGGAATCACCCAAATCCGACCCATACACAGGTTCGTGACGGTTGTTCATGTTCAACCCGAAATCGGTAGTCTCTTGGATAAAATCCAGATCTTGAACCGACACATCAACAAGAAGGAGTAGAAGATCAGAACAAGCTCCGATTCTATCGGTTTTGAGTGCATTGAGTGTAAAAGAGTTGAAAGAAAGTTAGAAACCATCTTCCAATCCTTTTCATCTTGAATATGTTCAGATCTATGATAGATCTTCGTTTTTTCATGTGGAAATCGTTCAGATCTAAGTTGTTCTTGGTGGATTGAAGCCAAAACATGAAGTTCATAAGAACTCCATGATGACATCATCCTAGAACACCTTGAATCTTTTGATTTCACGGTTAAAAGTTAAGATTCAAAATATAGAAAGGTGTAGGAGTGTGTGCGGATCAAGAAAGTACAAGATTTAGGTTGAAAACTTACAAGAATCGCGAGAAATCGGAAGAAAAGTGGGCTGAAGCGAGCTGGGTCGAGTGAGAGCTGTCACATCAAGTGATGTGACATATGAGGGGTATTTATAGGGTTTCCCAAAATGGAAAGTGGGGAAAGTGGCTGGTCGATCGGGTGGCAGCCCGATCGAGTGGCAGCTCGATCGGGTGGCAACTCGATCGGTTGGCCACTCGATTCAGGTGTTCGGCGCGACGAGTTTTGCTGTTTCGATTCGCGTGTTGAGCGTTGCGATGCGATAGAGTTTCCCTTCAAATTACTTTTAATCCCAACTACTATATCTAACATACAATCATCCTAAATAGCTTGCGTTTAGCGTTTGCGATTCGATTGGGATTGAGTTGCGATTGCGTTTTGATTAATGACCACAACATAAACATAATAAACATGCACAAGTAACACATAATTAGCACACACACGTAAAACAATATCCAGAACGAAGAATTCGAGTTGCGAATGCGATTTCGATGCGATAAGCGATGAAGCGATAAAACATGCGATAAATATCGATTAAACCTCGATTATAACAAGTACTCCACATAATACAACTAACGTAACAAAGTAAATAGACTATCTACAAGTCAAAGAAGTCAAAACAGGAATTGAGCAAGGAGTGACAAATCGCAATTAGCAATCTTTTCTTCCTTTGACTTCGGTGTTGACTTTGACTTTCGAAACACGGGGTGTTACACATTGCTTGATGCATGTCAGCATTTCATCTTTATGATTGCATGTACTAGCTAATTATTTCGTAACACTCGGTATTGATGGCTTATAGATCTTCAGTTATCGTGTATCAATTCGATATTTATGAGTTTATGATCGTTAGCATACAGTGATTATGCAAAGAATTTTAGAGAGTATTCATACTAACGTCATACTTTCGTTACGTTTAAATGCTGGGATTATGCCATATATATAGGTGGTGAAGGGGTATGACTCCCCTTGGTGAACTGACCCTTGGTCTGGTATATAACCACCGTGACCACTAATACCTAGCGTTATAACTAATAGGGGAGGGATCATGAGAAAACTCAAAAACTCCATAAAAACACGTTGCGGATTGTATGGAAAAACGCTTGTGGTCCTCAATGTAAAAAAAAGTTGTATTACGTATATGCAACGCATGATATATTGCATATATATTTTTTTTGTATAAAGTATATATGTAGTATGTAAAAAAGTTTGGAAAAAATCGTACCATTGCATATATATGCTTAACGAGTTTTTGGTGGAGTTTTTTAGTTTTCTTAATGAGTTTTCTTATGATCATTCCCAACTAATATAATACCTAAATAAATACTAAAATTGGGATATCATAGTTAGGTTAAATCAAATTTTAATTTAACAGTTATTTTCTGCCTTTTTGTTATTAGGGTTAGATTTCTAACCTGAGGTTTGTATTATTATAATCCTTGAGCTAGCAAATATATTTTCTATTTTATCTCTTTTCTATTCTGTCTCTTGAATCTTTAAAAAGATAAATGAAGATTAAAAAAAATCACGAATGGTGTTGTGTGTGAGTTCGAGTAAACTTTATGTGCATGTTTGACTTTTGTGGTTAATTTATATGGACGTTAACTCTCAATAGCACATACATGTTACTAATTCATATAAACTAGAATTAAGCACCCCCGCATTGCGGCGGGGGTGTAAAACCATGTTAAATAGCATAAATGTCATACAACCGTTAGCGACAACCAACACTAATGTTGTTGCGTTTTAAAGCGAAGAAATGGACCGGAACGCAGAACATATAAAAAAATAACTAAGTCGATCTAGAATCCACGCGTTGTGACGAACCTGTCAAATGCGACAAAATAGACGTAAAAACTTTGAACCACACATAGACATTGTGCCATGTTAACTCACAAAACTATGAACGAAACGTAAAAACGTTGAACCACACACGCACGGTGTGTCGTGTTAACTCGCAAATTTAGTACGAAACGTAAAACGAAAATTTGCAAAAGATGAAAAGTATAGGAGATCAAAGTTAAAAGTAAAAAAGTAGTGTGGTTAAATTGCAAAAGATGAAAAGTTTTGGGTTAAAATTAAAAATTCAATCTTGTGAGGTTAAAATTGCAAGAAACCAAAACATAGAACATATAAAAAATAACTAAGTTGATCAATGACCCACGGGTTATGACGAACCTGTAAGATGAAAAACAATAGACGTAAAAACCTTGAACTACACATGGACGTTGTGTCGTGTTAACTCGTAAAATTACGAACGAAACATAAAAACGTTTAACCACACAAGCACGTTGCTCGTGGTAACTCGTAAAATTTAGTATGAAACGTGAACCAAAAATTGCGAAAATTGAAAAGTATAAAAGTTGTGATGTTAAATTGTAAAAGAAGAAACGTTTTGGCTTTAAGGTGAACAAAATCAATTTTGTAAGTTAAATTTGTAACAAATAGAAAAACTTGAGTTAAAAAGTAAAATTCTAATTTTTTTTTTAAACCCACCCAAAGCCAAGGGTACAACTACACTAAGCTTAAAGATGTTGCTTGTTTATAGTGTATATAACTAGGTTTTTACCCGGGATTGCTTCCCGGGCTCGGGAAACTTAGTTATATTAATTACTATTTGTTATTAATACGACATCATTACAATAAAAATGTGAGCAGTGGGTGTTTTTCATTGTAATTCTAGTTTTCATTTGATAATTTAATTCTATAATTAATTAACCACATCAACAATAAAAAGGTGAGTGACTTTTTTTTAGGGAAACCACTGATGGTCAATATTAGTGGATGTCAAGAATAAAAATGTGAGCAGTGGGTGTTTTTTAACAATCAGTGGATACCCAACAGTAATTGAAAAACTAATGTTTGGTCAGTCAATGGTCAACATGAAGAATGAAGAAACAGAAGTTGTCTTTCAGCAGTGGATAACATTTAACAATCAAATTTTTAACGAAAACAGTGGTTGTAACTGACTTTTAAGGATTAATGTTCCCACTGGAACAGATGATGCCAAAACTCATCTTTATTCTGGATTTTTATTGTCTCATTAAAAGTTCCCTAACTTGCCCTTTAAATTGCAATTCAAAATCTAAGGAACTTTTATCATCCTCATCACTGCAAAGTGTAAGCTCAAGGAGATCCTGTAAATCTTCAACACCCAGGCCAAGTGTTGCTTCCCTTGATATTTGCTTCACTACACCATTAGATCTGATCAGAGTCAATACATGGGTCTTTTGATCAGACATCCACTTTAGTATTTTTGAATCTAATGGGTTTCTTGGGAGAGGTTTATTTGCTGATGAGTTTGGAGATGGTGGCCTGTTCAGAACTTGTTTGGCTATGTTTTGAAGCTTTGTGTTGGTGCATGTTTGTGACAACAGCTTAGATTTGGTCTTTGGATATCTTGTAATTAGTTAAACGATAAACAGTTAGCGGGTTTAGCTTTGTAATAGTTAGTTGAAATGTTTGGGCTAAACAAAACCCATACTTATGGGGATGTGGGGCGAATTGGGCCTGTCCAATTCGCAGTCCATGATGTTTAACCTTGGCCCAAGTAGCAAACCTTGGTTGTATAAACAAGGTTAGGCTTTAGGGTTTAGGTTAATCAGTTAATCAGCCAGAACATTGTTTGAGAGCAATTTCGTGAGAGCTATACAGCTTGGACGAATTTGGTGTTGGTTAGGGTTTTAATTGATTGTAAACTGCAAGTTGGATAATCAATAGTAAACCCAGTTTGAAAGTGATTTGCTGTTTCAGTTTTCTACTTGTTTCTGTGATATTCTGATCAAGAGGATTCCGCACTCTTGATTGGAAAGACAATTCTGTGAAAGATCCATACGAAAAGGGGACCTACAATTCTGATACCAATTAATTTCGCAGATAAATCAGTTAAATTTGCTGGTAAATTAATTTCGCTAAATCAGTTAAATTTTTTTTTTCGCTGTCAACACTTTCCTGCAGATATGTTAAATCCATACGAAAAATCAGTTAAATCAGTTAAATTAATTTCGATAAATCAGTTAAATCCATACGAAAAATTTCGCTGGTTACTGATTAATTTCGCTGGTAAATCAGTTAAATTTGCTGGTCAATTTCGCTGATATGTTAAATTTGCTGGTCAAATTCGCTGCCAATTTCGCTCAGATTAATTTCGCTGGGTAACCAGTTCGCTATTATGACGACTGGTAAGGTCGCCGAAAACCGTAATATTTTCGCTATGGAAAATTTCACGGTTACCAAAGTCGCCTTTGGATTTAATTTCGCCAATAACTATGCTGCTCAGTTAATTTCGCAGATCAGTCAAGTTCGCCAGATCAGACAAGTTCGCAGATCAAACAACTTCGCAGATCAGTCAATTTCGCCAACCAGTAATTAAGGAAATTCAATCTTTTTCCAAACTTCTGAGATTTTCAAGATTCTGTCAACACTTTCCTGCAGAATCGAAACACCAAATCAGCACAATAATTTCGAAAATTATCAAGAACTGATCTAAAAACACGAAGAACACGAAGAACAGTCTTCGAATCTTCAAGTCTATCAGCCGAAAACTTCTCCAGAATCAGCAGAAACTGTCCAGAAATCCTGTAAAACACCAATCAAACAAACCAGAATATCAAAACAGCTAACAAATTCGAAAAATTATATCAAAAATTTCGAAAATTTCAAAACCCTAATTTTTCAGGTTTTCAAAATTTCGAAAATTTCTTCCTGTTTCTGCAGCCAACAATCCTGAACCGAGCCTTCAAGAGCCTAATGCTCTGATACCAATTGTAGGTCCCCTTTTCGTATGGATCTTTCACAGAATTGTCTTTCCAATCAAGAGTGCGGAATCCTCTTGATCAGAATATCACAGAAACAAGTAGAAAACTGAAACAGCAAATCACTTTCAAACTGGGTTTACTATTGATTATCCAACTTGCAGTTTACAATCAATTAAAACCCTAACCAACACCAAATTCGTCCAAGCTGTATAGCTCTCACGAAATTGCTCTCAAACAATGTTCTGGCTGATTAACTGATTAACCTAAACCCTAAAGCCTAACCTTGTTTATACAACCAAGGTTTGCTACTTGGGCCAAGGTTAAACATCATGGACTGCGAATTGGACAGGCCCAATTCGCCCCACATCCCCATAAGTATGGGTTTTGTTTAGCCCAAACATTTCAACTAACTATTACAAAGCTAAACCCGCTAACTATTTATCGTTTAACTAATTACAAGATATCCAAAGACCAAATCTAAGCTGTTGTCACAAACATGCACCAACAAACTCCCCCTTGACAATAGCTTCATAAAATAACTTTGTCTTCAGTCGTCTTGCAATCTTCATGTAGTCTTGCACTGTCTTTGGTCTTTGGATAGCTTCAGCTTCAACAGCTCTGTCAGCAACACTTTGCTGAGTTGTCATCCTCTAGTGCCATTGTTTTGATAGCTTCTTTGAAATATACAGCTTCTTGTTCTTTCTCTTCTTCATCAGTCAGTCTTTGCCTCTTACTTTGATTTACCACAATGGTAGAGGTATCTGATGATGTGAACAGTGGTTCAGAAGTGTGAGCCTGCTGCTTTGGTTTAGCAGTGGTTTTGTAATCAGGCTTCTTTGGAAGTCTAGGATCTGTTTCTCTCCTTTTTCTTAGCCTTTCATAAGCCTCGTCAGTGTACTGCCTTGTCCATTTTGATATGGCTTTGGCAGTTCCAACTTTTGCATCAACCAATTCATGCTTCTTTCTTTTATACTCCAATGTAAGATCATCAATTTTCTTTTTGTATTTTCTCCAATTTGGTGCTGACCTTTTCATGCCTGGATCTCTCTTTATTCTTTCAATTCTATTCAGTTCTGTTTTAAGAGCAACAAGCGGCCAGTCTTGGAATTGTTCAGCTGTGGCAGGGTAGAATTTTTCACTCAAGATCAGCTTGATGATGTCTTCTTTCAGATCTTCCCGCAAGTTAGCTTCTGGAGGCAGGTTGGACATTTCTTTGCTTAGGTCTCTTGCATAATCTTCCAACTGTTTAACTTTAGTGAGCAAGAACTGCGTATGAGTTGAGACTTCATTGTCACTTTTCCCTTAGCATTCAAGTCTAGCTCTGGTATCAGCTTGCCTGGCCTTGAGTTTTAAATACTCATTTATGTTGGTTGGATCTCTATAACCAACCAGGGAAGGGAATTTCCTTTTTGAAGGATCATCCACTAAGTAAAACTGCCTCATTTCATTCTTTACAGCATGCAGTTCCAGTGGATAACTGGCAGCTACTGGTACAACATCAGCAGAGTCATATCCTTGGAGTTCTATAGGATCTTTGATTGGGTTGAACAATTTTGAAGGAATAAAAGATTGAGGTTTGGTGATATTGCAAGGGGCAGATGAAATGGGAACAGGTGCTGGTATATCATCATCATGCACTTGAAATTTTTTTTTCTTGTATACACCTTTTTGGGAGAAGGTGTTTCTATTTGAGTTTTTGGATCAAAAGGAACAATGGCTTGTGAAGAGATAGGTGATTGACTAACAGCTGTTGAAACAACTGGTGTTTCAACCACTGTTGTCATTACAACAGATGATGTGTCATCTGATGTCTTCTGCTTTTTGGCAGGTGGTGATTTTGATGGTGGTTTTGTTGTGGTAGTGGTTGATTGAGTGATGGCAGTGGTTGAAGTGTGTGTTGATGTATTGGTGGTTGTTATTGGGTTAACATCTGCTGAAACCACTGAAGTATCAACAGTTGTTGATACAACAGGTGTTCCAACATCTGTTGGTTTGGAAGACTGATGAGAGGAGCTTTTAGGAGGTTTGGGAGTATGTTTTGTGGATCTGGAAGGTATGGATTTGGGTTGCCTCACTTGTCTAGTAGGCTGTCTTCTTTTAGGCTTAGGTTTTTCTTCATCCTTGGGCTCAGAAGTACCCTGCTCTTCCTTCTCCATAAAGACTTTCTTCTCCTTTTCAAACCTTGATTTTCCTTTTGCCTCCATATCCTTTTTCATCCTTGCCTTTTCATTAGCCAAGGCATTTAATAATTCATCAACCTTTTTGGAATCATCTGGCCTAGGGAGGTCTGCAAGCATACTGGATTTCTCTAGTGCAATGTACAGACCATTTTCATATCCCCTTTTCTTTAACTGCTTCATTTTCTCCCCCTTTTTGGCATCATTTGGTGGAGGGTTTTCAACAAAGATTATTGTAGGAGGAGCAGTGCCAGTGGTTTGCAATAGATGGGCCTTGATTGCCTTGATGTCTGCTTGTGTATCCATGAACCTAGCTTCCATTAAATTTCTGATCTTTTGAATTTGAATTTCATGTTGCTGATCAGCATGTTCTCTTTGTTTGTGAAGCAGAGGTTGAAATAATTCCCAAAGCTCATTTAGAGTAGGAGCAAATGATGGAATAGATGTTTGAGCTGGTGCAGCAGTGGGTGTTTCTTTTTTTTGCTTGTAACAACTTTTGCAGCATAGTTTTGATATCTGCAACAGATGTTTCAATTGTATCCACTCTTGCCGTCAATTCTTTGTATTTTAAAGCATCACCCAAGTTAATGGGATCATCTGCTTTCCCAGCAGCAGTGGTTGTATCAGCAGTTGACTTAGGGAAAGTTTCCCAAAAGTCATCCACTGATGCCCCTTTTTCTTGGTACTGGGGACTTCTTTCCTCAGCAATTGATATCTTTTTAAGATCACCAGTGGTTGAAACAAACACGCCAGTGGATATCAGGGTTGCTGGAGAGGAAATTTCCTTCAAGGGAGTCTGATTGATGAAACAACTGGCCAGGTGTAGACCAGCGGATCCAACTCCTATAGTTGCTGCTCCACTTGAACTACTGACAGGAATTACTTGTAATTCCTGCAGTGTAGCCTCCTCAACTATTGGTGGGTTAACAGAGATTGAGACACCAGACTCAGTCACTTGTTGTGGCATATTCTCAGTGATAGGTGATTGAGAAGAACTTATTTGTGTCTGGGCTAAATCAAATGCATCCAATAGAGGTAGCATGGATTATGGTAATGTTATTGATGAAGGATGTGGGGTAGAAAGAGATACGTCCATGGGATTTGGACTGTGGAAGATGGAACCAAGTGGATCCAGAGCTTCATATTGTGGTGTCCCTGTGCTTACAACCTGATCCTTTTATGAGGATGCAGGAGGAGTTTTAGGCAAAGGTGGAGATCTTTGTTCCATCTGCTGTGAGGAAGTTGCAGCAGTGGTTTCTGGTGACTTTTGTGATGTCACAGGTAGTTGCTCTGGGATCTCATCTTCTAGAGTTACTTTTTTTGTGGTTTTGGGGGCTTCTGGATCTTTTTCTTTTTGGGCTTTTTGGTGGTTTTAGGTGTGGGTTTCACAGCAGTGGTTGTGCTGCTGTGATCACCTTGAGCAGTGGGCTCAACAGCAGGTGCCTGAGGAGCAGTGGTTGCTGCTAAAGTCTGCTCAGGTACCTCTGCTTGTGTTTTGGAAGGTTTTGACAGCCTTGTAAATGATTTAGAGGTTAGGCTGTTTATTCGAAAATGCTCTCCTTGAATAAGGACATGAGCATTATCTTTTGAAAATTTCTTTCTAAAATAGTAACTTAAAAACCTTGGAAATAATAAAAATGATTTTTATTAACATTTTTAACAAGATCATTGAAAATCTCCTGGGAATAGTTAAAGTTTTCTTCATTCATTATAGCATAACCCAGGTATTGGATCTTCAATGGGATTTCATTGAAAGCAGTGGTTTTGTTTGACACACACATTAGAAGGGTATGAAATAAAAACCTTGGGGTGGATGGAAAACTCCCCTTTTGTAAAGTTTCTTTTTTCATTTCTTCAGCATACCCTCTTTCAATGAAATCAGTTTGATACTCAATTTTTGGAAAATAAGTTTTACCTTGAAGATCATCGAGTTCAAATACCTCCGAGATGGTTTGTGGAGTAATGGTGACTGAAATACCCTTTATTATAGAAGTAATGGCTAAGGGCGTTTTATCCTTAGTTTCAAGTTTCGCATTTTTCCAAAACTCTCTTTGGGTTTTCAGGTAGATCGGAGCATCATAGGTCAACAAAGTTTTGTACTTTGAGGACGAAAGAGCGTCTATGACAGAATCGAAGGTGGTGGTATGACTTGGTTTTTCGAGTAAACCCAAGTAGTTATGAGGAGCATTGTATGGAAGAGCCATGATGAATCGTGGATTTTTATGAGTGAATGAAGAAGATGAGCGATTGAGAAATGAAATGGAGAAATGATTTGAGAGAAATTGATGGTAACTGCTTTTAGAAAGGAATTTTGAATTTGATTCGACAGTGAAAACCCTGTGTGGGGTTTTGATCAGGGTTTTATAGGTGGAAAAAGTGTATGCTGACGTGGCAGCGGTTACAAAAGATCTGACCGCTAAGTACTATCCACGTGCCAACCGCTGATGAATAATGGATGACAGTTGTTAGGAAACCACTGATGGAACAATATCAGTGGTTTGCAACGGTAACAATGAAAACAGTGGGTGATTTTTAACTATCAGTGGATTAAAACACTGATGTTTGATCAACAGTGCTTAACAAGGAAATGAGAGAACAGAGGTTGACTTTCAGCAGTGGACAGCATTTAGTAGAAACAGGTGTTTGAACCAAAAACAATGGTTATGGCAGACTTTTAAGGATTAATGAAAATTTTCAGTTTTAGCTATTTTTAAGGATGGATTTTTGATTTTCTGAAAACATTTTAATGTTTTTATTCATAGAAAAACAGGATTTTGCTTGTTATTCCATGTTTAGCATGCCAATCCTAGAGATCAAGCTTTCAAAGGTAGATGTGTCTAATGCTTTTGTTAGCACATCTACCAGCTGATCTTTTGTTAGCACATCTGCCAGTGATTTTGAGAGAAATGGATGATAACTGCTTTGAGAAAGGAATTTTGAATTCGATTCGACAGTAAAAACCCTGTTTGGGGGATTTGATCAGGGTTTTATAGGGAGAAAAGTGAATGCTGATGTGGCAGAGGTTACAAAAAGATCTGACCGCTATGTACTGTCCACGTGCCAACCTCTGATGATAATGGAGGACAGTTGGTAGGAAACCACTGATGGAACAATATCAGTGGTTTGCAACGGTTACAAATGAGAACAGTGACTGACTTTAAGCTAGTAGTGGATAGCCATCAGTGGGTTAAAACAGTGATTTTGAACAACAAATTTTTTTATTTTTTATTTTTTATTTTAACTTTAATTTTTATCACCAAAACAATATTCGAGGAACTCTTTTCTCATTGGAATGTAACGATTAGGTAAAATTGTAATTTCATTATAATTCTAGTTTTCATTTGATAATTTCATTCTATAATTAATTAATCACATCAACAAAAAAAATGTGAGCAGTGGATGTTTTTTAGGAAAACCAATGATTGTCAATATCAGTGGATGTCAACAATAAAAATGTGAGCCGTGACTATTTTTTAACTATCAGTAGATAGCCAACAGTGATTGAAACACAGATGTTTGGTCAGTCAGTGGTCAACATAAAGAATGAAGAAACAGAGGTTGACTCTCTGTAATTTGCAGGAGCACAGATTCTTCAAAAAACTGCTCTCAATGATCAAATTCTAAACATTTGTTTTATTTTTGCACTCTCATGCTGACCATCAAACGAACCTTTGATACTATTAAACCTCTGTTGACGTACCAAACAGATGTTCAGACACAATTCAACATCAACATAATCTAAATCTTACTCAAACACTAAATAATAAGTAAAAATAAAACACAACATAGATTCATAAAATTAAAATTTATTCATTTATTCATGACCTTAAAACTAAAAGTCCAATAATTACATCACATACTGAACAATATTAAAGTTCAAATCTAAGAATAACAGCAAGAATTAAGAAACTTTAGTTTCAACTCCATCGATTGCTGAACCTCTCGATGTATGTCCTTCAGCATCGCCATGAACTGCATGTCTCTATCACCGCACTCTATATTACTGACAACACAAAGCTCACGAACGGAAGTTGAAGGCATCCGCATAAGATCTCTGGAAACCTGCTCTCTAGTGAACAGGCCAACTTGCAATCCATCAAAACATCTCTTTAGCTCTTGAAGAGTAGCCTATCTTCATACACCTGTTCCTTGATTTGCCTGACAAAACACTGCTTTAAATCATCTGATTTTGCATTTGTGAATGACGCCATTTGAATAAACTATATTACTCGACTTTCCTGAAAGTATGATATCTTCGTAGGAAAACTTGATGAAAAACAGGCGAAGTGACTATGAGTTTATATACTGAAATTTGTAATTGTGAAAATGTGTATATTTAATATAAACATATTAATGTATATTTCAAAACAGCAGTCCTTTAATGCACAAACCTTTTCAAACCCCAACTTTTATGGGAAAACTGTAAAATTAAATACCAAGAAACCCAAGGGACAAAATTTCGAAGTTCAAAGAACAAAAGCAGATTATCACAATTACAACTAACCTCTTCATTTACCAAGTAGACGCGTTTTTAAACTCTATAAAAGACCGATGATTACTTTTGATTCAAAACATCAACAAATTGTCCTACAAATCACTTTCTGTCAAAAATTGTTCCAAATCACAAAACCAACAAAAAATCTACATGGCAAACTTCAGCTTCTACCACTGGTCAGACACCAGCGATGTTAAAACACAATTCTCGATGTGGTCACTCAAAGAACAAAGAACAGACGAAGAACTAAACAGGAAAGTCGACAACATCAATGAAACTAATTACAACAAAACCTGGAACAGCATAGCATTGCTCGATGAAGTCCTCCACTCTCCTCCATCAGAGTTCCAGAAGGATGCCGAAGAGTTTCTGACACAACTTCTAAAACAGGATCAGAAAATCTGCCACATGCTAACTGACATGAAATTTAAAAGAGAGCATGAAATCACATGGAGAAAGGCCAGAGTCTACGAAATCCTAGCAAGTGTTAACTCTAGCGTCTAATACTTTATAAATATTTCATTAAATTTCTATTTTTCTATGTAGTAGTTCATTTTAATAATATAAACATGCATCTTAACATTTTCTAAAATGTCAGTGTAAATAAAAAATCTCAACATCCTCAACAGTTAATCAAAATAAGAAACAAACCTAAAATGCAAAAGTCTCTTCTCAACTGTTGTAGCACATCTGAATTTTCACGATAGAAGATACATATCGTCCGTTCAAGTTGCAACTCTCCCATCAAAGAAGGTAGCACATGCAACTTTTCACGATGTTGCAACAATGATACTGCAACATCGATATTGAAAGGTTGATGTGTGATGGAAAGCTTCATTGAAACGGCAATGTTGGAACAATGATACTGGAACGATAACATGTAAACATAATCCACAAACATGCGAACAAAGAAGTGTAATCGGAGATTAGCGGTTGAATCACGAGAAAGATGCATTTGAGAGAGAGAGATACACTCACATATATGAGCGAGCGAGATTTGAATGTGAAACCAGATAATTATATCTTATTTATAGGATTAGAATATATGGTTTGAATTTTGAATTTTGAAGGTGGAGCCAGAATTTTGAATCTCGATAGATGTTTATTGGGAACTGATGTTTGATTATAAAATGTTGAGGACAGATGTTTATTGGGAACTGATGTTTATTAGGAATCGACAGTAGTTTGGATTTTAAAGTGGGCCAGACCTTTGAAATTTTAAGGTAGAGTAGTGGTTTGGATTTTAAAGTGATTTTAAATTAGGCTTTATGATGTAATAATGACATAAGAAAAGCCTTGTTGGACAGCTTCTCTTGCTGACACATCAGCTTTTCTTATGTCATTGGGATTTCTCCTTTTATAGAAAGTATAGATTTGGGTATTCATATGTCCAAAATAATTATAAGACAAATATATACGGTACCATCTCATCCATGAAGATCATATCAAGACGATATATTTCATTTTTGTTTTCATTCATCATCTTCTTTGACACGCTAACAATCTTCACTCTAATCGAATAGTTGTTTGAGAATGTATTAAGATCATTAAGCATGCTAACCTTTGCAACCTCCTTTTGAAGACTGTACATAAAAAAAAAAGAATAAGCAAAATATATATATTGCTAAACGTAATATGATAATACAATAAGCATGGATTTTCTTAAAAAAATATCAAGGTTGGAATTCAAGCTTACCGATTCTCCATTCAAAATTTTAATTGAATGCAGTGGCAAATGTAATTTGAAAGGTAAGTAGTGTATATCCTTATATCCTGTTTTATTAAAGTAATTAAATATTAGAAATGATATGCAAAGTAGGAAAAAAAAAAGAGAGAACATCAATTTTAAATTACCATTTTGCATATTTTGAATTTCAAAATTACTGATATTATCAGTAATTACTGATCTGATTTGAAAGCAATTGTCATGATGACTTTTCTAATTTTTATTTTAACTTTAATTAAGAGATAATAACCGTCAGTTTGAAATTCACATTTTGCATATTTTAAATGTCCAAAGCTCAAGAAATTAGCATTAATTACTGATTTGATTTGCAACAAATAGTCATCAAGAATTTTTTTTTTTTTTAATTTAACTTTAAATTTTATCATGAAAACAATGTTGGAGGAACTCTTATCTCATTGGAATGTAACAATTAGGTAAAATGGTAATTTCATTGTAATTCTAGTTTTTATTTGATAATTTCAATCTATCACTAATTAACACCATCAATAATAAAAATGTGAGCAGTGGCTGTTTTTTAGGAAAACCGCTGATGGTCAATATCAGTGGATGTCAACAATAAAAAAAGTGAGCAGTGGCTATTTTTTCCTATCAGTGGATACCCAACAGTTTTTGAAACACTGATGTTTGGTCAGTCAGTGGTCAACAGGAAGATTGAAGAAACAGATGTTGTATTTCAGCAGTGGATAACTTTTAACAATCAAATGTTTGAACCAAAACAGTGGTTGTAACAGGCTTTTAAACAGATATTGGGGCTTAAACAGATGTTTCACCTTATATATCAGTTGTCTGGACTTAAACATAAGTTTGACCTTAAACAGATGTTTGCCCATAAACAGAAGTTTGGCCATAAACAGATGTTTGGCCTTAAACAAATGTTTGAGCTTAAGCAAATGTTTGCCCATAAACATTTGTTTGCAAAAACAGACCAATTTCAAGAATACTATACCCAAACAATCAAAATGAGGAGTTTAATAATCATCCAAGTGTACTTGATTTTTATTTATTAGTATAAAGATGAAACAACTGTTCAATTTATAGTATAGATCAAACCACTGAAGTGATGTGATAAATACTGTTACATATAAACACTGTTGTGATAAACACTGTTACATACAAACACTGATGTCATAAAAATTGTTACATATAAAACACTGAGGTGATGACATCTAATAACCTAACAGACTATAAAACACTGATGTGAAAAACACTGTTACATATAAACACTGTTAACATAAACAAAGGTAGAATAACTAATGTTGATGCTGAACCACTATTGTTGTTGGACAGTGGTTCACCTTTGGTTGATCAGGCCTTTGGTTCATTAGTGCTTGTCTTCAACAGGACTTTGGTCTTCATCAGTGGTTTGGTCTTCAACAAAGTAAAACTGATTGTAAGATTAAAACATTCAATGACTTACAGTACATGGGTCCAAATGATCTCAATCATGCACTAAAATTCCTATACTCATCTGAGATTGTCTTCCGCTCCACCATCTTAATTCGTCTCTCCACAACTTCAATGGTAAAGAAAAGGGCAAAAATCAAATACATGACTAACACAACCTCATTGAAATTGGGACTGTAAATGAATACCATACCGAATAACAAAAATGGATGAAGCCTAAACTTTTGGGCTGGTATCACCTATCAACAGACCTGAAAACAAAATCAGTTTCTAAACAATGACTTCATGAAACTGAAAATCATTAAAGCAAACACAAATTAAGTGACAACCAACCTTAATTCAAAAGCCTGCAAATATAAAATTGCTACATGAACAAATGAAGTACAACTTGCTGCAAAAATAATAAAGTGTAAAAACAATCTCAAAAACTTCTCTGTAATTAAGTAGTTAAGCTACTCAATTTAGTTAACTACATAAACAATCCAACAATGAATTTACCGTCCTTCTCTTTCTCTTTCACATTTCCATATCCTCAACAACGGTCCGGCAGAGGTTGCTTCTAATCAATAAACTCTATAAAATAATAATAATAAAAAAATAAGCATAAAATCTATATATTCTGCTTGGATTGCTAGAATAATAATAAGAAAGTTGAAATAAAAACAGAGGATCAATAAACATAGAAGCATAAAAATTACTAACACGGGTGAATAAATCAACAAAACAGCTTGTGAAAGACATAAACTACAAACATATCAAAATCAGTCTACTCGTAATCACATGATACAACAAAACAAGCATCTGAATAAACAATAACAAAGGAAAGACAAAATCAAAAGCTACAAACAGAGTTATTCATATATTTCATATATATACAATAATAAAAACATTATTACAATATACCAGTGTCACCGATTAACAGGAGCTTGTACAAAAGGATTCATCGAGTACGATAAGAAACCCTAGGATATATGCTTCTTCTGAGGGTACAAAAGGGTTCATCGTGTTCAGTATGAGAAAATAGATAAAACGAAATAAAATTTCTGAATGAAAAAATAGATCTTACAAGATTATTCTGTTCTTCAACTACTCGATGGTACATGATTTAGGGTTTCAAACGCAGATGTATCGAATAGAAGTAACCTCTGCCGGACGTTGTTGAGGAGATGAAAATGTGAAGAAGGTAAAGGATGAACATCAGAGAGAAAGGGGATCTTGTATGGAAAGGTGAAGGAGAAGAATGAAATAGGGTTTGTGAAAATGTGAGAATAAAGGGCAGTGGTTACTGTTGGGCGGGAAAAGGGGAAAAACGATGCCCTAATTAAGTGACACGTGGCACAAATCACTTTCATTTATTATATATAACTAGTGGTAAGACCCGTGTGCAAACACGGGTCGTTTCTTAGAAAACCATCTGAGATACTATATTTTATTAACTATAGATCGAAGCCAATTCTTGCAATAAGAATGAGAATTATACGGTACTTGTAATTCAAATTTAAATAAAGTTAAAACCAATTTTTGCAAATAAAGTTGACCAATTCCATTGATGATTGCTTAACGTCAAACCACTGTTTGCAAAACTATGATTCTTAGTGGTTCAAAATCTGTTTGACTTTTGGTCAACATCTGTTTAATTGTTGGTCAACATCTGTTTGATTTTTGGTCAACAACTGTTTGACTTTTGGTAAACATCTGTTAGACTTTTGGTCAACATCTCATTTAGTATTCAACAGAGAGTAAAAAAATAATTAGGGCAGACTTATAAAATTGATATGCACTAATGGTCAATAGGTTTATTCAACAGCAATTCCATTATGTTGATAGCAAACCACTGTTGTCTATTAACTGTTAAAAACTTCTGTTGCTTTCCAACAGACTTTCCTAAAAACTGTCATCCATTATCTCCAACAGAACTTGCAAGATGCATAGATAGTAAGTATCAGATGTTAGAAAACCATGCATAACACAGATTGATAGAACATATAGATATGTGTATAGATATTTTACCAAAACGTGTTATCTATTATAACTAAAAGACAACTATAAATATGCATCATCAGTTAATATAGAAAATACATATGAGCATTTCCATTGTCCTATCCACAAAAAAAAGTAGCACCCACCCATTGACAATGAAAGCTGTTTATAGACATAACTACATATAGAACATGTCTAAGAAGCAAAATTAGTACCACCGACGAACCAAATGTACAACCACAAACAATCATGACATGAAACTAAGAGGACTTAATCTTTGTCACGGTATGCACAACTTTTTTTAACTTCAGCAATTGAGTAGACTTGTGAAACTCTAACGAAAGTTCATCACCAAAAGCAATATGCAAGATCTCAGAAAAGAAGACCATCCAACAACAGCGTAGTTGAATCCAGTATTGGTTTTTGAGATGTTGTAAACAATTCCTTGACTTCACATTTGAGATTCTGGATATTGATAGGCTTAGGATTATCAGTATGCAGATCCAACGCAGAAGATACATCTGATGGCAGATGCTAAAAACAGAAAATTGAATAGTGAATTTTATAAAATATTGATATATAACTAAAATTATTGAAATAACGAAACAAAGCAACAACTGCAAAAGCTTACAAGTCTATCTTCAGCATCTATAGTGAAGTGTAACACTGATTCTGAAGTGGATGATACTAAACGAACCTTTCGAATTTTACACGGTCTATCAACAGCTTGGTTATCCTCTACAGTTGTCTTGCCACGAAGTTTGTGCATCTTATCCACCTAAGTAAACTAATTTAGAATATAACAACTCTAAATTCTTGAAATTTTATAACTTTCTTTATCAACACAAACTATCTTATCAACTCAGCTTTGAAGTTTAAGACTCAATCATACAGAAGAATATCAATATATTGAGACAATAATAAAATAGACAATATAAAACTAATAAACGCTTACATTAGATACAACACTTGAAGAGGCAGAAATGTCACGAACAGGATAATCTTTAAACTGTAGTTGAGGATCGTTAATATCATCAGCTATTTTTACAGAATGATCTTCAGGCTACAACAAAATTTAAAAAAACCTTCTTATACTTATTATAAAATAAAATATATGCGTAGAAAATTATAAATTTACAGCATTTTTAACATCTGACTCGTCAACCAGACATGCAATCTTTGAATCAAATAGCCCATCATCAGCAAACTATATTTATAAGAAGGATCATATATAAGAACCCATATTTTAAATCATAATAATATATAAATGTTACATGTGTATATATACATTAAAAATATCCTCAAAACTCGTAAACTGCTTAGAATTACCAACCGAAGCTCCAGTATCCTCATCATCCAAAGCAACTTCCCCGGAATCTAGAAGTTGTTTGTGTTTAGCCTACAAAATGAGATTTCAAAAGATATTATGTCACACCCCGAATTTCCACGTGTCACCGGTGGGCCCGGTGGGGAGTATCGTGACGTCATGGTTGGCAACATAATAGTCAAACAACACAATATTATTAAGCACAGCGGAAGTAATTGAAAATATAATACGACCGAATTTATTATTGTAATATCAACTGTCACAATATTCGGAAGTTTATCCACAGAAGGATCGAACATAAAATGGAAACAATAGTTCAACAGACTTCAAGCATCTTAAGCTTGCGAGACTCTTTATTGATGCTAAGGAGACAATCCAGCCAATTACGTTTAGTACCTGCATTTAGTCTTTTTGGGAAAATACGTCAGTTTACACTGGTAAATACAATCAACTGACTCATTTTGGAAAATGATTTAAAAATTGGTTTGGATGCACATGGCATAAATGTTTTATAATTTGATTAAAATGCACAGAGGCAAGATTAATCTTTTTAACTTGGGAGAATTATTTAATATTATAATCTTGTGAACGAATTACATGTTACTTATGCGTTCAGTAGCCCGGATCTAGTCCGGGTTAAAGATCAATAGACACACCACATTATTGAGTTATACACTGACAGGTGTACGCCTACACCCCGTGCTCAGGTCGTGGCCATCTCGTAAGATGATGCCAAGGATATCCGGGACATGGTCATTAACCCCCCAAAGGCTGTAAAGTAAACAAGACTGTTTAAACGAGCCGATCAAATTATTCAACTACCCACTTTAACGGTGGAGATTTGATGCCCGATCAAGCGGTATGCTATATACCGTAACCCAAGCCCGTATAGGGAAAATAAGTTAAAAGTATTTACCTGAGCAAGTATTAATCACAATAAGCAAAATGCACGTAGCTTTTACTGGTTCTCCCAATCTGGAACGAAGGTTTATAATAACCTATTAGAATCCTAACGGGTCTTTAATTAAGCTTAAGCTTAGACCGGTTAGTTTTCAAGATACGGTTCGTACGCACGATTAAGCGAAGATCGGATAGAATGTGATTTAGACCCAAAAAGTTTGAAGACTTGTTTAATATGGGTTTATTATTCACATTCTGGATTTTGAGATAAAACCGTGATGGTTTGACTCGTTTCGGCTAATTTATGTAAACTTGTTACATAAACCGAGCCGTACGCGTGATAAGCGTGAGGGGTATTCATGAGAGCTATATACAGGTTTCCTAAGTTAATTATGTCTCAAATATGTTGTGACATCAGTAAGATGTCTTTCATTATGCCCGAAACGTGTTTAAACACAAACTAGGCCCCGTAGGGGTAGTTTGGTCATTTAAAAGTTTATAAAAAGGTTTAAGTAACAACCTGAGTTACAGGTCTGATGTAATCAGCAAATATACTTAATTTTCTAAGTTATATCAGTAGGTTAAAGCATATATGTGAAATTTATCATTTCTAACCAAACTATGCCCCGAAGGGGTATTTTGGTAATTTCACATAAGCCGAAAAGCTCAAAACTGGAGTCTGAGTTTATCAACCTTTGCTTACCGTTAAAATATTCTAATTTGCCTAAAATATCAGTAGGTATCAACCCGGGTATGTTCAATATGATTTTAAAACATACTATGCGTTAAAAACGCTAAATAAGGCGATTAAAGGCCAATTCCGGGTTCGATACTTAAATCTGATATTTTTATATTTCCAGAAGGCTTAAAATAATTTATTTATCATATGTGATCAGTAGCAAAAGGTTTGGAGTCATTTAGATATGTAAAACTCATTTTATGGCCCGTAAGGGCAAAACCGACAATTACCGGATTAAGCCTACAACTATGAGTTATGCTCAGCCTAAAATTAATTAAAAATCTTAAAAATTCCCAAAATAATATATTTCATCAGTGGGTATTAAGTTTGATACCAAAAAGTAGGCTTAACTAGGCTATACGCTAATTACGCCGTTTTATTAACATAAAGCTTTAAATTTGCGATATTGAGCATAACTCTTAATCTACAAGTCAAACTAATATCAAACTTTGCATACAAGTTTATATATCAGTATTTAAGGTTTCTACACTTTTACATTTTCATAAATCACGTTTTAAGGTAATAAGGGCATAACGGTCAACATATGAGTAATTAATGGAAACATGCATATTAATTGGATAACTAATGAACCAAGGTGTATAATCACAGAGGGTTGTACTATCATGTAACCTAATCCAATTAAAGCTCTGAGGCATTTCTAAAACATGCCTAAACGGGTCAGAACTGAAAGTCAAAGTCAAACTATGTGACTTTCGGTTCCGAACCGGGTCTAAACAGGAAATTGTCGGGTTGAACATGTTTAGACATGTTCTTACACTTATTACCAAGTTATAACAATGATCCAACAGGTTGTATATGATCTACAATGTTAATTATGCATAAATGACATTTTAGACTTCCTGTTGACTTTTTAAATATAAGTTTGACCCGACTTTTGACCTGGCTAGAGTGGTGATCAGGGGAAACCCTTTTGAGGTTTCATTACCCACCTAAATACCAACCTATAACTACTTTTAATTTGAGATATGCCTGAGCCATTGTTGACTAATCTCGAAGTCAAACCGTAATTACGACGGTTTGACTTTTAGCTAAAATACTAAGCTAAACTCAATTAAAGAAGGACTAGCAGACTTACAAGAGTCCTATGCACGACTTATGATCAGTTGAGAGCAAACTTGAGCTCCAGAATGATCAGATATGCACTTGAATGATGTGAAGAACAATTGTTGCAACTAAGGCCTTATATAGTGGTTTAATCCACCATAACATGTTGACAACAAGGTCTACACCCCACCACAACTGATCAACACTTGTTGCCTAGTGCTTAGGGATGTCTAGGGGTCGCCCACCATGTCTAAAATTCGGTTAAAAGTCGATTTTCCGCGTTTCCAGGGGTCTGTCCCCGTTTTCTGGTTCGGGGCGTCCCACGCGGCCCGCCTGAGGATTCAAGAATGTTGAAGCGGGCCGCCTGGACCTCAATAATCAGATTTTCTATTTTCTTTGTTATACAACTTGACCTTTGGCTTCACGAAGGGGTAACTAAGGTTATTTCTTGCATTTTGACCCCCTTATATTTACCCACAAGGGCTTTAGGACTTATACCCACTTTGCCAAGTCCCTGAACACTTCCGGTTAACCCGAAAAGTCTTAACTTTCAATGTTTGCACTTTAACCCCTCGCACACGAATTTGATCATAACTTTCTCATACGATAACGAAACTTTATGAAATTTATATCGTGCATTCTAGTGAGCATAATTAATATTTACAAAGCTTCGGGTTTGTCAAAAGGTCATTCAGAGGTATAAATTAAACATGTTGACACATTTAGCCCCTGTAGTTTGTAATCTCTCACTTTTTGCTTCGTATGATCCATGATTTATTCGTTTGATGTTATAAACATCATGTAGGGTTATTATGAAGTATATTTATTCACTGTTGACATTTAGAACCCGTATAATCACATACTTTCCATGTTTGTCAACTTTAGTCCTTTTATAACATTCTTTCACACGTTCAAACTTTATGACGCGTGTCAACACATTATAGGACGTGAATTTTCGAGGTGTTACATATTAGCATAATATAATAAAAGTTACTTATCATCGTCATGTTATCAATTAATGTATTTTATCATCAAAATTTTATACCGCAACAAATAAATCAAACCCATCATCTCCATAAACTGAATCATCCAAACAACTACATCAACTTTCTTGAAGGAAACCTCAGTTCCAGTCTCGGAATGGAAAACGGAAAGCTCAAACGTTTTAGATGCAATCATGGTGAAAACCAACCAAGATTCAACTGGTATGGGAACTTCTTCAATCAACTTTGACCATCCATCAGTAAATCCGCATCCATCAGTCCATCCTTTCATCATCACATTCCAAAACCTTTCACCAACATAGATAGTTTCCATCCCATACTCGTAATTTTTACCATAGAATTGTTTCCAAAATTTATCAGCAATTAGCTATAGAAGAAGCAAAGGAATATTTAGCGCAGACTTACAAATTTCATATGAACTAATGAGCAACAGAAGTTACAACGAATTAGTCAACAAAAGTTAAAATGAGAATTACTCAACAGGGTTAGTTAATGGTAGTTACAGTATTTACACACAACCTAACCACTGTTTGGCTATAAACTATTACATACCTATGTTGCTATCCAACAGAGGTTTCGTAACATCTGTCATCCATTATGTCCAGCAGAGGTTACAACGTGAATAGATCTTAAATATCAGATGTTAGTCAACCGAGGTTAAAAAACTTAGTCAACAGAAATTAAGATTATAAGGAAACAGACGTTAAAAGGCCAAACAGATGTTAGCAAGCCGTTGAGCTAGCAAAAAGTGTTTACAGTAAGTAACAAAATAATATACTTACAGTCATGCCAACTTCAGGGCTAATATTTGCTGAAATGTAAGAGTTCTCGTAGACTTTTTATTTAAAACATGAGACAACGAATGACAAATGTCCAATAGCTTTCACCAATATAGCATCTTTTGTTTTCAAACAACAATCTCTAACAAACTTTGTCCATCCATCCGTAAATATACAATGATCATCCCTCTTCCTTACTCGTACTAACCATGATTTGTCACCATCAAGTAACTCTACAATTCGCCCATACGGGACCTCGTTGCCCCACAACAGAGTCTGAAAATCAAGTGGTATGTTCTGCAACAATAGTTAACAAACATCTTACATAAAAAATTAACGTAGAATCCTAATAGTAGAAGGAAAGTTAAAAAACATACCAAAAATATAAAATAATCTTCATTAAGGAATTGTAAAAAGGATGGTGTTTGATTGGATAGATTCATATCTACAATAAACAATTTAAACTTACAAGTTATAAAAATGAACAACATCCAACAAAAGTCATAGAAAAACAACATTATAAAATTGACATCACTAACATCCCTTCAAATAAATCAGCACTTAAAACACAAAAGTACCAAATATTAACCGGACTATTTGTATAATCACACACTTAAAGTATTATAAAAACAAAGCACAAAACGAAAATCATCATCTCTCACAACAATTAAGCAAATGAGCATCAAACAAAAATTATATGGTTGATTTAACAATCGTAATGTAGAAGACAACATCACGAAGATGCATGCACAAATTATGACAGAGAATGCTATCAGTAACTTCATTTAAGTTAATGCAGTACTTAATCAATAAAAATACATCGGATTACAGCAACTATTATTTGCTTCAAGAGAGAATATGAAACGCCGTCAGTGACAAACACATACTCATAATATCAAATAATGATTAATCTAACATATATAATACAAACAATAAATTCAAAGAAACAATACTTGATTTTATAGCGTGTAATCTATATTATGCAATAGAACCTTGCCGATTTTGATAAGAAAGTTATTTGAGAAAACTTCTGAATATGTTTTCTGGAGCTTATATTCAATAATGGAGATGAAAAGTATATTAAATCGAGTTAATACAGATGTTACATTTACACTGGTTGGTTGAAATTAAGTTTTGTAAAATTTATATTTTACCCCCTTTTACATTAAAACAGCGCAATTTTTGCACAGCAATAAACACTGTTTGACTATAAATTTAAAATGTTAAATACGAAAAACTTATCTATTAATTTAATATATTTATATTTATATAATTAAAAATAGTTTTTAAATCCCGATATTAAAGATTATTATAAGTTAAATAAATAAACAATTACAAGTTAATAGATAAATATCTTATTTTCAACAATCCCAATACAATCTCACCTCTTCTTCTCCGGCGAAAAACCTCTACAGTTTCTTCTTCCTCAGACTCGACGATCAGAAGTTTAAAGTTTTAGATCAGGTATTTTTTTTTCTCATGTATTTTACAGGTATGCTTTGACATGTTCCTTTCAGTTTCCTCATTTCAAATTATATAAACATCAAAATCATAATCTACTGATGTTAAAATAGATAAACTTGTGTGAACTTGTTCTCTTTATTTTATAATAAGATTTATATCAACCTATTTAGTTACATTTTGATTCATTCCATCTAAATAACAATCTGAAATATTATTGTTTAATAAATATTTGGTTGTAAATTTTACGAATAGTTTTAGAATTATTGTATGAACTGCCATGTAGTCTTGATACATTTGTTCTATCAATATTAATTTTGATAAAATATTCTGCAATCAGTTTATAGTACTCATATGTCTGATTTGTAAGTGAATATAACCTTGTTTGCTGAAAATAACTGAAGTTTGAAGTTGACACAAACATGGATATTTGAAAAATCTATTGCCATATAATACTTTTTTATTATACAAGAATAAAAATTTGATCTTACACAATGTTAGATTCATATTGTTGGTTGTAGGGACCATATTGAAGTACACAACATATAAGTTTGGTCCTACAGAGTGTTGGATATTTTTTATACCTTAAATAGAATGCTTTTCAGATACAATTGATTTTATATTTTAGTATTTAACTGTTATTGTATTTTTTACTTTCAGATGGAGTTTATGATAATTATCAACGTCTCTCAATTGGTAGACCTAAATGAGGGATTGGTAAGCTATATTCTTAGAACAAATTAGCTCAAATCACAATCGTATGCTAAAAACTCAATTTATAAAATTAAAGATATATTAAATGTTGTGTCTTTTATATACATAGATACTTCCAAAGATAATGGCTAACCAATTACCAAGAAAGTGTGAAGTGATAAAGTTGGTTGATTATACGGGTTTTAAGTATAAGATTGCAGTACGGAGCATCGATCATAAAAGTAAGAGGATAAACGGGCCAGAATGGACCCGGTTTGTTGAAACTTATAGAAATAACAACATAGACAAGCTGTGTTTAAAAAAATTGAAGGAAGCAAAATTTGAGATAAATGTTTAGGATAATGAGGGATTGGAGATTAGAAAAGATGGATCGAACAGAGATTATGTTCATGGATGCTTGATACAGGCTGAAGAAGAAACATACTGCAAGCAGGTTAAAAATTGCTACTTATTTTTATATATTGCCAGTGTATCTTTTGGACTGTTAGCAAAACTTCTAATTTATATTTTGTATCCTATATAAAATCTAATATGACATTTCTAAAATTTATGAAAATTATAGCATTTACCACACGATTTGCTGAAGCTGTTGTCGCAAAGGAGATTAAAAATTGATAACTTGGTTGCCAAAGTACATGGACCAAAGCAGAGTAGTAAAGTTGATGTCCATTATGTTTTCTCTCCTGAAAACAAAAAGGGATTAGCTGCTGGTTTTATGGGACCAGGATGGACAACTTTTTGCTTCGAAAATGATATTGAGAAAAGCTGGCAACTACTGTTTCAATGGATGGGAAGTACTCCTGAAGACGACTTTAACTTTACTTTGAAGTTTTTTAACAAAGACGGGATTGCACTTCACGGGGAGACAAAACATCACTGCAGCCGTACCAATCACCAATACTGCAAAAGGCGTCCACATTATAAAAAACAGTTTGAATACCATGTTTTACAGACACACAACTTGGTATTTACATATCTACTTTTAATATACTTGATTTTACTTATAATCTTGGATCTATCTGTTATTACTTAAAGTATATGCTGTTTTGAATGAATAACTAAAGAAATTTTTTTCCTTTACAGATAATGCCGAGGAACTTTGTTCGAGAACACCTGCTAAATGATTACCGTAGAGCTGTGTTGTCATTTGGTCATGTGAAGTTTTTGGTACAACTGGTTGTTAGGAGAGATCCTAGAACACCTGACGACAACAACCATCTAGTGATGCATACAGACTGGCAGCATATCATGGATGAAACGGGAATATCTGTAGGGAAAAAGCTGAGGTTTGAGATAGTCGAAGAAAAAAGTGTAAGAGGAGATAAAATACACTTTGAAGTTTGTTGACATGATCTTTGAACACCTTTTTAGCCTTGTATAATTTATGCTTTAGTTGACATGTTTGATGGACAAATTTCTTCTTTGGAAACTAACTTAAGAATGAAGTTATGTAGTCTTAGTATATACTTTCAAAACCGTGGTTTTACCTTTTTATATTTTTCAAGTAAACATTACTATATTTTGCATCTAAACATTACTATTTTCCATTACATTTCCCGGTCACTCAACAAAAAGAAATATAACACTCAAAATTAATAAAATAGTATACAACTTGTAATTACAAATAACAGTGTTTTAAAAACTGCTCCTACCAAAGGGACAAACTCAACATCTGTTTCATTAAACTTTGCAAACCAAAACATCTGTTGAAGACAACCACTGTTAAAAGAAAACTCTGTTACTTAAACCAAACAACCTCATCTCATGAGCCAAACAAACTCTGCTGATGAACCGAAAGGTCTGTTAACACAAAGACTGCTGAAGCAAAGGTCTGCTAAAGAGAACCTCTGCTGATGAAGCAAAATATATGATGAACCTAAGTTCTGTTGTGCACCAACAGATATTACACAATTCAACAAAAGATCTATAATATAAGATCTTTAACAGATGATGATCAACAACTCATAAGGTCTGTTGAAGCACGCTATAACAGTGCTTAGCCTTTAACAGATCTTTAACAGTGCTTAGGGGTTAACAGATGTTAGCACGTTATAGCACACTATAACCTCTGCTGATGAAGCAAAATGTATGATGAACCTAAGTTCTGCTATGCACCAACAGATATTACACAATTGAACAAAAGATCTATAATATAAGATGTTTAACAGATGATGATCAACAGCTCATAAGGTCTGTTGAAGCACGCTATAATAGTTCTTAGCCTTTAACAGATCTTTAACAGTGCTTAGGGGTTAACAGATGTTAGCATACTATAACACTGCTTAGCCTCTAATAGATGTTAATGTATCTCAGACCCCAACAGTTTTCCGACTAACCAATTGATTAAATTTTCATTCATCAATCCAACAATATCACCAAAAATGTATAATAAAGGTTAACCTTACTTGATATTTAACCCATAGACATAACATATTCATCATTGTAGCCCTTACAAACCAAACTTTTAACCACAGTTTGTTAAAACAACAGTTAACAGACATAAATAAAAACCACAAGGATTCTTCAAAAATAATTGGTTTCTACTTATCTCTCATAAGAATTGTTTTTTCATAAGCATCTAATTGTTAACCTTAGTCAGCTTCTTCCAGGTTCTTCTCACATTAGTGGATAGCTCACCAACGTTGGCAACATCAGCATCTTGAGCCATCCGCTTTCCATTGGGACTTGATCCAGAATCCTTTTCAACTTCAACGGCTGAAGAGTCGGCCGTAACAGAGACAACATCCTTCCTACAGATCACAAAACAACTATTGATCTCATTTAATAAAATAATGAACTCTTATTAAACGTACTAAACATACTTTAAAAATAAATACTGACCCACCCTTGAAGTTCGTTCAGCAGACACCTGAGAAGAGTCTGAAAGGTTAACGTCTTTTACGTCAGCTACCTCTTGAGTAACCTAAAGGATCATAATATATGATATCATATAAAAAAGTACACAATCCAGTGTTTAAAACTCAAAAGAAAAATAAATAGATTGAAAGAGTAATTTTATATGCTACCTCATCAGTATTTTCATCACCATTACCATCTCAGCAAATATTACTGGATCATCAGTTGTTTTTTGCACAGTATAAACACGATAGTCATTTTTAAGATTGAACTCTGAAACATCAATCTTAAAAGCAGCCTTCTTATCAACCAATCGAAATATCTCATGAGGGAATCCAGTATCATTGGCCTTAACCTGCCTCTCTCTTATGTCACTCGCCGCTAATCCAAGAAGCTTCTGAACATCTCTATCAAACATAACAAAAGAAACACTACCACTCTCATCATGCACTCGCACTTGCACCTTGAACCTGAAATATACAAAACTAACTAAGTAAACTGCAAAACTATATTCAAATATCAGTCTTAGAATGTTACTTATATAAATATAACGCTAAATAGTCATCATTGCTTACTTTGTGGTGATCGATGTACATTCAGTATGACATCTGATACAAACCAAAGAAGTCGCAGGCAATCGAAGAATATCATCTGAAACATTCTCCACATTCTGCAAGTATTCACTTTTACCCATCACCTTCTTGAAACACTTACGATAGGCAGCATAAAACCAACCATACTCTTCTTGCACAATCTTAATTGTCGCAACCACAACACAAGACATTTCCTGTAAAAACACAACACACTTCCTTTAAAAGCACGCAGGTGACAAACCAAACAAATAACCAAACTATATACAAAGAAGCGAAACCTTTTCTATCTTGCTAATCTCATCAACATGTTTCTTCACACCTTCAGTTACAAATTCTTTATGTAATGGAAAAATAATCTGAGACGATAGTATCGTTTGAGAAGTAGAACTACTCCCTTGTCCAAACTTCAATGTATGCCTTTTGAATACCACAAATGATTAGAATTAGTATATAAATGACATGAAACCAAGTATTTGACTTGAACATCTATATACATTGAGAAATTACCTCCTCCTTAGCTCATCAACTTCATCAATTTCTTCATTCAGAAAAATTCGTGTTGCAAACTTATCACTTTGAACAGTATATTCACCTACATGGAAAAGTATATAGATATTTAATGTATATATGTCTTTATATTGCCAGAAATAAACAGTATAGTTATGATTTGCAGAAAGTAACAAAAATACCTTTCCATTCCTTACACTTTCCATGCTGTATAACAGCCATCACATGCTCATGAGGTGGGACTTTAGAAATGAAGTCCTTATTCTGCAGAGCATAATCATTCCACACAGTACACCGCAAAACCTTACCACTACATGAAAAGAATATTCATATCAAAACAACATTGAATGAATAAAAACTGAAAATAAATCAGGAAAACTATAACATTTATTAAAGTAGCAAATGAGCCATAAATTAACTACCATATTCACTAAGAATAAACTGTATACCTCATTTATTACCATGATTCAGCATTACATACAAACAATATAGACCTCATTTATTAACCTCATTTATTACCATTACCATGATCCCACATTAAATACAAACATTTTTCATCTTATTTATCAACATCATTAAATACATTTAATGATCACTACATGACTGAACATATAAACAACAACTTACTCCAAGTCTTCAATATCGAAATTCATCTTCTTAGTCTCCTTTGGAGGTCGATCAAAGATTTCAAGATCTCCTCCACAACAAATCACAGATCCAGCAACATCTATATGATCACATTATACAAGAATATAAGTAAAACTCTCTAATATTATACAAGCAAGACATGATTACAAAAATATACACTACCAACACTCAAAGCATTTAACGCCTATCCTTGAAGAATATCTTCATAAGCTCTGAAATTGAAACCATACTCAACACCTTGCCAATCTCTCACACGAGTAACAGTTGTGCATCTATAAAAGTTGATTTTATAAGGCTGCACTACTACTTTATATAAATCTTTATTCTCACCAACACCAAATTTCGACAGAATCACAACAACATCTTCTTGCAGCTGTCCATCAAAAAGAGGTATCAGATAACTCTTAATACCTGCTTGAATCTTAGCACCCTGAAGAACATTTAAAGAAATTATCTTCTTAGCATACAACATTACATTTTCTAAAATAAAACGGAAAAGCAGAGATACAAACTACCTTCTCATCAATGAAGATGATCTCCATCTTGTAACCCTGATTCCATTTTCGAATAATTCTCGCCTTCATGTTCCACATATCCTTCCCAGGATTCAAATAGTTAACAAAACTAAGATTATTACTGTCAACTGATATTGACATGCTTCTAATTCGGAATTCGGATTGTGATTAAATTTCAAATTTCAAATTCAGAGAAGATGAAAGGGTGATGAAATATGAAGAGGGAAATGAGAAGAAAAGCCTTATATAAGAAGGATGATTGACAGGAGTTTCTGAGTGACATGCATTAATTGCTAATTACTTATTCCCATGCATATTTGAATTTGAATTTCCTGGTCATTAGCGTTAAACATCTGCTGATCTAAAAGCATTACGGAAGATAACAACAACTGTTGCTGCTAAGTATACGTTTGCCAAAGGAACCAGCTGCTACTTTCTCGTAGATGGGCAGTGGTTTGCACTTTGGAATGTGGGCCAGACCATTAACATTTGAAAATACACAAGGCAGTGGTTTGATAGAGCATTAAATGTATTTTAAAGTGATTTATATATTAGGCTTTATGATGTAATAATGACATAAGAAAAACATTGTTGGACATGCTCTCTAGCTGACACATCAGCTTTTCTTATGTCACTTGGATTTCTCCTTTTATAGAAAGTATAGATAGATATTATTCATATTATTTAAATTAAATTAAATTTAAATTAACACTGTTCATTCACTTCGTTTACTAATGTATTAACACTGTACATTCACTTCATTTATTAATATGTATATATATGTATATAATATAATTTATTAATATGTGTATAATTGCCAATTTTTAAAGAAGTGTGTTTATAGACCGAGGGTTCGCTTATATTCCATAGGAGTTTATTTTCTTTTGACAGTTTAATTATATTTTCCTTATTCGTAATTCGCATTTCTAGGCTGGAAGATAATACACAAGAATGTTGTTCAATTTATTGGATAGAAATAAATTGCATAATAACTGCTAACAAGATCAATTTTTTTTTTTTACTCCAACAGGCGCAATTGTTAATTGGTTGTCTGTTAGTGTTATTGTTTTTAAACTACTAGTAAGGATTTTACTGCTTAATATAAAATCTCCACCTTCTATTCACTCGGTCTAACAAGTTTTTAACTCGTTTTAATATGTTTTAAACATTTTTATATGTTTATTATAAAAAAATATTTTAGAGGTTCATATCTTCTATTTGCCTAGTGCCTACATATTTTCGAAACACTTTTATATATTCTTTATAAAAAATATAAATTTTAGGGATCCATATCTTCTATTTGCCCAAGGCCTACAAATTTTCGAAGACGGCCTGCACCATTACGTATGCCTAATCATTTGTCGTTTCTCAAAACCTTTGGAAAACCTTTCATTGTCAAACCTTTTAGCGTGTGTAGGTTTGAGAGAAGATAACAGAGGTGATCTCTCGGTGCAAAAATGTTGATGTAAACTCTTTTGGTATTAATGAATTTATGTCGATTCGTTAATGTTTGTTTGCCAAATTGAGTTTTTCTTATCAAATTCAATCAAATCGATCCGAAACTTGAACTTACAATGACAATTTTTGTAATTTACACTATTATGAAATTATTCGGATAGAGGGACATGCAATGGTGAGGCGTGAGTTGAATGTTAGTTAACACTGTTACCATCAAAGCCCTTATACTGATCCAGTCGATACAGAGGACTTAGAGAAAGAAGGTGCTTGTTGCCAGTTTATTACTAAGGTTATATATTGATGTTTTTACATTAATTTTGATACCATGATATATACAAACTTGGTTTGTTAACTGCTATTTTGAATAAAAGAATAGCATGCCCGGACCCATTAGGCCATTAGTGATGGCAAGTAAGCCACAGCTATAGTTCTAGAACCCCAACTTTTGGGACTCGATTTAAAAACTCACATACATGTGTATATATCATAACATTTGTTTAAAAATTATGTGGCTTTAAAAAGTTTATACGACTATATTAAAATATATCTGCATGCACAATACACACATCCAATTAATATATTGATGACACTAATATATACTATAACGTCGTTTCTAATTATCACTAGATAATATGTATGAGGACTCCACCAAATCAACTAAGCCAAAAATGTTATGACAAACCTAATTTAAAAATAAATCAACATGTATAGACTAGAGCTTGAGTCAAAGTCGTTTAACTTTATTAAGGACAACTCGAGCAACTTGTTAAGTTAGAGCTCTATGTATAAAGCTCGAGCGTGGCTTGTATATAATTTTTTAAGCTCAACCCCGGCTCAGTTAATATACACAGATTATTTAGTTATTTTATTTTTGTATAGGTTATATATTTATTTATAATCATTTGAGATTATTATTATTATTAATATTTTGGTTTGTTAGTATTTTAGTACATACACGACATTTGCTGGTTATGGAAGTTCTCTCCAAACAGAAACGTAGCAAATCAGCAAATGACCATTATAAATAACAAACTTTAATTTGTTTAGTTTCCTGTACGTACGTTGTTAAGTTGAGGTAATCGCTAATCCTATCGATCCATCCATTTTTACTGTTTAAATCATTCTTGATCTCTAATCACATCAATTGTTTGTCACAGTACGTTTCGTTTTTGTTGATTCGTGGTGGCCGAAGTCGGACACTGTTGCTTCCACACTCATCACCGGCGGCGTGTTGTTCTAGTCTACATCAATCTCTAATCTCTAGGTACGTATTTCTATACATACTCATTCTACCTTTGAAGTTTATTCGAAGAACAAAAATGTGAAAATTGGATACGGAGTCGACAATGTACCCGAATGTCTAAAATCCTAGTTAATTATAGTGCTTAAACATAAAGCAATTAAAAATGGAAAACCTTTGTTGGCTTTTTACATTTTTACTATCAAATCAAGGTAACTAAACTGTCACTTGCAATCCCTTTAATACAACTACCAAAAAAACAGAGTAAACATAATTTTATTGTAAGTTATTTAGGTCATTTTGGCAAGTAAACAAAACAAAACAAGTGAAAGAAGGTGACGATACTACCATAGTCAATTTTAGTCGGTTCATTCAGACATCATTCTCTCTACATTTTCATCATCTCTCTTCAAAACCCCTTAAAATTCAATCTTGTTAAAACTCCCATCGAACAAGAACCCCCAGCTTTTTAATCCCAATAAAAATCCCCATTTTAAATGTGTAACCCCTTCCAATGATTTCACCATCGCAAAACCATTCAAGCATCTGAGTCCAAATAAAGCATTCATTTCCAAATAATTCAAACGTAGTAACCGGTAAATGGGAGGACCCAAAGCATTTTAAGTTCATTGTTCTTGGGATTGAACTCCCACTTAACTCATTCCACATTGAATACAACATGAAGGTCACTGTGATACTGAAGATTGCATAAATAAAAAAAGAGAGGCAAGGAAAATCGATAATTACAATCTGAAAGGATCTTATGCCATATAGATTTCCATAGTTTTATGCACCATCTCAAGGCCTCCTAGAGCTTTACAAACAAAAATCAGATTAGGACAACCCAAAAGGTTCAAACTCTGAAGATTAGGGAGCCAACAGAGGATACTGTTAAGTTTGAAACAATCTTCAAGAACTGATATCCTCAGCGAAGTAAGAACCTATTACATAAAAAAAAACCTTTAGTTTATGATGATAATACTTTTACACAAAGACTTTCTAAAACAGAGAAGCTAGAAGGTTCAATATACGATGGGCGGTTCATAAAATCGCAAGTCTCCATTAGTTAACAAATTGGGTATGTATGACACATAGAGATTATCCATCAGTTCACTTCTTTCTTTATCTTACCCTCGTGCCTTTCTTTAGCTGCCGCCCGTATGTTAAATGTAGAAAAAGTGAATATGGGAGAAGAAACTCGCAAGAGACAGACCTTCAACTGTTTCTAAACCCTGTAACGTGATGATTATTTTCGAAGGGTGAGGGTATTGATACATCCCCACTTTTTATGTGCACACCCCCCAGAGGCAGCGTATAGGGCTGTAAGGGGTGTATATGGTGTGAAAGTATTAAATGTGTCAGCAAAAGTGAATCAATGCGCCTCTCATTGCCTTATGGGCGGCATATAAGATTGTGGTAGTTGAAGCATTAAACCCTATACGCCTCTCATTGCGCTATGAGCGGCGTACAGGTACGACTTTTAATGAATTTAAGGTATAATTACTGACATCCAGGGAGTTCCGTCTGAAAAAGTGTGAAAAGGTAACCCCGTATACGCGCTTATTGATCTATACGCCTCTTATGGACTGAGAAAATATTATTTATCCAAGCATAAGGGAACTATTTCATTCAAATGTTCAAAAGTCACAAAATACCGATGAAAATGATGAAAATTCTTAAATAAAAACGTTGGATGAAACCGTGAAGCATAAAGATGTCGTTTTGGGACATTGGTAATGTTTTTGGAGAAGATTCAAACCATTCATACGTCTCCAAAAGCGTTTGGTTATCCGGCGTTGATCGAGGTGAGGAGGAGGTTGTGTCTGTGCCTCGTTGTGATGACGGGGGTGTGCGTCTTGTGTTACTTGATTTGAACTAGGTGTTTGTAGATGAGGCAGAACCATCTTACATTGCCCAAAGTTATCCACGACACGAATACGAGACTTACCATTCGTATACGAAAAACAAACACAAGTTAGAGTATGAGGAAGGTGCTAAGGACTTTGAGGAAAATGATAACTGTCACGGCCCCCGACCCGGTTTTACCCGTTTCAGGAGCCGCGGAACAGAAACCCGTGGTATTTGTATTTATTTAGGCAGCGGAAACATGAACAGGATTGTTTAAACTGAAAATGCCCAATTATTTATTTCACAATTTTGGGATAAACCCCATAATTTACAATAAAGGAATTTCTCGAGGAAATTCCCTGTTTTTACAAAACATATTTATTTATTTTACTGAGCCACCTCTTCAAGCTTGTAGTGCTACACAACACTTTTTCCTTGATTCACAGTAAGTCACTTGAAACATGTTTAAAAAGATTTTTATCGGCGGGAAAATACTGGCGAGTCATTCAATTTGCACAAAAGTCACATTGTTATAAATTTACAGCATTAAGGGTTTTTATATTTGCCCCTATCTTATAATTAGCTGGTTCAGCTGTCACTCGACCGAATCTATGACTGTGGACATATCACTAATTAGGCTCGCCCACCTAAAGTGATAAATTGTTAGTAGTAATGTGCACAAAACCCCCACATACTGCCAGTAATTAAAGATTAGCAAAGACTTAATCACTGCAAAGTATAACTGGAAAACATTTAGGGTTTTGTAAAGTAATTTGATAAAAAGAGAATGACTCACCTTGCAAGTTTAACTGGACAGAACCTTGCCTACTGATTTAGTCTTGTAACCTAGGTAATTAACAATGCACACGAAACTAGGTCAGTAACTTAATACAACATTTACGATAGGCTCACGAAATAAAAACCCTTACGACGAATGACAAAGTATAGCCCGTATTCGGGCATCACTTAAACATCCATCGGATCGATTTCAATCGATCGGACATTGTATCGTAGCAGTGATCGAGTTATTACCCTGTTGTCGTAGCAGAGATTCGTGCTTGTGTGTGTTTTTTGAACGAAACAGTGAATAACTCAACGTACGAAACGAATTTGAACGTCGAAACAAGACAGCCATGCAAGTGCCAAACCCCTGCATTTATACTGAAATTTGGCTCCTCTCGCGGTGCGTGCCAGGATCACCTGGTTCCTGCGCGTGGCGCGACGGCTACCCTTTTAGGGTAGGGTAGCCTCGTGTCCCACATAGCCCAGGTGAGTCAACATTCAACGAAATTCGTGTTTTACTAACGGTTTTGAGGATAATTATCAATTAGGGGATACCCCCCTTGAGATTTAGGGGGCCCTGATCCTAGTTTCGATTGTTCTGAAAATTAAGGGTCATGCCATACTACTTGGGGGTCTCAATTGGGGTTTTCTAATGGACATTAATAAAATAAGAAATAGTAATTTTGGCGAGAGTTGTTACATCCTCCCCACCTTTTTTAAAATCTCGTCCTCGAGATTTACTGGAACAAGTAGGGATATTTTCGCTTCATCTCTGATTCTAGTTCCCAAGTGTACTCAGGTCCTCTCTTTGAATCCCACTTGACTTTGACCAGTACTAGTCTTTTGTGCTTGAGAAACTTGACCTTTCTGTCTTCTATTTGAAGTGGTTTCTCCATAAATTTCAACTTTTCATTTACCTCTATGTCTTGGAGAGGTACTACCAGGGATTCGTCAGACAAACATTTCTTGAGGTTAGATACATGAAACACGTCATGTACCCCGGCTAGCTCTTCTGGTAGTTGTAAGCGGTAGGCAACTGGTCCTATTCGCTGGATTACTGGGAATGGTCCTACGTACCTTGGGCTTAGCTTTCCTTTCTTACCGAACCGAACTACTCCTTTCCAAGGAGAAACTTTTAAGAGTACTTTGTCTCCCACTTGGAATTCTAGCGGCTTGCGTCGATTATCGGCATAAATTTTCTGGCGATCTCGAGCCGTTTTCAATCTTTCTTTAATTTGAGTTATCTTGTCGGTGGTTTCTTGCACAATCTCTGGGCCTGATAATTGGCTTTCTCCTATTTCTGCCCAGCAGACTGGTGTTCGACATTTTCGTCCATATAGTGCTTCGAATGGGACAGCCTCAATGCTCGAATGATAACTATTGTTATAGGAGAATTCGATTATGGGTAGGTGATTATCCCAGTTTCCACCAAAATCTATTACACATGCCCTGAGCATGTCTTCCAGGGTTTGGATCGTCCTTTCACTTTGTCCATCTGTTTGGGGATGGTATGCAGTGCTTAAGTTCAGTCTAGTCCCCATGGCTTCTTGGAAACTTGTCCAGCAATGCGAAGTGAAACGACTATCTCTATCCGATACAATGGAGAGTGGAACTCCATGTAAGGATACTACCTCATCTACGTATAACTTGGCTAATCTTTCCATGCTGAAAGTTTCCTTCATGGGTAGAAAATGAGCTGATTTGGTTAATCGATCCACAATTACCCAAATCGAGTCGTTACCTTTTCTGGTTTTGGGTAACTTAGTAACAAAATCCATGGTTATTAGTTCCCATTTCCAAACAAGCATTCTAGTTGTTGGAGCAACCCTGAAGGTTTCTGGTGTTCTGCCTTAACTTGTGAACAAGTTAGATACTTAGATACATATTTGGCTATGTCCTTTTTCATTCCTATCCACCAGAAATTATTTCTTAAATATTGGTACATCTTATTATTACCAGGGTGCATGGTATATCTAGATTTATGGGCTTCCTCTAAAATTTTATTTCTTAAATTTCCTTGCTTAGGTACCCAAATCCTTTTCTTGTGGAATCTCCAAATTCCATCATTCCCTTGATCTAATTCTTTTGTTCTTCCTTTGATTCCTTCAGTATCATCCTCAATTGCTGTCGCTTGAACATTCTTCAGTTGTTCCATTAAATCTAACTGTAGGTTTAATCTAAGAGCACGGACTCGCCTTTGCTTTTCATGATACTTACGACTTAGGGCATCGGCTACTACATTTGCTTTTCCTTTGTGATATTGAATATCACAGTCGTAGTCACTTAGAATTTCCATCCATCTTCTTTGTCTCATGTTTAATTCTTTTTGCCCAAATATATACTTTAAACTCTTATGATCCGTATAGATAGTAAACTTACTTCCATACAGATAATGTCTCCAAATTTTAAGGGCAAAAATAATCACTCCTAATTCTAAGTCATGAGTCGTATAATTTTCCTCGTGCTTCTTCAACTGCCTCGATGCATACACAATTACCTTTTTGCGTTGCATTAGCACACATCCTAATCCTAACTTAGAAGCATCGCAGAAGACTTCAAAATCTTCTGTTCCGTCTGGTAAGGCTAGAATTGGGGCATTTGTTAATCTTTGCTTTAAGATCCTAAAAGCCTCTTCTTGCCTAGGTCCCCATTCAAACTTAACTGTTTTACAGGTTAGCTTAGTTAATGGTACAACTATCTTGGAAAAGTCCTTAATAAACCGTCTATAGTACCCAGCTAATCCTAGAAAACTTCTAACTTCCGTAGCTGATTGCGGGACCTTCCATTTTGTGATCGCCTCTATCTTGGAGGGATCTACGTGAATACCCTCGTGATTTACCAGGTGTCCTAAAAATTGCACCTCCTGCAGCCATAATTCACACTTCGAAAATTTGGTGTTAAGGTTTTCCTTTCTTAACAAAGTTAAGAGTGCATGAAGATGCTCACGATGCTCGTCCTGACTTTTGGAATAAATAAGTATATCGTCGATGAAGACAATCACAAATTTATCCAAATATGGTTTACAGATCCTATTCATCATATCCATAAATGCTGCAGGAGCATTCGTTAACCCAAAGGGCATGACTGTAAACTCGTAATGACCATACCTAGTTCTGAAAGCAGTTTTAGGTATGTCTTCTTCTTGTACCTTCAACTGATGATATCCTGAGTGCAAGTCTATCTTAGAAAAATATCTAGCTCCCTGAAGTTGATCGAAAAGATCATCAATCCTAGGTAATGGGTATCGATTCTTAATTGTAACCTTATTTAGCTCCCTATAATCGATACACATTCGCATGGAACCATCTTTCTTTTTCACAAACAACACCGGTGCTCCCCAAGGGGATGAACTAGGTTCTATGAATCCTTTACTTAGCAATTCATCTAGCTGCTTTTTCAGTTCTAACATTTCAGTGGGTGCTAATCGATAAGGTGCCTTAGCTATTGGTGTAGTTCCTGGAATTAGGTGAATTCTAAACTCTACCTCCCTATCTGGTGGCAATCCTGGTAGTTCTTCCGAGAATACATCCTGGTATTCCGATACTACAGGAATTTCCTTAAGTTCCTTACCTTTAGTGTTAATGACTACTGAAACCATATACACTAGTCCTTGCTTTCGTTCATAACTAGCAACTTTCATTACTGAAATGAACTTCATGGGTTTACGCGGCTTATCTCCTATAATCACAATTACTTCCCCTGCGTGTGTACTAATTTCTATGGAATTCTTATCACAAAGGATTCGAGCATGGTTGGCTACTAACCAATCCATTCCTAATACGACATCGAATCCAGCTAAATTCATAGGTAGTAAGTTGGCAGAAAATTTGTCGCCTGAAAGTTCTATCTTTCCTTCCTGAAGAACCTCTTCTATTTTAACAGAATTACCGTCTGCCATTTCTACCATATAAATCTATCAGAGTTTAGTTAAGGGTAGCTTAAGAGCTTGGCAGAATGAAGTATTTATAAAACTTTGGTTTGCACCAGAGTCAAATAATACTTTTGCGTAAACGTTTTGTACAACAAACGTACCAGCTATTACATTGGGAATCAGTTCGGCTTCCTGCGTGGTTAGCTGGAAGGCTCTTGCGTTCTTCTTATTAGTTCCTTCAGCAGCCTTGGCTTTATTATCAGCTGGCTTGACCAATTTAGGGCATTCTGGTCTGAAATGTCCAGCTTCTCCGCAATTGTAGCAGATCTTTAATTTCTTCTTGCTTTCCTCCTCCCGATGGCCCAGAATTTTGCAGAAATTACAATTTTCTCTACATTTTCCAAAATGTTTCTTTTTGCAATTTCCGCAAAATGGCGGGGTGGAAGATGATCTGGTTCCCTTTCTCTTGAAGTTGCTATTATTACCCATACGAAATCCTTGGGTAATCTTTTCGGCTATCTCCTTTTTCCAGTTTTCTTCCCGCGTACACACCAGCCCGTCGGTCAAGGTGTTGGCTAATTCCACTGCATCGTCGATTGTGCGGGGTCTCACAGCTTTAACGATATCCCGAATCTCGCTAATTAAACCCCAAATATAGCGAGAAATAAGTACCGGTTCTGGCGAAGCCAGAGTTGGCACAATTCTGGTATACTCGAAGAATTTCGAAGTATACCCTCGACAGTCAACATCTACCATCCGGTGGATCAGGAATTTATTCACCATTTGTTCCTTCTCATATTCGGGACAGAATTTCCTTTCCATCAATTGCTTAAATTCTTCCCACTTCATGGCATAAGCCATGTCACTTCCCTTGGCTTGCAACACCGTATTCCACCATTCTAATGCCTCTTCCTTGAAAAGGTGAGAAGCATACATAACTTTATCTTCCTCGGCGCATTTACTTATTTTAATTACTGCTTCGGTCTTTTCCAACCAACGCAGTGCAGCAGTCGCCCCTTCATTGCCTGCAAATTCAACAGGTTTACAGGCAAGAAATTCCTTGTAAGTGCAACCAGGTGTTGTCACTTTCATTTTCTTGAGTATTGGGGCTTGAACCACATTATTATCATTGTTGCCGCCTCCATTAACACTGTTACTAAAATTGTCATCGCGAGTACGCTTGCTGTGGTTGGCTTGAGAGGGTTCAACGGGGTTTTTAACAGCAACGACAATTGCGGGGATAGCGTTGGCTATTCCCTGAGCGACGATGTTTTCTATATCATGTCTATTAAGGAAATGATCCTCATTATTTTGTTCCGATTGATTAACTTCATTGACTGGTTGATTTTCCGCGTTTTCCATCTGAATAATTAACAATATAGATTATTTCCACAAAACAAATAACAACCAAACATAATAACGTAATCACACTTAATCACGTCAACACATATAGCCAAAATTGTCGACTTTGCGACATTTATATTTTATATATTAGTATGCATCGATACACACCAGTTATATTACAAGAGTTTTATTTTAAGTTATTTTACATGGTTATATTTTTATTATTATTTATTTTTATTTTATTATTATTAAACATACAACCACACACAACCACAGTCAGCTGGCATTTCAGAAACGATGCTCCCACTCGTCGTATTTCCATGAGATTTTCTCCCCCACATCCCGAATTCTATTTCCTGCATCCACCAGTTCCTCACCATAGTGACGAAGTTCAGCTAGGTTTTCGGTGCTCATAGGTGGGTTTGGTGCAGGCTCAGGGTCAAACTGGGGAAAATAAACATTGGGGTTATTCATGAAGTTCTGAAACTGCCAGTCGTTTGTCCACCATTCTTCCAGCTCTCCAGGTAGAAGTTGGGGGTTGACAATAGGATCTGGGATAGCAGGCTCTAAATTAACTGGAAGTTGTGATTCGGCGGGGTAATTGAAGAGGTTTTCATCGGCAGGTCCGATGAGGTCACAATTTGCCAGTTTGCGGTCAAGCTCCTCCCATGGTGGCATTTCCTAGGCTTGCCCTGAACTTTCCCTGATCTCCTTTCCTTTCCCTTTATCTTTTGGATCCTCAGTCTTTTAAACCTTCTGAGCAGCTGGTTTTGTGACACCCCAGGAAAACCAGGAAAACCATGCAACTTAACTAGCTTCCTCAGTGAGTACGTACCAAATTTCGGGACGAAATTTCTTTCAACTTGGGGATAATGTGACAACTCGTATTTTAGAACCTTCTTTGTACTGTGATGTAACTAGTTTGAACAATATGTGATTATATGAACTTGGTTGATTAATTGAATGTTATGTTATGTGTTTACGTGTAACGATTGTATGTATACAAAATGAACCGATCGCACAATTCTAACTCGATCGCACAAGCCCACTCGGGCTACACTTATTGTACTTGAACCGAATGGGCAGCCCATTATGATGGATTCGGCCCACCTCTCACACGCATAACCTCATGAGGAGGTTAACACCTCTCATTGTTGCAAATATCATAACACACACAAACCCTAATATCTCTCTCTCCCTCACGAACTCGACGGCAGCCACATCCCTTCTCCATCGAAGACTTTCTATTCGAATCAATCCTCGTTCCATTCTAACCGGTTAGTGTTTTTATTGTTGATTGCATGTTGGATGATGTGTGATTTATGTGATTCTCTACAATGATTTGTGAATGATATATGATTAGTTATGAATGATGAGGATTGGTGTTCATGTAATCGGTTCATATGTGTTGCATGCCTTGATTAATTTAGGGTTCATAAGAATTGATGTTAAAACCCTTGTTTGATCGATTAATTGTATGAATGGAAACTGTTGGTGTTGTTAATTGATAACTTCATAAATGGAAACTATATAACTAAATGGCATAATTTTCGGATGTTAAAACAAATCACACAAGTTTCTCTTCGGTCGCACAAGATCAGATCACATAGAATCTAATCTGATCGCACAAGACCGGTCTCACAAGGGAAACCGCACAAGCTCCAAGCGCACAAGAGCTCAATCACACAAGTGACTGGTCGCACAACACAGTCGCACAAGCCATAGAGTGCAACTGATTAAACACAGTGTACAACACAGCATCTGCATGATCGCACAAGACCTTGTGGATCGCACAAGACGGTGCCGATCGCACAAGGCTTGGGCCTCACACAAACAACTTGAATAGTATTACTGTTGGGCCTCAAAGCCCAAATCCGAGTCGCACAAGATGTTCCGAGTCGCACAAGATGTATGGATCGCACAAGATAGATTATCTGTTTATTAAATTGGGCCGTGTATATGTATATAGATGTGTTTGGACTTTCTAGTTATTGGGCCAAGTAACATTGGGCTTCAATGGGTGAATCGCACAAGGTTGCTGAACTTGTGCGAGCCCAATACATCCTGATCGCACAAGTTCGGATATGTTATGTACTTGACTATTAATGTGTTGCCATGATCATTATGTGTTCGTAACCTGTTAGCTTACGTGTAACTTATGTGCACTACTTGAACCTAGACCTGACTTGTATGGTAACCATGTTAGGACGTGGTTGACCCTAGCAGCTCGATTGACCTTTTCGTTTATCTGCCGAGCTAACCTAAGGTGAGTTCACACTTTCTACAAAGCATGGGATTCCCAGGGGTTGGGAATGGGTTAAGGAATATGGATTCCTCGTCCTTCTTGGGTAGGACAGTACATGTTCAGGAATATAATTCCTCGTCCTCATGGACAGTTAAATTTCACTAGACCAAAACTCTATCACGAAGTCCCTCCTTTTTATATCGACTAAATCGCCGGGCCAATGGCGAGCGGGTCATTAGTTAGATAGCGCTATTTAGGTATGACAAGCCTCACACCGTGCCGCAGAGGACGGGCGTGAACTAATGGATCTGGGCACGTCAATGATGATAGACATTGACGCTAAGGGCACATAAATATGACTAAAGTCACTGGTCGATATCGTAACGAGTCTAGTAGTATATACATGGGGTAGCCCCACGGCCGGAGAGCCAGATAATTAAACAAGGGGTAGCCCCCACGGCTGCATTGCCAGAGTAAATGGGATTAAACAAAACACGTTTTCAACTATGGGGTAACCCCCATGACAAGGATGCCAGTTAAAGGAAACTACGTTTTTGGAATAACTAAAACAAACACCCAACTGTGAACTCACTCAACTTTGTTGTTGACTCGTTACTACATGCTTTGCAGGTCATTAGGTACTTAGCTGGAGCTTGCATGGGGAAGAGTCGTTGTGGGACATGGAATGTGGAGTTCCATGTGGAACATTTGAACTTTTAAAACTTATGATTTGGTTTTACAACTTTATGCTTCCGCTGATACGTGAATTTGGTTAACTTATTTTGAACACCAATTATATTGTGTTTGGTTTATCTTTATCATAATACATTGTTCAATATGATTGGTGGCTTGATCCTGGTCAGTCACGCCTACAAGCGGTGATACTCCGCAGGTGGATTTTGGGGGTGTGACAGATTGGTATCAGAGCCATTGGTTATAGTGAACTAGGTTTTAATAAGGGAAAAAGTTTTTATTGAAACCGGACTATAACCTGTACAGTGCTCAATGATCCACAACGACGCTTCGCTCCACGTGCAAGACTCGACATTCTAGGTGATATGATTTATGTTTACATTGCCTACTTGCTAGATTACATAGAACTTTGTTTATGGTATGCTTAGATAAACGTAGCAACTATAGTTTGAAAACACATGTGTGTTTACTCTCTTCTGTCATCGCACTTTCACGAACCTCTCTCACTCATGTTTTCCTCTGATATGAAGATCATGAGTGGACGCGTTAACATGACTCAAGCCTAGTTGACGGCTCTGATTAACCAACAAGTTGCTACGGCACTGGCAGTCGCACAAGCAGGAGGTATACCCTGCAGTCTAAACTCACTCTAGGATCCTTAGGTCCTACTCTCGTAAGCCAACACTTGTGCTTAACCTTGTCCCTTCTTACACCCACGACAGGTCAACATGCTCAGCCACCTGTGTGCACCTTCAAAACTTTTATGGACTGCTGACCTACTACTTTCAGCGGCACTGAAGGAGCTGTAGGCCTCCTCCACTGGTTTGAGAAGCTCGAATCTATCTTCAAGATGTGTGAATGCCCTGAGGCTCGCAGGGTGAAATATGCTACTGGTACTCTTGAGGGTATAGCGCTCACGTGGTGGAACGCTCAGGTCCAAATGCTGGGATTAGTTGCTGCTAACGCCACCCCCTGGAACGATTTCAAGGAATTGATCAAAGAAGAATACTGTAGCCATGATGACATTCATAAGCTGGAGGTAGAGTTTTTCAACTTAAAGATGACGGGGTCAGAAATCAAAGCATATGCGAGAAGATCAAAAGAGTTGGCTGTCCTACTATGGTAGACCCTCCCATCAAACGTATCGAACTGTATCTCAAGGGTTTAGTGCCAGAGATTCAAAGTCACGTAACCTCAGCAAATCTAGGCACCATTCAACAGATCATTAAGTTGGCTCATCGTCTCACTGATCATGCAGTGGAGCAGAACAGGTTACCAAAGCGTATTAGTGATACAGCTACTTCAGATGCTCCTAGTGACAACAAGCGAAAATGGGATGGAGCTTCAAGCAAAGGTTCAACTTCTGTTCAATCTCAGTCTCAGCAGAGAAGGACTGACGACTACAAGAGCCCTAGTCAGCAATCGTCTGGTAGTCAAAGTCAAGGAGGATACAGGGGAATTCACCCCAAATGCAATCGCTGTAACCTACACCACAGCGGGCCATGCACCAAGAGTAACTGTCATCGGTGCAACAAGCCAGGCCACGCCGCAAAAGATTGCAGAAGTTTACACACCGCAAATCAGAATCGTCAGCAACAACAAGCCCCACAAAATCAACGCCAGCAGCAGCAGCAGCAAGGCATCAACAAAGGGTGCTTTCAGTGTGGAGCTGAAGGCCACTTCAAGAGAGATTGTCCCCAACTGAACCGGAACCAGAACAACAACAACAATAATAACAACCAGGGGAATGGAAACAACGGGGGTAACAACGGCAATGGTGCAAGGGGTCGTGTGTTCGTTATTGGCCAGGGTGAAGCGAGGAATGATCCCAATGTTGTGACGGGTAAGTTCCTACTGGACGACTTTTATGTTACTGTCTTATTTGATTCGGGTGCCGATACTAGCTACGTGTCCTTAAAAGTTAGTCAAATGCTTAAGCGTACCCCAACACTATTGAACACCAAGAACACTGTAGAGCTAGCTAATGGTAAAAGTTTAGAGGTCACACACATAGTCAAGGGTTGTAATCTTGTTCTTGCGGGTCACACTTTCTCTATCGACCTCCTTCCTATCGTTCTGGGTAGTTTCGACGTTGTCATTGGGATGGACTGGTTATCCCAACACCAAGCAGAGATTCTTTGCAACGAAAAGATTGTCCGTATTCCTCGTTCAGGTGATGAACCTCTCATGATTCGTGGCGACAAGAGTGGTGCTGTTGTGAGCATCATCTCTTTCCTTAAGGCCCAGAAGTGTTTACGAAAGGGCCACACTGCTATTTTGGCTCTCGTTATGGACACCTCGAAGAAAGAGAAGAAGATAGAAGATTTTCCGATCGTACGTGATTTTCCTGAAGTATTCCCTGAGGAATTACCTGGCCTTCCGCCTCATAGACAAGTCGAGTTTCAAATCGAGCTAGCTCCTGGAGCAGCACCGATAGCTCGTGCACCTTATCGCCTAGCTCCATCAGAATTGGAAGAACTGTCCACGCAACTACAAGAGCTTTTGAATAAGGGTTTTATTCGTCCTAGCTCTTCGCCATGGGGAGCTCCAGTGCTTTTTGTGAAGAAGAAAGACGGTACCTTCAGAATGTGCATCGACTACCGTGAACTCAACAAGGTGACGGTGAAGAATCGCTATCCTCTTCCACATATTGATGACCTATTGGACCAGCTGCAAGGGTCGAGCTTCTATTCAAAGATTGATCTAAGATCGGGATATCATCAGCTAAGAGTCCGAGAGGAGGACGTCTCCAAAACAGCCTTTAGAACTCGTTATGGACACTACGAGTTTTTGGTCATGCCTTTCGGGCTGACAAACGCACCTGCGGTTTTCATGGACCTTATGAATCGAGTGTGCAAGCCCTACCTAGATAAGTTCATCATAGTTTTCATCGACGACATCCTGATCTATTCTAAGAGTCAGGAAGAACACGAGCAGCATCTACGACTTATTTTGGAACTCCTTCGAACAGAACAGCTTTACGCCAAGTTTTCGAAATGTGACTTCTGTCTTCGCGAAGTCCATTTCCTAGGCCACGTGGTAAACAAGGATGGGATTCACGTTGATCCATCCAAGGTAGACTCGATCAAGAACTGGCCTGCGCCCCGTACACCAACAGAAATCCGCCAATTCTTGGGCTTGGCAGGTTACTACAGAAGGTTTATCAAGGACTTCTCCAAGATTGCGCAACCTCTCACCTCACTAACACAAAAAGGTGTCACCTATCGTTGGGGTGATACACAGGAAACTGCGTTTCAACACTTAAAGGATAGACTTTGTAGCGCCCCTATCCTCTCATTGCCTGAAGGCACAGACGATTTTGTGGTTTATTGCGACGCATCCATTCAGGGACTTGGATGTGTGCTGATGCAACGTGACAAGGTCATTGCTTATGCATCACGTCAACTTAAGATTCATGAACAGAACTACACTACACACGATTTGGAGATGGGAGCTGTCGTTTTCGCACTCAAGATATGGAGACATTACCTGTATGGTACCAGGTGCACCATTTACACCGATCACAGGAGTCTCGAGCATATCTTCAAGCAAAAGGAGTTAAACATGCGTCAACGTCGATGGGTCGAGCTATTGAATGATTACGAATGCGCGATCAAGTACCATCCAGGCAAAGCCAATGTTGTGGCTGACGCCCTCAGTCGAAAGGACACTATGCCTAAGCGCGTGCGAGCACTACAACTCACCATCCAATCTAGTCTTCCTTCACAGATTCGAGATGCTCAGGTAGAAGCATTGAAACCAGAAAACATCAGGGCTGAAGCCCTACGCGGATCAAGGCAACGGTTAGAACAAAAGGAAGACGGCGCCTACTACGTAACAGGACGCATTTGGGTCCCACTCTATGGCAATTTACGCGAACTGGTGATGGATGAAGCACACAAGTCTCGTTACTCAGTACATCCTGGTTCGGATAAGATGTACCACGATCTCAGAACTACGTATTGGTGGCCTAGCATGAAAGCTCACATAGCAACCTACGTTAGTAAATGTTTGACTTGTGCGAGAGTCAAAGTCGAATATCAGAAACCATCGGGCCTACTCCAACAACCAGAGATACCACAATGGAAATGGGAGCAAATTTCCATGGATTTCGTTACTGGCCTGCCTAGATCTCAACGTGGAAATGATACTATTTGGATGATCATGGATCGACTCACAAAGTCTGCACACTTCTTAGCTATCAAAGAAACAGACAAGTTCTCCACTCTAGCAGACGTATATCTTAATGAAGTTGTCTCGAGGCACGGGGTGCCCACCTCTATTATCTCTGATCGTGATGCACGCTTTACTTCTGAACTGTGGCAAGCAATGCACAAGTCCTTTGGCTCACGTCTAGATATGAGCACAGCTTATCACCCGCAAACGGATGGGCAGTCTGAACGCACCATCCAGACCCTTGAAGACATGCTGCGGGCATGTGTAATCGATTTTGGCAACGGTTGGGAAAAACATCTCCCTCTAGTGGAGTTCTCATATAACAACAGTTACCACACCAGCATTCAAGCCGCTCCATTTGAGGCATTGTACGGGCGTAAATGCCGATCATCTCTTTGTTGGGCAGAGGTGGGTGACAGTCAGATCACTGGTCCAGAACTTGTGGTAGTCACAACAGAAAGGATTGCTCTAATACGACAACGAATGGCGGCAGCTCGTGACCGTCAGAAAAGCTACGCTGATAAGGGCAGGAAACCACTCGAGTTCTAGGTTGGGGATCGAGTGCTACTCAAAGTCTCGCCCTGGAAGGGTGTTGTTCATTTTGGCAAACGAGGAAAACTTAACCCATGATATGTTAGACCATTTGAAATAATAGAGAAAATAGGCAAAGTGGCCTACAAACTGAACCTACCAGCAGAACTCAGTGGAGTTCACAACGTTTTCCACGTGTCGAATCTGAAGAAGTGTCTGTCAGATGAGACCCTCATAGTTCCTTTGAAGGAACTCACTATCGACGAGCAGTTGCGATTCGTCGAGCAACCAGTAGAGATTACTGACCGAGATGTGAAGATTCTCAAGCGTACTATAATTCCTCTTGTTCGAGTTCGTTGGAACTCTTGTCATGGCCCAGAGTTCACCTGGGAACGCGAAGACCAAATGAAACAAAAGTATCCCCAATTGTTCGAGAACAGTACAACCACCACTGAGGCTGAAGCTACTGCGGAATTTCGGGACGAAATTCCAGATCAACGGGGGAAGGATGTGACACCCCAGGAAAACCAGGAAAACCATGCAACTTAACTAGCTTCCTCAGTGAGTACGTACCAAATTTCGGGACGAAATTTCTTTCAACTTGGGGATAATGTGACAACTCGTATTTTAGAACCTTCTTTGTACTGTGATGTAACTAGTTTGAACAATATGTGATTATATGAACTTGGTTGATTAATTGAATGTTATGTTATGTGTTTACGTGTAACGATTGTATGTATACAAAATGAACCGATCGCACAATTCTAACTCGATCGCACAAGCCCACTCGGGCTACACTTATTGTACTTGAACCGAATGGGCAGCCCATTATGATGGATTCGGCCCACCTCTCACACGCATAACCTCATGAGGAGGTTAACACCTCTCATTGTTGCAAATATCATAACACACACAAACCCTAATATCTCTCTCTCCCTCACGAACTCGACGGCAGCCACATCCCTTCTCCATCGAAGACTTTCTATTCGAATCAATCCTCGTTCCATTCTAACCGGTTAGTGTTTTTATTGTTGATTGCATGTTGGATGATGTGTGATTTATGTGATTCTCTACAATGATTTGTGAATGATATATGATTAGTTATGAATGATGAGGATTGGTGTTCATGTAATCGGTTCATATGTGTTGCATGCCTTGATTAATTTAGGGTTCATAAGAATTGATGTTAAAACCCTTGTTTGATCGATTAATTGTATGAATGGAAACTGTTGGTGTTGTTAATTGATAACTTCATAAATGGAAACTATATAACTAAATGGCATAATTTTTGGATGTTAAAACAAATCACACAAGTTTCTCTTCGGTCGCACAAGATCAGATCACATAGAATCTGATCTGATCGCACAAGACCGGTCGCACAAGGGAAACCGCACAAGCTCCAAGCGCACAAGAGCTCAATCACACAAGTGACTGGTCACACAACACAGTCGCACAAGCCATAGAGTGCAACTGATTAAACACATTGTACAACACAGCATCTGCATGATCGCACAAGACCTTGTGGATCGCACAAGACGGTGCCGATCGCACAAGGCTTGGGCCTCACACAAACAACTTGAATAGTATTACTGTTGGGCCTCAAAGCCCAAATCCGAGTCGCACAAGATGTTCCGAGTCGCACAAGATGTATGGATCGCACAAGATAGATTATCTGTTTATTAAATTGGGCCGTGTATATGTATATAGATGTGTTTGGACTTTCTAGTTATTGGGCCGAGTAACATTGGGCTTCAATGGGTGAATCGCACAAGGTTGCTGAACTTGTGCGAGCCCAATACATCCTGATCGCACAAGTTCGGATATGTTATGTACATGACTATTAATGTGTTGCCATGATCATTATGTGTTCGTAACCTGTTAGCTTACGTGTAACTTATGTGCACTACTTGAACCTAGACCTTTGTTTGGTAACCATGTTAGGACGTGGTTGACCCTAGCAGCTCGATTGACCTTTTCGTTTATCTGCCGAGCTAACCTAAGGTGAGTTCACACTTTCTACAAAGCATGGGATTCCCAGGGGTTGGGAATGGGTTAAGGAATATGGATTCCTCGTCTTTCTTGGGAAGGACAGTACAGGTTCAGGAATATAATTCCTCGTCCTCATGGACAGTTAAATTTTACTAGACCAAAACTCTATCACGAAGTCCCTCCTTTTTATATCGACTTAATCGCCGGGCCAATGGCGAGCGGGTCATTAGTTAGATAGCGCTATTTAGGTCTGACAAGCCTCACACCGTGCCGCAGAGGACGGGCATGAACTAATGGACCTGGGCACGTCAATGATGATAGACATTGACGCTAAGGGCACATAAACATGACTAAAGTCAGTGGTCGATATGGTAACGAGTCTAGTAGTATATACATGGGGTAGCCCCACGGCCGGAGAGCCGGATAATTAAACATGGGGTAGCCCCCACGGCTGCATTGCCAGAGTAAACGGGATTAAACAAAACACGTTTTCAACTATGGGGTAACCCCCATGGCAAGGATGCCAGTTAAAGGAAACTACGTTTTTGGAATAACTAAAACAAACACCCAACTGTGAACTCGCTCAACTTTGTTGTTGACTCGTTACTACATGCTTTGCAGGTCATTAGGTACTTAGCTGGAGCTTGCATGGGGAAGATTCGTTGTGGGACATGGAATGTGGAGTTCCATGTGGAACATTTGAACTTTTAAAACTTATGATTTGGTTTTACAACTTTATGCTTCCGCTGATACGTGAATTTGGTTAACTTATTTTGAACATCAATTATATTGTGTTTGGTTTATCTTTATCATAATACATTGTTCAATATGATTGGTGGCTTGATCCTGGTCAGTCACGCCTACAAGCGGTGATACTTCGCAGGTGGATTTTGGGGGTGTGACAGGTTTCTTCCTACGTCCACGTTTCCAGTCCAAGATTCTCCTCCTCTTTTTCGGTTTTGGTTTCTCCTGAGCTTGGGCCTGGAAAGTTAGTGGTTCCTCCGTATCTGCCTGGTAGCCAGAGGGGTTTCCTGTGATATCCATATCGGTGGTATGGATAGTAAACTTTCGGAGTGCCTCCGACAGTTCATTCATGTTGTTAGCACACATGAAGAAACACACACAAATTTAAGTTAAAATTTTATTTACTGTAAATTAAATTTTCACAAAATCACAGAATGGCAACTAGAAAAAATTAAGTATTTCTAAATACTTAATTAGCTTAAATCAGTGGCTCTGATACCACCTTTTTCTGTCACGGCCCCTGACCCGGTTTTACCCGTTTCAGGAGCCGCGGAACAGAAACCCGTGGTATTTGTATTTATTTAGGCAGCGGAAACATGAACAGGATTGTTTAAACTGAAAACGCCCAATTATTTATTTCACAACTTTGGGATAAACCCCATAATTTACAATAAAGGAATTTCTCGAGGAAATTCCCTGTTTTTACAAAACACGTTTATTTATTTTACTGAGCCACCTCTTCAAGCTTGTAGTGCTACACAACACTTTTTCCTTGATTCACAGTAAGTCACCTGAAACATGTTTAAAAAGATTTTTATCAGCGGAGAAATACTGGCGAGTCATTCAATTTGCACAAAAGACACATTGTTATAAATTTACAGCATTAAGGGTTTTTATATTTGCCCTTATCTTATAATTAGCCGGTTCAGCTGTCACTCGACCGAATCTATGACTGTGGACATATCACTAATTAGGCTCGCCCACCTAAAGTGATAAATCGTTAGTAGTAATGTGCACAAAACCCCCATATACTGCCAGTAATTAAAGATTAGCAAAGACTTAGTCACTGCAAAGTATAACTGGAAAACATTTAGGGTTTTGTAAAGCAATTTGATAAAAAGAGAATGACTCACCTTGCAAGTTTAACTGGACAGAACCTTGCCTACTGATTTAGTCTTGAAACCTAGGTAATTAACAATGCACACGAAACTAGGTCAGTAACTTAATACAACATTTACAATAAGCTCACGAAATCAAAACCCTTACGACATTCGGGCAGCACTTAAACATCCATCGGATCGGTTTCAATCGATCGGACATTGTATCGTAGAAGTGATCGAGTTATTACCCTGTTGTCACAGCAGAGATTCGTGCTTGTGTGTGTTTTTGAATGAAACAATGAATAACTCAACGTACGAAATGAATTTGAACGTCGAAACAAGACAGCCATGCAAGTGCCAAACCCCTGCATTTATACTGAAATTTGACTCCTCTCGTGCGGCGCGCCAGGATCACCTGATTCCTGCGCGTGGCGCGACGGCTACCCTTTTAGGGTAGGGTAGCCCCGTGTCCCACATAGCCCAGGTGAGTCAACATTTAACGAAATTCGTGTTTTACAAACGGTTTTGAGGATAATTATCAATTAGGGGATACCCCCCTTGAGTTTTAGGGGGCCCTGATCCTTGTTTCGATTGTTCTGAAAATTAAGGGTCATGCCATACTACTTGGGGGTCTCAATTAGGGTTTTCTAATGGACATTAATAAAATAAGAAATAGTAATTTTGGCGAGAGTTGTTACAATAACGGAGTCAAAGAAGGTGCTAAGGACTTTGAGGAAAATGATAACGAAATCGAGGAAGTGGTAATGCACTTTGAGAAAATAACCCGAAAATTTTGTCATATATATTAACCCGATTTCGTTATCATTTTGGTGAAATATTTTATATATTCTGGTGAAATATTTTGTTAAAAATAGATTAGTTAGGCTTGTTAATGAACCGAACGAACACGAACGAGGCATGTTCATGTTCGTTAAAGTCCACCAAACAAAGGATCGGACATGAACATTTTGACGAACGAATTTTCTTGTTCGTGTACGTTCGTTTAGAAAAGGAAAATGTTCATGTTCGTTTATTAATAGTGTAAATGAACAGTTCACGAACATAAACGAGCATACGGACATAAACGAGCATAAACGAACGCTATCTCACATAAGCGATCTAAACGAACATAAATGAGAACTAAAATATATTAATACCATATAAAGGTTGTTTTGAAATCAGAAACTCAAAACATGTAATGGGATGGTATAGAAATATGTAGTTTTGAAATTTAAACGAATCTAAACTGAACGTTTGGTTCGTTTACAAGCCTAATATTAGTCAAACATGTTGTAATCTATATAAGTGTTGAGATATGGAATAAATATGTAGAATATTATATATTTACTAATATGTTGACTCAAAATAAAAATGAAGTCTGTTTTTTCTTTTTTTTTAAAGAAAAGGAATTAATATATATATAAATAAATAAATAATCCAAAAAATGCCAAAAAATGTCAAAAACCGGCCCCAAACCGGTATCTACACGGATCGAACTCGAGACTTCTCAATTACGTGCACCCGTCCCTTCCACCGGGAAAAATGTCTAACCCGTTCATGATCCTGATTCTTAATTCTCTTAAACAGAAATGATCTGTTTCATAAATTAAAAATCCCCAAAAATGCCAAAAAAAGGCCTCAAACCGGTGTCTGCCCGGATCGAACTCAAGACCTCTCAGTTACGTGCACCCGTCTGTAAGACCCATCTTAAAATAACAGAATTTATAATATTTAACACGCATTTATTACAAAAATGCGAGCTTACAAAAACTTTGTTGGGTTTACAATCATACATGATCAAAATATTTGAGTTATCATTCTAACTAGTTTAAATATTCAATTGCAATTCTTATTATTTACATATTAATTTAAACAAAATAAATCAATGCGGAAGCTTGTTCGGTGTGTTCGGTTCTTGAAAGACGCTTGATCTTCATCCGGAAATCTTGTGAGCATTCACCTAATGCCAAAACCACATAAACTGTTAGTTTTGACAACTTTTAAATACATATAATCATGTCCTACAGCCCAACAATAGAAATAAAAGAAAATTTCTGAAATATAGATCGGTCGCGCCCCGCGACCATTTTCGTCTCAGCTTTCGCGGCCCGCGATAAGTGTCGCGTCGCGTGACCAGTTTATTAATTCACCGTCGCGTAACGCGACGGCCTATTTTTCACAGCAGGTTTGTTTGTTTGAGCTGCAAATGCCCAGCTCCGAGTTTTAACCAAATTCTAACTTTAAAATTTCATAACTTTAGTTCTACATGTCCGTTTCGCGTGATTCTTTTTCCCACGCGACCGTAATTTGATTCTCCATCATATGAACTTATAATTCAACATTCAAACTAATAATATTCCAAATTTTTTTAAGCATTCGACTTATTATTCAAAATCAACATTTTGACCCGTTTGTATTTAAAACCACCAACTTGTTTTTTTTAAACAACCAAATACATACATCAATGTATTTAACTCAAGATCTCTAGATCGGGTTTATAATTCTTATGAATTATGCTATTAGTACGCAAGTTATGCGCATAAATCCGTTTTTAGACATTCGACCCACGAATGTCATTACCTATAATTTTTATACATATCTAAGGACTACATAATCATAATACAAGTTCCTAAACAACCCCTAAGGGTCGTTTTCCTGACTTACCCCTCAAGGGATTTTTAGTCAAATTTATGTCCTTCATTTTACGGCGAGGGACCGTCACTATCTATTTGACCAAAAATTATACTTTTAAATATAAATTCAGTTAAGCGTACCTGGCTCGGGTTATAGAATTAACCCGTTTAAATACCTTTTTGTTGGAACCTGAAGGTTTATACAAGGAGGAGTACAAAGTATATGGGTTGATTAGTATGTTTTGTTTATTAATATTTTGGGTCAATATGTATTAGATGGGTTATGTAGTTGGTTTCGAGTGGGCCTAGGGTATCGACCCACCTATTTTGTATTTAAGCAAACCTCAACCTTTGTGTTGAGGTTGATCAGTTATCGAGAACAAGAGGCAGCCGAAACCCTTTTGGGAGTCTTGTATCAGTCACAAGTTATTCAGTGAATGCAAGTTCCGGTTTGTTTTGATTATATTGTTTTGGTTTCGATTGCTAATATTCTTGAATCCACTTGTGTTTGATTTCCGCACTTACACAAGTTCTTGTTTGATATCATTGGAAGATCCTCAAGGGTTTTACAATTGATATCAGAGCCAAGAAACCAATTTCTTGGTTCGGTTTTTGATATCATTCGGATTCAAGAAAATCTTAGTTTACTGATCTTGTTTTGCTAGTGTTTGTTTTTGCAGTGGTACAGTTTTGATTGTGTTTTCTGTCTACGGATCATACAATCTTCAAACTGTTCATAGCGAATATTGATAAATATTGCTGATTTTGGTTCGTGTAATTTCAGTGAATTGTTTGCTGATTTCTCGGAAGTTTGTTGAGGATTAAAATTCAAAGATTCCAAAATCTTTGAATTTTGGAAGCTGCTGATAATCAGGGATATCAGCTACTTTTATCACATTGTTTGTTTTGCAGGGTCTTGACTCGCAATCAGCTGTCTCGGATTGTCTTCCTCTAGATCTCGACTCGCAACAAGTAGTGGTCTCGAGTTGTCTACTTCTGGATCTCGACTTGCAACAGGCCGTGGTCTCGACTTGTCATCATCTTGTCTCGACTCGCAACCAGCTTCAGTCCCGAGTTATCAACTGTTGATCTCGACTCGCAACCAGCATTGGTCTCGAGTTGTAAACTGTTGTTCTCAACTCGCAATCAGCTACTGTCTCGAGTTATCAATTCCTTTGTCACGACTCGGAACTAGCATCTCGACTCACTGTCTCGAGTCGCAACGTCAATCATCGACGTGTTTTTGAACTTTTTGGACTTTGGACTTTGGCCCTTTGTACTTAACAATAATTAATTAATCAACTGATTAATCACTTTCAAGAAAACATGTCTTCAAGTAATCAAAATGGTGACATGGCAGTCACTAATGCTCAGCAAGAATTGGACTCCAAAATTGGAACTAGTTCTCGTATTCCAAGGTTGATGGATGCAAATGACCTCCCGGAATGGAAGTGGCGTTTTGAACAGCATGTAAAATTCAAGGATCCTAAAGTCTGGAGATGTATTGAAAGAGGTCCTAGGGAAATCTTGTATGAGAAGGAAACAAATCCAGGAGTCAAAGTCAAAAAGCCTCGTGCCGAGTATACTGAAGAGGATTATGCTATTATTGAGGAAGATGATCGGGCAACCTCATATCTGACCATGGGACTGGGATCAGACATTACTATGGGATTTCGCACTTGCAAATCGGCCAAAGAAATGTGGGAAGCACTGATTGATGTATATGAAGGAAATGAAGACATGAGAGAAAGTCGGAGGAACTTGTTGAGGAAAAATTTTAACAATTTCAACTATGTCTATGGAGAAACTATTGAGAATCAGATTCAGCGATTCTCGAAGATTATTACTCAAATGGATTTGGAGGAAATCCTTCCTTCTAAAGCTGCACAGAATCGACAACTTCTAAATGCTTTGCCAAGAAGCTGGGACACTCACGTTGCAATGATCAAACGGACCAAAGATCTTGCAAGATGTTCTTTAACTGAGATGATTTCTCACATCAAGGCTTGTGAGCTGGATGACAAGCAAAGGGAAAATAATCATAAGTCTAGTATGTTGGCAGCAGGTTTCCCAGTTTCTTCTACTGCTTCAAGCAACGACAATACTGCACTGATCTCTCAAAGTGGACCTAATGTAACAACTCTCACCAAAACTATTATTTCTTATTTTATTTTGTCCAATAAGAAACCCTAATTAAGACCCCCAAGAAATATTGCATGACCCCTAAAACTTTCAGAACAATCGGAACTAGGATCAGGGCCCCTAAAACTCAGGGGGGGGTATTTCCTAATCGATATTACCTTTACAGTTTCTTGTCAAACGCGAATTTCGTCAAACCGTCAACTCACCCGAGCTAGTAAGACACGGGGCTACCCTATGCTAGAGGGTACCCCTCGCGCCATGCGATAGGCCCTCACGCCACGCGAGGGCGCCGTTTTTCCAGTATAAATGCAGGGTTTTGGCACTTAGATTTTGGCGTTGGTTCGACGTTAAAATTCAATTCGTGCACTGAGATATCGTCTGATTACTCCAAAAACACACACAATCACGAAATTCTGCCGCGATAACAAGGAAATAACTCGATCACTGCTACGATTTAATGTCCGATCGTTTGAAACCAATCCGATGGATGTTTAAGTGCTGCCTAAACTCGGGCTATACTTTGTCATTCGTTGTGAAGCGATGGATGTTTAAGTGCTGCCCGAACTCGGGCTATACTTTGTCATTCGTCGTGAATCCAATGGATGTTTAAGTACTGCACTTTGTCATTTGTCATGATGGTTTTGAATCTCGTGAGTTGTTGTAAAAGTTGTATTAAGTTACTAACCTAGTTTTCGTGTGCATTGTTATTTGAATTAGGTTAACCAGGCTAAAATCAGTAGGCTAAACGCTGCCCGTCTAAATCTGTAATGTGAGTCATTCTCTTTTTATCAAATTGCTTTGCACAACCCTAAATGTTTTTCTAGTTATAATTACATGGATTAAGTCTTTGTAATCTTCAATTACTACCGGTATGTGGGGTTTTGTATACATTACTTGTTTCCCGTCACCATTGGACAACAGGTTAGCCAATGGGTGATCTGACCACAGTCATAAATACAGTTGAGTGACAAATACCGATTTGGGGTAATTGGTTGATAGAAACAATGTAATCACCCTTAATACTGTATATTATAACAATGTGTCGTTTTGTGCAACTTGAATGACTCGCCAGTATTTCCCTGCTTATAAAACCTTTTTAAAACATGTTTCAGGTGATCTGCTGTGATCCAGGAAAAAGTGCCGTGTAGCACTACAAGCTTAAAGATGTGGCTCAATAAAATGAATAAATATGTTTTTGTAAAATAGGGGATTTCCGTGAGAAATCACCTTTATTGTAAATTATGGGTGTTATTCCCAATTTGTGAAATAAATAAATTGGGCATTTTCAAGTTTGAAAAAGATCCTGTTAAAATTCCGCTGCCAAAATAATAATTACCACGGATTTCTGTCCCACGACTCCTGGAACGGGTAAACCGGGCCGGGGCCGTGACAGAAAAAGGTGGTATCAGAGCCACTGATTTAAGCCAATTAAGTATTTAGAAATACTTAATTTTTCTGATTGCCATTCTGTGATTTTGTGAAAATTCAAGTTACAAAATTTTAACTCAGAATTTTGTGTGTTTCTTCATATCTGCTAAACAGCATGAATGAGTTGTCTGAAGCTCTTCAGAATCTCATTCTCCATTCTGTTAATGTGGAAGTTTCCAGAGACTTTTCCGGTTATTTGACCGACATTGATGAACCCATGGAATTTCAAGCTCAACCTCCGGAGAAACCCAAACCGAAAAAGAGAAGAAGATTCGTGGGCTGGAGGCGTGTGCGTAAGAAGAAACCAGCGACACGGAAGGTTATAAAGACTGAGGATCCGATGGATAAAGGCAAGGGAATAGAGATCGGAGAAAGTTCCAGGCAAGACCAGGAAATGCCATCATGGGAGGAGCTGGATCGTAAACTGGCACTCAGTGACCTCATCGGACCTGCCGATGCAAACCTCTTTAATTACCCAGCGGAAGCACAACTTCCAGTTGATCTAGAGCCTGATATCCCAGATCCTATTATCCACTCCCAACCTCTACCAGGAGAGCTAGAAGACTGGTGGACCACCGACTGGCAGTTTCAGAATCTCCTAAATAACCCTAATACCTTTTTCCCCCAGTTTGACCCGGAGCCTCCACTACACCCACCTATGAGCTCCGAAAACTTGGCAGAACTCCGCCACTATGGCGAGGAGCTAGTGGACGCAGGAAATAGAATCCGGGAAGTAGGGGAGAGGATATCCTGGAAATACGACGAGAGGGAACGCCGTTTCTGAAGTGCCAGCTGACGGGATAATATGTGGTTGTGGGGATGTGTGTTTAATAATAATAATAAAAATAGTTGTGTAAAATAACTAAAAATAAAACTTGTGTAACATAACTGGTCTGTACGGACGCATATTAGAATATATAAAAGTATGGAAATCAAAAAAATCGACAATTTTGGCTATATGTGTTGACATGATTATGTGTGATTGTTTTAGTGTGATTAGTTGTTATTTAAATTGTGCTAATCCCTTATATATATTAATTACCAGATGGAACATGCTGGTAATGAACCCGTTAACGAGGTTAACCAATCTGAGCAAAACAATGAAGACCACTTCCTCAATCGGCAAGATATTGAGAACATCCTTGCTCAAGGAATAGCCAACGCTATTCCAGCAATTCTTGCTGGTGCCCGAAATCCAATTGAACCTCAACAAATTATTCCTAGCAAACGTACTCAAGATGACAACTTCAGTAATAGCGTAAATGGAGGCGGTAACATTAATAATAATGATAATGATGTACTGCAAGCCCCAGTTCTCAAAAGAATGAAAGCTGCAACGCCTGGTTGCACTTACAAGGAATTTCTAGCCTGTAAACCTGTTGAATTTGCAGGCAATGAAGGGGCGACTGCGGCACTGCGTTGGTTGGAGAAAACCGAGGCAGTAATCAAAATAAGTAAATGTGTCGCGGAGGATAAGGTCATGTACGCTTCTCAACTTTTCAAGGAAGAAGCATTAGAATGGTGGAACACGGTATTACAAGCTAAGGGAAGTGACATGGCCTATGCCATGAGTTAGGAGGAGTTTAAGCGTTTGGTGGAAAGAAAATTCTGCCCAGAATATGAAAAAGAACAAATGGCAAACAAATTTCTGAGCCACCGGATGGTGGATGTTGATTGTCGAGGGTATACTTCGAAGTTTTTCGAATATGCCAGAATTGTACCAACTCTGGCCTCACTAGAACCGGTACTCATTTCTCGCTACATTTGGGGTTTAATTAGTGAGATCCGTGATATTGTCAAAGCTGCGAGACCCTGCATAATCGATGATGCGGTGGAATTAGCCAACACTTTGACTGACGGACTGGTGCGTACGCGAGAAGAAAACAGGAAGAAGGAATTGGCTCAGAAAATTACCCAAGGGTTTCATATGGGTAATAATAGCAATTTCAAGAAAAGAGGCACTGGGCAATCTTCCACTCCGCCATTCTGCAGGAACTGCAAAAAGAAACATTTTGGAAAATGTAATGAACCCTGCAACTTCTGCAAAGCTATAGGACATCATGAAGAAGATTGTAGAAGGAAAACAAAAATCTGCTACAACTGTGGAGAAGCTGGGCATTTTAGACCAGAATGCCCTAAATTGGTCAAACCAGCAGATAACAAGGCCAAACATGCTGAAGGAACTAACAAGAAAAACGCAAGAGCCTTCCAATTGACCACGCAGGAAGCCGAACTGATTCCTGACATAATAGCTGGTACGTTCTTAGTTCACAACTTTTATTCGAAAGTATTATTTGACTCTGGTGCAAACCAAAGTTTTATAAATACTTCATTCTGCCAAGCTCTTAAGCTACCTTTAATGAAACTTAGGCAGATTTATACAGTAGAAACGGCAGACGGGAACTTTGTTAACATAGATACGGTTTTGCAAAAAGAAAATATAGAACTTTCAGGTCATAAATTTTCTGCAAACCTATTACCCATGAATTTAGCTGGATTCGATGTCGTATTAGGAATGGATTGGTTAGTAGCCAACCATGCTCGAATCCTTTGTGATAAGAACTCCATAGAAATTCGTGCACCCACCAGAGACGTAATCATGGTTACAGGAGATAAGCCGCGAAAACCCATGAAGTTCATTTCAGTAATGAAAGTTGCTAGTTATGAACGAAAGCAAGGAATAGTGTATATGATTTCGGTAATCATTAGCACTAAGGGTAAGGAACTTAAGAAAATTCCTGTAGTCTCAGAATACTCGGATGTATTCCCAGAAGAGTTACCAGGATTACCACCAGATAGGGAGGTAGAGTTTAGAATTCATTTGATTCCTGGAACTACACCTGTAGCAAAGGCACCCTATCATTTAGCACCCACTGAAATGTTAGAACTGAAAAAGCAATTAGATGAATTGCTCAGTAAAGGATTCATACAACCTAGTTTATCCCCTTGGGGAGCACCAGTGTTGTTCGTAAAGAAAAAGGATGGTTCGATGCGAATGTGTATCAATTATAGGGAACTGAATAAGGTTACAATTAAGAATCGATACCCATTACCTAGGATTGATGATCTCTTTGATCAACTCCAAGGAGCTAGATATTTTTCTAAGATAGATTTATGCTTCGGATATCATCAGTTGAAGGTGCAAGAAGAAGACATACCTAAAACTGCTTTCAGAACTAGGTATGGTCATTACGAGTTTACAGTCATGCCCTTTGGACTAACAAATGCTCCTGCAGCATTTATGGACATGATGAATAGGATCTGTAAACCGTACTTAGATAAATTCGTAATTATCTTCACCGACAATATACTTATTTATTCCAAAAGTCAGGTCGAGCATTGTAAGCATTTACATGCACTCTTAACTTTGTTAAGAAAGGAGAAGCTTTACGCCAAATTCTCGAAGTGTGAATTTTGGCTACAGGAGGTACATTTTTAGGTCACATGGTGAATCACGAAGGTATTCACGTAGATCCCTCCAAGATAGAAGCGATCACCAAATGGAAGGTCCCGCAATCAGCTACAGAAGTTAGAAGTTTTCTAGGCTTAGCTGGATACTATAGGCGCTTTATTAAAGATTTCTCTAAGATAGCTGTGCCATTAACTAAGCTAACCTGTAAAACAGTTAAGTTTGAATGGGGACCTAAGCAAGAAGAGGCCTTTAGGATTTTAAAACAAAGATTAACAAACACCCCAATCCTTGCCTTACCAGAAGGAACAAAAGATTTTGAAGTTTATTGTGATGCTTCTAAGCTAGGATTAGGATGTGTGCTAATGCAACGCAAGAAGGTAATTGCATACGCTTCAAGGCAATTCAAAAAGCACGAGGAAAACTATACGACGCATGACTTAGAATTAGGATCGATAATTTTTGCCCTTAAGATTTGGAGGCACTATCTGTATGGAAGTAAGTTTACAGTCTATACGGATCACAAGTGTTTAAGGTACATAGTTGCAGATGCCTTAAGTCGTAAGTATCGTGAAAAGCAAAAGCGAGTTCGTGCTCTTAGATTAAGTTTACAATTAGACTTAATGGAGCAACTGAAAAATGTTCAAACCACAGCAATCAAGGATGATGCTGAAGGAATGAAAGGAAGAATAAAGGAATTAGAACAAGGAAGTGATGGAATTTGGAGATTCCATAAGAAAAGAATTTGGGTACCTAAGCAAGGAAATTTAAGAAATAAGATCTTAGAGGAAGCCCATAAATCTAGGTATACCATGCACCCAGGAAATAATAAGATGTACCAAGATTTAAGAAATAATTTCTGGTGGATTGGTATGAAAAAGGACATAGCTAGATATGTTTCTAAGTGTCTAACTTGTTCACAAGTTAAAGCAGAACACCAGAAACCTTCAGGGTTACTCCAACAATTAGAAATGCCTGTTTGGAAATGGGAACTCATAACCATGGATTTTGTTACTAAGTTACCCAAAACCAGAAAAGGTAATGATGCAATTTGGGTAATTGTAGATCGATTAACCAAATCAGCTCATTTTCTACCCAAGAAAGAAACCTTTAGCATGGAAAGATTAGCCAAGTTGTACGTAGACGAAATAGTATCCTTACATGGAGTTCCACTCTCTATTGTGTCGGATAGAGATAGTCGTTTCACTTCGCATTTCTGGACTAGTTTCCAAGAAGCCATGGGGACGCGATTAAATTTAAGTACAGCTTATCATCCCCAAACAGACGGACAAAGTGAAAGGACAATCCAAACCCTGGAAGACATGCTCAGGGCATGTGTGATAGATTTTGGTGGAAATTGGGATAACCACCTACCCTTAATTGAATTCTCCTATAACAATAGTTACCATGCAAGCATTGAAGCTGCCCCATTCGAAGCACTGTATGGACGAAAGTGTAGAACTCCAGTTTGTTGGGCAGAAATAGGAAAGAGTCAACTATCAGGTCCTGAAATCGTACAAGAAACCACCGACAAGATCACTCAAATCAAGGAAAGACTGAAAACGGCTCGAGATCGCCAGCAAAGTTACACAGACAATAGACGCAAGCCACTGGAATTTCAAGTCGGAGATAAGATACTCTTGAAAGTTTCTCCTTGGAAAGGAGTAGTTCGGTTCGGGAAGAAGGGAAAGCTAAGTCCAAGGTACGTAGGACCATTCCCAATAATCCAGAGAATAGAACCAGTTGCCTATCGTTTACAACTACCGGAAGAGCTAGCCGGGGTACATGACGTATTTCATGTATCCAATCTCAAGAAATGTCTATCTGACGAATCCCTGGTAGTACCTCTTCAAGATGTAGAGGTAAATGAAAAGTTAAAATTTGTTGAGAAGCCACTGCAGATAGAAGACAGAAAGGTCAAGTTTCTCAAGCACAAGCGACTAGTACTGGTCAAAGTCAAGTGGGATTCTAAAAGAGGACCGGAGTACACTTGGGAGCTAGAATCGGAAATGAAGCGGAAATATCCTCACTTATTCCAGTAAATCTTGAGGACGAGATTTTTATTAAGGTGGGGAGGATGTAACAACTCTCACCAAAACTATTATTTCTTATTTTATTTTGTCCAATAAGAAACCCTAATTAAGACCCCCAAGAAATATTGCATGACCCCTAAAATTTTCAGAACACTCGGAACTAGGATCAGGGCCCCTAAAACTCAGTGGGGTATTTCCTAATCGATATTATCTTCACAGTTTCTTGTCAAACGCGAATTTCATCAAACCGTTGACTCACCCGAGCTAGTAAGACACGGGGCTACCTTATGCTAGGGGGTACCCCTCGCGCCAAGCGACAGGCCCTCGCGCCACGCGAGGGCACCGTTTTTCCAGTATAAATGCAGGGCTTTGGCACTTAGATTTTGGCATTGGATCGACGTTAAAATTCAATTCGTACACTGAGATATCGTCTGATTACTCCAAAAACACACACAATCACGAAATTCTGCCGCGATAACAGGATAATAACTCGATCACTGCTACGATTTAATGTCCGATCGATTGAAACCAATCTGATGGATGTTTAAGTGCTGCCTAAACTCGGGCTATACTTTGTCATTCGTTGTGAAGCCGATGGATGTTTAAGTGCTGCCCGAACTCGGGCTATACTTTGTCATTCGTCGTGAATCCAATGGATGTTTAAGTACTGCACTTTGTCATTTGTCGTGAAGGTTTTGAATCTCGTGAGTTGTCGTAAAAGTTGTATTAAGTTACTAACCTAGTTTTCGTGTGCATTGTTATTTGAATTAGGTTAACCAGGCTAAAATCAGTAGGCTAAACGCTGCCCGTCTAAATCTACAATGTGAGTCATTCTCTTTTTATCAAATTGCTTTGCAAAACCCTAAATGTTTTTCTAGTTATAATTACAGGGATTAAGTCTTTGTAATCTTCAATTACTACCGGTATGTGGGGTTTTGTATACATTACTTGTTTCCCGTCACCATTGGACAACGGGTTAGCCAATGGGTGATCTGACCACAGTCATAGATACAGTCGAGTGACAAATACCGATTTGGGATAATTGGTTGATAGAAACAATGTAATCACCCTTAATACTGTATATTATAACAATGTGTCGTTTTGTGCAACTTGAATGACTCGCCAGTATTTCCCTGCTGATAAAACCTTTTTAAAACATGTTTCAGGTGATCTGATGTGATCCAGGAAAAAGTGTCGTGTAGCACTATAAGCTTGAAGATGTGGCTCAATAAAATGAATAAATATGTTTTTGTAAAATAGGGGATTTCCGTGAGAAATCACCTTTATTGTAAATTATGGGTATTATTCCCAATTTGTGAAATAAATAAATTGGGCATTTTCAAGTTTGAAAAAGATCCTGTTAAAATTCCGCTGCCAAAATAATAAATACCACGGATTTCTGTCCCACGACTCCTGGAACGGGTAAACCGGGTCGGGGCCGTGACACCTAAAATGGCCACTCCTGCTTCCGCAAATGTGCATTACTACAGTTCAACTTCTTCATCTACTGCACCGAAAGTTGCCGCAGTTCCTTCAGCAAAAACCGAGTTGATCGCTTTCTTCACGCAACAGTCCAAAGAAAATCTGGAGATCGCTGCTTCTGTTGTCAACTGTTTAAATGCCTTTATTGCAGGAAAAATACAACCTCCTAGTTGGTCTTTGAATGATCTATACCAGTATCATCCTGATGATGTTGAGGAAATGGATATTACATGGCAGATGGCTATGGCAGCGTTAAGAGCACAAAGGTTTGCAAACAAGACTAGAAGAAAGAGGTGGGGTACTCCTTATTCAAACTCTGCAAGTGTTCCATTCAAATTACGCTGTTACAATTGCCATGAACCGGGGCATTTGGCACGAAACTGCACTAAGCCGAATGTAAACAAAGAACAAAGTCCTGCACACCCTGCTCCTCCAAACCCTGAAAGGGCACTTGTCACTACAAATGACTCTTCAACTGTTGCTAGTGAAAGCACTCAGAGCTCAGCCCTAGTAGTTCAACAAAGTGAAAATTTTGATTGGAATGCTGAAATTCATCGCTTGAACATCTCTGCTCTAGAAAATCAGAGTGCCTCGGAAAACATCGCCTTCATGACTTCAAATTCGGAGAACAGGAATTCTGCACCTGATGATGAGACTCCAGCTGAAAATCTGGCTCTTATGACTAGGATTTTATCAGCTCCCGCTCATGGACTTACTGCTGAAGAGGTACGTTCTATTTTCTGTACTCCTGAATGCAGAGAAAGAGTTGAAGCATATAGGTTACATAACGCTGAGTTAATTCAAGATTACAAAGATATTAAAAATAAAAAGTTTACTTTGGCTAAAAATGAAAAACTTTATAAAGAAAAAATTGAAGCCCAAAGGAAAGATATCATTCAGTTGAAAGAAGATCTCAGCGCTAAGAATTGTAATTTTTTAGATGCTCTAGCAACAATTAGTGACTAGACCAAAGAGCTAGAAGACTTAAAGTTGAAATATCATGTAAATGAAATTAATATTAAAAAGTATGACACTTCTAGTAATTTGGTCAAGAACATTTGTGACATACAACTAGCATACAAAGAAAAGAAAGGGGCTGGATTGGGATACACTAAAACTCCTCCTCCATACAATCATAATTATACTTACATGCCGTTCACGAAAGAGGAGTTAATTAATGAGGGCAAGATGACTTATGGTCCAAAAACTGATAAGTCATCAGTCAACAACGGATTTGTTGGTAATAAACAGTCAGCCTCGTCAATAAATTTTGTCTCTAAAGGAAATGTTGATCCTAACAGATCGTTTACATGTGCAGAAGAAAAGGTAGACTTGAAATGTGAAGACACTCTTGGGGGAGAACAAGCTTTAAATTCTGATTTACCTAAAAATTGTTTTGATGAAACTAATCCTGAACTTGTTTTGGGACAAAGTATTTTTAGTATGTTTGTTTCTTTAGCGTCTAATGGGCCTGATGTTTTGGGCAAGACTGATGATGTTTGTGTTGAATCTGTGAACATTAAGTCTGGTGATGAATTTTCTTCAGTTAATGATTGTGAATGTGATGTTTATAACTCATTGGTTGATGATATTGTTACAGGTGAGGTCCCTCAGGATACATTCAGTGAAACCACTGAAACTACTTCTAAAGAAAATCAAGAATATCCTGATTCTTCTTCTGAGTCGGTCTCAGTGGGTGTCCCTAATGTTGAATCTAATGGGACCCCATTGGAAACCGTTGATGCATGTGATGCAGAAACATGTGTTAATAAAATTTCAACTTCTTCAGAAATTAAAACCAAGTCAGAATCAATTGACAAAGAAACAAGTGTTGAAATAAACCAACAGTCGTCAACAGATGTTTTTGAAAATAAAACTGAAACTGAACCACCGACTTTTCAACATGATGATGATCACAGTACGAAGGATGAGTCTCATTCTCCATCTACATCTCATGCTTGTGCAAACTCTAATCAGCAGGAACCAAATCGCTCAAAACGAAAGCAAGCCAAACAAGCTAGACAAGTGAAGAAAATCAGAAACGATACTTTGAAAAATCAAAATACTCACATTTTGAAACGACAAACGTGTTTCAACTGTGGTATTGCTGGACACATCGCACGAAATTGTGTTCATCTCCCAAGAATGCAATCTAAGCATAAGAGTTTTAACAATCAGAAGGCTAAGTCTAACCGATCTTGTTATTCAGAGCCAGTGAAAGCTGCAAATACTGAGGCAATGAAGAATAACAATCGTAAGGCCAAGCCCTCTGATTATGACTGGAATGCAGCCAAACAAAGAAATCAAAATGATCAAAATAATTTTCAAAGAAACAAACATAAAGCTTTTGAAAATTACAATTACAAGTGGTCAAATCAATACTGGAAACCCAAAGGTAAGGCTGCTCCGTCAAACACGTCTTCACACAAGTCTGTCAACAAAGACAAATTGAAGTTTTTGAATAAAGACAATTTAGTTTGGCAGAAAGTGACGTACATTGATGCACAAGGAAAACCCAGATCCACTATGGGTTGGGTTCCTAAATCTAACTAATCCCGCAAATTGTGCAGGAACAGCTGTGGAGGACTACCGTGCGACTTTGGTACATGGATAGTGGCTGTTCCAGGCACATGACAAGTGACTTGTCCCAACTTGAAAATGTCAGAGAATTTAATGGTGGATATGTCTCTTTTTGCGGGAGGAGAATCAGGTAAAATCACATTAAAAGGAACAGTCAGAAATGGTGTCTTAAGCTTCGAAAATGTGAATTACGTCCCAGAATTGAAACACAACTTGCTGAGTATCTCACAAATTTGTGACAGAGGAAATTCGGTTCATTTCAGCAAGAAAGGTTGTCATGTACTTAAACCAGGAATTGTGATCCCAGAAGATTGGTTTTTGATGACTGCAGAAAGACGCGGAAACACATATATTATCGATATGAACAAGAAACCATGTGAAGAAATTACTTGTCTCTTCTCGAAGATTTCAGAACATGACGGTCTGTTATGGCATCGTAGTCTTGGTCATGTGAATATGAAAAATCTGAATTGTTTGGCTAAAGGTGAATTGGTCCGTGATCTACCTGTTAAAGATTTCATGTTGGTAGAGAAGTGTGTTATTTGCGCCAAAGGAAAAGCCCATCGAAAGCCCCATAAGTCCAAGCCTACTTGTTGGGATTGAACCCTACCAGAGGAACAAATAATAAAAGCCAAAACCGGATCACGACAGTGGATTCACAATAAGCAGCTGTTTACATTAGGCTTTCCCCTTGAAAGTGATTATAACAACTGATGGCTCTCTATCCACTGTCCGTATACAACTGCTGCTACCCTTTCAACTACTGACAAAGCCCTGAAGAAGTAAACACTGCTGGTTCTGTCTACTGATGACAAAGCACTGCTCACTCAAGGACTGATCAACTTTGAGGAAAGCACTGATGGAAGAAGATAGCAGTAGTTTAGTGTATTACTTGTCTTATGTAGAATCAGTGGTTAACATTAGCAGTGTTTGTATAGGAACAGTTGTTACAGGTTGTTAGGCTGTTAGACGTCGCTTTCATGGTGACGTCAGCTGAGATGCCTCAGTGGTTTTGGTTTGCCTATAAATGGAGCAGTACCCTGTACTGTTACATTTGATCGTTTTGAGTGAGTTCTTCTCCTTAATTCAATCCTTTCATCTTGTGCAACCAACCATGAAGTATCAGGCTGAGGGGGAGTTTAGTTTGTAAGCTTGCATTGTAATCTTTTTCTTTGATTTATAATCTTTCGACTTAATGGAAAAGAAAATGTTTATCAAAACTTTCTCTCTTCGATTGTGTTTACAAAGTTTGTTATTCATTTCCGCTGCACTTTACATTGTTCCATATTCATTCATAGTTCAAATCACACAAACAAACACAATCATGAGGGCCTCCGATCCTAACAATTGGTATCAGAGCTTGGACAGTCAAATTCGATCTAACAGTCAATTTGACATAACAGTTCAGCTCAAAATTCATTGATACTAAGGTTGATTGTATTTAGTTGAAAAACAGAGTAACGAGAGATCACGCTCAAAGTGACTACTCAAAGGCCCTGTAAAACAACCAAGATGTCATAGGACACACAAGCTTCACGTAACAATCGATATCATACATAAATCACCTACAGGTTTCAGATCTGAAAATATATCTGATAACTGTGGTAAAATTATTTACGAAAATTGATTTCAATTGATGTTTTGAAGTTTGTGTTGTTTCTATCATGTTTGTTGCTAAAGTGTGTATCTCATGTCAACAAAACCTATGTTTGAATAAATAACATTAGTGTTTTTGTTAACATATAAAGAGGGATATTAAAACTTTAGTTACCAGATCTTATGTGTTGAAAAACAGGTTGAGAATCATGTTGAAAAGGACCAAATCAACTTGTTAATAACATATTAAGAAAATCAGGTGTTGAAATAGTCCAATTCATATGTAATGTGAGATATGACATATGCATGAACAAAATATGACTAGATCTCTCAAAAACATTACTGCAAAGTGATTCTGGATTAAGTATTTCTTCAATAAAGACCTCCCAGTAAGTATTTCATTACTTATGAATGGGAAGGGTATAAAGGGAAGAAGAAAATTCACAAAAACTCGAGAGTGTGTTTATCTCAAAACTTTTGAAGTCAAAAGAAAAGAGTATAAATATAGAACACTTAAGAGTAAAAAATTGGGGTAAAAATGGTCATCAAAGCAATTGTGTGCATTCATTGGTTCAGGAAAAAGGTTCAAGTAACCATAGTATTTCCAGTGAATAAACTCACAAGAGGACTAGACAAATTTTCCGAATCATCACATGGTAACAAAGTCTATAACAGGGTTTTCAAAAACTCATGTGAACATGTGTCCTCATTTTTGTTGTCAATCAATCAACAAGAGAATGGTACCAAACAGTGATCAAAATGTATTCAAAAGTTCATACCACTGTTGTCAAACCACTGACCATTTTCATAAACTTGAGAAAGATATGATCAGGAGCTTTAGTGAAAAAATTATACCAAATCCTTTTGGTGCTGTTTTCAGAAAATCCTTCAATTTTTTTCCCTGAAAAAGGATTTTCTCAAATAAAGCAGGATATATTATTCTTTATTTTTCTTTAAGAATAATATATTTTGAACTTTTTACTGGTTTTTGATAGTAAAAGTTTCAATCTCCTGCCAGGATATATAACCTTTATTTTTGTTGGTAATATTATCCTCAAAATGGTTCAAAAGGAAATGGTACATTTGTCAAGGTAATATCAAAGTCAAGTTTGTTTTTACATTGAGCAAAAGATTGATTGTTAACATATCTTAAAATACTTTGGTACTCATGTTTTAATTCAAATATTATAACAAGAATGAGTAGCCTTAGTAAAAAGTGTACATCATCTGGGGTACTAAACCACTGTCAGGGAGTTGTATAAGCTTCAAAATGTGTAAATGACATGTGGTAAAACCTTGAATGAAAATTCCTGAAAAAGTTGCTGACATAATGAGCCTTTAAATCATTACCATTACCTTACCCCTAACCACTGTTTTGTTCAAATATTTGCTTCCTAAATATTGTCCACTACTGAAAGTCAACCACTGACCTTTCATTTTCTTGGCAAGCACTGATGCTCAAAATCAGTGTCTTATCCACTGATATGCTATCCACTGATAGTGAAAATCATCCACTGCTCACATAATTATTAACGTTGTCACCACTGATATTTGTTTCATCAGTGGTTCTCCAAAACAACTGTCCTCCATTATTCATCTTATCATCAGAGGTTGGCACGTGGTCAGCTTTTAGCCATCGGATCTTTGTAACCACTGCCACATCAGCACTTATTTTTTTCCCTAAATAAAATCCTGATCAAGACCCACAAACAGGGTTTTACACTATCGAATTGAATTCTAAAATTCTCTTCTCAAAGCAGTTTCTAATCTCCATTTCAAAACATTCTTCGTCTTTCTTCATCAAAATGACGAAATCAAAATCAAAATCAAAGTCAAAATCATCATCATCTTCCAAAGAGGTCGATCAAACGGCCGCTGAACCCATTGAAATCCCGTACAAATCCCCTCACAATTACTTGGGTCTACTCACAAAACCCACAAACAACCATACCTTCGATTCAATCATTGATATCCTTTCAGCATCAAAGTACAAAACTTTGTTAATTGTTGATGCTCCAATTTACCAACAAACCCAGAGAGAGTTTTGGAAAAATGCTACCCTTGAAAAATAAGGCGAGACCGTCATTGCCATCAACTCCTCTATACAGGGTAAAGCGATTCAGATTACTCCACTATCAATTTCAGAAGTCTTTAAGCTCGACGATCAGAAAGGTAAAACTACTTTTCCCAAAAACGAGTTGAAAACTGATTTTCTGAAAAGAGGGTATGCAGAACAAACAAAAATAGATACCTTACAAAAAGGTTATTTCCCTTCGGCCCCTAGGTTTTTATTCCACACACTTTTGATGTGTGTCTCAAATAAAACAACTGCTTTTAACGAAATACCATTGAAGATCCAATGTCTGGGTTATGCTATTTTAAATAATGAAAATTATAACTATTCCCAGGAGATCTTTAATGACTTGGTAAAAAATGTTGATAGCAAATCATTTTTACTTTTTCCAAGATTTCTAAGCTACTATTTTAAACAAAAATTTGAAAAAGAAAATGAAAATTTGCTTAAACAAGGTGTTTATTTTCAAATAAAAGGTTTAACACCTGAAACATTCACAAGAATGTTAACACCTATAAAAACAAAATCAGAGGTGCCTGAGCAGAATTTAGCAGTTACCACTGCTCCTCAGGTATCAGCTGCTGAGCCCACTGCTCCAGGTGATCATAGCAACACAACCACTGCTTTGAAACCCACACCTGCCATTACCAAAAAGACCAAAAAGAAAACATCCAGAAAGCCCTCCAAACCCAAAACAAAGGCAACTTTGGAAGATGAGATCCCAGAGCAACTGCCAGTGACAAAACAAATGTCACCAAAAACCACTGCTGCTACTTCCTCACAACAGTTGGTAGAAAGATCTCCACCATTGCCTCAAACTCCTCCTGCATCCTCACAAAAGGATCAGGTTGTAAACACAGGGACCCCACAATATGAAGCTCTGGACCCAATCGGATCCATCTTCCTCATTCCTGATCCCAAGGACATGTCTCTTTCAACGCCCATAAACTCACCAATAATAATGCCACAATCCATAATACACTTGTTGCATGCAGTTGCTATAGCTCAGACACAAACCAGTTCCTCTCTATCACCTATCACTGAGAGTATACTCCCACAAATGACTGGGTCTGATGCTACTACCCCTGCTATCCCAGCAACAACTGAGGAGGTTACACCCCTTGAGTTACAAGTAACTCTTGGCGGTAGTTCAAGTGGAGCAGCAACTACAAGTGATGGATCAACAGATTTGCATTTGGACAGTTGTTTCATTAGTAAGACTCCCTTGAAGGCAATTTCTTCTATAGCACCTTCGGTAACCACCAGTGAGTTTGTTTTAACCACTGGTACCATCAAAGGGTTATCAAGTGTTGAAGAGAGAAGACCCCAAAACCAAGAACAAGGGGCATCAATGGGTGATTTTTGGGACTCACTTCCTAAGTCACACATTGGTACAACCACTGCTGGTAGGGAATCAGATGATCCCATTAAAGTGGGTGATGATTTAAAATATCAGGAATTGATGGGCAGAGTTGAAAAACTTGAAACATCAGTTGTTGAAATAAAGGATATGGTGCAACAGCTGTTAAAAGCTCAAAAAGCACAATCCACTGCTGTTCCAGCTCAAGCACCTGCACAACCTGCACTTGCTGCAAATGAGTTGTGGAACTTATTCCAACCCCTGCTTGAAAAACAAAAACAAATGGTTGATCAGCAGCATGCAATACATGTACAAATGCTGACAAACATGGTGGAATCAAGATTCAAAGATACTCAAGTAGACATCAAGGCTATAAAGGCCAGCATCCAAAGCACCACTGGAAAAGTTCCCCCCACTATCCTCTTCATGGATAACCCCCTTCCAGATAATGCCAAAAAGGGGGAGAAAATCAAGCAGTTGAAAAACAAGGGAATTGAGGATGGTGTTTACATTGAACCGGAAAAAGAAAAACAGACATCTAAACCTCAAACCACAAAATCTCAAACTTCTATCCAAACAGCTGATATGTCAGTGGTTTCAAAAACTGCTTGTTAAACAGTTGCCATCCCTTCAACACACACCACTACAACACACACTACCACTGTCCTACCATCACAATCTAAAACTACATCACAACTCATCAAATTACCACCTGCTCAAAAGCAGAAGACATCTACTGACACATCAGTAGTTGTAATGTCAACAGAGGTTGAAACACCAGTTGTTTCAACAATTGTTTGTCAGACATCTTCCACTACTGTTCTCAACATTCCTACATCATAACCAAAACCCTCTTCTCCAAAAAGGCTTTACTCCAGAAAAAGAAAAATAACTCAGGCAGATGAAGACAAACATGATCCTAATGCTGCAAAATATCCACTGGAACTGGAAGCTGTAAAAAATGAGATGAGACAATTCTACACCGAGGATGATCCTTCAACAAGAAGATTCCCTTCTCTCATAGGCTTCATAGTCCCAGAAGATATGGATGAATATCTCAAGCTCAAAGCAAGGCATGCTAAAATAAGAGCAAAAGTTGAATGTGAAGGTCAAAGTGACGAAGCCATCTCTGAAAAATTGGAATTCTTGCTCACTAAGGTCAAGCATATGGAAGACTATGCACAAGATCTAAACAAAGAAAAAACAGATCAACGAAATAAAATGAGAAAAGAATATCTTGCATATATCATGAAAGAAAAATTCTATCCTGCTGAAGAAAAACAATTTGAAGAATGGCCAATAGTTGCTTTAAAGCATGAGGCAAACAGGATTGAAAGAATTAAAAACGATCCAAGAAAGAAAAAGACAGCTCCAAAAAAGCTCATTGCTGACCTTACATCTGAATATAAAAGAAAGAAGAAAGAAGCAAGAGCTGGTGGATGCTAAGGTGGATACTGCTGAATCCATAGCAAAATGGACAAAGCAGTATACCGACGAGGCTTATGAAAGGCTTAAGAAAAGAAGGATAACAGTCTCAGACACTTCTAAGAAGCCTGATTACAAAAAGCTAGAACAACAGATTGATGCTCTTAAAACACTGATCACATCAGCAGATAACCCTATCCTTGTGGAAAACCAAGAAAAAGGAAAACTGCTGACTAGTGAAGAAGAAAAAGAAAAGGAAGCTGAATACTTCACAGAAGTCATCAAGAAAATGGATCTAAAAGAAGACAAATCAGCAAAACTTCAAGACCTTGCCAAAAAGGTATTAACCAAACCTGCATCACCAAACACTTCAGACGTGACAGCCATTGAGCTAGATCAAAAGAAGAGGCAAGAGCAGATTGAAAGAGAGACTGTAGAAGATATAGCTGCAGCAAATAATGTCATTGAAATGGCCTTTAAACAAATGTCTGAAAGTTTACAACTTTTCTCAAGACCAATTTTTTCAAACTCATCTGAAAATAAATCTCTCCCAAGAAACCCATTGGGTTCAAAAGTACTAAAGTAGATGTCTGATCAAAAGACCCACGTATTGACCTTGGTCAGATCCAATGGTGAAGTGAAGTACATATCAAGGAAAGAAGCACTAGGTCTTGGTGTTGAAGATTTGCAGGATCTCCTTGAACTTTCACTATGCAGGGATGAGGATGACTCAAGTTCCAAGGACTTTGAAGTAGAATTTAAAAGGCAAGTTAAGGAGCTTCTAATGAGAAATAAAAATCCAGAATAATGAAGGGTTTTGGCATTATCTGTTCCAGGGGGAGATTGTTAGGATTGAACCCTACCAGAGGAACATATAATAAAAGCCAAAACCGGATCACGACAGTGGATTCACAATAAGCAGTTGTTTACATTAGGCTTTCCCCTTGAAAGTGATTATAACAACTGATGGCTCTCTATCCACTGTCCGTATACAACTGCTGCTACCCTTTCAACTGCTGACAAAGCCCTGAAGAAGTAAACACTGCTGGTTCTATCTACTGATGACAAAGCACTGCTCAATCAAGGACTGATCAACTTTGAGGAAAGCACTGATGGAAGAAGATAGCAGTAGTTTAGTGTATTACTTGTCTTATGTAGAATCAGTGGTTAACATTAGCAGTGTTTGTATAGGAACAGTTGTTACAGGTTGTTAGGTTGTTAGGCTGTTAGACGTCGCTTTCATGGTGACGTCAGCTGAGATGCCTCAGTGGTTTTGGTTTGCCTATAAATGGAGCAGAACCCTGTACTGTTACATTTGATCGTTTTGAGTGAGTTCTTCTCCTCAATTCAATCCTTTCATCTTGTGCAACCAACCATGAAGTATCAGGCTGAGGGGGAGTTTAGTTTGTAAGCTTGCATTGTAATCTTTTGCTTTGATTTATAATCTTTCGACTTAATGGAAAAGCAAATGTTTATCAAAACTTTCTCTCTTCGATTGTGTTTACAAAGTTTGTTATTCATTTCCGCTGCACTTTACATTGTTCCTTATTCATTCATAGTTCAAATCACACAAACAAACACAATCATGAGGGCCTCCGATCCTAACACTACTCCATCAACAAAAGCTATACTTGAGCTGCTACACATGGATCTTTTTGGTCCAGTGAACGTTCTCAGTATTGGCAAGAAGGCGTATTGTCTTGTGATTGTCGATGACTACTCTCGTTACACATGGGTTTACTTTCTTGGTCATAAAAACGAGGCTGCAAGTTTGATCAAACCATTTGTCACTCTAGTGGAAAATCAGGCCAGTACCAGAGTGAAAGCAATTCGATCAGAGAATGGAATGGAATTCAAAAATATCACCTTAGACACATTCTGTGCAGAAAAGGGAATTGAACGACAGTACAGTGCACCACGAACTCCACAACAAAATGGAGTCGCTGAGAGACGAAATCGTACTCTCATTGAGGTTGCGCGAACCATGCTAGCCGACTCGAAGCTTCCTAGTTTCTTCTGGGCCGAAGCAGTTAACACGGCTTGTTACATCCAGAATCATGCTTTAGTTAACAAACGTCACATGAAAACTCCTTATGAGATTCTGGAAGGACGTAAACCCTCTGTTTCACACTTTCGTATCTTTGGTTGTCCGTGTGTTTTATTGCTCATGGATACTAATGGAAAGTTTGAAGTCAAAGGGGATGAATGTTTCTTTATTGGATACGCTAAAGGATCTTCCAACAGAGTATACAATAAAGTAACCAAGAAAGTCGTCGAGTCGTGTAATGTTGACTGGCTAGAAGAAAACTCCACGAACGCTAGAGTTGGTCCAGATTAGCTGTATGATTATGCTGACCTGTTCAAATCATTTAACATCTTGTCTAGTGTTGCTCCTGATGCAGGTGTGTTGAATATGAAACAACCAGTTTCATTTGGTGATACAGAAGAAATAGAGCAGGACGAAGGAATCTCAAGAATTCACACTATTGATCCTCCTGGAATGCGATTTACTGAGAATCCATCATCTCAAGAAACCCCTGAAGGTGCTCAATCTAGTGGTGCTTCCTTAAATGCATCTGGATCAGAACTATTTACTGTTCCCATTCCTGAAGATTATACCGTCACTACTCCGGTGGTTCACAGTCCGTCAGCACCTGATGAGGAGGAGCCAAGCAACATCAACACACTTCAAGATGAGAACGTGCCTGAATTTGTCATTCCAACAAGCGTTCAAAGAAATCATCCCATTGAGAACGTAATTGGTTCTGTTAATGAAGGAGTTCAGACCAGGAGCCAATCAGGAACCATTAATTTATGCTTATACTCTAGCTACATTTCTCAAATTGAACCTAAAACCATTGATGTAGCTTTGCAGGAACCAGGCTAGGTTGATGCTATGCATGAAGAGCTGAACCAGTTCGAGAAGCTAGGAGTACGGAAACTTGTGGAGTTGCCAAAAGGGAAACGCAAGCTTGGAACTCGCTGGGTTTTCAGAAACAAACAAGATTCTGCAGGAGTTATTGTTCGAAATAAATCATGATTAGTGGTCCAAGGATTCAGACAGATAGAGGGACTAGATTATGATGAAGTTTACGCCCCTGTTGCCCGACTTGAAGCAATCCGGATCTTCTTAGCATACGCATCCTACATGGGGTTCACTGTGTATCAGATGGACGTCAAGAATGCGTTTTTGTATGGAGATGTGAAGGAGGAAATCTTTGTTGAGAAACCACCGGGTTTTATTCATCCAGACCATCCAGAATATGCCTACAAACTCGATAAGGCATTGTATGGATTGCACCAAGCTCCAAGGGCTTGGTATGCAACTCTTACCGAACATCTTCTGGCTCATGGATATACTCGAGGCATGATAGACCAGACTCTGTTTATTAAGAGAATGGGCAAGGATCTGATACTGGTTCAAATCTTTATCGATGATATTATTTTCGGATCAACAAGTGAAGCTCTTTGCAAGGAATTTGAAGGAGTTATGAAAAAGAAGTTCGAGATGAGTGTGCTCGGAGAAATGACACTGTTTTTGGGTTTACAAGTTAAACAAGATTCTCGAGGCATTCTTATTTATCAAGGGAAATATGTGGATGATGTGCTAAAGAAATTTAAGTTCACAGACGCTAAGCCGGCCGAAACTCCAATGGCAGAAAGACCGTTGCTGACTGAAGATGCAGAAGGATCCCCTGTTGATCAACGACTTTATAGGTCCATGATCGGATCATTGATGTATCTGACAGCAAGCCGCCCAGACATTATGTTTACTATCTGCACCTGCACGCGATATCAGGCTATTCCTAAAACTTCTCATCTTACTGCTGTTAAAATAATCTTTCGGTACCTTAAAGGCCGACCTCGGTTTGGTCTGTGGTATCCGAGGGATTCAAATTTTGACCTGTTTGCGTTTTCTGATAGTAATTTTGGAGGCACTGACAAGGACCGGAAATCCACATATGCTGGATGTCAATTTTTGGGTGACAGACTCATTTCTTGGCAATGCAAGAAACAGCAAACGGTGGATATTTCCACAGCTGAAGCAGAGTATGTTGCAGCTTCGGCGTCTTGCTCCCAAGTGGTGTGGATGCAGCATCAATTGCAGGACTACGGTTTGACTTATCTTAATACTACCATATACTGTGATAATGATGCTGCCATACAAATTGTGAAAAAATCCTGTCTTCCACTCAAAAACCAAGCACATTGATATTAAAGTTCATTTTATACGAGACTGCTTTGACAGAGGTCTTTTCAAACTGGAGCAAATCGACACAGATGCAAATGCTGCCGATTTGTTCACAAAACCTATCAGCAGTTCGAAATTTCAAGTGCTTGTGGATTTTCTGAAAATGATCCAATTTACTGACAGAGCATGTTTTGGTTTTTTGTAGGTTTTGTTCATAAAGTTTTCTATTCTTAGGTAGTTTTTATTTATGCTCAAATTTAGGGGGGATATATTTATGAAAAATACAAAAACATTGAAAAATTATGAAAAATACAAAAACATTGAAAAATTATGAAAAATACAAAAAGAAGCATTGCATGACATGGGAAATGAAATGATTTTTCACATTATGGTGAAGGGCTGACTCATGTAAGACCAGTATCGAAATAGTTTGACTTTAGTATGATGTGTTGGTAGGCTCTATCCTTAAAGACTGGAAACATTGGCTGTTTCTGTTCAGAACTAAATTAGTACATGACCTCAGGAAAGAAAATCACTTGGAATTAGCTCATTTCTATTTGAATTTCTGTATGTTGTCCCGATACACACAATTTTGGTCTGACTCTGAAATCTTCTTTGAAAAAGTCGTGTATCTCCTCTGTTTTGCGTGAGCAAAGACCTGGAGGTGCTAGGCAGCGTTTAGCTTCTGTTTTGCGTGAGCAAAGACCTAGCTGAGCGTCTGTCGTCTTATAGATCAATTAAACACCCAAAAGAGGCCCTCAAGTGCCCAAAAGAAACCCAAGAAACCTATATCAAACTGAGAAAAACTCATTTGATCTGTATATTATATCCTCTTTGCTTATGATCTATTCTGTTCTCTTCTCAACCTATTCCTAGTTAAGATTTCAGAGATCTGGATTGAACTTGTGAAATTATGTGGTAGGGAAGCTGCTTACATGATAGAGTGTGCTGTCTATGATTCCGGGATTTGATTAGTATTTGTTTGGGTGTTCATTGTTAAGAAATCAAAACATGATAAAATCAGTTATATGCAGTTATATGGAAAAGGTCTAGGGAGATGAGTTTAGGTGGACAAATATATTGACAATCATCTAGATCATTTGGTAGTAGATCAGTGTTGATTAGTGAAGTCAAGCCCGAAACCTCGTGATTTGATCCCTGAGCAATTATGATATTTCCTAATTTTATTTTTTGTAAATAATTATTAGCATTATTTAGTTTTATGTTTGTAGGTTTTTGTTCTAGTAAAAACGTGCTCGAGAAGTTAAATGGGTCATCAAATAAAATAAAGAATTTGAAACTGTAAAAGAAATTAAAGTAAAGAAAATGTGGTCTCGAGTGAATTGTTAAGTGGTCTCGGCCCAAGCTACTGGTCTCGACCCAGTACAGAAGCCCGGCCCACAACTTTTGAATATAAAAGGTGGTCTCGAGTCGAGACCTCATTTGTACTCGAAACCACAAACAGACAGCTCATATTCTCTATCAATTTTTCGGTGAATTCTTGTTTAATTCCGGCGAAGTTCACGTGTTTCAAAGCCTTTTCTGATCTCGATATATAAAGATTCAAAGGTATTATGATAATTTGTATGAAGTTTTGCAGATTGTTTGAAGATTATGTGAAGACTTGTTGAAGATTTGAATGAAATGAAGAACCCTAATTGTGGGCTTATGCTGGTCTTCAAAGAAATCATGGGGTGTTTATGGGTTTTTGATCGAAAATTAAGTGGATTAAAGTTGTTTATGGGGTCTCGACTGGGGTTGTGACTGAACACATGTGAAGACTCGAGACGTCAAGTTGCGAGTCGCAACCTCGTCTGTCTCGATTGGGGTCTCGACTCAAACTTGATGGTCTCGACTGAGGTCTCGGTTTAAGCTTACTCAGTCTCGACTGAGGTCTCGACTCGAAATCTCATGGTCTCGACTCGAAACCTCATGGTCTCGATTCGATTCATGTGTGTTACCCACAACCTATGTTGTTAGCTGCTGATTCAGAGTGACCTGTTTATTCTTTGAACTAAGTTGATTGAAATTTCCTTTTCATGTTTCTATGCTTAATGGTTTCGTTTTGTGTAGGATATGGATTTAAAATTTATCTCAACGCACAATCAAGCAGGTTATCTAGCTCCACCCCCAGAGAAGCACAAGAGGATGTTTACGTCATTAATCAAGGGCCTAAATAGTTGCAGGATAGTTCATGCACTTCGGGAAAACCCTGTTGTCTACGAAAGTCTTATTCAAGATTTCTGGAAGACTGCAAGGTTCGATGCACTTGAAGCTGAAGGCAAGGGAGCTTTAATTGCTGAGATTCAAAAGAAGACTATTACTGTGACTGAGCAGATGATACGGGAGGTGCTACAGTTCAACGATCAGGAAACTGATCCTATTAAGCTTCCAGCAGGAACCGTGGAAGCGATTCTGCCGAGATTAAGCTATGAAGGAAAGTACCCATCGTTGGTGAAGAAATTTGTGCATCCTTATTGGCGTCTATTAGTGCACATGTTCATTCTCTGCATGACAGAAAACCGAGGAGGCACTGATCAGTTAAACATTACATAGTCTGCTGCCCTTACTTGTCTGATAACAAATGAGCCTTTTAATTACTCGAAGTATATATTTGAAGGCATGAAGAGAAATGTGACAGGAGTTTGAAAGGACAAGTTTCTTATGTATCTAAGATTTTTTGCAAATGATTCTTAATGCTCGTTATCCAGATTTAGTGAGATCTGGAAATACTTTGGAGTTGAAGCCCATGGGTCCTGCTTGTTTTGGTGCTCTCACTCCTAAAAAGGGTACTGAAAAGAGATTTAAAGGATTAATTCCTCTGGAGAAATTCGGTCAGTTTGCTGAGACTGTAGATGTAGCTGCTGATCCAGTGATAGTGCAACCTGTTCCAGTGAATGCTGCACAAATCAATGCACCTGTAAATGCAATGGTTGCTGAAGAGCATGATGTTCAGGGTGCTATTCAAAATGAGCCTGAGACAGAGATTTTAACAATCAACTCTGACGATGAGGGCATAGAGATTATGTGTGATTCAGGAGATGATGAAGAGCTTCCTCCTGAAACTGAAGCTGACGTTGCTGTTTCTACTGTTCCACCTGTGATTTATGCTGAGAGTTTGGCTTTGTTGTTAAAGTCTGTGACTGATAAGATGGAAAATCCTCCTTCCAATCTTACAGCATCAAATGAAGAGCCTAGTGAGAACCCAAAGGATCCTGATTATTTGCCATTGAAGCGGAAAAGGAAGGATCCTCGACTCGGAATGTATGTTGAACAAAACAAAGATCAACCCATGAATGTTGCTGAAGATGATGATGGCTTGTATGACTTCGATTTTGAGAAGAATGTCACTGATACCACCACCACCACCACTGAAGATATTTTTGAGTTTAATGTTGATACTCAAAGAAGTGATTTGGAAACCCCCACTGCAGATACACCACCTACAAATGTTGTTTCTGATCCTATCATTACGTCAATGCCACCTGTTACCTCTGAAATTGCTGGTCCGTCTGGAATTATTCATGACGAGCCTGGAAGTTCAAGTGGTAAGAGAGTTGAAGATGCATTGAGAATGCTGTTTGATGATGATTCAAGTGATGATGATGAGTTCATCAGTATGAGGGAAATGAAGAAACGACTAATTGTGGTAGAGCAAGATTCGATTCATAAAGACGCTAAGATTATTCAACTTGAGGACACTATAGTGCAATAGAATCAACAAATTGAACAGCTTCAAGGTGATGCCAGTTTGTTGTTTAATATGGTTTATGATTTACATGGAAAGTTGGAGAAGAAGTTTGGCCAAGAGTTTTCTGATCCAACTGATGTAGAAAATAAAAGAAAAGCTTTTGATAAGGATGATGCTGAGAGAAGTGCTGCTATGGAACAATACTTCAAAAGAGTTACTGATCCAGTTGTAGACAAAGAAAAGGCTGAAAGGATCAAGAAGAAAAGAGAGTTTGTGATCCTGAAAAACAAGAATCTGAATCCAGACGATGAAGATGCTAATGCTACCCATCATCTGATGGATGTAGGTGAAACACTCTATGATAAAGTTGGTAATCGTTCTGGTGTTGTCACCTGGGGTTTTGATCATGACAGACGAAGGTGGTGGAATAAAAGAAAAGTTGGTCCTGTTGAATGGTACAAAAATCCGGCTCAGTTTCAAACATTCACAAAGGTTGATTTGATAAACCTATCTAAGTCACCTTATGTGGATGATCGACCTGGAGGTTGTGGATATTTGTTCTTCGAGAGACTGCAGAGGGAAGTTCTTCGTAATTTTCCTTCGATGCACACTGCAGAATCTATTGTTAAGCCAGCTAAAGGTATTAGAGATCCATACACCAACAAGCGAATGAAGATCGTGCACTAGCCAGCAACTGATAAGGAAAAGACTATTCCTTTGGTCAAGAAGATTCCAAAAGGTGCTCTGAAGACCTTGCATTTTTGGGCTTATGATGAGCGTCTAGGGCAAGCAGTGATTGTTTGTGATGACGATGTAAATTTTCGTTTGGTGGATCAAGTTGATTTGCTGAATCTTGCTCATGAAGATTTGGAAGTGTTAGCTCGCAATCAAATTAGAGCTACTGAAAAATATGAAGAAGTAGCAAAAGGATGGACTGTTGCTGTTGCTTCAGCCATTCATATTCGCACAAAAGGATTTGGTGGTCTCAAAGATCGTTTGGGTGGTAATAGTGATCGTTGAAGCCTCAAGAACCTCCATGCATAAACCTAGGGGGAGATTGTTGGAACCTGAAGGTTTATACAAGGAGGAGTACAAAGTATAGGGGTTGATTAGTATGTTTTATTTATTAATATTTTGGGTCAATATGTATTAGATGGGTTATGTAGTTGGTTTCGAGTGGGCCTAGGGTATCGACCCACCTGTTTTGTATTTAAGCAAACCTCAACCTTTGTGTTGAGGTTGATCAGTTATCGAGAACAAGAGGCAGCCGAAACCCTTTTGGGAGTCTTGTATCAGTCACAAGTTATTCAGTGAATGAAAGTTCCGGTTTGTTTTGATTATATTGTTTTGGTTTCGATTGCTAATATTCTTGAATCCACTTGTGCTTGATTTCCGCACTTACACAAGTTCTTGTTTGATATCATTGGAAGATCCTCAAGGGTTTTACACTTTTGCTTTTAAACTTGCTAGTTTAAAGCAACGCAAGCCATAAATTAATTCCTGTGATCGCAAAACTCAACAAACGGTCATCAGTTATTGATGTCAAATGGTATTAACACATCATTTGACCCGTTTAGTCGAAAAGACCAATTATTATTATTAGAGGATATCTAGTTACCATCTCGTCCTTTTTACCCGTCACAGTTTACACCATAACGTAATGTTTCAAAATTTCTTATTTATTCATCACCACATGAATAATATACCCTTTTACCCTTTTTACCATATTTCATGGTTTCTTACCATTTCTCCCTTGTTCCGACTATCATTATTTCATGCCGGAACATCATATTTCAATTACATAATAAAGTTCCTATACAATACTTGCAAATAAGTATTTCGTAAATAATATAAAGGGGCGTAAGCTTACTTACCTTGCATCTGAAACACGCTTTTCCTTCACACTTGATTCGTTTGACCCGCTTCCTTTCCAAGCCTCCACCTAGCTTGTCAAGCGTCAAACTATAATCATAATTCGTAAGACGGTTAGATTAGTCATTATCACACACGACTATTCCATCTTACGAATTCTATGTCGAATCTACTATTCGACTTCATCATTGGTTGATATGACTTATAAAAGTCATTTACCCTTAATCATACAAAATGCAAATTTGCGTTCAGTAACTCACTTAGGCAAGTTCATATCCTTGAAAATAGGCTGTTTTTGGTGGCTTGTTTAACCTATTTACAAGTCTTCAAAAATTATGATTTTTTTTATGTGATGTACCTCTTGGTGGGTTAGGCCTTGTGTTAGAATTTCAAGATCTAACTCTTTACCAAAAATTCGTAAAAATTCATTTACTAAGCTGCAATCAGATTCGTCACTTCTGACTGCAGCTTACGAAAAAATTTATTTAAAATTCCTCGTTTATCCGATTGACGAAATTCCAATGGAAGATTTTTGAAATCACTTAAATTTATCTACAGTAAAATTTGAGATCATAACTAAATTCCTAAATTGAGTTATGACATTCGTAATGGGCTGCAAATTCTGCCAGAAAATGCAGCTTGAACCTTCGATACGGAAAAATTCATAAAACGCTCAATTTTCGTCATAAAAATGCAATTCCCATGGGGTTTTAAAGATATTTCCTGGAATTACATTTTAGACTCAAGAAACACATGTTCTTGTCATGTTTTGTCCATGTTACAGCCAATACAAGTCGGCTATAAATTCTGATTAGAAGCTGTTTGAATTCAGCTTTTAATTAAAACATGTTTATGACATTATAACACTATTTTTTAGCAATCAAAACCCTAAAAACATCACATACATGAATTTAGCCTCAACAAATCTGAATTTACTTCATGCAACTCAAATTACACTAGAATAATAATCATAATCCTAGTGTTTGACATGTTTCTACAAAACTGCTAAGCACCTATATTGGTGATTATGGATTTTCATAGTGATGAACATAATTGAACAAACTAATGGCTAGGGTATATTCATAGACATGATTTCAACCCAAATTCACCCAAACAATTATCATTCAAGCTCAATTTCGAATCATAAGTGTTCATCCAGAATTTTAGATTGAACCAAATAGTGAAATTTTTACATACCTTATGATCCCTTTACTGAGGAGATCACTAATCTATGCTTGGATTTCGATTTGGAATCGATTTGAGCCTTCAATTTGATCAATTAGCAAGAACTAGGGTTTGGAGGTGAGTTTGGTCGCCCTCCTGTGTTTTGTTCGATCCAGACACACACAAGTGTGTGTTTGGAATTTCATTTTTTTTGTTTTAATTAAAACTAGTTTAACTTTTAACACCTTTAGCCCCTCTAATTCACCCAAGTTACATAGAGTGTATTTTAACCAACTTCTTTATTACTACAAGACTTATAATTAATTAGGTTATTTATTTCCTAGTTATTTTATCTTGTTTATAACCGATGTTTAATAAATATATAACACCTATATATTTTTCAGGTTTTACCTAACCCGTTTCACTTTAAGTCTCGTTAACTCGGTCCTTTTATATACTTTATTTTCTCAAAGTATTTATCCTCCCTTTTATTAATATTAGATTTGTTTATTTAAATCCTAATATTTATCGGGTAAATTTTCACCGCTAACGGTATTTTACCCGCCGTCAATATTAACGTGGTTCGATTACCGAACCCGTTTTTAGGGTGTTACAAGTCTACCCCCCTTAAAGAGGTTTCGTCCCCGAAACCTTATTTACGTAGCTCATGAATTTAGACTAAACGAACTTAGTTTCGTTTTTAAGGCATTCAATTATTCTTTTCGTTCTAACGTTTTCACTTATATCGACGCGCACGTCTTTCATTTGTAAGGCCTCGCGGGCCGTTACTTTCAGCTTTTATCCTTTATCTTTCTTGACCGAGTTGTCACTTGACCACTTAGACTCATCAGTCTGTTAACATGTTTATCCCATGCTTGTCTTATATTAACAAGCGCTTTGTATTTGTCATGACATTTTCTCAACCTTGAATAGTTCCTCCGGCTAGACTATTTAGTCGCCATCACTTCATACCTCGTCATCTGGGTATACTATTTTGCCATCTCTGGCCTTATGTGTGTTTAAGATTTTCTAAATCCCCTCATGTTACTTATGTTTATTAAAAAAATTGCTTTTGACTAAATACTAAATTTTTAGTTTACGTTTTCTCTGTCTTATGTCTTTTCCTCATGTCTAGGAATTTTCGTCTAAGTTTTATTCCTGACTGTTATTATTTTACATGGATAATTGTAACCAGTTTTCCACGCTTTATCCAAGTGACCCACAGGTTCTTTTACTTAGCCTCGTAAGCTTTTTCTTTAGATTTTCACCTTTTTAAGGTGAGAACCCCAACAATTCGTTTCTTTCTATTTGTGACCCGAATGTCTTTTTGGTCCCATAGACCTTAGCATCATTTATAATCTCGTAGGTTATGATAATCCCGTAGATCATCTTTTATTCAAGTCTTTATTCAAAGGTATATACACTTATATTTGTATATGGCGTTAAGGCACCCTTTTATGTTCAAAATCATTTATTTTCGCTTTTGTATTTCCTTTGACTTTGACCGTAGTCTAAGGTACATTTATTTTCTTTCGGACAATTTTTTTTTCCGACTTTATGACTTCTTACGTCACTCACACGTCGGTTTATTCTACGCTTACCATTATCTGGTTATCACCTATATTTCTTTGCAACCCTCTACCCGGGTTCTTTTACCTTAAGGTTTTTAGCCCCCATAACCCCTTGCATAAGTTTATTAATATTTCGCGCTTTTTATTTATTCGGTTCGCGCTTACTTACATTAGCAAGCGTTATTCTTTATTTATTTCGTTTGACTTGTTCGTGTGAGATTTTATCACTTATGGATGTCAAACTTCATTTTTTATTTGACCCGTTCAACTTTAAAATAGTTGAACATAATTTATCAAAATTTCCATTTACATCATCTTGTCGTCTTTTAGTCATGACTCAAAACCCGAGTCTTTTGACTTTCCATCCGAGTTCCCGCTTCTCAGTCTACGCATGTGTTTAAATCCTTACCCAACAACCGGGTGTTTTACCGAAATCGTTATTATTGCAACCCTTCCGGTATGCATTAAGACTTCGCTTCAATTTATTTGGTCGTCTTAGCGAAACCCATTGCTTTTATTCGACCATGTCTTTTATTCTTTATGTGACCATCCTTGACGGCCTTATAATTTATGAGTGACGATTATCATCGTCATTCCTTCCTTACTACAACCAAGTTAACGACCTTGATTGTCTTTTCGTGTGGGCAACACCTTTGTTTTTATGACCCTGCGGGTCATCTATATTTTGGTTTTACTTGCCCCTTTTGTCAACCATGGCTCTTTTGTCCAAAATGATTTATTTTCATGAATTTTTCCTTAGGTCATTTATTTATGTCATCGTTTACATTAATCTTTGTCCCTTCTCTCGGGCTCATTATCCTAATGTAATACGCTTCCGTCACCCGGCTGTGCGTTTACATTATTATCAAGTATTTTGCTCATTTGATTCCTTTGGGTACTTTTAATTTGTCCCACTCACCCCGTCCTTACTACATCGGATGTAAGTATGTCCATCATAAAAGTTCATGGTACCACGTGTTCACTACTTACTTGGCCAGAGTAAGCGATCAACACCTGATATGCATGACCTTTTAAAATTTTCACATTACACCCCATGTAAGTAACGCCTCTATTTAGTTTCCTTGGAAATAATATCCTGGATAGGTATTCTATTCAGGTTTTTCCAAGTTTTTAATTTATATATGCAACAGTCAGTCTCTATGTATTTGTTGCATATTACTATTCGTGCAATAAATTTAAAATGTGCACCTGGTAATGCTTGCCCTAACGGGCTTCTCTTGCCATTAACCTTGTTCGCGATTGCTACGCGGTTTAAGTCCATGGTGAGCATGTTCTACTTGTCGTACTTTGGACAGTTCCTCCATCAAATCCGTAATTTGTAAGACTCCCGCTATCTTTAGATTCGAGTGTTCTTCAACTAAAACATTTACAAGAGTTAATAATATCAACTTCAATAATCTCCCGTATTATAATACAAGGCTTTTCTACTATACGCGTCAACGCGCGTAATTTCGTCAACTATATTTTTCATTTAATTGAGGTAACGTATATTACACGATAACCCTACGTGTTGTTCACAACACTTTAATCATGTTAACCGTTAATATACATGTACTTAGCGGATTTGCGATCAAGCCTCGAACCGAACACTTTATTCTTTTAACCTTGAGCTCTGATTACCAACTTGTAAGACCCTTAAAATAACAGAATTTATAATATTTAACACGCATTTATTACAAAAATGCGAGCTTACAAAAACTTTGTTGGGTTTACAATCATACATGATCAAAATATTTGAGTTATCATTCTAACTAGTTTAAATATTCAAATGCAATTCTTATTATTTACATATTAATTTAAACAAAATAAATCAATGCGGAAGCTTGTTCGGTGTGTTCGGTTCTTGAAAGACGCTTGATCTTCATCCGGAAATCTTGTGAGCATTCACCTAATGCCAAAACCACATAAACTGTTAGTTTTGACAACTTTTAAATATGTATAATCAAGTCCTACGGCCCAACAATGGAAATAAAAGAAAATTTCTGAAATATAGATCGGTCGCGCCCCGCGACCGTTTTCGTCTCAGATTTCGCGGCCCGCGACAAGTGTCGCGTCGCGCGACCAGTTTATTAATTCGTCGTCGCGTAACGCGACGACCTATTTTTCGCAGCAGGTTTGTTTGTTTGAGCTGCAAATGCCCAGCTCCGAGTTTTAACCAAATTCTAACTTTAAAATTTCATAACTTTAGTTCTACATGTCCGTTTCGCGTGAATTATTTTCCCACGCGATCGTAATTCGATTCTCCATCATATGGAGTTATAATTCAACATTCAAACTAATAATATTCCAATTTTTTTAAGCATTCGACTTATTATTCAAAATCAACATTTTGACCCGTTTGTATTTAAAACCACCAACTTGTTTTTTTAAACAACCAAATACATACATCAATGTATTTAACTCAAGATCTCTAGCTCGGGTTTATAATTCTTATGAATTATGCTATTAGTACGCAAGCTATGCGCATAAATCCGTTTTTAGACATTCGATCCACGAATGTCATTACCTATAATTTTTATACATATCTAAGGACTACATAATCATAATACAAGTTCCTAAACAACCCCTAAGGGTCGTTTGCCCGACTTACCCCTCAAGGGCTTTTTGGTCAAATTTATGTCCTTCATTTTACGGCGAGGGACCGTCACTATCTATTTGACCAAAAAATACACTTTTAACTATAAATTCAGTTAAGCGTACCTGGCTCGGGTTATAGAATTAACCCGTTTAAATACCTTTTGCTTTTAAACTTGCTAGTTTAAAGCAACGCAAGCCATAAATTAATTCATGTGATCACAAAACTCAACAAACGGTCATCAGTTATTGTTGTCAAATGGTATTAACACACCATTTGACCCGTTTAGTCGAAAAGACCAATTATTATTATGAGAGAATATCTAGTTACCATCTCGCCCTTTTTACTCGTCACAGTTTACACCATAACATAATGTTTCAAAATTTCTTATTTATTCATCACCACATGAATAATATACCCTTTTTACCATATTTCATGGTTTCTTACCATTTCTCCCTTGTTCCGACCCGCATTATTTCATGCCGGAACATCATATTTCAATTACATAATAAAGTTCATATACAATACTTGCAAATAAGTATTTCATAAATAATATAAAGGGCGTAAGCTTACTTACCTTGCATCCGAAACACGCTTTTCCTTCACACTTGATTCCTTTGACCCGCTTCCTTTCCAAGCTTCCACCTAGCTTGTCAAGCGTCAAACTATAATCATAATTCGTAAGACGGTTAGATTAGTCATTATCACATACGACTATTCCATCTTACAAATTCTATGTCGAATCTACTATTCGACTTCATCATTGGTTGATATGACTTATAAAAGTCATTTACCCTTAATCATACAAAATGCAAATTTGCGTTCAGTAACTCACTTAGGCAAGTTCATATAACTGAAAATAGGCTGTTTTTGGTGGCCTGTTTAACCTGCTTACAAGTCTTCAAAAATTATGATTTTTTTATGTGTCGTACCTCCCGGAGGGTTAGGCCTTGTGTTAAAATTTCAAGATCTAACTCTTTACAAAAAATTCATAAAAGTTCATTTACTAAGCTGCAATCAGATTCGTCACTTCTGACTGCAGCTTACGAAAAAATTCATTTAAAATTCCTCGTTTATCCGATAGACGAAATTTCAATTGGAGATTATTGTAATCACTTAAAGTTATCTACAGTAAAATTTTGAGATCATAACTAAATCCCTAAATTGAGTTATGACATTCGTAATGGGCTGCAAATTCTGCCAGAAAACGTTGCTTGAACCTTCGATACGGAAAAATTCATAAAACGCTCAAATTTCGTCAAAAAAATGCAATTCCAGTGGGGTTTTAAAGATATTTCCTGGAATTACATTTAGACTCAAGAAACACATATTCTTGTCATGTTTTTTCCACATTACAGCCAATACAAGTCGGCTGTAAATTCTGATCTGAAGCTGTTTGAATTCAGCTTTCAATTAAAACATGTTTATGACATTATAACACTATTTTTTAGCAATCAAAACCTTAAAAACATCACATACATGAATTTAGCATCAACAAATCTGAATTTACTTCATGGAACTCAAATTACACTAGAATAATAATCATAATCCTAGTGTTTGACATGTTTCTACAAAACCCGCTAAGCACCTATATTGGTGATTATGGATTTTCATAGTGATGAACATAATTGAACAAACTAATGACTAGGGTATATTCATAGACATGATTTCAACCCAAATTCACCCAAACAACTATCATGCAAGCTCAATTTCGAATCATAAGTGTTCATCCAGAATTTTAGATTGAACCAAATAGTGAAATTTTTACATACCTTATGATCCCTTTACTGAGGAGATCACTAATCTATGCTTAGATTTCTATTTGGAATCGATTTGAGCCTTCAATTTGATCAATTAGCAAGAACTAGGGTTTGGAGGTGAGTTTGGTCGCCCTCCTGTGTTTTGTTCGATCCAGACACACACAAGTGTGTGTTTGGAATTGCAATTTTTTTGTTTCAATTAAAACTAGTTTAACTTTTAACACCTTTAGCCCCTCTAATTCACCCAAGTTACATAGAGTGTATTTTAACCAACTTCTTTATTACTACAAGACTTATAATTAACTAGGTTATTTATTTCCTAGTTATTTTATCTTGTTCATAACCAATGTTTAATAAATATATAACATCTATATATTTTTCGGGTTTTACCTAACCCGTTTCACTTTAAGTCTCGTTAACTCGGTCCTTTTATATACTTTGTTTTCTCAAAGTATTTATCCTCCCTTTTATTAATATTAGATTTGTTTATTTAAATCCTAATATTTACCGGGTAAATTTTCACCGCTAACGGTATTTTACCCGTCGTCAATATTAACGTGGTTCGATAACCGAACCCGTTTTTAGGGTGTTACACCGTCCCTTCCACTGGGATAAGTGTCTCACCCGTTTATGAGCCTGATTCTTAAGTCTCTTATACAGAAATTATATGTTTCATATATTAAAAACGAAACAACACAAGTGAAGCAAAGATGAGGGAATGGAACATGTTTCTAAGTGAGCTATGTATACTGATTAAAACTAGAAATGTATGACCCGAAATTTCGTACAAACCCGGAAATGTGTCATACATATTAAACCGAACCCGATGTTCAACCCGAATTTTTTTTATTGTTTTTTCGAAAAATTAATATATTAATTTCATTTATGTGGATTTCTAATGTACCATCTTTTGAGGTATTTGGGTCATTTGAAGAGTTGAACAATTGGGTTTACAAAAGAGAAGTTGCAAAAAGTTACGTCATTGTGACCCAACAAACGATAACAAAAGGTGAAGGTTCGTCAGCAAGGACAGTGAAGATATGGTTGCAATGCGATCGTGGCGGCGAACCCAAAAGTAAAGCAACAGTTCGGCGTTCCAGTAGCAAAAAGGTTGGTTGTCCTTTTAGTCTGATAGGGAAACTAGACACAAGTAATGGTAATTGGAGCCTTGTGGAGAAGAAAAACATTCATAACCATGAGCCTGCAGAATTTCTGGATGGCCACGCATTTGCTAGAAGGCTGACCCCGGACGAAGAATCACTGGTGGGGAGATTTTATCTGCAAAACATAGATCCTAAGAATATACATTTAACCATAAGAAAACTAAACCCACACAGCGTGTGCATTCTACAAGACATACAAAACATGATAAAAAAGATTAAACTCAAAATGTACGACAATCGAACTCCAATGCAGATATTGGAGAACATGTTGCAAGAAGAAAGGTACGTTTATTTCACCAGGGTGAATCCCTCCACAAACGTGGCCGAGGAGGTTTTTTTCGTTCATCCGGACTCGTACAACATGTGGCGTGCATTCTGTCGCAACCCCCGTCCCCTATTTACCTAGGAACGGGCGGCCGCGGCCAGTTTCAGTGGTAACGGTGTTTATCAATTTGGCAGCGGATATTACATCAGGACCGTAGTAAGGAAATATTTTATCAGAGTAAAATACCACACTTTTATAATATTAAACACATGGGAAATTCCCAAGTTTCCAGTACACACGTTTTCATAGGGGTAAAACCTATTTTATTTAAATAAAACATTACGTGATGACGAATTTCTATATGTTTGGTTTTGCGTGATGTACCGGATTCTTTGTTATGTTTATAGCTGCCTCATTATCAACAAAAATAGGTGAAGTAAGAAATTGCAAACCGTAGTCCCGCATCTGTTGCTGAATCCACAGGATCTGAGAACAGCAGCTGCTGGCAGATACGTACTCTGCTTTACATGTTGATAAAGCTGTGACAACCCTCACTTTTACAGGTATCCGTACAGTGAATTAATTCTTAAATTGTGCTTAATGATTGTGCTTGATTACAACTGTGATTTAATTGCTTTCTGTTTTCTGAAACATACATACTCATGCATCACATTTTATACTGTCACTCCATTTATTTCACACAAACATTAGTGACAAACTTGATGCACAAAGCACAGTTAGCACAGTGAGCGGATAACCCAGAAACATGCTGACAATGCCAGCACCTAGACAGACAATGTTTTGAGGCCAGTATGAGCCAGAGATAGAGTACTACACAAGTAGGGAGTGTAGGGAGGTGAGGACCATAAAACTGCGTCACTAGGTGATAGTTATAGTGCCCGGAAGTGCCTAAAACATACTTAAAGTGCAGAATTCTGCACTATATAACCAAAATTCAGCATTTAACAATGCTAGTAAGGTGCAAAAACTTGGCAAAATAGTCCTAGACACTTTCCAAAGTATTGGGAATTAATTGTGTCACTAAAAATAATATTAAAGACACTTTAAAGCTTTATTTAGCACTTTAACGGATCAACATCCAACCGAACAACCGGACTCTACCCGAAACATAAAAATATTGCCAAATACATTGTTTTTACTTTTCTGAGCTAGTTAGGGTCTCCGAACACCCTAACACACCTTATATTACATAACACACAATAATACACTAACTATGTTACTTAAATCCTAACTAGTTAGTTACTTTATCATTACAACCCAACCCCATACCCCCCCCCCCCCACTTCGACGGTCACCAAAAGGGGACCCACCCTTGCATTCTTTTGATTATTTTATTGTTAGTTGTTGTTGGATAATAAGACACATTACATGGTGGATTATGAGGGTTAGTGGTTTATAAGTTAGCACACAAGGAACTTGATCTTTCATTCTCACCTTCAACATTTAGCTCACTTCTCTCTTTCCTCCTTCCTTGAGTCACGGCCGCCACCACCATCCACCATACAACCACCATCAAGCCACTTTCAAGCCATCCATACATACCCAAAGGTGTTAGAGGTCCAACAACTAAGCTTGGTGCACTCGGAAGCTCAAGGACCACTGTAGTTTTCTTTTATCCACCACTTTTACGCTTTGAAACTTCCCTAGCCTTGTGCTAGTAGTAAGTGCTTCAAATCTTCATCTTGTTCTTATTTTTAGTGGTTAATAGTTGATAGAATGATAAGTATTAAGAAAACTCTAAAGAACATAAACTAATCTTGAAACATAAAGGGATAAAGAGTGGAAAAAGAGTAGATGTATGGTTAAATCATGTTGATCTTGTGTGGTTATGATTATTGAATGTTGTTTGTTAGTAGAAGTAAGATGGATCATCATCTAGACTTGCTAGATCATGTTTAAGAACATGAACTAGCAAGATGTAAATGTTAGAGATATGAAGGATGATGAAACCATCCATACATGAACTTTGAATTTGAATTAATATAAGTTTTCTTGAAAAATAAAGATGTAAACTTGTAGATCTAAAGATCTATGAGTGGGTTTTCGAAAGAACCAAGTGAGACATACTAGTTTTGTTAAAACCCGGATCTTGTATGAACTAAAGACATTTTAGTAAGTAAACAAGTGTATGAACACTTGTGTAACAAGAAAATTTAACAAAGAAATATTTTTGGAAAATAAGACTAGAAGTTGTGAAAATACATATTCTTTAAAACTAAAGTTTGTAAGAAACCAATCATATTTTTTAAAGGTAACAAGACCTACTAAGTATGTTAGTAACATACTACATATTTTCACAAACTTTCAAGTTCATAAAGTTTATGATTTAGACTTATTTTTGTCAAGATTAGTGATTAAAAATTGTATATTGTTGATTGTTGATTGTTTGATTGATTTTACAAAAGAAAATGATATGCTAAAAGCATGGACACCTCCATTTACAAAGGAAACTCTGGGGAAATTTTCCCAGAAATATAACACTTAGAAATATTTTTCTAACAAGCGTTTACAAATATATTTTTAACTTGGTTTTCAAAATAAACTTCGCCATGATTTTTATTACAAAATACCAAGTGCCGGAGGATGATTTTCGTAAATAAAATTTGTTAAATATATATTTAGAATATATATTTTATACTAAAACGCTTGTGTGATTGTTTGTTTATTATGTGAACTAGATATATTATTTTTAGGGTAAAAATAAGATAACTTAAAAATACTGTGAAATTACGACTCCAACATAATACCAACGCTCTCACCAAATAAATATTTAACTTACACAAGTATTATTGTTACAACGCGAACTTTAAAACGTAACTTATGTATATTTTAGAAAAAAATACTCTTATTCGTGTATTTTTGGTGAAATATTATTTTGGAAAACTTATGAAATAAAATATAATAGTTTTGGAAAAAATATATATTTTGGAATTTAAAACATTTTAGACAAGTGATTAAAATATATTTTCCAAGTGAGACTTAAAAATATATTTTCGGAATTATAACGTGTACATGTATAAAAACCCCCATCCTTGGGAAGGAAATACACTTATAAAATAATTAAGAAGTGTGATTACGGAATAGTTACCTAACTATTTTTCCAAGAACGTTAAACCCTAAGCCAAGGCACGGCCCATCCGTCTAATAGGAATTAGTACGTGTAGGTCGTCACGCAGCAGATAGAGTTGGAGATTGACGTTTCTGGATACGCACTTCTGTGAGTTCATGTCCCCCTTTTCTCTTAACTGTTTTCAGTTTTTATACTTCGGGGGTGGAATACATGTTACAATAATTACAGACACTTTTATAGATGGTATGGTTAGCTAAAGGAGGGTATACTACTTAGATCATGTGAGTGGGTAGGTGGAACTTGAGGCCATTAATCCTCGTTGTAGGACCGAGGGTCATGAGCGGTAAATCTATTTGGGTGTAGCGAGCCCAACTCCTGAGTCCACTGTGCGGACCATGGGGTGACTTTGAGCCCGACGCAAAAATCTGCTAGGTTTGAGTCTTCCTGTATCACTTCACACATATCATTGGCTTTGCAACCCAATGGTGATCTCTTTTTCCTTAATTGCTACATACCAGGGATTTTCATACATACAGACATATTACAAAGGTTTATACATACTCACTTTTACATGAACTCGCTCAACTTTTGTTGATTTTTCAAACTACATGTATTTCAGGAAATTAATGGATCTGGCAAGTTATGCAATCACGTCAAGCTGCGTAGAGAATAATGATGTCATCCGAGTTTAGGAAATGTGACCTTTGCCTGGACGGGTTACAAGTCTTAAACTGTGTTTTTATTCATGTCCTTTGGTTGTGTCTTGTGAACACATTTTAAATTATGTCATATCGTAATCTGTTTTAAGTGTCGACTTTTAAACAATTTTGTTGTGGTAACTTTTAGAACTAAATGAATGGATGACTATCATATGTTTTATTTCATATAGCATGGTTATGGTATTTTCTATGGTATTAAGAAGTCACACCAAAATAAACCCACGCTTCCGCAAAGCCAGGGTGTGACAGCTTGGTATCAGAGCCTCGATCATAGCGAACTAGGATTCTTTTTCGAGTCTAGACTATGATCATTAGGGCTCTCACGAAAACATTTTTACATTGCATACACTAAACGTCCAGATCCAAGGCATAAAACATTTTTTTTAAAGGGGCACAAATACACTTTTCAAAAATTTATATTTCAGTCTTAGAGACTGAGGGAGGATCAGTCTTAGAGACTGAGGGAGGATCAGCCTTAGAGGCTGGGGATAATTAGTCTTAGAGACTGGGAGGATTGGTCTTAGAGACCAGGGATTTAGTCTTAGAGACTGGGAGGATTGGTCTTAGAGACCAGTGATTTAGTCTTAGAGACTGGGAGGATTGGTCTTAGAGACCAGGGATTTAGTCTTAGAGACCAGGGAGTTAGTCTGAAAGGCTGGGAGGGGTAGTCTGGGAAGACTAGGAGGATTACTTGGTTGCTTTATTGTGGCTAACATGTTTATTTGACTTTATGATTGATATATGTGCATATATGTGATTGTGTTACAGACGTCATGGTTTCATCGTCAGACACAGGAGTATCGGACACACTAGACCCCATGGCGATCGTGTCAGATGACGAGATTTCGTCAGAGCGAGAGGTCTACACATCAGACACCACCATTACAGATGATGATGATTTTCAGCCGTTCGCGCTGCCAGACATCGGAGTTGAGCCTGCTGATGGCATTCCTGCTGGGGATTTACCTCTTGCGGTGATCCCTGCTCCTGTACCGCTTGCTGCTTTCCCTATGGCAGATATGCCACTCGATGCCGTATCTGATGACGACATCGATCTGTTTGAGGAGGATCCGCCTGAGGCTGACTATGAGGGCGGGGCCCCTATTGATGCTGACGTTATTCTTCCCATTGCTGAGGCCCCTGTAGAGGAGCTTCCTGTTGGTTCACCTGTCCCGGACTCATTGGAGTCTGTGGCATCTGCATCTTTGCACGACCATGGTGCGCAGTCTCACTCTTCTGACCCTGACATGGCGATGTCAGCGGCACCCAGTCCATCGCACGAGCTCGAGTTTGACCACGAGGTCGATGACGCTTTTGAGCCGGTCTTTCCCCCTGATTTCGATCCTGACCACGATATTGAGTTTATTCACATGGATCAGCCCCTAGAGGCACCCGTAGATCCTATTGATCCTTTGCTTGACATCCCTGCTGATCTTGATATGGATCTTGTTGACCCGGAGCCTGCTGTGGCCCCAGAGCCTGTAGTTGCTCCTGACCCTACGTTAGAGCATGACCGTGTCCATGAGGATGCACCAGCCGTTGCACCTCTTGTTGATGATATACCCGTTGCTGATCTTCCCGCTGTTGCTCCACCCTTGATAGATGATCCTGTTATTGATGCACCATTTCCCGATCCCGTGCCGGTACTGTTTGACCGTGCACCTTTTGCTACTCATATAGATCCACGTTACGCCGACACCCGTAACGGGTGGATCGATGACGATGAAGATTACCCACCATTTGTGTTACCTGTTACACCTCCAGTAGCACCTGTTTCTGTACCCACTGATATTCCCTTATTTCCCCCACACACCACGGATGTTCACCGCACTGATCTACCTATCACGTTCCTTCAGGACATACCGCCACCCCGTCCTGGAGAGGGGTCATCTAGGCAGCCGCCTGTTCCTGTTCCACCCGTGCTGTCATCATCTTTACCGTTCACACCTCAGTTTCTTTCTGTTGCACCACCTACTGCACCATCTTTCATACCATCTAGCGAGCCATTTTTATGGACTACGCCCCCTATCATGCCACTGTCTGATCCGTACCACCCGTACCATGTTGGGTACTCTACGGAGGACATCCTCACTTCCTTGATGATACAGCAGGATGCATTGACGCGTCGTATTCAGGAGTTGGAGACAGCTCCACGTCCGTCTTGTCACTGTCAGACCCCATTTGCAGCACCACACACTCCGCGTCCACTTTCCCCCGATTCAGACGCTCGCTTTTGGACTTCTGAGCAGCAGATAGCATATGTGCTGCGCGCCTATCGTGCCTTAGAGGAGGACTGGTTACACATGCGTCGTTTACTTTTCTCTCATTTTCCTCCTCCTCCTCCGCCATCAGCATAGGCGTTTTTGGTTTTATGCAGGTCGATCTTTGGTGAGAAGGTCGCTATTGAGCCAGCTTACGAAGCCTTTTGAGAGATCACACTTTTTGTATATGATAGGTGTAGACAGATTTGTACTTTTGGGGGTGATGTAGCCCCACGATCTTACTTTGACATGTGATGTACTATTAAACTTGTAAAACACTGTTGTGGTCGTGATTAATGAAGCTCAATGGCAACGTTCTCACTACATGCTTTGTTGGGTTATATGCTTTAATTTATAACATGAGATGTTATGTGCTGATGGATGTTACTATATATGTATATTTATTATAATTACTATGACCTGACCAACATGATCATCTTTTAGAAGATGCCTCCAAGACGCGATGTACGCATGCCTACTACCGAGGCGGAACTCCAGGGGATAATCGACGCAGCTATAGCACAGTATGCAGTCTCCCAAGGAGGAACCAGCGGGAGTATTTCAAACAACAACGGCAATCACAACCCACCCAATGGTAATGTCAAGTCGTTTGAGACATAGTACCATACATTTGAATATTTATAGCATGACCGCTAATACCATTGGTAAATTCCAACGTATGTGCAGGGTGCACCTATAAGTAGTTCCTCGACTGTAAGCCCATGAATTTCAACGGCACTGGAGGTGCTGTTGCGTTTGTTAGGTGGGCTGAAAAGACAGACTCTGTCCTAAGAATGAGCAAATGCGCTCCCGAGCAACAAGTGACCTACATCTCAGGGTTGTTTCTGGATGGAGCCCTATCGTGGTGGAATCGGCAAGTGCAGACTTTAGGAGAAGCTGCTGCTTATGCGTTAACATGGGCCGAGTTAAAAGAGTTAATGAGAAAGAAGTACTGCTCGCGTGCTGAAATACAGAAGTTAGAGACTGAGTTCTGGCATCTGAGAATGGATGGTCCCAAGATTGCAGAATATGTTCAAAGATTTCATGATTTATCTCACGTCGTGCCGTACATGGTCACACCCGAGTTTAAATGTGTTGAGAGATTTATCTGGGGATTGGCACCCCAGATAATGAGTATGGTTACCACGTCCAAACCTGCCACGATTATGGAAGCAATCGATCTCAGTGTGGCGCTTACTGAGGAGGCCATTAGGTTGAACAAGTTCTCAGTTTCTGATCAGAAGAAAAAGGAAACACATGTTGAATCGTCTGGTGAAAACAAACAAAAATTTTCCAACTTCAAGCAAGTACCAGTAATGTAAACAGGAGGGGTGAATCGAGCACGCCGGCCATAGCCAAAACCGGTGTTGAAAGTAGAGGAAAAGGCTACATGGGCACTCTGCCCAAGTGTGATACATGCCAGCTCCATCATTCTGTCCAGTGCGGATTGAGAAAATGTGAAACTTGTGGGAAAATTGTCCACTTGAAGGATACTTGCTGGATTGGTTTAGGCCAGGGTGGCCAAAGGGGTTTCAATAACAACAACCGTGGTGGTAATGGAAACCGCCCGCAAGGGAATAATGGAGGAAATGTTAATCGTGGGAATGTTGCAAATCAAGCTGGTAACCGGGGAGCAGACGGAAATCGGGGCGGAAATGGAAATGGGAATGGCCAAGGGCCAGGATGCTTCAATTGTGGAGACGTTGGGCACTTTAAGAGGGAATGCCCAAAACTGAACCAAGCACGGGGAAGAGTCTTTAACATTGGCGCAAGGGAAGCGCGCCAGGATCCAAACGTTGTCACCGGTACGTTCCCTATAAACCAACATTTTGCATCTGTTCTGTTTGATACTGGTGCCGATTATAGTTTCGTATCGTTAGAATTTAAGAATATACTTGGATTGACCACTAGTAAGTTAGACGTTCCGTACTCGATCGAATTGGCGAATGGAAAACTAATTGAAACGGGAGAAGTCATCAGAGGATGCGTGATAGAACTGGGAGGGCACGAATTTACGCTAGACCTACTACCAGTCGAGTTGGGAAGCTTCGACGTGGTAGTAGGGATAGATTGGTTATCGAGTAACAAAGCCGAGATTGTTTGCCACAAAAAGATCATCCGCATCCCAATGACGGATGAAGAGACGATCGTAGTGCACGGAGAGAAGCGTGATACGCCACTGAGAATTATTAGTTGTCTGAAAGCTAGAAAGTGTTTACAGAAGGGATGTGTCGCATTCTTGGCGCACATCGTGAATAAAGAGGCCGCGGAGCTTAAGGTAGAAGACATTCCGGTCGTGAGGGAATATCCTGAAGTCTTTCCAGAAGACTTGCCAGGATTGCCGCCACAGCGACAAGTCGAGTTCCACATTGACTTGGTTCCAGGCGCCGCACCTGTAGCCAAGGCACCCTATAGACTTGCACCTTCGGAGATGCAGGAGTTGTCAACACAACTCCAGGAGCTGTTAACACAACTCCAGGAGCTGTTAGACAAGGGATTCATCAGGCCAAGCTTCTCACCTTGGGGAGCTCCAGTTCTGTTCGTCAAGAAGAAGGATGGTAGTTTTCGTATGTGTATAGACTACCACGAGCTTAATAAGTTGACTATCAAGAACAGATATCCCTTGCCAAGGATTGATGACCTGTTCGACCAACTGCAAGGTTCAAGTTTCTATTCAAAGATCGATCTTCGATCAGGATATCATCAACTAAGGATACAAGAGGAAAGTATCCCGAAGACGGCCTTTAGGACTCGTTATGGACATTACGAGTTCCTAGTTATGCCGTTTGGGCTGACAAACGCACCGGCAGTTTTCATGGACCTAATGAACCGAGTCTGCAAGCCGTACTTGGACAAGTTTGTGATCGTGTTTATCGACGACATTCTGATCTACTCGAAGACGAAGGACGAGCACGAACAACACTTAAGAGCTGTTCTAGAGCTACTTAAAAAGGAGAAGTTATACGCTAAGTTCTCGAAGTGTGAGTTTTGGCTACGCGAAGTCCAATTTCTTGGACATGTGGTTAATGGAAATGGAATTCATGTTAATCCCACAAAGATCGAGGCGATCAAGAATTGGGAGACACCAAAGACGCCAACCGAGATTCGACAGTTCTTAGGTTTGGCTGGTTATTATCGAAGGTTCATTGAGGATTTCTCCAAAATCACTCAACCCCTGACCGTACTCACACAGAAAGACAAGAAGTTTGATTGGGGTGACAAACAAGAGGAAGCGTTTCATTTGTTGAAAAAACAAACTTTGTGACGCACCGATCTTATCACTACCCGAAGGAACGGATGACTTCGTGGTATATTGTGACGCCTCGCGTCAAGGTTTGGGTTGCGTGCTGATGCAGCGCTAGAAAGTTATAGCATATGCGTCACGCCAGTTGAAGATTCACGAGAAAAATTACACCACCCATGACTTGGAACTAGGCACGGTGGTGTTTGCATTGAAGATTTGGCGACATTATTTGTATGGTACGCGATGTACAATCTTGACTGATCACAAGAGCCTGCAGCACATATTCGATAAAAAAGAACTTAACATGAGACAAAGACGTTGGGTAGAGCTATTGAATGATTATGATTGCGAGATCAAATACCACCCAGGGAAAGCAAATGTGGTCGCTGATGCCCTGAGTCGAAAAGAAAGGATTAAGCCCATAAGGGTTAGGGCTTTGGAAATGATTGTCCAGACAGACCTCTCATTGCGCATTCGTGCCGCGCAGAGAGAAGCTTTGAAAGAAAGGAATATTGAGGACGAGTATCTCCGCGGGATGGAGAAGCAGTTGGTACCCAACGAGGAAGGAACTTTATGCTTCATGAAATGAAATTGGGTTCCTCTGTTTGGTGGTTTGAGGAAGGTTATTTTTGATGAAGCTCACAAATCTCGGTACTCAATTTATCCCGGTGCGGATAAGATGTACCAAGACCTAAAGGACTTTTACTGGTGGCCAAGGATGAAGGGCGATGTTGCAGTATATGTTAGCAAATGTTTAACGTGCGCCAAGGTAAAGGCCGAATACCAAAAGCCTTCAGGACTTCTGCAGCAACCTGAAATACCCAAATGGAAATGGGAACAAATTTCAATGGACTTCATAACGAAACTGCCAAAGACGCCCAAAGGCCATGATACAATTTGGGTAATAGTAGACCACCTAACAAAGTCTGCGCACTTCTTACCAATTAAGGAGAAGGACAACACTAGTAAACTTGCTGAAATATATATGCGAGAGATTGTTGCACGTCATGGAGTGCCTCTCTCGATTATCTCTGATAGAGATGGACGCTTCGTGTCAAGGATTTAGCAGTCCTTCCAAGAAGCTTTTGGCTCGCAGTTGAATCTAAGTACTGCATTTCACCCGCAAACTGATGGCCAAAGTGAACGAACTATTCAGACGTTGGAAGATATGCTGAGAGCATGTGTAATGGATTTAGGTGGTAGCTGGGGTAATCATTTACCATTGGTTGAATTTTCATACAACAACAGCTACCACACAAGTATTGGAGCCACGCCACGCCACTTGAAGCTCTTTATGGACGCAAGTGCCGATCACCGCTATGCTGGGCTGATGCGGGTGATAGACAGCTTGTTGGTCCCGAAATAGTCTAAGAGACGATAGACAAGATTGCACAGATTCGAAAGCGCATCGAGGCGGCTCGCGACAGACAGAAATCCTATGCAAATCAAAGGAGGAAACCTTTGGAGTTTCAAGTTGGGGATATGGTTTTGTTAAAGGTTTCACCCTGGAAGGGTGTGGCACGCTTTGGAAAGCGTGGGAAGTTGAATCCGCGTTACATTGGCCCGTTCAGAATACTGCAAAGGATTGGGCTTGTAGCCTACAAATTAGACCTACCTGCTGAACTCAATGGTGTTCACGATACATTCCATGTATCGAATTTGAAAAAGAGTCCAACACAAGAAACAGTGATCATTCCTGCTAACGAAGTTCATATCGACGACACACTCCACTTTACCGAAGAACCCGTCGAGGTTACGGACTGGAAAGTTAACAAAACACGCAGGAGTAGTGTCAAGCTCGTCAAAGTTCGATGGAATGCAAGACATGGGCCAGAATTCACGTGGGAACGTGAGGATCGTATGAAGGAGAAATACCCCCATTTATTTCCCAAGACCCCTGCAACTAGAAGCAGAGCCTAAAATTTCGGGACAAAATTTCTCTAACGGGGGGAGAATGTGACAACCCTCACTTTTACAGGTATCCGTACAGTGAATTAATTCTTAAATTGTGCTTAATGACTGTGCTTGATTACAACTGTGATTTAATTGCTTTCTGTTTTCTGAAACATACATACTCATGCATCATATTTTATACTGTCACTCCATTTATTTCACACAAACATTAGTGACATACTTGATGCACAAAGCACAGTTAGCACAGTGAGCGGATAACCCAGAAACATGCTGACAATGCCAGCACCTAGACAGACAATGTTTTGAGGCCAGTATGAGCCAGAGATAGAGTACTACACTAGTAGGGAATGTAGGGAGGTGAGGACCATAAAACTACGTCACTAGGTGATAGTTATAGTGCCCGGAAGTGCCTAAAACATACTTAAAGTGCAGAATTCTGCACTATATAACCAAAATTCAGCATTTAACAATGCTAGTAAGGTGCAAAAACTTGGCAAAATAGTCCTAGACACTTTCCAAAGTATTGGGAATTAATTGTGTCACTAAAAATAATATAAAAGACACTTTAAAGCTTTATTTAGCACTTTAACGGATCAACATCCAACCAAACAACCGGACTCTACCCGAAACATAAAAATATTGCCAAATACATTGTTTTTACTTTTCTGAGCTAGTTAGGGTCCCCGAACACCCTAACACACATTATATTGCATAACACACAATAATACACTAACTATGTTACTTAAATCCTAACTAGTTAGTTACTTTATCATTACAACCCAACCCCATACCCCCCCCCACTTCGCCGGTCACCATAAGGGTGACCCACCCTTGCATTCTTTTGATTATTTTATTGTTAGTTGTTGTTGGATAATAAGACACATTACATGGTGGATTATGAGGGTTAGTGGTTTATAAGTTAGCACACAAGGAACTTGATCTTTCATTCTCACCTTCAACATTTAGCTCACTTCTCTCTTTCCTCCTTCCTTGAGTCACGGCCGCCACCACCATCCACCATACAACCACCATCAAGCCACTTTCAAGCCATCCATACATACCCAAAGGTGTTAGAGGTCCAACAACTAAGCTTGGTGCACTCGGAAGCTCAAGGACCACAATAGTTTTCTTTTATCCACCACTTTTACGCTTTGAAACTTCCCTAGCCTTGTGCTAGTAGTAAGTGCTTCAAATCTTCATCTTGTTCTTATTTTTAGTGGTTAATAGTTGAAAGAATGATAAGTATTAAGAAAACTCTAAAGAACATAAACCAATCTTGAAACATAAAGGGATAAAGAGTGGAAAAAGAGTAGATGTATGGTTAAATCATGTTGATCTTGTGTGGTTATGATTATTGAATGTTGTTTGTTAGTAGAAGTAAGATGGATCATCATCTAGACTTGCTAGATCATGTTTAAGAACATGAACTAGCAAGATGTAAATGTTAGAGATATGAAGGATGATGAAACCATCCATACATGAACTTTGAACTTGAATAAATATAAGTTTTCTTGAAAAATAAAGATGTAAACTTGTAGATCTAAAGATCTATGAGTGGGTTTCTCGAAAGAACCAAGTGAGACATACTAGTTTTGTTAAAACCCGGATCTTGTATGAACTAAAGACATTTTAGTAAGTAAACAAGTGTATGAACACTTGTGTAACAAGAAAATTTAACAAAGAAATATTTTTGGAAAATAAGACTAGAAGTTGTGAAAATACATATTCTTTAAAACTAAAGTTTGTAAGAAACCAATCATATTTTTTTAAAGGTAACAAGACCTACTAAGTATGTTAGTAACATACTACATATTTTCACAAACTTTCAAGTTCATAAAGTTTATGATTTAGGCTGATTTTTGTCAAGATTAGTGATTAAAAATTGTATATTGTTGATTGTTTGATTGATTTTACAAAAGAAAATGATATGCTAAAAGCATGGACACCTCCATTTACAAAGGAAACTCTGGCGAAATTTTCCCAGAAATATAACACTTAGAAATATTTTTCTAACAAGCGTTTACAAATATATTTTTAACTTGGTTTTCAAAATAAACTTCGCCATGATTTTTATTACAAAATACCAAGTGCCGGAGGATGATTTTCGTAAATAAAATTTGTTAAATATATATTTAGAATATATATTTTATACTAAAACGCTTGTGTGATTGTTTGTTTATTATGTGAACTAGATATATTATTTCTAGGGTAAAAATAAGATAACTTGAAAATACTGTGAAATTACGACTCCAACATAATACCAACGCTCTCACCAAATAAATATTTAAGTTACACAAGTATTATTGTTACAACGCGAACTTTAAAACGTAACTTATGTATATTTTAGAAAAAAATACTCTTATTCGTGTATTTTTGGTGAAATATTATTTTGGAAAACTTATGAAATAAAATATAATATTTTTGGGAAAAATATATATTTTGGAATTTAAAACATTTTAGACAAGTGATTAAAATATATTTTCCAAGTGAGACTTAAAAATATATTTTCGGAATTATAACGTGTACATGTATAAAAACCCCCATCCTTGGGAAGGAAATACACTTATAAAATAATTAAGAAGTGTGATTACGGAATAGTTACCTAACTATTTTTCCAAGAACGTTAAACCCTAAGCCAAGGCACGGCCCATCCGTCTAATAGGAATTAGTACGTGTAGGTCGTCACGCAGCAGATAGAGTTGAAGATTGACGTTTCTGGATACGCACTTCTGTGAGTTCATGTCCCCCTTTTCTCTTAACTGTTTTCAGTTTTTATACTTTGGGGGTGGAATACATGTTACAATAATTATAGACACTTTTATACATGGTATGGTTAGCTTAAGGAGGGTATACTACTTAGATCATGTGAGTGGGTAGGTGGAACTTGAGGCCATTAATCCTCGTTGTAGGACCGAGGGTCATGAGCGGTAGATCTATTTGGGTGTAGCGAGCCCAACTCCTGAGTCCACTGTGCGGACCATGGGGTGACTTTGAGCCCGACGCAAAAATCTGCTAGGTTTGAGTCTTCCTGCATCACTTCACACATATCATTGGCTTTGCAACCCAATGGTGATCTCTTTTTCCTTAATTGCTACATACCAGGGATTTTCATACATACAGACATATTACAAAGGTTTATACATACTCACTTTTACATGAACTCGCTCAACTTTTGTTGATTTTTCAAACTATATGTATTTCAGGAAATTAATGGATCTGGCAAGTTATGCAATCACGTCAAGCTGCGTAGAGAATAATGATGTCATCCGAGTTTAGGAAATGTGACCTTTTCCTGGACGTGTTACAAGTCTTAAACTGTGTTTTTATTCATGTCCTTTGGTTGTGTCTTGTGAACACATTTTAAATTATGTCATATCGTAATCTGTTTTAAGTGTCGACTTTTAAACAATGTTGTTGTGGTAACTTTTAGAACTAAATGAATGGATGACTATCATATGTTTTATTTCATATAGCATGGTTATGATATTTGCTATGGTATTAAGAAGTCACACCAAAATAAACCCACGCTTCCACAAAGCCAGGGTGTGACAAAAGCAACAGAGGTTTGCTTCTTACATTGCCACGTGACCAATCGGGGTCCGAAAAATTGGCATCCTGCAGTTGTTGATTTAGCATTGACTTTGCCGCAACCAAAGTCAGAATCAGAGTATCCTTCGAGCATGAATTCACCATCTTTGGGATACCACAACCCCAGTGTTGGAGTTCCTTTCAGGTAGCGTAGAATCCTCTTGATGATGGACATGTGTGAAGCTCTAGGACTTGACTGAAATCGGGCTGCGAGGCAAGTTGGGTACATGATATCGGGTATGGATGTTGTCAAATACATCAGCGAACCTATCATTGAACGGTAAAGTGTCTCGTCCACCTTCTCTCTGGTGAGATCAGGATTGATACCATGATTAGTTGCTAAAGGGGTGGACATTGGAGCAGTCTCAGACATCCTGAATTTCTCTAGAACGTCGTAAACATACTTTGTTTGATGATAGAAAGTTCCCTTAGGCATTTGGTCGACTTGTAGCCCTAGGAAGAACTTCATCTCACCCATTGACGAAATTTTGAACTTCTACTTCATCACCTTTTCAAAGTCTTTGCAGAGTTCATCATTTGTTGACCCAAAGATTATATCATCAATGTAAATCTTTATTTAGGTAACTTTTATAGTCACTTTTCCAAGCCTTCAGTGCTGTCCAGCTGGCTTCTATTTGGCTTTCACATTTTGTTACCTGAAATGCATTTTAAAAACATTTTGTCAGTGGGAAATACTGGTGAGTGAATCCCAGTTTAACCAAGACAGGTAAAACCGTTTACAGCATTGAGGGCGGTCCCGCAATTGCATTTCTTTATTATCTACTTTAATTACCACCCACGGTACTGTCAACCCGACTTGTGGTCATGTTACTACTCACAGTGTAGTAACAAATTTTGTATACAAAACCCCAACATACCCACGATAATTGTAGAATACAAATACTCAATCACTATTTAATATAATGTTAATCATTTGAGGTTTTGTAAAAACAGTTTGCAAAAAGGAGATTACTCACATTGCTATCTTAGGGTTTTCCTTTGTGATTTCCTGGTGATTATCTATTAATTACACAAATGCACACGCATTAGTATAATAACCCAATATATACATTAGTACTACCCTCCCCGAGACAAGATTCCAACAACTACGTCGGGCAGAACCTCGACAGCCGTTACGGAATCCTAGATCAATTGGGCAGCGCATCTAATACGTAACCGGGGGTTATGATACTTACAACGAGGCAGAACTTCGTTATTTTAGGGGGGTATAATGCCTAGTATAATATTTTCTATGCAGAATTTTAAAGAGAGATCGAGAGATTGAACGAATTCCAACTGAAGGCCGACGGCCTCCTTTTATAGTGTCTGATCATGACTTCCTCGCGGCCCGCGTAAGCCGAAGGTAAGTCCTTCGCGGCCCGCGACGTAGAGGTAGTAGGGCCTAGCTTGGTCGGGTCGCCACTATAGGCTCGACACTTGTACGACACTTGGCACCATCTGGTGAGGCTGCATAGCCTAGTTGTCGCGCCCTGCGTAGAAGGCCATGATGGTCTTCGCGGCCCGCGAGCGACCCTTAAATCTTGATTTTTATTTATTTTTAATTATATAAAGGTATTTAGGGCCAAATCTCGTATTCGGGGTGTATTTTAAGACGTATAGGGACATTTTAAATATATTAGGGGTGTCGAAAATAATTTTGGAGGGTTGTTATATCCTCCCCACCTTGTTTTAGAACTCTTCCTCGAGGTCTACTGAAATAGGTGTGGGTATTTCTTCTGCATCTCTGATTCAAGCTCCCAAGTGTACTCTGGTCCTCTCTTAGAATCCTATTTTACTTTGACTAGAACCAATCTTTTGTGTTTGAGATTCTTGACTTTTCTGTCTTCAATCTATAGAGGCTTTTCTACAAATTTAAGCTTTTCATTTACCTCTATATCCTTAACAGGTACTACCAATGATTCATCGGCTAAGCACTTTTTGAGATTACATACATGAAATACATCATGTATTCATGCCATCTCCTCTGGCAGTTGTAGCTGATAAGCTACAGGTCCTATTCTTCTAATAATCTCAAAAGGTCCAACATACCTGGGGCTTAGCTTTCCCTTTTTGATGAATCTTACCACTACTTTCCAAGGAGAGACTTTTAACAACACCTTGTCTCCTACCTGAAACTCCAACGACTTTCGTCTGTTATCAGCATAACTTTTCTGTCGATCGCGTACTGCTTTTAGTCGTTCCTTGACTTGGATAATCTTGTCTGTTGTTTCTTGTACTATCTCAGGTCCAGATAGTTGCTTTTCTCCAATTTCTGCCTAACAGACTGGAGTTCGGCACTTTCGTCCATAAGGTGCTTAGAATGGTGCAACATTGATACTGGTATGATAGCTGTTATTGTAAGAAAATTCTATTAATGGTAAGTGAACGTCCAAATTACCTCCGAAATCGATTACACAAGCTCTAAGCATATCTTCCATTGTCTGAATTGTCCTTTCGCTTTGTCCGTCCGTTTGAGGATGATAAGCTGTACTTAGATTTAGCTTGGTTCCCATGGCTTTTTGGAAACTTGTCCAAAAATGAGAGGTAAAATGACTATCTCTATCAGAAACAATTGATAAAGGAATTCCATGTAACGAAACTATTTCATTTACATAAAACTTAGCTAACTATTCCATACTGAAGGTTTCCTTCATTGGTAGGAAATGAGCTGACTTAGTTAGCCTGTCTACAATCACCCAGATTGTATCATTACCTTTTCTTGTTTTGGGAAGTTTGGTAACAAAATCCATTGTTATCAATTCCCATTTCCAAACTGGCATTTCTAACTGCTGCAATAAACCTGAGGGTTTCTGATGTTCAGCTTTAACTTACGAACAAGTTAGACACTTAGAAACATAAGCTGCTATATCCTTCTTCATTCCTATCCACCAAAAATTCTTTCTTAAGTCCTGATACATCTTATCACTTCCAGGATGCATCGTATACTTAGATTTATGGGCTTCTTCTAATATACGGTGGCGTAGGTTTCCTAGTTTGGGTATCCACACTCTTTTCTTATGGAATCTCCATATTCCATCTATTCCTTGTTCTATTTCTTTAATCATTCCTTTCAATTTTTCAGTATCATTCTTGATTACTGATTCTTGTGCTTCCCTAATCTGTTCATTTAAATCTACTTGTAGATTTAATTTAAGAGAACATACTCTTTTTGGCTTTTCATGATACTTTCGACTTAAGGCATCAGCGACTACATTTGCCTTTCCTGCATGATACTGGATATTACAATCGTAATCACTTAGTATTTCCATCCAGTGTCTCTGTCTCATATTTAACTCCTTTTTACCGAAGACATATCTTAAACTCTTATGATCGGTGAAAATGGTAAACTTACTACCGTAAAGGTAATGTCTCCAAATCTTAAGGGCAAAAATTATGGCTCCCAATTCCAAATCATGGGTAGAATAATTCTCTTCATGATTCTTAAGTTGTCTAGATGCATAGGCTATAACCTTTGACGTTGCATCAATACACATCCATAACCTAACTTAGAAGCGTCACAATAGAATACAAAGTCTTCAGTTCCTTCTGGTAACGCTAGTATGGGTGCGTTGGTTAATCTTTGCTTAAGAATTCTAAAGGCTTCTTCTTGTTTTGGTCCCCATTCAAACTTAATGGATTTACAGGTTAGCTTAGTTAAGGGAATGGCTATTCTAGAAAAATCTCGAATAAATCTTCTATAATAACCGGCCAATCCTAGGAAACTTCTAACCTCGGTTGGTGACTCATGGGTTTTCCAATTGGTAATTGCCTTAATTTTTATAGGATCCACATGGATTCCTTCATGGTTAACTAAATGTCCAAGAAACTGTACTTCTTCTAACCAAAATTCACACTTCGAAAACCTTGCATAAAGCTTTCCTTTTCTTAATAAACTTAGAAGTTCGTGCAAATGCTTTGCATGTTCCTCTTTGCTCTTAGAGTAATTGAGAATATCATCTATCAATAAAATTATTAATTTATCCAAATATCGTTTACATATTCAGTTCATCATGTCCATAAATACGGCTGGGGCATTGGTTAGACCAAATGGCATGACAATAAATTCATAATGGCCATACCTTGTTCTAAATGCGGTCTTAGGAATGTCTTATTCTTGTACCTTTAATTGACGATATCCTGAACGTAAATCGATTTTCGAGAAAAATCGAGCTCCTTGCAATTGGTCAAACAGATCATCGATTCTTGGTAATGGATACCGATTTTTAATCGTGACTTTGTTCAATTCACGGTAATCAATGCACATACGCATTGACCCGTCCTTCTTCTTGACAAACAATATTGGTGCTCCCCATTGTTATGGGTGATTTTCTGCTCATATATCCTGACTGATATTCTGACTTTGTTTGTTTTGTTGTGACCAGGATGCTGGATCAGGATATTGGTAACATCCTGATGCGATATCCTGGTAGTTACTAATTGACTCACATGCAGATTGTTGTAACCAGTCTCTAACGGTCAGGTGGACTTCTTCTCCTCAAGACTCGGGCAAATCAGTTATATTATAGATGTTGAAGCCGGAAGACGTGGACTGCAACGTTCACCTGAGGAATATTCATTGGTTCCCTGAATAATAGGCTAGTTAGTTAGTTTATTTTACTATAAATGGGTTGATCGGATCAGATAGAAACACACACAATCTTTCGCACACTCTTCTTCTCTACTTGTAAACACTCACAACGCACTAACACTTGTATTCAGATTACATTGTAACACCTAGTTGATCCGCATCATATCCTGCACTGTATATCCTGATATTTGAAGCAATAAGAAGAACAAGGCAGCTGCGATTGTCAGCTCCCGAGGTTTTATGCCGGCGATCTAGATTGATCAAGGGCTTTCCTCGTATATCTCGTGTCACCCTTTACATTTTTGCTCACTGTTTGATCATAGATATAGCTCGATATCCTGAGCTATATCCTGAAAACTGTTTTTGCAAACAACTTAACTAGCATATTTTCCACACATTTTCTTAGCACACTACCTCATTTAACTAATTTGATCACTTAATTGCTTCGGTAATTTTTGACCAAAACAATTTGGCGCCCACCGTGGGGCAAGTAGTGCTATTTCTACTAAAAGCTTTTGCAAAATCGTTACTTGATTTTCTATTTTCAAAACTTTTTGCTACACTATTTTCAATGGCCTCGATATCAAACATGAGCTCTTCCACCATGTCAGCTACAACCTCTGCAACAATTGGTTTGGTGCTTCCACCACCTCCTCCGAGAACGCAAACCTCTTCACAAGGAACTAAAATTCATGTGAGTTCATAACCCCACCTTTTTACGGATTTACATTTTTCTAAATGTTTTTGGGGTGGAAAGACATGCACTTTTTGCAAAGCATACAAGAATTACATATTTCTAAACCATTTTACAAGCAAGTTTTAACTGACACAAATGGTTTACGAAAAGCTTATGTTTTATACCGGTTTTCAAACAAGCGTATTTTTTGAAATATGCATACACACGAATTCTAGTTTTCTAAACTACGGGAAAAATACAAATACAAGAGTTTACAAGATACAAATGTTACAATGTTTACAAATGGTATGATGAATACAAGAATTGAGAATTGATACGAGAAATGATACGAGAAATGATACGAGAAATGATACGAGGAATCGTGTCACGAATAGGGTACCATAAGCACCATTAATCAACAATATACCTAGACCGCAGAACAAAAGGTTAGATCTAACGGGTTTCGGGCAGCCACACTCTTGGTGAGAACGAGTACCGAGTAGTGCTTTTGTGTCTCAGAATCGACAACTAGAAAAATGCCTATGGTTTGGTTGCTTCCTATGTCGTGTCACATGTTAATGGCCTTGCAACCCATTAACAACAAGATACATACAGAAATATTGGATTTATACAAGATACATACAGAAATACTTGATTTATAAAAGATACATACAGAAATACTTGAATTATACAAGATACATACCATGTTTTCATACAAAATTTCCGTATAACATGACAAGAAAATGATTTTAAATTCGTTTTCTCAACAATACTTCAAAAACCGGTTATTCAAAAAGATTTATTTCAAATATTTTACAAACGAACTATGAACTCGCTCAACTTTATGTTGATTTTTCGCATGTTTCTTTCTCATGTTGCATTTCAGAAATTATGGCATGGTTGGAATAGGAGAACCATGAAGAGTCGAGTACTTAGTGGCGTTCAATTTCTAGAAGTCTTAGCTTATATTTGCTTCCGCTGCGCAATGAAGATACCAGTCCAGTCACGCCAATGCTCTGATATTTCGGGGTGTGACAGATTGGTATCAGAGCTATAGGTTACAGTGATTTAGGTTTCTGTTGTGATACCTAGGCTCTAACCTCACTTTTTCTCTGGGAACTTAGAATATTAAAACCTGAATACATACAGAACGCATAGTACTCGAATATGGTCTCCAACCGTTGCCGAAAAACAAACAGTCAAAATTTTGTTTTCAAACATACGCTATTGTGGTGTTTCAAACACGGTGCATAAAACAATTACATACAGTACACAAAACTCTGAGAGTTTAGGAAACATGCATTTAAGACCTTCGGAAACTTATGTTGAAATTCATTAAAGGTCATCACGTAGGAACCGCGAATATTAACTCGGACACACACTATTGTCCATATTGTTTATGATATTTTAACTTCCCGAGCAGGAAACCTACGCATAACGAAACGCTAGCGCACGAGAATACATGGAACTCAAATTTTACGTCAACAGATGTCGGAGTACATCACATTCTACGCAGAACGAAAAGCTAGTGCACAGGTATACGTGAAACTTAAGCTATACATCAACGGAGGTTGAAGTACGTCACATACGACTTTCGAGGTGAAGTCACCGAGAAGACACTATGAAGCATTTTAGTGATGATACTAATCCTGTCAGCACGAAAACTATTGATCAGGAAGCAGTGGTTTGGCACGCGGTCCTGCAAACGACACGAGTCATGCTAAGGAGAAGACGGATGCCTTTGTATTCCCCCTATCTTATTTACGACTCATACGCTATGTTCGACATTCCATTGTAATGTCAACTAACAACTGGTCATCACATGCAACCCCAAGTAAAGTCCTCAAATTTCTTTTATTCAAATTTCGACGTTCACATTTACTGAGTAGATTTTCGTATCTCTACTCCTCTTAATGGTCATTGTGTCACGATCATTTCTTTCAGTATAGCGAATACTCATTTGCTTCATTTCTTGAAAAATTCATATGTTACGCATGCATCGTTTGTTACGCATGTGGTTTTGTTTCGAATAAGCGTTTCATTTGTTCCGAGTCATAGTGGACTTGTTTGGTCTACGACTCCATTAAGTTGTTTGTTGATTTTGACACCTTGTGATGGTGCTTACACTAATTTGAAGCCTGCGCTAATCTCGTTTACATATCTCATGCACGGATTAAATTATTTATTTATTGACTTGCTTTAAATCCGCTTTGATTTATTATATCACAACCGTCTTAACACAATCGTGTGTTAAGGCAATGGTACACAAATTCATTCTATATTCCGATGTACCCACTAACGGTTCTTTCATTATCGATCGAATGTTTTGCGATATCCATTGCTTCTTCATCTTCGATCGAAAACATTATTTCTTTGATGTTCCATTTTCAATTGAAAATCCTATGATGTCATTTGAAACAAGCTTTCAGATTCACTTTATTACGCTTTCATTTGACTTCAAACACGATGACTTTGTTTGATCACCGCTATTATTGAATTATTTAAATCACTACAACACCTTGTGGTGTCAGTACAAACTTATAGCTTGGGCTAATCATGATTGAGCGCTTTATGCAAAACACAGGTGATACTTGTTCGATCACCGCTATATTTGAATTGTTTCATTCACTACGATACCTTGTGGCGTCAGTAGAACTTGCAGCTTGGGCTGATCATGATCGAACGTTTCATACAAAACTATTTCATTGAACTTGTTGATTCTAAGTTCCATTCAGTGGATGTTGTCGTTTCTAGAATTCATTTGCATATTGTGAATGTTCGTTTGGAATTCTATTGCTCGAAATTCCTCTTTTATTGGACCCCTGTTAACTTGGTCACATTGGTGACTGTATCAGTATATCTCGTTTCCTTTGACATTATTCATATTTACTTACGCATAACGTAACTATAAGGAGTTAACGTAGTCTAAATTTCGAGGACGAAATTTTATTAACAGGGGGAGAATGTGACAACCGGTAATTTACGCCCTTAATTACGTAATTAACAGGCGATTTACGCGACATTAAATAGTGTTTATGACTCAAATTAATTTAATTAGGGTCTCAGTAAGCTTAGGAACGCTTAGGCGGTTCTACAGTGTGCGTGTGACAATCTTCGGAGATACTATTGGAAATTAGACGGTAATAAACTGAAACCGTACGAAATACTGACGACACCGACAAATATGGGTGTTACACGAATATTTTTATGCTTATGGAGTTTGGGTTACGATATCAGTTCTCGTAGGAATTACGGGCCACTTACACATGAGATGGGCTTGTGGGCCCTGGACCCAAGCCCAAAACCCACAAGCCTAAACCTGCACATAATACATTAGAATCCTAGCAAGATCTTGCAAAATCTTATAAAATCTGCTCAAAATCTCAACAAGATCCATACGAGATCTACAAAATCTAAACAAAATCTACATAAGATTTATAAAATCCTATCAAGCTCTCCAAGATTTGAAAATCTTGCAAAATCCATACAAAATCTTATAAAATCTCTATAAATCTTACAAATCTCTGCATGATCTATTAAATATCTACTAAATCTTTGCATAAATCTTTATGAGATATCTTAGATCTTTACTCACAGAACAAAACTAAATTACATTAGTCCATACCTACATAAATGAGTATAAGACCCATACCCCTCTACACTCACACAAACATAACCCAAATCAACCACAGAGAAAACATACACAAACCTCACACTCTCTCTTTCTCTCTCGATATGAACATCAGACAACACATCCCCACTACCCTCTTCAGCTTCCGACAAACCATAGGGAGGAGCCGGCTGTGTTATCCAGCGAGAGACCCCCCCTTTTTCGGTTGACATAACGGAGCACCACCACCACCACCGTCCGGTGGTGGTGCGGCGGCTACAAACAGGGAGGAGAGAGAGAGAGGAATGAGAAGATGAGAGAGAGCGGTGGAGATAAGGAGCGGCGCCGCCGCTCATGGCGGCGGCAGTGGCAGCGGCGTAAGCTTACTATCGTAATTCTAAATCTTAAACTCTTATGATCAGTGAAAATGGTAAACTTACTATCGTAAAGGTAATGTCTCCAAATCTTAAGGGCAAAAATTATGGCTTCTAATTCTAAATCATGGGTTGAATAATTTTCTTCATGATTCTTAAGTTGTCTAGAGGCGTAAGCTATAACCTTTTGACGTTGCATCAATACACATCCATAACCTAATTTAGAAGTGTCGCAATAGACTACAAAGTCTTCAGTTCCTTCTGGTAACGCTAGTATGGGTGCATTGGTTAGTCTTTGCTTAAGAATTCTAAAGGCTTCTTCTTGTTTTGGTCCCCATTCAAAATTAACAGATTTACAGGTTAGCTTAGTTAAGGGAATGGCTATTCTAGAAAAATCTCGAATAAACCTTCTATAATAACCGGCCAATCCTAAGAAACTTCTAACCTCGGTTGGTGATTCAGGGGTTTTCCATTTGGTAATCGCCTCGATCTTTGTGGGATCCACATGAATTCCTTCATGATTAACTAAATGCCCAAGAAACTGGACCTGTTCTTACCAAAATTCACACTTTGAAAACTTTGCATAAAGCTTTTCCTTTCTCAATAAACTTAGAAGTGCGTGCAGATGCGCTGCATGTTCCTCTTTATTCTTAGAATAAATAAGAATATCATCTATAAAGACAATTATGAATTTATCCAAATATGGTTTACATATTCGGTTCATCATGTCCATAAATGCAGCTGGGGCATTGGTTAGACCAAATGGCATGACAGTAAATTCATAATGGCTATACCTTGTTCTGAAAGCGGTCTTAGGAATGTCCTCTTCCCGTACCTTTAATTGATGATATCCTGATCGTAAATCGATCTTTGAGAAAAATCGAGCTCCTTGCAACTGATCAAACAAATCATCGATTCTTGGTAATGGATACTGATTTTTAATCGTGACTTTGTTCAATTCATGACAATCAATGCACATACGCATTGATCTGTCCTTCTTCTTGACGAATAAGATCAGTGCTCCCCATGGCGATGAGCTTGGCTGTATGAATCCTTTCTCCAACAATACATCTAACTGTTTCTTTAGTTCCTGCATTTCTGCGGGTGCCAAACGGTAAGGTGCTTTGGTAATTGGTGTTGTTCCTGGTAGCAGGTGGATTCTGAATTCAACTTCTTTGTCTGGTGGTAGTCCTGGCAATTCTTTTGGAAATACATCTGAAAACTGGGATACTACTAGAATATTTTTAAGTTCTTTTCCTTTAGTGTTAATGATTATAGAAATCATATACACTAATGATCCTTTCCTAGCATAACTGGCTGTTTTCATCACAGAGGTAAATTTTGTGGATCTAGAGGGCTTATCTCCTTTAATTGTGATCTTTTCACCCCTTGGTGAATTGACTTGGATTGACTTTTGATCACATAAAATACTGGCTTTATTGGCTATTAACCAATCCATTCCTAATACAACATCAAATCCTTCCAGATTCATTGGGTAAAGGTTTGCAATAAATTTTTGATTTAAAAATTCTATTCTTGCTCCCTTCAAGATCTCAGAAATCTTAATGGTTTCTCCATTTGCTGTCTCTACTAGACATTCTTGTGGGAGTTTAGTTAATGGTCGATTGAGAAGTTTGCAAAATGAAGTATTAATAAAACTTTGGTTTGCACCAGAGTCAAATAATACTTTAGCAAAAACATCATTAGCTAAAAATGTACCGGCGATCACATCCGGGATCATCTTTGCTTCTTCTGCAGTCAGAACAAATGCTCTAGCATTTTTAGTAGTCTTGTTGTTCTTGGCTGGAGCTAGTTTCGGACAGTTTGGCTTGATATGCCCTTTTTCTCCACAGTTGAAGCACACTCCATTACTAGGTTTCTTCCTGCAATCTTCTTCCTTGTGTCTTGGTATCTTGCAGAAATTGCAATAAGTGGAGTATCTTCGTGAATGCTTCTTCTTGCAAGCCTTGTAGTAAGGTGCAGAGGTAGAACCTACATTTTTCAAACAGTTGGAATTTCCATAATGGAATTCTTGGGTAAGCTTTTGAGCTAGGTTTCTCCTCTGGCCTTCTTCTCGTGTACGTACTAATTCATCAGTCAAGGTGTTTGCCAGTTCTACAGGTTCTTCTATAGTTTGAGGTCTAGTTGCCTTGACTACATGCCTAATTTCACTGATTAATCCCCAAATATAACGGGAGATTAATACTGGTTCAGGTGATGCAAGGGTTGGCACTATTCTAGCATATTCAATGAATAAAGTAGTGTACCCTTTACTATCTACTCCAATCATTCTAAGGTTTAAGAACTTGTTTGCTATCTGTTCTTTTTCATTAGGAGGACAGAATTTCCTTTCTACCATATTTTTAAATTCTTCCCATTCCATATTGTAAATCCTGTCACTTCCCCTAGACTAGAGGATAGTGTTCCACCATTCTAATGCTGATTTCTTAAACAGATTGGAGGCAAACATTATCTTATCTTCTTCTGCGCACTTGCTTATTTTTAAGACGGCCTCAGTCTTTTCTATCCAGCGTAAAGCTGCAATGGCCCCTTCATTGCCCAAGAATTCTATTGGTTTACAAGACCAGAATTCCTTATAAGAACAACCATAAGACATGGTTCTTCTTCTTTTGGGAATGGGCACTTGAAGTATGGGTCCATTGTGCACTCTATGACTAGGTTCTGTATGGGTTCGTTTACTTCCATTACCACTTTTATCATTATTTTCTGCATCCCAAACATTTTGAATAATAGCTGGCATGGCATCTCTAATTCCTTGGGTTACAACGTGTCGAATTTCACTATTATTCATTTGATTTTCATTATTCTGGTTTTCTGGATTTGCTGCATCGGCCATCTGGATTTTAAACAATTACCAAGTATTAATATTATAGGACAATATCTAATTCAAACAATCATACGGTAAGCATGTTGGTCAAAATCGTCGAGCATTGTGACTTACTCTATTTTATAGTATGCATCTATAATTATTACAATACAATTGGAATAAAAATACAATACTAGTATGCATCACTAACCACAAAGTGGTCTATACTACGATATATATATTATCATTTTTTTCAAACATACACACATATTATATATATGTATTTATTATTATTATATTATTATTATTATTACTAATGATAGGGGTTCATCCAAAAGTCCATATTACGCTCGTCATATTTCTAGACGAGTCGTTCCCCTATTTGTCTCATCCTTTCGCTCTCTTCTAAAATCTCCTCACCAAAGGTTCGGGGTTCTTGCACACTTTCTGTGCTCATTGGGGGTGCAGGTGCTGGTACTGGATCTGGGTATTGTGGCATTGGTTCTTCCTGAGGATATGGATTCTCTAGGATTTCCCTAATGTATTCATCATTATCATAATAGGGATCTGGAGGGTCCACACCTGGGTAAGCTGCTAGGTTTGGCATGGGTTCTTCTGATATTGGGTAGCGTTGCTGGTAGTCCCTATGGTCGTCAAACCACGGGTCGTACTCTGGGTCTAAGGGATTGGGTGCTGGTACTCTAAGTATCTCAATCGGGTCAAAAGCTAGTGCTGAGATTTGGTTTTCCGGGTTCGCTTCAAACTCCATTGGTTAGGTGGGAAACAAGGGTAATGGTTGGGGTGCTATGAGTTGCTTTAAATTAGGGTCTGCAGCTATAGTTGCTAGAATATGAAAATTTGCTAGACTCCTATTGAGCATCTGTTTCTCTCTTAGCGGCTGCTAAAACTCGCTGTTGTTGTAACTTTTTCATTCTCTTCCTACATTCATGCGCACCTTTGCTGAACCATCCTCTCTTTTTAGGAGGGAATGACTCTTCAGATTGAGCCTTAAACACGAATATCCCTTCTTCATTGTCAGCTGAATACCCTAAGAGGGTAGGCTGTGAAGAGGTACTTTCGTTTTGAGGTGAGCTGGACAACTGACGGTAGGCGTCGGAGGGTCCTTGATCGCTCATACTGTAAACTAACAAATAGTCAAATAACACATAACAATAATTTACAGATATGCACGTTGTTTCGTAATTAATTTCCTAACATTTTGAATAATATCTTGGTGTCAGCAGAACACTTCTGTGGCTGAATCAGTGGCTTAGCTCTGATACCACCTTCTGTCACAGCACCCGTCCCCTAACTACCCGGGAACGGGCGGCCGCAGCCAGTTTCAGTGGTATCGGTGTTTATCATTTTGGCAGCGGAAATTACATCAGGACCGTAGTTAGGAAATATTTTATCAGAGTAAAATACCACTCTTTTATAATATTAAACACATGGGAAATTCCCAAGTTTCAAGTACACACATTTTCATAGGGATAAACCCTATTTATTTAAATAAAAACATCTCTTTATTTAGGGAACTTTTATTGCCACTTTTCCAAGCCTTCAGTGCTGTCCAGCTGGTTTCTATTTGGCTTTCACATTTTGTTACATGAAACGCGTTTAAAAACATTTTGTCAGTGGGAAATACTGGTGAGTGAATCCAAGTTTAATCAAAACAGGTTTGATCAGTCTACAGCATTGAGGGCGGTCGCGCAATTACATTTGTTTCCATCTACTTTAATTACCACCCATGGTACTGTCAACCCGACTTGTGGTCATATTACTACTCACAATGTAGTAACAAATTTTGTATACAAAACCCCAACATACCGACGATAATTGTAGAATACAAATACTCAATCACTGTTTAATATAATGTTAATCATATGAGGTTTTGTAAAAACAGTTTGCAAAAAGGAGATTACTCACAAAAAGGTTTACACAAAAAGAGGATTACTCACATTGCTGACTTAGGGTTTTCCTTTAGGATTTCCTGGTGATTATCTATTAATTACACAAATTCACCCATGACAGACTTATTTTTATTGTTTTTATTTTATTTTTAATTATATAAGGTATTTTGGGCGCGGTTTTTGTATACGGGATATATTTTAGGACGTATAGGGACATTTTAAATATATTAGGGTGACGAAAATTATTTTTGGAAGGTTGTTATACTTAGCTCTGATACCACCTTCTGTCGCAACCCCCGTCCCCTATTTACCCGGGAACGGGCGGCCGCGGCCAGTTTCAATGGTATCGGTGTTTATCAATTTGGCAGCGGAAATTACATCAGGACCGTAGTTAGAAAATATTTTATCAGAGTAAAATACCACACTTTTATAATATTAAACACATGGGAAATTCCCAAGTTTCCAGTACACATGTTTTCATAGGGGTAAACCCTATTTTATTTAAATAAAACATCTCTTTATTTAGGTAACTTTTATAGCCACTTTTCCAAGCCTTCAGTGCTGTCCAGCTGGCTTCTATTTGGCTTTCATATTTTGTTACCTGAAACGCGTTTTAAAAATATTTTTTCAGTGGGAAATACTGGTGAGTGAATCCCAGTTTAATCAAGACAGGTAAAACCTTTTACAGCATTGAGGGCGGTCGCGCAATTACATTTGTTTATTTTCTAATTTAATTACCACCCGCGGTACTGTCAACCCGACTTGTGGTCATGTTACTACTCACAGTGTAGTAACAAATTTTTTATACAAAACCCCAACATACCGATGATAATTGTAGAATATAAATACTCAATCACTGTTTAATATAATGTTAATCATTTGAGGTTTTGTAAAAACAGTTTGCAAAAAGGAGATTACTCATATTGCTATCTTAGGGTTTTCCTTTGTGATTTCCTGGTGATTATCTATTAATTACACAAATGCACACGCGCTACTATAATAACCCAATATTTACATTAGTACTACCCTCCCTGAGATAGAATTCCAACGACTACGTCGGGCAGAACCTCGACAGCCGTTAAGGAATCCTAGATCGATCAGGCAGCGTATCTAATACGTAACCGGGGGTTATGATACTTACAACGAGGCAGAACTTCATTATTTTAGGGGGGTATAATGCCTAGTATAATATTTGCTATGCAGAATTTTAAAGAGAGATCGAGAGATTGAACGAATTGCAACTGAAGGCCGATGGCCTCCTTTTATAGTGTCTAATTATGACTTCCTCGCGGCCCGCGTAAGCCGAAGGTAAGTCCTTCGCGGCCCGCGACGTAGAGGTAGTAGGGCCTAGCTTGGCCTGGTCATCACTATAGGCTCGACACTTGTACGACACGTGGCACCACTGGGTGAGGCTACGTAGCCTAGTTGTCACGCCCCGCGTAGAAGGCCATGATGGTCTTCGCGGCCCGTGAGAGACCCTTAAATCTTGATTTTTATTTATTTTTAATTATATAAAGGTATTTAGGGCCAAATCTCGTATTCGGGGTGTATTTTAAGACGTATAGGGACATTTGAAATATATTAGGGGTGTCGAAAATAATTTTGGAGGGTTGTTATACATTCCCACATGTGTTGATGATTGATGCTACCTACCAAACGAATGAGTATAAGCTTCCGTTTATTCAATTTGTGGGTGTGACATCGACACATAAGTCATTTTGTGTGGCTCATGCATTTGTCTCTAAAGAAAAACAAGATAACTTCTTATGGGTCCTGGAGAAGCTCAAAGAATTGTTGGTAGATTGTATGGAGCCACGTGTAATTGTAACAGATAGGGATCAAGCTTTGATGAATGCTTGCGATAAAGTATTCCTAAAAGCTTCCAAATTGCTATGTAGGTTGCACATCTCACAGAATATTCTAAAACTGTCACACCCCCCAAAATACCACATGCGAGAACCCAGCGGGGCGTGTGACGTACCAGGATCCAGCCACTAATCACATTGAACCAATAACAAGATATTATGTAAAAGTTCCCATTTATTAAGATATTGTAATTTCAAAACATAACTTAAACCCAACGTGTCCAGCAGAAGCATAATGTAAATCATTGTTCAAGTGTTTCAAAATCTAAATGTATGAAAACCAGTAGACTTGTCTCGTGTTTCTAAGTGTCTCGACCCATGACCACTCCAGCAATCCAGATAACAAGTTCCATATCCAATTCTAACAACCTGCAAGCATGCAGACAAATGTATCAGCACAAAGCTGGCGAGTTCACAATTTTGTAAAAACGTTTAGTTGCCAAGTGTTTAGTTTAAAAACATGTTGATAATAACTCGAGTACCGCAAGATGGTGCCAGTTTGTTTGCCCATCCCCAATACCCTATCAAACATTGGTCATGTGGTTAAGGTCATTAGTTCATGCCCGTCCTCTCAGGTACGGTGTGAGGTTGCTGTTAGGATCTGAGTTTCTTATGATTGTGTTTGTTTGATAAAAATGAAGATGAAACAGAGTAAATTGCAGCGGAAATAAATGAAACAAACTTTCACACACAATCAATGGAAGAAATAGTTTTCAACAAACATGTTTATCTCATAATCGAATGATTGTATTTATTACAATAATCAACTATGCAGGCATGCACTAATCTCCCCCTCAGCCTGAGCTCACAGTGATTATTCATACAGAATGACTTTGTGATGAAGAGAGCTGATAGAACAGTACAGGGTACTGTTCTATTTATAGTACAGAACAAACCACTGAGTATCTTTGGCTAACGTCACCATGAAAGTGACATCTAACCTCCTAACAACCTCTAACAATTGTTCTATACAAACACTGTTGTCTAACTACTGATTACAATAAACAATTACAATACAAGACTAAACTACTGCTTCTTCATTCCACTGTTATTGCTCCAGCAGTGCTTTGTGTCTTCAGCAGTTCTTGAACCATAGCAGTAGATTGAGCATTAGTGCTTTATCTTCATCAGTCTTTATGCATCAGCAGTTGTTGTGTAGGGCAGTACTTAGAGGTCAGCAGATGATAGGATCACTTTCAAGGGGAAAGATTAAGTACAAACAACTGCTTATTCTGGATCCATTGATCTGATCCAGTTTTGGCTTTATCAACTGTTCCTTTGTAGGGTTCAATCCCAACAATCTCCCCCTGGAACAGATGATGCCAAAACCCTTCATTATTTTGGATCTTTATTGCCTCATCAGTAGTTCCCTAACTTGTCCTTTGAATTGTAAATCAAAGTCCATGGAATCTACATCATCCTCATCCCTGCACAGTGTAAACTCAAGGAGATCTTGTATATCTTCAACACCCAGGCCAAGTGCTTCTTCCCTTGATATGTGTTTCACCTCACCATTGGATTTGAGCAGAGTCAATACGTGGATCTTTTGATCAGACTTCCACTTTAGTATTTTTGAATCCAATGGGTTTCTTGGGAGAGTTTTTATTGATGAAGAGTTTGGAGATGGAGGCCTGGTGATGATAGCTTTGGCAGGGTCTTGAGATTGTGCTAAGTATTGTTTTTCTGCCAACAGTGTCTGAAGAACCATTTTCATTATGTATTCCTCTTGAGCCTTGTCTTCTTTAGTTTCTGCATCCATCTGCTTTTGTTTCCTTCTTTGATAAAGGATAGCAGCAGGTGGAGCAGTGGATCTTCTAATGGGCAACTTTTGTTTGACTGGAACCACTGCTTCTGGAACTGTTTCTGGATAATCAGGCTTTTTGGGAGCAGTGGGATCTTTCTTCCTTAACTCTTCCAACCTTTTATAGGTATCTAACACTTTTATCTCTGACCATCTTGTAACCTGGTTCCTTGACCCATAATTAGCAGCTATGAGCTCTTCTTTCATTCCTTTTAGTTTCTGGCACATTCTTTTTGTAGTTAGCCCAGACTAGAGGAGTTTGCTTAACTTTGTCTTCAATCATCTTTTGAATTCTGGCAATCTCGTCCTTTAGTTCACTGATGGTCCATTCTTTATACTGGTGCTTTCTGCCATGTACTTCTTGTATGCCATGATGTATTCTATGTAATCATGTCTCATACTTTCATCATCCTTTTCTGATAATTTCTGACAAAGATCTTTTGAGAACTGCTCTAAGGTTCTGACTTTGGTGAGAAGATATTGTAGATTCCTTTGAATTTCTTTGTCATTCTTTCCCTTTGTGTCTCTTTGTGATATATCCTATACTTATTTGACCTTTAATTTCAAGTATTCTTCTATGTTTCTAGGCAAAGGATAACCTTGGAGAGATGGGAGTTTCCTTTTTGCAGGGTCATCTTCTGAGTAGAAGGATTTGATCTCCTCTCTGACTGCTGGAAGATCTAAAGGATATTGTACTCCCACAGGGACAAGGGCAGTGTTTGGATTCTGGTCTTGAACTGAAGAGATAGGAACAGGGTTTGGAATAATGGCTAAGGTCAGAGATTGTGAAGGTGTTGGAGGTGGGGAAGTGTCATCTTCCAGTACAATGTTTGTTACCCTTCTCCTTTTATGCTTTGGAAAGTTTGGTGGTGTGTTTGTGGTTTGAGTGGTGGTGTTTGAAGTTATAGGTGACTGACTAACAACTGTTGAAACAACTGGTGTTTCAACCACTGTTGTCACTACAAGTGTTGATGTGTCAGCAGTTGTCTTCTGCTTTTTGGCAAGTGGTTTTTGTGATGGTAGTGTTGTTTTTGGTATGGCAGTGGTTGATGAAGTGGTGATAGCAGTGGTTGGGATAACATTTGTTGAAACCACTGAAGTACCAACAACTGTTGATACAACAGGTATCTTAACATCTGTTGGTTTAGAGGTTTGATGAGAGGAACTTTTGGGGATTTGAGGAGTATGTTTGGTGGTTTTGGAAGATGTGGTTTTGGGTTGGCTAACCTTTCTGGTAGGCTGTCTTCTTTTGGTTTTAGAAGTACCCTGCTCTTCCTTTTCCATCAAAACTTTCTTCTCTTGCTCAAATCTTTTTGACCCTTTTATTTCCATAGACTCTTTCATGTTTGCCTTCAGTTAAGCAAATGCATTTTGAGTCTCATCAACCTTTTTGGAACCATCTGGCCTTGGGATTTCTACCACAAGGTTAGATATTAGATCTTGTTTAATATATAGGCCTTCTTTTCCCTTTTTACCTTTCTCCCCCTTTTTTGGTATCATCAGGGTTTTCAACAAAGATGATTGACGGAGGAGTAGTGCCAGTGGTTTGCAGCAAATGGGCCTTGATTGCCTTGATATCTGCTTGTGTATCTTTGTACCTAGCTTCCATTGCATTTCTGACCATCTGAAGTTGAATCTCATGTTGTTGATCAGCATATTATCTCTGTTGATGAAGCATAGGTTGAAACATGTTCCAAAGCTCAGTGGGAGAATGAGCAGATTTTGCAGCAGGGGATGTAGTCTTTTGCGATTGTAACAACTGTTACAGCATATTTTTTATATATGCAACAGATGTGTCAATTTTATCAACCCTCTCCATCAATTCTTTATATTTTAAATCATCACCCAACTTAATGGGATCATATGATTTCCCACTGACAGTGGTTGTATCAGTAGTTGACTTAGGGAAAGTTCCCCAAAACTCATCCACTAATGCCCCTTGTTCTTGGTACTGGGGACTTCTTTCTTCAGCATAGGTTACCATTTTAAGCACACCAGTGTATAATGGAAACACACCAGTGGATACTATGGTTCCCAAAGAAGAAATTGCCTTCAATGGAGTCTTACTAATGAACTACTCTCCAGGTGTAAATCAGTGGATTCAACACCTGTAGTAGCTGCTCCACTTGAACTACTGACAGGAATTACTTGTAATTCCTGCAGTGTAGCCTGCTCAGTTGTTGGTGGATTAGCAAGGATAGAGGAACCAGACTCAGTCACTTGATGAGGTATATTCTCATTGATAGGTGGTTGAGAAGAACTGATTTGTGTCTGGTCCGTATCAAGTGCATCCAACAAGGGTTTGATTGATGGTGGAATTTGGGCAGTGAGGACAGGTGTAGAAAGAGAATTTGCCCTGGGAGCTGGGCTGTGGAAGATAGATTCAAGTGAATCCATTGCTTCATATTGTGGTGTCCCTATGGATACAACCTGATCCTTTTGAGAGGATGCAGGAGGAGTTTTAGGCTCAGGTTGAGATCTTTCTTCCATCTGCTGTGAGGAAGTAGCAGCAGTGGTTATTGGTGACTTTTGTGTTATCACAGGTATTATCTCTGGGATCTCATCTTCCAGAGTTACCTTTTTGGAGGGTTTGGGGGGCTTTTTGGATTTTTTCTGTTTAGGTTTTTTGGTGATTTTTTGTGTGGGTTTCACAGCAGGGGTTGTGCTGCTGGGATCACCAGGAGTAGTGGGCTCAACAGCAGGAGCCTGAGGAGCAGTTGTTGCTGCTAAATTCTACTCAGGTTCCTCTGTTTGTGTTTTTGAAGGTTTTAACAGCCTTGTGAATGTTTCAGAAGAGAGGCTGTTTATTTGAAAAGGATTTCCTTGGATAAGCACATGTGCATTATCCTTTGAAAATTTCTTTTGTAAATAGAAACTTAAAAACCTTGGAAACAATAGAAATGGTTTCTTATTATCTTTGATATTATTAATATTTTTTACCATATCATTGAAAATCTCCTGGGAATAGTTAAAATCACTTTCAGACATTATAGCATAACCCAGGTATTGGATTTTCAATGGTATTTCATTGAAGGCTGTTGTTTTATTTGAAACACACATGAGGAGGGTATGGAATAAAAACCTCATGGCAGGTGGAAAACTACCCTTTTGTAAAGTATCTTTTTTCATTTCTTCTTCATACCCTCTCTTAATGAAATCAGTTTGATAATCAGCCTTTGGGAAAGAGGTTTTACCTGTAAGATCATTGAGTTCAAAAACCTCTGAAATGGTTTGAGGTGTGACAGTAACTGGAATTCCCCTTATGGTTGAATTAATAGCTAAGGGCTTTTTGTCCTTAACTTCAAGCTTTGCATTTTTCCAGAATTCTCGTTGGGTATCCATGTAGATGGGTGCATTACAGGTCAACAAAGTTTTGTACTTTGAAGACGAGAGAGCATCAATGACAGAGTGAAAGTTGTGCTTTGACTTGGTTTCTTAAGTATACACAGGTAGTTATGAGGAGTTTTGAATGGGAGAGCCATGGTGATTTGAAAGTAGTTGCGAGAGGAAGAAGACGATGAATGATTTAAGAGAATTTGATGGTAACTGCTTTTGAAAGGAAATTTGAATTTGATTTGACAGTGAAAACCTTGTGTGGGGTTTTAATCAGGGTTTTATGAGGTGGAAAAGTGAATGCTGACGTGGCAGCGGTTACAAAAGATCCGACGACTATGTACTGTCCACGTGCCAACCTCTGATGAATAATGGAAGACAGTTGTTTAGGAAACCACTGATGGTCAATATCAGTGGTTTACAGTGGTGAAAATGAAACAGTGGCTGACTTTAAGCTATTAGTGGATAGCCATCAGTGGGTTAAAACATTGATGTTTGACAACAGTTTTTAACAAGGACAATGAAGGAGCAGAGATTGACTTTCAACAGTGGACAATATCAACAGAACAGATGTTTGAACCAAAAAGTGGTTGTGGCAGACTTTTAAGGATTTAATGAAAATTTTCATTTTTAGCTATTTTTAAGGATGAAATTTTGATTTTCTGAAAACATTTTAATGCTTTTATTCATAGAAAAACAGGATTTTGCCTATTATTCCATGTTCAGCATGCCAATCCTAGAGATCAAGCTTTCAAAGGTGGATGTGTCTAAAGCCTTTGTTAGCACATCTGCCAGCTGATCTTTAGTTGGAACATGGTGCAGAGAAATCAAACCTTTTTCATAGCAATCCCTCACAAAGTGATGTCTGATATCAATGTGCTTGGTGGTTGAGTGTGAAGCTGGATTTTTTATGATATTTTCTGCTGCCTGACTGTCCAACATGAGAGGTGTCTTTAAGGCAGTGATACCAAAATACAGCAGTTGATTTTGAAGCCACAGCAGTTGGACTGTACAGCATGCAGCAGCTATATGCTTTGCCTTAGCAGTGGATGTTGAAACAGCTACTTGCTTTTTGCTTTGCCAAGACACTAAGCATCTGCCTAGGAATTGGTACCCTCCTGAAGTGGACTTCTTTGTTGTGTTGCATCCAGCAAAGTCACTATCTGAGAAACCTGAAAGCTTGATATTTCCATCAACTGGATACCAGATACCAAGTGTGGGAGCACCTTTTAAGTATCTGAATATCCTTTTTACAGCAATAAGATTTGACTTTCTAGGGGCTGATTGGGATCTTGCACAAACACATGTTGCAAACATGATGTCTGGCTTAGATGCAGTTAGGTACAATAAAGACCCAATCATGCTTCTATAAAGAGTTTGATCAACCAAATCATCCTTCTCATCAGACATGACTATTTTTGTGGTTGCTATGGGTGTACTACATGGTTTGCAATCATTCATCTCAAATTTGTTTAAAAGTTCTTTGGCATATTTGCCTTGATGAATGAAAGTACCATTTTGCAGTTGCTTTACTTGGAGACCAAGAAAGCACTGTAGTTCACCCATTGCACTCATCTCAAACTCAGCTATCATGAGTTTTCTGAACTCTTCACATATTTTGGAACATGTGCTTCCAAAAATGATGTCATCCACATAAATCTGGACAATCATCAAGTCTTTCCCTCTCCATTTTAAAAACAGTGTTTTGTCTATTTTGCCTCTTGTGAAACCAATAGAGAGAAGAAAGGTGGAAAGAGTTTCATACCAGGCTCTAGGTGCTTGTTTCAAGCCATACAAAGCTTTATTTAGCTTGTAGACATGATTTGGATTAAATGGATCCTCAAAACCTGGAGGTTGACAAACATATACCTCTTCTTGAATCTTACCATAGAGGAATGCACATTTGATATCCATTTGAAACACCTTTATGTTGTGGTTGACAGCAAAGGCCAGGAATAATCTGATAGCTTCCAATCTTGCAACAGGGGCAAAAGTTTCATCATAGTCAATGCCCTCTTCCTGTCTGAACCCTTGAACCACAAGCCTTGCTTTATTCTTGACAACAATACCCCTTTCATCAGTTTTATTTTTGAAGACCCACTTTGTGCCAATAGGACTCACACCCTCTGGCAGTGGTACAAGCTCCCATACTTGTTGTCTTTTAAACTGTTGGAGCTCCTCTTGCATGGCTTCTACCCAGCTGTTGTCTTTTAGTGCCTCTTGGTACTTGACTGGCTGATGGAGTGATAGAAAACCAGCAAAAAGACAGATGTTTTGGGATTGGCTTCTTGTGAGCACCCCTTCACTGATGTTGCCAATGATTTGGTCAGGTGGATGAGACTTTAAGAAGATTAAATCTCCTTTGTATGGAACAATGGCATTTAAGGGTGAAGGATGTAGATGTGAATCATCTGAGCTAACCACTATTGGTGACTTTGATGATCCAACAGGGTCTTGAAATGGAGGTGGATGAATAGGAGGAAGTGGTGTGGAAACAAGTTGATTTTTATCCACTGTTTGAGGATTCTTATCAATAGTGTTTGAGGATGTGGAAGCAGGGGTTGAAGGGCTACTTTGGTCAACAACTGTTGAGGTAGCAGTGGATGAGCCTTGACAGCTGTTTTGAACATCTGCTGCTCTAGCAATGGATGCAGACTTTTGTTGTGGAATGATGACTTCATATCCATAGTCTGATGGAGGATTTTGAGATGGACCTGCACTGTTAGTCTTGACAGAAACATTTTCAAAGGTAAATTTATCAAGATCAAATAATTCTACAGGATTTGCAGGGATTTTCATTGAAGAAAGTTCATTGAACTTCACATTCAAAGTCTCTTCCACTGTCTTAGTCCTAGTGTTAAACACTTTGTAGGCCTTAGCAGTGGTTGAGTATCCCAAATGATAACCACAATCAATTTTGGCTGCAAACTTTGAAATTGAATCTTTTAAGTTTAAAATGAAGCATGGGCAGCCAAAAACTTTGAAGTATGAGATCAGTGGTTTAATTTTATACAGAATTTCATAGGCAGTCTTTTGATGCCTGGGGTTTATTAAAACTCTGTTCTGGACATAGCAGGCAGTGTTTACAGCCTCTGCCCAGAAAGTTAATGGCAAACCTGAATCAGCAAGCATGGTCCTGGCAGCCTCAATCAATGTTCTGTTCTTTCTTTCAACAACCCCATTTTGTTCTAGTGTCCTTGGAATGTTGTACTGCCTTACAATTCCTTTTGACACACAAAACTCATCCAACTCCCTATTTCTGAATTCTATGCCATTGTCACTCCTGAAGATTTTTACTGGCAAGTCAAACTGCTTTTCAACCTGTTTGACAAAGTCTTGCAGAATGCCTGCAGTCTCATCTTTGGAATGTAAGAAATAAGTCCATGTAAACCTAGAAAAGTCATCTACAATTACCAAACAAGCACTTGGTTATTTTGGACTCTTCAATGGACTTAAATGAGCTTTTATGTTGTTTTCCTTTTAAGCAGGAAACACAATGCTCAGGATAGGTGAACATTTTTTTGTGGAAGACCTCTTACAAGGCCTTGTTTTGACAAAGCAGTGATTGTCTTGAGATTTTTGTGCCCCAAGCTTCTGTGCCATAGTTCTGTCTCTTTGTTAGAGGCAGCTGAGAACAGACAAGAATCAGTTCTGGGGCTCTCTTTTGACAGATCAGCTACATAAACATTGCCACTTCTTTGAGCAACAAGTTGGGTTTTTCCATTTCTTTATTATTTCTTCAATCTTTTTAACCATTTCTGGTCCAACAATCCTACAACACTCCTTAGTAAAAAAGTGATCCATAACCTTTGTCACTCATTTGAGAGACACTAAGGAGGTTGAATTTTAGATCGTCTATCAGATTGACATTTTCAAACCTAACATTTCCAGACTGTACTGTACCAGAACCCATCGCCTTCCCTTTACTATTATTACCAAAAGATATATCACCCCCTCCATGAGTATTGAATTCTTTGAGTAGGGCTCTACATCCAGTCATGTGCCTGGAGCCTCCACTATCTACATACCAAAGACTATCTAAGCATGCAGAAGCTCCCTGCACATCAAGTAAATAATTAGTTCAGGAGGGTCTCCAAAGCCAATAAGACTTTGGATGGGGTCTCAACAGTGTCTATGTTAAGGTCAGGAAGATGGACAGTGGTTAGATTAGGGGATTGATTAATTTTTGCATCTTGTTTCTCTAACCACTGTTGGGGGCCATTTCCTATCAACTCTTGATATCCAAAGGGATGCATGTTCACTCTTGGTTTAGAAGGCCTTTTGTAGGCTTTATAAACATGTGGGACCCTTGGATACGGTGGTTGGCCTTTACCTCTTCTATATTGGTTGGCAGGGGGTGCATCTGTCACTTGAACATCTCTTTTAATAGAGTTTTGGTTCAGATGTTTTGTAATAGCTGTTTGGACAGGCACAAAGGATGGTTGTTTCTTGACTTGTGAACTTGATAAACTCATGGGTGTTTTTGAAGTGTACTCATTCTTTTTTACATCAAAGGATTTAAGATACACATACTCCTGAGTGAGATGGTTTGATTTGCCACAGACGGTGCTGCTCTTTGAAGGTACAATGATGCTTGTTTTGTTAATATCATATGCTTTTAGGTGAAAACAATCTTTGGTCAAATGATTTTTTTTTCACATAAATCACAAAACAAGTTTTTAACCTTTTCTTTTCTTTTCTTCTTTTCAGACTCCCTTGCAACAGAGTTTTGAACCATTGTTGGGATGTCTTTAAGAGGAATGATCTTGGCCTTTGGAGCTTTGACACCATCCACAGTTGTGAAATCCATGGGTTTAAAATTTTCAAGTATGTCACACTCATCAGACCATGTGGTTTTAAATTGGTATTTCTCAATTTCCTCAAAAGTTGAGGACCCCACAGATCTTTCCAGAGTGATTTTATTGCCAAGTTTATCAGTTATTTTAACTTCTTGACCATCCTTGTTGGTGGGTATGACTTCAACAGAACCAGATTGATTTGCAGCAGTGTTTTCAACTTGGTCATTTTTCCTAAACCCTATGCCAAATTTTACATTGCTTTCAATCTGCTTTTCAAGCAAAATCTCATAACCTTTTCAGGATTCCACCCATTTTTCACATGTGATTTGGGTGGACTCTAACTCCTTTTTACAGACCTGATATTTTTCTATCATTGTCTGAAGTTGGTCCTTGGTTATGCTTTGCTCTTGTTTGAGGCTGCAAATATCTTTTTCTTTTTCTGACAATTTGTTTTTCAATGCTTTTAAAGATTTTTCAAATTGCAATTCACCATTTAACAATCTATCTCTAAGGTTTTCATTCACCTCCTTAATGTTTACAAATGCTATGATGCATTTGTCTGAACAAAGGTTTTTAAGAACCTGGGGTGATACCTTAGTTGCAGCCATCATGGCACAATCACATATATGCTCACTTTCTTCTTGAACTTTCTCTTCTTTTTCACCTTGTTTCTTCTCCTCTTCTTCAGACCAGGGGTCAGACAGTGGTTCCAACAGGGGTTCTGAATTTTCTCCCAACAGTACTTCACCAGCAACAGCAGTAACCACTGCTTCAGCAATTGTATCCATTGTTTCTTCACTTGTCTGTCCTTCTTCAGTTTCCAGCCCTTCTGGTATAGACTCCAATGCTACAAAACAGAAATCATCACTAGAAGCATCATTTTTAGCATAGAGTGCAAAATTTTCATCTCCTAACTTCTCAGGTAAGCTACTCCAGTCAACAAAGCCTTGGGTGAAAAAGTTTTGCTGATCTGGTTGAACCACTGCTGGTGCAGCTTGTTGAGGTGCAGCTTGTTGCACCTGAACCTGGGGAACTGGGGCCTGGACATACTGTATCTGAGGAACAGTGGTTTTGACATAATGAACAGGAACAGGGGTTGCAGGGTGTGCATAGTGAGAAGTGTTTACATGAGCAGCAGGGGCATATTGGGCATAATGCACATTGTTTTGGTTATTTTGTGGTCTAGGATTAGAGCTAGGATGTGTAATGATTGGTCCACTGGTTTGATTCATGCACTCTCTAGGAAAATGACCTAACCTATTACACTTGTAGCATTTTATCTTTGACTTATCCAACCCTACTTTTAAATTCTCATGTAACCCTGGAAATTTTCTCCCTGTCCTTTTGTAAAACTTGCTGGTTCTAACACTCAGCAGTGCAAGTTGGTGTAAAATGTCCATTTCCTCTAAGTCAGTTGCATCAAAATGCTGCAGATCATTGAGTTCAAAAGATAGGTTATCAGAGATCTGGTTTTCACTACTAGCTGTGAAAGCATAGTTGTTTGAGTAAGAATCAGAGTTATTAAAAGCTCCACCAGCAGTTATGTTAATATAAGGATCATAACTCTGATCCTTACTACTACCAGATTCCTCTTGACCCAGAAGTGTTGTGCTACCAAAAGTATAGTCATCAGCAACCTTCCCTGACTCTTGTAACTTCTTTTTCTGGTTCAACTCCCTTTCATATGTAAGGAGCCTACCATGAAGTTGAGTCAGTGTTAGATCTTTGAGATTTTCTGGTTACAAAAGCAATTGTGTCCCATTTTTTAGGAAGTGACCTTAAAAACCTGTTGTTTAAAGTTGATTTAGCAAATTCAGTTTTAACAAGTTTATGTTCACTTATGAGACAGCTGAAACGCTCAAACTGTTGTGTTAATGATTCACCCTTAATGTGACAAAAGGTTTCATACTGCTGATTCAAAACTTCCCTGTTATTTTCAATTACTTCTTCAGTCCCCCCAAATTGTTCCTTAAGTGCATCCCACAATTCCTTGGCACTGTTACAATGTAACAGCCCAACATAGATCTCATTTGGTAGTGTGGATGCAACGATGCTAAATGCCTTGGCATCCAGTTCAATTTTCTAAAAATCCTGATCAGTATAATTTCCAATTTTCTTAGGTTCAAAAACAATTGGATTCTCAGCACTCGGCACCATTGGAACGTGTGGTCCAAAGACAACCGACCTCCAACATCCGGTATTCTATTGAGCTAGGATGTGACCCATCCTTCTCTCCCAGATGTTGTATTCAGATCTCACCAAGATATGTAGTTTGAAGAGAGAACCAATGTTATTTATGTTATCCTGTGATTGTGACGTCATTCTGGTTGTTTTTCAGGCACTGAATAATCAACTTTGTACGTGATTATACCTTACTCTGTTTTACAACTAAAACCAAACAATCTAAAGTATCAACGAAATTGAGCTGAACTTTTACGTCAAAATGATTGTTAAATCAAATTTGACTGTCCTAGCTCTGATACCAATTGTTAGGATCTGAGTTTCTTATGATTGTGTTTGTTTGATGAAAATGAAGATGAAACAGAGTAAATTGCAGCGGAAATAAATAAAACAAACTATCACACACAATCAATGGAAGAAATAGTTTTCAGCAAACATGTTTATCTCATAATCAAATGATTGTATTTATTACAATAATCAACTATGCATGCATGCACTAATCTCCCCCTCAGCCTGAGCTCACGGTGATTGTTCGTACAGAATGACTTTGTGATGAAGAGAGCTTATAGAACAGTAAAGGGTACTGTTCTATTTATAGTACAGAAGAAACCACTGAGCATCTTTGGCTGACGTCACCATGAAAGTGACATCTAACCTCCTAACAACTTCTAACAACTGTTCTATACAAACACTGCTGTCTAACTACTGATTACAATAAACAATTACAATACAAGACAAAACTACTGCTTCTTCATTCCACTGTTATTGCTCTAGCAGTGCTTTGTGTCTTAGCAGTTCTTGAACCATAGCAGTAGATTGAGCATCAGTGCTTTATCTTCATCAGTCTTTATGCATCAGCAGTTGTTGTGTAGGGTGGTACTTAGAGGTCAGCAGATGATAGGATCACTTTCAAGGGGAAAGATTATGTACAAACAACTGCTTATTCTGGATCCACTGATCTGATCCAATTTTAGCTTTATTAATTGTTCCTTTGTAGGGTTCAATCCCAACAGTTTCCAAACCTAATAGCGCTATCAACTAATACCCCGTTACCCCTCAGGTAACTAGTTCGGTAGTAAGATGGGACTTAAGGTGATAGGTGTGAGTGTATTATCCAACATCCCAGTTTAACCCAGAAAAAGACGTATTCCTCTCAGGAATACCCATCCGTTTGTCCCACCCACCGGGACGCATGCTCAAAGAGTAGTGAACTCACCTTAGATTGCTCGATATGTTATGTTACCTATTCCAAGTTGGTCAACCAAACCCTACCGTGGTTACTAAAGACAGTCAGTTTCGTAAACACATAGATCACATACTCTTTGCACATATTATACCAGTAGCGTACCAGAAATACACACAACATAATATTAATCATAATCGTTAATCATGCACATAACAGTTCATGGTCATCACATAGCAAGTACTCGGATCACATACAAGCTCACATCATACGTGCATGATTCATATTAACACTTAGCAGTTAGTTTTTCACTCACATGAGTTTGCGACCCAAACAAGTTAGTGCGATTCAAGTGTTACTCGGCCCATTAATGTGTAAGGCCCGAATGGAATGTGCAACTCATTAGTTTGTTCCCGTTAATAATGCCCAGCCCCTTTATTTGAAGCCCAACCAGAGTATACGGTCTGCACCTAAGTGTGCGACTGATATGTGGTGTGCTATCCGTCAACTTATGGCCCTTTAACGAGCGTGCGAGCCCACCGTAGTGTGGCCCAACAGTCCCCGGCCCACACACAGGAGTGTGCGACTACCTCCTGAGTGTGCGGCTCAGAATGGGCTTGTGGTTTAGCATTAGTGTGTGGCGCATCCCGGTTCGGTGCATGATCCAAGTTGTGTAAACAGTTCAATAGTCCAAATAGGTGTGCAAGTGGCTTGGTGTCGATCGGTTACAACTCGCCGTGAATCAAGGAATTAGTTACAGTCAATCAATCAATTATCAAACAACTCACATGAACCCTAATCATTACTGAATTACTAACGTATGATCATTAATCAAATCAGACCAACACAAAATACGAGTTAACAAGACTGTTTTGTGGTTATTCATCATCATCATCGCACACCCTAATGCATGAACATCGGTGTCCTATCTAACCATTCGAATCAGATTTAATAACAATCATCTCATCAATTCCTCATCAATCGTTCATTTAGATTAGATTCATCAGTGATTTATAATGGGTTCATCAATGATTTTATGAGCATACAACCCTAAGCACAATTCATCATGCAAGGATACGATTTAACACAAGATCATATAACAATACAATTACATATAACCAGGGAACTGAATAAAACAATGGTGATGATGTACTAACCAAGAGAAACAAGATGAAGACCACGAAAATTTTCGAGAAAGGGATAGGGCAGCCGTCGAGTATGCAAGGGAGAAGAGAAGAGCTAGGGTTTGACTATGTTTTGGTGTTTGCAAAATTATGGGGAAACCACACACAACCGTGTGTGTATGCGGTTACAACAAGGGCCAGACCCAACCTTGAGCTGCACTTGGGCTGGGTATCATTTCACTCTTGGTTCGAGTTTAGGCCGAGGACAAGGACAAGAGGTGTGCGATCACGAGTGTGGTGTGCGACCAAGTATTGCAAAGCATGAACGTGTAACATCTAAACATTTAACTCATGTGCTTTCATTTATCAACCAAACATAAACAATACTTTAAATCATTCACATACCGTACTCATGTTACAACGTAAAACGAATTGTGAAAACAAGTGATACGTAGAGAAAGGACCTTGAGATTTTGGGTTGTCACATCATCCCCAACTTGAAAGAAATTTCGTCACTAAATTTGATAAACAGTCTCAGAGGAGAGAGGCGATAGATCAGAATGACTGTTGATTTTCCTCGGGTACCACATCATCCCCAACTTGAAAGGGAATTTCGTCCCGAAATTCACTAGTTGCATCAGGATTTGATTCAGCAGTTTTGAACAGCTGAGGATACTTAAGCTTTATTTGATCCTCGAGTTCCCATGTGAACTCCGGTCCACGCCTTGAGTTCCAACGAACTCTCATAATCGGAATTCTACTATGTTTACGAACCTTAACTTCCCGGTCCATAACTTCAACAGGTTTTTCTACAAACTGTAGCTTTTCGTCGATCTTCAGCTCTTGTAACGGTACCACAAGTGTTTCATCGGACAAACACTTCTTTAGGTTTGAGACATGAAAGACATCATGAACGTTACCCAATTCGTCAGGTAATTCCAGTTTGTAGGCCACTTTACCGATTCTTTCGAGAATTTTGAATGGCCCCACGTATCGTGGATTAAGCTTACCGCGCTTCCCAAAGCGCACCACGCCTTTCCAGGGTGAGACTTTCAACATAACACGATCGCCCACAGCAAATTCCAAGGGTTTCCTACGCTTATCAGCGTAGCTTTTCTGACGATCATGCGCTGCCGCCATACAATTTCTGATCTGAACAATCTTCTTAGAGGTTTCAAGTACAAGTTCCAGACCTGTGATCTGGCTGTCACCCACCTCAGCCCAATAAAGAGGAGATCGGCATTTCCGTCTGTACAATGCCTCGAACGGAGCTTCCTGGATACTTCAATGGTAACTGTTGTTGTAAGAGAACTCTACCAAAGGCAAGTGCCTTTCCCAACCTTTACCAAAGTCGATTACACATGCTCGCAGCATGTCTTCAAGTGTCTGGGTGGTTCATTCGCTTTGACCATCTGTTTGAGGATGATAAGCAGTGCTCATGTCAAGACATGAGCCAAATGATTTGTGCATCGCTTGCCACAAATTGGATATGAAACGCGGATCATGATCAGAGATATTAGAGGTGGGCACCCCGTGCCTAGAAACCACCTCCTTCAAATAAATACCAGCAAGTTGTGAGAACTTGTCAGTTTCCTTGATCGCAAGGAAGTGCACAGATTTCGTCAGACGGTCAACGATAACCCATATGGTATCATTTCCGTTTTGAGTTCTTGGCAGTCCGGTGACAAAGTCCATAGCAATCTGTTCCCATTACCATAGGGGTATTTCTGGTTGCTGAAGCAATCCAGACGGTTTCTTATATTCCACCTTGACATTCGCACAAGTCAAGCATTTACTCACATACGTCGCTATGTGGCTTTCATCTTTGGCCACCAGTATAAGACTTTTAGATCCTGATACATCTTATCAGAACCCAGATGAACAGAGTATCGAGACATATGTGCTTCGTCTATCACAAGCTCTCTAAGGTTTCCGTATAAAGGGACCCAAATTCGCTCCATAAAATAGCGAATACCGTCAAATTTTTCTACAAGTTGTCTCTCCAGACCCCGCATGGCTTTAGCTTTAAGGTTATCGTCTTTCAACGCTTCAGCTTGGGTAGATCGAATCTGGTCAGGTAGGTTAGAGTGGATGGTGAGCTGCAAAGCTCGAACACGTTTAGGTTTTGTCTCCTTGCGACTAAGGCCATCAGCTACAACGTTAGCTTTGCCTGGATGATACTTGATTGCACAATCATAATCGTTTAAGAGTTCCACCCAGCGACGCTGTCGCATGTTCAACTCTTTCTGATTAAAGATGTGCTGAAGGATTTTGTGGTCGGCATAAATAGTGCATTTAGTACCATACAAGTAATGCCTCCAGATTTTTAGCGCAAAAACCACGGCTCCTAACTCCAAGTCGCGAGTCGTGTAATTCTTCTCGTGGACCTTCAACTGCCGAGAAGCGTAAGCTATCACCTTCTCGCATTGCATCAGCACGCAACTGTCACACCCCGACTACGTAGAACATACAAAACGTGGCGGAAACGTCGGGGAGTGTTGTAACAGAATTAATTGTTTCAAATCCATGGCAATTGAAGTTTCGTTTTATTGATTAAAAGTGTTACAATGTCTTAACAAACAAGGAAATACAACATAATTAACTAGTCTTGCATCTTTTATTGTCACTAAAGCCCAAGTCTGCCTATGTGTATCTTGATCATCTTATGCAACAGCTCCTGAAAAACACATGTGAAAATAGGTACGTCAGCATAAAAATGCCTGTGAGATACATAGGTTTTGTGAAAAATAGGATTCATGACTTATGTTTGAGAAAATGTTTAGTCATGAACCTTGTAATTTGCTTTGTTTTGTAAATCATTTAAAAAACGATAGAATCAGATGATATGTATAAATAAATGTAAGGTTAAATGAATAACCATGTAAAATGAGTTTGTATAAGATAAGTTGTTTGTAAAACAATGTATTGTGAAAAGTATGTTATTTGTATAAAATGTTATATGTATCAAACTGAAATGATTCAAATAACGCTACGACATGTAATACCATACAAACACTTATATATAGGAAGTACCAGCGGCGTATCCACCATGCTTGTATCATATTACACACGCCTCGTTACTTAATCACTTACTCAAACCAAACTACCAAAGTAAAATGTTCATGTCTAATGTAAATCATGTAATATGTATCCAAAATGTAAGCATGTGATGAATAACAAATGTACTAAGCATGCGACAATAGACATACGTAGCATGTGACCTGTACTAAGTATGCAACAATAGACATACGTAGCATGTGACCTGTACTACGTATACAACAATAGACATACGTAGCATGTGACCTGTACTACGTATACAACAATAGACATACGTAGCATAAAATGTAATGTAAAACATGTACTATAATTGTACTAATGAACATAGCAAGTATATGATGTGAAAACAGGAAAGCTTGAAAGTAACAAGTAGGCACATGTGTTCCACCCCAAAACGTTTGGAAAACTGTAAAAGAGGGGTCTATGTACTCACTTGAGATTGCTCAGTAGTCCTTGAGTAACAACCAAACAATGCTAGAGATCACGGATATCAAACGGCACCTAATATAGGTAACTACATTAATAAACCGGACCTAAATCGGAAGACTGGGTAGCATGAGGGTTTGTAAACCAAATGAGTGTAGGAACTCATGTGATATGGTTAATCAAAGCCTACATACTAAATGAAACTTAACCTAAGTGTCTACGACCCATTACGACCCGTTTAGGTAGCTTATGCTACTTTAACGCGTCGTTCGCGTGAAACGCGTTCGGACCGTCTAACTAGTCCTATGACAAGTGTTATATGCCTAAACATGTTACATAATCAGTTATGTGACAAAAGTTTAGGTTACATATGCTTAATTACCAATTATACATGAAAAGGGTATTCTGGTAATTTACCTAAGGCATATAAACTACTTATCATACAACTACTTAAACGAAGCGACCATAAGGTATAACCTCGGAAGGTTATTCCCTATATACTATGGTCACCTAATGTATTTGGTCGGATCCTAATGATCGACCAAACTGGGTCGGGTTCGAAGGTATAGGCGATTTATTAGATCGCTTACCCTACGACCCTAGACAACGTGGTAATCAGTAGGCATAGTCCCAAGGGACTATGACCATCGTGATTACAATCACGTTGCGAAGTTCAAACGAACTTCGCATTGACCATTACTGGTCAACGCTGAAAGTCAAACAAAGTTTGACTTTCTGACTCGAAAAGCAATAAAATAAGGAAAAGAACGAAAGAATACTTACGAAGGGTCCCCGAATGCTAATCCCGATTCAAGAATCTCAGGTATGAAACAATGGTTTCAACTTAGAGGTTCTCAAATCAGAATTCTAGTGATTTTAGCAATGGGGGGTATGGGGTATATATAGTTTTCGGTCCACCGTTAGGATCGTTTCATGGAAAACGTGCCTTAATCCCACCCGTACAAGTGTCGGGACCTTATGGTAGCTAAAATTCCATCCTTATCAGCTGACTAGACAAGTTGGAACATGTGGTGGTGGATCAAACAGCTGCAACCTGCTGTTTGATTCATTTAATCTGGTCAGAAGGTACCACGCGGGCCGCCTGAGGATATAAGGAAACTGAGGCGGGCCGCCTAGCAGTCACAGACCAGAACAAAGTTTCAGAAATGACAGTTTCAGTCCCTGCACGTGTTTAAGGCCATTTCCGACACTTCTAAGGCCCGTAAAGCCAACTTTAAGGCCCTAAAATGTTTCCTAAACATTGTGGACATGAAACATGCTCAAAAATATGCCGGACATTGGTTCGTTTGGCCGTACGAACGCGATGTTCGCTTAATTACGACGGAATGCGCATAAGCGCGAAAAACGATCCAAATGACGTGACGAATGGATTTTTTTCTCATGCCAAACACTAAAATAAAATATTATAGTGCTTACATAAATTTTTGGATGTCCGGATGTATTCAGAACGTAAGTTATGCGCGAAAATGCAAACTTGTGCACTTTTTGACACTTTTAGTCCCTGAATGACACAAAAGTTTATTTTAGCATACCGAACACCTCAAAGCCTATTTCTAAGCTACGTAAAGGATATTTGTGGTATGTTTAACTTATGGTCATGTTCCGGAATGTCTGTTACAGTTCAAATTGGCATACTTTCGCAGTTTGTCAAATTTAGTCCCTGTAAGCGAATATACTTGATTTCGGCATACCAAGCCTTCCAAAACTTATTTCTAAGTTATGTAAAGGTTATTTAAGGTATGTTAAGCCTATTTCACTATTCCGGAGTGTTCGTTGCATTAAACTGGTTATATTTACGCATCAGTGCGTGTATAACCTTCCAGAAAGCGATTTTAGAGCTTGAAATCGAACAAGAGTTGATATGTGTAATCGATACACATATTTTTACAAATCCCAAGTATGAAATACAATATTTCACTGGTTTGGAATTTGTTTGATGGTTGAAGTGACACAGGTGTCACAGTCTCCCCTACTTTAGGAAATTTCGTCCCGAAATTTATTCGTAGGAGTCTATTTGTGACTTTGTGTTAAATAACCATCAAAGATGAACAAGACATAACCCTGTAATTTCTCTTTAACGAACATTTTTCAGAAATGAAAAATGAACAGAGTTATTTTCAACAGGCATTCTTTAGAAACAAAAATGAACAGAATAGTCATTTTCCACAACATCTTCAGAAACAAAAATGAACAGAATAGTCATTTTACATCTTCAGAAACAAAAATGAACAGAATAGTCATTTTACATCTTCAGAAACAAAAATGAACGGAATAGTCATTTTACATCTTCAGAAACAAAAATGAACGGAATAGTCATTTTACATCTTCAGAAACAAAAATGAACGGAATAGTCATTTTACATCTTCAGAAACAAAAATGAACGGAATAGTCATTTTACATCTTCAGAAACAAAAATGAACGGAATAGTCATTTTACATCTTCAGAAACAAAAATGAACGGAATAGCCATTTTACATCTTCAGAAACAAAAATGAACGGAATAGCCATTTTACATCTTCAGAAACAAAAATGAACGGAATAGTCATTTTACATCTTCAGAAACAAAAATGAACGGAATAGTCATTTTACATCTTCAGAAACAAAAATGAACAGAATAGACTCTAGACACATGACAAAATTCGCTGTGGTTTCTGTGCACTGAATTCCATAATTATGTATGCATCCATAATTATGCAATTCCTTGCATAGTCCGCACAACTTGTCTTGAAATTTTTGTGGGGAGGATAATCAAACCTGTGATGAGTGTGACTAGACTACCATAGGGTCCTTTTAATTAGATCAACAAAGGATCCTTTTAATTAGACCACCAAGGAGTCCTTTCAGCTATATCATCACATGATATTCCTAACCAGATTTTTGGATCAATCTGTTTACCTAGACCACTCAGGGGTCTAATTATGGAATGGTACAATATAATCCAAGGGACTTAACTACAACGTAAAAGCCCATTGAGGATTTAATATAGTACACAAAGATATGGAAGATTCTACGAGGATTTGGATGACAAGAATTTGGATCACACAAAAACATAAAAAGGGAACACATAAGCACATAATCACATAGTTGTTTAACTTGGTTATTAATTTGTTATCTTTGGACGCGGATACTTAAAGCACACCAGGAATCCAATTCATGGATTTCATTTGGCACTTTAATCATTTCAAGAATCTATCTATGAAGATAGGAAAATCTTAATAGGAATTCGGCTTTGTCCTTATTGAATTGTGATGTACGTATTGAATCATACAAGGAATTCAATTAAGGATTCCGATGAATGATACCCATCCACAAGGATCTAATTATGAGGATAGAAAGATCCTACATGGATTTTGGAATTTGTGTAACGAGAGGTGTTCCGACACCTTGCACTAGGCGTGCTTAATTCGATACACAAGGTAGAAAGTTCATGAGGTTGAGGCGCCAGATATGCCAAGCAACATATGAAGCAGAGTTTGAAGGTTGAGCAGCAGCAGGATTTGTAACAGCTTTGCTTTGGATTGCAAAGCGGCACATGTTAACCAAATGTCTCCATCGTCCACCGTGGGTACATTTGAAACAGGGTATTTGGTTTGGATGATGACAGTTGCATTGATTGCACCAAGGAGCAGTTCCCTTACGGCTTCATCCCTGAGGCGAGTCATGGTGATAGCTAAGTCAACGGTCCTCTGGAGTACGACGCCTATTCGCTGGGTAATTGCAGCACCTGGTTCGGACATTGTTGTTGCGATGAAGAGGCACCATGAAGAAAATAGAAGACATGGGAGGAAACAAGGGAAAGATAGTCGAGAGAAAATGACAACGCATGAAGATTGTGACCATTTGTTTGTTACCAAAGGCAAACAAATGAGACAGTGACTAATCAAAGTAAATGGGTCAATATAATGTATCGCGAAGACATGCTCGCCTATAAGTGAACGCTCATCCCAAGAATTCCCAGGTAAGCACAACTGGTCTCGCGTCTGATGAGATGTATACGAAGTGCATGCCTAGACAGAAAACCCAGAATACAGGCATTCACCCTTCCAGTTTGCACGTGTTCACATTATTAAAAACCCAAAACCTTGACGAGATTTTGAAAACTCAAAGGGGTTCAAAACCATATAATAGAGAGTTCAAAACCTTACAATAAAGGGTTCAAAACCTAGTAATCAATCATCCTAGAACAGATGATTAGTTTTCAAAGCGGTTTTGAAATTTATGTTCTTGTTGTGGTCGTCGCCTAAGGATAGGTGACGGTATTGTTTTATGACTAAACGCAAGTAAACTCGCGTTAGGGTCCTAAGAAAGTTATAGACTAGGTCAAAGCATTACTAATAACCTAATTCCCTATAACCATTGGCTCTGATACCATCTTTTCTGTCACACCCCGACCACGTAGAACATACAAAACGTGGCGGAAACGTCGGGGAGTGTTGTAACAGAATTAATTGTTTCAAATCCATGGCAATTGAAGTTTCGTTTTATTGATTAAAAGTGTTACAATGTCTTAACAAACAAGGAAATACAACATAATTAACTAGTCTTGCATCTTTTATTGTCACTAAAGCCCAAGTCTGCCTATGTGTATCTTGATCATCTTATGCAACAGCTCCTGAAAAACACATGTGAAAATAGGTACGTCAGCATAAAAATGCCTGTGAGATACATAGGTTTTGTGAAAAATAGGATTCATGACTTATGTTTGAGAAAATGTTTAGTCATGAACCTTGTAATTTGCTTTGTTTTGTAAATCATTTAAAAAACGATAGAATCAGATGATATGTATAAATAAATGTAAGGTTAAATGAATAACCATGTAAAATGAGTTTGTATAAGATAAGTTGTTTGTAAAACAATGTATTGTGAAAAGTATGTTATTTGTATAAAATGTTATATGTATCAAACTGAAATGATTCAAATAACGCTACGACATGTAATACCATACAAACACTTATATATAGGAAGTACCAGCGGCGTATCCACCATGCTTGTATCATATTACACACGCCTCGTTACTTAATCACTTACTCAAACCAAACTACCAAAGTAAAATGTTCATGTCTAATGTAAATCATGTAATATGTATCCAAAATGTAAGCATGTGATGAATAACAAATGTACTAAGCATGCGACAATAGACATACGTAGCATGTGACCTGTACTAAGTATGCAACAATAGACATACGTAGCATGTGACCTGTACTACGTATACAACAATAGACATACGTAGCATGTGACCTGTACTACGTATACAACAATAGACATACGTAGCATGTGACCTGTACTACGTATACAACAATAGACATACGTAGCATAAAATGTAATGTAAAACATGTACTATAATTGTACTAATGAACATAGCAAGTATATGATGTGAAAACAGGAAAGCTTGAAAGTAACAAGTAGGCACATGTGTTCCACCCCAAAACGTTTGGAAAACTGTAAAAGAGGGGTCTATGTACTCACTTGAGATTGCTCAGTAGTCCTTGAGTAACAACCAAACAATGCTAGAGATCACGGATATCAAACGACACCTAATATAGGTAACTACATTAATAAACCGGACCTAAATCGGAAGACTGGGTAGCATGAGGGTTTGTAAACCAAATGAGTGTAGGAACTCATGTGATATGGTTAATCAAAGCCTACATACTAAATGAAACTTAACCTAAGTGTCTACGACCCATTACGACCCGTTTAGGTAGCTTATGCTACTTTAACGCGTCGTTCGCGTGAAACGCGTTCGGACCGTCTAACTAGTCCTATGACAAGTGTTATATGCCTAAACATGTTACATAATCAGTTATGTGACAAAAATTTAGGTTACATATGCTTAATTACCAATTATACATGAAAAGGGTATTCTGGTAATTTACCTAAGGCATATAAACTACTTATCATACAACTACTTAAACGAAGCGACCATAAGGTATAACCTCGGAAGGTTATTCCCTATATACTATGGTCACCTAATGTATTTGGTCGGATCCTAATGATCGACCAAACTGGGTCGGGTTCGAAGGTATAGGCGATTTATTAGATCGCTTACCCTACGACCCTAGACAACGTGGTAATCAGTAGGCATAGTCCCAAGGGACTATGACCATCGTGATTACAATCACGTTGCGAAGTTCAAACGAACTTCGCATTGACCATTACTGGTCAACGCTGAAAGTCAAACAAAGTTTGACTTTCTGACTCGAAAAGCAATAAAATAAGGAAAAGAACGAAAGAATACTTACGAAGGGTCCCCGAATGCTAATCCCGATTCAAGAATCTCAGGTATGAAACAATGGTTTCAACTTAGAGGTTCTCAAATCAGAATTCTAGTGATTTTAGCAATGGGGGGTATGGGGTATATATAGTTTTCGGTCCACCGTTAGGATCGTTTCATGGAAAACGTGCCTTAATCCCACCCGTACAAGTGTCGGGACCTTATGGTAGCTAAAATTCCATCCTTATCAGCTGACTAGACAAGTTGGAACATGTGGTGGTGGATCAAACAGCTGCAACCTGCTGTTTGATTCATTTAATCTGGTCAGAAGGTACCACGCGGGCCGCCTGAGGATATAAGGAAACTGAGGCGGGCCGCCTAGCAGTCACAGACCAGAACAAAGTTTCAGAAATGACAGTTTCAGTCCCTGCACGTGTTTAAGGCCATTTCCGACACTTCTAAGGCCCGTAAAGCCAACTTTAAGGCCCTAAAATGTTGCCTAAACATTGTGGACATGAAACATGCTCAAAAATATGCCGGACATTGGTTCGTTTGGCCGTACGAACGCGATGTTCGCTTAATTACGACGGAATGCGCATAAGCGCGAAAAACGATCCAAATGACGTGACGAATGGATTTTTTTCTCATGCCAAACACTAAAATAAAATATTATAGTGCTTACATAAATTTTTGGATGTCCGGATGTATTCAGAACGTAAGTTATGCGCGAAAATGCAAACTTGTGCACTTTTTGACACTTTTAGTCCCTGAATGACACAAAAGTTTATTTTAGCATACCGAACACCTCAAAGCCTATTTCTAAGCTACGTAAAGGATATTTGTGGTATGTTTAACTTATGGTCATGTTCCGGAATGTCTGTTACAGTTCAAATTGGCATACTTTCGCAGTTTGTCAAATTTAGTCCCTGTAAGCGAATATACTTGATTTCGGCATACCAAGCCTTCCAAAACTTATTTCTAAGTTATGTAAAGGTTATTTAAGGTATGTTAAGCCTATTTCACTATTCCGGAGTTTTCGTTGCATTAAACTGGTTATATTTACGCATCAGTGCGTGTATAACCTTCCAGAAAGCGATTTTAGAGCTTGAAATCGAACAAGAGTTGATATGTGTAATCGATACACATATTTTTACAAATCCCAAGTATGAAATACAATATTTCATTGGTTTGGCATTTGTTTGATGGTTGAAGTGACACAGGTGTCACAGCAACAGAGACCCTGAATAGAAGTATCACAGTACACAACAAAATCATTGATACCCTGGGGTAAGGACAAGATTGGTGCACTGCAGAGTTTTTGTTTCAAAAGCTGAAAAGCGTCTTCCTGTTTCGTTCCCCAGGAATACACAACCCCTTTCTGTGTCAACACGGTAAGTGGTTGAGCAATCCTCGAGAAATCTTTAATAAATCTGGGGTAGTATCCTGCGAGACCAAGAAATTGTCGCACCTCCGAAGGATTCTTCGGTGCCGCCCAATTTCTGATAGAATCAATTTTAGCGGGATCCACGTGTATTCCCAATTCGTTAACAATGTGGCCAAGGAAGTGTACTTCTCGAATCCAGAAGTCACATTTAGAAAACTTCGCATAGAGTTGCTCCTTCCCCAGGAGCTCTAAGATAAGACGCAAGTGCCACTCGTGGTCCTCCTTGCTCTTAGAATAGATCTGAATGTCTTCGATAAACATGATGACGAAATCGTCAAGATACGGTTTGCACACACGGTTCATGAGATCCATGAAAACCGCGGGCGCGTTAGTTAGTCCAAATGGCATGACCAGAAACTCGTAATGGCCGTACCGCGTTCGAAATGTTATTTTAGGGATATCCTCCTCTCGGACTCTCATCTGATGATAGCCCGACCTTAAGTCGATTTTCGAATCGAAGTTTGACCCTTGACATGGGCTAGGCCCAATAAAACGCACATTATATATTAACTAGGGTATGTTAAGCTAGGGAATGAATCCTCAGATCATATGCGAATAGGCGCTAACTTAGGCACCATTAATCCTTTTAAGGACCACGGAACAAACGGGGTAGATCTATCGGGTACGAGCGAGCCCCACTCTCCGGTCCATGTGAGACCACCTAGGGTGCTTTTGTGTCCCAGTAGAGGTTAATCGGCACTTAAAATCGTCTACCGGGTTGAGTGCTTCCTATTTCGGCACACATATTAATGTCTTAGCTACACATTAATGATCATTAGGTTCATAGACGCTTACATACCAACTTTTGAAACTCAAACCTTTCAAATGTTTTAAGATTCATTTGATGAAAACTCATAAATGCATGGATTTATGAACTTTGGTAATGTTTTTCAACTTATGTATAAGTAAGCGGACGGGTTGGTCCTGCTTACAAAGACTCTTTTGGGCTCGGCCCATTCTCTCTCGTGCAATGCACAAAGACTCTCGTGGGCTAGACTCACAGTTTTCATATAACATGCCGAGAAAATGATTTTATTATATTTTCTCAACAACTTTTAAACCGGTGAATAAAACATTTATTTAAAATCTTTTTAAAACAAACTATGAAGTCGCTCAACTTTATGTTGATTTTTCGCATGTTCTTTCTCAGGTTGCATATTTCAAAACTACGGAACGGTTGGAATAGGAGAACCCTTTGGGATTCGAGTACATAGCGGGGTTCACTGTTTAGAAGACTTAGCGCAATTACTTCCGCTGTACAATGAAGATACCATTCGGATCACACCCGGCTCTGATGTAATCCATTTATCGGGGTGTGACAATATTAGATACATATGTGATAATCTTTTTTTATAAATGTTGTTTAACATTTTGATTTTTTGTTTATATTAAGGAAATTGAAATTAACTTCCTAATTGTTTAACATTTTGATTTTTGGTTTATAATAGATAATATGTATGAGGACTCCACTAAATCAACTAAGCCAAAAATGTTATGACAAACCTAATTTATAAGTAAATCAATATGTATAGACTAGAGCTTGACTCAAAGTCGTTTAACTTTATTAAGTACAACTCAAGCTACACTTGTTTAGTTGGAGCTCTATGTGTAAAGCTCGAGCATAGCTTGTATATAATTTTTTAGGCTCAAACCCGGCTCAGTTAATATACACAGATTATTTAGTTATTTTATTTTTGTATATTTTAATTATTTATTTATAATCATTTGAGATTATTATTATTATTAATAGAGTAAACTTCCGTTTTGCTCCCTGTGGTTTGGTCACTTTAACGGTTTTGCTCCAAACCTTTAAAAAATAGCCATTTTACTCCCTGATATTTCGATTTTTTTGCCAGTTTGCTCCCCGCCTCTAACTCCATTCAAATTGTTTGTTTTTCCATTTTGCTCCCCGCAGGGAGCAAACTGGCAACAAAACCAAAACATCAGGGAGTAAAATGGCTATTTTTAAAGGTTTGGGGCAAAACCGTTAAAGTGACCAAACCACAGGGAGCAAAACGGAAGTTTACTCTTATTAATATTTTGGTTTGTTATTATTTTAGTACATACACGACGTTTGCTTGTTATGGAAGTTCTCTCCAAACAAAAACGTAGCAAATCAGCAAATGACCATTATAAATAACGAACTTTAATTTGCTTAGTTTCCTGTACGTACGTTGTTAAGTTGACGTAATCGCTAATCCTATCGATCCATCCATTTTTACTGTTTAAATCATTCTTGATCTCTAATCACATCATATGTTTGTCACAGTACGTTTCGTTTTTGTTGATTCATGGTGGCCGAAGTCGAACACTGTTGCTTCCACACTCATCACAAGCCGCGTGTTGTTCTATCTACATCGCTCTCTAATATCTGGGTACGTATTTCTATACATACTCATTCTACCTTTGAAGTTTATTCTAAGAAAAAAAATGTGAAAATTGGATACAAATATATATCTTTACACACACTAGGTTATCTACCCGTGTGATACTTGGGTTGCACAATTTAATTTTGATAAGAAATAAAAATAATAAAAGAACTATGATAAACATTATAATTCATAAATTCTTCTCTCATATGACAACATTACAACGACAATAATATCCTTTCTCATGTGAATCAAATTCTTGTCAAACTAAAACCATCACAAGTTAGGGGTGTTCAAGATCGGATTATCCGGTTTTCGGATAACCGAAAACCGGATATCCAAAAATTTCGGATAGTGAATATTGATATCCGTATCCGAAATTTCGGATATCCAAAATTTATAAAAAAAATAAAAAAATATGTTTTGTGCATAGATTAAAACTAAACTTATATTCAATTTTCCAAGTTTCCAACATTGAAAACTAAAAACATTCATAAATCCACATCCGAATCCGATTATTTACTATTTTTACTATATTTCAAACTAAATATAATGCTCATATTATAAAAAAGTTTATTCAACCCGTATAATAAATAAGGTTTTTAAAAATATATTATTTTATTATTTAGTATATTAATTATCTTTATTCAACCCGTGTAACGCACATAATTCTAACCTAGTTTTAATATATATAGAATCCAAAATTGAACCCATGTTTGAAATTTTGTTCGTATGAATATTAGAAATTACCAATCTATTTAATAACATACTAAAAGGTTAAATTTAAGAACTTATTATAATTTCATATCATTAACACCTAATACGTTATTATTTATTTGGTTTATCATATTTTTGTTTCAAAATATTCACTTTTAAGTAATACGAAGGAAGAAAATGAATTGATTTCAACCAGACCATGAAATATGGATGAAGAGTGTGCGTCGTTTATTATATAGACTGAATGATTATACATGCAAAGATCACACGCAAGGTCCAAATTTATTGTATTGTTTAAATAGTTAGAACTAGGCAAATGCGGAAATAATAATTGATATCAGAACAATACAATATATTTAAATGAAAATTAGAAATGAGCCTAGGGGTGTTCAAAACTATCCGTATCCGAAAATCCGAACCGATATATCCGATATCCGAATCCGAAATATCGGAAAAATCGGATATCCGAATTTTTCAGATTCGGATAGTGATTTTCAAAATTTTCGGATCTTTCGGATATGGATATCCGAAAATTTAATTTTCATTTTTTTCGGGTATCCGAATATCCGAAGTATTCGAAAATATCTGAAATATCCAAAAAATATCCGAAAACTTATATTCGGATATCTGAAACTATCCAAAATATCTGTTCCGGAATATGAAAAAATAATAAAAAAATAAAAATTAAATAAAAGTTGGATTTTCGGATTTCGGATTCACTATCCGAATCCGTATCCGAAATTTCGGATACGGATTCGGATAGTGAAATCTGTTATCCGAAAATCTCGTATGTCTGAAATTCGGATATCCGGTTTTGAACACCCCGTACACATTTGTATAGGTTGTTTACCAATCAAACAAATTTGTGCATTTTATTTTAACACAAAAAACATTTTATTTATACCATTTCTACATTATCTTTTTTGTATTTGGAGGTCATCATCATGTTGAATAAAGTTAGAATAACCAAAATTAAGTATAATAATAAATAATAATTACGTTACGTAAATTCTTAAGGGTTAATATAACTGATATACATTATATATATATATTTGTATTTGGAATCAGTTTTGGATTTATATTCAAAAGGAAATGATGAAAAGAATTTAAAAGCAATAAAATAATTGTATATGACTTCCTTCCTGGCTTTACGAAACCATTAACCAATTTTCTTTAATTACGTTTTGTATCTTTACGTAATTTGGATTGTTGTATTGATGCCAAAACCAATAAATTAAGTATTTCTCACATGAAGTATTCATTTTATCATTCAAGTAATTGCCAATTTTTAAAGAAGTGTGTTTATAGACGGAGGGTTCGCTTATATTCCATATTTTATCATTAAGTAACTAGTATAAAACCAATCACCTCTCATTCCAAACCTCGTCACTAAAAGCTAGGGGTGTTCAAAAAAATCCGGATCCGAAACCGAAATATCCATTAATCCGTATCCGAAATATCCGAAATTTTGGATATCCGAAAATTCGGATATCCGATAACCGGATAATCCGAATTTTCGGATTCGGATATGAATTTCAAAAATTTCGGATTATCCGATTATCCGATATCCGAAAACTAATTTTTTTATAAATATATATAATATATGAGCATTATATTTAGTTTGAAGTATTGTAAAAATTAGTAAATAATTGTACTCGTGTGAATTAATGATTGTTTTTAGTTTTAAATGTTGGAAATTTGAAAAATCGAATATAAGTTTAGTTTTAATCTATACACGAAATGGATTTTTTTATTTTTTTTATAAATTCGGATATCCGTTTGGATATCCGAATCCGTATCCGAAATTTCGGATATCCGATTTGATATCCTGTAACATCCCTAAAAATAATAAAATAGAGACATTTAAAACTAGGAATAATTAACCTAGTTAAATCTTGTCATAGAAAGATAAGAATCAAAGGATTCTAATTCTTTTCATAACTTATAAACTAGGGGGACTACCTTTGATATTTTTGAAAGTTGTTTTTGGTTAAAATTGGATAAGATTAAAACACACCTAGTGTGTGTAATCCCCTGGTCGATCAAACCCAGACAAAGAAAACATAGCTCACATTCGAAACCCTAAATTCACATAAATCTCTTCAAAAATCAAAGAAGAATTCAATCAGGAGTCAATCTTAAGCTAGAATCTTGATCACTAACATTAGGGGATCGAAAGGTATGCTTAATTTTGATATGTGAAGATGTTTTGATGATTCTTGAATTCTTATAACAGAAATTAGTGGTGAATTGATGGATGTTATGGTTAAATTAGGATGAATACAAGTCTATGAACAAGTCTTAGACAATAAATTGATTCATTCATGTCATAATTCATGAGTTTCATTATTTGTCATAGAAGGGTATATGGGTTTTGTGAAGAATATATGAATTCTTGTGATATTTATGTTAATTGATAGTTATGATGCAAGTTCAAGTGTGGTTATAGTGTTTTTGATATATGAATCGAATTACTATGCTTAAACATGGTTAAGGTCATTAATCATGAACATGATAGTGTTAGAATACTAATTATGCACACTAGATGTTTGATAAAATGCTTGAATGAATTGAAAATAAGTAAGAATTATGAAGTAATCACTTATTTGACTAGTTGACAACACAAGAAGTTGAATATATAAATATGGATACTAAGCGATATGTCCGAATTAGATTTTATAGGCAATTTGGGTGGATCGTCTAGTAACCAAAGCGGAGCGGATAATCGGTTAAAGGAAAAGCTTTAAAGGTACGTGGCTATAAGCTTCGTAGAAATTATTAGTTATTTTACTTCCAAATTTACTAAATGATCCATGTATTGTTATGAATTTCGGAGAATGTCAAATAGGTGGATTCCGTATAGACAAACCGAACAATTTAGATAAGGAATTAAAAATTATAATTATATAACACAAGTGATAGATTTCACTAAAATTATCAAACGGGTCAAATTGACTCAATATACGGTAGTTTGGTAAGATAAAGCGACAGATGTCGTTAAGAAAACCAAACAGGTCAAAACAATCAAAGTAATGAAACTTTGATGAAAAGAAGCGATGAAGTTCGTTAAAAATACTAAACGGGTCAATAGAATGCTTTGATGTAATCCGGAAAGATTACATGTATGAAAACATCGAAATATTATAGAATTTAACTATATCTATATAGGTACGATTACATAAATTCGTGTATAATGCACCATTATGTTAGGCGTGTTATACATGTTAGTTGTATAGAATTTTGGAAGGTAGAAACTAATTTTGGAACGTTTTGATTTTGCTATATTAGTTACACGGAAAAACCGTAACAAACTCCAATTTCTATATATGAACTGAAGTGTCCTAGTTATGTTCATAAAAAAAAAACTTTAAATGTCATCAAAACCCTTTAAATGTCATCAAAACCTTTTTGGACATACGCTTAATAAGTAACTGGCATATTTTGTATATAAGGTTCTCAAGTTTTATTCAAAACATTATAGAGTATCATAATGATAATGTAATATTACGAGTGAATTATAAAATATATTTTTATTTTATACCAAATTCAATAACAACCATTATATATATATATATATAGAGGCCGGTTATCGTACAAATGCCCTTATCGTACATTACGTACGCTACAATCTCAGCCGTCCGATCATCTTCCCGCATTGAATTCGCATGTTGTTTTTTTGTATCACATGCGAAATTGTTACAAAAAAACAACATGCTATTTCATCAAAATTATCACATGCGAAATTGGTACAAAAAAACAACATGCGAATTCATAAAAAATTATCACATGCGAAATTGTTATAAAAAAAACAACATGCTATTTCATCAAAATTATCACATGCGAAATTGGTACAAAAAAACAACATGCGAATTCATCAAAAATTATCACATGCGAAATTGTTATAAAAAAACAACATGCGATTTTAAAATGCGGGAAGATGATCTGACGGCTGAGATTGAAGCGTACGTAATGTACGATAAGCAATATTGTACAGTACTCTTTACCTATACCTATATATATATATATATAGGGGAAGGTTCAAATGAAAACTACTAGTTAACGCGAAAACTCGAAAACTCGAAAACAAACTAAAAAAAGCCTAAAAAACATATCAAATTTTTTTTTACCAATTTTCGCTATTTAAACTATATAAAAATATCTTTTTTCAAAAAAAAAAAAATTGTAGTGCACATGTGTAATAGTACACATGTGTATGTGTACTACACATAGGGGCGGAAGTTCTTTATTTTTTTTTTTGAAAAAAAGTTTTTTTATATAGTTTAAATAGCGATTTTTAATAAAAAAAAATTGTAAAAAAAAATTTGGTGTGTTTTTTAGGCTTTTTTAGTTAGTTTTCGCGTTAAAAGTGGTTTTCATTTGAACCATTCCCTATATATATATTTGTCGTTAACACTGTCGTTCGTGCGTGAACTAAAACATGTGAACATGATATGCCTTAGGTAAGAATGAATTCCCCTAACTCTAATCTGAAACCACAACATGCTAGTGACAAGGAACCGGTCGTTCCTGAACCACCGACTCAATCACAATATCCAACCCATTTACTCCAAATCAGAAGGTTTCAAGCTCGGCTTAAAACCATCCCAAACCATACAACCAACGCGTCCATTCATGTACGATACACATGATTTAACGTTACCGAAAAATGTTCCCAAAGGTCATCCTCGATATTTTCTCACATTCCAAAATAACCCCTAGCAAAGAATATAAGTTTCTACGAAGTCACACCTTTGCGTATGTGACATCCTTGGCGCGCCTGTTTTACTCTGAACTCCTCACACACAATGCGATTAGAATCTTGTTTCACCCATAACTTGACCATACGACATCCGTTTCATGTGTTCTATCTATCCACGCGATCGTCTCGACATTCCCGACATCTAAAAATTATTAGCGTCATTCGCCGACGTCGCTGCTACTGCCAGAACACAGATCTGACTCTCTGTTCGTTCGGTTTTACGCGTCAATATTCGAGTAGACCAGAACTGACCCAAACGAACTCGGATTTAGGCGAATAATATGTCCATGCATTTGTGTCGACGAACCAAATCATCTCCATCTATCACCATCGCCGAAAACTACCGCTACAATCACCAGAAAACAAACAAAAGTGGCGGGAAGTCACAGTTTTGCGCATTTGTCATCGCGCAGCTCGAAACCCTATCATCCGAATTCCGTTTTGGAAAAACGATATATCCGCATGACCGTGACGCAACAAACATTCATCCTGTGCCATTGCCATTGCCGGTCATTGCTGGAGCTGCCGCCAGTGACCAGAATGGTTGTCAGAAGTCTTCGGTTATATGCCGGATTCCTTGGTTTTCGCTTGATTCCTCGCCTGAGCATGACCAACCTCCCGTTCCTTCACTCCATAACCAATATAGCGAAACGTTAACAACCATATCACAAGCCCCATCGATTACAAGACTACCCCCCCCCCCCCTTAACCTGTTATGTGGTTAATTCTTAGACTAACTTGATTTGCACCTTAGCATACCCAACTCAGCAAATGGATGTCTCCTAATGATTCGGTGGTCTTAGGGACATTGGAACACGAAGATACAGATTAGTTAACCCACAGATGAATGTGATGATTTAGACCCTTACCTTACTCCCTTATATTGCAATAGTCATTATTCTATGAGGGTTTCTCTTTTTATGCGAAACTTTTTACTTGCCTTTGCACTATCCGATGTATACCGTTTAATGAGATATCCAATTACTATTATCGACCTAGACAAACCTATCATCCCTTTATCATGATGACACTACATCTTTGTTTCTCCATGCAAAAACTCTAATAAGATTGTGCTCCAGCTTAGAGGATTTGATAAACTCAACTTTTGATCCTTAGTGATCACTTCTTGAACCCTGAAGATGGTGATGTGTTGTTGATACGACCATGCCATTTTGAACATGTTTTCGCATCCTCGCATTGAAATCTCTTAACGACATATGTGCTATTTCTAATTCATCCACACGGCATAATTCAACCCTTTCGAGTTTGGTTGCTTACCGGCTTGAGAAATCGCAAACCTGTTTAAGTTCGTGGATCGTAGTGAATATATCTTTACTCGCACTCGGGCAAGCTTGACAACTTTGACAAACGTTTCAGATGAGCCTTGATACTACAAACTCGTACGACAACCATTCTTCTCTAGTTAATTCTTGTTGTGCCAACGCCATTGACGTAACACTTCTATTGGCGAATAACGTTCTTTATTTCTGTCTTATACCACTCGTGTACGACCAACTACATCCTAGTCATCAGATAAATCTGTACTGCTGATTCTAAAACAACTATATACTACTTAGAGTGGAACACATGGATTGCGGCCACACTTTGGTATGTTTTTCCCGTCTTATACTATTGTGTTTTAATTAGTAGCATAGTTCTTGTCTAACTCTGTTAGGCGTGAATCCTCACTTGGTTAAATCACCCTCTACAAACGTTACTCGAGGAGTAACGAGCCATAGTTAAGTTCATTAAGTGCAGGAGCACAAAGTAAACTTTCTACTTCCATGAGGTATGCCGACGTCAACACCTTTTTCGTATGAAAGCACCTTACTTATGTATAACTTCGTCTTCATCGACCTCTTTATTGCTTTTCTTATTTCCTCTTAGACCGGGAGCTGGCCATCTACAGCTATCAACTACAACCGATAAAGCATTACGAGTTCCTGGTTATGTCATTTGGATTACCCAATGCACCTGTGGTTTTTATGGACCTTATGAACCGTGTGTGCAAACCCCACCTATATAAGTTTGGCATCGTCTTCATAGATGATATCCTGATCTACTCTAAGAACAAGGAAGAACACGTAGTGCATTTATGGCTGATCTTGGACCTTTTGAGGAATGAACAACTTTATGCAAAACTATCGAAGTGTGACTTATAGATTCGGGAAGTGCATTTCCTTGGACATGTGGTTAATGAAACTGGAATACATGTCGACCCAGCCAAAATCGAATCCATTCAAAATTGGTATGCGCCTAAAACTCCAATCGAAAATCCGCCAGTTCCTTGGTCTGGCGGGTTATTATCGTAGATTCATCGATGGAATCTCTAAGATGGCCCAACCTCTCACTACTCTGAAACACAAGGGTACCACTTGCAAGTGGGGTGACAACTAGGTGTCTGCTTTCCAGTTGTTAAAACAGAAAATCTGTAGTGCACCTTTCTTATCCTTACCAGAAGGTACCGACAATTTTGTTGTGTATTGTAACGCATCTATCCGGGGTCTCGATTGCGTTCTGATGCAACGAGAGAAAGTAATTGTCTACGCGTCTAGTCAGCTCAAAGTTAATGAAAAGAACTACATTACCCACGATTTGGAATTAGGAGCCGTAGTTTTTGCCCTCAAAATCTGGACACACTACTTGTATAATACTAAGTGTACGATCTACACCGACCACAAGAGTCTTCAGCATATTCTCGACCAAAAGGAGCTCAACATGCGGCAACGTCGTTGGGTTGAACTCCTGAATGATTACCACTGCACGATCAAGTACCATCCGGGTAAGGCTAACGTGGTAGCCGATGCCCTAAGTCGGAAAGAAACCAGACCCAAGCGAGTTCGAACATTGCAACTTACCATTCATTCTAACCTCCCTGAACAGATCCGTGCTGCACAAACCGAAGCATTGAAGGAGGAAAACCTTCAAGCTGAGTCCATGTGGGGCATGAAAAAGCAACTTGAAACCAAATCGGACGGTATTCGCTATTTCATAGAGCGAATATGGGTTCCCCTACACGGAAATATATGGGATCTCGTTATGGATGAAGCTCATAAATCTCGCTACTCTGTTCACCCTAGCTCTGATAAGATGTATCACGACCTGAAGACCTGTATTGGTGGCCGAATATGAAAGCTAACACAGCCAGCTACATGAGCAAATTCTTGACTTGTGCTAGGGTCAAGATAGAATACCAAAAGCCATCAGGATTACTGCAACAACCAGAGCTACTAATGTGGAAATGGGAGCAAATTTCCATGGATTTCATTACTATTTTACCCAGAACTCAGAACGGGAATGACACCATTTGGGTGATCGTGGACCGTCTTACTAAATCGGCAAACTTCCTCGCGATCAAAGAAACTGATAAGTTTACCAGACTTGCCAGCATATACTTAAAGGAAGTAGTTTCTAGGCACAAAGTGCCGATCTCCATCATCTCCGATCGTGACCCACATTTCGCGTCTGATCTGTGGCAAGCTATGCACAAATCATTCGGTTCACGTCTAGACATGAGCACAACCTACCACCCATAAATCGATGGTCAAACCGAGCGTACCATTCAAACCCTCGAAGACATGCTATGAGTATGTGCTATCAATTTTAGTAACGGTTGGGAAAGACACCTACCTCGTGGAATTATCTTATAACAATAGTTACCATACCAATATTCAGGCTGCACCGTTCGAAGAAGATTGTTAAATCATTGGCCCTGAACTCGTACCTGAAACCTCGGAGAAGATTGCTCAAATAAGAAACCAAATGGCGGCATCTCGTGACCGTCAGAAAAGCTACACTGATAAACGTAGGAAACCATTGGAATTTCCAGTTGGTGACAGAGTCTTGTTAAAAGTCTTACCTTGGAAAGGTGTTGTTTGTCTCGGTAAACGGGGCAAGCTTAATCCGTGTTATGTTGGATAATTCAAGATTACTGAAAGAATTGGCATAGTAGCTTATAGACTGAACTTACCCGAAGAACTCAGTGGTGTGTACAAAGTCTTCCATGTATCAAATCTGAAGAAATTCTTATCTGATGAGACACTCGTGGTTCCATTCAAAGAACTCAAGATTGATGATCAGCTCCATTTAATTGAGGAACCAGTTGAAATCATGGATTGAGAGATTAAAACACTCAAATGCTGTAAGATTCCTAATGTTTGAGTTTGTTGGAACTCAAAGCATGGCCCAGAGTTCACTTGGGAACGGGAAGATCAAATGATGCGCAAGTACGCTCAGTTGTTCAAGAATAATGCATCCAGTGCTGAAACTACTACTGGATTTCAGGACGAACCTCCAAATCAACTTGGGGATGATGTCACGCTGTAACACCTTGTAAAATCGTGTCCAGTAATGTACTGGCACGTGTCCCTATTCCTAATTTTGCCTAATGTTGGCTAGAAGGGACTAATTTTGCCAAATTGTGAAAAGTATGAATGTGGAGGGACTAAAGGTGTCAACATGCTGAAACCATGCCTCTGAGTGACCCTTTACGTTGTCCGTACTCTCAAATGAGCCACTTGTTAGACGAGGGGGACCATTTGAGAATTTATATGGAAGTTTGATATTGGGGGGACTAAAGGCGTCAACGTGTTAATTTATACCTCTAAGTGACCCTTTAACGAGCCAGGAGCTTGATGATATACGATCATACTCTCGAGTGTGCCTAACATTGGCCAAGAGGGGCTATTTATGCTAATTATGATAATATATAAGAGTATGGAGGTTGAGGGGTTAAATGTGCCATGTTTCAAAAGTTAAATAGTGGGCCGAGACCCTTTACAGACCGCAAGGACGAACCTATACGGTCCGTAAGCTAGCGCCAGCAACGAATTTTTGCTTAGTGGCCACACAAAGCTGCCAAAACCTCCATAAATGAAACCATGGGCTATATGTTTGCATTTGCCACGATAGGGGACACTTGTAGTGATCTCTTAAGGCCCCTTAACACCTGTAATCATCCCTTGAATCCTCCAAACACTATAAATAGAAGTGTTAGCATGCATTCCAACTTGCACCTTCTTGTTTTCACTCCTCTCTTCACTTTTGGAGGTTCCTGAGCTATAGAGACTTCCTAATCAGTTCTCTTATCATCTGAGGATCACTTGTAAGTGCTCCTTTCAGTTACATTTTCGTTTATTAGGCTTTTAAAGCCAAAAGTCAAGCATTTTCGATAAATGTTTTGACTTTCGGTTTAGACCTTTATGGTCCGGCCATTGTTCTTGTCGAACATTGCTACGTGATCGTAATTAGGTAGGTGTTCATCCCTCAAAATGGCACCTCCTGAAAATCACGTTTACTAGGTTAATTGACGGGTCAAAGTTTATCGTTTCAAAAAGTCAAAGGGGTGAAATTTTATAAATGTTATAATCTGAGTTTATAAATGTTATAAAATATGTTTTGACACATAAACAAGTTGGTAATAATTATTAGAACATGTGTGAACATGTTCGGCTCGTCAATTCTAGTTTTAAGGTCGGTTTGCAACCGAAATTCACGAAGTTTGACTTCTACTTTAAATTTCGATTCTGACCCGATTTAGATTAGTTACCTATTGATTTAAGGTTGCATTATGATCATAATTTAATGTAGCATAACCCTCTGAGGTTATATTACATTATCATAATCGTATTCTGAGTTTTTGTACAAGTTTCATTATTATGCCATACTTTGACCAAATTGCCATTTTTATAAGAAATAAGATTTTAATCAATAACGAAGTTGCAAATGGTTTGTCGTAATTAACATATTTTGATGTTATTAAACAGATAACAAAATGAGTTTACATAAAAGTTCGTAAATTATGTTTTAAAATGACCAAAGTGCCCTTTCGGCACATAAAATGGTTTTAAACATAATTTATCATATCAAACTTATTTTCTACTGATATAATATCATAATTAAAACATTTTGGGATATCAAATCAGTTCCTAACCTAAGTTTGGACTAAAGATCGCAAATATCGTCATTTAATGACTGAAACGCCCTTTTGGCGCATAGTATGGTTTTAAACCAAAACTATCAACTAAAACTTGATAGCTACTGATATTATAACTTATTTAAAATGTTTTCATAGTAGGTACGTGATCTTAACTCAAATTTGTAAACAAGTTCTCAAACTATGTAGAAATTAACCAAAATGCCCCTTCAGTGCATAGTTTGGTCTTAAATCATAAAACTCACATATGTTTGATTACTTACTGATATTATATCATAAATAAAGTATTTTTACATAATGATCATGTTCATAATATCATTTTATACGTAAGTTCCTTTAATACGTCGCTTAATGACTAAAACGCCCTTATGAGGCATATTTTGATTTTAAAACCTTAATGGGCATATAAGTTGATATCCTACTGATATTACAACTTATTTAAAGTATATTGGCATATAGAACTTGTTCATGACTCATCCGGTTACCCGTAATCGCTTATACGCGTACGGTTAGGCTTATATAACTAGTTTATGTAAGTTTACCAAAACGGGCCAAACCTTATCATTTTTACTTCATATTCCAGGATGTTATTTGTTTACTCATATTTTACAAGTATTAGTACTTGTTGGGTTTAATCTACATTCTATTCCGGTCATCGCTTAGTCAGGCGTATCGTACCGTTTTCAATATTTTTAGTTAACCGGTCCAAGTCTACGACTTAAATAGGACCCGTTAACATTCTAATTGGTTATTTATACCATCATTCTAGACTAGGGCCTTACGATAAATTGCTACCTACACTTAGTTACTTGTTTAACGGTTGAGCTATTTATAAACCTTGCATATTAAGATGAGTATTAGCTCAGGTAAATACTCTTAACCTATTTTCCTTATACGGGCTTGGGATACGGTAAATTATTACCACTTGGTCGGGTATGGGATCATATGCGAGATGTGGCTACAAAATCTTCATAACCCGTTTTAATATGTTTTGTCTGATAACTTAAACATTGGGGGTTAACGCGACCGTGTTCTGGATATCCTTGGCTCATTTAAGTTACTAATGGCCACGACCAAGCACAGGGTGTAGGCATACACCCATCAGATGCTTAATGCTAATATAAAAATGTTTTCTTACCCACTACATGGGGATACCCCTTGTGGGTTTAAGTGGTGTGACGGTTAATCATGTCACGCTGTTTAGTACTGGGCCCCATATGTATTGACAGGCATATAAAACTGTATCCTAGATCATTTTGAATTGTCCCAAGTTATTAAAAGATATTCATGTGCCTTATGTACTTAAATCAATTTTGAAATATTTTCAAAATATGTCAGTTGATTGTATTTACCAGTGAAAGCTAACGTATTTTCAAAAGACTAAGTTACAGGTGCAGATACGTAAATAGGCTCGAAGTTGCTCGGTAATGCTAGAAGAGGAATTTGCAACTCCTTGCATAAAGCCTAGTAGTCTGTTGATCTCCCTTTTTGTACATTTTATGATCCGCTTGTGGATTATTATTACGAACCGTCTGTATATTATTATTTTGAACATTTGGACAATTGGTTTGTAATAATATTTTAACTCCAAGACGTCCGTTGTGCTATCTGTGATTGTTTGACTATGACGATACCAATCTTACGTCACGATACTCCCCAACCGGACCCACCGGGTTTGTGTTAAAATATCAGTGTGTGATAGGTTGGTACCAGAGCCAACGTCTGAGTGAATTAAACACTAGCCTTTTGTGTTTAATCTCAAATGACACAGTAGCATATTCCTTAGACTTTCTGTGTCTAGACTTGGACATAGGAATGCTCTCATCCCTATTAAGTATACATTGTTTTCGATTTTATGAATTCAGGAAAATGTCTCCGAACAAGGAAGCCATTAATGGAATTTCTCTTCGTCCGAAGCCTATGAATATGAAGCTTCGTACTACGGCTAGAATTTCGGTGCGACCGATTTGGAGGAAAGATCTTTACGGGCCTTATCCCAAAACCAGAATTTCTGAAACCATAAACGAGTCTTCGGAGTCTATACAGGTGGTCACTGAGGCTCCATATTTGAAGTCAATACCAGTGGATGCTAAGGATCCCTACTTCTTACCCCCAAGTTTTGGAATTCCAAACTTGGACTATACTAGTCAAACTCTAATTCGTTATCCATATTACTCTTTAACCATCGAATCTGCGGATTCTACTTCTACAACAGATCCCGATTTGGAGGACTTACAAAAACCACTAAACTATTCAGTGTTAATGCCCCTACACGGTAGAACAAGAAGAGGAACAACAGGAATGAAGAAAACGAGGCATTGAAGAATCCTTCTTTCATTTGTATTTCATTTTCCAAAAGTCCCTGTGTGGACATGTCACTTCTGTTTAGTGTCTGCGTGGACATTTGTTTCTTATAGTCCCTATGTGGACATATCTTTTCTATTAGTCCTTGCGTGGACTTGTATTTCCTTTTTAGTCCATGCATGAACAATTTAGTTTAAGTTTATTTCAAAGTCATGTTTAAAGCACGTATTGTAATTTCCTATGGTTTAATGGAAAATTTTGGAATTATTATTATTATATATGTATTCATTGCATCTATTTCAAGCGATTTTCTCGATTTTAATTCGAACTTTATCGATCCGCTAAATAATTCCAAAAGATCTTCTTAATGGTTTACACTAGCCAAGTGGCAAGTCCACATTAATTGGCAAATTTCAAATGGTAGTTAAGGATAAATAGCCCTTCTATCATGACAGTTAAGGAAGAATATCCCTTCTATCCAGAGGTGGTGGAATATGTTCAAGCCTCCAAGCCTTTATGGTCAATGTGACCATGGCTTTATTATTTAACCACTAAGACAATTATTCTATGCTAACATTCAAGTAATGTTAACACTCTTGGAAGTGTGAGTTGAGGAACCACACTAGTCGTCAAGGTGATGCACCACGTCCAAACCTTTATAGCCTATATGATCGGGTTAGATCATGGCTAATATCATCTATGCGATGATCATATTTTAACATCCTTAGTGATGTTTTACCTACGGGCTATATCGTCACACCCCAACTGATGGCGGAAACATCAGGATGAGATGAAAACAAGATTGCAAGAGACTTCATTACACTATTTGTGACGATATTTAAATCAAGCGTTTTCATTTCATAATCAAATTGTCAAATATTACAAGAAATCCAAATAACAATATGTTCATAACATAACAATAACAAAATTGATACAACATTTTAAACCTAACACGTCTAAATGTGTATCTAGGCATCATCGCTACTTCATTTCATAGCATCGTCATCCTCAACCTGTAACATGTTTAAAATAAAGTTCAATGCAAAAGCAAAGGCGAGTATACAAGTTTTATACATACATAGCATAAAATGATAAGTTTAAACGATTCCTCATGGCTAGCTAATGATACAAGATAAACATTAAAATCGGCATGTGTCTAACATATCAAACCAATGATGAAACGCAATAAGCTCATGACATAACCTCAAGTCTACGGGTGGTGCGTTAATCCTATAGCGCTACATATGTCAAGGATAGGCTCGATCGAAGCTAATGATAAGTATAACACAAAATGAAATTAACCCAAGTTCAATGTATCAAGTAATCACGTATGCAAGCATGTTATAGGAATGTTTGTTCTTTTATGAATAAAGTTCATGTGTATGTTTCATAAGTAAACATGTTACACCCCAAAAAGTGATAAACGTAAAGAGGGGATTCGAGTATACTCACGGTTTTGCAAGCTTTCCACTTGTGAATCCGCGAGTGAGTTGTTGTTGTGGGAGGTTGGAACACCAAGTCCTTCTACACGAAGAAACAAAGGCGTATGAGTATTGGAGGATAATGGTAGATTAAAGATTAGGAATTTAACTAACATGAATATAGACATATGAAAATAATCATCAATCACATATGATGCTTAGATGATATACTTACTAACTTAACAATGTCCACTTGTTCATCGTCAAGAGTTCTGTTTGTTGAATATATTATATAAGTTATATGAATATTAATATGTTATATTGGTCAAGCATGAGGTAGACGGAGGAATCCCCCATTTAGGAACCTCTTTTGTATCATAGAAGTCATGTAGGAGGTAGGAAGAACAAGTCTTCCATTTAGGTACCTCTAGGTGTTCATTACTACACTTGATGTTATGAACATTCAAGGAGGGTCATGAACTTACAAGTAATAATAGAATATGAACAACTAATCTATGAGAAAATTTCAAGTGATGCGTGGATTTTCAAGTATGATAGCCTAAGCTAATGCTAAATCACACAATAATCAAGCTTTAGACTTGAACATCACTTGTGGGTTAAACCCTTGAACAAAACAGAAAGTTTGTGAGGTTTTAGCCTCTGATTTAACATGTCTCAGCCTTGTTTTAAAGCCCAACTAACCATTCAATTGATTATGAGCATTAGGACATAGGTTTGAGATGAGATAACTCAAGTTTAAACAAGATTTAACAAAGTTTGAAGTAAAACAAAAAGATCAGTCCACTTTGGAGCCTGTTTTGTGACATTCCAGAGCTTGGTTTTCCATGGAAAACCTCTAGAAATGTTCCTAAGGTTGATCCAAGTAAGTGGGAAAAAGAATCAAGTGAAAAGGTTAAGAAATGAGTGAGTTATGCTCACTTTTGTAAGAAGGTATGAATCTGCTCGAACTTCTGGAATCAGCTACGATTTTGAGTGTTTAAGAGAGAATGGAGAGTGTTAAGAAAGTGTGAAATGCTTGGAAAGCACTTGGGTTTTATAGGGGAGGATTAGGGTTGGGTGAGGTGAGGTTTAAATGCAAGAAACACACTAACAACCAACTAAAACACTCAAAAATTCGACCAATACACGGGCTGGAAAGGAGTTGATCATGGATTCACTGGGCTCACGGCCCGCAAAGGCATGAGGGGGGTAAGTCGCAGCCCGCGACTCTCCTCCAGATGAGTTTTAAGTTTTGATTGTTGGCAGCTTTAGTCCCTTAGGTTTATTTTAGGTGTTTTAAGGTGTTTAAGGGGTAAATTATGTCATTTAAGCATAGTATAAGGGCAAAACAAGTATGATGAACATAAATCAAGTATAACGAAGTATAATTAAACGTATGAATGTCGTATTTTAGTATCGTATGCATTCAAAAGACGTATGTTTAGCATTATTCACGTATTTGCAAGTTTAGCACATAATTTCCATGAATTTCGAATATGTATCAATTGTTTTACGAATTCAAATGTACGAATATGTATGAAGTATGTATAACATGGATTTAAAGAAATACAAATTTTATTTGTGATTCAAGTCCCGGATTTTACAATGATTACAACGAAAGGATGATTACAAGAACACAAGACTTCCAAAAATAGAAATACAAGCAAGACTTTCTAATTATGGAAAGTACGAAAGAGCAGGGCGTTACAGTCTCCCCTCCTTTAGGAAATTTCATCCCGAAATTTAGGAAGAAGTAACGAAAAGGTGCGGATACTTCGTCTTCATGTCACTCTTGAGTTCCCAAGTGAATTCAGCGCCACGTTTTCCTTCCCATCGAACCTTGACGATAGAAATTTTACTGCGCCTCAATCTCTTGACTCCTTGGTCTATGATTTCGACGGGTCTTCCACGAAATGTAAGGTCTCGTTGACTTGAAGGTCTTCGAGTGGAACTTGGAATCCTTCATCAGCTAGACACTTCTTTAAGTTGGATACGTGGAAGACATGATGTACATTCTTGAGTTCTTCAGGCAGGTCCAGTCTATACGTAACCTTGCCAATCCTTTTGAGGATTTTGAAAGGACCAACGTAGCGAGGTGAGAGTTTCCCTTTCTTACCAAATCGAACCACACCCTTCCAAGGGGATACCTTGAGAAGTACGAAATCACCCGTCTCGAATTCCAAGGGTTTGCGACGCTTGTCGGCGTAACTCTTTTGTCGGCTCCTGGCTTTCAGTAAGTTGTCTTGAACCTGTAAAATCTTGTCTGTTGCCTCTTGTATAATCTCGGGACCAGTGAATTGAGATTCACTAATCTCGTGCCAACAAATAGCCGAACGACACTTGCGACCATACAATGCTTCGAAAGGTTCCATTTGAATATTCGCATGATAACTGTTGTTGTACGAGAATTTGATCAAAGGCAAGTGTGAGTGCCAGTTGCCACCAAAATAGATTACGCATGAACGAAACATTTCATCTAAGGTTTGGATAGTACGTTCGGTTTGACCGTCTGATTGAGGGTGAAAAGCGATGCTAAGGTTAAGAACAGTACCCATAGCAGATTGAAAAGTTTTCCAAAGATGAGATGTAAAACGAGCATCACGATCGGAAATGATGTCAATGGGGATACCATGACGACAGATGATCTCATCATTGTAGATCCTAGCCATTTTCTTGACTTTGAAATCTTCACGGATGGAGAGAAAATGAGCTGATTTGGGCAATCGGTCAACAATTACCCAAATACTGTCATGACCAAAAGACGTACGAGGGAGTTTGGTGATGAAATCCATGGCAATGCTCTCCACTTTCCAGAAAGGAATCTCTGGCTGTTCGAGCAGGCCAGAGGGACGTTGGTGCTCAGCTTTGACCTTCGAGCAGGTGAGACATTTCTCAACATAAGAGGTGATATCTCTCTTCATTCCAGGCCACCAATAGGACGTACGCATGTCGTGGTACATCTTATCAGCAACAGGGTGAATGGAATATCTCGATTTGTGTGCCTCATTCATCAGAAAGTCTCGAAGGTCTTCACGATTCGAAATCCAGATATGATTGCAATAATACAAAATACCATCAGATTTTGACACGATATCTTCTTCAACAGTGCCTCGTATCTCGACAGAGAGACTACCTTCGTTAATGGAGGAATATTGAGTTTCACGAATGCGGTTTTGAAGATCATTAATGAGTTAGAGACAACGGATACCCTTTACATGAGTTTTACGAGTAAGCACGCCGGCCACTACATTCTCTTTACCTGGATGGCAGTGAATTTCGCAGTCGTACTCATTTAACAATTCCACCCAACGACGTTGACACATGTTCAGTTCTTTTTGGTTGAAGATATGTTGAAGGCTCTTATGATCGGTGAAGACCACACACTTAGTACCATATAGGTAGTGTCGCCAAATCTTCAATGCAAAAACAACTGCGCCAAGTTCAAGGTCATGAGTAGTATAGTTTTTCTCATGTATTTTGAGTTGCCTCGACGCGTAAGCGATAACCTTGTCCCGTTGCATAAGGACACAACCAAGTCCAAGGTTTGAAACATCACAATACACGACGAACTCATCGCTACCATTAGGAAGCACGAGGATAGGAGCATTACATAGCATGTCCTTAAGGATTTGAAAAGATTTCTCTTGTTTGGGACCCCAAACAAAAGGTTTCTCTTTTTGAGTCAAAGAGGTTAAAGGAACAGCAATCTTCGAGAAGTTAGAGATAAAATGACGATAATAACTAGCAAGACCAAGGAAAAAACGAATTTCGAACGGAGATTTCGGTGCAATCCAATTCTTCACAGCTTTGATTTTAGCGGGGTCAACGTGAATACCAAGTTCGTTGACTGCAGTTGATCGAAGAGATCGTCAATGCAAGGAAGAGGGTATCGGTTCTTGACTGTGAGCTTGTTGAACTCAAGATAGTCAATACATATGCGGAATGACCCATCTTTATTTTTGATGAACAAAACGGGAGCGCCCCAAGGAGAAGTACTAGGGCGTATAAAGCCTTTATCAAGAAGCTCTTGAAGTTGGCTTGAAAGCTCTTGCATCTCAGAGGGTGCTAAATGGTAAGGAGACTTAGCTCCAGGCGTAGCTCCAGGCACTAAATCGATTCAAAATTCGACAGAATGAGTAGGAGGCGGACTAGGAAGATCGTCAGGAAACACGTCAGGAAAATCACGTACGATAGGAACATCGCTTATGCTTGGTTCTTTGTCCTTCTTTTCCATAATGTGGGCGAGAAAGGCGAAGGTACCCTTGCATAAGCATTTGTTCGCTCGAATACACGACATATGCTTAAGTCCTTAAGAAGGTTTCTCACCATAGACGTATAGGGAATCACCGTTTGGAAGAGGAAGACGAATAAACATCTCAGAACAGAAAACTTCAACATGAACTCGCCTAAGCCAGTCCATACCTACTATGACGTCGAAGCTACCCATTTGCATAGGTATAAGATTGATTGAGAATGTATGATCGTTAAGAATCAAGGAACACTTAGACGGACTTACCATCAGCGACTTCGACAACGAAGGATCTTCGTAGCTTAGAGCGTTTACACTTTAGCAAAGGTTTGAATTCTAACGACACAAACTCTTATCGGCACCAGTGTCAAATAAACACGAAGCATAAACATGGTTCACAAGAAAGGTACCAGTAATGACGTCGTTTGAATTTTGTGCCTGAGCGGTGGTAAGAAGAAAAGCTTTGCCTCGAGCAGGTTGTTGCGCCTATTGTTGCTGCTGCTCTTGCTGTTGTTGCTGTTGAGGCTGGTTTCGTTGCGGACAAACTTTGCCAGATGGTTAAGATCACCACATTTAAAACACGCTCGCACAGGAGCGACTTGAGCTTGGGCTTGATTGGGGCAGGGTTTTGAGCTACCACCACTGCCTGGTTTTGATTGGCCATGGGTGGTTTGTGGCAGTTTTGAGAAAAGTGCCCATATCGGTTACCGTTGGCACACTTGCGGCATGGAACGTTGGGAGGGTGATGGTATTGGCATTGGCCACACTTGGGTTGAGTCCCAGTGTAACCTTTGTGTGGAGGTTCGACATTCGGTGCAGCAGGTACTGATTGTAAAGGTTTAGGGTTTGGCGGAGTAACAACCGCAAAATTCTGGCTCGAAGCCTTCCGCTTCTTGCCTCGGTTTTTCTTGGTGGATGATGAGGGTTCAACAGTAGGTTCAACGGTGGTTTAGACGGTGGCTTGGTGTGCGTTCTTCGATGGGGCCTTTTTAGACTTCCTACGAAGGACGACGTTGCTGTTAAGACGAGCGGCTAAGCGATAGGTTTCCTCGATAGTTGCTGGAAGAGCAGCTTCCATGAGGTTCATGAAAGAATCAGGTAAACAATGGATGTATTTGTTGATGGATTTTTCAGGGGTATCAACTTGGCTAGGACAAAGAATGCTAAGTTTCTTGAAACAGAGGGTTAAACCATCGTTGTCGTCACCCACTTGCTTAAGGTGCCAAAACGCACTCTCCAATTTCCTCAGCTCGTGAGGAGGACATAATTCTTCCCACATAATCTTTTTCAGCTCGGCCCATGGTAACGCGTGGGCGGCATCCTCACCTCTTGTGCTCCGCTCAGAGGTCCACCAATCAAGAGCTCTTGATCGGAACACCCCTGTAGCGTTTTTGGTGCGCAATTTGTCAGGACGAACACTTTGACGGAATGTAATCTCCATGGCGTCGAACCAAGTGAGTAGTGCGGTGGCACCATCCTTTCCTGTAAACTCTAAGGGTTTACAAGCCATGAATTGCTTGAAAAGGAATGGTGTCTTAGGTTTTTTCTGTTTTGGACTCAACAGAACCATGTGGCGAATCCGCGCTCGGTTGAATTCGGCTGACGATATCAGGTATAACTCAGGCCATCTGGTCGGCCATTTTTCAGCAGTGAGGCCAATCAACTCTTGTTTGGAGATGGAGTCGCTGGTGGAACCTTTCTTGGACTTGGTCTTTTTTGATGAGCTTGTAGATGCCATCTAGAAGTTCGAAAGAAAAGGAAAGGATGAGACTTGATCATAAATTTTAAAACAAGGTTTTTGCATGTATAAGCATGTAAGTTTTTACGTATCACGTATAATTCATATAATTCGCATGTATTCAACAAGTATAAACACGTACGAATGCGTAAAAGAGTATAAATTTAGTTTGTTCTCAAGAATTATTATTGTCACACCCCAACCGATGGTGGAAACATCGAGGCATGGCACTGAGAGAAACAGGTTATCCATGAGTATCCAAAACAACTATTTATTACCAGATAATTAAAACGTCATGTCCCATACCACAACATATCCAAATAAAAACAGTTATTACAAATAATTGTCTCATAAACAAATACTGCTCCGACGACTCAGATTTAAGCGTGACATAACTAGATCCCTAACTTGATTCATCAAAGCATAGCAATCCCTAACATCTTAAGCACCTGCCACATACGTTAAAATATAGGTCAATACACATAGTGTAAAGGTGAGCAAACAAGTTTGATAATAGCATAATAGAGTTTGAAATCGTTTACGCATAACCAGTATGTACAACGTATAATGTGAATCATGTAAGTTATCGACAAAGATCCTATCAATACCAATGACTGCGAGTAGCGAGTGCGCATCACATGTTCACCACTGTGAACACGTGAAGTAATTGTCCTTAACAACCCCTGAATGAACAGGTGCTGAGTCCAAACTATAGTACTATCGTTGCTAAGGCAGGTAGACAGCAATCAATGTCATAATAAACAGGCATTCATCGAGTCACGTATAACATGCATTAGAGGTCAGCGTATAAATAGTGTTTGCATTGTGTTTTTGATGTGATTTACAATAAGTAACGTATGTAACACCCAAAAGTGCATAAAGCAAAAAGGGATCGAGTATACTCACAGATTGTGTTCAACAAGTAAACACTATCTTGGATTGAAGGGAGCGCGGAGAGAGATTAGCTTGAGTAGTTAACGATAGCATAAACGATGAGCGACGCGTAAAACGGTGCAAGTGTACCAAGGATCGGATGGCAATCCGATCGGATGGCCAGTCGATCGGGTGGCAATCCGTTCAGATGGTCATCCGATCGGATGGCCATTCGATTGGATTGACACCTCGTTTGGCGAGGATGTGTTTGTGTATGATGGTTTGTACTTTGAAGTTTTCGTTGTAGCATTTTAAAAATAGAGAAGTATCTCTGCCCTTCCGGTCGGTCGATCGAACGGCAGTTCAATCGGACAGCAATCCGATTGGTAGGAAACTTAGTGAAAACAAGTTCACAACAGGACGGTCACTCGATCGGATGGCTATCTGATCCGGTGGCAATCCGTATGTTGAAAATTGATTAAGTACCAAAGTCCTAAACGTCACACGATCTGACGGTCGCTCGATCGGATGGCTATCCGATCGGGCGGCAATCCGTTCAACGTTCAGATCTTTGAAAATTGAATAAAAAGTTTAAGTGTGGAACCAAGTGCAACCCGATCGGATGGCCGGTCGATCGGATGGCAATCCGATCGGACGGCAACCCGTCCCAACGGTCAGATCGTCTTGACACTTGATTTCGTTTTGAAGTTTTGCAGTTTTGAATGAGACGTTATGATAACTTGTTTAAACAACAGAAACCCCATCTCGACCCAAGTGACCCGATCGAACAGGAACCACCCTAGTCCGGCCGGCTCACGGTTCGAGATGGTTGTTCATGTTCATACCCAAAATCAATTATCTCTCGGATAGAATTCAGATCTTGAACTAACCCATCACTAAGAACGAGTAGAAGATCAGAACGAGCTCCGATTCTATCGGGTTTGAGTGCATTGAGTGTAAAAGAGTTGAAAGAAAGTTGGAAAACCTTCTTTCAATCCTTTCAACCATGAATTTGGGTAGATCTAATGCAAAAACATGGTTTAGTCTTGTGGAAATCCTTCAGATCTAAGTTGTTCTTGGTGGAAAGAAGCCAAACATTGAAGTTCATAAGAACCCCATGCTGACATCACCCTAGAACACCTCAAATCTGGTGATTTCACGGTTAAAAGTTAAGATTCAAAGGTGAAAATGATGAAGAAGTGCGTGTAGATCATAGAAGTACAAGATTTAGGTTGGAAACTTACAAGAATCGAGAGAAATGAGAGCTTGAGGTCGGCTGGTCGAACAAGGAGCTGTCACATCACAAATGATGTGACAGGTGGGTATTTATAGGGTTTCCCAAAAAGGAAAGTGGGGAAAGTGGCTGGTCGATCGGGTGGCAACTCGATCGGATGGCAGCCCGATCGGGTGGCAACTCGATCGGATGACAACCCGAACGGATGGCAATCCGATCGGATGGCCACTCGATCCATTTGTCCGGCGCGCTGAGTTTTATCGTTTCGGTTAGCGTATTGAGCGTTGTGATGCGATTCGAGTGAGCGATGCGATAGTATTACCCATTAGTTACCCAAATAACATAACTACTATATCTAACATACAATCACTATAATTAACTTGCGTTTAGCGTTTTCGATTCGATTGCAATGCGATAGATTGCGATTGCGATTAACACCTCAACATAAACATAACAAGCACAAGTAACATATAAATAGCATACACACGTAAAACAATATCCAGAACACATAACTCAAGTTGCGATTGCGATAGCGATAAGCGATACGTCGATTAAACATGCGATTAATATGCGATTAAACCTCGATTATTAATAGATACTCCACATAATATAACTAAAGCGATTAAATAAATAGATTTGATTACAGGTCAAAGAAGTCAAAATAGTAGTTGAGCAAGGAGTGACAGATCGCAATTAGCAATCTTTTCTTCCTTTGACTTCAATCTTAACTTTGACTTTGACTTTCGAAACATGGGGAGTTACAGCCTCCCCTACTTAAGGGAATTTTGTCCCGAAATTAGGCTTCAGCCGTAACAAACAACTGCGGGTACTTCGCCTTCATGTCGCTTTCGAGATCCCAGGTGAACTCGGCGCCTCGTTTGCCTTCCCAGCAAACCTTCACAATGGGAATGCATGAGCGTCTGAGCACCTTGGTTTCTCGTCCCACGATCTAGACAGGCTTTTCCATGAAGTGTAATGTTTCGTCCACTTGTAAGTCCTCAAGAGGGACATGTAATTCCTGGTCTGCTAAGCACTTTCTGAGGTTCGAAACATGGAAAGTCGGGTGGACGTTACTCAGTTCTTCTGGTAGTTCGAGTCTGTAGGCCACCTTTCCAATCCTTTCCAGAATCTTAAAGGGTCCAACATATCGAGGCTCGAGCTTTCCTTTCTTGCCGAATCTGATCACCCCCTTCCAAGGTGCAACCTTTAGGAGTACGTGATCGCCAACGTCAAATTCAAGGGGCTTGCGGTGTCTATTAGCGTAACTTTTCTGTCGGCTCTGATCTTTCAACAGATTGTCTCGAATTTGGAGGATCTTGTCAGTCGTTTCTTGCAACAGCTCGGGACCGGTAATTTGCGCGTCTCCGATCTCGTGCCACACAATAGGCGATCGACATTTCCTTCCGTATAGAGCCTCAAATGGTGCCATTTGTATGCTAGAATGATAACTATTATTGTACGAGAATTCGACCAAAGGTAAGTACGCATCCCAATTACCACCGAAATCTATGACACACGAACGGAGCATGTCTTCAAGGGTACGAATCGTTCTTTCAGTCTGACCGTCGGTTTGGGGATGGAAAGTGGTACTTAGATTAAGAGTAGTACCGAGTGCAGATTGAAACATTTCCCAAAAATGCGAGGTAAACCGAACAACGCGGTCAGAGATGATATCACGAGGCGTCCCATGTCGACTAATGATCTCGTTGGTGTAGATTCGGGCTAACCTTTCTACCTTATAGTCTTCTCGTATCGGTAGGAAGCGAGCTGACTTAGTTAAACGGTCAACCACAACCCAAATGCTATCATGACCAGATTGAGTATGCGGGAGTTTCGTTATGAAGTCCATAGCTATACTCTCCTATTTCCACATCGGGATCTCGGGTTAAACGAGTAAGCCAGAGGGTCTTTGATGCTCAGCCTTGACCTTGGAACAAGTCAGGCATTTCGAAACATAGATTGCGATATCCTTCTTCATGCCTGGCCACCAGTACTTGTAGCGCATGTCCTGGTACATCTTGTCAGCACTGGGATGAATCGAATATCGAGATTTGTGGGCTTCGTCCATCAGAAGTTGGCGCAACTTCGTACGCTTGGGAATCCAGATTTGATCCAAGTAATGAAAGATACCATTCGACTTATTCTCGAGTTGGGCGCCATCGTTTAGAATTCTTTCCTTCTTCAAAGTTCGCTCGGTAAAGCAAGCATGCTGCGCGTCACGGATAAGAGTTTCGAGATGAAATTGGGCTTGAGAATTACGAACGCTAAGCAAGTAGCTTCGTCGACTGAGGGCATTTGCAACGACATTTGCTTTGCCTGGATGGTAACGGATCTCACAGTCGTAATCGTTATGCAGTTCTACCAACCGGCGTTGACGCATATTCAGTTCTTTCTGGTCAAAGATATGTTGCAGGCTCCTATGATCGGTGAAGATCATACACTTGGTACCATAAAGGTAGTGTCGCCAAATATTTAATGCAAAAATAACTGCGCCAAGCTCGAGGTCGTGTGTGGTGTAGTTCTTCTCGTGGATCTTGAGTTGTCGAGAAGCGTACGTGATAACCTTATCTCGTTGCATGAGAACACAACCAAGACCAAGGTTCAAGGCATCGCAGTAGACTACGAAGTTGTCATTTCCGTCAGGCAGTGAGAGTACGGGAGCATTGCAAAGCATCGTCTTGAGGGCTTGAAAGGCTTCCTCCTGTTTAGTTTCCCAAACAAAAGGTTTATCCTTACGCGTAAGAGAGGTTAACGGCACAACGATCTTGGAGAAACCTTCGATAAGACGGCGATAATAGCCTGCCAGTCTGAGAAAAGAACGGACTTCAAACGGATTCTTGGGTGTAACCCAACTCTTAACTGCTTCGATCTTCGCAGGGTCAACGTGGATACCTTGACTATTGACAATGTGACCCAAGAATTGGACCTCCTCCAACCAAAATTCACACTTGGAGAACTTGGCATAAAGACGGTTTCCCTGGAGTAACTCAAGAACCAAACATAGATGCTTCGAGTGTTCGGATTTTGATTTTGAATAGATCAGGATATCGTCGATGAATACGATCACGAAGCGATCAAGAAAGGGTTTGCACACTCGCTTCATTAAATCCATGAAGACTGCAGGAGCGTTGGTCAAACCAAAAGGCATGACAACGAATTCGTAATGACCATAGTGGGTTCGAAAAGCGGTTTTGGGTATATCCTCCTCTTTAATGCGTAATTGGTGATAGCCTGAACATAGATCGATCTTAGAAAAACATGTAGCACCTTGTAGCTGATCAAATCAATCATCGATTCGAGGCAAGGGATAGCGGTTCTTGATCGTCAACTTATTCAACTCCCTATAGTCGATGCACATCCTGAATGATGCATCCTTCTTTTTGACGAAAAGGACTGGCGCGCCCCATGGAGAGGTGCTAAGGCGAATAAAGCCTTTATCAAGTAGTTCCTGGAGCTGACTTGAGAGTTCACGCATTTCAGAAGGAGCGAGACGATGAGGCGCTTTAGCAACATGATTGGCTCAAGTAATGAGGTCGATTCGGAAATCGATATCACGAGCGGGAGGTAATCCTGGTAGATCATCGGGAAAAACGTTAGGAAATTCACGAACAACGGGGACCTGATCCACCTCCTTAACTTCCTTTTTCTCCACTACTACATTGTGCGCCAAGAAAGCTTGGTATTCCTTGCGGAGATACCTGCTAGACTGAACACACGACATGAGTTGGAGTTTCTTCGACGCGACTTCACCGTATACACACAATTGATCATCATTAGAGAGCGAGAATCGAATCATCTTATCAAAGCAAACAACTTCAACATGGTTTTCACGAAGAAAGTCCATGCCTACTATGACGTCAAAACTACCAAGCTGCATCAGAATGAGATCGATAGGGAAAATGTGATTGTTGAGTTCGAGAGTACAATCACGAATAACAGAATTAATAGCGACGGTTCTTCTGGTGGCAACTTCAACATCGAATGTCGAGTGGAGATGAGCGCACTTACGATTGAGGAGCTTCTCGAATTCAAACGATACAAAACAGTTATCTGCTCCCGTATCAAATAAACATGTAGCATATATACCATTGACGAGGAACGTACCATTGACCACATTGTTATCGGCCTGAGCATGGCGGGCATTAATGTTGAATGCACGTCCGCGTGCTGCTGGTTGATGCTGCTGTTGCTGAGGCTGCTGCTGGGGCTGCTGCTGTTGTGGCTCTTGCTTGACCACTTGGTTCGGGCACATGTTGGGGAAGTGGTTGGGATCACCACACGCATAGCAAGCTCTAGCATTGACCGCGGGTGCCTGAGCCGCTTGATGGCCTTGAGGAGCAGCAAGGAGAGCTTGATGAGCAGGAGCTTGACCTTGTGTTGGAGCAGGGTTTTGACGTCGACTTGTACGGCAGTTGGCAGTGAAATGGCCGTACATATTGCAATGGGCACAGTATCTGCAGGCGATTCCCACTGGGTGGTGATAAGTACAAGTAGGGCAAACCGGGTGAGGACCAGTATACGCACGCTTTTCCGGTAGTGCGTTGGTAACCAGGGCCGCTACTTGGCGGTGTTGATGTTGCTGAGGAGCTGGAACAGCTTGTAGTGGGGCAGCATTGGTTACAGCGCAGTTCTTGTTGCTGGAACTGCTGTTGTTCTTTCTCTTGCGTCTGGAGAGCTTGGATGACTGAGGAGCGGTGGCGATTTCAGCGGTTGAAGCAGTGGTTGCTTGATGCAGATTCTTGGGAGCTTTATCCCAGACACCAGACTTGACTCGCTTGTCATTGATCTCAGTAGCGAGCAAGTAGGTTTCTTCAATCGTTGTCGTCTTTGCTGCTTGGACAAAATCAGCCATGCAATCCGGAAGAGCACGGATATACTTCTTAATGGCGATTTCGGACGTCTTGACTTGGTCCGGACAGATTATACTCAACTGCTTGAAGCGCGCATTCAAACCAGCGTTGTCACCATCTTTCTGCTTAATATGCCAGAATTCATCCTCCAACTTTTGGCGCTCATGGGGAGGGCAGAACTCTTGCATCGTCACGTCCTTCAAGTCATCCCATGATAGCCCGTAAGCAGCATCATTTTCGCGTTTGTTTCTCTCGGCCGTCCACCAGTCTAAAGCGCGGGACTGGAAGACGCTAGTTGCGTTGAGAGTACGGAGATCATCAGGAAAGCCACTCTGGCGCAGGGTGACTTCGATAGAATCAAACCATTGAAACATGGCCGTAGGACCATCTTCTCCAGTAAACTCTTTCGGTCCGCAGGCTTTGAACTGTTTAAAGCTAAAAGCAGCTTTGGGAGTATCGGTCCTGGACTCTTCAGAAGATTTGCTTGCATTCTCATGAAGTTCACTAACAATCTGAGGAATAACTTTCGCCATCTGTTTAGCAACCATAGAGGCGAGGCGTTTATCTGCCTGTTTTCGACATGCGGCTTGGGTAGCGCGAGATCCAGATGACGACATTGTCTGCATCAGACAGCGCCATAGGACTCAAAACACTATTCGATTATTCCTAGTATAGTCTAGCGATTTACCATAAAACTCAGGAACACAATCATTCATATAAGCACATAAGCACATAATCACGTAGGGCACAGAAACACATAGGCACGTAAGGCACAGAAGCACATAAGGCCGTCAGAATACAGAAACCTAGCTATATGTTGCACGTATTCCCTATCCTTCACAGCGCGTATAGCGATTAAATATAGTGATTGCGAGTATCGAGTACACAGCGGGTAGTATAGCATGGGCGAGCAACATAGCATGTGATCATCCGTGAGTAGCAACGATTTGTTAACGTTTTGAGATAGATGTGCAGTGCGGGTTGTGCGTGTTGATCGAAGTGAACAGCGAAAACCAAAATCGAAACACGTAATCACATAAAACACATAAAATTCTCATAAAATCGATAAATCACAGAGTTGGCTGCGGTAATTCCAGAATCGAAACACATAAAATTCGAGGATAGATTATCTCGGGTTTGTCGAACACGTCTATGCACCCGGAGTGACTTGACTACCCAAAGTGATTCGACTATTCACAAGGACCCGTAAGTGCACACTTTGGCTTTCTGGACTGTGCTCTCGCTTCGATTTGAGTGATTGGCACGCATCCTTCTAGTTACAGTGTGACCCGAGTCGTTGGAGTCCGTCGAGACTTTAGTGAGAGTTTTGTAAAACCAATAGTATAGAGCGGAAAGAGTCATCAAGGTTCAGGTTTCACTCCTAACTTAGCGACTACGTTCCTGCTTGTGTGATGAAATCATGAAATAGATAAGGAGATATGCGTCGAAGTATGGATTTCACTCCTGATTTAACGCAAATCCTCTTGTTTTATAGTAAAAATAGCAATTCGAATGAGCAATTTGGTCAAGAGTTTGTGGCTTTCACACCTAATCTTAACCAGATCATTCGTTTGTGTGTGTGAAATCAACCTTAGGAAAGGCTGATCTTGCGCGGAACTGTTGTATGCGAGGTTCGCGCAAGTGTGTAGGGTACAGCGAGTTTGAGCGAGTAAGCTCGTACAAAACCCCTACTGGGCATGCACAAGTCGGCTCGTTGGTACTTAGACTATAGACTAGGTCGTTCTAAGACATCGTCTCAGACTAGGTCGAGTCTTGCCTAATTCCCTATAGTTATGACTCGGATACCAATCTGTCACACCCCAACCGATGGCGGAAACATCAGGGCATGGCACTGAGCGAAACAGATTGTCCATGAGTATCCATAACAACTATTCATTACCAGATAATTAAAATGTCATGTCCCATACCACAACATATCCAAATAAAAACAGTTATTACAAATAATTGTCTCATAAACAAATACTGCTCCGACGACTCAGATTTAAGCGTGACATAACTAGACCCCTAACTTGATTCATCAAAGCACAGCAATCCCTAGCATCTTAAGCACCTGCCACATACGTTAAAATATAGGTCAATACACATAGTGCAAAGGTGAGCATACAAGTTTGATAATAGCATAGTAGAGTTCGAAATTGTTTACGCATAACCAGCATGTACAACGTATAATGTGAAGCATGTAAGTTATCGACAAAGATCCTATCAATACCAATGACTGCGAGTTGACTGCGAGTAGCGAGTGCGCATCACATATTCACCACTGTGAACACGTGAAGTAATTGTCCTTAACAACCCCTGAATGAACAGGTGCTGAGTCCAAACTATAGTACTAACGTTGCTAAGGCAGGTAGACAGCAATCAATGTGTTAACATAACAAACAGGCATTCATCGAGTCACGTATAACATGCATTAGAGGTCAGCGTATAAATAGTGTTTGCGTTGTGTGTTTGATGTGATTTAGAATAAGTAACGTATGTAACACCCAAAAGTGCATAAAGCAAAAAGGGATCGAGTATACTCACATATTGTGTTCAACAAGTAAACACTATCTTGGATTGAAGGGAGCGCTGAGAGAGATTAGCCTGAGCAGTTAACGATAGCATAAACGTTGACCGACGTGTAAAACAGTGCAAGTGTACCAAGAATCGGATGGTAGTCCGATTGGATGGCAATCCGATCGGATGGCCAGTCGATCGGGTGGCAATCCGTTCGAATGGTCATACGATCGGATGGCCATTCGATTAGATTGACAGCTTGTTTGGTGAGGATGTGTTTGTGTATGATGGTTTGTACGTTGAAGTTTTCGTTGTAGCATTTTAAAAATAGAGAAGTATCTCTGCCCTTCAGGTCGGTCGATCGAACGGCGGTTCGATCGGACAGCAATCCGATTGGTAGGACACTTAGTGAAAACAAGTTCACAGCAGGACGGTCACTCGATCGGATGGCTATCCGATCGGGTGACAATCCGTATGTTGAAAATTGATTAAGTACCAAAGTCCTAAACGTCACACGATCAGACGGTCGCTCGATCGGATGGCTATCCGATCGGGCGGCAATCCGTTCAACATTCAGATCTTTGAAAATTGAATAAAAAGTTTAAGTGTGGAACCAAGTGCGACCCGATCGGATGGCCGGTCGATCAGATGGCAATCCGATCGGACGGCAACCCGTCCCAACGGTCAGATCGTCTTGACACTTGATTTCGTTTTGAAGTTTTGTAGTTTTGAACGAGACGTTATAATAACTTGTTTAAACAACAGAAACCCCATCTCGACCCAACTGACCCGATCGAACAGGAACCACCCTAGTCCGGCTGGCTCACGGTTCGAGATGGTTGTTCATGTTCAGACCCGAAATCAATTATCTCTCGGATAGAATTCAGATCTTGAACTAACCCATCACTAAGAACGAGTAGAAGATCAGAACGAGCTCTGATTCTATCGGGTTTGAGTGCATTGAGTGTAAAAGAGTTGAAAGAAAGTTGGAAAACCTTCTTTCAATCCTTTCAACCATGAATTTGGGTAGATCTTATGCAAAAACATGGTTTAGTCTTGTGGAAATCCTTCAGATCTAAGTTGTTCTTGGTGCAATGAAGCCAAACATTGAAGTTCATAAGAACCCCATCCTGACATCACCCTAGAACACCTCAAATCTGGTGATTTCACGGTTAAAAGTTAAGATTCAAAGGTGAAAATGATGAAGAAGTGCGTGTAGATCATAGAAGTACAAGATTTAGGTTGGAAACTTACAAGAATCGAGAGAAATCGAGAGAAAAGAGAGCTTGAGGTCGGCTGGTCGAACAAGGAGCTGTCACATCACAAATGATGTGAGAGGTGGGTATTTATAGGGTTTCCCAAAAAGGAAAGTGGGGAAAGTGGCTGGTCGATTGGGTGGCAACTCGATCGGGTGGCAGCCCGATCGGGTGGCAACTCGATCGGATGGCCACTCGATCGGTTGGCCACTCGATCCATTTATCCGGCACGCTGAGTTTTGTCATTTCGATTAGCGTATTGAGCTTTCCGATGCGATTCGAGTGAGCGATGCGATAGTATTACCCATTAGTTACCCAAATAACATAACTACTATATATCTAACATACAATCACTATAATTAACTTGCATTTAGCGTTTTTGATTCGATTGCGATGCAATAAATTGAGATTGCGATTAACACCTCAACATAAACATAACAAGCACAAGTAACATATAAATAGCATACACACGTAAAACAATATCCAGAACACATAACTCGAGTTGCGATTGCGATAGCGATAAGCGATACATCGATTAAACATGCGATTAAACCTCGATTATTAATAGATACTCCAAATAATATAACTAAAGCGATTAAATAAATAGATTTGATTACAGGTCAAAGAAGTCAAAACAGTAGTTGAGCAAGGAGTGACAGATCGCAATTAGCAATCTTTTCTTCCTTTGACTTTGACTTTCGAAACACGGGGTGTTACAATTATTGTTTTTGATTGCGCGAGACGTGCGAAGTGTGCAACGGTTTTGAAACGAACGAAGTAACAAGTATAAAATCACATATAAATTGAATAACATAAAAGAGAGGCTCATAAAACATGGGATTGTTTTGGGTAGAGAAACGTTGACTTTTCCAAAGTGAATCGAAAGTCCTTTCAAATTAGAGAAACGTGCTTTGGCCTATAGGTAAGATACTCTCGTCGAGAAGTGATTAATGGTATCTTACCCTTCCAGTTACTACACGTCTCTAATCGATTGAAACAATCGAAACTTTGGCGAGATTGAAAATCGAGGAACGGGACTTAATCGACAAGATGCGGGTTTCACCCCTAGCTTGACGATTTCGTACCCTAATGTGGTTGATACTCGTCGGGTCAAAATATAATTTTGACACTTTGACGAGGGTCCACTAGAGTTTAAATTGGAAATTTACCATTCAGATGTAGATTTCACTCCTAACTTAATGACGTAATTTCGTGCAAAAATGAAGCATAAGCGGGATGAGAGTCGTTCACCAAATTATGGGTTTCACGCCTATTTTGGTAAACTCGTCTCTTTTGTATAAAGAGTGTCTTCAATTCTTCAAGTGTATTATGTAAAATGTCTTAGGAAAGACATGATGTAAGTATTTAGACCAAAAGAAAAGAAAAGAAGCAAAGTAGGAAGCATAACATTTCAAGCATGAAACAAGAATGGTCAAAAATAAGGTACCTACTATAGACTAGGTCGATCATGGCAATTCTACCTAATTCCCTATAGTTATGGCTCTGATACCAATCTGTCACACTCCAACCGATGGCGGAAACATCGAGATGAGACGAAAACGAGATTGCAAGAGACTTCATAACACTCTTTGTGAAGATATTTAAATCAACCGTTTTCATTTCATAATCAAATTGTCAAATATTACAAGAAATTCAAATAACAACATGTTCATAACAATAACAAAATTGATACAACATTTTAAACCTAACACGTCTAAATGTGTATCTAGGCATCATCGCTACTTCATTTCATAGAATCGTCATCCTCAACCTGTAACATGTTTAAAATAAAGTTTAATGCAAAAGCAAAGGAAAGTATACAAGTTTTATACATACATAGCATAAAATGATAAGTTTAAACGATTCCTCATGGGAAGCTAATGATACAAGATAAACATTAAAATTGGCATGTGTCTAACATATCAAACCAATGATGAAACGCAATAAGCTCATGACATAACCTCAAGTCTACGGATGGTGCGTTAATCCTATAGCGCTACATATGTCAAGGATAGGCTCGATCGAAGCTAATGATAAGTATAACATGAAATTAACCCAAGTTCAATGTATCAAGTAATCACGTATGCAAGCATGTTATAGGCAATGTTGCAGAAATCGGCCTAGGCGGCCGATTAATCGGCGCCTAGGCGCTAGGCGGTGAGTTACTGACTAATTTTTAGCTAGTCGGTCCAATTAGGCGGATATGGTCAAAATCGGTCTTAGGCGGCCAAAATCGGTCCCAGGCGGTCAAAATCGGACTAATTGGTCCATGTTTTACAGCCCATTAAACACAAAATTTGACCCATTTTTTAATCTGGCCCATTGTTTTACAGCCCAAATATTACTTATAAACCTATTTTAACATTTAATTTTAGGTATTTTAACATTTAACCCCCTCTATCTTTCACTAGTTTACATATGGTTCCTAAACTTTTAAATTTATTAATAAAAAGTATAAAGTTATCTCCTAAACTTGTAAATTTATTAATAAAAAGTATAAAGTTATCTATATATATAAAAAAATTTGTAAAATTATACTTAAAAAGTCCAATCCGATTAATCCCTATTAATCCCGATTAATCCCTAGGCGGTACCTCACCGCCCGACTAGCGCCTAGCGCCTTCTACAACATTGGTTATAGGAGTGTTTGTGCTTTTATGAATAAAGTTCATGTGTAAGTTTCATAAGTAAACATGTTACACCCCAAAAAGTGGTAAACATAAAGAGGGGATTCGAGTATACTCAAGGTTTTGCAAGCTTTCCACTTGTGAATCCGTGAGTGAGTTGTTGTTGTGGGAGGTTGGAACAGCAGGTCCTTCTACACGGAGAAACAAAGGCATATGAGTATTGGAGGATAATGGTAGATTAAAGATTTGGAATTTAACTAACATGAATATAGACATATGAAAATAATCATCTATCACATATGATGCTTAGATGATATACTTACTAACTTGACAATGTCCACTTGTTCATCGTCAAGAGTTCGGTATGTTGAATATATTATACAAGTTATATGAATAATAATATGTTATATTGGTCAAGCATGAGGTAGGCGGATGAATCCTCCATTTAGGAACCTCTTTTGTATCATAGAAGTCATGTAGGAAGTAGGAAGAACAAGTCTTCCATTTAGGTACCTCTAGGTGTTCACCACTACACTTGATGCTATGAACATTCAAGGAGGGTCATGAACTTATAAGTAATAATAGAATATGAACAACTAATCTCTGAGAAAACATCAAGCAATGTGTGGATTTTCAAGTATGATAGCCTAAGCTAATCCTAAATCACACAATCATCAAGCTTTAGGCTTGAACATCATTTGTGGGTTAAACCCTTGAACAAAATAGTAAGTTTGTGAGGTTTTAGCCTCTGATTTAACATATCTCAGCCTTGCTTTTAAGCCCAACTAACCATTCAATTGATTATGAGCATTAGGACATAGGTTAGAGATGAGATAACTCAAGTTTAAACAAGATTTAACAAAGTTTGAAGTAAAACAGAAAGATCAGTCCACTTTGGAGCCTGTTTGGCGACATTCTAGAGCTTGGTTTTCCATGGAAAACCTCTGGAAATGTTCCTAAGGTTAATCCAAGTAAGTGGGAAAAAGAATCAAGTGAAAAGGTTAAGAATTTAGTGAGTTATGCTCACTTTTATAAGAAGGTATGAATCTGCTCGAACTTCTGGAATCAGCAACGATTTTGAGTGTTTAAGAGAGAATGGAGAGTGTTAAGAAAGTGTGAAATGCTTGGAAAGCACTTGGGTTTTATAGGGGAGGATTAGGGTTGGGTTAGGTGAGCTTTAAATGCAAGAAACACACTAACAACCAACCAAAACACTCAAAAATTCGACCAATACACGAGCTGGAAAGGAGCTGGTCGTGGATTCACCGGGTTCGCGACCCGCGAACGCATGAGGGGGGTGGGTCGCGGCCTGCGACTCTTCTCCAGACGAGTTTTAAGTTTTGATTGTTTGCAGCTTTAGTCCCTTAGGTTTATTTTAGGTGTTTTAAGGTGTTTAAGGGGTAAATTATGTCATTTAAGCATAGTATAAGGGCAAAACAAGTATGATGAACATAAACCAAGTATAACAAAGTATGATTAAACGTATGAATGTCATATTTTAGTATCGTATGCATTCAAAAGACGTATGTTTAGCATTATTCATGTATTTGCAAGTTTAGCACCTAATTTCCAAGAATTTTGAATATGTATCAATTGTTTTACGAATTCAAATGTACGAATATATATGAAGTATGTATAACATGGATTTAAAGAAATACGAATTTTATTTATGATTCAAGTCTCGGATTTTACAATGATTACAACGAAAGGATGATTACAAGAACACAAGACTTCCAAAAATATAAATACAAGCAAGACTTTCTAATTATGGAAAGTACGAAAGAACATGGCGTTACATATATTATATTGTCCATTTGAGACAATAACAGTTGTGACCTTTATGGTTTCCTGTCTAAGGTGGCCCAAGCCTCATAGTTTATATGATCAATTCGATGTCAATTGATTTTCCTGCGGGCCATATTATGTTGTCATTTACAACAACGACAGTTGTGACATTATGATCCACCGTCTAATAGGTAATGGACCTTGTCCTAACCTTAAATGCCATTAATGGTCCTTTTGTGACCTAGGCTACACATATTTGATTTAATTTCAAATAACATTCATTAGAAATGTTAAAACCTAAATAGCCTATATGGTTTAATAATACCATGGCATATGCATTATGCATGTCATCAAATACGATGACCAATTATTATATTGAAACTGAGTAATTGATTATTTTTGGTGTTTAGTACCAAGCTTACGAGTATGGCAAACTCGGATGAAGCAAACAGCAATCGCAACGATAATAATGATGCGGCGAATGTAAACCGCAATGCTGATGGAGTCGATCTCCAAGCGATGATTGCCGCGGAAGTCGGTAAGGCCATGAATGCTTTCATGGAAAACTTTAAAGAGTCGAGTGCTACTCGCTCCAAGTCCCTATCTAAACCACACTAATCAGCTCGCAAGGAAAGCTCAGTTCATTCCTCAACTGCGAAGAGTGAACCCAAAAAGCTAGTGCTTCAAGATGGGTCTCGTTCTTCTAGGAATAGTTGTACCTACAAATATTTTGTCTCATGTAAGCCCAGAGACTTCAATGGAGAGAAGGGGGCGATTGATGGCATGAGATAGCTAGATGAAATGGAGACTTTTGTTGACATCAGCGGCTATGCTGAGAAGGATACTATGAAGTTTGTGTCACAGTCATTTAAGGGCGATGCCCTCACATGGTGGAAGGCCATGATTCAATCCACAGGGAAGATCCCCTTATATAACCTTGAATGGTCCAAGTTTGTGGACCTGATTAAAGAGACTTACTGTCAATAGCATGAAGTGGAGAAAGTGGAGTTAGATTTCCTGACTCTCACCATGAAGAATATGGACTGTCGGAAGTACGTTACCGATTTCAACTCTCTATCAAGGTTAGTATCTTACTTGATCACCCCTGAGCCCAAACGCATTGTGCATTTCATCGGTGTTTTAGTACCAGAAATAAAGAGCACGGTAAAGGCTTCCAAGCCTACTTCTTATAGGTCCACTGTGGACCTATCTCTGTCTCTCACCTTCGACGTGGTGAGAAACAAGTCAGTCAAAACTGAGACTGGCGGGAAGAGAAAGAGGGAGAAGGACACCTCCCAGAAGTCCAAGAAGAAGAATAGGTCTGGGTTCAAGAAGAAGAACCAGCAAAGGTCGGATGAGAGATGCATCTGCAAGTCATGCAACCAAAGGTACTTGGGTCAGTGTCGTTCTGATCAGTAGGCTAAGCCTTGCGGAATATGCAAGAAGACAGGGCATAAGACCTTAGAATGTAAGGATCTTAAGGATGTTGTCTGTTTACGGTTGTAATAAAAAGGGGCACATTAAGACTAACTGCCCTAAAGCTGCCAAAGGAGGTTCAGCTAAGCCTGGAGAGGCTAAAAAGGGAAATGCCCGAGCCTTTCAGATGAAAGCAAGGGAGGCAGTCAATGACAATAACATTATAACGGGTATGTTCCTAATCAATGATATCTTTGCTAGAGTTTTGTTTGATTCGGCTGCTGATAAGTCGTTTGTTGATCTTAAGTTTAGTAAACTATTAAACTACCAATAAGAACTCTAGATATTACTTATGAGGTAGAACTTGCCGATGGAGCCATAGAAACCGCATCTTCTATTCTTGATGGATGTTCCATATCCATTAAGAATCATTCTATTCCTATCTGTAAGTCCCAAAAATCTGGATCAAACAACAATATTAAACAATCACCAAGGATGGGCGGAATCCAAGCTTGATGATATTCAAGAAATAAAGAACAAGAAAGATGAAGATTTGTTGATTCAGATGCTTAAACTTGCATACAAAGAGCTTGTCTAATACAAGTTTCTAAAACAAATCAACAAACCCTTTGCTCCTAATTAGCATCTACTATTTATAGTAAGGGCTAAGGTACATCACCTAAGCCCACTCTAATACCCCCACTTTCTAGAAGCTTGGTCCACATTCTACTAATCCATAAACCTATAGGGCCTAACACTATCTCACTTCTTCCAATGAAATTGGCAGGGTTCGATGTAGTTTTAGGCATGAATTGGTTATCGCATAATGTAAGACCCTTACATTTATTGAATATTGCATATAATATATAGTACATTTTTTTAAACACCGTTTTCTTTCCAAAACATCGATGAAACGACGTTTACATAGAGTTCAAAACCTTCAAACGATATTTACAAAAGTTTAAAACATCAAAAAGATGGTTATAATAGTTTTACATAAGTTTGGTATCACAAGATACTACTAAAGTAGCGGAAGCTTCGTTAGATTGTGTGTTCGGTTCTTGACATGGCTTGATCATCCTCCGAGGTCTAAAGTGCATCGTTACCTATCATACAATTTCATTCAAACGTTTAGAAATCAAAGAATTTGAACAAAAGAATTAAACACAAGAAATTATATATATTTTTTCAGCCCCTTCACCCGGCCATGTCAGGTTTCCACCCGGCCGTATCAGCTAAACATGTATTTTTCACAGAACCTTCACCCGACCGTGTCAAGTGTTCACCCGGCCGTGTCAGCTCTGCACTTTTCCCAGCCAACTAATTCTTACCAAAACGGACATAACTCTCTCATTTTTGATCCGTTTTGTGTCACGTTTCTTCCTACGTGATCGTAATTTAATGCTCCATCATATGGAGTAAAAATCCAATATTCGGAATAACAATTTTTTCCAAGTATTTAAGCTTTCGGCTTTATATATTTCTACAAAATTTTTGACCCGTTCATGAATTTATCAAACAAACTTGTTTGTAGCATTCAAACTCTCATAAACATCATGTTATAATTATTTCCTACTATACAAGGTTCAAATCACGGGGTTTTATGCATTCTTAACCCATTTTTGCTTATATGCTTATTTTGACCTGATAAGGGTGTTTAAGCACTTTTCCGCATAATTCACGCTCATTTATTTCTAGCATCTTAGTTCCACATTATTTATCAAATAATCTTCCACCACAACTATAATTGTGGTGGATTTAATGTGGTATATTATTTATTCCGAGTTTTACCCCTCGGATTAACATTTTACAACAAAGACTCTTATAGAGTCATTTGACCCAAAGATTCACATCTTTCATTTCTTATACTTATTCTAAGTATATATTTGATCATATAACTCTTTTCCAAACAACCTTTAAGGGTCGCTTGCTCAATTTCGCATACAAGGGCATTTTGGTCATCTTTAACCCTTCTTTTACAACGAAGGACTTTTAAAGGCATGTTTGACCAAAATCCCTCTTTTGAACTATGATTTTTTTAACCCAAAGGTTATGATGATCCCGTGGGTCATTTTAGTCCCGTAGACCTTTATACTGTTTTTAACCCAAAGGTTATGATGATCCCGTAGATCATTCTTTTTATGTTTGAAAATCATTTGATTTCGCGTTTAAAATTTGTTAACTCTGATTATAGTTCGTGACTACAATCATTTTATATTTATTCACGACCCATTACATGGGTTCATTAAAATTTCGCGCTTTCCTTTATTCGGTTTGCACATGTATTCGTATTCAATCTCGTCCCATTACTGGTCTCATTATTCTATCAAGTATTATGTTTTATTTAACCCGTTCAACCTCAAAATAGTTGAACATATTTATTCAAAATTTCCTCTTTTTTTGAGAAATTTTATCATCTTTTAGTCATAACTCATAATCCGAGTCCTTTGACTTTCAATCCGCGTGTTAAATTCCTACCCATCAACCGGGTATTTTGCTGAAGTCTTCCTTAATGCAACCATTCCGGTATGCATTAATACTTCGTTTGACCTGTTTGGTTATATTAGCGAAATCCATCGCTTTATTCAACCAAACATTTATTCTTTATTTGACCATCCTTGACGGTCTTATAATTTATGAATGATAATTATCATCATCATCCTTTCTTTACTACGGCCAAAGTCAACGACTTTGATCGTCCTTTTTTATAGGCAATACCTTTGTTTCTATGGTCTCGCGGATCATTTATACTTTGGTTTTTACATGCCCCTTTTTTTGTCAACCATGGCTCTTTTGTCCATAATGACTTATTTCACGAATTCCCTTGGGTCATTTATTTCTATGCGTGCCATACATCGTTTTTATGGTTCCCTCGAAAACCATTTATACGAGTATGCCCATAAGATTTCTTTTAACCTTTTTTTTCACTTGTCTTGACCTTACTACATCGGACATAACTGTGCTCATTATAAGAAGCTCATGGTATCATGTGTTCATTACTTACTTGGCCAGAGTAAGCGATCAACACATGGTACTCATGACCTTGTTATAATTACCACATCACGTCCCATGTAAGTAATCTCTCGATTTATTTCCATTTTTATGATTTCATTTGGTAAAGCTTTATTTAATTGTCAATTAACAATTATTAGTTTTACCTGTTTTATCCTTGAACATATAAAATGTTCCTTTTTATAACCATTTATACAGTCACATTCGTTAATGTGATCATTACTTTTCTCAATATGATCTATATTGAGATTACTTACTTGGATGATTATTTTCATCCAAGTTTATATTTAAACTAAATTCAGTTATTGTCTTGTTAGTCACGACTGTGAATAATATGTATCTCTACTGAATTTCTCTTGGAAACGTCATCCTGGATAGGTAACCTATCCAGGTTTTCCAAGTTTCATATTCTATATGCAACTGTCTTTCACTGTATATTTGTTGCATATTACTGTTTGTACTATAAGTTTAAGACATGTACCTTGTAGATACTTGCTCTGATAAACTTTCCTTGTTGTTCGATCTCTATTCGAGATCATTTCTTGATTTATGTCTTTGGCGAGTATAGTTTACTCGTCATACTTCAGACCATATCTTCATCGTATCGTAGATCCTTAGACTCTCGTCATCTTCAGATGCGAGGATCCTTTAATTTAAAATGACTACAAATGTTAGTAACGTTGACATTAACAAACACCCGTATTATAATACAAGGCTTTCTACGACACGTGTTAACACACGTAATTCGTTTAACTATATCGGTCTTTTATCGCTTTATTTGGGGTAACGTGTTTTACACGATAACCCTATGTGTTGTTTTCAACACCTTACATGCTAGACCGTTAATGTACAGAATAACTTACCGGATTTTGTGATCAAGTATCGAACCGAACACTTTACTCATTAACCTTGAGCTCTGATTACCAACTTGTAAGACCCTTACATTTATTGAATATTTAATATAATATATAGTGCATTTTTTTAAACATCCTTTTCTTTCCAAAACATCGATGAAACGATGTTTACATAGAGTTCAAAACCTTCAAACGATATTTACAAAAAGTTTAAAACATCCAAAAGATGGTTATAATAGTTTTACATAAGTTTGGTAACACAAGAGACTATTAAAGTAGCGGAAGCTTCGTTAGATTGTGTGTTCGGTTCTTGACATGGCTTGATCATCCACTGAGGTCTAAAGTGCATCGTTACCTATCATACAATTTCATTCAAACGTTTAGAAATCAAAGCATTTGAACAAAAGAATTAAACACAAGAAATTATATATTTTTCAGCCCCTTCACTCGGTCGTGTCAGGTTTCCACCCAGCCATGTCATCTAAACATGTATTTTTTCACAGAACCTTCACCCGGCCGTGTCAGCTCTGCACTTTTCCCAGCCAACTAATTCTTACCAAAACGGACATAACTCTCTCATTTTTTATCCGTTTTGCATCAGGTCTCTTCTTGCGTGATCGTAATTTAATGCTCCATCATATGGAGTAAAAATCTAATATTCGAAATAACAATTTTTTCCAAGTCTTTAAGCCTTCGGCTGTATATATTTCTACAAAATTTTTGACCCGTTCATGATTTTATCAAACAAACTTGTTTGTAGCATTCAAACTCTCATAAACATCATGTTATAATTATTTCCTATTATACAAGGTTCAAATCATGGGGTTTTATGCATTCTTAACCCATTTTTGCTTATATGCTTATTTTGATCCGTTAAGGGTGTTTAAGCACTTTTCCGCATAATTCACGCTCATTTATTTCTAGCATCTTATTTCTACATTATTTATCAAATAATCTTCCACCACAACTATAGTTGTGGTGGATTTAATGTGGTATATTATTTATTCCGAGTTTTACCCCTTGGATTAACATTTTACGACAAAGACTCTTATAGAGTCATTTGACCCAAAGATTCACATCTTTCATTTCTTATACTTATTCTAAGTATATATTTGATCATAAAACTCTTTTCCAAACAACCTTTAAGGGTCGCTTGCTCAATTTCGCATACAAGGGCGTTTTGGTCATCTTTAACCCTTCTTTTACGACGAAGGACTTTTAAAGGCATGTTTGACCAAAATCCCTCTTTTGAACTATGATTTTGTTTGAAAAGTCATTCTGTTTTCAAAACACAATGACTATAATTTGAATCATTCGGTTTACCTTTTTAAAGTAACCAAATGTCTATCTTTTTTTTTGACTTAGTCTAACTCTCATAGAACTTCGAGTTTTAAATGAGTAATTATCCTATTACACATACTTGGCTCAGATCAATATATTGACCCGTTTTATACTTTGCTTTAATAACCGCTAATTAATAGCGACGCGAATATCCATGAGATATTTTCTCCTGTAAGCACATAACTCGACAAATAATCATTAGTCGATATTGTCAAAGGGTGATATCTTCACCTTTTGACCCGTTTGGTCTCAGTGACCGTTTATCTTGCGAGATGATATTTATTACCATCTCATCTACATGACTCGCTCCGGTTGACACCGTACGGTTATTTTACTTACAAACCATTTCTTAATTCTTTTGACCCATTATGGCTTACGCCATAAAGTGTCTTTAAAAAAAAACTAACGGTTAGCGTCAAAGAGTGACCGAATTACCATTTTACCCTTATTATTTATGTTGGTTTACCCTATAAGGTAACCATTCAAAACTCATTATCTATTAGTCATTGCATAACTAAATAATCATATTATTTTCTTTTTAACCATTAGCATGTTTTCTTATCATTTTCCCTTATTTCAACTTTAACCAATCTAGGTTTTATGACATACCTTATGATCCCCACGACTAGGTGATCGTTTCTATGTATTCATGCATCGATTTTGGCCTTGAATCAAGCTTCAATTTGATGATTTTGTTGAGTTTAGGGTTTGAGCTCCATGGGAGCACCTCCTGGCCATCTTCACGCACGCACGCACACACACACTCTTGTGTGTGTGTTGTGTTATTTTTATTTTGTTTATAAAATCATTTTCAAGTTACCCAATTTTGGTCCCTCATATTTGGTTAGTTATTAATTAGGTCACAACCTAATTATTTTTAACAATATTCCCACTTATTAACTAGGTTTAGCATTCCTAGTTATCTTAGTGGGTTCGGGGAAATTTATGACTAGGTTTGCTTTAACTCCCGTTAACTCGGGCCTTTTATAAACCTTATTTCTCAAAAGTATTCTTTTTCCCTTTTTATTAAATATTTGGTTTAGTTATATAAATCCTAATATTTTCCGGGTTAATTTTACCACTGACGGTACTTTACCCGTCTTTTAGTATTAACGTGGTTTGATTACCAAACCCATTTTCAAGGTGTTACACATAAGGTCACGATAGCATTTGGGTTATCGTTGATCGTCTTACTAAATCCGTCCACTTTCTGCCAATACGAGAGGACTTTAAGGTTGAACGATTAGCACGAATCTACACCGACGAAATCATTTGTCGTTATGGGACACCTCGTGATATCATCTCTGACCTCGATGGTCGATTTACCTCGCGCCTTTGGGAAACTTTTCAATCTGCTCTCTGTACTACTCTTAATCTAAGTACTGCTTTTCATCCCCAAACCGATGGTCAGACTGAACGCACGATTCACAGCCTTGAAGACATGCTTCGTTCGTGTGTTATAGATTTCGGTGGTAATTGGGACTCTCATTTACCTTTGGTCGAATTCTCGTATAACAACAGTTATCACTCTAGCATTCAAATGGCACCATTTGAGGCACTATATGGAAGGAAATGTCGATCACCTATTACATGGCATGAGGTCGGAGATGCACAAATTACCGGTCCTGAGTTATTGAAAGAAACGACTGACATGATCCTCCAGATACGAGACAACCTCTTGAAAGCTCGGAGTCGTCAAAAGAATTATGCCGATAGACGCCGCAAGCCCCTTGAGTTCGAAGTTGGCAATCACGTACTCCTAAAGGTTTCACCTTGGAAGGGGGTGATCCGGTTCGTCATGAAAGGAAAGCTCGCACCTCGATACGTTGGACCCTTTAAAATTCTGGAAGGAATTGGCAAAGTGGCCTACAGACTCGAACTACCGGAGGAACTCAGCAACGTACATCCAACTTTCCATGTCTGGAACCTAAAAAACTGTCTAGCCGAGCAGAATTTACATGTTCCTCTTGAGGATCTGCAAATGGACGAAACATTACACTTCGTGGAAAAGCCGGTAGAAATCATGGACTGGGAGACCAAGAAACTTCAACGCTCACGCATTCCTATAGTGAAGGTTCGCTGGGAAGGCAAACGTGGCGCCGAGTTCACTTGGGAACTCGAGAGTGATATGAAAGCTAAGTACCCACATCTGTTCGTTACGCCTGCGCCTTAATTTTGGGACAAAGTTCCCCAAAGGAGGGGAGGCTGTAACAACCCGACTTTTCAAAGTCAAAGTCAAGGCAGGTCAACGTTCAGATCTGTCATTTCTTACTTAATTATTGATTGTACTCTAGATACTCGATAATTAATTTGACTCCTTGTGATAATCAATACATTGGTTAACGCTGCCTCGAACTACGATTTATTACTATGTGAAGTAACAATGCGATAAACGTAACTAAACGCTATCCTACTTAACGCTATCACATCGCAACTCGTATCGCGGTTATTAGTTTGTTCTATGTGTGTGTGTTATTATGTGTTTTATTTGTGCATGTTTATATTTGTTTGAGGTGTTATTCGCAAACGCAATCGCAACTCTGTCACGTCACAATCTCATTGCAAACCCGAGACGCGAATTTACTTACTTGTATGATTTTAGGTGTTAGTTATGTTAATTGTGTAACTATAGTTTAATGTTGTCACATCACTTACTCGCAACTCGCTTAAACGCAACGCTCAATGCATGAAACGGGCTGAGAACGGATTTCTATCGAAGAAGACGACCGATTAACGGGTTAAACAAGAAACTTCATCATGAACAGTTGGGCCTGATTGAACGGGGTGATTCCCATCTGATCGGCTGAACTAAATCTGGTATGGTTTCCATTGTTTAACACGTCATCATATCATACTATCTCCGTCAAACCACAAACTTTTCAACTTAACTAATTTTTACAAGCTTCTCAAACGAAACAGTTGCTAGAGCGGATAGCCATCCGATCGGACAACCATCCAATCGAACGGCTCTTCGACCATGTGATTTGTAATCTCAAACACTTAAACAATTTTCAAAACTTCAAGGAACATCAGTTTTTAATCGAACGGCCATCCGATCGAAATGTCATCCGTCCGGATGACCATCCGATCGAATGACTTTAACTATACTACAACAAAAACTTCAAAAGTTCAAACAGTTCACAAACACACTTCCCCAATCGAATGACCCACCGACCGAATGGTCATCCGTCCGGATGACCATTCGTCCGGACGGTCATCCGACCGAATTACCCTCCGATCACCCGACTCCACTAACGCACTATTACATGCTGTTCGACACTTACACTACTGTTCAATGCTCAGGCTAATCTCTCAAAGCGCTCCCTTCAATCCAAGACTATGTTTACTTACTAAACACGCTCTGTGAGTATACTCGAACCCTTTTTCGCTTACGCACTTTTGGGTGTTACATAGTTACCTATATCAAATCACATTAACACACAACGCAAACACTTTTAAAACGCTAACCGCTCTCGCACGTTATACGTGACTCAATGAATGCTTGTTTGTTATGTTAACACATTGATTGTTGTCTACCTGTCTTAGCAATGATAGTACTATAGTTTGGACTCAGCACCTGTTTATTCAGGGGTTGTTAAGGTTACTACTTCACGTGTTCGCAGTGGTGAACATGTGTTGCGCACTCTATAACTCGCAGTCATTGGTATTGATAGGATCGCTGTCGATAACTTACGTGCTTCACATTTAACGTAATATATGTTGGTTATGTGTAAATCGCTTTCGCTACTATATGCTAGTAAACTTTTATGCTCACCTTTACACTCCGTGTATTGACTTTATTTTAACGTATGTGACAGGTTGATTAGGATGCTTGCCTGTTTAGCTTTTGTGGAATCAAGTTTAGGTGGTCTAGAAACCCACGAATAAATTTATGAGTTGTCAGAACAATGATTTGTCTTTGAGAACAATATCTGTAATAAGTATTTGTACTTTATAAGTTTATGGTATGGGACATGAATGTTAATTATATCGTCACTAATAGTGTTATGGATTCTCTTGGCTGTTTCGCTCAGTGTCGCACCCCGATGTTTCCGCTATCGGTTGGGGTGTGACACTAAGGACCCAACTTGATGAGCTTTTGGATAAAAGCTTTATACATCCTAGCTCATCACCATGGGGAGCTCCAATACTGTTTGTTAAGAAGAAGGGCTATTCAATGCAGCTGTGCATTGATTACCGCAAACTGAACAAGGTAACGATCAAGAATCGTTATCCGCTACCCAGGATCGACGACTTGTTCGACCAACTACAAGGGGCTAGATTCTTCTCAAAGATCGGCTTAAGGTCGGGTTATCATCAGCTGAAGGTTAGAAGTGAAGATGTTCCAAAGACTGCCATCAGAATGAGATACGGCCACTATGAATTCCTAGTGATGCCTTTCAGGCTCACTAATGCACCTACAGCATTCATGGATCTCATTAATTGAGTCTACAAGTCGTATCTTGATAAGTTCGTCATTGTCTTCATAGAAGACATACTTATATATTCTTGTAATCAATCCGATCACGAGAAACATCTCTAGTGTATCCTTGAGCTATTACAGCGGGAGAAGCTTTATGCTAAATTCTCCAAAAGCGAGTTCTGGCTTCGAGAAGTCCAATTTCTTGGACATGTGTTTAGTGAGCGTGGTATCTAGGTGGATCCCGCAAAGATTGAAGCCATTATGAACTGGGAAGCACCCAAGACACCTTCTGAAATCCGTAGTTTCTTAAGTTTGGTCGGTTGTTATAGGAGGTTCATTGAGAACTTTTCGAGGATAGCCACTCCTTTGACTACCTTGACCCGTAAGAATGTTAAGTTAAACTGGGGTCCAAAGCAACAAGAATCCTTTGAGATTCTGAAGCACAAGTTGAGCAATGCTCCAGTGCTAACTCTGCTTGAGGGCATTTAGGATTTCATAGTCTATTGCGATGCTTCGCACACTGGCATGGGATGTGTGCTTATGCAGAGAGACAAGGTGATTGCCTACGCATCGCGACAACTAAAAGTGCATGAAAGGAATTACACCACCCACGACTTGGAGTTGGGTGTCGTTGTATTCGCACTTAAATTATGGAGACTGTCGGTGCATATTTGTGACAGGAGCTTAGATTTGGTCTTTGGATATCTTGTAATTAGTAAAACGATAAACGGTTAGCGGGTTTAGCTTTGTATTAGTCAATTAATAGTGTTTGGGCCAAACTAAACCCAGATTGGGTCAAGGGGGACGAATTGGGCCTAGCCCATGTAGGAAACCCTAGCCCAAGTTGCAACCTTGTGTTATATAAACAAGGCTTTGCATTAGGGTTTAGGTTAATCAGCTAAAAACAGTTTGTGAGAGAGTTTTCATGAAGGCATTATAGCTTAGATGAATTAGGGTTTTGATTGATTGTAATTCGTGTGATTGATAATCAATAAAAACCCGTTTGATAGTAAATTTATGTTTTCTACTTGTTTCTGTGCTAATCTGATCTAGAGGATTCCGCACTCTAGATTGGATCGACAATTTTGTGACGATCTGTATGAACCAGGGTTCCTACAATTGGTATCAGAGCGTTAGGCTCTTGAAGAGGCTCGGTTCAGAATTGTGTTCTGCAGAATTGGGTGGAAGTTTGTTAAAATTTTCAAAATTTTAAATCTGAAAAATTAGGGTTTCGAATTTTTGTTTATTTTTTGATATATTTCTACAAATTTGTGGTTGCTTTGATTTTATTTTGTTTTTAGTTTTGCTGATTTGCAGGATTTCGGGACAGTTTTGGTGATTTTTTTGAAGAATTTTGGCTGGAAAGACTTGAAGATTCGAAGACTGTTCTTCGTGAGTTCCTCAAAATTTTGTCAATATTTCGCTGATTTGGTTCTTTGATTTTGCAGAAAATTGATAAGAGATAAGGATAAAATCTTCTCAAATTTTGAAAAGATTTGATTTTGGTGAAATTAGCTTAACTTGGAGGAGAAGTTGCTGAAGTAGGATTAAATACGCTGACAAACCAGAGTAATTATATGATCTGGCGTATTTGACATTTACACTGATCTGGAGCTGCGAATTTAAACCGCGAACTTGTCAAGGCAGCGTAATTGGTTAGCGAATTTAAACGACGAAATTAAACAGCGAATTTGATCAGCGAATTTGAGTTGATTTGGCAGCGTATTTGGTAGCGAAATTAAGGGGTGGAATTTTTCTTGGGAAGCGTCGATAAAAATTCACTGTTTCACAAATAAAAAACGATCCATAGCTCATCTCGACAAACCGTTTGCATGGTTGAATTCCTTGGATTTTTAGGACCAAAAAAAAATCTGGAAAATCCCGAAAAAGGTTTTTTGACATTATATATCATTGGATTCGTATTTTCGAGACGAATCTAATGGTGTAATTTAGTAATCACAGTTATCAGACACTTTTTGTACGGTTTTACCAGTCTGTTACGTTAAAATGTCGAACATGTCTAATTTAAACGAACTTTTGAGGATGGAGCACGAGGTTGGCACAACCAACAAACCGTCGAAGATGATGAAGGTGGAGAATTATCTGACATGGAAGGATAGGTTTCAATCCTTCATTGAATATCAAGACACACGCATGTGGATCTGTATTGTAGATGGGTACACAAACCCAACACACGATTTTGAGGGCAGACAACGTGTCACAGCCTACGTTAACATGCAAGATGCTGATAAAAAAAATGTATGAAGCTGAAAAGAGAGCCTTGGCTGCAATCAAAATGTTCTTACCAGATGGCATCAAGCATACCTTTAAAAAGTACACTACTTCAAAAGAAATGTGGGATGCATTAGAGAAAAGATATGAGGGAAATGCAGATGTCAGAAAGAACAAAGTTAATCTACTGAAGAAGCAGTTTGCGGTATTCAAGTATATGAGAGATGAATCACTTGAGGATATCATCACTCGATACTACCATCTGATGTCAGAAATGGACAATTATGATATAGATAGTTATTCTGACATAGAGAAAAATGACAAGCTGCTGGATGCTTTACCTGCTAAATGGGATATCTACACTCTCATGATCAACGGAGAAGCAGATTATGTGACAAAGGAACTTGAAGAAGTGGTTGGGAAGCTGAGAGCATACGAGCTCAACATGAAGAAGAAGAAGGAGACAGGATATGATCAGGTTTAGGATCCAGGGATTTACAATGGACTTTCATCTTCTTCATCTCACAATGCTTCTAGCAACTCTGCTACTGCATTTTGTCATGTGAGAATGAGCAGGTTACCATGAATGAAGATGGTGATGTGTGTTTCGTAGCTGCTTTAGGAGGATCTACAGGTGCTAAGAGAACATCAGCTACAAATCAGAGCAGCAGTACCAAGTCTATGCCTATGAGTGTGAAGGCTGCTGAAGAACATCTAGCATTGCTCGCCTCATTCATTGCCTCTTACGAGAATTATATTTAGGGGAAGATATCTGATCCAGCTACTTTTGATGAAGATTATGATCAGGTTGACCCTGATGACTTAGAAGAGATGGATCTACAGTGGCAAATGGCCATGATTTCCAGGAGAGTGAAGAGGTTTATGAATAGAACAGGAAGGAAGTTCGTGGGGAAGACTGTTGGTTTTGACAAGACCAAGGTTAGGTGTTTCAACTATCAAAGTTATGGACACTTTGCTAGAGAATGTCAAAGACCAAAGACAGAGTCTTCGGGTCAAAGTTCAAATAACAGAAATGCATCAAACAACTCTGGCTCAAAAGCTTTGATCTCTACTGCACGAGAGGGATCATATGATTGGAGCATTCACCTGGAAAATGATGAAAATGTCACTCAGGCATTTATGGCAGAGATAGTCCCAGTAAGCTAAAGTGGAGGATGCTGAAGCTAAAGTGGAGGATGTCGAAGCAAAAGTGGATGCCGAAGTAGAGAAAGAGAGTGAAGCTGAACAGGATGCTGAAGAGAAGGATGTTGCATATAGGAAAAAGGTACCTGACCTTGCGGCTCTCATGGCCAACTTAGACAAACAAACTGGAGAGGTAAGTTCTTAATCTGTTTGTTTAAGATGTCGTTAATTACAGGGTGAGGTTGACAGGTTGTCAACACAAAACCAAAGTCTGGTGAATGAGATGTCTAACATAAAAGAATCAAACTTTTTTGTTAAAAGAAACGAGTCTTTATATTTGAAGAAGATAAAAGGTTATGAAACTGAAATTGAAGCTTTAACCTGCAACCTAAACGAAAAACTTCAAATCATAGACTTAGCTCATGACACGATGAGTGAGAAAACAAAAGAGATTTCTGAAAAATGCAAAGAGTTGTCAAATGCATAACTAAAAATCGTTGAGCTTGAAAAGAAATTAAATCAATTCAGAGATTCTTCTTTTGTAATGAAACACATGATGGGTGGGTTAAAGAAAAGTAATGATAAGACCAGTGTGGGCTTCAACGGCTTTAATGAAGTCCCACCTCCTCTTAGTCATGACTATTCTTGCTTGCCTGATGAAGATGAGCTCACAGACTTTATGTCAACATCACCAAGTAGTTTCACATCAAGTCAAGGTGATGAGTTTGAAAGTGATGATGCTAAGAAGGAAAATAACAGGGAACCTATTTTGAAAAGGAAAAATTCACCTCCTAAGAATAAAAATCAAACTTCTGTTAAAAAGGATAATTTTGTTCAGGGTAGTGACATGAAAAACGAAACCACTGTTATTGAAAACGAATCAAATGTAGAGTTTGCAAAAAATAAAAACACAGAAAAATCTGAATCTAAGCAAACTGAACAAAACCCTTCTAAGGCATCATCATCAAATGAAGGATCTAGTTCAAAGACTTCACCTAAGAAGTCTTCGAAAAAGAGATCGTGCTTCAAGTGTCATACAAAGGGACATGTAGCTAGCTGTTGTCCTAAAAAAGACTGAAGCACAAGTGAGTGAAAAACAGAGAGGGAAGTCACCAGAGAAGAGTGGTGATAATGAGGAGAAAGCGTCTAATTCTCCGAAAAAAATCTAATTCTAAGCAACAAGAGAATGTTGTTGTTGGTGTAGATAAGGCTGAAAAAGGGAACTCCACAAGTTTCTCGTTTTCAAATAAATCAACCAAGATTTCAGCCTGAATCTACATCAGGCAGATATGAGAGACCTAGAAGCAGTTCACCAAGAATGAACAATTATAATTCGAATAATTTCAGAAGTCAAGGTCAATATCAAAATCTATACCAAAATAATGGTGGTCAAACTTTTTATAACAATGGCTTTAGAAATTATAACAATCAAGCTTCTTGGAGTCAAAACTCATGGTACCAAAATCAAAATTTTCAAAGGTCATATAGTCCAAACTCATATAGGAACCCTTAGGACCATAGACCTAGTGAAAATCAAAAACAAATTCCATCAACAGGTCTGAGATCCAAGACTCCGGTTAGGAGTAATGGATATTGGATGGATGTTCCAGTAGTTGGTGAATTTGGACGACCCAAGACCATTAAGGCTTGGGTCCCCCAATCTAATAGATTTCTTGGTTGGTATGTGCAGGAGCTGCTAAGGAGGATTATCAACTTATGGTATGTTGATAGTGGCTGCTCCAGGCACATGACGGGGGATGCGAGATTGTTGACTGAGTTTGAAAATTATGATGGTGGACATGTAAATTTTGCTGGTGGTAAAGGTGGAAGGATTACAGGTCGAGGAAAAGTGACCAATGGGAAGATCACACTGGACAAAGTGAACTATGTTGAGCAGCTTAAACACAATCTAATGAGTGTGTCACAAGTATGCGACAAGGGCACTCTGTCCATTTTACCAAGACTGGAGCATTAGTGTTGAAACCAGGTTTGGTGATTCCGGATGAATGGATAGTGATGAGAGCGCCAAGGAGGAATGACACTTATGTCATGGACATGGGTGCTAAGGATTCTTCTGCTATTGTGGTGTGTTTGTTATCGAAAGCTTGTGAGACTAAGTCAATGTTGTGGCACAGACGCATGGCCCATATTCACTATCGCAAAATGAATTACATTATTAAAAATGAGCTAGTGAAAGGGGTTCCAATGCAGAGGTTTCACGTGGAAGATAAATGTTTTCCATGTCAAAAGGGAAAACAACATAAGAAACCTCATAAATCAAAAACAGTAAATTCCATAGATGCCCCTTATGAATTACTTCACATGGATTTATTCGTTCCAGTGAACGTGAGGAGCATAGGTGGAAAGTACTATTGTTTAATTGTCACAGGCGATTACTCACGGTATTCATGGGTTTTCTTTTTAGGTACAAAAGATGAGACAGCAGAGATGCTGATAGATCTTTTTACAAAATTGGAGAACGTCCATGAAGCAAGGATCAAGAGGATAAGGAGTGATAATGGCACGGAGTTCAAGAATCAGATTCTGGATCTCTACTGTCTTCGAAAGGGAATAGAACATCAATATTATGCTCCTTATACACCTCAACAGAATGGAGTAGCTGAGAGGAAAAACAGGACGTTGATTGAAGCCGCTAGGATAATGCTTTCAGATTCAAAGCTTCCAGTTCTTTTATGGTGAGAAGTTGTGTGTTAGTGCACTACGTCTATTGACTTCGTCTTGTATCATGTAATAGGATAGGATAGGATTATCAGTGCCTAAGGTTCGAGAAACAGATTTTCAGGTTTAAGGAGGTGATTCCGCTCGAAACAGCACAAGACAATTTCGAGCGAAATCAGAACTTTCTGATTCCGCTCGAAAGTGCATCATGCCATTTGGAGCGAAATCAGGAATACTATATATAGGGCACTTGTCATTTCATTTGGCACGGATCTAGAACTTGTAACGAAGTGCTGCCAAAGTTTGTCCAGGTTGTAATCAATGTTATTATCAATATAAGTGACAAATTAAATAGTATCAAGTTGTTTCCACGTCCGTTTCACTGATTCCGCATTTGATTCGGATATAAAGCTCTTCTGAACGACTCAGTCGGGTCCTACAATGATCCTACAAGTGGTATCAGAGCACAGGAAGAAGAGTTTAGCTTGATATCATTAGTTTTCTGATTTCTACACCTTCTTTCTTCAACAGAACAAAATTTAACGGTCAAAATCTGATCAATTTTTCACAGATTGTGTAAAATTACCTATTGACAAATCCTTGAAAGTATCACAGCAAAACTCGAACTAAAAGTAACTAAAAATGACCTCCGAAGTGATTCCGCTCGAACTGACCAGTTCCTGATTCCGCTCCAGATTAGCTTCATTGGTCTGATTCCGCTCGAAAATACACTGATTCAGCTTCAAATTGTTGATTCCGCTCCAAAATATTTCTCTGATTCCGCTCCAAAGTTACCAAATTGTTGATTCCGCTCCAAACATTCTTCAAACAGATTCCGTTCGAAGTGTTAAACATCTGATTCCGCTCGAAGTGATAAACATTTGATTCCGCTCGAAGTGTTAAACATCTGATTCCGCTCAAAATGTTAATCAACTGATTTCGCTTTAACTGGTCAACTTGTGATTTCGCTTGAGTTGTCAAACAAAGTGATTTCGATTGAGTTTCCTATTTCACTTGAAAAAGAGTTTTTCGCGTCGAAATCATTTCACGTCGATCGAGTGTCAGCTTATTTCAGGATATTTGATATTGTTTGTACTGATTGTGTTTGTTTGATTATCTGTCCAGGATTACATCATGGCTGAAGAATTCTACAACACGTTTTTCAACGCGTTCACATCCGATTCTTCCGAAACATCAACGGTCACACCAAAAACTATCACGAAAGCGATCAATGAGAACATCAAACATGATAATTTCTACGGAACACATTCAAAGCCACCAACTCTGGAAAGCATTGAGGATTATACATGGTGGAAAGAACGTTTTCTCAACTGGGCGAAAGCGTATGCGCATGAAAGCTGGTTCTGTTTAGAGTTTGGATACGAACGACCAAAGGATGATAAAGATGAAGTAATTCCATTCAAGAAATTACCGAAAGATGACAAAGCAGAATATGCAGCTGAACAGAGAATGATTGCTTTGATCCAGACGGCAATTAGAAATGATATTTTTGCATTGCTAAACCATGATGGGTCATCAAAATCTGTTTGGGAAGCTTTACGTGTTAAAGCTGAGGGGGGTAAACAGATTAGAAAGAACAAAATTGCATTGCTTAAAAAAGAATTTGATCTATTTGATAACATTAAAGGAGAGTCGGTGAGGCAAATGATAGAGAGATTCTGTCATTTAAAAATTGAACTTGAACGTTTCAAAATTGAGAAAACAAGAGAGGAAATTATCGACAAAGTGATTGAGGCGTTACCACGAGCTGATCAGTGGCAAACGTTTGTTTTTATCTTAAAAAATGATGCTTTGTATGATGAAATTTCTCTTGATGCATTGTTTGAAAAGATAGAGAGTCATGATCTGGAGCTACAGAAGCAAAGCAAGATGACTGGTTCTTTACATCAACAGAATGTTGGCTTGTACTACAAAGGCAGTGTACCTTCGAAGAAAGGTGTTGGGTCACCAAAGACAGCATTCAGTGGAGAGAAGATGAAAGAACCTCAAACAACTTCATCAAACTACAATTCTGGATATCATTCTTCTTCAAAATCAAGTTCTGATGAAACTGAGGAAATTCTGTGCAACATTGCTCTCAAACTGAAGAATTCTCCGTCGATGAGCATCAATGCAGCTAAGCAGCAAATGAATTTCCTTGCATCTGTTCTGGAATCGTATGAAGGTCTTGTAGCTGGTAAAATTTGAAACTCAGAGTTGACTAAAGAAGACTACGACCAGATTGATACGGAAGAAATGGAGCTCATAGATATTCGTTGGTGTTTAGAAAGTTGCATCCGAAGAGCTCAAAGATACATGTAGATTACCGGGAAGCAATCTTTGGGTGGTCCGTCAACGAAGCTTGGATTTGACAAATCCAAAGTGACCTGCTTCAGATGCAAGCAAAAGGGTCATTTCAAAAGAGAATGCAGAAATTCTGAAGTTGCTGAAGGAAATAAACGTCTTTTCAACGATGATTATTATCAAAAAGCGATCTATCACCGAAGCAAAGAAGAGCCGAAATTGATTGAAGATAAAACCAGATCAAGAGCTTGTTTTGTAATTCACGATGATGAAGGTTTTGATTGGAGCAATATTTGTCCAGAAGAAGATCGTTTGGAAAATGTTCGAAAAACAGCTCATGGCAAAGCTATAACAGAGGAAAGAAAGTTTGTTTTTGTTGCTGAGATTCAAGATGAAAACAAAGACAAAGATATAGCTGAGATCAAAGTGAAAACCAGAGAAGAGATTCTGAAAGAAAAGACATACAAAGAAAGAAACATTGTGTTGAACAAAATGGATGAAATGCAAGAAGAGTATGAGAGTGCAGTTAGCAACAGAAGATGGGATAAAAAGAGAGAGTGTTACTTCAATAGAGAAGGTGAACCAGTTGTTCCAAAGAAAGACATAATCTTTGATGATGTTCTTCTCATAATTCCTTTGAGAGCCGAATACTATAGAAATGTAATGAAAGATGACACATATGCTAAAAGGCATGAAAAGGAGATCAGATATGCCATGACATCGTGTCTAAGAAAAAGGGATGAAGAGAGAATGAAGAAGAATGTTGAAGAAATGGTGAACAATCTGAAGAAGGTTGCTGAAGAGGTTAAAGCAGAAGCTGTTGAAGTTGAGGTTGTGAAGGAAATCAAAAGTGAAGAAGTTGAGGTGAATGAAGAAGTTAAGAAAGCTGTTACTAAAGAGCAGCAGAGTGGAGAAGAGGTGAAGAAAGAAGAAGAAGAAGAAGAAGAAGAAGAAGAAGAAGTAAAAAATGAAAATTTGGAAGCTGGTAATGTTGGTGATGAAGTCGGTGTTGAAGAAAAGCAAGATGATGCTGATCAGAAGCAAACTGAGGCAACTGCATCAAACACCGAAGTGCCAATCACTGAGGTATATTCTGATTCTAAAATCTTAAAAACGATTGATCAGTGCAAGAAATGCATGGAATCGTGCAGAGTTTGTACTGAAAAAGATGAACAATTCAGAACAAGAGATCTTGAATTCACTAAAATTGAAAACATTTTTAAAGAAAAATGCAAAGAAATGCTAGAAAAAGAAAAATTTTTGAAAGAAAATGATGAAAAACTTTCAGAAAAATGTAAAAAGTTAGAAACAGAAAATGAAGTTTTGAAAGAAAATGTTTCTAAAATGATAGAAGAATGTTCACAAAAAGAAATTACTTGTCAAGAAATGAAGAAAGAATATGACTCAATGAAATTAGCATATCATATTACGAAAGAGTCATACGAAAAAGTGAAAGATGAAATGAAATATGCTCAATCAAGAATGAATTATCTTTCTGAAACAACTAAAGAACTTAAACGAATGTATTCCATAAAACAAGATGTTGTTAATTCTTATATTGAGGATGTTGCTAAGCTAAAGCGACAGATTGCTGATTTAGAACAGGATAACAACAAGTTAAAGAGTTATCACGTGTCGTCATATGTGCTTGAACGTATTTTCAATATAAAACCGGGAGATGGTGAGTCTGAGCAAAACAAGAAAGGCATTGGCTCAGAGTTTCATCAAGTTCCACCACCTGGAAAATTTGCATTTTATGATGATGAAAAGGTCGAAAAAGCTTTCAACATGGTAGACCAATTGCCAGACAACATTGACATAACCTATTCCAAATCTGATGATTCTCATGATTCAGAGGTGGTAGGTAAAGTCGTTGAAAGTGTGTTGAAAGAAGAGTCGATTGTTACAGGTAAATCTGAATCACAGGATGAAGATGAAGGAAATCTTCATGATAGTTATCTGAAAAACACAAAATCCGAGAAAAGTTTGAATGATGATTCAAAAGGATTGGTTTATACCATGATTGGATCGGACAAATTGTTCTTAGATGTTGTATTCCCGATTCAGAATGTGATTTCAGAAAAGGTTGATAAAGTTTTCAAAATGGTTGAGATTGAGAAGTCTGAGATTTCAAAGTTTGCTGGTAAGAGTCATAGAGGTTCGTATAACAAACCTAGTTTCAAGAAGAAAAACATGAAGGCTAGTTTGGGTTATAAGAAGAAACAGAATTGGAAGAAAAATGAAGTGCCAACTTATCAAGCAAAAATGAGTTTTGTTCAAGGAGACAGTTTAGAAAAAGAAAAAGAACTTAAAATTGGACAACAGTCTATTGAAGAGTTCCTAGCTCAAAAGAAAAAGCAACAACCACAGGTCAAAAATGTGTCCATGAGAACATGTTTTAAATGTGATCAAAAAGGACATCTTGCTCGCAAGTGTCCAAATCTGAAACCTGTGGATGTTGACAAAAAGAAGATTGATGCTGAGAAACAAAAATCTGAGAATGTGAGACAAAGGTCAACCAGATTTGACTCAAAACAAACTTGGAGATACAACACAAACAAGTTTGCTTCGAATCAAAACTGGAAATCAAACCTGAACAGGTTCGATTCTAGACAGGCCTGGAATTCTCACACACCCAGAGTCAGAACAACTCAAAGTTGGAAAACAACTGTTGATATGACAAAATCTCAAGAGTTTTGGAAACCAAAAATTGTTGATCAAAAACAAAATGTTCAAAAGGAGTCACATTTTTACAAACGTGGTACTCCTAAAGGTCAAAAATGGAGTGCAAAGAAACAGGTGATTCTTGAAAAAGATGAAAAAGTTGAAGTAAAAGTTGAAAAGATTTTTGTGAAAGATGACAAAGAGTTTCCAGCATTGAATGAAAATTATTGTGTTGAAATGCCTAAGGTTCAACAGACCTGGGCTAAATTGTTCAAGTAATTGAGTAGTTTGTTTGTGCAGGTGCTCATGGAATTTGAAGATTGTGAAGTTGGAACTCAGAGCAGCCTGGCACAACAAGAGGAGGAGGCTGCTGCTGGACCCTGTGTTGGTTGAAACAGGGAGTTTATTTGTTTTTTTGTATATAAATAAACAATATTTTCAAAAACTCTAAAAATTTGAAAAACTTGAAAAACCAACCCTCACGGCTGAACAAACATGATTACTTTCACTAGATTGAAAAACGGTTTTCAAACTGTCGAAAATCAATGGGTTGTAAATCATGGGGGTATTTTATATTAGATTTTCTACAAATCAGTACACAAAAAGCAAAAAATGGATGGCAAGACAAAGCTATTAGTGTTGGTTGTCAAATTTTCTTTAAATGATTTTGCATTTTAGGGGGAGTAATATTGTTAGAAAATACAAAAACATTTGAAAATTTGAAAAAAAACAAAAACATGATTAAAAAAAATTGAGTTTTTGCGTAAAAAGAGGAAATGATAGTACATCAGTAGACAGTTACAGTACGCTAAAGAATTGGAAAGTCAAAATGTGTTAAACGATCTCACCGTGGATGTGTCGGTAGATTTTTATACATTTAGTAAACTTTTTCGGGATATAAACCTAAATTCAAACTTGCTTATTTAGTGGGGAACACTACTTGGATATATAGGTAACCCCTGAAATCTCGTTTGAAAGGTCCCTCTTTCTGAGATACTAGGTCTTTATACTCAGTGATATCTGGGGTATTATTCTGGGACTTCTGATTTTGCGGAAGCAATGGCCTAGTCCCCGCATAATACTTTCTGCATGCTTGAAACATAGCGCCGCCTTTAGCAAATTGATGAAACAATAAAATTGATAGACATTGCTGTTGTAAAAAAGATCCTCTAAAGGGGACACACCGAAAATACGAAGCCGTCATCTCTCTGCGTATACGGAAGTATCGACCTGAGCTCTCATGGCCCTCGCATCTAACCCTTTACAGATATCATCTAGGTATACTCACCTGTAAGACTGAATACTGGGATCTGGATACGGGAGTATATTCAAGAGGTGGGACACATGAATGAGTTTAAGTTCTTAAAACACCTAATTCGTATCCTGAATCAGTTGAAATTTGTATGAAAATTTAAGTGGATCAGTATATCGACAATCTAAGTGAATTGTTTAATTCTTAATGTGTAACTAAGCTCAACGGTACTTGTGACTTGTCAAAAACCGTTATGATCCTCTGACGCATACTCAAACAAAAATATTGTTTGTAAATATGTTTGTACATATTTCTTTACTGCTTTATATTTTCAGAAAAATACAAAAAGATTTTTGATTCTGCTTTATTTTCGACAACTGATGTCTGAGATGCTGAGTTTCAAAATCTAAGTAAGCTGATTGTGTTTCTGAAAATAAAAAACAAGTTCATTAATTTGAAACTTGAATTAAATTTTTTTTTTCAAAAACAGTTTGTGATATCTCCAAGGTCATTAATTTGGACTTGGAAGATTAACTGTGAGGGGGTTGGATTCTTATATTTTGCCATATCAATTAATTTTGTTGATAGGGGGAGTAGTTAATTGAATATGAATACGTTGTATTTATAAATGTTTGAGTGTTTGCAGATAGTCCAGATTACGATCCCGAGAGCAGAGTCTAAGGGGGAGTCTGAAGACAAGCTTGAAGCAAGAGGGAGCTTGTAGATGGAAAGCTAGGTGTCGATCCCAAAGCACAGAAGCTTGACGAAAGGGGGAGCCTGAAGCTGATGGAAGAAAAGAAGGATTGATGGATGCTTACAATGTTACAATTTGGATGAGAAGGCAGAATGATCAAGACTGAAGATGTGTCATACTGTAGACTAGACCTTGAAGACTTCGTCAATATCCGAGGGGGAGTCTGTTAGTGCACTACGTCTATTGACTTCGTCTTGTATCATGTAATAGGATAGGATAGGATTATCAGTGTCTAAGGTTCGAGAAACAGATTTTCAGGTTTAAGGAGGTGATTCCGCTCGAAACAGCACAAGACAATTTCGAGCGAAATCAGAACTTTCTGATTCCGCTCGAAAGTGCATCATGCCATTTGGAGCGAAATCAGGAATACTATATATAGGGCACTTATCATTTCATTTGGCACAGATCTAGAACTTGTAACGAAGTGCTGCCAAAGTTTGTCCAGGTTGTAATCAGTGTTATTATCAATATAAGTGACAAATTAAATAGTATCAAGTTGTTTCCACGTCCGTTTCACTGATTCCGCCTTTGATTCGGATATAAAGCTCTTCTGAACGACTCAGTCGGGTCCTACAATGATCCTACACTGTGAATACAGCTTGCTACGTCCTAAACAAAGTTTTAATCGTTAAACGTTTTCATAAAACTTGTCATGAATTAATGTTTAACGAGAAACCAAACTTAAAAGGCTTTGAACCATTTGGATTACCCTGCACAATTATGCGAAATAAAGATAAACAAAAATTCGGTGAGGTAGCTGATGAAGGCTACTTTCTAGGTTACGTACCTGGCACACCGAATAAAAGGGTTTTCAATCTAAAAACTGGTAAAATCGAGGTTGTTTTTAATGTTGAAATTACTACATACAAACCTCAACAATCAACGAGTGGTCCAGCTATATTATATGATTATGAAAGTGTGTTTAAATCATTTAATATTCCTGAGTTTTCAAATGCAGATGTCTCTCAGTTGATTCAAACAGTGATCAGTGAAGATGATGAAGGCGACTTCATGCCTAGATCGAGTGTTTCTATGACAGATGCTCCGGAAAGTTCCTCAAGTGCTGTTGTTTATGATTCAAGCGATAGTGAGTCTGAACCTATTCAGGGGGAGGATTTCACTAATCCGTTTGCAAATCAGAATGTTCAGGGGGAGATTAGATCAAACCTGGGTGATAATTTAGAAGTTGATACCGTTGCTACAACACGAGCAAACATAGATCTTCTGGTTGACATAACACTTGGAGATCCTACTGCATGTGTTCAGACAAGGAGAAGCATAGCAGCAAATACAGGTTTATTTGTTTCGATTAAGAAGACTGGGATTGTGAACGAGTGCTTGTATAGTTGCTTTATTTCCCAAGAGGAGCCGAAGAACATTCATATGGCTCTGAAAGACAATTCATGGGTTGAAGCCATGCAAGAGGAATTGGCCCAGTTTGCAAAGTTTAAGGTTTGGGAGTTAGTGGACCTTCCAAACGGTGAAAAAGAGATTGGCACTAAGTGTGTGTTTAAGTGCAAGAAATATGACAGAGGAATTGTGACGCGAAACAAGGCTCAACTGGTTGTCAAAGGTTTCAATCAGCAAGAAGGGATTGATTACAATGAAGTGTTTGCACCGGTGGCAAGGTTGGAAGCAATTCGTTTGTTCCTAGCCTTCGCATCATTCAAGGGCTTCAAAGTTTACCAACTAGACATGAAGAGTGAATTTCTTTACGGGAAAGTCCAAGAAGTGGTGTATGTCTCACAGCCAGATGGGTTCGTTTATCCAGAATATCCAGATCGAGTGTACAAACTGGATAAGGCTTTGTATGGTTTACATCAGGCACCCAGAGCTTGGTATGAGACACTGTCAACACATCTGATAAAGAATGGTTTTGAAAGGGGTCAGATTGACAGTACACTGTTCATCAAGAGAAAGAAGGAAGATTTTCTGCTGGTACAGGTATACGTGGATGACATCATCTTTGGGTCATCAGACGAAAGCATGTGTCAAGAGTTCGAGAAGGTGATGAAGAGCAAGTTTGAAATGAGCGCTATGGGTGAGCGGTCCTACTTTCTGGGATTACAAGTTGACCAGAAGAAAGATGGAATGTTTATTCATCAGACAAAGTATGTGTATGACATTTTGGCTCGTTTCAAAATGGATGATTGCGCTACTTTCAACACACCCATTTGCGAGAATCACAATCTTGGCCCAGATCATGAAAGTACTGAATATGTTGATCCAACTCAATGCAGGGCAATGATTGGTTTGCTAATGTACTTAACTGCTTCAAAACCAGACATTATGTTTGTCGTATGTATGTGTGCCAGATATCAGGAGAATCCAAAGGAGTCACACATGAAGGCGGTAAAGCGTATTCTTCGTTACTTAAAGGGGAAACCTAAACTTGGGTTGTGGTATCCAGCTGATAATGATTTGAAGTTTGTTGCTTACACTGACTCAGACTTTGAAGGATGCAAGTCTTCGAGAAAGTCTACAACAGGCGGTTGTCAGTTCTTAGGAGGCAGGATTGTGTCTTGGCAATGCAAGAAGCAATCTTGTGTGTCTACCTCTACGTGTGAAGCTGGATATATTGCTGCAGGTAGCTGCTGCTCTCAAGTCCTCTGGATACAACAGCAGATGCGCGATTACGGTTTGGATTTCACTCGTACTCCTATTATGATAGACAATAATGCCACAATTTCTATAACAAATAATCCCGTAAAACACAGTAGAACTAAACATATTGACATTCGTTATCATTTTATACGGGATTGTACTGAAAAGAGACTAACTGAATTACATTGAGTCGACACACTAGATAACCTGGCAGATCTTTATACTAAAGCTTTTGACAGGGCTCGCTTTGAACATTTGGTCGAACTCAATGGGATGAGGAATCCTGAATAACTGGTTTTTCATAAGAATTTTGTAAATATTTTATTGTTTTCTTAAAAATAAAAAAATAGAAAACCACAAAATCCAAAAACATTGAAAAATGAAAAACATAAAAAATAGAAAAAAATCAAAAATGAGTTATCACCGAGTTAAAGAGAAGAAATGATAGTACATCAACAAGTTAGACTGTCACACTGAAATTAAATTAAATTGCTTAAGTGTGATATCAGATTCATCATATGATGTACCAGTAGGCAAAAAGCATGAAATAATCAAATTACAAATGTGATATAAACCTAAATGCACTGAGTATGAGTGGGGAACACATCAGTGGTGTATGGTTTAATAACCTTAAATTTTGTGTTGATAGATTGCCAAAATCTGAGGTTTTGTGTCTTTATACTGTTATTTCATCCGGGGGTACCAGGGTTGTCCTTCTGCTGCATCTAGATACATGCTGACCTAGGCACAACCAGGATATCTTAAAAGAGCTAAAAATGCCAAAACCTAAAAATGAAGAAGCTCTCCTAGAGAGTCATTCAAAAAGTGCAAAATGCATAAATCGTACCAAAAAATGGTATTTGTCTTAGCCCTCGATTAGATATTGGTCTCTTTGCTGTACGGAAGTACTGACCTGATCACCAATTACCTATTGTTGTAAAACAAAAGGATGAATTCAGTATACTCACCTACTACGAGGAATACTTGTGCATACCTTAATCGCGGGGGTACATCCTGAAGTGGTACACGCTAGTATATCAGAATAAAATTACCTTAACGTATCATACGGTAATTGTACTTGAAATGTTCATGCATTTTGTTTAAGTGGACAAACATACTGGTAATCGTCTTGGACTGCTTTTCATGAAAAATTATATAAAGAATTATCTAATAGTGTGAAAACAGTTTGATTTTGCTGATATGATCTTCTTACCGGTGATTCTCACAAAAACAGAGTGTTTATTGCTTTTGTTAGTTACTTGCTTTCAGAAAATACAAAAATCCAAAAATATTGTCTTTTTCTGTTCAAATTATTAACGTACGGAAAACTGTTATTCTTGGAGGAATTGTTACCGATAGGGGGAGACGGTGTTAGAAAGTGAGTTCAAAATTTTAAATCATACAGGGTTTTGTGTGTTGGACAAAAGTTTTGCGTGTTGGTGATGAATTGGAATTGCTTAATCTGTGATATATTTTAACTATCTCTTGAATCATAATAATTTATTTAACTTTGTTGAAAAATTCTTATAGTTTCTCGAGATGTTTGTTTTATAGTATACAGATTGAAGCAGTATGTTGCTGAGAAGTTGTTGTGTTGAGAAGATGAGGGTTTGATTGGATGCATAATAGAACCTCCTTTCTACATTGCAAACAAAGTTGAAGAGTTTGAAGATTGCTATGCAAATGCTGAACTTTAGTTTACTCAAATGCTAACGATTTTGAAGATTTGGTGATTGGATGAATCAGCTTAGGGGGAGTCTGTTGCTGACAGAAGCTATTAGAGCTGAAGCTATCCAAAGACCAAAGACATTGTAAGATTACATGAAGAATGCAAGATAGCTGAAGACAAAGTTATTTTATGAAGCTATTGTCAAGGGGGAGTTTGTTGGTGCATATTTGTGACAACAACTTAGATTTGGTCTTTGGATATCATGTAATTAGTAAAACGATAAATGGTTAGCGGGTTCAGCTTTGTATTAGTCAATTAATAGTGTTTGGGCCAAACTAAACCCAGATTGGGTCAAGGGGGACGAATTGGGCCTAGCCCATGTAGGAAACCCTAGCCCAAGTTGCAACCTTGTGTTATATAAGCAAGGCTTTGCAATAAGGTTTAGGTTAATCAGCTAAAAACAGTTTGTGAGAGAGTTTTCACGAAGGCATTATAGCTTAGACGAATTAGGGTTTTGATTGATTGTAATTCGTCTGATTGATAATCAATAAAAACCCGTTTGGTAGTAAATTTCTGTTTTCTACTTGTTTCTGTGCTAATCTGATCAAGAGGATTCCGCACTCTAGATTAGATTGACAATTCTGTGACGATCCGTAAGAACCAAGGGACCTATGTAACGCCTCGTATTTCCGCATTTCTATTTTTTTTAGAAAATTCGTATTCACTCACCCTTTCATTTCATTGTCTGCATATCAATTTCAAATACCCAATTAGAGAAATCAAGCTTACCCACTAAATATACACACACATGAAGCCCTTTTCACCTCTGCAACATCTCGATCCCCCTTCCTCTTCTGATTTTCCTGCCATCGGAGCCGGTTAATGGGCCGACCAAACCCACTCACACCATCTCTACCCCCCCCCCCCCCATCTCGGTCTCCCTGTTCACCTGGATGGCCGGCCGACCACCACCTGTGGTGGCGGCGTTCAATGGCTGCAACCACAATGATGGGAGGCGGCGGGTTTTTCAGCAGCGTCGAAAGAGACGGAAAGAGAGAGTGTCGAGGGAGATGAAGAGCAACAGAAGAGAGGAGGAGAACGACAGGAACGAAAAAAGGCCGGCCACCTTGCGTGGCGGCGGCGACCGGCGTCGCGGCGGCGGTGGTGGTGTTATTTCAGGTCAGTGGTGCTACTTAGTTCATGGTCGCGTCTCAGGTTGCTTTGATTTTGGGTTCACGACAGTGGAGATCTCGGGTCAGGATTTGGGATGTCTTTGGTTCAGATTCAAGATTAGTTGATTCGGACTTCGTCTCGGCTCGGGTTCCAGATTCAGCCGCGGTTCGGGTGTTGGTTCAGCGGAAAAACCAAGCATGTCGCCGGAGTTACGACCCACGTCGTCATTGTTCAGTAAACTTCCCACTTATAAATCTTCTTTTATTTCGTTACGAGGGACTGCATTGTGATGATAAAATATATATAACGGTGGGTGGGTTGTTCATGTTTGGTTGGGGTTTTCCTTCTGTTTGACGAAACAGTGATATGACGTTTAAATGAAATGAAAATCATAATCCATCAAATCTTATCAATATAACTTAGTGGCTTGGAAGTTTAAATTGTAACTGAACAAACCTGTGTTGCCACTCTCTCTCTTTTTTTTTTTTTTTGTTATAATCAGTAGTGTATAAATCAATTAAAACCATAACCGGAAAGGTAACATCTTTAGATGTTTGGTTCTTCCTGTTGTATGCTTAATGTAAATGGGTTGTTCTTCTATTCTTCTTTTTGCTTTTCTGAATGTAAATGTTGTTTCATTAGAATTGCAGTATCATCTTTTCTTTTTCTGTAGCACTATTTATAACACCACTTTTAAAAATTGTGGTTTTAACAAGGGGTTAAACCCAGGAATGTATAAATCAATTGAAAACCAAGGGTTTAAAACGGGTTAGTCACGTAGCCCAGCTGGTCGGGCTACGTGCACGTATACGCAAGTTCTCGAGTTCGAGTCCGGTTTCAAGCGGGTTTGCGGCCGGTTTTTTACTATATTGTTAGGATTTAATATTATAATTCATTTCCCTTTTTATTTTTAAAAACCCAAATCCTTATATTATTTTCTTTTAAAACTCTCTTAAAACCTTTACAAATCCTTAAAACCAATATTAATTAAACAAGTTTATAAAAATAAATATTTTTTTTCTTTATTAATAAAAATAATAAAAAATTTATTATAATCCTTTTATAACATTAAAATTGATATTTAGATAAAAATTATCTAAATAATTTATTTAACTTTTAAATAACTAAGGTGTTCGCGTAATGCATATCTAGGATAACCGCTCTCGTTCGTTCTTTTGGATTCCCAATCTTACTCATGTGTTACTTACAAGAAATCGCATACGGAACCACTGTGAGCATACTCGGCCCCTTTTTACGCTTTAATGCATTTTGGGTACAACATGTATCAACTACAAATCTACTTCACTCAATCGAATATAATTAAATACTCAATCCATCGAATACGTAATTGTTATGCTTAGGTTGTTTATGCATGTTAGTTTCAATTGTATACCCATGCTATTTGTTATGTTTATGGTATTTATGCGTATTAGTTCCTACTTGAATATCCTTATAATTTGTTATGCTTAGGTTGTTTTAATATGCTAGATCCAACTCAAATATAAATTGCCACGTCGAATTGAGATAAACTTTTATACTTATTCTTATATTCAAACTTGTATGCTAGCTGAAGGGGTATGGTCCCAAAAAAGCCGCGCAAACCTCCATCAAGGTCGCGCGCGGGACCATACTCCTTATTCAACAAATTTCTTATTGACAACCTCGCGCGGGCCACAGCACATTCTATTTTAACCGGCGCGAGGCCTGGACAATAGGAAGCTCCAATTACAACACTTAGCATTCTGAAAGAGCACTCAGTCATCCAAACCCTGCGCGAGATAGTTACGTGCCCAGCAAGAATCGCGCAGGGCAGCAGCGCAAGGCTGTTTCAGATAGTACACAAGGTACAAGTGGCAGAAGAAAAGAGCCAATCAGCGTCCTTCTGGCACTGCTCAATCGTGCTCCACGATCGTCTGACATGCAGGAGACAAAAAGTACTTAAGGACGCCTACATGGCACCAATCACATGGCAGAGACAACTGCCCCATGATCTCCACTTACCTGCTGATGGCAGAAAGGCGGCCAGGCCGACAACCATGACATGTGGCTCCAATCACGGTGCGCTAGCACCAGGGAACTCCCAGAAGCCACTAACGGTCGACACCAGTGAGGCAAAGAGCATATCCTCCAAGTTGTCGCCTTCCGGCCCAAGGCCCATCAGCCCACATCCTCTTACACCTCTCCGGCTATAAATAGAGACCTCACTTCACAGGTTAAACATTCCATTCCCTCTACTCTCACTCTTAATACACACTTATCTCCACATACAGTCGCTTATTCTCACACCGGAGCCCGGTTAAGAGGGAAACCCCCATATTCCCCTCTTAACGAGTAACGGTGTTCTGTTTTGCAGGATTAGACGATCATTACGAAGCTCAGAAAGCCATTAGAAGATTAACCACTATGGTAGGAACATAAACCAAACTGATTAGTCCCATAATTAGTTACGTGTTTCTTCATTGGCGCCCACCGGTTTTCTACAAATCACTTTCATCTTCTTTTTCTGAGTTTTCGTTGTATTTTCTTCCTTCGATCATGGCTGGTCAAGGAATCATTCCTGAGTTTGTTGGTTTCGGAGCAAACTCTAATGCAGTGTTGGGGGAGGACAATCAAAACGTCCAACCCCAACACATTGAAGAAATTGGCGAAATCGAAGTAACCAACACTAGGGGACCGCGCGGGAGCATCACCTGCATCACTCAGACGGTAACCCCAGGAAACAATTGCGCTGGACCTTCAAACCCAGCTCCACCTCAGAACGTTTCGGCGCTATTAGGGCTACCAGAGGGCGAAACTCCAGCCTCGTGGTACGCCAAAAATATTGCCACCATTAACGTGGCGTATCAATCTCTGATCGCACAACAAGCAGTCTTAACGGCATAACCGTCCTTGGTTACTCCGCAGGGACAGAGTCAGGGGGCGCGCCAGATACCCCCACAGCAAAACATCCAAGGCAGAGCTAATAGACCTCCCCCTACCAGAAGACTAAGCGTGCATGACACGCGCAATACACGGGGAGAAACAGAAAGCTATTATGACTATCCGTCACACGTCCAAAGAGGCCCAGTTCATAGCCGGCTCACGCCGCGCAATATGAACAATGAATGGGAAGATACTAACCCGAATGATCCAACTTGGCAGGACGATGAAGGATCTTCAGTCTTCAATCGTTTACAAAGGAACCATGAAAATTACAGACCACGACAACACGTCGGGTACACCGAAGAGGCAGAGCGCGACTTTCGCCTCGCCTATCGACCAGCTGAAGCTGTAGAACATTCAAAATTCATTCCAAAGATCGCGCTGGCACCGCTTTCAAGAGAGAAGTTACTTCCGACAGTTGGAAAGTTTAACGGATTGACTGATCCCGATGATCACGTCAGAGTTTTCACAAGCGTTGGTTGCATGGGAGGATGGAATGTGCCCATGTGGTGCCATCTGTTTATTCAAACTCTTACAGGGGCTGCTCGCGCCTGGTTCGACAGTCTTCCTCCGGGAAAGATCAAGTCATGGGTGGATTTCAAGACACAGTTTTTGAATCACTTCAGTCAACAGAGACGTTACCAGCGCGACACAGCCGAGGTAGAGGACATCTGGCGCAGAGATAACGAGGGTTTAGAGGATTTCATCACTCGCTTCAACAAAGAGTGCTTGGAAATCGGTGGCGTAAGTGAACAACTCATGCGTTGCCACTTCAAGAAAGCCATTCGCTGTTATAGTCTCATCAGAACTATCACTGGGAAAGATGGAATGCCCAAAGAATGGGATAAGCTCATGGAAGCCGCGAAAATAGTCGCGCAAACTGAAGAGTCACTCACCGGAAACAAGAATTATTATACTGAAGATCGATTTTCCAAGGGAAACTCGCGCGATCACAACAAGCGCAACAAGTACAAAAGTAACGATTGGAAATCCGGAAGATCAAGGGGCCATGATGAGAGGCCGCGCTATAGAGAAGATGCGCGCGACATAATTGATAGAATCGGCTATCGAAAAGCAGTCAGGGATGATAACCGAGAAAAGCACTGGACTCCGCTCATAAAAACACCAAAAGAGGTGCTGATGACGGAGAATCGTGATTTCAAGGCTCCAAGGCCTATGACAAACAAAAAGGGGCAAGACCCCAACCTGTACTGCGACTTCCACAAAGATACAGGGCACCTGACAGATGATTGCTTCAGTTTACGTCAAGATATTGAGAGAGCGCTAAAAAGCGGGAAGCTAAGCCACCTGGTGAAAAATGTGCGCAAAGAAACTCGACAGATCCAACGCCATGATGAAGGGAATCACAAGAAAGTCAGACGCCTAGAAACCCATATGGTCAATGGACCAAGATACAGCGCAAAAGAAAAAGGCAAGCGCCCTTACGAACCCTCATGGCAAGAGCAACAGGTCATTTTCCCGGTAGTGCGCGGCGGCACTCGTGCCACTCGACCCGTCGTCATTACCGGCATTATCGGCCATTATGAAACAGAGTATGTCTTCATTGACCCAGGGAGTATGGCTGATATCATCTATGAACAATGTTTTAATCAGTTTGATGAGGATGATAAAGCGAGACTTGAGCCAATTGATTATCCACTGTCTGGATTTTGCAACGAAATGGTCTTCCCGCTAGGCCAAATCAGCTTCCCCGTCACGCTCTCTGACGGGAAGCATTCAAGAACAACAAATGTGAACTTCATGGTGATGCCTGTCAAATCGAGGCATGATGTGTTGATTGGGAGAGAAACCCAAGGCGAACTGAACATGGTAACTTCCACGCCCCACTCAGCGATAGGGTTTCCAACCAAGACGGGGGTGGCGATTATCTATGCCAAGAAAGAAGTAATGTCGACAGAAGAGATGCGCCCAACAAAAGCGGCGAAGGTTTCAACAACCGAGCCCGAGAAATGGGTGTTAAACCGCAAGTACCCGGAGCAAACGGTGACGATAGGCCACGCAATCTCACCAAACATCATAACGCATCTCAAGCAACTCCTGTTCAAGAATATGGATATCTTCGCCTTGACTCCGGCCGACATGACCGGTGTCCCGCGCGACATTACCGAGCATTGTTTAAACACCTACCCCTCTATTGAGCCGAAGGTCCAAAGAAGGCGCAGCTTAGGGGCAGACAAAACCAAAGCAATGAATGAGCAAGTATGCGAACTACTCAAAGCTGGAATCTTGCGAGAAGTACGTTATCAAAGTTGGGTCGCGAACCCAGTGATGGTGGAGAAGTCTAGTGGAGGATGGCGAATGTGCGTTGATTATACCGATCTCAACAAGGCATGCCCTAAAGATTGCTACTCTTTGCCTGAGATCGACAAAAAGATAGACTCTCTCGCACCATACAGATGGAAATGCTTCTTAGATTGCTACAAGGGATACCATCAGGTTCAAATGAAGCTTGAAGACGAAGACAAGACAGCTTTTCGGACCGATCTCGGGATCTTTTGTTATACAAAGATGCCATTCGGCCTCAAAAACGCTGGCGCCACATATCAACGCCTGATGGATAAGACCTTCGCTGGAGATATTGGGAAGCATATCGAGGTTTACATCGACGATCTGGTGATCAAAAGTCCCGAAGAGGACCAAATGTTGAAAGACATTGAAAAAACATTCAACTCGTTGCGCAGCGTGAATATGAAATTGAATCCAGCCAAATGTTCTTTTGGTATGGAAGAAGGGAAATTCTTAGGCTTCATAGTCACAAATGGCGGATTTAAGGTGAATCCAGAAAAGGTCCAGGCAATAGAACGAATGCCATCTCCACGAACAATCAAAGAGATGCAAAGGTTGGCCGGCCGCCTAGCCGCGCTTAACCGCTTTCTGTCAAATCATGCCGCGAAGTCATACCCTTTTATCAGCACTCTGCGCAACTGTGTGAAGAAACAAGAGTTCAGGTGGACGCCTGAAGCAGAGAGTGCTTTTCAGCAAATGAAGGAGTGTTTGATCGAACTCCCTACCCTGACTGCACCGTTCGAAAAGGAGCCGCTTATCTTGTACTTGTCATCATCGGACAAGGCAGTGGGATCGGTATTGCTTGTAGAAAGAAATGGAGTCCAGAATCCAATCTATTACGTCAGTAGAGTGCTCACGGATCCAGAAACGAGATATTCAACGATGGAGAAATTAGTACTGGCGTTGCTGCACGCCTCCAGAAGGCTGCGCAGATACTTCACAGGCCACGTCATCACCGTACTTACCAATTTCCACATTGGCACGATATTGCAAAAGCCAGAAACATCTGGGCGGTTAGCAAAATGGGCGATCGAGCTGGGGGGCCACAACATCTTGTACAGGCCGCGCCCAGCCATCAAAGGTCAAGTTCTAGCGGACTTCATCACAGAAGTCCCAGTTGATAAAATCAAAGACTGCGAGATTGTCGAGGCTCCCATAAAAGACATATCAAATGCGTTATGGATGCTGTACACTGATGGAGCCTCAAACGAAGATGGCGCAGGAGCCGGATTGCGCCTTGTGAGCCCTGAAAAGCACGAATTTACTTACTCCATCAAGTTGGATTTCAAGAACACCAACAACGAGGCGGAGTACGAGGCGTTTCTGGCAGGCTTACGCCTCGCCATAAAAATGGGAGCTAAAAATCTACAAGCACACGTTGATTCACTCTTGATAGCTAGCCAAATTAACGGTATATACGATGCAAAGGGCGAAGTTATGGCCCTGTATTTAGAGCAAGCAAAAGAGTTGCTTCAACAGTTCAAATCTTACAAGGTAGTCCACATCAATCGCTCCGAAAACAAACCAGCTGACGCTTTGAGCAAGCTTGCTTCAACCTCCTTTCAACATTTCGCAAAAGATGTAAGGATTGAAGTACTCAAAAATCCATCAGTCCTGCTGCGTCAGGTAAATGTGATCGAAATAGGGCAGCCATCTTGGATGACCCCTATAATTCAGTATTTGCAAGAAGGAATACTCCCTGAGAGCAAGGCAGAGGCAAGAAAGATTCAAAACAAAGCTCTGCATTATGAGATGAATGGTGGTATCTTATACCACAAGTCCTTCTTGGGGCCACTGTTGCGATGTGTGGACCCCCAAGATGCGAATTACTTGATCATGGAGATTCACGAAGGGATCTGTGGCATCCATGCAGGACCACGCATGGTTGTCGCGAAGATTATGAACGCTGGATATTATTGGCCAGGGATGCACGTCGACGCCCTGAAGGAGCTGCGCAAATGCGACTCCTGTCAGCGACATTCTCCAAAAACCCTGCGCCCAAAGAACGATCTTATCCCTGTATCCAATGCTTGGCCTTTCCAACAGTGGGGAATTGATATGGTGGGACCCTTCCCAGAAGCTCCCGGCGCCGTCAAGTTCATAATCGTGGCCGTTGATTATTTTACTAAGTGGGTGGAGGCCAAAGCTCTCGCCTCAACCACTGCAATGATGGTGCGCAAGTTTATTTGGGAGCACATCATTTGCAGGTTCGGTCTTCCACTCAAAATCGTCACAGACAACGGTACTAATTTTGCTTCTGAGGATCTCCAGAAGTGGATGAAAGAGATGAAAATTGAACATACTTTTTCTTCCGTTGCGCATCCTCAAGGCAACGGACAAGTTGAAAGTGTGAACAAAAGTATCGTCGAGGGGATAAAAGCCCGACTGGGCACAAAGAGAAGAGGCTGGGTAGATGAGCTCCCAAGCATCCTGTGGGCTCATCGAACCATGCCGAAGACAAGCACCGGCGAAACTCCTTTCAGCCTAGTATACGGCTCGGAGGCAGTTATCCCGGCGGAAGTTGGACTCCCCTCACCGCGCTTGACAGCAGTCAGCACGATTGATAATGAAGCAGAGCGCCGTCTTGACTTGGATCTACTGGAAGAAAGACGCGAGCTTGCGCGTATTAAAGAAGCGAAATACAAGACACAACTGGAAAGGTACTACAATGCGAGAGTCCGCATTTGTACCTTCATTCCAGGAGAATACGTTTTCCGAGACAACGAAGCTTCAAACGCTGAACGCCCAGGAAAACTAGCACCCAAATGGGAAGGCCCATACTTGGTTCACGAAGTGCTAGGAAAAGGGGCATACAAATTGCGCACCCTGGATGGACACATCATCCCGCGCACATGGAATGCGCAACAATTGCGCAAGTGCTATATGTAACTACCCTAGTCCATGCGCCATTTCTCTCATGTTGGTCACGCGCCTTCTTAACTTCCTATGTTGGCTAAACGCCCTTTATGTTACTTATCTACAATGTACGATTGGCCTAAGCGCCTGTTTCCTAATTAATGAAAGCATACGACATGTTTTCTTTTATCATAATGCTTCTTGAGTTACAAATGCATGTTAAACTTTTGATTAGCACGAAAACACTTCAGTGAATTACGAGCTCTTGAGTTATGCCTCCAAGGTCCTCCGCGAACGTAGCGCGAGACCGAGCAGCTATACCCGCTCAAGAGCCACACTTGCATTTATTCGCGCTAACTTAACCAAAGTTTCTAACAACAGTGCAATAATTGTAACAAGACAGAATAAACATAAACATCATATTTAAATAAGCGCAAACGCGCAACGGTTACATAAAGCCTATCATTCATTTGACCTAAAGCAAGCGCGACCGCGCGACACGCTATATTCAAAAACTAAACAAAAATTACAAGGCACAAAGCCTTTAACACTATCTATTCAAAGCCATCACCGGCGTCATCATCGTCGTGCTTGTCGCCGTCACCATTGCCATCATCACCTGCAGTTTCCTCTTCATCAGATAATTCAACGGTTTCCGGTGGGTCAAGGATACCCTTTAGCCGTTGACACCAGTCATCATGCTTCAGCGCCTCAGTAACCAAATCCATCACAGGTATTGATAGATGGTCATAACCATGTTCAGCGCGAGCTAGCTCAGCCTCAGCCTGATCAGTCACTGAGCAATGACTAGTGTCGAACTCCTATCCAAGCATATCTGTAGCATGTTGCGCACATTCAAGATAGCCTCCACGATGACCGACCGCGCGGGAAGCATCTATAACGGCCGCAACAGCCTTATCCAGTTCTCCAGCATTTAGGATGGAGTTGGCCATCTGCAGCAAGCGTAACACATAAGTAACCTGGTTTTGAAGGATGCCAAAGTTAAAAATATCATACCAGAACTAATCCTCTGCCGCGCAGCCACTCAGCCTCAGAGACTAAAGTATCAACGATGCCTTGAGCTTCGGAGTAGTTATTTTGCGCCACATTGAGAGCATATGTGCTAATGTCTCGCACCTCCTCAGCTTTCTGTTTGGCTTCGTCAGCAGTGGCAGCCTTAACCTTCTCAGCCTCAAGGTCGATTTCCAAGGACTCGCTTTTGTCAACCTGCTCTTGCAAGCGACGCTTCAACTCAGCAATCTCGGTGTCCTTAGCAATCAAATCCTTGTCTCTACTTGACAGCTGCACCTTCACCTCAGCCAGCTCAACCTACAAGGGATAAAGGGATCAGTTAATTCTGCCAACAAAGGCATAAACTGAAAAGAGAAGTTTCTCGAACCTCAGCCTGCTCTTTAGCAGCTTGCGCAGCTTGAGCATCCTCAACCTTCGTTGTCAGCTCAGCAACCTTGCCTTCAAGCTCAGTAATCTTATTGCGAGCTGCGAACGCGTGTTGGTTATCCTTCTCGCATAACCTCTTAAACTCAGCTTTCTCCTTTGCTAAGAGGTCTTCAGCAGCACGGAGTTTGCCCTTAAGGCCTTCACGGCCCCACTCCTCCGATTTCCTGTCAGCTTCGAATTTTGCCTTCTCTTCATCAAAGGCAGCTTTCGACCTTTCGAAGTCATTAACTCGCCTTAATATCCGCTCGTGGTATTTCTCCCAATCCTCCCTCTCCCTAACCATGGTTCGCCACTCGCGAACAATTTGATGGTTAGCAGCACGGGTGTTGGCCTCACCAACAACATAGGCGTGATACAACCCATTGTGGGTTCGCGCCCTTTGACGGTCAACATCACCAGGAGGAATGGAATTCAGAAACCAGTCGCGGCAAGGCGCGAACTCAAGAAAAGTATCTTTTTGCTTTAAACCCCATGGCGGTTGGTGCCGAGCGTCACCACGGCTCTCCTCCGTATAAGACTTATAATAAATATCCCCCAAAGTATCCCGGGGGCCTATTGGAGAGCGCGGCGGCGCACCGTGTTTTCCCACACCAGCCTGGCCAGCTGCAAAACCAGCACTCGCGCCTCCTGCACCAGCGGATTTGTCTCGATGAGCACCAGAGCCCGATCCCTCAGCAGTAGAAGTTATTTTCACAGCCTGAAGAGGAGGATCAGGTTGCGCAGATTGCACCACCTTCTCAAATTCTGGTTCTTTCCTTTTCTCATGATGGGGCTGGTCAAAGCCCCGCAATATGGATGACCCCTGATCTCTTCGGTTCACCACCAGATGGTTTATCAGAGGCTTTCTTCCTCTTTTCCTCCTCAGCTTTCCTCTTATTTTCCTCAGCCTTCTTCTTTTCTTCCTCAGCCTTCTTCTTTGCTTCCTCAGCCTTCCTCTTCTTCTCAGCAGCTACCTCTTTCTCCTTCCCAGCAGCCTGTTTATCCTTCTCAGACTCTACCCCAGCAGTCTTAAAAGGTTTGACAGTAACCTTGATTTTCTTCGACGCAGGCTCTATGGGATTTGTAAACACGACACCCTTCTCAGGGGTCTTCTTTTTGGTCTCTGCAGAAGCTGAGTGTTAAAAAGGGAAAAGACAACAAAAAATAAGAAGCCAAGGAAAGCTAACCAGGAGAGAATTTGTAAAGAGAACGCAGATTGCTCCGTTTCCCGAGCACCGGAACTCCTCCAGCCTTCTGCGCAATAGACACACCAGCTGTGGTCTCACTCCTACTCCTTTTCCTGACGATCAACGTTGCCTCAGGCTCCTCCTCTTCGTCTTCCTCCTCTTCACCATGCGCGACAGAGGACGGAGTCGCCTCAGCATCCGGGTTGCGAGAACCCGCGCTACCTGAACTTTTTGAGTCACCAGCTCCAGTCTTTTTCTCGCCTATATGCGACAAACCTTCAAGTGAGTCATTGATAATCACATAATCTTCCAAGTTACTCTGGCGAAAGCGAAGAGTACCTTTGTCAGCAACACGAGAAGCTGCGCGGCTAGGCCCACCCTTCTTGCTAGTCACTTCAGGTTCAAGGTTGATCACCTTCTTCTTCCTAGAAGGTTTCTTCTTCTCTTCAGGATCGATACCCAGGCCGCGCAACACACCTGCAAAGATATTAGACCACGAGCTTAGCTCCCCGTTCGAAGACCCTACAGACTCCTCGCTGGAAAGATAAAGAATCTCTTTCCCAACGGAGGTCACAGCTCGCAAAGGTCGGGGATTAGGAATATGCGCACCTTCGGTTGCAGTGGGTGGATCGGCGAAAGCATCAGCAACAGGGTACATAAAATGACCCTTAATCTGTTCATACCAGTATTCTTCTCCAGCCTTCAACTAGCGCACGCCCATAGACCCACCAAAGGTGGGGAAGGCAGCTTGCCACAAATGCACCTCTACACGCGAAATCATCTAATTAAACACAGGCTACAAAACGAGAAATGAAAGGGATTGAAGTAACTAACCTCTATCGTCAAATTTTAAAATTGGAACGTCCTTGCTATCTGCCAGCCACTGATCACTCATCCGCGCCGCTACCAAGACGTTCTCACCAAACACTCGGTTTGGGGTGGCAGTAAGCTTCTGATACCAAGCCTCATTCTTGGGGATCGGCAAGTCTTCCTTCAAGATCGGTTCAGACCATGCGCGGAAGGTCATGGCAATCGGTATCACTTCTTCGCGAATAAAAAAGAATTTTGGTTTCCAGTCATGGAAACTTTTAGGAGGATTCAGAAGTATCTTCTTCACAGCCCCTCGACTGGCAAATGAATAGAATCCCATATTCCTGATCAATTGGTAAAAAGCTCTAAATCTTTCAACAGTCGGCTCAATATCATAAGATCGGCAAAGGAACTCGAAATGTCGAACCCTGACCATTCCAGGAGGGCTCATTTGTGAAATATGGAACCCATAAAACTGAAGAATGTGGGCCATGAAGTTCGTCGCCGGCAACCGGAAGTTGCCTTGATGAAAGAAGTCTTCAAACAACGTGATGTACCCTGGTGGTGCGTCGGCAGCCGTCTGATTCTGACCGGGGTACTTGGCATCCCATTCCGGTGGAAACCGGAAACTCCTCGTGATTTGCTCGAACAGCCCCAAGTCCCACCTAAGGACGGGAACTGGGCCTTCCTCACCGGGATTCTCCTCTTGATGTTCTTCAGCCATTGATGATAAAGCAGAAAGTTTGAATATTTTCTCAAGCAATTGAAGATCTGCTACTATGTTCTTCAAAAGTTTGAAGATTCAAAGTAAATTCGAGAGCAAATAGGAAAGAAAGAAGACAACAGAAGATGAAAAGTGATTTGCTCTCATCCCTCATCGAATATATATACCCATCGCATTTAATGCGATGGGTAAACGTGCCGAAATCGCCGCGCACGTGACCAATCAGAAGACGACACGTAAGGCGAGAATCCCGGAGTGACGGTTACCACGCGCGCGTGGAGTTCACTCTCCTGACGGAATGACCAACCGTCAGAGACAACTTGATGACAGCCGTGTAAGTGGTCAACTCAAACGTCACCATCAACGACGTTTCTCACCAACTTGTCAGAATTCAAATTTCGAGGGTTTTCCCGCCCAAAATTACTACAAACTTCATGTAGAAGCTACTAGGGTCACGCAGTATTAACAATGACTCAATAACCCTGCGCGCCTACACCCAAAGGCAGTGAACCACTTAGAGCCAAACCTGGTAGCCGCGCCGTAGTAACCAACAAGAGCTTACACGCGCGCCGTCTACCCAAGTCAAGGAAGCATTTTCTACAGCTTTATTTTTCTAAGTCCAGAGCTCCAACCACTTGCCTCGCGCATGGTGCAGCACTGGACTGGGGGGACTTGAAGGGGTATGGTCCCAAAAAAGCCGCGCAAACCTCCATCAAGGTCGCGCGCGGGACCATACTCCTTATTCAACAAATTTCTTATTGACAACCTCGCGTGGGCCACAGCACATTCTATTTTAACCGGCGCGAGGCCTGGACAATAGGAAGCTCCAATTACAACACTTAGCATTCTGAAAGAGCACTCAGTCATCCAAACCCTGCGCGAGATAGTTACGTGCCCAGCAAGAATCGCGCAGGGCAGCAGCGCAAGGCTGTTTCAGATAGTACACAAGGTACAAGTGGCAGAAGAAAAGAGCCAATCAGCGTCCTTCTGGCACTTCTCAATCGTGCTCCACGATCGTCTGACATGCAGGAGACAAAAAGTACTTAAGGACGCCTACATGGCACCAATCACAAGGCAGAGACAACTGCCCCACGATCTCCACTTACCTGCTGATGGCAGAAAGGCGGCCAGGCCGACAACCATGACACGTGGCTCCAATCACGGTGCGCTAGCACCAGGGAACTCCCAGAAGCCACTAACGGTCGACACCAGTGAGACAAAGAGCATATCCTCCAAGTTGTCGCCTTCCGGCCCAAGGCCCATCAGCCCACATCCTCTTACACCTCTCCGGCTATAAATAGAGACCTCACTTCACAGGTTAAACATTCCATTCCCTCTACTCTCACTCTTAATACACACTTATCTCCACATACAGTCGCTTATTCTCACACCGGAGCCCGGTTAAGAGGGAAACCCCCATATTCCCCTCTTAACGAGTAACGGTGTTCTGTTTTGCAGGATTAGACGATCATTACGAAGCTCAGAAAGCCATTAGAAGATTAACCACTATGGTAGGAACATAAACCAAACTGATTAGTCCCATAATTAGTTACGTGTTTCTTCACTCGCCAATACTTTTGTATTGATCTATGCTTTTAATACATGTTGCAGGATCCTGATGATGCGAGGAATCTAGTAGGATTGCCTAGAAACGCATTAAACTTTAACACATGTTGTATCGTATTGTATTTTCAAACATGTTGTATTTTGTTTCCAAACCTTGTACTAAACCATTATTATTGAAATGAAATTTTATTTCTTTCATACTTGTCGTTATTCAAACTTGCTATATTCTAGTTCAATTAATGTAAAAAGTAATTATTAAACACTCGACACAAATAGCGTTATGAAGACTCTTGCAATCTGGTTTTCGTCTCACTCCGATGTTTCCGCCATCGGTTGGGGTGTGACAACCTACAGAGACATTATTTATATGGCACGAAGTGTATTATATACACTGACCATAAGATTCTCCAACATCTATTCAATCAGAAGGATCTGAATATGAGACAACGCTGCTGGATGGAAACGCTTAATGATTATGATTGCGAGATTCGCTATCATCCCGACAAAGCAAATGTAGTTGCTGATGCGCTTCGTCGCAAAGAGAGGACTAAACCTATTAGGATCAACACCAAGAGCATTGAGCTCAGAAACAACTTGAATGAGAAGTTGTTGGATGCGTAGAAACAAGCCCTGTTGGAGGCTAACCTTCCTAGTGAAGGATTGGGTGGAACTGTTGATCAGTTATCACCTGGGAAAGATGGAATTCTTAGATTCAATGGTCTAATCTGGGTTCCAATCTTTGGATGACTTAGAGATCTAATCCTCCAGGAAACACATAGTTCCAAATACTCAGTTCAGCCTGGAGGTGACAAGATGTATCAAGATCTGAAGAGGAACTATTGGTGGATGGGTATGAAGAAATCCATAGCCACCTATGTAGCTAAGTGTCTGACGTGTTCGCAAGTTAAGGCTGAACATCAAAAGCTGTCAGGAATCCTACAACAACTTGAAATTCCCACATGGAAGTGGGAGATGGTAACTATGAATTTGATTACCAAGTTACCTAAGACCAAGCATGGCAATGACACGATATGGGTCATCGTTGATAGGCTGACTAAGTCAGCACATTTCTTGCCCATAAAGGACACTTATAGCTCTGATAAGTTGGCTAAGTTGTACGTGGACGAGATAGTGTCCCTACATGGTGTGCCGGTATCTATTGTATCTGATAGAGATACTAGACATACTTCTCATTTCTTGAAAAGTTTCAAGCAATCTTTAGGCACCAGATTGAACTTCAGTATGGCTTACCATCCCCAGACTGATGGACAGAGTGAGCGTACAATTTAGACTTTGGAAGACATGCTTAGAGCATGCTTGATCGACTTGGGTGGTAGTCAGGATGACCATCTCCCCCTAATTGAATTCTCCTACAACAATAGTTATCATACGAGCATCAAGGCTGCTCCTTTTGAGGCCTTGTATGGGAGAAAGTGTCGAAAGCCCGTTTGTTGGGCGAAAGTTGGGGAAGCCCAACTATCAGGACTAGAGATTGTCCTGGAGACCATGGATAAGATAATACAAATACGTGATTGTCTCAAAGTTGCTAGGGATCGGCAGAAGAGCTACATTGATAAGAGGCACAAACCTTTTAAGTTCCAAGTAGGGGACAAGGTTTTGCTGAAGGTATCACCCTGGAAAGGTGTGATGCACTTTGGTAAGAAGGGCAAGTTGAGCCCGAGATACATAGGACCATTCGAGATAATCGAATGTATCGGTTCTGTAGCTTATAAGCTAAACTTACCGGAGGAGCTCAGTGGAATTCACAATGTGTTCCACATCTGTAATTTAAAGAAGTGTCTAGACGATGAGTCGCTAGCAATGTCACATCAAGATGTGCAAATTGATGAAAACCTGCGGTTTGTTGAGAAACCAATTTCGATCGAGGATCGACAGGTTAAGAAGCTCCGACGAAAGTACATACCTATTGTAAAGGTTAAGTGGGATGCCCGTAGAGGCCCCGAATATACATGGGAGGTTGAGTCCACTATGCAACAAAAGTACTCCCATCTTTTTGAACAAAATCTCGAGGTCGAGATTTCTTTTAAGGGGGTGAGGATGTAACACCTCATAAAATCATGTCCATAAGGTACTGACATGTGTCCCTATTCCTAATTTTGCCTAATGTTGGCTAGGAGGGACTAATTTTGCCAAATTGTGAAAAGTATGAATGTGGAGGGACTAAAGGTGTCAACATGCTGAAACTATGCCTCTGAGTGCCCCTTTACGGTGTCCGTACTCTCAAATGAGCCACTTGTTGGACGAGAGGGACCATTTGAGAATTATGGAAGTTTGATATTGGAGGGACTAAAGGCATCAACATGTTAATTTATACCTCTGAGTGACCCTTTAACGAACAAGGAGCTTGATGATATACAGTCATACTCTCGAGTGTGCCTAACATTGGTAAAGAGGGGTTATTTGTGCTAATTATGATAATATATAAGAGTATGGAGGTTGAGGGGTTAAATGTGCCAAGTTTCAAAACTTAAATAGTGGGCCGAGACCCATTACGGACCGCAAGGACGAACCTATACGGTCCGTAAGCAAGTTCTCAAACTATGTACATATTGACCAAAATGCCCCTTCAGTGCATAGTTTGGTCTTAAATCACAAAACTCACATATGTTTGATTACTTACAAATATCATAAATAAAGTATTTGTACAGAATGATCATGTTCATAATATCAGTTTATACGCAAGTTCTTTTAATACGTCGCTTAATGACTAAAACGCCCTTATAAGGCATATTTTGATTTTAAAACCTTAACGCGCATATAAGTTGATATCCTACTCATATTACAACTTATTTAAGGTATATTGGCATATAGAACTTGTTCATGACTCATCCGGTTACCCGTAATCGCTTATACGCGTACAGTTAGGCTTATGTAACTAGTTTACGTAAGTTTACCAAAACGGGTCAAACCTTATCATTTTTACTTCATATTCCTGAATGTTATTTGTTTACCCATATTATACAAGTATTAGTACTTGTTGGGTTTAAACTACATGCTATTATGGTTATTGCTTAATCCAGCGTATCGTACCGTTTTCAATATTTTAAGTTAACCGGTCCAAGTCTACGACTTAAATAGGACCCGTTAACATTCTAGTTGGTTATTTATACCATCATTCCAGACTAGGGGATTCTGGTAAATTGCTACGTACACTTATTTACTTGTTTAACGGTTGAGCTTTCTATAAACCTTGCATATTAAGACGACTATTAGCTCAGGTAAATACTCTTAACCTATTTTCCTTATACGGGCTTGGGATACGGTAAATTATTACCGCTTGGTCAGGTATGGGATCATATGCCGGATTGTGGCTACAAAATCTTCATAACCCGTTTTAATCTGTTTTGTCTGATAACTTAAACATTGGGGGTTAACGCGACCGTGTCCTGGATATCCTTGGCTCATTTAAGTTACTAATGGCCACGACCAAGCACGGGATGTAGGCATACACCCGTCAGATGCTTAATGCTAATATAAAAATGTTCTCTTACCCACTACTGTAACAACCTGACTTTTCGGATTGTTATTCGTTTGCATGTGCTTCGATCTGTAACCGTCTTGTACTCTGAGATTCGATAAATAAAGGGTTATGTTATACTAAATACATTTTCATCACACTGCACCGCTACACGTTTAGACGCTTTATATTCGCAACGCTTACGCAACACGAATTACAGAGAATTATGCTATTTAAATTACCGAGTGTGTTTGTTTGTTCGGTAACCACTCACGCCTTCGTATTCGCTTATCTCAACTACCACGCTAAATCGCAAATGATGTTATTAATGTTACGCTGTGTGTTCTTATGTGCTATACTTGTGTGTGCTTATTAAGTTTATGGATTATACTCGCAAACGCTATCGCAACGCAAACTCAACGCTACTCGCACAATGCGATTTAACACTCTAAAACGCAACGCGACCCGAAACTCAGTGCCACGCTAAAATACTTAAAGTACCAACACTAACTAACGCAACAAAACACATTAAACGAGCCTCCTACACGCGAAAACGAGAAACTATTGCGCAAAACAGCACCCTCGTACGAAGCCAGGCAGCCTCATACGAAGGCACTGCCTTCGTACGAAGGCAGCTGGTTCGAACCAGGAGCTGCTGGGAGAACCCAGCTCCTCTATAAATACCCAAGACCCTCCTCATTCATTCTCACTTGCTGATTTCATACCGAATCTCTGCCGAATTGCTGTCCGACCATTTTCAAGTAAGATTTAACAGTTTTATTCAATTACACAACGTTTTCCACTTCAATTTTCCACAAAGAATCACTTTGATTTCATAAAAACATCAAGGTTTTCATCTAAAACTTCATCTTTTCTTATGAACTTCATCTTTTCACCTAAAACTCTATCTTTTTCATCTTAACTCCTCTGTTTTCATAAAAATCTTCATCTTTTTCATCAAACCTTCTTCTTTTACAATAGATTTACACTGAACCGAGTGTATTGGGACTAGCTCCGGCTTCTCAACTTAGAAATCTGTTGATTTCTGTCGCAACCCCCGCCCCCTATCTGTCCCGGGAATGGGCGGCCGCGAGACCAGTTTTGGTGGTATCGTTTTTGTTTATCATTTGGCAGCAGAATTTTCATCAGGACCGTAGTTAGGAAATATTTATCAGAGTAAATACCACACTTTTATAATATTAAACATATTGGGATAAAACCCAAGTTTTTATTACAAACATTTTCATAGGGAAAATCCCCATTTTATTGAATAAAACATCTTCTTTTATTTAGGTAACTTTTATAGCCACTTTTTCCAAGCCTTCAGTGCTGTCCAGCTGGCTTCTAGTTGGCTTTCACATTTTGTTACCTGAAACGCGTTTAAAAACATTTTGTCAGTGGGAAATACTGGTGAGTGAATCCCAGTTTAATCAAGAAGAGTTTTATTCTTCAACAGTATTGAGAGCTATCACATTGTTTATTTCTACACAGTTACTCATTCAGTATTGTCAATCCTGACTGGTGGGTCATATTACACATAGGCTAACTCTTTATCCAATGGTAACGTGTTCAACATTTTGTATACAAAACCCCAACATACCAGCAATAATTGAAGAACTACAAAGACTCAATCACTGCTTAATCACATTGTAAAACATTTAAGGTTTTGTAAAAACAATTTACAAAAAGGAGATTACTCACAAAAAGGTTTGCACAAAAAGAAGGATTACTCACATTGCTGACTTAGGTTTCTTCTAAGGTTTCCTGGTGATTATCTATAATTTACAGAAATGCACATATGTTAGTAAAATAACCCATTATTTACATTAGTAATACCCTCCCCGAGACGGCATTCCAATGACTACATCGGGGCAGAACCTCGACAGCCGTTACGGAACCCTGGATCAATCGGGCAGCGTATCCAATACGTAACCAGGGTTATAATACTTACATCGGGGCAGAACTTCGTTAATTGGGGGGGTATTATGCCCGAAAATTACTTCTACTACTTAGAAATTCGAGAGAGAAAGTGTGTGTAAGCGTCGAAAAATGAAAGCTGAGGTTCCCAATTTATAGAGCTGTTCAGCGAGTTCCTCGCGGCCTGCGATGGAATCAAGAGGGGTCGTCGTGCCCCGCGACGTAGGGGATGTAGGGCCTAGGGTTTCCTGGTCATGGGGTAGCTTCGACACGGAGAGAGACACGTGGCGGCCTAGGGCTGCGCCTGCTGTTCTACCTGGTCACGGCCCGCGACGAATAAAGACAAGGGGGTCACGCCCCGCCACAGTGCGATAAATTTTGTTTTTATTTTATTTTTAATGCTAAATCGTATTTTGGGCTCGGTTTTCACATACGGGGTGTATTTTAGGACACATAAGGGTATTTTTATATTTTTTTAGGGGTGTCGAAATATTTTGGAGGGTTGTTATATCCTCCCCACCTTGTTTTAGAGCTCGTCCTCGAGGTCTACTGGAACAGGTGTGGATATTTCCTTTGCATTTCTGATTCAAGCTCCCATGTGTATTCTGGTTCCTCTTTTTGAGTCCCACTTTACTTTGACCAGAACTAATCTCTTATGCTTGAGGTTCTTAACTTTTCTGTCTTCAATCTGTAGAGGTCTTTCTACAAACTTTAACTGTTCATTTACTTCTATATCCTTAAGAGGCACTACTAGTGATTCATCGGCTAAACACTTTTTGAGATTAGATACATGAAATATATCATGTATTCCTGCCATTTCCTCTGGCAGTTGTAGCTGATAGGCTACAAGTCCTATTCTTCTAATAATCTCAAAAGGTCCAACATACCTGGGGCTTAGCTTTCCTCTTTTGATGAATCTTACCACTCCTTTCCAGGGAGAGACTTTAAATAACACTTTATCTCCTACTTGAAATTCCAATGGCTTTCGCCTGTTATCAGCATAACTCTTTTGTCAATCATGTGCTGCTTTCAGTCGTTCCTTGACTTGAATGATTTTGTCTGTTGTTTCTTGTATTATCTCAGGTCCAGATAGTTGTTTTTCTCCAATTTCTGCCAAACAGACTGGCGTTCGGCACTTTCGTCCATAAAGTGCTTCGAATGGTGCAGCATTGATACTTGTGTGATAACTGTTATTATAAGAAAATTCTATTAATGGTAAATGATCATCCCAATTACCTCCAAAATCAATTACACAAGCTCTAAGCATGTCTTCCATTGTCTGAATTGTCCTTTCGCTTTGTCCGTCCGTTTGTGGATGATAAGCGGTGCTTAGATTCAACTTGGTTCCCATTGCTTTTTGGAAACTTGTCCAAAAATGAGAGGTAAAACGACTATCTCTGTCAGAAACAATTGATAGAGGAATTCCATGTAATGAAACTATTTCATTTACATATAATTTAGCTAATTGTTCCATACTGAAAGTTTCTTTCATTGGTAGGAAATGAGCTGACTTGGTTAGTCTGTCTACAATCACCCAGATTGTATCATTACCTTTTCTTGTTTTCGGTAATTTGGTAACAAAATCCATTGTTATTAATTCCCATTTCCAAACCGGCATTTCTAACTGTTGCAACAAACCTGAGGGTTTCAGATGTTCAACTTTAACTTGTGAACAAGTTAAACACTTTGCAATATATGCTGCTATATCCTTTTTCATTCCTATCCACCAGAAATTTTTCCTTAAGTCCTGATACATCTTATCACTTCCAGGATGCATCGTATACTTAGACTTATGGGCTTCTTCTAATATACGATGACGCAGGTCTCCTAATTTAGGTGTCCACATTCTTTTCTTATGGAATCTCCAAATTCCATCTGTTCCTTATTCTAATTCCTTAATCATTCCTTTTAACTTTTCAGTATCATCCTTGATTACTGATTCTTGTGCTTTTCTAATCTGTTCATTTAAATCTACTTACAGATTTAACTTAAGAGAACGTACTCTTTTTGGCTTTTCGTGATACTTTCGGCTTAAAGCATCAGCTACTACCTTTGCATTTCCTGCATGATACTGGATATCACAATCAAAATCACTAAGTATCTCCATCCAGCGTCTTTGTCTCATATTCAACTCCTTTTGCCCAAAAACATACCTCAAACTCTTATGGTCGGTGAATATTGTAAACTTACTACCGTATAGGTAATGTCTCCAAATTTTAAGGGCAAAAATTATAGCTCCTAACTCTAGATCATGGGTTGAATAATTCTCTTCATGATTCTTAAGTTGTCTAGAAGCGTAAGCTATAACCTTTTGGCATTGCATTAATACACATCCATAACCTAATTTAGAAGCGTCACAATAGATTACAAAATCTTCAGTTCCTTATGGTAACGCTAGTATGGGTGCATGGGTTAATCTTTGCTTAAGAATTCTAAAGGCTTCTTCTTGTTTTGGTCCCCATTCAAATTTAATGGATTTACAGGTTAACTTAGTTAAGGGAATGGCTATTCTAGAAAAATCTCGAATAAACCTTCTATAATAACCGGTAAATCCTAAGAAACTTCTAACCTCGGTTGGTGACTCAGGGGTTTTCCATTTGGGTATCGCCTCGATCTTGGTGGGATCTACATGAATTCCTTCATGATTAACTAGATGTCCAAGAAATTGTACCTGTTCTAACCAAAAACTCACACTTCGAAAACTTAGCATAAAGCTTTTCTTTTCTTAATAAACTTAGAAGTGCATGCAGATGGGCTGCATGTTCTTCCTTGTTTTTGGAATAAATAAGAATATCATCTTTAAAGACAATTATGAATTTATCCAAATATGGCTTACATATTCGGTTCATCATGTCCATGAATGCAACTAGGGCTGTAGGATCGTGTGTCTGACCCGAATGAGTCGTTCAGAGAAGTTTTGATCAGTTTTAGATGCGGAAAATAAGAAACTGACTTAGACACAGCTTGTAATTCACTTTAAACACCTTGTATATTGATATAACACTGAATACAATCAGAATTCAAACCGACAGCACTTCGGTATGAATTTCAGTCCCTTCTCCCAACTGATTCGCTTGAACTCCTATATATAGAGGATATGATTTCGCTTGAAAGTGACCGAATCCAGTTCAAGCGAAATTACTACATGTGATTTCGCTTGAAACTGTCAATGTGTCATTTCAAGCTAAATCACTTACTTCAAGCGAAAACACCTTAAACAAACCTTAAAACCTCCTATTTTCTCGTACAACGCGCCCTGATCTAACAATTCTAATCCTAGACTCGATACAAGACGAAGTCGACAGACGCATGCACCAACAGACTCCCCCTCGAATGGTGACGAGTCTTAAGTGTCGAGTCTACAACATCTTCAGTCTTTATCAGTCTTTGGGCTTCCAGAATCTTGACCTGGCTCTTGAATCTTCTAATTCTCTTGATCAGATCTCTTGATTCCTTAAGTTCATTAGTATCAGCAATTCTAAAACCGTGACCTGGCTTACACTTTCCACAGATTCAGAATCAATTTCTGACTCTAATCTGCAAAAATCTACCCAAAAATAATTTTTCTGATAACCACTTGTAAAACAAATATTAAAATGATTTAACATTTAGTCTCTGATGAACCACTTGTATACACATATTCAAAAACTTTTCTCATTTAGTACACACACTTCCAAACCATTAGTTCATCATGTTTAGCACTTGGAATTTTGAAAATCAGCTCTCCAACATCAGTTGTTGAAAATCTTTTTGACTTTTACAAAATTTATGCTAAAACACACCGAAAATCTTTTTGGATTTTGTAATGAAATGAAATGCAGTAAAGAAATATTTACAGACAATATTTTTGTGAGCTTGTGAAAGAGGATCATATCAGTTTATGAGACATATCACCAACACCGTTAAGCTTTAAACATTTTAAGCTCTAAACAATTCACATAGATTGACGATATTGTTGTCCACTTAAATTCAATCTAAAAACTTTCGAAATGCTTACCGATACGTTAAGGTATATTAATTTTGCACTAAATTCTTATGGACCCCACGATCTCAGCATATCCCCTCATCATGCAATACACTGACTCAAGTAATGCCTTTAAACTTTTATCAACTGTGATTTGTGCGAAAACAACGCAGAATGTTTAAATATTAACAATCAGGTCGATCTTTCGATACGCAGAGAAAGTCCAATGTTTAAACAAAATAAGAAAAATAAAAACAAGTTGAAGATGTTTAGGCTTTAACCACCAGGTCGATACTTCTGTATACTCAGAGGTGATCCAAAGCTTAAACGAAACACCAAAGAAAATAAAGCAGAACGTTTAGGCAATAACATCCAGGTCGATACTCACGTATACGCAGAGGATGTCCAATGCTTAAACAAAATAAAGAAATCAAACAAGTTTAAATCTTTGCAAAAAGAAATGCACAATCACAGTGACTTTTTCAGTAAGTTGTGAAAGTTCACAAACTGACCGGTTTTTATGCTCTTTAGCATTCAGCGATTACTGAGTAGGCACACAATCAAGAAGGACAAAACTAAGTACTATGCTTTCAACCGAGTTTCCTACTAGAACTAGGCTTTTACATTTAGGTTTGTATCGTTATCGCAAATCTACTAGTCTAGCTGAGCCTACCGTCACATCTTTAGTGAGATCGTTTATCACATTTGGCATTTTATTTCTTTAGCATGCTGTGATAGTCCACTGATTTACTATCATTTCCTCATTTTTCAACAAAACTCATTTTGAATTTTATCATGTTTTTGTCTTTTTCAAATTTTCTAATGTTTTTGGATTTTCTGAAAAATTTCTACTCCCCCTAAAATGCAAACACATTAAAGGAAATTTGAAAACAAACTGTACAAGTAAGTTGACAACCGACATCAAATCGCCTCAAATCGCCATCCACTTGGCAAAAACAATCAGAACTCCCCCTCACAACAAACTATTTTCCCATTGATTTCAAAACACTTAAGTTTGTTTTAATCAGATGGTTTTTCAGGAAAATAAGTTGTGTTGATTGATTTTTCCATTTGTAGGTTAGGGTAAATCATCTTGTTCATTCAACCACTTGTAGGAAAATGTAAGTACAACTTAATGTCCTTGATTTACCACTTGTCAGTGAAAACCTTCTCAACCAATATCAGGTTCACTTGTCAACCATAACCACTTGTAAATTTACCAATCAAACCTTTCAAGAATGATGCCGATTCCTGATCCACAATTACAAACTTGGGATCTCCGGCAAGTCCAAATTTTCAAGGAAAGAGAATTTCCACCCAAGTCTTACCAACCTTGGATGTTTTTAACTCTTGTTCAGTAGGGTTATAAGTTGCTTTCTTTGTAGCATAAAAATCTTTAACCCCTTTTACTTTCCCATCAATCATCTTCCCAAAAATTTTCTTCACATTTCCATTAAAAGTTTTTTCAATATCAAATTCATTCTTTTCAGAATAAAATTGATTCGAGATTTCAACCTTACCAACCTTTTGTTTAAAATTTTCATCCTTCAGTGGTGAAATTTTAACATCATCCACTGAAGACACTGATTTTTCTTCTTTTACTTCAACCTGTGGCTCCTCTGATTTTGTGGAATCAGGTTCATCGCCGATTTTCTCATCAACCTTCTTAACAACCCACATTTGGTTGTCTTTTGCTCTCTTTTTGTAAAAAAATTTCTTTGAACACTCGCCAACTTCATAAGTCGAATTTTCAAAAATTTTAAATTTTTCAGTTGGTGATTCATCATTCTCAACAACTTTTTCTTTAAGTTTTTCAGAAACTCCCTGTTTTTTCTTTAATTCTTTCGGACAATTCCATGCAATGTGACCTGCTTCATTGCATTTAAAACAGGTTCGAGTTTCTTTTGGATGAAAAACTCCAGTTCCTGTCCTCTTCTTCTCAGCAAGAAACTCCTGATTTGATTGTCTCCAGAACGGTTTCTTCTGTTCTTCCTCAGCACTTCCTCCTGAAAAAAATTCTGTTTTTGTTTTAGAAATTTTCTCAATTTTATAATTTTCTGGTGGAATAAAACCTAAACCTTTCTTTTTGAAATTACCATTATGGTTTGGTTTCTTTTGAAAACCAGAACCAGAATTGTAACCCTTTTTCTTGTTTAATCGCTGTTGTACTCTTGAAGTGTATTTTTTAGGTTTTTCAGTAAGATTTACATCTTTTATTTCAGAAATATTGATTTCTGTAAGTTTGAAAACCTTTTTGATCTTTTCAAAATTAACACTTCTTATTGGAAATTCCTCATCAGAATATAATTTGTCTGAATCAATCAATGTATATGCCACTTTGATTGCTTCGTCATTCAAATTAGATTTTGATAACAGGAATTCTTTATTGTAAACCCGTTTAACCGACGATTTTGTACTGTTGACTGACGAACTTGAACCTCCAGACTCAGACTTTGACTCAGACTCCTCATCAATATCCAACACCTGATCGACCACCTTTTTAATTAACTCAGACTCATGATCAGTGTCAGACGATGTGAAAGTAACGTCAATGTTTTCTGGTAAATCATCAGTTGCATCGGTTTTTAACTTTATATTGACTGCTTTTTCAACTTGCTCCTCATTTGGTTTTCTGGGAGAATAACCTTCCCAGATTGGGGGCGGACACTTGTTATAGCTAACACTCGGTTTCTTACCAGTATCCTTCTTCTTTGGCTTGTCATCTTGAAAAGCTTCGAAACCTGCAACAGTTGGATAAATTCAATCAATAAGATAATCAGAACTAGAATAACTCTGTAATAATCGTCTGATTCTCTCATTCTCAATTTTCTCCGTCTCCAACTCTTGTTTCAGCTTGGCACATTCCTCAATGTAATAGTTTATAGCCTTTTGTTTTGTCATCATCGTTGCATTCATCATTGTCAAAGCGTCTTCTCTCTCAGAATTTGTCTTTTGAAGACCAGTTACTGTTCTATTCAATACATCGTAAGATTCCTTCACGTAATTGAGATTGAATAGTAATTGTTCCTTCATCTTCTCAAATTCAGCCATCTTTTCTTCTTTAGCTGCACATTCTTTACAAGATTCTAGACACTTCAAGCAAGGCTTGATAACCTCCACAATCTTTTCAACTTCGATTATCTTCTCTACTTCAACTACCTTTTCTGTAGCAACAATCTCCTTAGCAGCAACTTTAACTTCTTCATTTTGAACAGTCTCATCTTTTTCAACAACACTTTCAGACTTCATTTTCTTTTGTTCTTTTGCTGCTTGTTTCTCCTTCAGTTTCTCCAAGCGATCTGCAAAATAAAAATGAAAACTTTCAGGAGAGAGATGAGATTTTGCAACATTAATATGTTTTTCTTCTTCATCATCACTATTGTCATCAGTTGGTGATTGATCAAACTCTATTGACTTGTCAGTACTATCATCTGAAGAACCAGAATCAGATGGTGTTTGATAAAAAATAACTGCTTTTTCTGAATTTTCATCAGAACTTAGTGAGCTTTCATCTGATGAAACAGACTTTTCATCTTCATTCCTCACACTAACACCAATAAATTTCATCCATGTGGTAAACATATCTGGTTCTTTCACAATTTTAGCAATGAAAGCTTTAAAATTCCCATTCTCATCCGCAAACATATCCCAGCTGAATCCTTCAGGCAGTCTTTCATCATCTTGATTGATTAAACAAGCTTTACTGTCGGATGAAATATATTTGTTCCAGTTAAAATCTTCTTGATTTACCAAACATGCTCTCTTTGAATCCTCTATCACTTTTCTACCATGAGCCACTTGTGGTTCTTGTTGTTGTTGTTGACCAACTTGTTGATATATGGCTTTCCGGTAGTAATCATCTTTTCCGAACGGATTCTTTGCTTCACTTGCTTCTCTATTCTTGCATTCTCTCTTAAAATGACCTTTCTCCCTGCACCGAAAACAAGTAACTTTAGATTTATCAAAACCTAAAGTAGTAACATGTGCATCAAGAAAATCATTTCTTCCAGTGATCAATTTGAACTTTTCTGCTCTTCTTAGGACACTAGCTAGACACCATTTGATGTCCATAAGCTCCATTTCTTCAGCATCTATCTGATCGTAATCCTCTTTTGTCAGCATAGGATTTCCGATCCTCCCTGCAACCAAGCCTTCATAGGATAGTAGCACAGAACCAAGTAATGACATGTGATCTTTCGCAACTTCTTCAGAGAAAGTTTGACCCTCAGGAAGATTCAAAGCAATGTTGCATTGAATCACATAACCATTTCCACTTTTAGAACTTTGATGTTGAAAACTAGATGTATCTTTTGGATTAACATTCGGATATAAAGAGAATCCACTGCTTTTGTTTGAACTTTGATCAACTTTTTCAGATGAATCTCCAGCACTAAACGCAGTTTGTATCTTCGGGCTTCTTTCAACTTCTGGAATACTACCTTTGTAGTACATTTTCACATCTTGTTGACCACTCGGATTATTCATCCTCGCAATCTTTTGCTGTTCAAGATCTTGACCCTCAATCTTCTCAATGAACTGAGAAATCGTCAAATCATCGTAAACTCCAGTGTTCTTCAAGATCATCAAGTAAGTACCCCATTCCTTTTGTGGTAAATCGTCAGCTAACTTGTCGACCCATTCTTCACGATCTTTGGTTATACTTAGCATCGACATGGATCGCACTAAGTGACAATATCTTTCAATTAACTTCTTTGTATCTTCCCCGGGCAAACTTGTGAATAGATCAAATTCTTTCTTAAGAAGTGCCTTTTTACTCTTAATCATGTTTTCACTTCCCTCAAACTTGATTCGAAGAGCATCCCAAATTGATTTTGAAGTCTTGTCATGTTGAAGCAACACAAAGATGTCTTCTTTGATAGCTTGCTGAAGTAAACTAATCATCATCATTTCAGCTCTATACATGTCTCGTTCTTTGTCATTAAACTCAGAAATTTCTTTCTCGACTTGCAGATCAGTACGTGGTAGAACATATTTCTTCAAAATGCACTCCCAAGATCTCAAGTGATTAGCTTGAACCTAGTTCTCAAACCGATCTTTCCATCCGTAATACTCCTCTATGCTCATTAGCTTCGGGGGTTTTTGAGTAGTTCCAGTTTCGTTTTCCAAATTCATGTTTTGAGCAATGGTAGCCGGAGTAGTCGGGGATGTTGCAAATGCGTTATAAAATTCTTCACTCATGATTCCGTAAACTTTTTCTCAAACCAGACAGTTTCAAGCGAGATACCTCCTTCAAGCGAAATATCCTGCACACACACTTCAAGCGAAATCAAATTTTTCAATCAAAATGTCAATTCAAGCGAAATACTTGTTTGAAGCGAAATCAGATTTGTTCTTTCAAGCGAAACCAAATGAACAACCCTCTCAAGTGAAACCAGTGTCTTTCAAGCGAAATATGATATTTCAAGCAAAACCTATTATTTCGCTTGAAATGACAACACTTTTTCAAGCGAAATCTAATGAAACGTTCAAGCGGAATCTGGTTTTAGGTCCATTTTTATCAAATTTAGTTCAAATTTTAAGCTGATATTCTCAAGGGTTTGTTAAAACACTGTTTCGCTTGTGTTGTGAAAAAATTCAGGTCATTTTGTTCGTTAAAAGATGTTCAATTCAGAAAAGAATGTGTAGAAGTAAGAAATCGGGATGAAATTAAGCTGAAATCTACAGAACTCCTCCTCCTGAGCTCTGATACCAATTGTAGGATCGTGTGTCTGACCCGAATGAGTCGTTCAGAGAAGTTTTGATCAGTTTCAGATGCGGAAAATAAGAAACTGACTTAGACACAGCTTGTAATTCACTTTAAACACCTTGTATATTGATATAACACTGAATACAATCAGAATTCAAACCGGCAGCACTTCGGTATGAATTTCAGTCCCTTCTCCCAACTGATTCGCTTGAACTCCTATATATAGAGGATATGATTTCGCTTGAAAGTGACCGAATCCAGTTCAAGCGAAATTACTACATGTGATTTCGCTTGAAACTGTCAATGTGTCATTTCAAGCTAAATACTTACTTCAAGCGAAAACACCTTAAACAAACCTTAAAACCTCTTATTTTCTCGTACAACGCGCCCTGATCTAACAATTCTAATCCTAGACTAGATACAAGACGAAGTCGACAGACGCATGCACCAACAAGGGCATTGGTTAAACCAAATGGCATGACAGTAAATTCATAATGGCCATACCTTGTTCTGAAAGCGGTCTTAGGAATGTCCTTTTCCTGTACCTTTAATTGATGATATCCTGACCTTAAATCGATTTTAGAGAAAAATTGTGCTCCTTGCAATTGATCAAACAGATCATCTATTCTTGGTAATGGATACCGATTCTTAATCATGACCTTGTTTAATTCACGGTAATCAATGCACATACGCATTGATCAGTCTTTCTTTTTAACGAATAAGATCGGTGCTCCCCATGGTGATGAGCTTGGCTGTATGAATCCTTTCTCCAACAATTCGTCTAACTGTTTCTTCAGTTCTTGCATTTCTACGGGTGCCAAACGGTAAGGTGCTTTGGCAATTGGTGTGGTTCCTGGTATTAAGTGGATTCTGAATTCAACTTCTATGTCTGGAGGTTGCCCTGGTAGCTCTTCTGGAAATACATTTGAAAACTGGGATACTACTGGAATATCCTTTAATTCTTTTCCTTTAGTGTTAGTGATTTTGGAAATCAAATACACTAATGATCCTTTTCTTATATAACTTGTTGTTTTCATCACAAAGATGAATTTTGTGGATTTAGAGAGCTTATTTCTTTTAATTGTGATCTTTTCACCCCTTGGTGAATTTACTTGAATTGACTTTTAATCACATAAAATACTGGCTTTGTTGGCTATTAACCAATCCATTCCTAACAAAACATCAAATCCTGCCAGATTCATGGGGTAAAGGTTTGCAATAAATTTCTGATTTAAAATTTCTATTCTTGCTCCCTGCAAGATTTCAGAAATCTTAATGGTTTCACCATTTGCGGTCTCTACTAGATATTCTTGTGGAAGTTTAATTAATGATTGATTTAGAGGTTTGAAAAATGAAGTATTAATAAAACTTTGGTTTGCACCAGAGTCAAATAACACTTTAGCAAAAACATCATTAACTAAAAACGTACCAGTGATCACATCCGGGATCATCTTTGCTTCTTCTGCAGTCAGAACAAATGCTCTAGCATTTTTAGTATTCATGGTATTCGCAGCTGGAGCTAGCTTTGGACAGTTAGGCTTGATATGACCTTGTTCTCCGAAGTTGTAGTATATCCTGTTGTTAGGCTTTTTCCTGCAGTCTTCCTCCTTGTGTCCAGATATTTTGCAAAAGTTACAGTATGTGGAGCATCTTTCAGAATGCTTTCTTTTGCAATACTTACAGTAAGGTGTAGAGGTAGAACCTACATTCCTCCCACGGTTAGAATTTCCAGAATGGAATTCTTGGGTAAGTTTCTGGGTTAGGTTTCTCCTCTAATCCTCTTCTCGTGTACGGACTAATTCATATGTCAAGGTGTTGGCTAGTTCTACAGCTTCTTCTATGGTTTGAGGTCTAGCTACCTTGACTACATGTCTAATCTCCCCAGTTAATCCCCAGATGTAACGGGAGATTAAAACTGGTTCAGGTGAAGCAAGGTTTGGTACTATTCTAGCATATTCAAAGAATAATGTAGTATAACCCTTACTATCTAGTATCTACCCCAATCATCCTAAGATTTAGGAATTTGTTTGCTATGTGTTCTTTTTCATTGGGAGGGCAGAATTTCCTTTCTACCATGTTTTTAAATTCCTCCCATTCCATATTGTAAGTTCTATCACTTTCCTTCGACTGGAGGATAGTGTTCCACCATTCTAGTGCTGAATTTTTAAACAGATTGGAAACAAACATTATCTTATCCTCTTCAGCACATTTACTTATTCTTAAGACTGCCTGAGTCTTTTCTATCCAGCGTAGAGATGCAACGGCCCCTTCATTGCCCGAGAATTCCATTGGTTTACAAGACCAGAATTCTTTATAAGAACAACCGTAAGACACGGTTCTTCTTCTTTTGGGAATGGGCATTTGAAGTACGGGTCCATTGTTCACGCTGTGTTCAGGTTCAGAAGGTCGTTTACTATCATGTTTACTTTTATTTTCGGCTTCCTTAACCGTTTTGATAATATATGGCATCGCATCTATTATCCCTTGTGCCACTATATGTTGCATGGCACTGTTATCCACTTGGTTTCCGTTATTGTTGTTGTTCGGGTTCTCATTATCCAAGTTAATGTTACTCTGGTTATCGTTATTCTGGTTTTCCTGGTTTACTTCGTCGTCCATCTGAATTTTAAACATTTACCAATTATTAATATCACAAAATAATTAATAATTTAGGCTACAATCACACAATACGCATATTGGCCAAAGCGTCGAGCAATACGACTTTTACTCTTTCTTATATAGTATGCGTCAAATACACACTAAGACTAGAATTAAAATTACAACACTACTATGCATCGCTAACCACAAGGTGGTCTATACTACAACATATATTATTATTATATATATATATATATATTTCATACAAACATATTATATATTATTATTATTACCAACTCCACTATCACTTTCACTGGTCTGGATTCATCCAGTAATCCATATTGCGCTCGTCGTATTTCCAGACGAGTCGCTCTCCTACCTGCCTCATCCTCTCACTACTCTCTAAAATCTCTTCTCCGAAAGTTCGGAGCTCATGCACATTTTCTGCACTCATTGGGGGTGCAGGTGCTGGTACTGGGTCTGGGTACTGGGGCATGGGATTCTCCTGAGGGTACGGATTTTCTAAGATCTCCCTAATGTATTCATCGTTATCATAGTAGGGATCTAGAGGGTCCAGACCTGGATAGGCTGCTAAGTTCGGCATGGGTTTGTCGTTTAAGTGGTAGCGTGGCACATAATCCCTATGATCATCGAACCATGGATCATAATCCGGGTCTAAGGGATTAGGGGTTAGTATCCTAGGTATCTCCTCAGGGTTGAAATCATGCATTTGGACTTGGTTTTCGGGGTTGTCTTCTATCTCCATCGACTGAGTGGGGAACAAAGGTAAGGGTTGTGGGGCTACTAGTTGTTCCAGGTTTGGGTCGGCAGCTGTGGTTGCTAGGATATGAAAATTGGCTAGGCTTCTATTAAGCATATCTTGTGTATGGGCATCTGACTCTCGCTTAGCGGCTGCTAGGACTCTCTGCTATTGCAACTTTCGCATTCTTTTCCTACGCTCGAATGCTCCCTTACTGAACCATCCTCTCTTTTTCTGAGGGAATGGCTCTTCAGATTGAGCCTTAAAGACAAACATCCCTTCTTCATTATCAGCGGCATACCCAGAGAGGGCAGGCTGTGAAGAGGTACCTTCACTCCTAGGTGAATCGGACAATTGGCGATATGCGTCTGAGGGTCCTTGATCACTCATACTGAAAACTAACAAATAGTCAAATAACACACAACAGTAAAATACAGATATGCACGTATTTTCATAATTAATTTCCAAACAATTTAAATAATATATTGATGTCAGCAGAACATTTATGTGGCTGAATCAGTGGCTTAGCTCTGATACCACCTTTTGTCGCAACCCTCGCCCCCTATCTATCCCGGGAACGGGCGGCCGCGAGACCAGTTTTGGTGGTATCGTTTTTGTTTATCATTTTGGCAGCGGAAATTTCATCAGGACCGTAGTTAGGAAATATTTATCAGAGTAAATACCACCCTTTTATAATATTAAACATATTGGGATAAAACCCAAGTTTTCATTACAAACATTTTCATAGGGAAAATCCCCATTTTATTGAATAAAACGTCTTCTTTTATTTAGGTAACTTTTATAGCCACTTTTCCAAGCCTTCAGTGCTGTCCAGCTGGCTTCTAGTTAGCTTTCACATTTTGTTACCTGAAACACGTTTAAAAACATTTTGTCAGTGGGAAATACTGGTGAGTGAATCCCAGTTTAATCAAGAAGAGTTTTATTCTTTAACAGTATTAAGAGCTATCACATTGTTTATTTCTACACAATTACTCATTCAGTATTGTCATTCCTGACTGGTGGGTCATATTACACATTGGCTAACTCTTTGTCCAATGGTAACGTGTTCCACATTTTGTATACAAAACCCCAACATACCGGCAGGAATTGAAGAACTACAAAGACTCAATCACTGCTTATCACATTGTAAAATATTTAAGGTTTTGTAAAAACAGTTTACAAAAAGGTTTACAAAAAGGAGATTACTCACAAAAAGGTTTGCACAAAAAGAAGGATTACTCACATTGCTGACTTAGGTTTCTTCTAAGGTTTCTTGGTGATTATCTATAATTTACACAAAACCCTATATAACCTTTTCCCTTATTCTCTGAACTCGCAGCACCAGTCCTGACCTCGGCTGGTGGGTTCGCATCTCTCTTCTTGTTAGTACCACTGCTGCTTCCTTGGGTACCTTTCTTGAAGTTCAAGAACTTCCTCTTGTTCTCTCCTGACGACTCGACATGAGTCTCCTTCTTCTTTCCTTCAGAGACCGAAAACTTGTTTAGCCTAATCGCTTCTTCAATCAACGCCACACTCAGGTCAATGGCTTCAGTGATCGTTGGGGGCTTGGATGTAGTCACCATGCTCATGATTTGGGGTGCCAATCCCCAAATGAAACGCTCAATTCACTTGAACTCTGGCTCTACCATGTAGGGGACAACACGAGACAGATCATGGAATCTCTGTACGTACTCAACAATCTTAGGACCAACCATCTTCAAATTCCAGAACTCGATTTCCAACTTCTTAATCTCTGCCCTCGAGTAGTACTTCTTGCGCATCAGTTCTTTCATCTCATCCCAAGTCATAGCATATGCTGCTTCCTCTCCCAGAGTCTGAACTTGAAGGTTCCACCAGGATAGAGCTTCGTCTAGGAAAAGTCCAGAAATGTAGGTGACTTGGTGCTCTGACGCACACTTGCTCATCCGCAGCACAGAATCGGTCTTCTCAGCCCATCTAACGAAAGCTACAGCACCTCCAGTGCCGTCAAAATTCAGAGGCTTGCAGTCAAGAAACTGCTTGTAAGTGCAACCTGTACAAGCATCGTCATTCACAGAAAGCATTAGCAAACGCACATGGAATGTCCAAACGTATCGTAATGTGTCTTTAATGACTTAAACATTACTGTGAGGTGGGTTATTTCATGAGGTACCTCCGTTGTGTTCAGAGCGCAAGGTCTCATGTTGTGCAATTGCTTGTGAAATCTGTTCTTGCAGTTCAACCTCTGTTGTGGGCAATTGATTGTTCCTTCGAGGAGGCATCCTCTAAGGGAAGATTGTATAGGTCAGGTCTTAAGTATATAATAAGTATTACGTATATAATAGCGTATGTTATAACAAGTAAGCAGGAAATCATGGCAATCTTGACATAAACAAGTAAATCAACAGCGTATTTAATGAGAACATTACGATTGAGCTTTCATTAATCATTGACCACAAATACAGTTGCATGTTTTACAAATGTATAGCATCAAAAGGGAGCACAGGGTCACACTACCCTTGTCCACAATGTCTACCAATCTACCATAAATCATACAGTCAAAAGGTGGTCTCCAAAAGGCTTCACTAGCTAGGCTCAATAGTGATGCTCTCACCAAAAGTAAGCTACCTACATAAAACCAAAAACTGTCTATGCTGGTGGTGGTGGAGGAACAAAAAGCAAGCTGCGCACATGCGCAAGCTCCTCCTCAAGCTCATATACATGACGCAACAGATAGCTGATCTGCTGCTCAACGGTAAGAAAGCGAGTGTCAAACTCGGGAAATGGAGTAAGTGGTGCAGGAGGATGCGAAAATGGGGACGGTGATGAACAAGGGGGAACAAAAGATGGCTGACACGGACATGGCAAAGGTCGCGGTGTCATCTCAAGCTCTAGGATCCTGCGAATCATGATCTCAAACTGAAGCTGCAAGGATAGGAGCAACTCATCCCGGGTATAACCAGTAAAGGGCGAGGAATGGTAGGGATCAGATATCGGCATGGTGTAAGATGGGAACCATCGAAATGGCTCATCGAGTGGTGAAGAAGTAAAATGAGCAGTAGGTGTATACTGAGGCATGCGAGGGAAAGCTGCTGACACATGTGGGTCATGGCTAGGCCGCTGGCTAGAGGTGCCCTCCCCTGGACGGGGTGGAGGGATGTCCTGCAAGAAGGTGATAGGTAAGTCAGTGCGGTGAACATCGGACTCTCGAGGTGCCTCTCCCGATCGAGTCCCTGGATGGAAAGGAGCAACATCAACAGGTGAGGGTGTAAGTGGGGGAGTGACTGACTCAATGACAGGAGGGTCAGCGGGTGCAGAAACTGGATCTGGTATAAGTGGTGCAATGTCAGGTATGCCAAAGGGGATAGGATCAAAATCAGGCAAAGGCTCAGGTGCTGGCACCAGCTCAGGAGCTGGTACCTGCACAGGATCAGCGGGTGCATCAACAGGCTGGTCATCGGGAACAAAGTCAGGCTCGGCATCATGAGGAGGTAACGATGCAGCTGACATAGCTGTATCGTCATCAGAATCAGTGGCGTATCGACGCAAACCAACTGCCTGTAAGGCGGAAGATGAAACAGACTCAAAAGAATCGGGGACAGAACGTAAACTTGAATCGGAAGAAATCTCGATAACAGGAATCCCCAAAAGTGGAACAGCAACAACGTCCTCATCGAGCTCTCCATCACCCTGATCATCATCGGGAGGACCATCGACAAACAAGTCAACATCATCATCAAAAAGATCGTCAAAAGGCCAATCCTCAGGGGGAATGACCATGCGGGGAACATGAGCGAGGATCGGTGCCACGACATGCTCACCATCGGGGTGACCGATGATAAGATGATCGTGAACTGGAATAGGAATAACGAAAGGATCCTCGGCTGGGATACCATCAGTAATCGGTAAATCAACTCCGAAATCGGGCAGCGTAAAGGGCTGAAAGTCGTCGTCATCGTCGGACATCATCTATGGGTCACTCTCGGTGTCAGAAGTAAAGATCTCCGGCTCATGGGCAATCTCATCGTCTGAGACTACAGCCATGGGGTCATCGGTATCAGACAAACCACTCTCAGATGATGACATAGTGTCTGTAACAAAACAATCACAACATATGCACATATATCAACAATCTATCATTAAACATGCAATCAATAACAATGTAATCACGTATCCTTCTTAGTCTCCCAGACTAAGCCACCTAGTCTCTCAAACTAAACTACCTAGTCTCCCAGACTAGACCTCCCAGTCTCTCAGACTGAACCACCCAGTCTCCCAGACTGAACCACCCAGTCTCCCAGACTGAACCATAACCATAAACTTTGAAAATGTGCTTCGTGCCTTTTGTAAAAATATTTATTTTTCCTGGATCTGGGCGTTTCGTGTATGCAATGAAAACATGCTGTAAAAGTATTTTCGTGAGAGCCCTAATGATTGTAGTCTAGACTCGAGAAGGAATCCTAGTTCGCTACAATCGAAGCTCTGATACCAAGCTGTCACACCCTGACTTTTGCGGAAGCGTGATTATGGTGTGACTTTCTTAATACCATTGCATTCAATCATAACAACAACTAAATGATTAAAACCATAGATGCTCATCCATAAATTAAGTTTAAAAATATGACAACATTGTCTTAAAGCGTAGAAATTCAAATACGAGTACAACCATGCAACTTGTTTAAAAGTGCACAAAGACTCGACCCATGACATTAAATAAAAACCAGGATTTGGAAGACGTGTCTCGTCCAGGAATAAGACACACTGACCAAACCCTAAGACCATGGATAACATCTTTTATTCTTAACGCAGCTTGAAACGTCCAACGCCTGCCAGATCCACTACTAATTCCCTTAAATACATGTATTTTGAAAACATCAACAAAAGTTGAGCGAGTTCATGTGTGTGATTGTGAATAAACCTTTGAAAACATTGAAGTAAGTTTGAAAACTCCTGGTATGAAAGCAACAAGGAAAACAGATCAATTAATGTGTAGCTAATACATTAATATTTATGACGTGATACAGGAAAACTCAAACCTAGCAGATTTGTCTCCGGGATGAAGACATAGTCACCACATGGGCCACCCTGGTCCACATGGGTGTGGGCATCTATCACTCATGTCCCTCGGTCCTACTACGAGGATTAATGGTCTTAAGCGTTGTACCCGCCACTCACATGATCAAGCAGTACCCTTCCTTAGCTAGCCATACCAAATCAAAATGTTTGTAAACCGTTGTAACATGCATTTCACCCCCGAAGTTATAAAATCGAAAACAGTTAAAGAAAAAGGGGTTCATGAACTCACAGATTTGCGTCTTCAATTACCGTAACTCAAGCTCTTCGGGTGAACACGACTACCTATAACGCACTAATGTCTATTAGACGAATGGGCCGTGCCTTAGTATTAATATCTTTGAGTTACGATTCTCTTAGTGTCTTCGATATTATTCCAAATTTTATAATCATTTGTTAAAATAATTAATATTTTAACCTACATTATATTTATTAAATTTTTTGAATAATATTATATTTTTGGCTTCATACACTTCAGGTATTTACACATGTATATCCTTCCCAAGGATGAGAGTATCTTTCACTTGCATATTTTTGCCTTACATCGAGGTCGTATTCCGGTGTGTATTTATATGTACGAGAATACGTATTTTTATCGAATTTATTAAGTATTCTTTATACTTAATTTCATATTGATTATTCCGGAATATCATCTTTAATAAATGTCCAATATATATTTCCAAAGTATATTTTAAAGAATATTACTTGGAAAATTATTTAAAATTTTTCTTTAGGCAAAAATATTTCTAATTTCTCATAAGTTTTAAAAATTAATATATTTTCAAGTCCAATTTAGAAAATATATTTAAACTCATTTTTCCCATAAATGACATACTTCATATTTATTTACGAAAATGTATCTTTCATCCATAAATATTGTATTTCGTGTTTGTGCAAGAAAATATATACTTCTTAAAAATAATATATTTTCTAAAAACTTCAAGAAAAATATATATTTCATATTTGCCAAAAATAATATATTTTTCCTTGTAAAAAATATGATATATTTTTGTAGTAATTGTAAAAATCATATTTTTACTTCCTTGGTGTCCAAAATATTATTTACCAAAATATACTTTGTGAATAAATTCCGGAATACTTTGTAAGTCTTATTCCATAGTTCGGTTTCATCAATATTTTGTGTAAATGTGTATATTCATTTGTTGGAATCTTGGTAATATTTTGGATGGAAGTCCTAAAATAATATAACTAATACACAAAGTATACAAATAATCACACACATGTGACTTCTAAATATATATTTTCCTAATACATAATTAGTCACTTTTATTTATGAAAAACCAACCTCCAATAATTATATTTTTGTAACAAAAATTATGGCAAAGCTTTTGTAGCAAACTCATGGTTTAAAATACACTTGTAAATATTTGTTTAAAAATATTTTTCTAAGTGTTTATATTTTTAGAAAATTTTGCCATAGTTTCCCCTAAAAATGGAGGTTTCCATGCTTTCAAGCATATCATTTTCTTTTGTAAAAATCATCACAATCAATTCACAATCAACAATAAACAACTTTAACTCACCAATTTGCCACAAATCATGCATTTTCTACTACTTCATGAACTTGAATATTTGTAAAAATTTGTAGTAACTTACTAGGGTTCTTAGTAAGTCTTGTTACCCTTTAAAATGTGATTAGTTCTTTAAAAACTTCATTTTTAAAGAAGTTAGATGTTTACAACTTCTTGTCATATTTTCTAAAAATGTTTCTTTATGTAATCTTCTTGTTACACAAGTGTTTCTACACTTGTTTAACCATTAAAAATAAGATTTGTTTATGTAAGAACCAAGATTTAATAAAACTCATATTTTTAACTTGGTTTCTTTGAAAGATCTTTCATAAATCTCTAGATCTACATGGTTAACAACTTACTTTGTTCATTATTTTTCAAGAAAACAAAGTATTCTTTCAAGTTCATGATCTTTATGTGGATGATCTATCATCCTTCACCATTTTTACTTTCACATCTTGCTAGATTATGTTTTTAATCATGATCTAGCAAGAGCTTACGATGATCAACATCATTCCTACAAACAATCAATGATCAACAAGCATAACAACTCATATTCATCAAGATTACTTCATTAAACAAGCTTATGTTCATGTTTACTTCTTATGTTCTTTAGTGTTCTTGATGTTTTTGATTATGATCTTCTTTAACTACTAAAAATAGATGTAAAATAGATAGATCAAGACTCTTACCACTAGCACAAGGCTAGGGATGATTCAAGAGAAGAAATGAAGAGGATAAAAGAAAACTAGAGAGGTTCTCCAAGATCCAAAGCCACCAAGCTTCCTTGTATGATCTCTAACACCCTTGTATCACTTGAGAATGGAAGGTTTTGAAGTGAAGATGATGGTGATGGTGGGGGTGGCTCACAGCCGAGAACAAGGGAGAGGGAGAGAGAGCTTTGGTGTGCGCTTAGTGTGTGTGTAGAAATGAGGGTGATCTTTCATGCATTACTTATAACCATTCTCATCTTCTAACTATTGTGTAATGTGTCATTATGTAGGGAACAAGATCAAATTTTATAATGAAATAAAATCTATTTGGTGGGCCATGTGTTGGCCGAAAGTAGGTGGGTGGGGGGTCTTAGATTAGGTTCCAACTTAATTAGTTACAATCTAGTTCATTTGCAAGTGTTAGTTACATGATTTGGTTATTAGATATTTTTAGGAGGTGCTATGGTGTTCGGGGACCATAACTAGCTTGGAAATGTTAAAACAGTGCTTTTAGTGTAAATTTGGTGTTTCGGGGTCCGGTTGTTCGGTTGGTTGCTGATTCGTTAAAGTGCTAAACTACGCGGTTTAAGGTGCTTTATGTATCTTTTTGTGACACTATTGATTCCCGACACTTAGGAAAGCATTCAGGACCATTTAATCATTTTTCTGCATTACATTAGTGTGTTAAATTGCTGAATTTTGCTGAATTCAGCACTTTGGGTGAGTTTTAGGCACTTTCCAGCACTTAAACTATCACTATAAAGGTAGTTTTGTGATCCTTACTTTCCTATACACTACACTAGTGTCATACTTTGTTTCTGGCTCATTCTGTACCTCAACGCACTGTCTATCTATGTGCTGAGTTCTGTCAGCACTTTCCTGATTTATCAGATAACCATGCTAACTATACTTAATGCACCATTCAAGGCAATATAGCTTTCATGCAATATTGGTATGACATTAAACAATGTATGATGCACATGCATGTATAAAGCAGAAATCAGAAAGCAATTAATTGAAATTCAGCACAGTCATTAGGCACTAATCACACTTAATTAATTGTACGAATACCTGGATTTTTGACAGTTGTCACAAAAATGTCGATCGCCTATTATATGGCACGAGATCAGAGACGCGCAAATCACCGGTCCTGAGTGGATACAAGAATTGACAGACAAGATCCACCAAATAAGAGACAATCTCTTGAAAGCTCGGAGTCGTCAAAAGAGCTACGCCGATAAACGCCGTAAGCCCCTTTAGTTTGAAGTTGGTGATCACGTACTCCTAAAGGTTTCACCTTGGAAGGGGGTGATCCGATTCGACAAGAAAGGAAAGCTAGCGCCACGATATGTGGGTCCCTTTAAAATTCTGGAAAGAATTGGCAAAGTGGCCTACCGACTCGAATTACCGGTGGAACTCAGCAACGTACACCCGACTTTCCACATCTCGAACCTCAAGAAGTGCCTAGCTGAAGAAAACCTTCACGTACCTCTCGAAGAGTTTCAAGTAAATGAGACTCTGCACTTTGTGGAAAAGCTAGTAGAAATCATGGATCGAGAGACCAAGAAACTTCGACGCTCACGCATTCTAATAGTGAAGGTTCGCTGGCAAGGCAAACGCGGCGCTGAGTTCACTTGGGAACTCGAAAGTGATATGAAAGCTAAGTATCCGCAAGTCTTTGTTACGTCTGCTCCTTAATTTCGGGACAAAATTTCCTAAAGTAGGGGAGGCTGTAACAACCCGACTTTTCGGATTGTTATCTGTTTGCTTGTGCTTCGATTTGTAATCGTCTTATACTCTGAGATTCGATATAAATAAAGGGTTATGTTATACTAAATAAATTTTCATCACAGCGCACCGCTACACGTTTAGACGCTTTATATTCGCAACGCTTACGCAACACGAATTACAGAGAATTATGCTATTTAAATTACCGAGTGTGTTTGTTTGTTCGGTAACCACTCACGCCTTCGCATTCGCTTATCTCGACTAACACGCTAAATCGCAAACGCTGCTATTAGTAGTAGTAATGTTATGCTGTGTGTTCTTATGTGCTATAATTGTGTGTGCTTATAAGCTTATGGATTATACTCGTAAACGCTATCGCAACGCAAACTCAACGCTACTCGCACAGCACGATTTATCACTCTAAAATGCAACGCGACTCTAAACTCAGTGCTACGCTAAAATACTTAAAGTACCAACACTAACGCAACAAAACACATTAAATGAGCCTCCTACACGCGAAAACGAGAAACTATTGCGCAAAACAGCACCCTCGTACGAAGCCAGGCAGCCTCGTACGAAGGCAGCTGGTTCGAACAAGGACCTGCTGTGCGAACCCAGCTCCTCTTTAAATACCCAAGCCCCTCCTCATTCATTCTCACTTGCTGATTTCATACCGAATCTCTGCCGAATTGTTGTCCGACCATTTTCCAGTAAGATTTAACAGTTTTATTCAATTACACAACGTTTTCCACTTCGATTTTCCACAAAGAATCACTTTGATTTCATCAAAACATCAAGATTTTCATCCAAAACTTCATCTTTTCTTATGAAATTCATCTTTTCACCTTAAACTCTATCTTTTTGGTCATAAATGCCCCTTCAGTGCATAGTTTGGTCTTAAATCATAAAACTCACATATGTTTGATTACTTACTAATATTATATCATAAATAAAGTATTTGTACATAATGATCATGTTCATAATATCAGTTTATACGCAAGTTCTTTTAATACGTCGCTTAATGACTAAAAATCCCTTATGAGGCCTATTTTGATTTTAAAACCTTAACGCGCATATAAGTTGATATCCTACTGATATTACAACTTATTTAAAGTATATTGGCATATAGAACTTGTTCATGACTCATCCGGTTACCCGTAATCGCTTATACGCGTAAGGTTAGGCTTATGTAACTAGTTTACGTAAGTTTACCAAAACGGGTCAAACCTTATCATTTTTACTTCATATTCCAGAATGTTATTTGTTTACCCATATTATACAAGTATTAGTACTTGTTGGGTTTAAACTACATGCTATTCTAGTCATTGCTTAATCCAGCGTATCGTACCGTTTTCAATATTTTAAGTTAACCGGTCCAAGTCTACGACTTAAATAGGACCCGTTAACATTCTAGTTGGTTATTTATACCATCATTCCAGACTAGGGCCTTCTGGTAAATTGCTACCTACACTTAGTTACTTGTTTAACGGCTGAGCTATTTATAAACCTTGCATATTAAGACGAGTATTAGCTATGGTAAATACTCTTAACCTATTTTCCTTATACTGGCTTGGGATACGGTAAATTATTACCGCTTGGTCAAGTATGGGATCATATGCCGGATTGTGGCTACAAATCTTCATAACCCGTTTAAATCTGTTTTGTCTGATAACTTAAACATTGGGGGTTAACGCGACCGTCTCCTGGATATCCTTGGCTCATTTAAGTTACTAATGGCCACGACCAAGCACGGGGTGTAAGCATACACCCGTCAGATGCTTAATGCTAATATAAAAATGTTTTCTTACCCACTACTGTAACAACGTGACTTTTCGGATTGTTATCCGTTTGCTTGTGCTTCGATTTGTAACCGTCTTGTACTCCGAGATTCGATATAAATAAAGGGTTATGTTATACTAAATACATTTTCATCACACCGCACCGCTACACGTTTAGACGCTTTATATTCGCAACGCTTATGCAACACGAATTACATAGAATTATGCTATTTAAATTACCGAGTGTGTTTGTTTGTTCGGTAACCACTCACTCCTTCGCATTCGCTTATCTCGACTAACACGCTAAATCGCAAACGCTGTTATTAGTAGTAGTAATGTTATGTTGTGTGTTCTTATGTGCTATACTTGTGTATGCTTATTAAGTTTATGGATTATACTCGCAAACGCTATCGCAACGCAAACTCAACGCTACTCGCACAACGCGATTAATCATTCTAAAACGCAACGCAACGCGACCCGAAACTCAGTGCTACACTAAGATACTTAAAGTACCAACACTAACTAACGCAACAAAACACATTAAACGAGCCTCCTACACGCGAAAACGAGAAACTATTGCGCAAAACAGCACCCTCGTACGAAGGCAGCTGGTTAGAACCAGGACGTGCTGTGCGAACTCAGCTCCTCTATAAATACCCAAGCCCCTCCTCATTCATTCTCACTTGCTGATTTCATACCGAATCTCTTCCGAATTGTTGTCCGACCATTTTCAACTAAGATTTAACAGTTTTATTCAATTACATAACGTTTTCCACAAAGAATCACTTTGATTTCATCAAAACATCAAGGTTTTCATCTAAAACTTCATCTTTTCTTATGAACTTCATATTTTCACCTAAAACTCTATCTTTTTCATCTTAACTCCTCTGTTTTCAAAAAAAATCTTCATCTTTTTCATCAAACCTTCTTCTTTTACAATAGATTCACACTGAACCGAGTGTATTGGGACTAGCTCCGGCTTCCCAAGTTAGAAATCTGTTGATTTCGCACTCACCAAGTGTTAGATCTAAGTAAAAACCTTTTAAAACTTTCTTAAAACTCGATTTTTACACCAAAACGGACCTAAAACGACATGTATTTCGTTCACTGAATAGTGGAACGAGGTAATGTCGAAACCAGCTTGAAAAGGACTCTGAAATACATCCGATTCATGCAAAAACACAGCACTGAATGCCAAAAACAGCCACGTTTGTGAACTAGACTGTTCTGTGCTAAGCCAGCTTAGTACGAAGACACTGCCTTCGTACGAAGGCACATGGCCTCGTACGAAGGTGCTGCCTTCGTACGAAGGCACTGGTTTTACACTTAACAGCCTGATTCCCACTCGTGACGTAATCAAAGACCTCTCCGACTCTAAGCTTAATCAGTAGCTTAAGGTTGGAGGGATGAACCCTCGATTTTCCGAAGACAGACGCGAAGACACTCAATTTTGGACAACAGAAGCCCCACATGTGTGAAGACCCACCTTCGTACGAAGGCACACCTTTGTACGAAGGCACCAGCTTCATACGAAGCTTCTGTTTCCCACCGACACTCCGATTTTCGACCGTTTCAGCACTTTGGAGGACTCACGCTTCTGTTCCCGTACCCAGGCTGATCCGGCGCTCCCTTTAATCCTTGAGGATCGTGTTACGCTCTGTGAGTGTACTCGAACCCTTTTTCACTTAACGCACTTTTGGGTGTTACATACATTCTTTATCAAAACACAACACACGACGCAAACACTTTTATAAAAGCTAACCGCTCCCACATGCTATACATGATTTGTTGAATGCTTGTACTATGCTTACACAATGTTACTTGAGAGACCACCTTTAGCAACGATAGTACTATAGTTTGGACTCAGCACCTGACGTGTCAGGGGTTGCTAAGGATCACATTACTTTACTTCACGTGTTTACTTCGGTGAACATGTGTCGCGCATACTCTACTCGCAGACACGTGGTTAGGATGTATCATTGTTGGTAGTTACATGTTTCGCTCGTTACGTTTTACATGCTGGTTATGCGTAAACGCTTTTTATACTATATCTATGCAAACTTGTGTACTCAGCTTTACTTTATGTATTGACTTTTATTTTAATGTATGTGACAGGTTGATGGTCTGTTTGCTGGAATGGATTAGGAAGTCTAGAAACCCGCAAATAAAATCTAGGTTGTCGGAATTGTTTTTGTTTAAGAGATATGAACTCCGTTATGACTGTTTGTTGAAATATTTGTTTATTGGTATGGGACAATGAACCTTTTAAAAATTGTCATTTAATAGTTGTTATGGATTCTCTTGAGCAATCTGGTTCGCCTAGTGCCGCGCCCTGATGTTTCGGCCATCGGTTGGGGTGTGACAACTACGTGGGGATACCCCTTGTGGATTTAAGTGGTGTTTCAGTTAATCATGTCTCGGTGTTTAGTACTGGGCCCCATATGTATTGACAGACATGTAAAACTGTATACAAGATCATTTTGAATTGTCCCAAGTTATTAAAAGATTTTCATGCGCCTTGTGTGTGACAACCCGTAAATTGAAGGGCTTTTTCCTTGTACTGATTCCTTGTTACTTGCGTGTACGCTATCTGATAAATTGAAATGTTTAATTATATGCAGTGTTGTAAAAGTCGCTAGGCAGTCTCTAGTCGGCCGACTGGGGAGTTGGGAGTAATCGGAGTACTCGGAGAGTAATCGGAGTACTCGGAGAGTACTCGGGGAGTACGCGGACATGGTAACTATAAAGAGAATTAATTGTTATATATTATACATATGTTAAAATAAGCATAATTCATGTCAACTGAGTATAATTTAAAATGAAACATGTTTAAAGTTCAAATATTCTGAATACAAGTCCGAGTAGTCCGAGTACAAGGCCGAGTAGTCCGAGTACAAGGCCGAGTAGGCCGATTTTGACTAATTAAAAGTCAACAAACCACGTTGACCGCCTAGACCGACTAGGCCGACTCTTTCCGACTACGTCCGACTAGGCCGACTAGGCGCCGAGTTTGACCGAGGCCGACTAATTGAGTCCGCCTAGGAGGAAGTCGCCTCGGAGGGGTTCCGAGGACCGAGTACTTGCCGAGTACTCGGCCTTGGAATCCGACTTTTACAACACTGATTATATGCAGTGTTGTAAAATTCGGATTCCAAGGCCGAGTACTCGTGAGTACTCGGTCCTCGGAACCCCTCCGAGGCGACTTCCTCCTAGGCGGACTCAATTAGTCGGCCTCGGTCAAACTCGGTCAAACTCAGCGCCTAGTCGGCGCCTAGTCGGACGTAGTCGGAAAGAGTCGGCCTAGTCGGTCTAGGCGGTCAATGTGGTTTGTTGACTTTTAATTAGTCAAAATCGGTCAACATCGGCCTACTCGGCCTTGTACTCGGACTGCTCGACCTTGTACTCGGACTACTCGACCTTGTACTCAGACTAGTCGGACTTGTATTCAGAATATTTGAACTTTAAACATGTTTCATTTTAAATTATACTCAGTTGACATGAATTATGCTTATTTTAACATATATATAATATATAACAATTAATTTTCTTTATAGTTACCATGTCCGCGTACTCCCCGAGTACTCTCCGAGTACTCCGATTACTCCCAACTCCCCAGTCGGCCGACTAGGGACCGCCTAGCGACTTTTACAACACTGATTATATGTGAATGGTTGTGAGGTTATACATTATGCGAATGTTATAAATAAGTAAGTATGTATATTTAATGTGGATCACACAAAGTTTCCGTGTCGCACAACCCTCCCACACTCGCATACTCCTTCATCGTTGGGGACTTGTCCTCAGCCCAAACCCATACCTCTGGTGTATCGACACATGGTTCAAGCAAAGCCCAAGCTAGGACCGATTGGCCTTTTATGCGCATACACACATATGGGTGGTGTGTAATCTCTTTAGTTAGCAAATTATACAATAACACAACAACCCTAGTAATCTCTCACCCTCTCCTTCTCTCTTCGGACCTAACGGCAGCCCCTTCACTCTCGAGAATCTCCATGGTTCCATCTAGAATTCGGTTAGTACATGATCACCATTGTTTGATTTAATCCCTTGTAATGCTTAGTGATATGATAATGTAATGAACTGTTTGATGTTATTATTATTTGATGTTTGATATATGAGATTCACATAATAGTAGGGTATGTGATGAACACCTTGTGATAACCAACTAATAGATCCGAACTAGACGTATGATGATTGATGAATTAGGGTCATGCATTATTAAAAATCAATGAGTTTACCCTAGTAATAATTGCTATTCCAGGGGATTAGGTGGTTTCCGTCTTGTGATAATGATTTCGATTGAGTTATGTATGATTGAATAATGATTACGTTCATGTAAAGGTTGGTGTGAATAATGATGATTATGTGTTAGGATGAAACTGCCATGGATTAGGGTTTATGTGATATATGGAAAGTTGTGGTTGTTTTGATCGTGTAAAAGAAAGTTTGTAACTGATACCATGATTTATGGCAATGTATAACTGATCGCACACTTTTCGGGTCGCACGCTCAAGATGTGCTCGCACACTCTCTCATGTGGGCCGAAATCATTTGGGCCGTGCATTGTGGACTCGCACACTGAAATGGTAGTCGCACATTAGCCTAGGATCGCACATTGGCTCACGTGTAAAATACGGTCGCATAGGTTAAACCCAATCGCACACTCTATGTGAACTTGCAACTGATTAGGCTTTACACGTTACCGGGCCGCACACTTCATTGAACATTGTTGTTTTATTTGGGTTGTGTCTTAGTGTTGGGCCGTAGACAAAACTGGAACCGCACACTACCTGTTGTACACTTGGGCTGGGCCTCAAACCATGTAGATCGCACACTTATATGATTTATGACTGTTAAATGTGGACATGTAAATAAGCTGGTATGAGGTCCGGACATCTACTATGTGATACTATGATGTATGTTAGTGATTTGGATTGCATGATCAACTGTTACAACTTGTATGACGATATATGTATGTTACTTGTGTAATATGTGGTACAACTTGCATTAAGTGTTTAAGAAACTGATTGTCTTTGGTAACCATGGTAGGGTTTGGTTGACTAACTTGGAACGAGTAACATAACATACCGAGCAATCAAAGGTGAGTTCACTACTCCTTGAGCATGCGTCCCGGTGGGTGAGACAAACAAACGGGTATTCCTGAGAGGAATACGTCTTTTCTGGGTTAAACTGGGATGTTGGATAATACAGTCACTCCTATCACCTTAAGTCCCATCTTACTACCGAATTAGTTACCTGGGAGGTAATGGGGTATTAGTTGATAGCGCTATTAGGCTTGGCAACCTCACACCATACCTGAGAGGAAGTGCGTGAACTAATGACCTTAACCACATGACCAATGTTTGATAGGGCATTGGGGACGGGCAAACAAACTGACGCCATCTTGCGGTATTTGAATTATTATCAACATGTTTTTAAACTAAACACTTGGCAACTAAACGTTTTTACAAAACTGTGAACTCGCCAGCTTTATGCAGATACACTTGTCTGCATGCTTGCAGGTCGTTAGAGTTGGATATGGAACTTGCTATCTGGATTGCTGGAGTGGTCATGGGTCAAGACACTTGAAAACACGAGACAAGTCTACTGGTTTCCATACATTTAGATTTTGAAACACTTGAACAATGATTTACATTATGCTTCCGCTGAACATGTTGGATTTTAAGTTATGTTTTGAAATTACAATATCTTAATAAATGGGAACTTTTACATGATATCTTGTTATTGGTTCAATGTGATTAGTGGTTGGATCCTGGTACGTCACACGCCTCGCGGGGTTCCCACATGGGGTATCTTGGGGGTGTGACATTGTGCACTTAAATCAATTTTGTAATATTTTCAAAATGTGTCGGTTGATTGTATTTACCAGTGAAAGCTGGCGTATTTTCAAAAGACTAAGTTACAGGTGAAGATACATAAATAGGCTGAAAGTTGCTCGGTAATGCTAGAAGAGGAATTTGCAACTCCCTTGCATAAAGCCTAGTAGTCTGTTGATCTCCCTTTTTGTACATTTTAAAATCCGCCTGTGGATTATTATTATGAACCGTCTGTATATTATTATTTTGAACATTTGGACAATTGGTTTGTAATAATATTTTAACTCCAAGACTTCTGTTGTGCTATCTATGATTGTTTGACTATGACGATACCAATCTTACGTCATGATACTCCCCAACCGGGCCCACCGGGTTTGTGTTAAAATATCGGGGTGTGACAGACGCCCCATGAAAAATCTCAACCGCATTAGCTTCTTCAGCTACTGCTTGTTAAATTTCGGGACAAAATTTCTTTCAACTTGGGGATGATGTGACAACCCGTATTTCCGAGGTTACTTGTCGATCGAGACAATAATGTCGGTGATTAATTGAGTTAGGTGACGCGAAAGTGCGGGCTCGTTTAACACGATTGTTATTTGGGCCTGGTTTATTAATTAAATGGGCTTAATATATATTATAATAAGTTTAACAATTAATTTCCATAATATTGTTTCTTAAGTGCAAGCCCATTAAATTGACAAATTCAAATAAATGTGTAAAAGTCCATTACGTTTTTTTAGTCCATTAAAGTGATTGGACTATAAGCCTATGGTGGTCCATAAACCTTGTATGCATGAGTTTTTATTAAACTCAAAATCCTTTCACAACCCCTAAACCTAATATCACGATCCCCAAACCAGTTTCCATCCTTCCCACTGTGGATCAATGAAGAACAAAGCTAAGGATAATAATCTTTTCTGTTTCAAGTCTCTTTTGGGTCGCATCATCCTTATAACTCGGTAACCTTCATAATTCTTGATTCAATTCTTCACACCTCGGCTGTGTTTTTCTAGAATTCTTGCTTGTTTTTTATGATATAATGATCACATGTAGTTCTAGTTGCAAGGGGTCATGTGTAATTGTTGATTGGGTCAATTATGCTTTGGTTAGTCGCTAGGGTTTTGTTTATGGGTCGAATCTAGTGGTTTTCGATGAACTAAGTGTTATAGGACCTGAATTGTGGTGATAATCTGTTGTGGTTAAGGTTCACAAGTCGTTTTGTTTGCTAAGTAATCGTTTTTGGAAGTCGGGTAACAAAACAAGTTCTGTCCAGAAAGTTACAGCTGAATTTAATCAGCTGTAACGGGGTCCAAACTAAACAAAAACGTGCAGTTCCTGAACATATGATGTGCTTCCAGGAAATATCTTTCAAACCCCACTGGAATTACATTTTTCGACTAAAATTGAATGTTTTATGAATTTTTCCGTATCGAAGGTACAGGTTGTGTTTTCTGGCAGAATTTGCAACCCACTACGAATGTCATAACTCAATGTAGGAATTATGTTATCTTCTAAAAATTTTACTGTAGGTAACTTCAGGGGGTCCTGAAAATCTACAACTAGAATTACATCAATCGAATACACGAGGATTTTTAAATAAATTTTTCCGTCAGCTGCAGTCAGAAAGTGACGAATCTGATTGCTACTTCGTAAATGATTTTTTATAATTTTTTGGTAAATAATCAGACTCTAAAAATTTAACATAAGGCCAACCCCTCCGAGGGGCATGTCACATAAAAATATCCTAATTTTTTCAATCTCGTAAATAAGGTAAACGAGCATCCTAAAACAGCCTATTTTCAGTGAGTTTTGCTATGCATGATTGTAAGCTTATAAAGTGTCGAACTTGCTACCTTTAGTGTCCGAATATGTTTAATGATTGTATAAATGGTTTATAGCATTTCGCTGTGTATATTATGAACATGTTCTTAAAAACTACTCGGTAATATATTTGTGACAACTTGTACGCATGTTACTTGTTAGATACGTGTAGAACTTATGTGAATTTGTATACATAAACCCTAACAATCTTGGTAACCATAATAGGACGTGGTTGACCATTCTAACTCGGGTACTTTTAATCTGCCGAGCTAAGCTAAGGCGAGTTCACACTTTACTAAAAGCATGTATTCCCGGTGGTTGGGAACCTCACTTTCCCTGGATTGGGATTGCCTTAGTATTCCTGGTATGGAATACTGTTAACCTCACTTTCCCTGGTTAGGGGATTGCCTAGTATTCCTGGGATGAAATACAGTTAACTTACTATTTATACTGCATGTCTTTAGCAGACTAAACGAACTCTATCTTAAAGTCCCCACACATTATAACGATTAATCTTCGGGGCCTGGGGAACGGGATATTAGTTGATAGCGCTATTCGGTTTGACAAACCTCACACCGTACCTGGGAGGACGGGCGTGAACTTTTATGCCTTGGCAACCGGTCAATGATGATAGACATTGACCTGGGGCACAAACAACTTAAACAATCACAGTTTTGGTACCACACAATTTAGTAGCTTAAAGATAGGGTACCTCCCCATGAAATGTTTTATAAAATGAGTAATTTAACAACCTGATTTTGAAAACAAACTTGATTTTGAAACAACAATAAAAACCGTGAACTCGCCAACTTTATGTTGACACCCTACTGCATGCTTTGCAGGTTGTTAGGTAAAGCTATGGACGGACATTGCAATCGGTTGGAGTGTGTGGTTCGTAAAGCCTTATGTTTTGTACATTTATTTAACTTTTGGTTTTAAGTTTATGATGTGTTTACTTTATTTTTCGCTGCTAACTTAAACTGTATTTCGGACTTTTAAACACTGATCACTAACGTGTTGATTGTGATGATTTTACAACTTAAATAATTGGTTTAACATGATTAGTGGCTGGATCCTGGTCAGTCGCACGCCTCACGGTAAAACCCCGCATGTGGAATTTGAAGGTGTGACAGTGTTCATGATCCGGTTTCAAACCGTGAAACCGTCTAAACCGGTCATCGGTTTTGTTTACGGTCAATGTTCTTTTTTTACTTTCGGTCGGTCGGTTTCAAATGTTTTAAATCGTAACGTACGGTCGAATTTAAAAAAGATTTACGGTCGGTTTCAAATGTTTTAAATCGTAACGAATGGTCGGTTTCAAATGTTGTTTGACGGTCAGTGTTCTTCTTTTACATACGTTTGAAAATCATTTTTACCTACGTTGTTGAATGTAAAAAGATTTTTTTGCGTACCGTGTCGAATGTAAAAAATATTTTTTACATACGGTAAAAAAAATTACTTGTGACTTTACAATCGACATTTAAAAAAAAACTACGTGTGCCTTTTACGTTTAGACATTTAAAAAAATTACATTCTACTCTATGTGCTAAATTGTTTTTGACATTCGACACCAGGTTATATGATGATAAAAAATATTTTTGTAAAAGTCGAATTAAGAGTATTTTACATTCGATGTTATTTATTTATTTATTTATTTATTTTTTTGCAAAAGTCGATGTAAAAATATATTACGTTCGATGTAAAAAATATGTTGTAAAAATGTTACACTAGAAATACGATGTAAAACAATGCAAAAATATTTTACACTAGAAATACGATGAAAAAACGATTGTGTTTTTATGTTCATGTGGAAAACCGGAAACGATAACATAAATTTTTGTGTAAAGACGGAGGTAAAATACATTTATATCATTGCACTATCTAAGAAATTCTTTTTTATACTTGTGTTCGTAGGTGTTGCGGTGTCTTTGGCGAACGAGGACGATGAAGATCAAGATTGGCTTTGGCTTTATTTATTTTTTTGTTGAAATTAGGGAAGCAATGCAAAAAGGTAAGACGTTGACGAGTTATATTTGTGTAAATAAAATAGGGTGTAAAAAAAGTTTACAACCGTGGTGTAAAAAAGTTTAAATTTTTTTAACAAGGGCGTAAAAAAGTTTACAACCGAGGCGTAAAAAAATTTACGACCGGGGCGTAAAAAAATTTACGACCGGGGCGTAAAAAAAGTTTACAACTGGGGCATAAAAAAGTTTACAACCGGGGGCGTAACAAGCGTGAAAAAACTTCTACATAAAAAAACATTTTACATTCCACACCATGTGTAAAAAACTTTTTTTGACACTCTACACCATACGTAAGAAAGGAACATTTACGTGTGACCTTACATTCGACATAAAAAAAACATTAACATTCGACACCCGTGCGTAAATCGGATTTTGTTCTTGTACACATCCACGTTTGATTTTTCGTTAGCTTATTTCATTCAAAAAATTGCCGCTATATGAAAGCTATGCTTTTTTCTTTTGATTTCGCAGGGTGTTGGGCTTTATGGTTAAAGACGAGGATAACACACAAGTGAAGAACGAGTTGAGTTTTTTTTTTTTTTTTTTTGTCACTAAGTTTGGTGATTTTTACGTCAATGTAAATATGTGTTATATTTTTTTTATGGACAACGAATTAGGTGTTTTAATATAAATAAATATGTGTTTGTTATAATATAACAAGAATTAACACAAGATTAGTGCTAAAACTTTAAGAACTTTATAAATGTTATAAGAGAAGGAAGAAGAGAATTGTATAACTTATAAAAGTGTATACATGAGGTGCATTTTTTCTTCTATCTTGAGCTAGTATTTATACTACAAAAAGATTAACTATTTGGTAGACAAGATTAACTATTTAGTAGATAAGGCTATCCATAAGTTTGACAAAGAGTTCATCCACTTGCTTGGTAAATCTAGAAGTAGATCTTGATCTTCATGGTAAATCATTTTGTAATATTATAACACTCCCCCTTGGATGACACTTTGCAAACTTCGGGGTCTTTATGTATTGCCTCATTAAAAACCTTGCTAAAGAAAAACCCAGTGGGAAAAAAACTTAGCTAAGGGAAAAAGAGTGCAGTCTATAGCTCCCCCTCAAGTTTGCAATTTGTAAGGAATCACATTCTCCGTACATGACGCATGCCAATGTCATGAACATGTTTCCTGAAAGTTGCTGTAGGTAGTGCTTTTGTGAAAAGATCGGCGGAATTGTTACTGGATTGGACATATCTCATCTCGACCTTATTGTCTTTAATAAGGTCCCGAGTACATGCAAAGAATCTTGGTGGTATATGTTTTGTTCTATCACTTTTGATATACCCTTCTTTCATCTGAGAGACACAGGCGGTATTATCTTCATGGATAGGAGTTGGACTGCGATCTTTCTCTAGCCCACAAGAAGTCACAATGTGTTGTGACATAGATCTTAACCATACACATTCTCTTGAAGCTTCATGTAGTGCAATGACTTCAGCATGATTTGAGGATGTTGCAACAAGTGTTTGTTTTTTAGAACGTCATGAAATCGCAGTTCCTCCGTTCATAAATACATATCCAGTTTGAGATTTTGCTTTATGAGGATCAGATAAATAACCTGCATCTGCATAACCAACTAACCCTTCTTTTGAATCATTGGGATAAAACAAGCCTAAATCAACAGTACCTCGAAGATATCGAAAAATATGTTTAATCCCACTCCAGTGCCTTTTAGTAGGAGCTGAACTAAATCTTGCCAACAAGTTCACTGCAAAAGAAATGTCAGGTCTCGTACAATTGGTAAGATACATAAGTGCTCCAATTGCACTGAGGTATGGTACTTCTGGACCAAGAACTTCTTCGTTGTCCTCACAAGGACGAAACGGATCATTTTCGACATTAAGTGATCTAACGACCATTGGAGTGCTTAAAGGATTTGCTTTGTCCATATTGAAACGTTTCAACAACTTTTCAGTATAATTCGTTTGATGCACAAGTATTCCATTGCCCATATGTTCAATTTGTAAACCAAGACAGTATTTGGTTTTTCCAAGGTCTTTCATTTCAAATTCTTTCTTTAAAAGAATAATTGCTTCATGAATTTCTTTTTGCGTCCCAATTATATTTAGGTCATCAACATATACAGCTATGATCACATATCCTGATGTTGTCTTCTTAATAAAGACACATGGACAGATAAGATTATTTGTATAACCTTTACTTGTCAAATAGTCGCTCAAACGATTGTACCACATCCTTCCCGATTGTTTCAACCCATATAAAGATCTTTGTAATTTGATCGAATACATTTCTTTGGGTTTTGAACTTAACGCATCAGGGAGTTTAAATCCTTAAGGAACTTTCATATAGATGTCACTATCAAGTGATCCATACAAGTAAGCTGTAACAACATCCATAAGACGCATTTCTAGCTTTTTAGAAACTGCTAAGCTGATTAAGTATCTAAAGGTTATTGCATCTATAACGGGAGAATATGTTTCTTCATAGTCAATCCTTGGCCTTTGTGAAAAACCTTGAGCTACAAGTCTCGCTTTATATCTTGTAACCTCATTTTTCTCATTTCGTTTTCGTACAAAAACCCATTTATACCCTACAGGCTTTACAGCCTTAGGTGTAACAACAATAGACCCAAAAACCTTTCGTTTGTTGAGTGAATCTAATTCAGCTTGCATAGCGCCTTTCCATTTATCCCAGTCATGTCTATTTTGACAATCATTGACAGATTTTGGTTCAGGACCATCATCTCCACCCATGATGTCACTTGCTATAGAATAAGAAAATATCTCATCAATATTTTCCATTTCATATCGGTTCCATATGGTATGTGTATTGTGACAACCCGAACTTTCAAGGTCAGTTACATCTTAATCTTATGACCTCAACTCCGTTAAGCTGTGATAACTCTGTTATGTTTCAGGTATTGGGCCACCTTACCGACCACGATTAGATCGAGATTTGGGCCTGCTGACTGGGCCGGTTATTGTTGATGTTGACTGGACCGGTTGTTGTTGTGTGGCCCAAACCAAACCCTTTTACCAAACCCATTGTATTGGAACACCCAGCTCAAACCCTTGATCGAACTAGTGGCCCAAAAACTGATTGCACCTTTCTTATATTTACGTAAATCATATACTAGGCCTCACATCTCCATTAGTTACTAACCCTAAATATCTCCATCTAATCTTTGGTGTACGGCAGAAGAGACCCTCGAATCATAAGCTGGTTCCATCTAATCTTTGGTTAGTGAATCTTAATTGTTAAAGCTACTGTTAATTACTAGTTAATGGCAATGTGTATGTATAGTCTTGATTGTCAAAGTGTTACTACGTGTTAAACAACTAACTATTTCGTGAATTCCTGATTGAGTAATGATATGGTTATGATCGGCCCAAATAACTGTCTTGATTAGTGAATATGATCGGCCCAAATCACCATTTGATTAGAAAAACATAACTGGCCTAGTTCCTTGTCCGTTTGGCTACTTGTATACGTGAATAAGTGTGATTACAAACTAGAACAAACCCTACCCCTCCCTATTGGTTGTGCGGCGGCAGAAGACAAGGCCCTCCCCCTGTCGTGATCATCATCACCATACTTTCATCAGTCGTTCGGTTAGTATTCCATATGATTGTCGAACTTAGTTGGTTGTTTTGATGATTGTGTACCTAGGTGAAACCCATGTGCGATATAACATGCATATTGTATGATCCGGAATTAGTGACATCAGTTATATTATTTTGATAAGCATACACAAGAACCGAATTGTATGTTGTGATAGCTATGTGATTTGAATAGACATGAACATGTGGTAACATATGTAGGTACTTTATGCTTGTGATTGTGGATCGATGATTAATGATATCTTATGATCTTGGTATGTTGATCGTGTAATGCTTATGACACTCGAATCGTATGTAACCAATCGTTAAAATGTTAGGATGCGGTTTGTTGGTAACATAAATAAAGTGAATAATTGGGTTAGGAATGCATGCTAGTTGATGATATATGTATGATTGTCTGATGTGTGTGGCAAACATGGAAATAGTGTTGAAGTATGATTTGATAATAGCTTGCTAGAATTATCGAACAATGGATGAAATAGAACCATGTATGTTATGTAATACTTGCAAATAATAAAGAAAAGAATCTGATGCTATCACATACACACTTGATGGATTAATTCAAGATTAGGCCATGCACATGTTCGATTGGACTGTCTAGACTTTGGGGTGTGCATTTCTTTTAATTCACACCCTTGGGTATGGGCCGCACTAGAGTGGGCAAGGCAAATTAAGTGAATTATATGGGCATGAGTGTATGAACGTATGTACATTTGTGATGGGTCGAGTGGTGTTGAAACCACTTTACATTGGGCCGGATATGATTAAAGGGTGGGTTGATAGTGTTTACGTGTAAAACTCTGTATGTATGTGTGATGCAAGTTGGAATCACGACATGGTTAAGTAATAATCTGAGGGCACTAGGCTAATGAAATTACGGTCACGACTTAAATTATATGTATGTGTGTTACCTGTCCAACAAATGTACTTCATGTGGACGATGAATGTGTGAATTAATCATACATAGAACTGACTGTTACCGTACTCGTGATAGGACGTAGTTGATCATCTGTTAAGCAAGTGATTAATCTTACCGAGCAAAACTAAGGTGACTTCACTACATTCGAGCATGCGTCCCAGTGGTTGGGGACAGTCAGTGGGTATCCCGTGGAGGGATAAGTCTTTTGGGTAAAAACGGGTATATTGGTTAATACTCTCACCTATCATTCTTGTAAGTCCCTTATGTTGTTACCTGGAGGGTAACGGGTATTAGTTGGTAGCGCTACTTAGGTTTGGCACCCTCGCACCGCTCCTAGAGAGGACGGATGTGAACTAATGACCCAGTCGGGCCCAGTACTGGATAGGAGTACGTGGGAAAGGGCAGTCATGTACATCAGGAGCCGTCTTGTTCGGAATTGAGATATTAACAATATTACTTGCATTGGTCAGTGAACTGTTTTACATACAACTGGTAATAAACACTTTCTAAAACTGTGACTCGCCAGCTTTGTCTGATACACGTGTTACATGCTCGCAGGTCGTTAGGTACTTGGGAACAGGAATTTGCTGGCTGGAGGGCATGAGTGGTCATGGTTGCATTGATGGGTTTATTTATCAAACATTTATTTACTATGGTTGTTTGGAAAGTATTTACATTATGATACGTTAACGCTTCCGCTGAACTTGATGGTTTTTTAATTACTTATGTTTGGATTTTATTACTATTAAATGATGAAAATTTATTTTAAACTTATGGATTCAATGTAATTGGTGGCTCATTACTAGTGGTCACACGCCTAACAGGGACACTCCCTAGGTGGTAATTTGAGGGTGTGACATGTATGACCATAGTTGATTGATATCTCTTTGTTAGTATCATCAACATCTTCCTCATGAGAGGTTTCGGTATTTACTGTTTTATCAAGATTATTCTCTTTGTGGTCAATTTCCTTTACAAGTGCTTTTCTTTTTCGAGGATTCTTATCCTTTGAACCGATTGGCCTTCCACGTTTTAAACGTTGTTTGAGATTCATGGGCTATCTTATTATCTATTACCTTACTTGGGATCTCAACTCGATCTGGAGCATTAGCAGCTGGTATATGAGATTTAGTAACTCTGTTTGTATCAGTAAAAGCATCAGGCAATTGATTTGCAATGTCTTGCAAGTGTATTATCTTTTGAACCTCTGTCTCACATTGTTTTGTTCTTGGATCAAGATGAGACAATAAAGGTACACACCATGAGACATCATTTTCTTGTTTTTTTATTTTCTCCCCCTAATGCTGGGAACATTGCCTCGTTAAAATGGCAGTCATCAAAACGTGCTTTAAATACGTCACCCGTTAAAGGTTCAAGATATCGTATGATGGAGGCTGTTTCATATCCAACATATATTCCCAACCTTCTTTGAGGTCCCATTTTTGTGCATTGTGGTGGTGCAATAGGAACATAAACTGCACACCCAAAAATTTTAAGGTGGGAAATGTCTGGCTCATGGCCAGAAACAAGTTGTAGTGGGGAGTAGTTATGATTTGCACTTGGTCTCACACGAATCAGTGATCCAGCATGTAAAATTGCATGACCCCAAACCGACACAGGAAGTTTTGTTCTCATTATTAATGGTCTAGAGATTAGTTGTAAACGTTTGATCAATGATTCAGCTAAGCCATTTTGTGTGTGTACATGAGCAACAGGGTGTTCGACAACAATTCCCACAGACATGCAATAATCATTAAAATCATGTGATGTAAATTCACCAGCATTATCAAGTCTCACCCTTTTAACAGTGTAATCAGGGAAATGTGCTCGTAGTTTGATAATTTGAGCAAGAAATTTTGCAAAGGCAACATTACGAGTTGATAATAAAGAGACATGAGACCATCTGCTGGATGCGTCTATCAAGACCATGAAATATCTAAACGGTCCACATGGTGGATGAATTGGTCCACATATATCACCTTGAATTCTTTCAAGAAACATTGGTGATTCTTTGTCAACTTTTAAGGACGAAGGCCTTGTAATTAGTTTTCCAAGTGAACAAGAGGTACATAGAGGCATTTTATCTGATTGGGGGATCTTCTGATATTTCAATGGATGTCCATGTGTGTTTTCAATAATTATTTTCATCATTGTAGATCCTGGATGGCCTAGTCTGTCATGCCATAAGTTAAATGTCTCAGGATCACAAAAACTTTCTTTTACTGCCATATGTGCTTGAGGCACATTAATGTGTGTATAATGCAAACCAGAGTGGAGCATTGGCAGTGTTTCCAGTGTATGATCTTTGCTCATGATGTGCAAATATTTTTTATTATCAACAGTCCTTGACTGAGTATCATATCCGTTATGATATATGTTTTTGAAACTCAACAAGTTTCTTGTTGATTTTGGGGAAAATAAAGCATTCTCTATTAAGAGCTTTGTACCATTTGGTAATATTAAATTAGCTTTTCCCACTCCTTCTATCAAGTTTGTAGGACCTGATATTGTATCAACGGTTCCTTTTGTTGGTTTCAACTCATAAAAATATTTCTTAGATTTAAGTATAGTGTGTGTGGCTCCACTATCCGCTATACATATATCTGCATCATTTGTCTGCTCTTGTGCTCCAATGGTATTCATTTTAATCTTGAAATATAAAGAGAAATAATAATAAGTGTATAACGAAGGCATTATGATTTTTTTAATAAGAAGTTTATTTATTAGCTAAAAACGTTACATGAAAAGAAAGACTAATGAAACACAATAAAGATAGTTATAATAAAGGAAATTACATAATTGTTGCATATAATTATTATGGTTTAGCAACATTTGTTTCAGATTTCCATCTCATTGGTATAGTCGGCGACATTCAGTTCGACGTTGATATCATTAAAATTATCCACATGGTTCATCTCCATTTCTTTTCTTTTCTTTTAAGAGAGGCTTGGTAAAGTTCACATAAATGTGAAGGTGTACGACAAGCCTTTGACCAATGGTTTGTACTTCCGCATCTGAAACAAGAAGTGTCATTGTTTTCGGACCTACCAGCTTCATTCCTTTTGTTATACTAGTTGGAATTGATATTTTGTGGAGTGTGGTAATTGGGGGTTCTTTGATTTCGACCACGTCCACGACCATGGGAATTACCTCGGAAATTATTATTTCTTTTGAAGGAATAGTTGCGACCATTACCTTTACCAAAATGGCCACGGCCTCGTCCCCATTTTCTTCTAGAGTCTTTAGTATCATCATTAATAACAGCATTTGCTTCTGAAATGGCTAATGATCTAGTGGGACGAGCTTGATGATTTTTCATTAGTAGCTCATTGTTTTTCTCTGCTACGAGGAGAAATGAATTTAGATCAGAATATCTTTGAAACCTTTGCAACCGATATTGTTGTTGCAAGTTTATATTTGATGCATGAAATGTGGAGAAAGTTTTCTCCAACATATCTTCCTCCGTAACAGTTTGCCCACAGAATCGGAGCATTGAGCATATCCTGAACAAAGCAGAGGTGTATTCATTCACCTTTTTAAAATCTTGGAATCTGAGATTGTTCCATTCATCTCTAGCAGTGGGAAGTAAAACTTCCCTTTGATTATCAAATCTGCTTTTTAAATCTTCCCACAAAAGGTATGGATCCTCAAAATTTGAATATTCAAATTGCAACATCTCATCAATGTGTTTATGGAGGAAGACATCGGCTTTTGCCTTGTCTTGATCGCTACAATTATTCCACTCCGTTATCGTTTCCTAAACACCCATTGACTTGAGATGTCGCTTAACATGTACCGTCCACGGCATATAATTGTCTCCGGTGATATTAAGAGCCGGGAATTCAATTTTTGCGATGTTTGACATTTTGTTGCTAAACATAAATAAGATATATATTAAAATCTAAATATTCATTAAAAATGAGATAACATACAAAGGTACAACTATAAACAAATAAATGAATACATAAGTACCAAAAAGATGAGGTGGAAGCTCATATATTAAGGTCGGCAACAATATTAATATTATGCCGGCGAATATTAAAACCGGGTGAATCATCTTCGAAATTTTTCTTGAATAACCTTGAGAAGAAGAGTGTTTGTTACGAAAAAATGAGATTGATAATTGGTAATTTATAGTGGTAAATTATAACCGTTTCGCAACGGTTATATTACCGTTTTATAGCCGTTATATAACGGTTATATATATGTGTATTTATAATAAATGATAAATTACAGATATGTTATTTTATAAGATATAAAATTAGGATGCATAATAATAAGAATAAAAATGTTAGTATACTTAAATAAACGTAAACTCTAAATGAAACGTGAGCGTGTGTGTATAAAGCTATAAATAAAAGTTATTTGCGATAAAAGTAAAAGTTAGATGCATAATTAAATGTTAGAATGTTAATAATCCCGTAGTTATGAAATATGTATATTAAAAAGTTCTTTTGTACTTATTTTTTTTTTTCAAAGTAAATTATAAAGTTAATGATGTGCTTACATTGCTTGTGATGGATATCTTTGGACTTTAAGTCTTCTTTGATTAGGATATAAGCGACTCGTGCTGATAACGTGTTATAATATAAGAAGTATTAACACAAGATTAGTGCTAAAACTTTAAGAACTTTAGAAATGTTATAAGAGAAAGAAGAAGAGAATTGTATAACTTATAAAAGTGTATACATGATGTGCATTTTTTCTTCTATCTTGAGCTAGTATTTATACTACAAAAAGATTAACTATTTGGTAGACAAGGTTAACTAATTGGTAGACAAGATTAACTATTTAGTAGATAAGGCTATCCATAAGTTTGACAAAGAGTTCATCCACTTGCTTGGTAAATCTAGAGGTAGATCTTGATCTTCATGGTAAATCATTTTGTAATATTATAACAGTGTTATATTTTTTATTTAATATTTTTCTTGTTTTTTTTTTTTTTTTGATTTGATAGACCTGACATATATAAGCCTAATTGATAAAAAGTTAATGCAAAATGACCAAATAACCCTTTTCGTAATTAAAAACTATTTTCACAAAAGATAAACTAATTATTGCTTTACTTTATGCAGTTTAATCTCAGCCACTCAAACATGAATGATCAAGGGTTGAGAATGGATCCTACAGTTCTCACAACTCAAGGTGTTTCTCGTTTTACCCAATCCCTATATATATGGGGAGAGTTCATTGAGGAACACTAAAAAAATGGTAAATCGTGGAACACTCTTAAAAATTATACTTAACATGTTAAAAAAAATTTCTAAATTTTTTCGGCGCCTTTTCTTATAAATACATGTAGAAACATTTTTAATAAAAAAATAAAGAACTAAAAATATAAAAAATTATGTTTAAAAAACAATTAAAATATATATTTTATAAAATTAACTTAACATGTTAAAAATCAATTTTTTTTTAAAAAAAATTCACCACTTTTTCTTATAAAATAGGTAGAAACTATCCGAAATAAAAAAAAATTGTAAAAAGTACTTTTTTAAACTTTTTTTTATATTTTTAGTTTTTGGTTTTTTTTTTATTAAAAATGCGTCTACAAGTATTTATAAGGAGAAGCGCGAAAACAAATTTTAAAAAAATTGATTTTTAATATGTTAAGTAAATTTTTAAGAGTGTTCCTCGGTTCCCCACTTTTTTAGTTTTCCCCAATGAACCTCACACTATATATACAAATATCTTTACAATCTTTCTAACAACCGCCGCCACCACCCACTCAACACACCCTCTCTCACCTCCTTCGTTGTCTACAACAACCCATAACTCCCACCTCATCCGCCACCAGCAACCCTAACCACCACCGACCTCTGCCGCATCACATCCACCTTTCATCCTGGTTCGAAAGCCCTAACTTCCCATCACCAAACCTAACCCTCCAGCATTCACCCGCCTATGGCCACCACTCAACACCACCAAATCTGGAAACCACTTCCTGTAACCACCACGAAACCCCACCAAATTTGACAACCACCGCACCACCCCCACCACCATCAGCATCGTCTTCGTTTTTATCTTTGCTTTCACCTTCATCTTCGTCTAAGTCTATAACAACCCTCCTAAAATATTTTCGACACTCTTAAAATATTTAGAATGTTCCTATAAGTCCTAAAATATACCCCGTATACGAATAATGGACCCTATATACTTTAATTTGATAAAATAAAATAAAAACAATTTTTAATGGTTCCTGGCGGGGCGCGAAGCCCTTAGCCAACCTGATCGCGGGCCGCGACAGCTCAAGACCAGGGCGCACCCGGTGCCGCCACGTGGCAGAAACGTGTTGGGTCTAGTAGGCTGAGTCGACCAAGCTAGGGCCTACTCTAGGTCTCTCGCGGGCCGCGAAGACATAGTCTTCGGCTTACGCGGGGCGCGACAATCCCGATTTCCAGCCTATAAATGAGATCGATCAGTTTCACTTTTCCGTCGTTCAATTCTCAAAACTTTCTCTCAATTTCTATAGTGTAAGAATTATACCGGGCATAATACCCCCCTAATTAGCGAAGCTCTGCCTCGTTGTAAGTATTATAACCCACGGTTACGTATTAGATACGCTGCCCGATTGATCTAGTGCTCCGTAACGGCTGTCGAGGTTCTGCCCGATGTAGTCGGTGGAGTTCTGTCTCGAGGAGGGTATAACTAATGTAAAATTTGGGTTATTATACTAACACATGTGGATTGTTTAAATTAATAGATCATAACCAGGAAGTCACAAAGGAAAAACCTAAAATAGCAATGTGAGTAATCTCCTTTTTGTATAAACCTTTTCGCAAATTGTTTTTACAAAACCTCAAATGTTTTACATTATGATTAACAGTGATTGAGTATTTGTAAATTCTACAATTATCGTCGGTATGTTGGGGTTTTGTATACAAAATTTGTTACTACACTGTGAGTAGTAACATGACCACAAGTCAGGTTGACAGTACCGTCGGTGGTAATTAAAGTAAGAATTGGAAACAAATATAATTGCGAGATCGCCCTCAATACTGTACAATGATAAAACCTGTTTTGATTAAACTGGGATTCACTGACCAGTATTTCCCACTGACAAATGTTTTTAAACGCATTTCAGGTAACAAAATGTGAAAGCCAAATTTCTTATAAAATAGGTAGAAACTATCCGAAATAAAAAAAAATTGTAAAAAGTAATTTTTTAAACTTTTTTTTATATTTTTAGTTTTTGGTTTTTTTTTTATTAAAAATGCGTCTACAAGTATTTATAAGGAGAAGCGCGAAAACAAATTTTAAAAAAATTGATTTTTAATATGTTAAGTAAATTTTTAAGAGTGTTCCTCGGTTCCCCACTTTTTTAGTGTTCCCCAATGAACCTCACACTATATATACAAATATCTTTACAATCTTTCTAACAACCGCCGCCTCCACCCACTCAACACACCCTCTCTCACCTCCTTCGTTGTCTACAACAACCCATAACTCCCACCTCATCCGCCACCAACAACCCTAACCACCACCGACCTCTGCCGCATCACATCCACCTTTCATCCTGGTTCGAAAGCCCTAACTTCCCATCACCAAACCTAACCCTCCAGCATTCACCCGCCTATGGCCACCACTCAACACCACCAAATCTGGAAACCACTTCCTGTAACCACCACGAAACCCCACCAAATTTGACAACCACCGCACCACCCCCACCACCATCAGCATCGTCTTCGTTTTTATCTTTGCTCTCACCTTCATCTTCGTCTAAGTCTATAACAACCCTCCTAAAATATTTTCGACACTCTTAAAATATTTAGAAAGTTCCTATAAGTCCTAAAATATACCCCGTATACGAATAATGGACCCTATATACTTTAATTTGATAAAATAAAATAAAAACAATTTTTAATGGTTCCTGGCGGGGCGCGAAGCCCTTAGCCAACCTGATCGCGGGCCGCGACAGCTCAAGACCAGGGCGCACCCGGTGCCGCCACGTGGCAGAAACGTGTTGGGTCTAGTAGGCTGAGTCGACCAAGCTAGGGCCTACTCTAGGTCTCTCGCGGACCGCGAAGACATAGTCTTCGGCTTACGCGGTGCGCGACAATCCCGATTTCCAGCCTATAAATGAGATCGATCAGTTTCACTTTTCCGTCGTTCAATTCTCAAAACTTTCTCTCAATTTCTATAGTGTAAGAATTATACCGAGCATAATACCCCCCTAATTAGCGAAGCTCTGCCTCGTTGTAAGTATTATAACCCACGGTTACGTATTAGATACGCTGCCCGATTGATCTAGTGCTCCGTAACGGCTGTCGAGGTTCTGCCCGATGTAGTCGTTGGAGTTCTGTCTCGAGGAGGGTATAACTAATGTAAAATTTGGGTTATTATACTAACACATGTGGATTGTTTAAATTAATAGATCATAACCAGGAAGTCACAAAGGAAAAACCTAAAATAGCAATGTGAGTAATCTCCTTTTTGTATAAACCTTTTCGCAAATTGTTTTTACAAAACCTCAAATGTTTTACATTATGATTAACAGTGATTGAGTATTTGTAAATTCTACAATTATCGTCGGTATGTTGGGGTTTTGTATACAAAATTTGTTACTACACTGTGAGTAGTAACATGACCACAAGTCAGGTTGACAGTACCGTTGGTGGTAATTAAAGTAAGAATTGGAAACAAATATAATTGCGAGATCGCCCTCAATACTGTACAATGATAAAACCTGTTTTGATTAAACTGGGATTCACTGACCAGTATTTCCCACTGACAAATGTTTTTAAACGCATTTCAGGTAACAAAATGTGAAAGCCAAATTTCTTATAAAATAGGTAGAAACTATCCGAAATAAAAAAAAAATTGTAAAAAGTAATTTTTTAAACTTTTTTTTATATTTTTAGTTTTTGGTTTTTTTTTATTAAAAATGCGTCTACAAGTATTTATAAGGAGAAGCGCGAAAACAAATTTTAAAAAAATTGATTTTTAATATGTTAAGTAAATTTTTAAGAGTGTTCCTCGGTTCCCCACTTTTTTAGTGTTCCCCAATGAACCTCACACTATATATACAAATATCTTTACAATCTTTCTAACAACCGCCGCCACCACCCACTCAACACACCCTCTCTCACCTCCTTCGTTGTCTACAACAACCCATAACTCCCACCTCATCCGCCACCAGCAACCCTAACCACCACCGACCTCTGCCGCATCACATCCACCTTTCATCCTGGTTCGAAAGCCCTAACTTCCCATCACCAAACCTAACCCTCCAGCATTCACCCGCCTATGGCCACCACTCAACACCACCAAATCTGGAAACCACTTCCTGTAACCACCACGAAACCCCACCAAATTTGACAACCACCGCACCATCCCCACCACCATCAGCATCGTCTTCGTTTTTATCTTTGCTTTCACCTTCATCTTCGTCTAAGTCTATAACAACCCTCCTAAAATATTTTCGACACTCTTAAAATATTTAGAATGTTCCTATAAGTCCTAAAATATACCCCGTATACGAATAATGGACCCTATATACTTTAATTTGATAAAATAAAATAAAAACAATTTTTAATGGTTCCTGGCGGGGCGCGAAGCCCTTAGCCAACCTGATCGCGGGCCGCGGCAACTCAAGACCAGGGCGCACCCGGTGCCGCCACGTGGCAGAAACGTGTTGGGTCTAGTAGGCTGAGTCGACCAAGCTAGGGCCTACTCTAGGTCTCTCGCGGGCCGCGAAGACATAGTCTTCGGCTTACGCGGGGCGCGACAATCCCGATTTCCAGCCTATAAATGAGATCGATCAGTTTCACTTTTCCGTCGTTCAATTCTCAAAACTTTCTCTCAATTTCTATAGTGTAAGAATTATACCGGGCATAATACCCCCCTAATTAGCGAAGCTCTGCCTTGTTGTAAGTATTATAACCCACGGTTACGTATTAGATACGCTGCCCGATTGATCTAGTGCTCCGTAACGGCTGTCGAGGTTCTGCCCGATGTAGTCGTTGGAGTTCTGTCTCGAGGAGGGTATAACTAATGTAAAATTTGGGTTATTATACTAACACATGTGGATTGTTTAAATTAATAGATCATAACCAGGAAGTCACAAAGGAAAAACCTAAAATAGCAATGTGAGTAATCTCCTTTTTGTATAAACCTTTTCGCAAATTGTTTTTACAAAACCTCAAATGTTTTTCATTATGATTAACAGTGATTGAGTATTTGTAAATTCTACAATTATCGTCGGTATGTTGGGGTTTTGTATACAAAATTTGTTACTACACTGTGAGTAGTAACATGACCACAAGTCGGGTTGACAGTACCGTCGGTGGTAATTAAAGTAAGAATTGGAAACAAATATAATTGCGAGATCGCCCTCAATACTGTACAATGATAAAACCTGTTTTGATTAAACTGGGATTCACTGACCAGTATTTCCCACTGAAAAATGTTTTTAAACGCATTTCAGGTAACAAAATGTGAAAGCCAAATAGAAGCCAGCTGGACAGCACTGAAGGCTTGGAAAATGTGGCAATAAAAGTTACCTAAATAAAGAAGATGTTTTATTTAAATAAAATAGGATTTATCCCTATAAACATGTTTGTAATGGAAACTTGGGTTTTACCCATGTGTTTATTATTATAAAAATTCGGTATTTTACTCTGATAAAATATTTTCTAACTACGGTCCTGATGTAAATTCCGCTGCTAAAATGATAAAACCACTGATACCACTAAATCTGAGCTCGCGGCCGCCCGTTCCCAGGAGATAGGGACCGGGGGTTGCGACAGAAGGTGGTATCAGAGCTTAAGCCACTGATTTCAGCCACAGAAGTGTTCTGCTGACAATGAAATTGTCAATTATGTTAGGAAATAATCTGTGCAATTATATGCATACGTGTATATTATTGTTTTGTTATTTGACAGTATGAGTGATCAAGGACCTTCGGACGCCTACCGTCAATTTCCAGTTCCCCTAGAGATGAAGGAACTTCTTCCCAGCCTACCCCCTCGGGGTATTCAGCTGATACCGAAGAAGGGATTTTCGTATTCAAGGCGCAATCCGAGGAGCCATTCCCTATCAAAAAGAGAGGATGGTTCAGTCGAGGAGCTCACGAGCGTAGAAAACGAATGAGAAAGTTACAGCAACAGTGAGCTTTAGCAGCCGCGAATAAGGAGATGAATACCCAAACTCAAGACATACTCAATAGGAGACTAGCCAACTTTCATATCTTAGCTATCACTACTGCAGACCCGAACCTAGAACAACTCATAGCACCACAGCCACTGTTGTTGTTCCCAACACAATCCATGGAAGTAGAAATTGACCTAGCTGACCAGATCCCACTACTTGCCTTTGACCCAGCCGAAATCCCTAGAGTCCCAGCACCCCATCCCCCAGATTATGACCCATGGTTTGACGACCATATAGATTACCAACAACGCTACCCACTAGAAGAACCCATACAAACAATAGCACCCTATCCAAACCTTGACCCTCTAGACTCATATTTTGATAATGATCAATACATACGGGAAAACCTAGAGAACCCATACCCACATGAGAACCGATGCCACAGTACCCTGACCCGATACCAGCACCCGCACCACCCATGAGCACTGAGAATGTGCAAGAACTTCGCACCTTTGGTTTGGAGTTGTTAGATGAAAGCGAACGAAAGATAAATAGGGAGAGACTCGTCTAGAAGTATGACGAGCGTAATATGCAATCTTGGATGAACCCCTATCAGTAGTAGCAGTAGCAGTTAGCAGTAGCAGTAGCAGTAGCAGTAGCGTAGCAGTAGCAGTAGCAGTAGTATATATGTCACACCCCAACCAATGGCGGAAACATCGGGATGAGACGAAGTGTGAAGATTGCTAGAGACTTCATAACACTATTTGTGTCAATATTTAATAAACCGATTTCATTTCATAAACTAAATTTTTAACAATACAAGGAATTCAAATAACATCAAGTTCGAAAGAAATACATAACAACATAATCAAAATTGATACAACATTTAAACCTAAACGTCTATATGTGTATCTAGGCATCAATGCTACTTCATTTCATAGCATCATCATCATCAACCTGTAACATGTTAAAATAAAGTTCAATGCAAAAGCAAGGGCGAGTACACAAGGTTTAAATAATAGCATAAGTATAAAGCATTTTACTCGAATCCACATGGCAATTTGTATACAAGGTAACTAGCATGCATAACATTACGTCTAAACCCAAAGTGTCCACTAGTATTTAGCATCCCTCGCCACAAAAGTGACGAGACCGTATAGTATATTGACTTAACAAACCCCCGTCGGGTGGTGTGCTACTCCTATAGCGCTATAATTGTTAAGCGAGGGTATAACATAGTAATGGCATAAAGCATGTATTATCTAGCATAACAAGTAGCATGTATATCGGATTGAGTTCGCAAAGTAAGTTTAAGTGTGTGTAAGTGTAATTGTTGTATGGTAACATGTTACAACCCAAAAGTGGTTTAAAATGTAAATGGGTCGAGTGTACTCACAAATTTGCATATGCTTTCCGATTATCCAATGTGACGAAGTTGATAAGGTTAGAAGGTTGGATATGTTCGTTTAGGGATTTAGGAGGTCAAAACACAATAATATATGTATTTGAAAGTAATCATCCTTTAACACCAAGTACTTGTTCTTGACACTATGAAACCTCAAGGGTTAATGTTTTCATGAGTAGTATACTCATTAGAATCGTAACAAGTCTTATGTCTTGGATGATGTATTCTAATACTTTGACGAATGAACACAAGTCCACCATCAAGAGTTCGAATAGTAAATATATGTATAAGTATTATATGTATTATTTAGTCCATTAATCAAGCATGAGGTAGAAGATTAATCTTCATTTAGGTACCTCTATTGTGTCATAGAATTCATGTAGGAGGTAGGAAGAACAAGTCTTCCATTTAGGCACCTCTAAATGTTCACCACTACACTTGATGTGAAAACATTCAAGGAGGGTCATGAACTACAAGTAATACAAGAATATTAAACACTAATCTATAAGAAATCATCAAGCAATGTGTGGATTTTATGTAGGACAACCCAAGTTAATCCTAAATCACACTTACATCAAGTCTTGAACTTGAACATCACTTGTGGGTTAAACCCTTTGACAAAACAGAAAGTTTGTGAGGATTAATCCTCTGATTTTGAATGTCTCAACCTTGTTTTTAAGCCTAACTAACCATAGAAGTGGTTATAAGCATTAGGACATAGGTTTGAGATGAGTTAGACTCAAGTTTGAACAAGTTTAGTAAAGATTTAATCAAAACAAAAACGAACAGTGAACTTTGGAGCCTTTTTGTCGGAGTTCCAGGGACTTATTTACTGTGAAAAACCCATGGAATCGAAGCTAAGGTCAATCCAAGCACATAGGAAAAAGAATGAGCTAAAACGGATGAGTAATGAAGAAGTTATGCTCACTTTAGTGGAGCTTGATGTTTCTGCTCGAACCTGCACTTTCAGCTACGAATTTGGGAGTTTTAGAGAGATTTGAGAGTGTTTCTAAAGTGTAAAAGACTTGGGAGGCCTTGGGTATTTATAAGGAAGTGATTAGGGTTAGAGTTAGTTGGCATTAATGGTAATTAGTTGGGTGAAACACTAAACAAAAAAAGGAATTAATAAAGTTGTTGCTGTTCTAGAACCTACGGCCGAGAGGCCATTTTGGCAGCCAACAACATCTTGTTCTTTTTATTTTTGTGACAATTAATGATACACAAAATATGACATAATAGATATTAGGATATTATAAGTAGTTAGTGGATGTTTATTAAAAAGAAAGACTTGAAATGGGTACTAGACCCGATTGCTGTTGGAGGACACTTCTTTTTAGTTTCTCTTTTTTTCTTTTAAACATAAGTGACATATTAAATTAGTGTGCTCATGGTATATTTTATTAACATATAACATCGAACATCGCGTCCGGAAGAGCGGGGCTGACGGGGGAATGTCTTTGACATGACCCTGGAGACCAATTCGGTCTTGTACAGAGAAAGTCTCCTTCCAAAAAAAAACATATAACCTACTAAACATTATGATGAGAATCTAAATAATTAGAAGAGGATTTGATGCATGGATGGCAGCTTTCAATCGCTGATGTCTTTCATTTATTATTTTTGTTTCTAAACTAATATTTGAAAGAACAACATCAACTTTCGTTGATGTTTAGTTTATTATTATGATATTATACTATTATTACTATTATTATTATATTATACTATTATTATTATTATTATTAAGATTATTATTATTATTTTTTATTAACATAATTTAACCACATATTTAATTGTTAACAAGCATGTATAAGCTATGAGTGCGAGTACGTCGAGTATATCGGTTGCGCGTATGCATTTGAGATTGGTAACATATAACCCGAGTATTGCAAAACGAATAAGCATGCACGAATATGTAAGGTATAACTTGTATGAAATAACGAATTTTATTACGATCAAAGTCTCGGATTTACAACGATACAACGAAATGCGATTACAAGGAACACAAGAATTCTAAAAATAGAAATACGAACAAGACTTGCTATAAATGGAAAGTACAAATAAGCAGGGCGTTACAATATATCTATATATGTGTGTGACTAGAAAATATATATATATATATAGAGAGAGAGAGAGAGAGAGAGAGAGATAATATAATAACTACTGATGCATACTAGTATTGTATTTTAATTTTCAGTTGTGGTTTGTATTAGACGCATATATATAAAATAGAGTAAAAGTCGCAATGTATGAAGATTTTGACCAATCTGTTTGTGTTGTGAGATTGTTTGCATTTAATATTGATTTGCAATATTAATACTTGGTAATTGTTTACAATTCAGATGGCCAACGATGCAAATCGGGAAAACCAGAATAATGATAATGATAATCAGATAAATAACAGTGCCATTCGACACATAGTAACCCAAGGAATTAGAGATGCTATGCCAGCTATCATCCAAAATGTTAGGGAAGTGGAAAATAATAATAAATATGATAATGGAAGTAAACGATCACGTACTGAACCCAGTCACAGCGTGAACAATGGACCGTTACTTCAATTGCCAATTCCAAAAAGAAGAAGAACCATGTCTTATGGTTGTTCTTACAAAGAATTATGGTCTTGTAAACCAATAGAATTCTCGGGCAATGAAGGAGACATTGTAGCTCTACGCTGGATAGAAAAGACTGAAGTAGTCTTAAAAATAAGCAAGTGTGCAGAGGAAGACAAAATCATGTTTGCTTCCAATCTGTTTAAGAATGCTGCTTTGGAATGGTGGAACACTATTCTCCAGTCTAAGGGAAGTGATAGAGTCTACAATATGGAATGGACTGAGTTTAAGAATATGGTCGAAAGTAAATTCTGTCCTCCTAATGAAAAGAAACAGATAGCCAATAAATTCTTAAACCTTAGAATACTGTAAGGGTTACACTACCGTATTCTTCGAATACGTTAGAATAGTGCCAACCCTAGCTTCACCAGAATCAGTATTAATCTCCCGTTACATTTGGGGATTAATCAGTGAGATTAGACATGTAGTCAAGGCAGCTATCTCACCAACCATAAAAGAAGCTGTAGAACTAGCAAATAACTTGACCGATGAATTGGTACGTACACAAGAAGAAAACCAGAGGAGGAACCTAGTCCAAAAACTTACCTAGGAATTCCGCTACGGAAATTCCAACCGTGGGAAGAATATTGGTTCTATTTCTGCACCTTATTGAAAGGCTTGCAAGAACAAGCATTCAGGAAGATGCTCTACATACTGCAACCTCTGCAAGATACCAGGACATAAGGAGGAAGATTGTACGAAGAAACCCAGTAACGAAGTGTGCTTCAACTGTGGAGAAAAAGGACATATCAAGCCGAATTGTCTGAAACTAGCTCTAGCCATGAACAACAAAACTACTAAGAATGCTAGGGCATTCGTTCTGACAGCTGAATAAGCAAAGATGATTTCGGATGTGATTGCCGGTACGTTTTTAGTTAATGATGTTTTTGCTAAAGTATTATTTGACTCTGGTGCAAACCAAAGTTTTATTAATACTTCATTTTGCAAAATTTTCAATCAACCATTAACTAAACTCCAACAAGAATGTCTGGTAGAGACAACGAATGGAGAAACCATTAAGAATTCTGAAATCTTGCAGGGAGCAAGAATAGAAATTTTAAACCATAAGTTTATTGTTAATCTTTACCCAATGAATCTTGCTGGATTTGATATTGTACTAGGAATGGATTGGTTAGTAGCCAATAAAGCCAGTATTCTATGTGATCAAAAGTCAATCCAAATAAGTTCATCAAAAGGTGAAAAGATCAGAATTAAAGGAAATAAGCCATCCAGATCTGCAAAATTCATCTCTGTGATTAAAACTGCAAGTTGTGCAAGAAAAGGATCACTAGAGTATATGATTTCCATAATCATTAATACTAAAGAAAAAGAATTGAAATATATTCCTGTAGTATCTCAATTCTCAGATGTATTTCCAGAAGAATTACCAGGACTACCGTCGGACAAGGAAGTTGAATTCAGAATTCATCTACTACCAGGAACCGCACCAATTGCCAAGGCACCTTACCGTTTGGCGCCAGCAGAAATGCAAGAGCTGAAGAAACAGCTAGACGAACTTTTGGAAAAAGGATCCGTACAGCCAAGTTCATCACCGTGGGGAGCACCAATTCTGTTTGTTAAGAAGAAGGACGGGTCAATGCGTATGTGCATTGATTACCGAGAGTTGAATAAGGTCACGATTAAAAATCGGTACCCATTACCGAGAATCGATTATGTCACACCCCCAAAATCCACATGCGGAGTATCACCGCTTGGAGGCGTGACTGACCAGGATCTTAGCCACCAAATCACATTGAACTCATGAGTATATTAAATAAAACTTTCTTTTATTAACAATAAGGGTTGCAACGTTACAATATATCACAGTTTACAGTGGAAGCATATATAGTTCGTTAAGTGTTTATAAACCACATGTGATAGCTCTTAGTCTTGTGTTGCGTTTCCATGTAACTCGACCCATGACCACTCCAGCTTCCTAGACAGCAAGTTCCCAATGTTATGCACCTAAAGGCCTGCAAGGCATGTAACAACGAGTCAACAACAAAGTTGAGCGAGTTCACAGTTGGTTGTTTAGTTATGGCATTCGTTTCGTAAATCATATGTTCGTTTTGTAAACCATGTATCGTATTAATTCGTATCGCGGTCTCCCAGACATGTTTGCGAAGATTAGTGGGGGATTCCCATGTGTATCGTATTTCTCCGTATCGCGGTTCCCCGAACATGTTTGCGATGAATAGTGGGGGCTTCCCATGTTGTATGTTACTAGACTAGTCGTGTATGTACGTGCCCTTCTTGATCCAAGGACCGTAGCGAGTATGAGTGTACGTAGGTTTTACGTACGTGCCCTTCAATCCGAGGACAGTAGTATGTATGAGTGTACGTAGGTTTTACGTACGTGCCCTTCAATCCGAGGACAGTGAAAAGTAGTTTAATAGTAATGATAGTACGAGTAGTTATTCAATCCCATTCCCAACCCACCGGGAATCCCATGCCTTAGGAGTGTGAACTCACCTTGGCTTGCTCGGTTTGTTAAGTTTCTTGTTTAACAGTTGATCAAGCACGTCCTAAAAGGGTTACCGATAACAATCAGTTTTGAATGCACATACTCTAGATACTTCATGCACTTTTAACGCACATACCCCCTAATCACATATCACGCAATCCCATGCATATGACACTCACATATTATCATACGTACTGTAACAGTTGACCATTCAATGTAATCCGCAACATACATCATAATATCACATATTACTCAATCACATACCACACATCTCTAATATTTAAATAACACCCTTATAGTTCAAATCATGGCAATTAACATACCAATTCAACATCATCGAGTAGCATATAACCAGTTCCTAATCCCATTTACCTCATGAATTCGCATATGTACAAGTCACATAAAATTAATCCTTGGTACCCGAACACATACATCAGTCAACTTATTAATATTAAAACCGAACCATAGCATCAGATTCATCATTTAATGGAACACATTATCACAACAACTAATCCATTTATTGGATCTCGGCCCACTACATCTAAACTATGCGGCCCATTCCTTAAATCAATCCATCCAGTGTGTGTTTTAACATTAGATTCTTTTCCTCATTATTTGCAAATATCACATGTTATCAAATCAATGTAAACAAAGTATATGTTCAATAAGTGGCTGACAATTTCCATGATAAATGAACTCCATTGGACCGAAGTATCATGCAACAATTACAACAATTCTGTACCTTCGAACCAAACCAATGTTACACAATAATATCCCATGTCACACCAAGTTATCTTTCAGTTTGCATGGAAACCCTAACCATTAATTAATGAGAGCACTAAGTATATTATATCCATACCTAAAAATTCATGCGAGACCTCTACAGGTGACACACATAATACAATCACATGCATAAAGACAATTCTCATGCAACATGGACAAAGTGGCCGACATTTATAAAGTTATCCTTATCAATTTGGCTGCACTATCAAGACAAATCACATGCATATTAATTAGCCATGAATCTCATAAAACAACATTCAATTTCACAAGCCAATTCACTTTCATATATATCAGATCGATCAACAACAATCATTGTAGCAAATAACCTAGTTTCAAGTAATCATTGGGCATCTGGTTTCGTTTCTCATACAACAGTTTTATCATCGAATCATTACTAACTAACAACGATGGGTCTGGTCACATTCATCACGCACGAGCAATCTTATTTATAACCAATTAACACATACATATATACAAATGCAAAGCACTCATCGAACCCATGCCCATAACAGCATCATGTCTCTCACGTTTTATAACACACATGCACCCAATTTTTACTAATCAATTCGCACATTACAGATTCGATTAATTGAGGATTGATACGAATACAAAAGTCACTAACCAGCAGTCCGATCAGATAGAATGATGCCTCAACATGAGGTTGCTTCCATAGGGGGGGGTCGTCTGCCATCTCAAAACGAGTGGGAGGGAGTAGGGTGGTTTAGGGTTTGAGGTAAGATATAATACGTATACATATGTCTGTGTCAGGAGGGCTTGGGCCGGTTTGGGTTTAAGTCAACGAGAACTGGGCCAAAGGATCTCAAGACTTTATGTGAATTAAGGTATGTGTGTGGGTTCAACACTTGTGGGCTCAACCACTCAGCCGGATCATGCCTACAAAACTAAAATGCGCGCAAGTGTGTGTGGCCCAACACATTCGTAGCCCAAGGCATAACGGTGGCCCAATATCGTGTGTGGCCCTACGCGTAAACTCAACACTTAAATGGATCTAACCACGCCAAATTATAATAAGTAAAATTCACATTTGACAAGTTTATCATAGTAAGAAGTTAGATGAAAAGTTTAACCTAACGAGAGCGTGAAAGGAGAGACTTACTAGAAGCGAGAATCACAAGATTCAACGGTACAAACCTTGAAAGTTCGGGTTGTCACATCATCCCCAGCTTGAAAGAAATTTCGTCCCGAAATTTAGCACGCAGTTACTGAGGAAGCTAGTTAAGTTGTGTGGTTTCCTGGTTTTTCCTGGGGTGTCACATCATTCCCCCATTGGTTTGGAATTTCGTCCCGAAATTCCGCAGTAGCTTCAACCTCAGTAGTGGTTTCATTATTCTTGAACAATGAGGATATGTGTATTTCATTTAGTTTCTCGTTCCCAGGTAAACTCTGGGCCACGACGGGAGTTCCAACGAACTCGAACAAGAGGTATTCTGGTGTGCTTGAGAACCTTAACGTCTCGGTCTGTAATCTCTACAGGTTCTTCGACGACTCGCAACTGATCATCGATAGTGAGCTCCTTCAAAGGAACTATGAGGGTCTCATCTGACAGACACTTCTTCAGATTTGACACGTGGAATACGCTGTGAACTCCACTGAGTTCTGCGGGTAGGTTTAGCTTGTAGGCCACCTTGCCTATTTTCTCTATGATTTTGAACGGTCCGACGTATCGCGGGTTAAGTTTGCCTCATTTGCCAAAGCGGGCTACACTTTTCCAAGGTGAGACTTTAGGTAGCACTCGATCCCCAACCTGGAACTCGAGTGGTTTCCTGCGCTTATCAGCGTAGCTTTTCTGACGGTCCCTAACTGCCGTCATTCATTTTCGTATCTGAGCAATCTCCTCTGCTGTGTGTATGACGAGTTTTGGGCCGGTAGTTTGGCCGTTTCCGACTTCTGCCCAACAAAGAGATGCTTGGCACCTTTGTCCGTACAATGCCTCGAACGGAGCAGCCTGACTGCTGGTGTGGTAACTGTTATTATTCGAAAGCTCACCTAAAGGGGGTGTCTTCTCCGACCGTTGCCAAGGTTGATTTCCCGTGCCTGAAGCATGTCTTCAAGAGTTTGGATGGTGCGTTCAATCTGTCCATCCATCCGTGGATGATATCCTATGCTCATGTCTAAACGTGTGTTAAAGGATTTGTGCACCGCTTGCCACAAATCAGATGTAAATCGTGGGTTGCGATTAGAGGTACTGAAGGTTGGCACCCCGTGCCTAGCAACCGCTTCCTTTAGACAGATGACTGCAAGTGTAGAAACTTATCTGTTTCTTTGATGGTTAGATAGTATTCTGGTTGCGCAAGACAATCAATGGGTATCCAGGTGATGTCGTTTCTGTTTCGAGTTGTAAGTAGACTATCGACCAAATCCATGGCCGTCTGTTTTTATTTCCATGTGAGTGTTGCTGGTTGCTGGTGCTGCACCTTGACTTTCCAGAAGTCGATCCATCATTCTCATACTTAACTAGATGGGACTTCATGTCCGATTACCAGTACAAGGTTTATAAATCCTCATGCCTTTCGTCTGAAACCCAGACGGTTAGAATGTCGAACTGGTGTGCTTGCTCAACGCGAGTTTCCCTATAGTTGTCGTGTAATGGCACCCACATTTGTTTCAGGAAGTAGCGAGTATCGTCCGACTGGTTAAAGGTTGCTTCTCCATGCCCCGCATGGTTTCAACTTGAAGATTCCTCTTCCTTCAGTTCTCCAGTTTGAACAGAGCGAGTCTGATTCTGGTAAGTTAGAGTCGATAGCGAGCTGCAGAGCTCGTGCACGTTCAAATTTCATAGTTGTAATCATCCCAAAGTTTCCTCCAGTGATGCCATTAACTGAATTAGTTTTGTAGAAGTCAGGGTACATGGGAGGCCCTTGCGATCGGTCTAAATAACACATCTGGTACCGTCCAAGTAGTGCCTCCATCTGAAATCTCAAGGCCACGGTTTTCACCGCCAGTTGTGTGTCGTGCAGTTTCCCCTTTGTAGTTCCATCACGTAAGTCATCATTCTCTCGTGTTGCGTTGGTGTGTAACCGGGACACTGATCCGAACCATCATGGTATACTACTAAATCACCCACACCATCGGGTAAGGGCGATGCTCGGTGCATTGCAGAGTTGAAATTCGAAAGCTGAAGAGACATCCCCTTGTTTGTCTTCCACAGCACCCTGCTGTGCTAAAGAGATTTAAGCTGCGGGACCTTCGAAAATCCTGTGGGTAAGCTGCGATAGAATCTAGTGAAATCAAGGAATTGCTGCATCCCCGAAGGGATCTTTGGTGTCGATCAATTTCTATCAAGATGCATCCTAGCGAGATCCACATGTAATCCCACTCCGTTAGTTACATGATAAAAATGCATTTTCTCGAATCCAGACGTGACATTTAACAAGGTTTCACACGTAATGGCTCCTCCCCCAGAAGTGCTGAAATAGGATCCATATGCTACCCATGGTGTCCGTTTTTTTTTCCTGGTCATGATTCAGAACGTCGTCAACAATTACGGTCGACTCATGTGATCCCTGAAACTGCTGGTGTGTTGATTAACTCTATGATCCTGGTGTAAGATAATAAGATATACTAGTAACAAGGGCTACTTCTGGCATGATGTGGATCTGATATTCCACCTGACGTTGTGAATGTAAACCTAGTAGTTCTTCTGGTAGCACTTAGGGAGAAATCACGAATAATTGGTGGATCCGCGATCCTCATTTCCTTAGCCTTGACATCAGTATCGAACGTTAACATTGCGGGGTAATCCTTCCGTAGCCACTCCTGGCTTTTCTGCTGAAATGACGCTAACCGTTGTGCCACTCTGGCGTGTTAGGACAGACAACAATTCTCCACACGAAGTTTTCTCCTCACTGGGTGTATCTGCGCGATATCTGGAGAACCAATCCATACGGACCACTGCATCAAAGCTATCAAGGGTAGTAGAAGGTCGACGTCGGACACTTGTCCCACAAGGTCGAGTTTGCATTCCAACAATCATATGAGGTTTCAGTGGGCTTGACTTCTGCCGAATTCCACAGCAGGTTCGGTTTAAAGAAGTATCAGGGTTGAGCAAAACAATGACGAGGCGATTTGTTACTAAGAACGTGTAGGCCACCATGTTGTTACAATCTTGGCGTCGTCCACGCCAACTCTAAATGCCCTTCTCGAATATCACATCCAGTGTTATTGCTACGGCTACTAGAACTCCCAAAATTGCCATTGTTCGCTGGGTCGTTGACGTCTTGACTTAACTGCAATCATTCATCGCCAATGTCACCTTCGTTTCCTTGCTATGATTACGGGTACCTTGATATTGCCATGACTGTTGCCTCTAATGTTGTTGCTCGAAACGGAGCCCTGCGACCTTTCACCGACAAGGTCCATCCTGTCACATTCCCGTGCCACGTCCTAAAGTGTTACTCATTGTGCTGACAGCCACACGCTCCATACTACAGTCGATTGTCATTGCCGATGTCCTGATGGATTCGTAAGGGTTGACCCTCATAAGTCGCTTAGGATTCGATGGAAGTCTAATTGCTGATGTTCGCTGCTAGTAATCAAAGTCGTTCTAATACTGAGGTTGGTGAGGCTCATCGCTCATCCTCCTGTCCATCGGTGTTGCGAGTAGTTCGAGTAATACACAATATGTTGCGGGAGTGTTGCAGAAGTGATCGCACTTCAGAATCCGAGACGTCAAGACGTTACGTTCCAGCAAGTGAGAAAGATGTCGATCAATCATTCGACGCTGCGTCATCCAACACATGGACGCTCGTATAAGCAACTAACGTTCTACACGGTTTGCTGAGTTCAGATGGGTGTCCAGGTAACACTCGATAGCATCAAGTTCCGAACTGATCCAAAGGTAAATGAAAAGTTCACGTTTGAGTTTGAGTAGGGGACAATTACTGCTACGACCCCTATAGGTTTGTTATGTTTCATAGTGACCAAATAACGGGACGGAACCCCTTTTCCACTCGTTAAGCCTCACTGGGACTCACATGCACCCCACATTATTATTATGTGTGCACCCACAATAATATTGTGATTTGCATGCTCATCTCAGCTCCTCTTAACTCATGTCAAATGGTTCCCCAAACTCGAGTAGCAATCAAAGAGTATCACGAAGCGTAGGTCATGAAGATTTAGGGAATTACCACCCTATCAGTCTCATAATACGTGCAAGTGTACATGAATTCATATTGGTGTGCTAAACGTGCAATCACATGCAATATCGTATGTAGGTATTCACTAGTTATGTAGTACAATGAGTATATGAGAGACGAACCTTGCAATCTGGAGCTGAGTGTCATGGTCGTATTCACGTCTTTAGAACTGTCCGGTTATAGTCTGGTTTTACAAAACATTTTCCCCTTTTTAAATAAAACCAAATTCACTATAACCAATGGCTCTGATACCAATCTGTCACACCCCCAAAATCCACATGCGGAGTATCACCGCTTGGAGGCGTGACTGACCAGGATCTTAGCCACCAAATCACATTGAACTCATGAGTATATTAAATAAAACTTTCTTTTATTAACAATAAGGGTTGTAACGTTACAATATATCACAGTTTACAGCGGAAGCATATATAGTTCGTTAAGTGTTTATAAACCACATGTGATAGCTCTTAGTCTTGTGTTGCGTTTCCATGTAACTCGACCCATGACCACTCCAGCTTCCCAGACAGCAAGTTCCCAATGTTATGCACCTAAAGGCCTGCAAGGCATGTAACAACGAGTCAACAACAAAGTTGAGCGAGTTCACAGTTGGTTGTTTAGTTATGGCATTCGTTTCGTAAATCATATGTTCGTTTTGTAAACCATGTATCGTATTAATTCGTATCGCGGTCTCCCAGACATGTTTGCGAAGATTAGTGGGGGATTCCTATGTGTATCGTATTTCTCCGTATCGCGGTTCCCCAAACATGTTTACGATGAATAGCGGGGGCTTCCCATGTTGTATGTTACTAGACTAGTCGTGTATGTACGTGCCCTTCTTGATCCAAGGACCGTAGCGAGTATGAGTGTACGTAGGTTTTACGTACGTACCCTTCAATCCGAGGACAGTAGTATGTATGAGTGTACGTAGGTTTTACGTACGTGCCCTTCAATCCGAGGACAGTGAAAAGTAGTTTAATAGTAATGATAGTACGAATAGTTATTCAATCCCATTCCCAACCCACCGGGAATCCCATGCCTTAGGAGTGTGAACTCACCTTGGTTTGCTCGGTTTGTTAAGTTTCTTGTTTAACAGTTGATCAAGCACGTCCTAAAAGGGTTACCGATAACAATCAGTTTTGAATGCACATACTCTAGATACTTCATGCACTTTTAACGCACATACTCCCTAATCACATATCACGCAATCCCATGCATATGACACTCACATATTATCATACGTACTGTAACAGTTGACCATTCAATGTAATCCGCAACATACATCATAATATCACATATTACTCAATCACATACCACACATCTCTAATATTTAAATAACACCCTTATAGTTCAAATCATGGCAATTAACATACCAATTCAACATCATCGAGTAGCATATAACCAGTTCCTAATCCTATTTACCTCATGAATTCACATATGTACAAGTCACATAAAATTAATCCTTGGTACCCGAACACATACATCGGTCAACTTATTAATATTAAAACCGAACCATAGCATCAGATTCATCATTTAATGGAACACATTATCAAAACAACTAATCCATTTATTGGATCTCGGCCCACTACATCTAAACTATGCGGCCCATTCCTTAAATCAATCCATCCAGTGTGTGTTTTAACATTAGATTCTTTTCCTCATTATTTGCAAATATCACATGTTATCAAATCAATGTAAACAAAGTATATGTTCAATAAGTGGCCGACAATTTCCATGATAAATGAACTCCATTGGACCGAAGTATCATGCAACAATTACAACAATTCTGTACCTTCGAACCAAACCAATGTTACACAATAATATCCCATGTCACACCAAGTTATCTTTCAGTTTGCATGGAAACCCTAACCATTGATTAATGAGAGCACTAAGTATATTATATCCATACCTAAAAATTCATGCGAGACCTCTACAGGTGACACACATAATACAATCACATGCATAAAGACAATTCTCATGCAACATGGACAAAGTGGCCGACATTTATAAAGTTATCCTTATCAATTTGGCTGCACTATCAAGACAAATCACATGCATATTAATTAGCCATGAATCTCATAAAACAACATTCAATTTCACAAGCCAATTCACTTTCATATATATCAGATCGATCAACAACAATCATTGTAGCAAATAACCTAGTTTCAAGTAATCATTGGGCATCTGGTTTCGTTTCTCATACAACAGTTTTATCATCGAATCATTACTAACTAACAACGATGGGTCTGGTCACATTCATCACGCACGAGCAATCTTATTTATAACCAATTAACACATACATATATACAAATGCAAAGCACTCATCGAACCCATGCTCATAACAGCATCATGTCTCTCACGTTTTATAACACACATGCACCCAATTTTTACTAATCAATTCGCACATTACAGATTCGATTAATTGAGGATTGATACGAATACAAAAGTCACTAACCAGCAGTCCGATCAGATAGAATGATGCCTCAACCTGAGGTTGCTTCCATGGGGGGGGGGGGGGTCGTCTGCCATCTCAAAACGAGTGGGAGGGAGTAGGGTGGTTTAGGGTTTGAGGTAAGATATATTACGTATACATATGTCTGTGTCAGGAGGGCTTGGGCCGGTTTGGGTTTAAGTCAACGAGAACTGGGCCAAAGGATCTCAAGACTTTATGTGAATTAAGGTATGTGTGTGGGTTCAACACTTGTGGGCTCAACCACTCAGCCGGATCATGCCTACAAAACTAAAATGCGTGCAAGTGTGTGTGGTCCAACACATTCGTAGCCCAAGGCATAACGGTGGCCCAATATCGTGTGTGGCCCTACGCGTAAACTCAACATTTAAATGGATCTAACGACGCCAAATTATAAACAAGTAAAATTCAAATTTGATAAATTTATCATAGTAAGAAGTTAGATGAAAAGTTTAACCTAACGAGAGCGTGAAAGGAGAGACTTACTAGAAGCGAGAATCACAAGATTCAACGGTACAAACCTTGAAAGTTCGGGTTGTCACAGATTATCTGTTTGATCAATTGCAAGGAGCTCGATTTTTCTCAAAGATCGATTTACGCTCAGGATATCATCAATTAAAGGTACAGGAAGAGGACATTCCTAAGACCGCCTTCAGAACAAGGTATGGTCATTATGAATTTGTTGTCATGCCATTTGGTTTAACCAATGCCCCAGCCGCATTTATGGACATGATGAACCAAATATGTAAACCATATTTGGATAAATTCATAATTGTCTTTATAGATGATATTCTAATTTACTCTAAGAGTGAAAAGGAACATGCAGCGCATCTGCATACACTTTTAAATTTGCTGAGAAAAGAAAAGCTTTACGCTAAATTTTCAAAATTTGAATTTTGGTTAGAAGAAGTGCAATTTCTTGGACATTTAGTTAATCATGAAGGGATTCATGTGGATTCCACAAAGATTAAGGCGATTACTAAATGGAAAGTCCCTGAATCAGCAACGGAGGTTAGAAGCTTTCTAGGATTAGCCGGTTATTATAGAAGGTTTAGTCGAGATTTTTCTAGAATAGCCATTCCCTTAACCAAGTTAACCTATAAGTCTATTAAGTTTGAATGGGGACCAAAACAAGAAGAAGCCTTTAGAATTCTTAAGCAAAGATTAACTAACGCACCCATACTAGCGTTACCAAAAGGAACTGAAGACTTTGAAGTCTATTGTGACGCTTCTAAGTTAGGTTATGGATGTGTGTTAATGCAACGTTAAAAGGTTATAGCCTTTGCATCTAGACAACTTAAGAATCATGAAGAAAATTATTCAACCCATGATTTAGAGTTAGGAGCTATAATTTTTGCCCTTAAGATTTGGAGACACTATTTATATGGAAATAAATTTGTTGTCTTAACTGATCATAAGAGTTTAAGGTATATTTTTGGGCAAAAAGAGTTAAATATGAGACAAAGATGTTGGATGGAATTTCTTAGTGATTATGATTGCAATATCCAGTATCATGCAGGAAAGGCTAATGTAGTAGCTGATGCTTTAAGTTGAAAGTATCATGAGAAGCCAAGAAAAGTACGTTCTCTTAAATTAAATCTGCAGATAGATTTAAACGAGCAAATTAGAGCCGTACAAGAATCAGTAATCAAGGATGATACTGAAAAATTGAAAGGAATGATTAAGGAACTAGAACAAGGAACAGATGGAATTTGGAGATTCCATAAGAAAAGAATGTGGATACCTAAACTAGGAAACCTACGCCACCAAATATTAGACGAAGCTCATAAGTCTAAGTATACGATGCATCCTGGAAGTGATAAGATGTATCAAGATTTAAGAAAGAATTTTTGGTGGATAGGAATGAAAAAGGATATAGCAGCTTATGTCGCCAAGTGTCTAACCTGTTCACAGGTGAAAGCTGAGCATCAGAAACCCTCATGTTTATTACAGCCATTGGAAATGCCTGTATGGAAATGAGAATTGATAACAATGGACTTTGTTACCAAATTACCCAAGACCCGAAAAGGTAATGATACAATCTGGGTGATTGTAGATAGATTAACTAGTCTGCTCATTTCCTACCAATGAAGGAAACATTCGGTATGGAACAGTTAGCCAAATTATATGTTAATGAAATAGTTTCATTACATGGTATTCCTTTATCAATTGTTTCTGATAGAGATAGCCGTTTTACTTCTCATTTTTGGACAAGTTTCCAAAAAGCAATGGGAACCAAGTTAAATCTAAGCACAGCTTATCATCCTCAAACGGGCGGACAAAGCAAAAGGACAATTCAGATGATGGAAGATATGCTTAGAGCTTGTGTAATCGATTTCGGAGGAAATTGAGACGTTCATCTACCATTAATAGAATTTTCTTATAATAACAGCTATCATACTAGTATTAATGTTGCACCTTTTTAAGCACTTTATGAACGAAAGTGTCGAACTCCAGTCTGTTGGGCAGAAATTGGAGAAAAGCAATTGTGTGGACCCGAAATAGTGCAAGAAACCATGGACAAGATTATTCAAGTCAAGGAACGACTGAAAGCAACACTCGATTAACAAAAGAGTTATGCTGATAACAGACGAAAGCCATTGGAGTTTCAAGTAGGAGACAAGGTGTTGTTAAAAGTTTCTCCTTGGAAAGGAGTGGTAAGATTCGTCAAGAGGGGAAAGCTAAGCCCCAGGTATGTTGGACCTTTTGAGATTATTAGAAGAATAGGACCAGTAGCTTATCAGCTACAACTGCCAGAGGAAATGGCAGGAATACATGATATATTTCATGTATGTAATCTCAAAAAGTGCTTAGCCGATGAATCATTAGTGGTACCTCTTAAGAACATAGAGGTAAATGAGAAACTTAAGTTCGTAGAGAAGCCTCTACAGATTGAAGACAGGAAAATCAAGAATCTCAAACACAAGAGATTAGTTCTGGTCAAAGTAAAATGGAATTCCAAGAGAGGACCAGAGTACACTTGGGAGCTTGAATCAGAAATGCAAAGGAAATATCCACACCTGTTCCAGTAGACCTCGAGGACTAGTTCTAAAACAAGGTGGGGAGGATATAACAACCTTCCTACAATATTTTCGACACTCTTAAAATATTTAGAACGTTCCTATAAGTCCTAAAATATACCCCTTATACGAATAATGGACCATAAATACTTTAATTTGATAAAAATAAAATAAAAACAATTTTTAATGGTTCCTGGCGGGGCGCGAAGCCCTTAGCCAACCTGGTCGCGGGCCGCGACAGCTCAAGACCAGGGCGCACCCGGTGCCGCCACGTGGCAGAAACGTGTTGGGTCTAGTAGGCTGAGTCGACCAAGCTAGGGCCTACTCTCGGTCTCTCGCGGGCCACGAAGACATAGTCTTCGGCTTACGCGGGGCGCGACAAACCCGATTTCCAGCCTATAAATGAGATCGATCAGTTTCACTTTTCCGTCGTTCAATTCTCAAAACTCTCTCTCAATTTCTATAGTGTAAGAATTATACCGGGCATAATACCCCCCTAATTAGCGAAGCTCTGCCTCGTTGTAAGTATTATAACCCTCGGTTACGTATTAGATACGCTACCCGATTTTTCTAGTGCTCCGTAACGGCTAAGGTTCTGCCCGACGTAGTCGTTGGAGTTCTGTCTCGGGGAGGGTATAACTAATGTAAAATTTTGGTTATTATACTAACACATTTGCATTGTTTAAATTAATAGATCATAACCAGGAAGTCACAAAGGAAAAACCTAAAATAGCAATGTGAGTAGTCTCCTTTTTGTATAAACCTTTTTGCAAACTGTTTTTACAAAACCTCAAATGTTTTACATTATGATTAACAGTGATTGAGTATTTGTAAATTCTACAATTATAGTCGGTATGTTGGGGTTTTGTATACAAAATTTGTTACTACACTGTGAGTAGTAACATAACCACTAGTCAGGTTGACAGTACCGTGGGTGGTAATTAAAGTAAGAATTGGAAACAAATATAATTGCGAGAGCGCCCTCAATATTGTACAATGATAAAAACATGTTTTGATTAAACTGGGATTCACTCACCAGTATTTCCCACTGACAAATGTTTTTAAACGCGTTTAAGGTAACAAAATGTGAAAGCCAAATAGAAGCCAGCTGGACAGCACTGAAGGCTTGAAAAATGTGGCAATAAAAGTTACCTAAATAAAGAATATCTTATATTTAAATAAATAGGGTTTATCCCTATAAGCATGTTTGTAATGGAAACTTGGGTTTTACCCATGTGTTTATTATTATAAAAATGTGGTATTTTACTCTGATAAAATATTTCCTAACTACGGTCCTGATGTAAATTCCGCTGCCAAAATGATAAAACCACTGATACCACTAAATCTGAGCTCGCGGCCGCCCGTTCCCAGGAGATAGGGACCGGGGGTTGCGACAAAGTCTGAAACCCAAACTCTAAATGTTCAACAAACTCTATCCCCCAAACTAATTTAGGTTTATCCACAGATCTAGTGCCGACGATAGGGTTTCCAAGAACAGCAACTCTAGTTACCATGTATAGCGGTGGAGGATGGTGACGCAACGAACAGATCTAGCGGTTAATGGTTTATAAAGGTGGAGGATATTGGTGCGACGAGGAAAGATGATCGACAATGGTGCATGGTAGGTGGTGGTTTTTAGGTTGGGTTCACATGATGGGGGTGGTTTGGTAAGTGGTGGTGGCAGGTGATGGTGGTGGAAGTGGTGGTGGGTACTAGGTGCGGTTAGGAGAGAAAGAGAAAGGCGTGAGAAATAGCCTGATGTTTGTAACTTGTATATTTTTTTTGAAATTTTTGTTTTTGATTTATTTATTTAAATATTTTAAATTAATGGGTAAAATACTTATTTACCCTTGTGTGAATAGATTTAACTGAAAATTTTAACGCCTTTTAGTGAAAGGACGTGACTTGCAATCTATATAAAACATAAATTATGATTCTTGACATTTTTAAAGCTAAAAGACATCCACTTAAAATACAATAGTATAAACATGAGTGTAATTTACCTTTTATTTTTAATTATTCTGATTAAGTAATGTGCAAGAAGACTTGCAATTAACTAGCGTTGCAATAAGTTTGGATAATATCAAGAAGCTCGATTCTTTACCTCATCCAATAGATTTTTTTTTTTGCTTGAATGTGTAAAAAAAATGTTTATTTATTTTTCTAGGTCTACTTAGATGGATTACTCTTATAGAACTTGTAAATTTAGAACGAGTACAAGTGTGTTAACATCAGTCTTGTATATCACCCCCACCGCTACCGACACAACCCATGCACTTGCTTTTTTTTTGTTTAACAATCAAATATTAACTCGAAACTATTTTGTTCACAACTGATTTTGACCTAAACTCAGTTTGACTTAAACCCGTTATCCGACATGCCCAGCCCATTTTGCCATGCTTGGTACTCTAGTTATTTCTATAAATAAAAAAAATTAATCTTGTTATGCTTCATAAGTCACCACTCACCACGTTCCGTTCCGTTCCGTTCCGTTCCGTTTATTTTATCCATTTTTGATAATCATATATTAAAGAATAATTTCTTAAATTCTAATTATTTGATGGTTCGCATTTTAATTCTCGCATCTAAATACATCGATTAAACAAAACATTATCACATGAAGTTTTAATTATGAAAACCACAAAATTTTTCTTAAATTCAAAAACCAAAATCCACTTCAACTTCAATCATAAATCATCCTAGGCAACTTATCCATAACACTTTAAGACTTCGGAGAAAAATATGTTTTATAACTACGAACGACCACACCATTCTCTTCCAAGTTCCAACAACACAAAGCAATAATAATATATTTGACCTCGAGCGTTGACCAAATGAAGATATGCCAAGAAAGCGCCACGTCATTATAAAGAAAATGTTCCCGTTTGGACCCTACACTTGCACCTTCAGTAATGTTAGCTATTTTGTAAGCATATGAATCGGTTGATGACAATAGTTTGTTATAATCATAATATTTGTATTCTTATTTATTATTTTTTAACTTTTTGAGCAGGTAACTAATTATTAAATGTCGTAAAAGAGAACATTAATGGACATAAAACCAATTTATATTTTTGTGGGAATCCGTCTTAGGAAACATGTTATTTTTTTGTCAATTGGTCATTAGTGCTAAACCTACCATTACAACTAATAAAATTTTATAAAATACTAATTAACCCTCAATTCTCCGTAGGCACCATTAGCTTTCCACAAACACGTTAAAGATTCATATACGTAAACGAGTCAAACTGACCGTGGGCTAGAGCCACTGAATATCGACTTGTTAAAAGTTTGAATTAAGTTAAACTTAAACGAGCTTGAGCAATCTAAATTGAACTTCGTTTAGTAAACAAGTTTTGGGCATCGAGTTTAATTATGCCTGCGAGCATATTCTTATGTGAATATTAGAATAATTACATATTTATATCGTATGATATATTACCAGATAATATAATAATAAATAATAGGCAATTTGAATTTAAATAATCTCAACTTTCTCATTTAGCCGATAATAATCCCAACTCAGTTATTTGCCGACAATAATCCAAACTGATCCACTTTTAGCCGATAATAGTCTGCGTTAAAAATAGTTTAACGGAGTTAAGTTTTTTTCCGAATTACAAACCGATGTTTTAGGGCTTTTGATTAGAACGAGGATACGAGTTATGGATGTAAAATTTACCTCGAAATACTGCCCCAAACGATGAAAACGATGCTTCAATTCGGGTGTTTAAACTACCAATTAACAAAAATCTAACAAAAATCTAGCCGTTTGGAGCACCATTTCAAGGTAAGTTTTACATAAATCGATTCGTATCCTCGTTCTGATCAAAATCCCTAAAACATCGGTTTGTAATTCGGGAAAAAAAAAAAAAAAAAAAAAAAAAACCTTAACTCCGTCAAACTATTTTTAATGGCGGACTATTATCAGCTAAAAGTGGACCAGTTCAGATTATTGTCAGCAAATAACCGAGTTGGGATTATTATCGGCCAAATTGAGAAAGTTGAGATTATTTAAATCCAATTTGCCAAAATAATATATAGAGTTAATTGCCCGGATTATCCCTATGGTTTGTCGTTTTTTCTCCCTAACTTTTCAAAATAGCATGTTTGTTCCCTGTGATTTTCTCCCTAACTTTTCAAAATAGCATGTTTGTTCCCTGTGATCAGCCACCTTTTTTATTTAAATATAAACAATTAACCCTCACCCACCCCCATCACCGACTTCATCCGTCATCTTCAACCTCCTCCACAACTTCTTCTTTCTCACCTAGGTTCAGATTTTGTCGCCACTCACCAGAAAAAGATTATCGCCGGAAAAAAAAAATTGTTACTAGAAAAACAAACTTATCGGAGTTTGGTGGTGGTTGGAGAAGGGAGAAGGTGGTTGGATGATGAAGGCTGCGTGTGGAGCCATCGGAACATGGCCATCAGAACGTTTTCTTGAAGCCTAGAATAGAGCGGCTTGATCTGGATGTACAACATGAGTTCACCGGACCTTGAACGGAAGGTGGGTCGGGTGGTGAAGAAGAAGAAAACTTTAAAAGGGAGTTGGAGTTTGATTTAATATTTAAATAATAACTGTGGGGCCCACTTGTTTTTAATGATCAATTAGTGATCAAGAATCCTTGAGAGGTTTAAGTATTTAAAAGGAAAAATTAGCCGTTCAAAAAAATTAGATTTTTTTGTTTTATTTATTTATATTAAAAACAAGGGTAGTTCAGTCATTTCACACATTTAACTGAACAAACTAACAGTCATCCAGTCAAAGGACTATCAGAATAACAAGTGAGCAAACCACATGTGAACAAACCTGTTATTTGAAAATGTGAGGACTAAATGTGAAAGAACAGCAAACCACAAGGACTATCCGGGCAATTAACTCTAATATATATACATACACACACCTAATTACCATTAGAAAAACTAAATGATACATAGTGCTATATGTAACCATAATTATAAATATATGTATATGATATATAATATTGAGATTAATTAAATGACTAACGAGCCAAGCCAAGCCATTCTCGAGCTTGTAAAAGTATTCACTAGTCGAGCTCAATTTAAGAAGTTAGGGCTTGAAGCGAGAGAAGCTCCAACAATCATATTTCAAACCATCCTACCTCAAGCTTAATCGGCCAGAATAACCCATTAACACAACTAGTTAAGACACATTTAAACACTATTAGCCGATATCATCGGGTTAGGTTACAATTTACCTAGAAAAAATAAATGTTGATCTTTTAATAGCATGGTCTTTTATAGCCTAATAACTTTTCAAAATAAACAATTAATGCAAACTAGTTCATTTCAAAAGTATAAATGATCTTAATTCTTGATATGCACATAGAATAATAGAATGACAAACAAACGCAGAAAGAAAATTAGCTAGTAATATTGTCGGTCGGCTTTCTAGAACAGAATTTTAGAACGAAAGAAATAAAGGTCCGAGATGGCAATTTTAACCCATTTATATAGAGGAATTGATTTGGCGTATGTTTTATCGCTAACATGTTTATTTTAGCTAGATAACTTGAATTAAGAAAGATCAGGTTGGAGTCATCTGAAATGTATTCAAATACATAACACCTCTCCTATATCGCGTCACTAAAACAAATTCAGACTATCATTGTAAATAGTTGATAAACATACAAAAAATATGTATGTGGGTGGATCTCAAGCCCAACCCAGCCCACCCGTCTTGGCAGTTACCCAACCTGCCTAACCCACAGACACACACCTCTAAATCTACTCTGAAACTATTCTAATAATGACCTCTAGATAAACGAATCAATCAAACATAATTTCATTTTAATTTAAAATTTAAAAAAGAATACATGGGCTTGGTAGTTGGTAATACCTTAGTGAAGAGAACCACTTCCACTCCCTTGCCCTGATGGCTGCTGCTGATGTATTTGGAGCAAAAGGTTCGTAGCAAACTGCAGCGTTGACTGATATCGTTCGTTCTTATCAGCATCAAAATCAGACGGTGGCTGACCTGCAGCATATAACGCGGACTGTAGCTGCTGCATCTGCTCCGGGAGCTGCATACCCGGATTCTCAGGTCTTTGTGGCTGGTATACATTAGCACCATAAGGATTAGCTCCAGCCTGTAAAACCGAGACAGGGTGCGTCTCCTGTGGGATATTGGGTAGATATTGCTGGTTTGGCTGCACAGGAACTGCAAATTGACCACTTTGTGGCATAGGTGACGGAACCGAATCGTGTTGTGGCATACCGAAAGAATAATCTTGCATAGGAGGGAAGTTGCCTGAGGCGGTCAAATGAGCGTTGTTGACCATGTTTGACTGATAACCCTGATGCCCGGGAAGGACTGGTGGCTGACCATGAAATGTATTGTTGGACAGTTCGGGTTCATATTCCCAAGGTGGTCTCTCATTAGGGGGACCCACTGCCGATGGTTGCTGATCGTTAAAATTACCTTTGGCTAAAGAAGCCAAGGTTGCAATAAGTTCAGGTGTTAAAGCAAGCCCAGTTTGCGGGGTAGGAGTGGAGACAGCTGGGGGAGGGGGAGGGGGAGCCAAGGGGTTATGAGATGGACCTGTTGACTTCGGGTTTGACTTCAAGTCATCATGTGGGACCCCACTATAATCAACTTGCAGCACCTTCTCCCCACTGGGAACAACATTATACTCATTTTGAGAAGGAACTTGTTGTTTATCAATAAATTGAGGTTGGGATGAGCTGGCAGAGGCATGTTGAGGGAACTTCAAAACGACTCCATACAAACGTTCAGGCCCAGATACATTCAAAACTTCTGAAAGGAACTCAGAAGGTGGGACCAAGAACAAAGTGGTCCCATCATCAAACTTAGCAACCCCGGCCCGATTTCTGTCACCTAAGTAGCGTACGAATTCTGTGTAAGAAGCAAAATCTTCTTCACTGTCGGGCAAGAAGAAAACAATATCGAATCCAACAGCATCTGTATAGTGCTTTGCCAGCATGTCCAGTCCTGTTCTCGCTGAGCAATTAACAACTTCAGGGCTGCAGTTTCAAAATCACAAACGTTAAGATGTTCCGTTAGTGTTCAGAATGTTAACATTGTTTCGGTAATAAGAAAATCACTTACATATCGTATCCAACCCACTCTCTGATAGGAACACAACGAGCATTACAAACAGGAGTTCCACCCTTAGCAATAACGCCTCGCCAAATATAGTCAGAACCGGGTCGACCCTTTTCCGCCCCACGGGTTGGAAATTTTGTGGGACCACCATAAGCAGGATCAGGGCCCAACACGCCCTGATCTTTCATCTCTCTTAAGGGTGTATTACCACCAGTTCTCAGCCTTTTGGGTTCCCGATGCAATTGGCTTGCATCAAAAACATCCCATGTCCCAGGAGATGTCCTGGTGGGTCCCGGGCTTCTCCAGTTAGGAACACCCATTGGGTTGAACTCTGGACCCTGCAGTAGAGGATCAAAGCTATCTGGAGGACCAAAAGGTGGTCTAGCTGGCATTAGTACAGGATGACCATATGCATCCATTGGTGGGCCCGGGGGTGGGAATTCGTTAAACATTCCATGAGGTTTTGTCCCAGGGTGATGAAATCCAGACATATCATTGTTGGGTGCATGCTCGTTATTTAAAAACATAATTGATATTCTGGGATCATTGAAAAGACGACCTCGCAACCCGTCTTTTGCAAGCTGTGCCTCTTCTACGCTTCTAAATTCAACAAGTGAATAATTTCTTGACGGAAAACTTGTGATATTGTCAATCTCTCCAAATAAAATCATGGCATTGTGTAGCATCTGTTCGTCAACATGCACAACAGGAGGATATGAAATTACCAAAACATTACTTGGTTGATCTTCATTTCCTTCTAAGGGCATGTTCTGCTGTGAAATGAGAACAAAAAACAATTACAACAGTGCATGTATAATTTGGTTTTTAATATAAAGACACTAGAACTATGGTATAACCTGTTGCCTTTTGGCACCGTTATATGAAGGATTAACAGCATCTGGTGGTAACCAAGGTGAATCAAGAGGGACCATACTTCTAAAATATTGACCTTCCTTCACATCACGAAAATCATGACCCGGGTCCTGTTATACATAGGAAGTCAATTAGTCAAACATGATAAAATACATACGGTTATATAAACTTGCAATGCCTATATTTTATCAGTAACTTACTCTTTTTGACTGGGATCTTAGATAGTCGACACGAAGCACGCTTCCACCTTTATACTTTCCGTTCATCGTTTTAAGGGCCTTTGATGCATCCTCCAGTCTGGCATAATCGATGTATGCCGTATTCTTATCCCTGATAAATCTGAAATCCTCAATTTTACCAAATTTGGAAAATTCTTGTTCCATGTCTTCTTTGGATGTGGACATGTTGATGCCACTTACCCACAGAGTCTTGCAGGGTCTAGCCTGCCAACAAGTTGCAAGTAGACTGAGAACTACAAACAAAGAGAAACCTGAACCCTAAATAGCTTATAAAAACAACTGTATTTCATCCTCTTGTGACTCAAGAAAGCATCAAAACACTAATAATCACACGCTACTAATACCTAACAAGTAGGCTTTAAGTTCTATTTTTTATGTCTCTGCTTGTTTTATATTTATTTTGTTACTAAAATGTACAACACACACGTATACACTAAAGTATTAAGCTTTAAGGATCATAGTTGTTAAAAGCCATCGCCTCTTGCGCCTAGGCCCAATTTCCTAGCGAAGCGAGGCAATTGTGCCTTAAGTCAAGGCAATTGCGCTTTAATTCTCCAGGTGATGGTTCATGTGCAGATTCCAGCGAGATTCCTAATTCTTGAGAGTTTTCGGCCAAATTCTCTAAATTCTGGCAAGATTCCAGCCTGATTTCTACTTTTATCTAACGAAACTACTTTTCTACACTAATAAACTAGCATTTTATAACTTTTGGTACTAAATAGACTATATTAAATGTTATATAATAGCTTTAGTTTATTTTATTTGAAGAATAGTATTAATTTTCTATTATATAAAAATATTTAATTTTCTTTTTTTGTTGTGCGCTTTTTTTTCTCCGGCCCGCGCTTTTTATGCGCCTTGCGCCTAGGCCCCAGGCGAGGCCTATGCGCCTGAGTGCGCCTAACGCCTTTAATAACTATGTTAAGGATCTAGAGCAAAACAGAGGTGTATATAATTCATACATCACCCCAAATATACAACAGAAAATGAAACGCACAGCTGATTAAGATCATGAAAATCAGCTGTCTTTGTAGAAATCTCAAGCTCTAGAAAAGAAGACCATGTATATGATATCTTCAGTGACTTATTTACATATAAAACTATCTATGATCTGAAAACCAGCAAACAAGTACATTTAAAAAAAAAAAAAAAAAAAAAAAAAAAAAGGTTAACTACACTTGCCATGGTATCAATCCTTTACAAACTAGTTACCACTGCATTCACTTTACAAAGAATTTATAAGTAACATCTTATAAGGACAACTGTTGACACACCAAAAGTGTGTGTGCGTGTGTGTATAGACAAAATGAGTGTAACAAAACTACAAATAATGAGTTGAATAGCCAAAAGTTAATTAATAGCATAAGAAATTGTGACATGTGTGTTGCTTCAGTTGGGTAGAAACGCAATCAGGCCACTTGGGATAACATGATCCCCCAGACGCCAGAGTAGACCTTTAAATATTTATGTACTAACAAAGAATTCAAACAAATAAACTAGACATACTATTAAACTATTACACAATGCCAGAACTTGTTAGTTAAGACATAGTATTAAAAATCATCATGTTTTAAATTAATTGCTTCATCTGTCCTTTAGAAGTCTGTTTTGTAGCCAAACAGGGTCCATTTTCACTCTTTGCCCCCAACCTTCAGCTATTCCAATACAACAATAAGCTGGACAGAAGTTTTTGCATCAGATTTTGATTATATGGTGATTAGTTGACAACTAGAAGGGTACCAAACAAACCAAGTCACAACTCTCTGTAACTTGCACCAGATACTAGAAAACGGGTGAAACATTACTAGTTACTACCGCTGCCTTATCACCTTTGTATCACATTTGCATACATGATAATAAATTATGAACTATCCCTTGAAACAATGGAAAACTACTATCAGTTCTAATTGTTAAACTGAAACGGATATTCATGATACGCTTTTTGCAATTTGTTCTCACATTACGTCCTTAACAGAATCCCTTGATCAGTATTGGCTAGTTAAGTAACCTTAAAGCCATGTGAGGTTTACGCAGATATATAGTGTGGTTTATTTTGATAAATAAGATTATAGTTGCTTTTAGAATATGTGACATTAGGTTCAATTTTGTATTATTTGATACAATTACTTTTCAAAATAGCAACATTTATTGTTTCATGTATACAGTACACCAATGTGTCTGAGAAAAACTTGCAAGTGAAGACAATTGGAATGATTAACGCAAGCCGATAGGGAAGAAAAGCCGACCAACGATCTGCCCTCAAGACGATCCAGAAGAAGGCTGTAAGATTGATTTCTAATTGCCCCAACATTTGGATTTTCTATCACACTAAAGCGATAATTGCAGACTCGCAGCAACCTATTTTGTGTTCACGTATTTAACAATGATCAACTGTTTTTAGATTAGGCAGAGAGTAAGTGAATATAGAAGATAGGCGATTGTTTTAATTTGAGACTTTTTTTTTCAGATTTGTCCTCAGTCGAATTTGGCAACCAGCTAACAATAGCATGTTACATGCTTTCTTTATTAGTTACAGTTTAAACAGACCATCTTTAGGTGTTTTAAGTTTGTCTTAGGCTAGTTTAGGCTGTTTTAGACTTGTTTTAGGTTAATTTAGACTGATTCATGCCGGTTTAAGCAGTTTCAGAGCGCTTCATGCCAGTTCACTGTGCCTGTTCGCTCAAGGTGGTTTGGCTGAGCCAAGCCGAGCCTCGTCCAGGTGCGCGCCTTTGATTACTATGATGAACCAAACATTGAGGGAATTCAAAATCCTAGGTGTCCTATTGCGCAGTTGAATTGACAGACTACAGTAAACACTGCCTTTGATCTAATCAATCAATTTCATACGAGAAAACAGAGCTGCAGTTCTCCAAAGATATGAGGGAGCGCTTGAATGTGATTACGCATTTATTTGAAGAAATATAATTCAAACATTATTTACAGAAAAATGTCTTGCGTGAATAAGCATCTTCAAAAGTTTTAGGTTAATTTTCCATCAAGACTAAAAAAGATAACTTTATATGTGTATGTCCATTAACAGATTAACTTTGAAAAGAAGCTGATCAGCGTCTACTCTTCAGTGTACCGTATAAGTTGTACTTTTAGTTTTGTGGGCCTTAATGCAGTAAATCTACTTTGAATTTAAACTATGTTTTCATTGTTGTATTGTAAGCTTTTGTAGATATTATATAACAAGTCCATTTGCTTAGCAGAGCGTATTTAACGAAAGTGGCTTGCTACATTGAACTAATGAAAACTCAAAACTCATAAACGTGTATTTAGAGTGTGAAATTACGTTAACGAAACAAAATCATGCTCTTCCTTCATCTCCACTCATATCACACGTATCTCAAAGCCAAACAGACTGCTAGCAATCTATATCCATGGTATTTGTTTGCTTATCTACCAAAGGTTTGATGGAAGACCAACACCATTTGTTCAATATCAAGCAATCACACACATATATGCTTTGTTTAAAATCTCAGATAGCGAACATAGGCGAACTTATCCTAAATTACTACGCCATATCCAGTTCTTAACGAATTGAATCCCTAGCATTTGAATGCATGTTCTGCTTCCTATTTTAACATCAAATTTTAGTTTTAAAACCCTAGCCAAATTCTCACAGTTTTTTAGCGTCAATTAAAATTAAAATGCACAAATCGGATATCAACATAAACATATAACAAATCAATTCCATATAACAACAACAACAATAACATCCTAAAAACCCTAACAACAAAAACGATACAAACCGGTTTAGCAAAATCAATCTTGAGCGATCCACCACGCAACACAACAGCTTGAAGCGAGTCCTTGGCTCTCTTGGCATCCTCAGGCCGCCTCATATTGACAAACGCATAACTACGAGCCGGATAACACGTAACGCTATCAACAACACCGTGTTTCTCGAACAAATTGCGCAAATCTAACTCCGTAACATCGGGCGTGAGGTTTCCGACCCATAGATTGCTGAACATCGCATCGGATGGTGAAGAATCGGTTAGGTTTTTGTTGCCGATTGTGTTGTTTGATTTGAACGGAGGCCTCATGAGATTGATTGATTGAAGAATTGTGTGATGAATTGTTGAATTGAAGGTTTCGATGAACAATTGTGAAAGAGGCGAGGGTTGATGGTTATGGATTTTGATGTGATGAACCGGGGATTGTTTGGGTTATATGTGTGTTGTGAGCGTACAGGTGTGGGTTTTTATCATTGAAATAGCTTAATTTGTTTGGATATATGTGTATATGATAGTAAAGTTTCTATAAATGATGATTTGTTATGTTTTGAATTTTAAAACTTTGATAAACAAAATGATGTGTTTTTAGAAAGGGACTTGGTCTTGGGTAGAGTCAAGAAACTTTACCTCTTTCTTATACCAAAGAAGCTTTAACTCAATGTTCTAACGGTACACAGTGGCTTTTTCTATGGAAGGTCTGGTTGGAGTTTCGCTCGTGACAAAATGTCATGTGTGAGCTAGGGATTTCATTATATTGCGTCTTTGGGCGGTTGGTTTTCTCCAAAATTGGTTATGAGTCGGGTCACTAGTGTTGTCTGTAATCGCGGTCGTGGGTGGCCTTTTGCCTATGTATCTGAGTGGTCGGGCTTTGTTGGACGTTCAAAAAAACATAGAGAAAATCGAATTGCAAAACCATAAAGAAAAAAGATGGTATAGCCATCTAAACCTAAGCAAACTGAATCAAAATTCAAACATTGCTATAAGGAGAGCAATTAAAGAAAGGCATCAACATGGAAGAAGTAGAGGTGCATCACATCTTCTCCTCATAGCATCGAGTCATGTCGTCATCCTCTAAAAACACAACCTTTTCATAAGTACTATCCAGTTGCTGACAGTTAATCTCATAACTAGAGCAAAACTTGCAACAAAATGGAAAACTCTTTTATTGTAATACTATGTCGGATCTACTACCCTCATCAGCTGATGTTACAAATGTGCATATTGAACATATGGACGCATAGTACAAATAAGGATTGTGTGTTTACAATATGTTAAACTTACACCTTAATTAGTCAACACTGAATTTACTACCGAATTTCACTTAACATGCTCAAATCACTTTTAGGACGCATCGTACAGATAAGAATTGTGTGGTTACAATATGTTAAACTTACACCTTAATTAGTCAACACGTGAATTTACTACCGAATTTCACTTAACATGCTCAAATCACTTTTAAACATATGTTTTATCATATTATATACAACTTTTATTGTAAATGTCATCTTAAGTGAGTTTGAATACAGATTTCGTAAATTAATAATTCAATCAATGACGTGGTCAAGCGTGGGTATAAATTTTAGATATATTTTAAGCACTTTTTACTCGTGGATCAAGCTTTAAATTCATAAAACACGATACAATACTACCACTCTACACAAGTTAGGGCAAGTGCACCCATCGTAGACGTAGTATAGTAATGGTAAGATACCGAGGTCGTCCAAGGACACAAGAGCTTTTAATACCGGCTTATCGTTAACGTTTAATCTAACCAAATTTTGATAAAAGTTTTAAAAGATAAACTAGAAATAAAAAAAAAAGTAAATGAAAGGAAAAACAAATAGACAAGAAGGAATCACTTGATTCCAACTCCTCTTTTATGTATCCTTTGATAATTTCCGCACTTTGGGCTTTTTAAGAGATTATCTTAGTTATAGTGGCATGCCCCTCTTGTGAAGACGACGCTACCCTCAACCATATTGGTCTGAGTCAGCAGGGATACAGTCCCGCAAGGTCGGATTATTGAAAGATAATTAAATAAGTTATTAATGCGAAAAGTGGTAGGCCCCTCTTATGAAGGCGACGTTACCCTCAGCCATATTGGTTTGAGTCAGCAGGGATACAGTCCCGCAGGGCCGGATAAAATTTTACTAGTAGTTTATTTATAAGGGGTTCAAGTCATTCTTACTTCCCTCGATTTGATGCTATCTGCCTCAAGGGAGTCCTAATAAGCTTGAACCAAGTCCTCGTAGGATCTATACACTGAACGAGGCAAGAACTTTACCCAAACACCCTTCTAACCCCCTTCCAGGTAGTTAACGTGCTTTATATAGACCGTAAAGACACGAATGAGTGAATCAACGAAACATGAATAAATGTTTAACCAAAGTTCACTTTCAATATAAAAACTAGTTATTAAAGTCATTAATGCATACCTAATTAAAAAGTTGCCAAAGATTGGAAATCAAAAGTAATACATAAAAGATTTGTCTTCACCAAGTGATGTAAGAGATTTAGCCAAGCATAGCCTTTGTTTGATAAGAACTCTTACAATCGATCTTGGATCCCGAGACTACTACACACTCTAAAGGATGAAAGATGGATGATGGTGGTAGGTGTTGGTGTTGTAGTGGTGGTGGACTGAATGCAAGTGTGAGAGACGTGGTTTGCCAAGGGATGCCTTTCTCTTGAACCAAGCACCTCTATTTATAGCTGAAAACAGAGGGCAGGCACGGCCCCATGCCCACCTGGCACGGCCCGTGGTCTTCTCTTTATTTCCCTTCATTAACTGCAGATGTCAGGTCTTGTACCAACATGCCCTATGGTGTCATAGCACGGCCCCGTGGTGAGTGTACTTGCCGTACTATCACAGATTCTGCGAATCTTAGATTTGCCCACGGACCATGTTGGGTTGGCACGACCCTGTGTTGGTTTTTCTTTTGTTGTTGTCTTTTTCTGCAGGGAATCTTGACCGGGCACGGCCCCATGCCTGGTGGGCACGACCCCATGCCTGGTGGGCACAGCCCCGTACCTAAGCTTCTGTTTTTGTTATTTTGTTGTTTTTTTTATGTGGATGGGGGTTTGGCAGGTCGTGTCAATCCTTCTACTTTGTATTTGTGTTGGTTTCTGCTGTTAATTTGTTCCTTTTATTCGTTAAGCTCTTTTGATCCTGTGAATTAAAAGTACACAAAGAAACATGTTTTTTCCAACATTAGTACCGAAAAGAGTCGATTTTATGCCTTGTTTGATGTAAATTATATGTTGCATTTTACGCACATCAATCAACCAAAAATTAACATATGTGTTATACCAAAATCACCAAGGGAATGTTATAATCTTCTACAATGATTTTTTACCATCCAAATAATTATAAAAGTGTTTTATGTTATAAACCAGACATTTTTAGGCCCAACCCATTACTTATGGGCTTTAGGGTTTCCAGCTATGTTTATCTCTATATATTGTAATGTTGAATATTGTGAAGAATTGAATCAAGTTTATCCCTATTTCTCTTTGGTTTTTATCACGTTATCAGCACCGTTTGCTCTTCACCGGGAACAGCCATCGATCTTCACAGGAATTCAGATCATTTATTCATCAATCCGGGTATTAAAACACTCTAATCTTTATCATTCACTTTGACATATTCCTTTACACACTTGCTTGATATATATATCCGATCTCTATAGAAAAACAGCATTATAATTTTTATATCAGTAATGTAAAAGGATCGATTCAGATGAAAGACAACACAATAAGTTTTTATATGCACATTTAGAATACCCAAAATTAGGATTTATTTTTCCTTGCATTCTACACTTACCGAAACTGGAAAAAAAAAACAAGAACCGCTTCTCAACCCCTCATCGGCACATAACCCCCCACCCCCACAGTTGCCGGCGGCACAAGCAGCATCACCACCATCTTTAACCTCGTAATACATACATCCAGTTAAAATAAAATCAAAGACGACAGTGCAGAATGGAACGGTTTACCGGCGGCGTGGTTCTGAACGGTTTAACGGCGGCGTCTTCGCCGGAAGGGAACTGACGATGACGGAGTCGTCGGAAATCCGGTGGGTGGGAACGGTTTACCAGCAGTTACTCTCCTGGATACCGGCAGTTACTCTCTTTCATTTTCAATCGCCCACAAGCATCTATAAACCTCGCTAACTTCTTCTTCTTCGCCTTAAAGTAGTTATAAATTTGAAGATCTAGGTCTAACATGTTACCGTATTAAACAATCCAGCCCTCTTTCTCTGTGGTTTCATGTGTTGATGATGAAACACATATCCTCCATGATGGAACACAGCTGTACCACTATCAACACTAATAATTTTAAAAGAAAAAAGAAACTAATGTCTGTTTGAATCTTTGGGTTGTTTTACTGTGGGCGTGAAAGACAAAAGTGAGGGTGGTTTTATATGGTATGTTGGAAAAAAAAATTAATAAAGGAAAAGTATCAGACCACCAATTTGCATATACGGTTACAGTGTTACCATCGTTCACAAAATAAAAAGGTGGAAAGGAAAAGTAACAATAAATGAAAATATTAATGGTGTGGTGCCATATTCAAATAAACGCTTGAATGATATTTTTTACATAATTTATGGGATTCGAGAAATCTAGTATTATATATAAAGCTGTGTTACAACATATTAATAGTATTATATTAACAATATTATATCAACAAATTTTGTGTGATTTTAATTTTATGAAAAAATAATAATAATAAATAAATATACAAACTCATCACAATATATGAAATACATATAAAAATTGTCTTCTTGTATAGAACCCGAAGTTCTAATTATAAAGAACCCGAAGTTCTCCTATAGTATCCATTATATACATACATGCTTGTTATTAAACGCATGTCTCTTTCCTTTGTAGAAAATATGTCGAACTTATCAAAACTTGAATTCACCGCACTTGACATCTCGGGCAATAACTACCTCCCGTGGACTCTTGATGCTAAAATCCATTTGACGGCAAATAATTTGGGGGAGACGATTAATGTTGATAATCAGACCTCACCTCAAAATAAAGCGAAAGCTATGATATTCCTTCGCCATCATCTTCACGAAGATCTAAAGCGGGAATATCTAACTGTTGAGGACCCTCTTGAATTATGGACAAACATCAAAGAACGTTTTGACCACCAGAAGTTGGTCTTACTCCCCAAAGCCCGCTATGAATGGCTTCATTTACAACTACAGGATTTTAAGACCGTCAGTGAGTATAATTCTGCTCTGTTCCGCATTACCTCTGAACTTAAATTATGTGGTGAGAAAATTACCGATGAAGACATGCTTGAAAAAACTTTCTCAACGTTCCATGCCTCAAATATGCTCCTGTCGCAGCAATACAGGGAACGTCAATTTACTAAGTATTCTGAATTGATATCATGTCTTCTGGTCGCGGAGCAAAACAACAAGCTCCTACTACAAAATCATCAATCGCGACCTGTCGGTGCAAGCCCATTCCCTGAAGCGAATGTGGCCAATTATCAAAGCGGACGAGGTAGAGGTAGAGGCCGCGACCCCAGCAGAGGTCGTGGTCATGGTCGAGGACGGGGATATACATGGCGTCGGGAGTCCCAGAACACTAAACATAGCGGTGGTGAATCGAGTCGACACAATACGGGGCGACCTTCGAAAGGGGAAAGTAGCGGGAACCAAAGCAACATTTGTTATAAATGTGGGATGTCAAATCATTGGTCCCGCACATGTCACACCCCTAAACACCTCGTTGAGGCATATCAACGCATGATGAAAGAAAAAGGAAAGAATGCTGAAACTAATCTGATTGAGAATGCACCTTCAGCCACGATATCAGACGTTCATTTGGATGCATGTGATTTCATTGAAAATGTTCGTGATGTTTAAACATATTTAACATACCTTTTATGTTTTACTTTTCATACTGTGATCTTGGTTTTTGGGTTGGTTTGAAACTCTTGCAATGTTTTATTTTTACTTCTTTGCATTAACTTTTATTTTATTTTTTTATTTCCTGAAGAAATATGCATGCTAGCTCCAGTAGAGCTATTATTAGTGATGAATGTCTGGTAGATAGCGGTAGTACTAACACTATTCTCAAAGATATGAAATTTTTCTCTGAGTTGTCTCCGGCAGAGACACCGACTAGTACTATATCTGGTGTCAGCAACCTTATCGAAGGCTCCGGCAGAGCACACATAATATTATCTTCGGGTACCAAATTAACTATTGATAATGCATTATATTCTAGTAAATCCAGAAGAAATTTACTTAGCTTTAAAGATATTCGAAAAAATGGTTACCACCTAAAAACAATATCTGAAAATAATATTGAATATCTTCAAATTACTTCAAACAAAAATGGCCAAGAAACAATTGTTGAACAATTAGAAGCCTTATCCTCTGGATTATATTGTACTAATATCAATCCTACTGAATCATACATGGTGAGTAACCAAAAGTTGTTAGATAAAGACACATTCAATATATGGCATGACCGTCTAGGTCACCCTGGTAGCATAATGATAAGACGGATAATCAAAAGTGAAACCGGGCACCCTCTCAAAAACTTAAAGGTTTTGCTACCACAAGACTTATCATGTGCAGCATGCTCTCTGGGCAAACTTATAACGCGGCCCTCACAAACTAAATTGGTACATAAAACCCCATCATTTTTAGAAAGAATCCAAGGGGATATTTGTGGGCCTATTCATCCTCCGTGTGGACCATTCCTCTATTTCTTGATCTTAATAGACGCATCCTCAAGGTGGTCACATGTGAGCCTTTTAGCTACTCGAAATGTAGCATTTGCCCAACTTTTAGCTCAAATCATACAATTGAGAGCCAATTTCCCCGATAATCAAATTAAAAACATCCGGATGGATAATGCGGGAGAGTTCACATCTCAAGCTTTTAATGACTATTGTATGTCAATTGGGATCAATGTTGAACATCCAGTACCTCATGTTCACACACAAAACGGTTTAGCTGAATCTCTGATTAAACGATTACAAATAATCGCTAGACCACTCTTAATGAGATGTAAATTACCATCTTCTGCATGGGGTCATGCTATTTTGCATGCCCGTTGCACTGATTAGATTGAGACCAACTGCTGATCACGAATACTCCCCATTGCAACTGGTCTCCGGATGAGAACCAAGTTTGTCCCACCTTAGAATTTTTGGTTGTGCGGTATATGTACCAATACCGCCACCACAACGTACTACAATGGGACCCCAAAGAAGACTGGGTATCTATATTGGTTTTAACTCCCCGTCCATTATTAGATACTTAGAACCAAAGACGGGAGACATGTTTACAGTACGGTATGCTGACTGTCATTTTGATGAAACGATGTTCCCAGTCTTAGGGGGAGATCAGAACAAAGAAAGACTGGTAACACAATAAATAACGTGGAATGCATCATCGCTATCAAATCTCAACCCCCGAAGTGGTCAATGTGAATATGAAGTCCAAAAGATCATAAATTTGCAAAGAATAGCGAATGAATTACCAGATGCATTCACAGACACGAACAGAGTGACAAAGTCACATGTACTAGCATCAAATGTACCTGCTCGAATTGAAGTAATCCCAGAAGCGATTACTATACAACGAAAGCGTGGGAGACCAATCGATTCCAAAGACAAAAACCCACGGAAACGAAAAGAGTAAAGTAACGCAGTTGGTGAAAACTCACAAAAGATTATAAGTGAAACCCCGGTAGAGGTAAATGTCCCAGAAGAGACAACTATGAATCCGGAGGAAAATGAAGTTTCAGAAGAAACACCGGTACCGAACGAAAATGAGATCTTTATTAATTATGTACAAGATAGTACAATGTGGAACCGGAATAAAACACGTGTTGATGATATATTCGCATATGCTATAGCAACGGATGTAATCAATGAAAATGATTACGTACCAAAAACTTTAGAAGAGTGCATGCACAGAAATGATTGGCCAAGATGGCAAGAAGCCATAAATGCTGAACTAAATTCGCTCGAAAAGCGACATGTTTTCGGACCTGTAGTCCGAACGCCCATAGACGTCAAACCAGTAGGTTATAAATGGGTGTTTGCAATAAAGAGAAATGAAAAGAATGAGATTGTACGATATAAGGCTCGACTTGTAGCACAAGGGTTTTCCCAAATCCCAGGAGTTGATTATGAGGAAACGTATTCCCTGGTAGTGGATGCGATAACCCTTAGGTTCCTAATCGGCCTCACAATCTCTGAAGGACTTCATATAAGACTAATGGATGTTGTCACCGCATACTTATATGGGACACTTGAAAATGACATCTACATGAAAATCCCTAAAGGATTAAAATTGACTGAAGCATTAAAATCAACACCTCGAGATATGTGTTCTATAAAGCTCCAGAGATCTTTATCTGATCTCAAACAATCTGGTCGTATGTGGTACAATCGACTTAGTGAATATCTCGAAAAAGAAGGATACAAGTCTGATGTAATCAGTCCATGTGTTTTTATAAAAAGATCACTCTCAAATTTCACTATAATAGCAGTCTATGTTGATGATATCAACATCATCGGATCTCCTGAAGAGATAGAGAAAGCTGCTCAGTTGTTAAAGAAGGAATTTGAAATGAAAGATCTTGGTATGACGAAATTATTTATCGGACTACAATTTGAGTATCTGTGCAATGGCACATTTGTCCATCAATCAAACTACATCCAGAAGATGTTAGTACGTTTCAATATGGACAAAGCACATCCGTTTAGCGTACCTATGGTTGTCCGACCGCTAGATCCACACAAGGATCCTTATCGCCCTCAAGAAGAAGGCGAAGATGTACTTGGTCCAGAAGTACCGTATTTAAGCGCGATCGGTGCCCTTATGTATCTCGCAAATAACACAAGACCTGACATTGCATTTGCAGTACATGTACTAGCGAGATACAGTTCGAATCCAACACGTAGACACTGGAATGGTGTAAAACATATATTCCGGTATATTTGCGGGACACAAAACTTAGGTCTTTTCTATCAGAAAGATCAAAAGTCCCAGATTGTTGGGTATGCTGATGCCGGATATCTATCAGATCCTCACAAAGCAAAATCTCAGACAGGTTATGTATTCACATATGGTGGCACAGTAATTTCTTGGAAGTCAACTAAGCAAACACTTACAGCAACATCATCAAATCATGCCGAATTAATAGCACTATATGATGCTGGTAGAGAATGTGTGTGGTTGAGATCAATGATTAATCACATACAAGAAGCATGCGGATTAGAACAGATCAAGAAGGAGCCAACGATTATTTATGAAGACAATGCTGCTTGCATAGCTCAGATCAGAGAAGGTTATATCAAGGGTGATCGAACAAAGCACACCTCACCAAAGTTTTTCTCAACATATGACTTGCAAAAAGAAGGGGAAATTGATGTTCGCCAGATCAAGTCAAATGAAAATTTAGCTAACCTGTTCATGAAATCTTTACCTAGAAGCAGTTTCGAGCAGCTATCACACAAGATCGGTCTTCGTAGATTGAAAGATATTTATTGAATTCAGGGGGAGAATTATACACGCTGTACTCTTTTTCCCTTAATTAAGTTTTGTCCCACTGGGTTTTCTTAGTAAGGTTTTTAATGAGGCAGCATAGCTGATCCAGTAGTATCAGTTTATTTATTCAGGTCCTGAAGTACCTATTTAACATCATCCTGAAGTATGTTGTTAAACTGTGTTTAATTCTAAATGTCTGAGGGGGAGTGTTATAAACCAGACATTTTTAGGCCCAACCCATTAGTTATGGGCTTTAGGGTTTCCAGCTATGTTTATCTCTATATATTGTAATGTTGAATATTGTGAAGAATTGAATCAAGTTTATCCCTATTTCTCTTTGGTTTTTATCATTTTAAACATTTTAAAATCATTTCTAGAGTAAACTGCCATTTTGGTCCCTGAGGTTTGGTCAATTTTGCCACTTTAGTCCAAAACTCAAACATTTTGCATCTGGGTCCCTGTGGTTTCAGTTTTATTGCCATTTTGGTCCAAAAGTGAAATCAGCTCAGATTTCTCAAAAAAAAAACTTGGTTTTTTGTCCTTTTCCTCAATTTAGTGAAGGGCATTTTGGTCATTACAAGTTTTGTTATAACAAGTTTTTAATTAAAATAATAAAATAAAATTATATCTCATCTTCGTCCCCAAATCAAACCCTAATCCAATAAAATTCTTATTTTGAATTTCATTGCTTAGCATATTGAGGTGAATCCGATGTACCTTAAGTTCGATTTGTTCATCGTTGTTGATAATTTCTGGCATATTCACTTTTAATTAACTTATGAGAAGAAATGAATTAGGTATTGTTCTTGAATTTTCCTCGTTGGCCTTTGTTCTGAACATAAGAATGGATTCAAAGCTTGAATACCTATCTATAACTATAGTGTGTGTTCACTGTCGTATCTCACCTAATTAGCGCTTTTGTTTGCAGATGGTCTTTTGAGAATCTTGAAAACAACGTTTTTGAAAACAATTGTGAGAATGTTATAATGAAGGTCACGAAATCAAAGAAAACTAAAAAGAAGCAAAAGCAAAAACAAACCGAAAACTCTGGTTCAAACGAGTCTTTAAACAAAGAAATCTGGAGACACTTCCCAGAAGAGTTATATGAGAACGTAATTTCAAGACTTCCAATAGCCACAATCTTCCATTTCAGATCCATTTACCAAAATTGGATTAGGGTTTAATTCGGGGAAGAAGATGAGATAGAATTTTATTTTATTATTTTAATTAAAAATTTGTTATAATAAAACTTGTAATGACCAAAATGTCCTTCACTAAACTGAGGAAAAGGACAAAAAACCAAGTTATTTTTTTTGAGAAATCTGAGTTGATTTCACTTTTGGATCAAAATGGCAATAAAACTGAAACCACAGGGACCCAAATGCAAAAGTTTGAGTTTTGGACTAAAGTGGCAAAAGTGACCAAACCTTAGGAACCAAAATGGCAGTTTACTCTCATTTCTAACATGTCAACTAATTTTACAAAATTCAGTTAATTCTGTTAAAGAATATAAAATAAATCATTAAACAAAGTTCAATGTGCTGATTTGAGTGAGTTATAAAGTACGGGGACTAATTGTAACACCCCAAAAATATAAAACTTTATATTAGAATTATAAAGTATTAAATAAACAAGAACAAACTAACTAGGAATAAATAACCCAGTTAGTTACGAGTCTTGTGGTACCATATAAGTGGATTAAAACACCTAAAATATAAATTAAACAATAGTTGTGGGACTTAAGTTGTTAAACTTGAAACTTGAATTATTAAAACAAAATAAACTACACCAAACACACACTTAAGTGTGTTTGGTCGATCAAAAACACAGGGGCGAACAAGGATTCCCCACCAAACCCTAGCTTGTGCCAAATTGATCAAATTGAAGGCTTTAATCAGTTCCAAATTGATTTTCAAGCACAAATTAGTGATCACCTCGTTGAAGGGATCATAAGGTATGCAAAATTTTGGTGTTTTGATTCATCTTAAAATTCTAGGTAAATTGTGAAAATCGAAATTTAGCTTGGTTATGTGATGTTTAGATGAAACTTCTAATAAAAACAAGTTTAAGAGTGAATCCTAGTTGATAATTTGCAAGAATCATGTTTTAAATTATGATAACCCATTCATAGGTTAAATGGGTTTTGCAAAAAGATGAACACAAGAATTATGATTATTAGAAGTAGTATTACTTGATTTCTATATGATGATTTTGGTGATTGTATGCATGCTTGACATGATGAAATCGAAATATGTGATTATAATTGGCGAAAATAACAAGTTATGAACTTGATTCTAGTTGTGTAAAAATTAAACCCGTTAGGTGTTCGTTAAAATGCCAAAGTGAGGAATAAAGTGTTAAAGTCGGATGAAAACGCATGTTTAATTTTTATAGCAAATTATGCGTTAAAGTTTATCAAAAGGGTTCTAAATTAGTCGTGAATTGAACTCTTTAGGCAAAGAATCCGGATCGTCGAGTGGACAAGCCGGAGGGGATACGCGCTTGAAAGGGGTGCTCTAAAGGTACGCGACTTTGGTCCCCTTACATTATGTATAAACGTTTGGATTTAGCTTTTTAATGGTGTCATAGTGTAGTATATGCGTTTGGTGTGTCATTGAAGTAGCGAAGCTCACTCGACACTCAAACTGGTCAAAATATTGGTTAGAAATGGTTTGGCTTGTCATTAAAGTGATGATTTTCACTCGACAACCAAATGGGTCAAAACTATGTCCTTAAAACGATCTTGTGTGTAGAGACTTGAAAGTCTCATACTGTGCTATTGCTAGATAGCAATATACCAATGAATGGTTATACTAAGCTAAGGTTATGAATCCGTGATATCGGGTCAAACGGTAGAAACTAGTTGCAAGAGTTGCACAAGTGGTATGCTTGAATTTTTAGAAAACGAGCATGAAATTCTAATGAGAGCATAAAGCCATGTAATGGTACGGATACGCCAAGAATTACAAGCCCGGGGAATAGGTGGATAAGTCTAGAATGCCAAAGAATAGAATGATGAACAATATGCACACATAGTTAATGGGTCGAATGATCTAAACAAGGATTTTGTGAACCATTCGTTCATAAACCGGGTTTCGTTAAGTGAAATTTACATGGTTAGATCCGTAATTTTAATACGGACACATAGGAAAAAGAATCGGTTAAAACGGACATGTAAATAAAAAGTTATGGGCTGTTAAAATTTGAATTTCTTGAAAATCCGGAGCTGGGCATTTATGCAGGTCCAGAAACTGGACCTGCTGGAAAGCATGTTTCCCCGCGGCACGCGCCAGGGAGCTAAGGTGCGGGCACGACACGCGAGGCCGCTCGCGACACGCGAAGGATCAATCTGAGTCTGTCGCGTGGCTCGACAGACCAAAGTTTGAGATTTTTATGTTTTTGTTTCCCGTATGATGTCTGAACTTGTTTATGCTTATTATTATTGTTGTTAAAACTAATAATTGATGTGGTTTTGACCTTAGTTGATGCTCGTTTCATTCCGGATGCCGATCAAGCAAGAAATCAAGAATCGAACACAAGTTTTGAAGTTTCCGCGCTAAACTAATCATGTTTAGACAATGTTGTTTTGTAAACACTACTAACTGTCGAATGTTTTAAACTAGCTAGTTGGTTATGTTAAAACACTATAACGATGTACATCTTAGTTTATTAACTAAGTTTTTTTTAAATATGCATTTTGTTTTTGAAAAGTGCGTATTTTATAATAAAATAATAAATAAATAAGACGAGTGTTACAAGTTGGTAATCAGATCTCAAGGTTGTTAACAAAGTGTGTTCAGTTCAAGCTTAATCAAACATCCGGTAAGAGTTAATTGTTTTAGTAGACTTACTAAATGTAGAAGGGAAATATGAATTGACATGCACGGGAAGAGCGTGTTAACACACTCAAACCCGGAAAGTGCACTAAATGAGAACGTTAAAGCAAGTCACGAACTTGGCTAAACCAAAGCAAATAAAATATATGTTATAGATGAAATGTTTAACGATTGGTGTAAACATTTCAGTTTCAAAGATGACGGAAAAAGGTAATAATGATGCGGTGCCGATAGTCACCGATCAAATGAAAGAAGTGATTGCCGAGGAAGTAGGAAAGGCAATCGAAAATAGCCTATCCGGTTTTATAGATAAGATCCAAAAGACGGTACTTTCGGTAGTCGAAGAGAGAATCAAGAAGTTGGAAGATAGTACCAACACAGCAAAGGAAAAATCTGGAGAGCGCAAGGGCTGCTCATACAAGGAATTCATGGCATGTAAACCACCACTTTATAATTGAGAGGTGGATCCGATAATATGCCAACGATGGTTAAGTGATATTGAGGGGGTGTTTGAGAGAACCCACTGCGACACAAATGACTTCGTAGCTTATGGTACGGGTCAGCTGAGAGGTCAAGCAAAAGATTGGTGGGATAACAAGAAAAAGGAGATTGGAAGCGAAGCGGCAAGGGCAATGACCTGGGACGAGTTTAAGGTACCATTCCTTAAACACCACAGTCCCAAGCCAGTTATCAACCGAATCAAGGAGGAATTTATTCAGCTAAGGCAAAAAGGTGAATCTATCGATAAGATCACGGGGATCTTTCTCGACAAACTGAGATTTTGTGACGAGTTGGTGACGTCCGAAGAGCAGAAAGTGTATTATTATTATTATAATATGTTGAGTGCAGAATATCGGGAGTTTATGACTCCCTCAAAATACGAAACTCTCACCGAAATCATAAACACTACTCGAGAAAGGGAGATAGAGTTGAAAAAGCAAATCGAGCGAGGCGAACGAAGGGCATAAGTTGTTAATCCAAGCCCTACAAAGAAGGCGCGTACAACAGAGTCGTCTAAGAAACAAGATGGGAAAGGCGGGTCACCGAGTTGTAAGGTCTGTGGTAAAGGGCACAGGGGCGAGTGTCGGTTTAAAGATAAGCCGTGCCCCATATGCGAGAAGACAGGGCATACGACTGCGTTATGCCCGGGAAAAGTGCCGGTTTGTTATAAGTGCTACCAGCTGGGTTATCAGAAATCAGAGTGCCCGGAGTTAGTTGGAAAGAAGGATGGCAAGGATTCGCAAGCAGAAACTCCAAAAGCAAAGGCCAAATCCTTCCAGTTAACCGCGGCCGAGGCAAAGATGGAACCCGATGTGGTCTCAGGTATATTCGCCATAAATTCAATTCCCGCACATGTGTTATTTGATACGGGTGTGAATAAATCCTTTATTTCACATGGATTTATTCGACATCCTTCATTTGTATTGACGAAATTGCCTATGCCTTTAGAAGTAGAAATAAGTGACAACAAAAGTTTTATCGTGTGTGACGTGTGTCAAGATTGTAAGATGAGTATCGATGGTGAAGAATACTCAATAGACCTGATCCTGATGTCGATGGGAGAATTTCAAGTAGTGGTCGAGATGGATTGGTTATCCCGACATCACGTGAAGGTCGTGTGTTTCCCCAACGAGATAAAATTAACATCTCCAAGTGGAAAACACGTTACCATCTATGGCAAAAACGGGGGTAATCCCGTAATGTGCTCAATGTTAAAAGCTCACAAGCTCATGAAACGCGGATGTAGAGCGTTCATGATATACGCGAACGAACCAGATAAGGGATCGCTAAAGATTGAAGACGTACTGGTGGTACGTGAGTATGCTGATGTGTTTCTGAAAGATTTACCGTGAATACCGCCTGAACGGGAAGTAGAGTTCGGAATCGAATTGATTCTGGGCGCGAAACCTGTGGGACGAAACCCTTTTAAGGGGTGTAACACCCCAAAACTCAAATATTTAATACGTAGGTATGTTGCCATGTTAATTAAATGAAATATAATAACTTGGTTATTATACCTAGTTAAATGCCTAACAAAAACAAGTAAGGGAATGAATTGGGTGGCAATGTGATTAAGTAACTAATTTGAGGGACTAAGGTTGCCAAATTGGAAATTGAATTTTATTAAATCAAAATTCACACACACACACACACACACACTGGGTGTGTGCATATGAACGATCAGAGGGATGGGGAAGGGGGTGCAAACCCTAATTCATGAAGAACCTTCAAATTGAAAGATGAATTAGCCGAAAAATTGATGCATGAAGTAAGATTGGTGATCACCCAAGTATTCTACACATCAAGTAAGTAAAATTTTTATGTTTTGATGATGTTTGATGACATGGGTTATGATGAATCCATGAATTTAGTTGAAATTAGAATGAGTACTTGTTAACCCTATTGTGTTGAAGATGAATCATTGTTTAATTTTAATTATTTGTATGATTTAGAGTGAAACCCAAGTGTATGAGTATGAGGGTAATGATGATGAACAAGTAAATATTAATATCATGATTATGTTGATACACTGTATGTTAGGAACTAGGTTTTAATAGTGATTATGATGTAGAATTGTTGATAATGTGATCTTGTATGAATAAGATAATTCATGAGATGAAATTGGGAAGAAACATGCTTAAAATACTAGTACACTATGCTTAATAATTTGTGTGCACACCAAGTGTTTGATAAAATGCATAGGTGAGATTTTGGAAGAGATTTGATGAAAAAGAATCTGTCCAGAAAGTTACAGCCGAATTTAATCGGCTGTAACTGGGTCAAATCTGGTCAAAAACTGATGTTTATTGAGTTTGAAATGAACTTCCAGGAAAAACCTTTCAAACCCAACTGGAATTGCATTTTTTCGATGAAAAATGAACGTTTTATGAATTTTTCCGTATCGAAGGTTCAGGCTGCGTTTTCTGGCAGAATTTGCGGCCCATTACGAATGTCATAACTAATTGAGTTATGATCTCAAATTTTTACTGTAGGTCGCCTCAGGTGATTCCAAAAATCCCCAACTGAAATTTCGTCAATCGGATAAACGAGGAATTTTAAATAATTTTTTCCATAAGCTCCAGTCAGAAGTGACGAATCAGATTGCAGCTTAGTAAATGAATTTTTATGTAGAGAGTTAGACTCTAAAAATTTAACACAATGATAACCCCTCCGAGGGGCACGTCACATAAAAAGATTGTAATTTTTGCAAGCTCGTAAGTAAACGGACGTCACAAAACAGCCTTTTTTCAGTGAATTGAGCTATAAAATGTTAGTGAATGATTGATTAATGAAAGTAATGTGACTAAGTGGTTATATGTTTATCGGATTGGAAGTGTGTATGATTGACAGTTGAATTTTTAGAAAGTCAACAAGGTATGAATAATAAGGTTAGACTTCCTAACACTATTGTGAGAATAAGGAGATCATGTGAATATTTGCTAGATTATTATATGACGTACATGACGGTAAGTTGAATTGGTTATGTTATGAATGATGTGATAATGGATCTATGCCATATTATGTTAGCAGTTGCCTACTAGTAATGGTCTATGGCATTACGAATTGTAAATTGTATGTATTGTTATGTAATCTTTGGTAATTATGCATGTATTAATGTATTTAATTTAATGTATGGTGGAATGTGTACTATAACACGCGTATGTGGTATATAGAACCATGTGTAGAATTTCTCGATGTATGAATAAAGTAATTGATAATATGAGTTATAACGTTTGCTAATAATGACATGTAAACGTGGACATGAAAGGATAGGTACATGCCATTTTGGGCGTGAACTTGGGAGGCAACGAGACGAACATATGGAATACGTATCAACTACTTACGGGTCAAGGTAAGTGCTTCTTGCACTTAATAGTTGTATGCAGGAACATAGGTTTATTGTTTGCAGGTTCTTGTACTTGTATACGTAGAACATCTTGTGGTTTAATTTGGAACTTATATGAGAATATTAAAGTATGAAATGTTAAATTGGAGGTATTCATAGGAGAATACCATGGACAAGGGAATCATAACACACGAGTATGGTAAGTATCTATATCATAGATTTGAAACTTATTAATTGGTAAGATGAATTCAAGTCATGGGTACATGACTTGCCTGGTGATTATTGTGTTTTTTTTAACTAAGGGTAGAATTTTAGATGTGTTGATAACGGTTAATTTAATAAAGGGTTGTTGACTTATTAAAAGTCAAATTAGTACGTGACTTCCAAACCACAATCTTAATAAATGGGATGCTTTGGATTAAATAAGTACATATGCACATGATTCCAAGTTGTGTACAAATATATGATGTTTATTTAGTAAGTGGATTAGATTATAGTGGTAACTGGTTAAACTATTGTCTCGAATTATTTAACTTGGGGTAAGCAAGTAGATTTGGGTCACTTGATCCTCATGAATGAAAAAGATTTGGATTCTGGCTAAGTAAAGGATTAATGAAATATTTGGATCTGTTAGAAATAAATATTAATGGTCTAATAGTTGAATGAGATTTTTATCACATGTGGCTTAATTATGAATTCTAGTGGAAGTTGATTCACAAGTTGGAAGCGATAGTTGACTATGAAATTAATGGAGTCGAGTTCGTTGGAAGTTTGTGAAAAATATAGATCAGAATCCACCTATTTGAGTTATCTAATATATATTATATATAGAACTCATAACGTACATGTTGGGTTTCAGGTTTAATGGGAACTAGAGGTTCGCGGACTGATGAATGGAACAAGGTTTGGCGACAAATCCGAGATCGGGTCAGCAATGTCGGTTCGTCCATCCGTCAGGTTATATCGCCGACTTAGACGGGTCATCATGTTTTACTTGCCTTTTTAGGCATTCGGTAGTTTTAAACCGTGTAAGCTTCATGAGTCAGACGTAGTGTCTTCTTTTGTTTATATTCAAGTTTAGAGTTGTAAAATGGATTGTAAACAGGTTTTGTTACCGTAACGGTTATCCGTATTACGAACGGGTCATGCCGAAATTTTATAAAAATTGGCATGAAATATGTAAGTGTTTAAATGATGGTAACTATCAAATGAAAGTCAAGACACTATAATTATTTCTAGAAATTGAAGCTAAAAAAAATGGGCCTACATTCCACATAGTAAGAATGTTTAGAAAAATTATGGGCGTTACAAGTTGGTATTAGAGCCCTGGTTTGAGGGAAATCAAGTATGAGGAGGTAAATACTTGAACTCAAACATGTGTGCTCTTGTGACAAGGAACCCGTACAATCCAAGACTCTATCAAGATCTAAAGGTAGAAGAGAATGTAAGTATGTATTTAAGTATGTATATGAAGAAAACTAACAGTATGTTATGTGTAAGGTAAGCATTGTAACACCCCGTGTTTCGGAAGTCAAAGTCAAAGTCAAGATTGAAGTCAAAGGAAGAAAAGATTGCTAATTGCGGTCTGTCACTCCTTGGTCAACTCCTGTTTTGACTTCTTTGACTTGTAGAGAATCTATTTATGTTATCGCATTAGTTGTATTATGTGGAGTACTTGTTAATAATCGAGGTTTAATCGCATGTTTAATCGATTTATCGCTTATCGCAATCGCATTCGCAACTCGAATTATGTGTTCTGGATATTGCTTTACGTGTGTATGCTATTTATGTGTTTACCTGTGCATGTTATATTTATGTTGAGGTGTTAATCGCAATCGAAATCGCAATCTATCGCATCGCAATCGAATTGAAACGCTAAACGCAAGTTGATTATGGTGATTGTATGTTAGATATAGTAGTTGGGATTAAAAGTAATTTGATAAGAAACTCTATCGCATCGCTCGCTCGAATCGCATCGCCAAGCTTAACACGCGAATCGAAACGACAAAACTCATTGCGCCGAACTCAGGGATTGAGTGGCCAACCGACCGAGTGGCCATCCGATCAGATTGACATCCGATTGGGTTGCCATCCGACCGAGTTGCCACCCGATCGGGTTGCCACCCGATCGGGTTGCCACCCGATTGGACTGCCACCCGATCGACCAGCCTTAATACCCCTCATATGTCACATCACTTGATGTGACAGCTCTCACTCGACCCAACTCGCTCCAGCCTTCATTTCTCTTGATTTCTCCCGATTCTTGTAAGTTTTCAACCTAAATCTTGTACTTTATTGATCTACACGCACTCCTACACCTTTCTATCTTTCAAACCTTGACTTTTAACCATGAAATCAGTGGATTTGAGGTGTTCTAGGATGATGTCATCATGGTGTTCTTATGAACTTCATGCTTTGGCTTCAATCCACCAAGAACAACTTAGATCTGGGCGATTTCCACATGAATAAACAAAGATCTTGCATAGATCTGAGCATATTCATGGTGAAAAGGATTGAAAGATGGTTTTCTAACTTTCTTTCAACTCTTTTACACTCAATGCACTCAAAACCTATAGAATCAGAGCTTGTTCTGATCTTCCACTCATTCCTAGTGATGTATTAGTTCCAGATCTGAATTCTATCCGAGAGACATTGATTTTGGGTTTGAAGATGAACTACCGACTCGAACCATGAACCGGTCAGACTAGGGTGATTCCTGTTCGGTCGGGTCACTTGGGCCGAGATAAGGGTTCTGTTGTTCAAACAAGATATCAAAACGTCTCGTTCAAATTTCAAAACTTCAAACAGAAACAAGTGTTAGGACGATCAGACTATTAGAACGGCTTGTGGTCCGATCGGATTGCCATCCGATCGACCTGCCATCCGATCGGGTTGCACTTGGTTCCATACTAGAACTCTTATTCAAACTATTCAAGGATCTGAACGTTGAACGGATTACCACCCGATCGGATTGCCATCCGATCGAGTGACCGTCCGATCGTGTGACGTTTGGGACCTGGTACTTAAATAATTTTCAACATGTTCAATATGTACGGATTGCCACCCGATCGGATAGCCATCCGATCGAGTGACCGTCCTGCTGTGAACTTGTTCTCAAACTGAGAAGCCTCGCCAATCGGATTGCTGTCCGATCAAACGACCATTCGATCGACCTGAAGGGTAGAGATACTTCTCTATTTTCAAAATGCTACAAGGAAAACTTCAAAGCACAAACCATCATACACAAACACATCCTCACCAAACGAGGTGTCAATCTAATCGAATGGTCATCCGATCGGATGACCATCTGAACGGATTGCCACCTGATCGACTGGCCATCCGATCGGATTGCCATCCGATCGGATTACCGTCCGATCCTTGGTACACCTACCCTGTTTTACGCGCCGACTTTCGCTTATGCAATCATTATCTGTTCAGGCTAATTCCGCTCTAGCGCTCCCTTCAATCCATTAACTTTACCGCTGTGAGTATACTCGAACCCTTTTTGCTTTACGCACTTTTGGGTGTTACATACGTTACTTATGCTAAATCACATCGAACACACTACACAATATTTTAACGCTAACCGCTACTGCATGTTATACGTGACTCGATGAATGCTTGTTTGTTATGTTTACACATAGATTGCTGTCTACCTGCCTTAGCAACGATAGTACTATAGTTTGGACTCAGCACCTATTCACTCAGGGGTTGTTAAGGACAACTTATCACATGGTTCACAGTGGTGAATATGTGTTACGAACTGTCTTGGGCAGTCAACCCATAAGCATTGGTATTGATAGGATCATGTCGATAACTTACATGCTTCACATCACACGTTGTACGTGCTGGTTATGCGTAAATGATTTCGAACTCTATATGCTATTATCAAACTTGTATGCTCACCTTTACACTATGTGTATTGACTTTTACTTTAACGTATGTGGCAGGTGCTTAAGATGCTAGGATGCCTTGTTTGCTGTGTGATGAAATCGAGGCTAGGAAAGAGTCTAGAAACAAATAAACAAATTATCTATTTTGAAATCTGAGTTGTCGGATCAGAATATGTTTGTGAGACAATAATTTGTAATAACTGTTTTATTTAGATATGTTATGGTATGGGACATGACGTTTTAAATATCTGGTAATAATAGTTGTTATGGATACTCATGGACAATCTGTTTCGCTCAGTGCCGCGCCCCGATGATTCCGCCATCGGTTGGGGTGTGACAGATTGGTATCAGAGCCATAACTATAGAGAATTAGGCAAGACTCTACCTAGTCCGGGTCGATGTCTTAGAAACGACCTAGTCTATAGCTAAGTACCAACAGACCAACTCGTGCATGCCCTGTAGGGGTTTTGTACGAGCTTACTTGCTATATCTCGCCATTCTCGCTTGCACTACACTATCACTGCACTCTAATCTTCGAAAATGAACGAGTGATCTGGTCGAGATTAGGTGTGACAATCACAAACTCTCAACCCAATCACTTGTTTGACTCGCATTTACACCTATAAACATGAAAATTTGCGTTAAATCAGGAGTGAAATCCGTACTTTAACACACATTTTCCCTCTATTTACATCAAAATGGGAATAAAGTCGCTAAGTTAGGGGTGAAACCCAAACTTTGACGACTCGTTCCGATTTATATCTTGATTTTTCAACACTAAAGACTCGACGAACTCCAACGACTTGAGGTCATACTGAGGCTGAAAGGATGCGTGCCGATCGCCCGAATCGAAGCGAGAGCATAGTCCAGAAAGCCAAAGTGTGGACATAAGGTCCTTGTGAATAGTCGAATCACTTTGGGTGGTCAAGTCATTCTGGGTGTGTGTAGACATGTTCGACAAACCCTGACAATCCATCCTCAATTTTTATGTGTTTCGATTCTGGAATTACCGCAGCTAACTCTGTGATTTATCGATTTAATGGGAACTTTATGTGTTTTATGGGGTTTTATGCATATCTGTTAGTGTTTTGAGGTATCGATGGTTTCGATTCAACGCTTCTTGCTCCGCTTATCACACAACGCATCACACAATTCGCACCACACAAATCGCTGTTCATCATTCGCAATCGCTGCTCGACACTCGCAATCGCTAAATTTAATCGCCTTACACGCTGTGAAGGATAGGGAATACATGCAACATATAGCTAGGTTTCTGTACTCTGACTGCCTTATGTGCTTCTGTGCCTTACGTGCCTATGTGTTTCTGTGCCCTACGTGAATATGTGAATATGGGATTATGTGCCTATGTGTTTAGGTATTACATGATTGTGTTCATGAGCTTTAGTAGTGTTAGGCGTGTGAGGTGAGATTCGATTATATTGTGTCTGTGTCCTATGACGATGTCTGTTGCAGACAATGTCGTCATCTGGATCCCGTCACTCGCGCACTGCTCGCCGAAACCAGAAAGACAAACCCCTTGCTGCTCTCGTCGCTAAACAAATGGCGAAGGTTGTTCCTCAGATCGTCAGTGAACTGTACGAAAATGTGAGCAAATCGTCTGAGGAATCCAGGACTGAGACCCCTAAAGCTGCTTTTAGCTTCAAGCAGTTCAAAGCTTGCGGACCAAAAGAATTTACTGGTGAAGATGGTCCTACGGCCTTATTTCAATGGTTTGATTCGATCGAGGTCACCCTGTGCCAGAGTGGTTGTCCTGACGATCTCCGCACTCTGAACGCTACCGGCGTCTTCCAATCCCGAGCACTAGATTGGTGGACGGCCGAGAGAAACAAACGCGAAAATGACGCAGCTTATGGTTTGACGTGGGATGAGTTGAAGGACGTCATGTTGGAAGAGTTATGCCCTCCCCACGAGCGCCAAAAGTTGGAGGCCGAATTCTGGCATATCAAGCAGAAGGAGGGTGACAATGCTGCTTTAACTGCTCGCTTCAAGTAGCTTAGCATAATCTGTCCTGATCAAGTTAAGACTTCAGACGTGGCAATCAAGAAGTATATCCGAGCTCTGTCGGATTGTGTCACAGATTTTGTGCAAGCTTCAAAACCAGCAACAATCGAAGAGACTTACCTGCTTGTCGCTGAAATAAATGACAAGCGAGTCAAGTCTGGCTTCTGGGATAAAGCAGTCAAGAATCTATATCAAGCTACCACCGCACCAACCGTTGAAACCGCCGCCACTCCTCAGTCTTCAAAGGCCTCTCGTCGCAAGAGGAAGAACAACATCAACTCCAGCAACAAGAACTGTGCTGTCACCACAGCTGCCCCACTCCAAGCTGTACCAGCTCAGCAGCAACATCAACACCGCCAAGTAGCGGCCCCGGTTACCAACGCACCGCCGGCAAAGCGTGCGTATACTGGTCCTCATCCGGTCTGCCCTACTTGTACTTATCACCACCCAGTGGGTATCGCCTGCAGATTTTGTGTACATTGCAACATGTACGCCCACTTCACCGCCAACTGCCGTACAAGTCCTCGACACGCTCCCGCTCCAGCTACTGCTCATCAAGCTCTGCTCCCTGCCCCTCAAGGCCAACAAGCAGCTCAGGCACCCGCGGCCAATGCTAGAGTCTGCTTTGCGTGTGGTGATCCCAACCACTTCGCAAACATGTACCCCAATCGGGTTGTGAAGCAAGAGCCGCAACAGCAGCAGCCTCAGCAACAACAGCAGCAGCAGCCTCAGCAACAACAGCAACAAGCCGCTCGTGCTCGAACTTTCAACATTAATGTGCGCCAGGCTCAGGCTGACAACAACGTGGTCAATGGTACGTTCCTGTTGAATGGTATTTATGCTTCGTGTTTGTTTAATACTTGAGCCGATAACTGTTTTGTATCGTTTGAGTTCGAAAAGCTCCTTAATCGTAAGCGCGACCATCTCCCCTTGACGTTCGATGTTGAAGTTGCCACCGGAAGAACTGTCGCCGTCAACTCTGTTCTCCGTTATTGTACTCTCAAACTCAACAATCACATCTTTCCTATCGATCTTATTCCAATGCAGCTCGGAAGTTTTGATGTCATAGTAGGCATGGACTTTCTTCGTGAAAACCATGCTGAAGTTGTGTGCTTCGATAAGATGATTCGATTCTCGCTCGCTAATGGTGATCAATTATGTGTTTATGGTGAAGTCGCATCGAAGAAACTCCAACTCATGTCGTGTGTTCAAGCTAGCAAATATCTCCGCAAGGAATACCAAGCTTTCTTAGCATACATTGTAGTAGCGAAGAAAAAGGAAGTTAAAGAGGTGAAAGACGTCCCCGTTGTTTGTGAATTCCCTAACGTTTTTCCTGAAGATCTTCCAGGCTTACCACCAAGTCGTGATATCGACTTTCGCATCGGCCTCATTCCAAGAGCAAATCCTATTGCAAGAGCTCCTTATCGACTCGCTCCATCTGAAATGCGAGAACTCTCGAGTCAGCTCCAGGAACTTCTTGAAAAAGGCTTCATTCGCCCTAGCACCTCTCCTTGGGGCGCACCAGTCCTTTTCGTCAAAAAGAAGGATGGGTCGTTCCGGATGTGCATCGACTACCGGGAATTGAATAAGTTGACTATCAAGAATTGCTATCCCTTGCCCCGCATCGATGATTTGTTTGACCAGTTACAAGGTGCTACGTGTTTTTCTAAGATCGATCTACGCTCAGGCTACCACCAGTTACGCATTCAAGAGGAGGATATTCCCAAAACCGCTTTTCGCACTCGCTATGGCCACTATGAGTTCTTTGTCATGCCTTTTGGTTTGACCAACGCTCCTGCAGTCTTTATGGACTTGATGAATCGAGTGTGCAAACCCTTCCTAGATCGCTTCGTGATCGTATTCATCGACGATATCCTGATATATTCCAAATCAAAAGCCGAACACTCGCAACATCTACGTTTGGTTCTTGAGTTACTCCAGGGAAACCATCTCTATGCCAAATTCTCCAAGTGCGAATTTTGGCTGGAGGAAGTTCAATTCTTGGGTCACATTGTCAATAGTCAAGGTATCCATGTTGACCCTGCGAAGATCGAAGCCGTAAAGAGTTGGGTTACACCCAAGAATCCGTCTGAAGTCCGTTCTTTTCTCGGATTAGCGGGCTATTACCGCCATTTTATCGAAGGATTCTCAAAAATCGCTGTGCCGCTAACTTCTCTCACGCAAAAAAACAAGCCTTTTGTTTGGGGAACCGGACAAGAGACTGCCTTTCAAACCTTCAAGTACATGCTTTGCAATGCTCCTGTTCTCACTTTACCCGACGGAAACGATGACTTTATTGTCTATTGTGATGCCTCGAACCTGGGCCTCGGTTGTGTTCTCATGCAACGAGACAAGGTTATTGCTTATGCATCTCATCAGCTCAAGATCCATGAGAAGAACTATATAACCCATGACCTCGAGCTAGGCGCAGTTGTTTTTGCGTTAAAGATTTGGCGACACTACCTTTATGGTACCAACAGTACGATCTTCACTGATCATAGGAGCCTACAACATATCTTTGACCAGAAGGAGCTAAATATGCGTCAACGCCGGTAGGTAGAACTTCTCAAGGATTATGATTGTGAGATTCGTTATCATCCTGGCAAAGCAAATGTCGTTGCCGACGCTCTCAGCAGACGGAGCTATTTGCACAACGCCCGTAATGTTCAAGCCCAATACGATCTCAAAACCCTCATCCGCGACGCTCAACATGCCTGCTTTAATGAACGCACTTTGAAGAAGGAAAGGATTCTCAACGATGGAGCTCAGCTAGAGAATAAGTTGAATTGGATATTCCACTATCTAGACCGAATTTGGATCCCTAAACGGACCAATTTACGATAGGTTTTGATGGACGAAGCCCACAAATCCCGATATTCTATTCATCCCGGTGCTGACAAGATGTACCAGGACCTGCGCTACAAGTACTGGTGGCCGGGCATGAAGAGAGATATCGCCCTCTATGTTTCAAAGAGCCTGACTTGCTCGAAGGTCAAGGCTGAGCACCAAAGACCCTCTGGCCTACTCGTTCAACCTGAGATCCCTGTGTGGAAGTGGGAGAGTATAGCTATGGACTTCATAACGAAACTTCCGCGCTCGCCATCAGGTCATGACAACATCTGGGTTGTCATTGACCGTTTGACTAAATCTGCTCACTTTTTACCGATACGGGAAGACTACAAGGTAGAAAAATTAGCCCGAATCTACACCAAAGAGATTATTTGTCGACATGGGACGCCTCGCGATATCATTTCTGACTGCGATGCTCGGTTTACCTCGCGTCTTTGGGAAACATTTCAATCTTCTCTCGGTACTGCGCTTAATCTAAGTACCGCATTCCATCCCCAAACCGACGGTCATACTGAAAGAACGATTCGTACCCTTGAAGACATGCTCCGTTCGTGTGTCATAGATTTCGGTGGTAATTGGGACGCATACTTACCTTTAGTCGAATTCTCGTACAATAACAATTATCATTCCAGCATTCAAATGGCACCATTTGAGGCATTGTATCGAAGAAGATGTCGATCGCCCATTGTATGGCACGAGATCGGGCACTAGCAATTAACCGGTCCCGAGCTACTGCAAGAAACGACTGACAAAATCCTCCAAATTCGAGACAATCTACTGAAAGCTCGGAGTTGTCAGAAAAGCTATGCCGATAGACGACGCAAGCCCCTTGAATTTGACGTTGGCGACCATGTACTCCTAAAGGTATCACCTTGGAAGGGTGTGGTCAGATTCGGCAAGAAAGGGAAGCTCGCGCCTCGATATGTTGGACCCCTTAAGATTCTGGAAAGGATCGAAAAAGTGGCCTACAGACTCAAACTACCGGAGGAACTTAACAACGTTCACCCAACTTTCCACATTTCGAACCTCAGAAAGTGCCTGGCTGAGCATGATTTACACGTACCCCTTGAGGATCTCCAAGTAAACGAAACACTACACTTCATGGAAAAGCCTGTCGAGATCGTGGACCGCCAAACCAAGTAGCTCTGTCGTTCACGCATTCCCATTGTGAAGGTTCACTGGGAAGGCAAACGAGGCGCAGAGTTCACTTGGGAACTCGAAAGTGACATGAAGGCAAAGTACCCGTAGTTGTTTGTTACGGCTTCGGCCTAATTTCAGGACGAAATTCGCTTAAGTAGGGGAGGCTGTAACACCCCGTGTTTCGGAAGTCAAAGTCAAAGTCAAGATTGAAGTCAAAGGAAGAAAAGATCGCTAATTGTGGTCTGTCACTCCTTGGTCAACTCCTGTTTTGACTTCTTTGGCTTGTAGAGAATCTATTTATGTTATCGCATTAGTAGTATTATGTGGAGTACTGGTTAATAATCGAGATTTAATCGCATGTTTAATCGATTTATCGCTTATCGCAATCGCATTCGCAACTCGAATTATGTGTTCTGGATATTGCATTACGTGCGTGTGCTATTTATGTGTTTACCTGTGCGTGTTATATTTATGTTGAGGTGTTAATCGCAATCGAAATCGCAATCTATCGCATCGCAATCGAATTGAAACACTAAACGTAAGTTGATTATAGTGATTGTATGTTAGATATTGTAGTTGGGACTAAAAGTAATTTGATGAGAAACTCTATCTCATTGCTCGCTCGAATCGCATCGCAAAGCTTAACACGTGAATCGAAACGACAAAACTCATCGCTACGAACTCAGGGATCGAGTGGCCAACCGACCGAGTGGCCATCCGATCGGGTTGCCATCCGACCGGGTTGCCACCCGACCGGGTTGCCACCCGACCGGGTTGCCACCCGATCGGACTTCAAAGCACAAACCATCATACACAAACACATCCTCACCAAACCAGGTGTCAATCCAATCGAATGGTCATCCGAATTGGATGACCATCCGAACGGATTGCCACCCGATCGACTGGCCATCCGATCGGATTGCCATCCGATCGGATTACCGTCCGATCCTTGGTACACCTACCCCGTTTTACACGCCGACTTTCACTTATGCTATCGTTAACTGTTTAGGCTAATTCCGTTCTAGCGCTCCCTTCAATCCATTAACTTTACCGCTGTGAGTATACTCGAACCCTTTTTGCTTTACGCACTTTTGGATGTTACAAACGTTACTTATTCTAAATCACATCGAACACACTACGCAATATTTTAACGCTAACCACTACTGCATGTTATACGTGACTCGATGAATGCTTGTTTGTTATGTTTACACATAGATTGATGTCTACCTGCCTTAGCAACGATAGTACTATAGTTTGGACTCAGCACCTGTTCACTCAGGGGTTGTTAAGGACAACTAATCACATGGTTCACAGTGGTGAATATGTGTTACGAACTGCCTTGGGCAGTCAACCCGCAGTCATTGGTATTGATAGGATCATGTCGATAACTTACATGCTTCACATCACACGTTGTACGTGCTGGTTATGCGTAAACGATTTCGAACTCTATATGCTATTATCAAACTTGTATGCTCACCTTTACACTATGTGTATTGACTTTTACTTTAACGTATGTGGCAGCTGCTTAAGATGCTAGGATGCCTTGTTTGCTGTGTGATGAAATCGAGGCTAGGAAAGAGTCTAGAAACAAATAAACAAATTATCTATTTTGAAATCTGAGTTGTCGGATCAGCATATGTTTGTGAGACAATTATTTGTAATAACTGTTTTATTTAGATATGTTATGGTATGGGACATGACGTTTTAAATATCTGGTAATTAATAGTTGTTATGGATACTCATGGACAATCTGTTTCGCTCAGTGCCGCGCCCCGATGATTTCGCCATCGGTTGGGGTGTGACAAGCATAGTTGTTTAGAGAGGATGATTCGCGAATGCGGTCTAGGATCTACACCAAGGCATGTAATAAGACAAAATGATCCCAGGTACGTAGATTTAACATATATAAGTACATGTAATGGTAAAAACCTATCAATAGAAGGATAATTTTAAATGAAAGAAAATAATGGAATAGTAATGAGGTTTTGAAAATGCTACACGTGCTGAAAACTAATTCTTCGGACATAAGGTGACGATTACACGAAGACACGAAACTAGTATGTGGATTGTGTACCTGGCCAGTACACAAGAAACATATGACGTTCGTGAGACCATGATAATTGTTACAGGTATGTCCGTTAGAATTAGGGAGTAGGTGGACGTGAGGGTGAAAGGAAATGTAAGACTCTCAAGAAATTGAAAGTACCAAACACGAAAGAGAAGTATGAATGATATGTTAGAATCCGCGAGACGGATTCGAAACATATAAGGAATGAGAAAGTATGAATAATATGTTAGAATCCGTGAGACGGATTCGAAACATGAAAGGAATGAAAGCATGAATGATATGTTAGAATCCGCGATACGGATTCGAAACATGAAAGGAATGAAAGCATGAATGATATGTTAGAATCTGCGAGTCGGATTCGAAATATGAAAGAATGAAAGAATGAATGATATGTTAGAATCCGCGAGACGGATTCAAAACATAGAAGGAGTGACGAATATGAATGAGATGTTTGAATCCGCGAAACGGATTCAAAACATAGAAAGGAATGGAAAGAGGAATGAAAAGTCTGAATTCGTATGTATATGCGGACCGAAGAGGTAATTATTTTAAGGCAGATATTAACCAAGTTATGTTTTAAAACTTTTTACTATATATAAATATAATTATGCAAATGCTTTGTATGCAATATGGTTAAGAGGGACAAATGAGTTATGCGGGTCAAATGGTGATTGCCATTTGTACCCAGTATTTAATGTTTGAAATGGTCAAGTCATATATTTGTAGGTGAGCATAATGTATAGTCATGTAATGTCACAAATTGGAAGGAAATAGTCAACACAAGGCATGGATAACGAGTCAATGGATTTGACTCGCGCCAGGTATGTATAAAGGTTATGCTTTTAATAGGAGCTTATAGCTCGACTAGAGAGGGATGTGTCAGAACTGGGTAATTGGTAAACATAGGTCAGAATGTATTTACAATGGACTTCCGAAAAGTCAAACAGAGTAAGTTGATGATTATTAAGCAAGTAATTGTAAAATAGCATGAAGTATTTGATTCACTAAGTAGGTAAGACCGATGAAAACTATTGTAGTAGCAAGAAATCCTAGTCGAAAGATATAAGCTTTGAAATAAGTTACGTGTTAGACATATCATAAATTGACTCTTGGGAGTCGGAATGAATGACGGTTATGACCTAAACAAATGATTTAAGTAGGGACGGGAACTGGTAAAATCTTGCAATTAATATTAAAATGATGAAATAAAGTCTTTGCAAGTATGCAGGAATGGAAAGGAATTATGAACGTGTACTTTGATACGTCTATGATAAGTAAGAAGTACCGGTTTGGCTTTGAAAAGTCAAACTGCAAAAGTTGACAAATGAGTTAAAGATCTGTGAAAGAATGATTATGTATTGATCCGTCATGAACGGGTCAAACAACGAAAGTGATATGTTAGGAAATGGTCATGTATTGACCCATTATGAACGGGTCAAACGTACTAATGTTATAAAAAGGAATCGAGGAAGAATTTATAGGTAATTAAGGTGATGTAATAAACATCATGTCTGAATGAAATCGAATAAAATGTGTAAACCCCTAATCTTATAATGAGAATGGCAGGAATCAGGATATGATAAACCTGGCAAGGTCAGTGAAAGAATGCTCATAAGCGAAAGCTCATCACACAGATGAATGAGGTCAATCCGAAACATGGTATAAATGGTGATGAAGAGGACCGGCTCGTTGCTGCATGTTGAAGTACTACGCCAAAGTAGTAAGGTTAGCAAATTGTTTAATATATGATTGTAAAATTTTAGCTATGGTTGAAAAAGTACTTCCGTACGAAATAATGTAGCGCATAATATGTTATGAAAAGGAAGGCTTGACTTTTAGAAGTTGATTAAGAATGAGTTTGAGTTTAGGCTTATGTAGTAAGCAGTGTGTGAATGAATAAGGAGGTAGAAATAAAACTTCAGGTATAAGTGAAACTATTAGGACTAATACTAACGGTGAAGGGTGTTAATAAGTTGATATGAACTTCAAATTGTTGTAATGTAAATCATGGTATTAGACTCTTTAGGATGATATTAGTTTGCACACTTTAGTTTAAGTACGATAATGTGATGAGTTGAAAATTTAAGAAGAAATTGATAAAGAATGGAAATGTAAGGTATGTGTAGTCGACCGGTTACGGTCGGGTCGATGTGATGTAGAAAGCATAATAAAGAAATTGTATAAGTAGTGACTCATTGTAATGGGTCGCAAGGGATGAAATTAGGATAATGATGAAAAAGGTATGTATTGACCCGTTATGGATGGGTCAATTAAGGCAAGCATGATGGGCTAGGATAATGATCAAAACTTTGGCCCATTATGAACGGGTCGGATGGACTATATGCTTGATGTTTAAGGAATGTTATGTACAAATCTAGGTAGTCTGATTTGTTTAATGAGATGGAGAAAGGATTTCTAGAAATAATGTTCTTAAAGTTATGACCTTACTAATGTATTAACCGATATAGATGAAGTAGGTTTCGGGGACGAAACCTTCTTTAAGGGGGTAGACTTGTAACACCCCAAAACTCAAATATTTAATACGTAGGTATGTTGCCATGTTAATTAAATGAAATATAATAACTTGGTTATTATACCTAGTTAAATGCCTAACAAAAACAAGTAAGGGAATGAATTGGGTGGCAATGTGATTAAGTAACTAATTTGAGGGACTAAGGTTGCCAAATTGGAAATTGAATTTTATTAAATCAAAATTAACACACACACACACACACACACACTGGGTGTGTGCGTATGAACGATCAGAGGGATGGGGAAGGGGGTGCAAACCCTAATTCATGAAGAACCTTCAAATTGAAAGAGGAATTAGCGGAAAAATTGATGCATGAAGTAAGATTGGTGATAACCCAAGTATTCTACACATCAAGTAAGTAAAATTTTTATGTTTTGATGATGTTTGATGACATGGGTTATGATGAATCCATGAATTTAGTTGAAATTAGAATGAGTACTTGTTAACCCTATTGTGATGAAGATGAATCATTGTTTAATTTTAATCATTTGTATGATTTAGAGTGAAACCCAAGTGTATGAGTATGAGGGTAATGATGATGAACAAGTAAATATTAATATCATGATTATGTTGATACACTATATGTTAGGAACTAGGTTTTAATAGTGATTAGGCCGAGTGTGTCTCCGTGAGGTGCACCAGTGCTATTTGTGAAGAAGAAGGATGGGAGCATGCGAATGTGTATCGATTACCGGGAGTTAAATAAACTCACGGTGAAAAATCGATACCCGCTCCCAAGAATTGATGACCTATTTGACCAACTGCAAGGTGCAAGTTGGTTCTCCAAGATTGACCTTAGATCGGGGTATCATCAGTTGAAAGTCAAGGAGGAGGATGTACCAAAGACGGTCTTTCGTACACAGTACGGACATTATGAATTCCTCGTGATGTCCTTTGAATTGACCAATGCGCCCGCGGCTTTCATGGACCTCATGAACCGGGTTTGCAAGCCGATGTTGGACAAGTCGGTGATAGTATTCATCGACGACATCTTGATATATTCAAAGAATGAAGCAGAACACGCAAGCCATTTACGTGAAGTGTTGGAGACACTCAGAAGAGAGAAATTATATGCGAAATTCTTGAAATGCGCTTTCTGGTTACGAGAAGTGCAATTTCTCGGGCACATTATTAGTGCGAACGGGGTGTTGGTAGACCCGTCAAAAATAGAAGCAGTGGCGAGATGGAATCCTCCACAGAATCCTTCGGAAATCAAAAGCTTTTTGGGGCTTGTGGGATATTATAGGAGATTCATACAAGATTTCTCCAAGATTGCTGCACCGTTGACCAAATTAACTCGTAAAGATGAAAAGTTTATATGGGGCGACGATCAAGAAAAGCGTTCCAAACGCTTAAAGAAAAATTGACCCATGCCCCAGTATTAACATTACCGGACGGAGTTGATGATATGGTAGTTTACTCGGATGCGTCACATTCGGGGCTCGGGTACGTTTTGATGCAACGAGGCAAGGTTATAGCCTACGCCTCGAGACAACTGAAGATTCATGAAAAGAAATACCCTACACACGATCTCGAGTTGGCGGCGGTAGTATTTGCCTTGAAGATATGGAGGCATTACTTGCATGGGGTAAAATGCACTATCTTTACCGACCATAAAAGTTTGAAATATTTCTTCGATCAGAAGGAATTAAACATGAGACAGAGGCAGTGGTTAGAAACAGTCAAAGATTTCGATTGTGATATACATTACCATCCCGGGAAAGCTAATGTGGTGGCGGATGCATTGAGTCGAAGGGTAGAGTATACACCAATTCGAGTACGATCGATGCAACTAATTGTGACGTCGGGTCTACTTGAACAAATTCGAAAATCTCAAGTTGAAGCAATGAAAGAGGAAAATTTGAAGAAAGAAAGAATAGTTGGTCAATTGAAAGAATTGGTGGATGGTAACCGCGGGTTAAAAACTCGTTTCGGAATGATATGGGTCCCAAATTCGTGTGGAGTCAAGGCGCTCCTACTTGACGAAGCTCATAAATCCCGTTATTCTATCCATCCGGGGGCAACCAAGATGTATAACGATTTAAAGCAAAACTATTGGTGGCCCGGAATGAAAAGAGATGTTGTAAAGTATGTAGAGAAGTGCTTGACCTGTTTACAAGTCAAAGCAGAGCACCAAAAACCATACAGTAAGTTACAACCGTTGGACATCCCAGTTTGGAAATGGGAACAAATCACAATGGACTTGTTGACCAAACTGCCCAAAACCAACCTCGGATACGATGCTATATGGGTAGTTGTGGATAGATTGACAAAAAGTGCTCACTTCATTTCGATTCGTGAGACCTATACCTCCGAAAAGATGTCGGAAGTGTATACTAATGAGATAGTGGCACGCCACAGGGTACCAATATCCATCGTGTCTGATAGAGATACTCGGTTCACTTCGAACTTTTGGCGTGAATTCCAAGAGCAAATGGGAACTAAATTATTCATTAGCACCGCGTACCATCCACAAACAGATGGACAGATTAAAAGAACAATACAGACGTTGGAAGATATGTTACGGGCATGTATTATCGACTTCGGGGGAAGTTGGGATGTCTATTTACCATTGGTCGAATTTTCATATAATAACAGTTACCACGCAAGCATCAGTATGGCTCCGTACGAGATGCTTTACGATAGAAAATGTCGAAACCCGGTGTGTTGGGATGAGGTAGGACCACGTGAGCTTGCACATAAAGATGTAGTCCGAATCACGAATGAGAAAATTGACTTGGTCCGAGCCCATTTGAAAGCGGATCATGATCGACAAAAATCGTACGCGGACAAAAGAAGGAGACCGATTGAGTTTCAAGTTGGTGATAAAGTGATGCTGAAGGTATCTCCGTGGAAAGGGATTATTCGGTTCAGAAAAAGGGGAAAATTAAGCCCAAGGTTTATCGGGCTATTTAGAATCATTGAGCAAGTTGGTAAGGTCGCATACCGTCTCGAACTACCCGAAGAACTGAGTGGAATTCATAGCATGTTCCACGTATCACATCTCCGGAAATGTCTAGCCGATGAAACAGCTTATATCCACTACGATGACATTGAAGTGGATAATAGTCTTAACTACGCAGTGAAACCGATTGCGATTTTAGATCGTAAGGTGAAAAGTTTGAGGAACAAAGGGATTAACCAAGTAAAGATCAAATGGGAGCACAGAAAGGGTTCGGTTACCACATGGGAGTCCGAAGAGGAGATGCAACGACTCTACCCTACATTGTTTGGTACGTACTTTGGTTTCGGGGACGAAACCCTTTTAAGGGGTGTAACACCCCAAAACTCAAATATTTAATACGTAGGTATGTTGCCATGTTAATTAAATGAAATATAATAACTTGGTTATTATACCTAGTTAAATGCCTAACAAAAACAAGTAAGGGAATGAATTAGGTGGCGATGTGATTAAGTAACTAATTTGAGGGACTAAGGTTGCCAAATTGGAAATTGAATTTTATTAAATCAAAATTCACACACACACTGGGTGTGTGCGTATGAACGATCAGAGGGATGGGGAAGGGGGTGCAAACCCTAATTCATGAAGAACCTTCAAATTGAAAGAGGAATTAGCCGAAAAATTGATGCATGAAGTAAGATTGGTGATCACCCAAGTATTCTACACATCAAATAAGTAAAATTTTTATGTTTTGATGATGTTTGATGACATGGGTTATGATGAATCCATGAATTTAGTTGAAATTAGAATGAGTACTTGTTAACCCTATTGTGTTGAGGATGAATCATTGTTTAATTTTAATTATTTGTATGATTTAGAGTGAAACCCAAGTGTATGAGTATGAGGGTAATGATGATGAACAAGTAAATATTAATATCATGATTTTGTTGATACACTATATGTTAGGAACTAGGTTTTAATAGTGATTATGATGTAGAATTGTTGATAATGTGATCTTGTATGAATAAGATAATTCATGAGATGAAATTGGGAAGAAACATGCTTAAAATACTAGTACACTATGCTTAATAAGTTGTATGCACACCAAGTGTTTGATAAAATGCATAAGTGAGATTTTGGAAGAGATTTGATGAAAAAGAATCTGTCCAGAAAGTTACAGCCGAATTTAATCGGCTGTAACCGGGTCAAATCTGGTCAAAAACTGATGTTTATTGAGTTTGTGATGAACTTCCAGGAAAAACCTTTCAAACCCAACTGGAATTGCATTTTTTTGACGAAAAATGAACGTTTTATGAATTTTTCCGTATTGAAGGTTCATGCTGCGTTTTCGGGCAGAATTTGCAGCCCATTACGAATGTCATAACTCAATTTAGGAATTGATTTATGATTTCAAATTTTTACTGTAGGTCTCCTCAGGTGATTCCAAAAATCTCCAACTGGAATTTCGTCAATCGGATAAACGAGGAATTTTAAATGAAATTTTCCGTAAGCTGAAGTCAGAAGTGACGAATCAGATTGTAGCTTAGTAAATGAATTTTTATAAATTATTGGTAGAGAGTTAGACTCTAAAAATTTAACACAATGATAACCCCTCCGAGGGGCACGTCACATAAAAAGATTGTAATTTTTTCAAGCTCGTAAGTACAGTAAACGGACGTCACAAAACAGCCTATTTTCAGTGAATTGAGCTATACATGTTAGTGAATGATTGATTAATGAAAGTAATGTGACTAAGTGGTTATATGTTTATCGGATTGGAAGTGTGTATGATTGACAGTTGACTTTTTAGAAAGTCAACAAGGTATGAATAATAAGGTTAGACTTCCTAACACTATTGTGAGAATAAGGAAATCATGTGAATATTTGCTAGATTATTATATGACGTACATGACGGTAAGTTGAATTTGTTATGTTATGAATGGTGTGATAATGGATCTATGCCATATTATGTTAGCAGTTGCCTACTAGTAATGGTCTATGGCATTACGAATTGTAAATTGTATGTATTGTTATGTAATCATTGGTAATTATGCATGTATGAATGTATTTAATTTAATGTATGGTAGAATGTGTATTATAACACGCGTATGTGGTATATAGAACCATGTGTAGAATTTCTCGATGTATGAATAAAGTAATTGATAATATGAGTTATAACGTTTGCTAATAATGACATGTAAATGTGGACATGAAAGGATAGGTACATGCCATTTTGGGCGCGAACTCGGGAGGCAACGAGACGAACATATGGAATTCGTATCAACTACTTACGGGTCAAGGTAAGTGCTTCTTGCACTTAATAGTTGTATGCAGGAACATAGGTTTATTGTTTGCAGGTTCTTGTACTTGTATACGTAGAACATCTTGTGGTTTAATGTGGAACTTATATGAGAATATTAAAGTATGAAATGTTAAATTGGAGGTATTCATAGGAGAATACCATGGACAAGGGAATCATAACCCACGAGTATGGCAAGTATCTATATCATAGATTTGAAACTATTTAATTGGTAAGATGAATTCAAGTCATAGGTACATGACTTGCCTGGTGATTATTATGTTTTTTTTTTAAACTAAGGGTAGAATTTTAGATGTGTTGATAACGGTTAATCTAATAAAGGGTTGTTGACTTATTAAAAGTCAAATTAGTACGTGGCTTCCAAACCACAATGTTAATAAATGGGATGCTTTGGATTAAATAAGTACATATGCACATGATTCCAAATTGTGTACAAATATTATAGCCATGATGTTTATTTAGTAAGTGGATTAGATTACAGTGGTAACTGGTTAAACTATTGTCTCGAATTATTTAACTTGGGGTAAGCAAGTAGATTTGGGTCACTTGATCCACATGAATGAAAAAGATTTGGATTCTGGCTAAGTAAAGCATTAATGAAATCTTTGGATCTGTTAGAAATAAATATTAATGGTCTAATAGTTGAATGAGATTTTTATCACAGGTGGCTTAATTGTGAATTCTAGTGGAAGTTGATTCACAAGTTGGAAGCGATAGTTGACTATGAAATTAATGGAGTCGAGTTCGTTGGAAGTTTGTGAAAAATATAGATCAGAATCCACCTATTTGAGTTATCTAATATATATTATATATAGAACTCATAACGTGCATGTTGGGTTTCAGGTAGAATGGGAACTAGAGGTTCGCGGACTGATGAATGGAACAAGGGTTGGCGACAAATCCGAGATCGGGCCAGCAATGTCGGTTCGTCCATTCGTCAGGTTATATCGCCGACTTAGACGGGTCATCATGTTTTACTTGCCTTTTTAGGCATTCGGTCGTTTTAAACCGTGTAAGCTTCATGAGTCAGACGTAGTGTCTTGTTTTGTTTATGTTCAAGTTTAGAGTTGTAAAATGGATTGTAAACAGGTTTTGTTACCGTAACAAATATCCGTATTACGAACGGGTCATGCCAAAATTTTATAAAAATTGGCATGAAATATGTAAGTGTTTAAATGATGGTAACTATCAAATGAAAGTCAAGACACTATAATTGTTTCTAGAAATTGAAGCTAAAAAAAAGGGCCTACATTTCGTATAGTAAGAATGTTTAGAAAATTTATGGGCATTACAAGGGGGTGGACTTGTAACACCCCAAAAATATAAAACTTTATATTAGAATTATAAAGTATTAAATAAACAAGAACAAACTAACTAGGAATAAATAACCCAATTAGTTACGAGTCTTGTGGTGCCATATAAGTGGATTAAAACACCTAAAATATAAATTAAACAATAGTTGAGGGACTTAAGTTGTTAAACTTGAAACTTGAATTATTAAAACAAAATAAACTACACCAAACACACACTTAAGTGTGTCTGGTCGATCAAAAACACAGGGGCGAACAAGGATTCCCCACCAAACCCTAGCTTGTGCCAAATTGATCAAATTGAAGGCTTTAATCAGTTCCAAATAGATTTTCAAGCACAAATTAGTGATCACCTCGTTGAAAGGATCATAAGGTAATAGGTATGCAAAATTTTGCTGTTTTGATTCATCTTAAAATTCTAGGTAAATTGTGAAAATCGAAATTTAGCTTGATTATGTGATGTTTAGATGAAACTTGTAATAAAAACAAGTTTAAGAGTGAATCCTAGTTGATAATTTGCAAGAATCATGTTTTAAATTATGAAAATTATGATAACCCATTCATAGGTTAAATTGTGATTATAATTGGCGAAAATAACAAGTTATGAACTTGATTCTAGTTATGTAAAAATTAAACCCGTTAGGTGTTCGTTAAAATGCCTAAGTGAGGAATAAAGTGTTAAAGTCGGATGAAAATGCATGTTTGATTTTTATAGCAAATTATGCGTTAAAGTTTATAAAAAGGGTTCTAAATTGGCCGTGAATTGAACTCTTTAGGCAAAGAATCTGAATCGTCGAATGGACAAGCCGGAGGGGATACGCGCTTGAAAGGGGTGCTCTAAATGTACGCGACTTTGGTCCCGTTACATTATGTATAAACGTTTGGATTTTACTTGTTAATGGTGTCATAGTGTAGTATATGCGTTTGGTGTGTCATTGAAGTGGCGAAGCTCACTCGACACTCAAACGGGTCAAAATATCGGTTAGAAATAGTTTGACTTGTCATTAAAGTGATGATTTTCACTCGACAACCAAATGGGTCAAAACTATGTCCTTAAAACGATCTTGTGTGTAGAGACTTGAAAGTCTCATATTGTGCTAATGCTAGATAGCAATATACCAATGAATGGTTATACTAAGCTAAGGTTATGAATCCGTGATATCGAGTCAAACGGTAGAAACTAGTTGCAAGAGTTGCACAAGTGGCATGCTTGAATTTTTAGAAAACGAGCATGAAATTCTAATGCGAGCTTAAAGCCATGTAATGGTACGGATACGCCAAGAATTACAAGCCCGGGGAATGGGTGGATAAGTCTAGAATGCCAAAGAATAGAATGATGAACAATATGCACACATAGTTAATGGGTCGAATGATCGAAACAAGGATTTTGTGAACCATTCGTTCATAAACCGGGTTTCGTTAAGTGAAATTTACATGGTTAGATCCGTAATTTTAATACGGACACATAGGAAAAAGAATCGGTTAAAACGGACATGTAAATAAAAAGTTATGGGCTGTTAAAATTTGAATTTCTTGAAAATCCGGAGCTGGGCATTTATGCAGGTCTAGAAACTGGACCTGCTGGAAAACATGTTTCCCCGCGACACGCGCTAGGGAGCTAAGGTGCGGGCGCGACACGCGAGGCCGCTCACGACACGCGAAGGATCAATCCGAGTCTGTCGCGTGGCGCGACAGACCAAAGTTTGAGTTTTTATATTTTTGTTTCCCATATTATTATTGTTGTCAAAACTAATAATTGATGTGGTTTTAACCTTAGGTGATGCTCGTTTCGTTCCGGATGCCGATCAAGCAAGAAATCAAGAACCGAACACAAGTTTTGAAGCTTCCGCACTAATCTAATCATGTTTAGACAATGTTGTTTTATAAACGCTACTAACTGTCGAATGTTTTAAACTATCTAGTTGTTTATGTTAAAACACTATAACGATGTACATCTTAGTTTATTAACTAAGTTTTTGTTAATTATGCATTTTGTTTTTGAAAAGTGCGTATTTTATAATAAAATAATAAATAAATAAATAAGACGAATGCTACACTAATTGTGTCAAAGTTGATACTTATATATATAAAAATAGAGAGAAAGGGGCAGGCCGGGATTCGAACCCGCGACCTCACCCGGTTTGGTCTTAAACAGGACACAACAACTACCAACTGGGCGCCACGCCTTATGTGGCGAAACACGGTGTCGTTTTGTATTTAAACCCAACCAGGAAATCCCTAAACCACATATCCTTCTTCGTTGAAACAGTTCCAATGCAAACCAACCCCAAAAGGGGTACCTGACCCGGTTCATTTACTTAGTCTGAGCGACGTTTTGAATCCCTTGTAATCTCAAACGATTTGGAACTTTGGAAGGAACAACTATGCATCCTTTAATCGGTCAGTTTCTGTCACAACTCCCGACCACACTTTGGACGGGAGCCATGACGGTTCAAGTGGTACTGCTGGTTATTTTGAAAACATTGCAGCAGAAATTTCATCAGGATTGTTGAGTTAGAAAAATATCAGAGTTTATCAACACTGAAATTAAAGCTTTTAATAGGGGATAACCCTAAAATATAAAACAACGTTTATTAGTTTAATTGATAAAACGAGCCACCCCTTTAAGCCTTTTGGTGCCGCGTAACAACTCTTATTCAGATTTACTATAAATCACCTAAAATATGTTTAAAAATATTTGATTAGCGAGAAATACTTGAGTATATTCATTTGTATTAAAAGACAAATTCTTATAGTTACAACATTAAGAGTTTTTACATTTGTTTATATCTTATAACTATTCAAAGGTATTTGTCACTTGGTATTTCCTTTTACTGTGGTCATATCACTATTGGCCAATTCTCCAACTAGTGAAGCTTATCAAGTAGTGTAGACAAAACCTCACATACTGACTGTAGTTTTCCAGTAAGAATACAAAGACTTAATCACTGTAAATATAAGTAATAAATGGAAAACATTTAGGGTTTTGAAAACATTTGATAAAAGAGAATGACTCACCTTGTAAGTCTATAGTCCTGAGTCTTCTGATAATTAAGCATTTAGTCTAACAGTAAGTCTATGGTTTTGAGCCTTCTATAATTAAACTAATAGATTAACAGAGTATAATACGTATTGGTGTAAAACTGAATCAAGCCTAACGATGATCACGAGATCAAAACCACAACGTAGGTTCACAAAGTCTCACCTTATTCAGGCAGAGCTTCCACGTTCGTTGGTTGGTTTTCTGATCGATCGAACAGAGTATCGTATCGGCGATACATGGTTTAATACACCAACATATTAGAAGTCGAGATAGAAAAAATGAAGGAATGAGTAAGAATGAAGTCCATGGCTTCCCTATCTATATGCAAGACAGATTCCTTTCTTAGCTAGGAAGTTTCCTTACCCATTAAGTTTCCTTACCTATTAAGTTTACTTATTTGTTTAGTTGTTGAGTTTACTTAGTTATTAAGCTATTGAGTTTACTTAGTTGTTTAGCTCTTGAGTTTACTTAGTGTTTTGTTTACTTAGCTGTTTAACTGATTAGCTGAGTTAGTTGTTTAACTGTTTAGCTGACTTAGTTGTTTAACTGCTTAACTTACTTAGTTGTTTAACTTTTTAACTTACTTAGGTGTTGTTTGTTTAGCTCTTAATGAATCTCTTAATGGTTCAGACCTCTTATGTGACAACTCGTAATTTCTAGAGTCTTTTACTGGTTCTTTGCACGCCTTGCCCTACGTTGTATTGCATGTATGTATTCGGAATGAATGAATTTAATTGAATGAGCCTATGTGTTGAATGAATGTATGAACTGTTTATGCTAAGAGGTTGGTTGGTTATAATTTTGGTTGCACACCCCCATCCCGGTCGTACACCCTCATACTCTTGGGTTATGTTGGCTCTCGGCCCATAACGTGTACCTCACCAACCCAACCAGCCAAGCCCAAGAGCCCAATCCTCACTAGATGCGCATACAAGAGGGAGGTGTGTTGGGTTTTTGTGACTTTTGAGAAAACATATCAAACCCTAACTACCTCTCCTCTCCCACTCGAAAACCGACAGCAGCCTTGGTCCCTTCGAAGCCCTCTTCATTCGAGCATCTCTTTTGTTCTCAAGCCTCCCCGTGTCATCTTGTATAAAGGTTAGTGTTTGTGATTGTTTATTTGGTTTATGATCGATGCATGATGCTAGAATTGTGTGAATAGGGTTGCATGATAACAAGACGTTGGTGATTTCTTGTGTGAACAAAACTGAGGAATTGATCTCGTAGTATTAATCAGGGAATTACAGTTGCATGATATGTATCTTTTAGTGATATCAGGTGGAATGTGGATAACCGGATCTATTCAGGATGAGTTGTTAATGATTACTTGATGTTTCAGGGTTCATGCATATGATTGTTAGTGAGTGATAATGATAATTGTTACTCGGTGATGTTTTAGATAACTAGGGTTTATGTAAATCGATAAAACTTGTTGAGACTTAATCAGTTGTGTAGAGTCGCATGATGATGAATAACAGTTACAAGAATTGTGTTGTTTTATCTGACTTTGGAATGTGATAATATGTTTACTGATTTTACGGGATATTGGTTAATAAAGGGATTGATCAGTTATCTTGGGTGGGGTTTCGACAGAGGTTGCGAGTCACAACCTCATGGTTCCGACTCGAGACCAGACTCCACAAAAACTAGAGGACTCGAGACCAACTGGTTGCGAGTCGAGACCAGTGTTGTTTCGACTCAGGTTGCGACTCGAGACCGTGGGATTTCGACTAGCACAGTTATCACCCGAGACCTTCGGTTGCGACTCGAGATCATTGGTTTCGAGTCGAGACCTCGGGTTCTGAGTCGAGACCTTATAGTCTCGACTGATGATCACTTGAAATGTTACAATGAGCCTCTTGGGCCACATGCGGGTTGTTGGGCCCAACGTACACCGAGTCGCACAATTATAGGGGCCTTATATTGTTGGGCCATATGATGATATTGGACTGATATGCCACCTGATTGACTGTTGAGACTTATATGTGTTGAATGTTGTTACGTGTTATACTTGTATGTTATGTGTTAAATGCGTGTAAGAAGATACATGACTACTTGTGCATAAAACTGATAAGTATTGGTAACCATCGTAGGGCGTGGTTGACTAACTTGAAACCAGTAAATAACCAACAGAGCAATCTAAGGTGAGTTCACTGCTCTTTTTCAAGCATGCGTCCCGGGGGGGGGGGGGGGGAACTGGTAAATATTCCAGGGAGGAATACTGGGTTAATGGGTTTAACTGGAATGTTGGATAATACACTCACATCTATCACTTAAGTCCCATCTACAACCGAACTGGTTGCCGGGGAGGCAACGAGGTTATTAGTTGATAGCGCTATTAGGTTTGGCACCCTCACACCGTACCAGGGAGGACGGGCGTGAACTAATGACCTTAACCACTCGACCAATGTCTGATAGAGCATTGGGGAAGAGCAAATAAACTAACGCCCATCTTGCGGTATCGAGCTATTATCAACATGCTTTAAACTAATATTTGGTAACTAAACGTTTTGACAAACTGTGAACTCGCCAGCGTTATGCTGATACACTTGTCTGCATGCTTGCAGGTCGTTAGATTCTTGGACATGGAACTTGCTATCTGGGATTGCTGGAGTGGTCATGGGTCGAGATACTTGGAATCGCGTGACAAGTTTATCTATTTTCAAACACTTGGTTTTTAAAATACTTGAACAATGGTTTACATTATGTTTCCGCTGACTATGTTGGGTTTTAAGTTATGTTTTGCAAATACAATAACTTAATGAATGGAGACTTTATTTAATATTTTGTTATAGTTCAATGTGATTGGTGGCTGGATCCTGGTACGTCACACACCTCGCGGAGTTTCCGCATGTGGTATTTTGGGGGTGTGACATCTTACTGGTTTAACACTTAATGGTTCAGACTGTTTGTTTTGCGAGCAGATGTCGTAATGATTCAGACATTTGCCTCTGAATGATTAAGCATTATACCAAGTATGAATGGTTAAGACCTCTTATCTAAATTGGTCAGACATTTGTCTCTGAACAGTTAAGCATTATACTAGCTCTTAATGGTTCAGACCTCTTACTGGTTAGTCACTTATCCATTCAGATGTTGCCAAACATCCCCTTAGCTGTTAAGTTTCCTTAACCGCTAAGTTTTTTACTTGTTTTTCCAAGTCTCGTCGCGCGCACTTTGGGGTTTCCATTACGTGTCATCGGGAAATTTTTGAGAGTTGTTACAGTTTCATCTCTAATTAATCAATTAAAGTCAAAATTTTATAACACCATTGAAGTACCATCAAAGCTTCATAACCTAAATCGATTTTCATATAATTCGACCTCCAAAAATTATTAATTTGTTATCAATCGATTTCTGGAAGTTTTCTCTATCATTACACACTCCCTAAACCTGTTAAACGCCACCCAAATTCTCACATTTTAGGCACAACGAATCTAGGGCTCATAACTTGTTCATACGCTTTCTCCTTCATTCGGTAGCCAAATCAGGTAATTCCAAAGCCTAAATTCGTTAATTTTTCATGCTCTACAAAAATGTGCTATCAATTTCTGTGTTAGAAGACTTTATGAATACAAATATTATTTCTTTTGTTTCTAGGGGTTCTTAGTCTTAAAAATTGGGGCTTTTGATGTAGGATTATGTTTTGATGAAATTGAACTTAGGATATTGTTTGTTATCATATGAGATAGATTAGTGCTAATTTTGATAATCTTTGGATGTCATATATATTTATTATGAATTTTTTATCATGTTACAACATGCGGATAATCAGATAAAATATAGGTTTTTATCAAAATAAAGCTCATGAATATTATTTTTCTGAATTTCTATAAAATAAATGAGACATGTAAATTTTATAAACTTCATGTTCTATGGTAATTATTTTGGAATAAAAGGACTAACTAAATATTACACATAAATTTATCATTTTTAACAAATTTGATAATTTTTATTAAATATAAGATAGAACATGATTTTTGGATTTACATAAACTTAAACTTAAAGTGATTTCTACTAAATGGATGGAATTGATATTTTAACTTATAATGATATAATTTTTGTTATTATTTGTCTTGTCATTTTATTTGCATAATATTAGATTTTTTTATGTGAATTTTATATTTTAGATTAAAATTAGATATTGAAAGTTAAAGAGTTTTTATACTTGGTAAACTACAATATAAAAATATAGACATAAATATTTTTATGATAACATTATAAATATGTCACATTAATGTCTTGTTATAAGCATTAAATTAATAGTTATGTAGTATTAATATATAGTTTTAGGATTAGACAAAAGCCCTAAGTGATAGGTTTAATTGTATAGTTTTAGAGTTTAATTGTTTAGGTAGCGTTTGGTATGTAGGAATGACAAGTGGAATGGAATGAACTATTGCGAGAGAATGAAAAAAAGTTTGTTTGGTTGGTCAATGTAATGGAATCACCTATTACATAAGTCATTTCATTCCATCCACTCCCCCTGTTTTTTCCATTCCACCCCCTCTCTCAGCCGTCACAAACACCGCCTATCACATCCACCATTTACCGCCACCACCTGTCGTCGTCACCACCCGCCACCAACATCCGCCGACCACCACCACCGTCCTCAGCCGCCACCGCCGCCCGCTACCACCGCCATCGACTACCACCGCTGCCACCCGCCATCGCAACTCACCGCCACCCTTCGCCGACAACTACCACCATCCTCCGCTGCCACCACCCGCTACCGTCGACCACCACCACCCATCGTCTTCGCCGCTACCACCACCCGTCGCTACCACCATCGACCACCATCGCCGCCACCCGCCACCACCGACCACTACCGCCACCCTCCGCCGGCCACCACCACCATCCTCCATGACCACCTCCTTCTACCGTCGACCACCACCACCCACCGTCGTCATCGCCACCACCATCGACCACCATCCCCGCCACCAGCAACCACCGACCACCGCCACCCGCAACCACCGACCACCGCCACCCCGACCACTACCGCCACCCTCCGCCGACCACCACCATCCTCCGCGGCCACTACCCGCTAGCGTCGACCACCACCACCCACCGTCGTCACCACCACAATTGCCGCCACCTGCCATCGCACACCACCGCCAACCCCGACCATCGCTGCCGCCACCGCTAACTAGGGGTGAGCAAAAATAGGGTCGGACCGAAATTAACCGAGAACCGACCCTAAAAAAAAAACCGATACCGACCCGGACCTAAGATAGTAGGTACACAGTTCGGTTCCATATATTCTGGATAAATCGGTCTCGGGTCGGTTCCGGGTATATATGAGTAAAAACCGAGTTGGACATAGGAACCGATTTCTATTGATAATTCATTTAAGTATATGGGCTAAAAAGCCCAGCAGCCTTTTATATTATAATCGACAATTGAATTACAAAATCATTCATATCAAAACAGTAAGGCTGCACATTCATCTCATCTTCATTAAATTTCTTAGCTGCTACGATCATTCATTAATCAATCGTTGGCGGATCATTGACGAGGTACGTGATTTGATAACCTGTCAATACATAATACACAATACATATATTAATTAATCGACAATTGAATTACAAAGTATATACAAAGAAAACAAATCGATCGTATCATATAGTTTGCAATTTCTCACGATTTTATCATGTCTTCTTAGATGGTTCAAAACAGGATTAATTCAAACATCAATGTTTTGGACGAATATGAGAAGTTTTCCGATGAGGATGGGAAGGCTAAGGCAAGATGCAAGCATTGCTCGACGGTTGTCAATGCGGACAAGGAAAAAATCGGAAACGTGGCAATGATAAGGCATCTCGAAAGATGTGAGAAATACTGATGATTAGCGAACGGTGGTGGTCCGGTGGATGAATATTAAAAATAATTTGAAGATGAAGGCTTTATGTTTTCTTTGATCACTGTACTTGTGTTTTATTTAATTGAATTTGTTTGAAGGTTTTGTGTTTTATTTAATTGAATTTCGCTAATGATCCAATCAATTTGATCAGTAAAGTCAAGTGTTATGAATTATTATTAACTGAAAACAAAGAAAGATTGATAATGGCTCCGGTTCATATAGAAGTTCGAAAATAAAAGATATATAAAATTAGGCTTTTAAAAGATATAATTAAAAACAAGTGATAAATTTTCGAAAATAAAAGATATATTAAAACCATTGCATATTATCTTTGAAAATAAAAGATATACTACTCTTTAAACTTTGTGTACTATATCCATGCAAGCAGCAAGATATTCACGAATTTTTTTTTGAAAATAAAAGATATCATTCAAAAATTGGTTTCCTAATATTCCTATTCTAAAACCAATACAATCCCAACGACCCAATGCATAAAAGATAGGATTATTATTTATTTTTACTCAAATATCTTTCAAATTAACCTAAACACAATTTTACAACAGAAATCGTAGGTGGGGCTGCATAAAAAGTGTGAATACAGAAACTCAGTCAGGCATTCAGCAATCAGCATCGAGATTTAAAAGAGACTAGCAGCACTTGAATTATCAGGTAAGTTTCGCATGCAGACCGTTTGTTAATTCGTTTGATCGTTAATTTGTTTTTTTGTAAAAAGATACTAGCATTACCTTTGTATGGGTCTGCAGAGTATTGCAGCCGGCATGCAGCATGTTCGCAGCCGGTCTGCAGCATGTTCGCAGCCGGCAAATAGTTATACCTTTAACCTTTTTATGGGTCTGCACTTTCTTTAATACAAGTGGTCATACCTCTATTATGACCTCTTTTTACCTCTACATCATAACTCCAAACTAGCTATTCTAGCATATGGATGATTTCAGAAAAAAAATATATATATAAAAATAAAAAGCCCATGTGGTCAATCTGTATTGCATTTAGGAGTGGCACATGTGATATTGATTGTAGATTTGCAGGGTGAATAGTGAATGGGATCCAGATTCTATGTTTTAAGTAGTATGCACTTGTTTTTTACTATGATGGGACCATAACAGAAAGTGGCCTTATCTATTATCTTTTACTGGCTTTGTAATTGCTACTTATGTATTTCAAGAGAGAGGTGTAACTTTTTAATAAGAATATGTGATTAATCATGAGAAATTGTAACAGATCAATGAAGTCAACAGTCCCCATTAATGGTTCTATATGGGCATGTTCTATGATGCATGAAAAGATCGAAAGCAAAGCATTCATAGGTATAGATGTGACTACAAGATGGAACTCGACTTGGGAGATGTTAGAGAAGGCAGAAAAATTTGAGAAGGCGTTTAACAGATATGATCTGGATGACCCAAATTATAAAAATTATATGGGTGATGATGCTCCTAGAGTTACTGACTGGAACTACGCGAGACAATTGGCAAGTGTGTTAGAATTGTTTCAGCGTAAAACTGCCAACGCTTCTGCTACAAAAACAGTTACCGCTAATTTATTTTTTAACGAGGTTATGGATATAGACAAGCATTTAAGGAAGATGAAAAACGGACCTGACTTGGAAGGTAAACTTATGGGTGCTAAGATGCACCTGAAGTTCGACAAGTACTGGAGAAATCTACCGACTGGCAGATCATTTAATTACATTCTGTATTTTGCTGCAATTTTAGATCCGAGGTTAAAGGTTCGTGTTATTCAGTTTGGATTTGAGAGAATATTCAGGGCTGAAAAAAAAAAAGACGATGAGACAGAAGATGACTTGAAGAAACGAGTTAAACTTGTAGTTAATAGTATAAAGGATGAATTGAAGCTTTTGTATGAGCATTATGCATCAAGCAGTGAAAAACAAGGTTCAGATAAAGTTTCACCAAGTCAGGAGAACTTTGAACCATCATCACAAGGAGAGAGTGATTTTTTTTACAGAATTTAAAGCGGATGGCGGTTCTACATCTTATAACACCAAGTCAGAACTTGAGAGGTACCTAGACGACGGAGAGGAGGACCATTACAAGGGATTTGATATTCTGGGTTGGTGGAAGGCTGCATCTTCAAAATACCTTGTATTAGCGAAAATGGCGAAAGGTATGTTTACTAATTAGTAGTTTATTTTTATTACTTATAATAATATGATAGTGTTAATTAGATTTTCTTCCTATCACTATAGACATATTGGCTATCCCGGTATCCAGTGTTGCTTCTGAGGAGGCGTTTAGTACAGGCGGAAGAGTTGTCGATACTTATCGAACTTCTTTATCAACTCCGATTGTCGAGGCGTTAATATGTACAGAGGATTGGATTCGTGCTTCAATTAAAAAGAAAATCTACATCGAAGATTCGGCAGAGTTCGATGACGTTGGAAAAGGTAATTTTGACATACACCGATACACATCCTTATTTTGTTGTTTACGTTGTATTTATCACTATATGTTTTTTTTTTCATGTAGAAATTTTTGATAAAGTGGAACCGGATCACATGAACATCGATGTCGATTAACGGATGGCTGGAGATGGATACGGAAAAAGGAGAAATGACTTAAAGTAGTATCGGTTTCAGTTCGTTTGCTTTGGATTTGTTGGATTTTGTTTGGATTTCTTACATTTGTTTTGGATTATGTTTGAAGTTCTTAATACTTTTTGATTTTTTGGATGTTTATCATTATATTATATACCTTGCAATATCTCACGAATTTACCATGCTTTCAAACAATGCTTCTAACTCTAATATCATAAAAGAGAAGGATATAAAACATAAACACTAGTTATGTTACTAGTTATTTCACTTCGACATTTTATCGAACACGTGGTGTGCATAAAGTTCAACCTTAGATAAAATACTATTTCAATGAAGCATAACCAAACAATCAATTTCATATGAGATCAAACGTTAAACATCAATTTCATAACAATCAAAACAATACATCAATTTCATAACAATCAAAACAATTTCATACGAAATCAAACTTACCTCATGTGTATGTGGCTGCCTACAATGGATAAATAAGTAATTCAGTATGTGGCTGCCTTCAATGGAAATCGAATGAAAAGGATCTGATGGGGCTGAGCATTTGACAGTAAATCAGATTCTGAAAGCTAAGAGACACTTGAGAAGCACCAAAATAGATAGCACCGAACATAGATAACTCTGAAATGGAATGGATGTAACTGTGATTAATCGGTTTCGGGTATTACCTAGGAACCGATAACACCGAACATGGTAGGAACCGATACCCGAATATCATATAGGGTACTATATTCGGTTCCAGTTTTAGGCTAAAATCGGGTATCGGGTCGGGTCGGGTAATTCACGGGTCGGTCCGGTTCCTGTCAAATGCTCAGCCCTACCGCTAACAACCGTCACCCACCGACCACCGCCACCCACCACCGCTACCACCGACCACTGCCACCCATCGCTGCCACCGCCACTAGCCGCCACCGATCACCGCCACCACCCATCGCCGATTTAATTCATTTCTCTTTTCTTACCTACCAAACAATACAAGGTAATGATTTATTCCTTTCATGCATGATAACCAAACAAGACTATGGGATGTAATGATCCATTTCATTCCTTTATCCATTCCATTACCTCGTCTATTCCATTACGCCATACCAAACAGACCCTTAGTTTTTTTTATTATTTATTTCTTTAGGGCAGAATATTGTTTTTTGAAGTTTTCCCTCAACACTCGCGGGGTTTACGTAAGGATCAAACGGAACGCAAAACTGTAAGATCTATTTCTTTTCCCTTTTTTTTGTCATTAAATCATTCGGTGTATCATGTGTCAAATGTTTCTTATCATCAACATGCAAATCAAAGTGTCGTTATGTGTTACGTTTACTCGTGTCTATCGTGTCATGTACGTGTATTTACTTTTTACTCGCTTTGTGTCATATTGTTTCATGTGGATCCACTGGCTGACCGGTTCCCCATGGCCATGGGTTGAACTAGGTATCGCCACCATTACTTAGATTCGCTCTTTGGGGCTTGAATCTCATATTGTTTCATTATCATTGTTTCATAATATCATGTTTCATTATCATATTTGATTGTGATGATTGTTGGTATTGTTGAATGGTTATGGATGTTTCACATACACTTGAAGTTGCATGTTAACTTATTTTTTTAAATTAATAAAGTAAAGTATTTTATTCTAAAAACTTAGATTTATTCACCAATTTTATGTTGATCCCAAAACCTTTTTATGCAATACATGTGAGATCAGTTGAAGATAAAGATACTTAGGACGTGCCTTAGTTAATAAATTGAATATTATGTGTTATGGTTTATGACATTGGTATTGTATAAATTATTTGATACTTCTGTGTTACGTATGACTTTTTAATTCGGGTATGCTTTAAATATTTAAATTTATCATAGTTGTCATAAGCTATGGACAATAATCTAGCTCTGACTGATAATCCGTTGCGGGTCGAGGTGTGACAAAAGAGGGAATGAAAAGAAAAAAAACAAGGGGTAGATGAAATGAATTTTAGGGAATAAAATATCTTTATGTAATTGGTGATTCCAATTCTTTGACTAACAAAACACAGTTTTTTTTCGTTCTTTCAAATAGTCCATATCATTTTCCCTCTCATACCAAACACTACAAGGTTAAATCATTCAATGCTTTTGACCCATTGCCTTTCCATTTTTTACTTTTCACCATGTTTCAAGTTATCTTCATTTTAGACCTATTTGACTTTTAGTTTTACTTACAATTTAACACAATCACCATAACAAGACAATAATTGTAAAATTTGTAAAAACTCACGTATACTATTATTTCACAATAAATTATTACACTTTGAATATTTAAGGTATTACCGATTGTTAACAACAAACTCACAAACACAAGTTTTCTGCTAACAACTTCTCATTGTTAAAAAAGAAAAAAAAAACAAACTCACGAGTTGAGTATGATCATGTCATGTCATTGTATTTAAGTAAATAGATTGCTGCTTTAGAAAATTACATGTTTAATTATATAAACTCGCCCCCTCTACGCTCGTGTTCATTTGGGTATCATCTTTAATCATATATGGAACCACCTGTGGTTTTCAAGGTACAATGTAGTCTTATAGATCTGGAGTTTGTTGTAGCTAAGTTCCACATGAATAAGACATGTTCATAATTTTCTCTATGTTGAAATGAAGTCAACACTATGTTCAGGTAAATTTTCATACACAAGCATGCTAAAATCTAACCGGCATACATAGTTTTGCTTGCAAATCAGATATTGTTATGCTTATCTTTAATCCTTTGATTTTGTAGGTTTCGTGGTGTTGATACATAACGGAGATGGCGTTGGAATGGGTAGACGACTTGTCACGAATTCAATGGATTGCCTCGTGATTTCAAAGATGATTCCTAATATTCCATCGACTTCAACATCATATTGCTCATAGATCAAGCACAAAACAAACGAAAAGGCCAACCCTGCAACAAGAGGTCAATCCAAAGTCAAATGAAGATTAGTATAGTCAACCCGATAGAACTCAAATAAACATGAATAAAAAGTTAACTAAAAAGGAAAGATGAACGGGTCAAACACTTACAAACGGGTCAAATAAAAAATTAGCTAAAAAAATGTGGCAAGCAAGTCAAATAGGTCGATCGCCATGCAAAGTGTACTTTTAGTACATAAAATTTTTGAATCAGTTTTCAAAGGAGTATATTATAATAATGATACAAAATCTGGGCTTATATTGGACACCCTAATTATTTATCAAAACCATTCAAAACGTGTTTTGGGTCGACCTGCCATAGTTTTGGCCGTTACACAACCCGCCTAACCGGCCAAGCCCCTAGCATGAAGCAATGAGAAAAAGCACAAAAATCATACCTACTCCCATTGATGTGGGAAAGTTGTTCACCACGAGCAACTTGAAAAGATAGATCACAACTACTACCTGCAGGAGAAGGGGCAAGAAACAAAAAGCTCATGAACAAATAAATATGTTATACGATAACAACAGAAAAGATGCATTATTAATTAATTATTAAGAAAATAAAATCGGTAAATACCTTAAAAAACAAACTCCAGTCGCTTCCTTCTGCCAAGATTCTAGCTACATTACCTACTTCATTCCATATGTTTGCTATGGTTCTAACAAAACTCCTCATACTCATTTCCGACACCTCAAAACATGGTAATGTTCTCGAGATTGACCTAAACCGTGGTGGGAACCAAAATCAGATATCCAAAATAATTTAATTCCAATGCTACTGTTGGCAAAAGGGCTTATGAGTTATGCTTACAATTTAGATGAAAATCTAGCATATCCAGAGACATTAGGTGAGATTCTAGCATATCCAAAAAGTGCAACTAAGACAAGCAAAAGAAGCTGAGCTGTGGAGGATACAATCCTTCTTTCACGTACACAAAACCAGTAATAAAGAAAAGCCACTCCAAGAAAGCATAAGAATGATCTCCTCTCATCTCTCCACAATAAAATATCAGCAACTGCATCCACAAAATAAAAAAATATATATATATATTACGTTTTCAGATGCGACTTCATCATAAGCTTGCCAACTTGTATTTCATCCACACAAAAAAAAATAATGAGAAAAGGGATGATTTCATATATCTCCCTTAAAACATTGTATAATATCATATTTACCCTACAAAAAAGTCATGATATCAAAACCCATTTTCAAACTTCAGACATATATACCCTTCCCTTAAAACTTGCATTAGGATATGAGAATTTGAAGAGTAATGAAAAAGAGAAGGGTATAAAGATCATATTAAAATTTACATTACCTTCCCCGCTCCCTAGAAGTTCCTCAATTTTTGATTGTTCAACTAAATCTCCAAGTCTTGCAGTAGGCAAATCTTTAGCTAAATGTTTGAATGATTTGACAGTCGATGTGATACCATCCTGTAATTCATCAATCAATAACAATACAAACGTTATAATGATAATTTACAAGATTGTAAGTAAAACACAGCATTGACTTATGTATATATATATATATATATAGGGTTAGGTTCATTTGTGAACAACCCCCTTAATAGTGAACACCAGTGAACTATTCCTAGCCCTTGATTATCAATACACAAATGAATACAAAAGTGTAAATCAATGGCCAGGATTTGATGATGAAAATACACTAGTGTATTTTACGATTTTATGATGTAAATCAATGGCCAGAATTTGTTCACTCAGTTCACAAATACACTATCCGTTGAACGTATAAAACTTACATCAAGTGACACAATTGGTGAGTACTGAATATGCCGCTCAGCTGCAGAGCAGTTATAAGTTCTAGTGCGTGACATCAATTGGATTGTGTTGTGTACCGAAACATGCTTAAGGTCTCTAGAACTTATATTTAAATCCATCCATTTTATAAGAAAAACAACGGACCGTACAACCACGGCAGGAAGTCTGATGATCGGTCTGCAGTCATATACAAATAAAATAATAAAAAATATATAAAATCTGTCTGGAAGTGACCTACATAAACAAAACAGTGAATAAGACGTATCGGCTCTTGTTAGATATTTGTGCAGTTTATTCCATAGAAAATTTTCTTCAATATCCATCTCTTTCATCATAACCCAAACAATACCAATATTTTAATTCTAAGACATGATACAAATTTGTTGGCTAAAACTTTTAGGTCTGTTAATCATTGTGATTTATGACAATGCCACGTAAAATAAAAGAAAGAGTAAAATGCCATGTTCGTCCCTATGGTTTAGCAACTTTCGTCCAAAGGTTTGTTTTTCTGCATCCGGATGCAAAAGGTATCTTGCCATTTTCATCCGACTCGTTGATTCCATCCATTTTTAACATTAAGTCAGGGGTATTTTCGTCTTTTTAGACATTTTTTTGATGATTAAAGGGTTTGGGTGGGGAGAAAGCCAACAGAGGTGGATCTTTATTTCTTATAGTGTTTTTAATTTTAATAAAAATGTCTAGAAAGACGAAAATGCCCCTCATTTAACGGAGAAAATGGATGGAGTTAACGAGTCAGATGAAAATGGAAAGATTTCAAACCTTTTGGATCCGGATGCGAAAAAACAAACCTTTGAACGAAAGTCGCAAAAGTGGCCAAACCTCAGGGACAAAATAGCATTTTACTCTAAAAGAAATGGTAAACTAATAGATCAATTAATCATCCATTACCTGTAGTAACCTAAGCCCTCCAGCATACATAAGGCAAAATGCCAAGATTTTGTAGGCTCAAAGTTAGTGATGAAGAATACCTGCAATCCATCAGGGCATACCATTTAGTCATTGATCTCACATAACAAAATATAATGAAGAATGCAGGAAGATTCAGGGATACCTTTCCGGATACAATGAGCATGTGTGAAGTCAAAGCAGCTTCGGCACAGATAAGGGCATGAGCAACGTTTTCCACATAAGTGAAGTCAGAAGTCGTTTGATCACTTCCTATAATGAACTGGAATGAGAGACTCTATTACTTATATAATGAATAAACAACAAAACACCATTCTAAAGCTGCATAGCTTTAATATATAGAAAATAAGAAACATTGCATTCAAATAAATAATAATTAAGTTTGCAAACCTTAGCCCAACCAGATTTTGCAACTTCAATAAGAGATGGCAAAAGAACCGGGTCACCAGGTCCAAAAATATTGCTGGGGCGAATAGCACATGTAAGGAGCCCATCAATGTCATTAGCAAGCAAAACATACGCCTCTGCTTGAGCTTTAAGTTCACTATACAAATCCTTAAACTGTGTAACAATAAAGAATCATACCACTTAAACATTTGGGAGAGTAAACGCGTCCACAAAATTTAAAACATAGAATATCTTCAGAAGGTCACATACTTTTGAAGAGTACAATAACGTCTCGTTCCCACTGCATATATCATGTGAACTATCAACAACTACATCTGCAGTACTTGTGTATATTAGTCGCTTAACTTTGCATCGCCGACACGCATTAACAACATTTTTGGCACCTAAATAACATGTATAAAATTGATCAAAACACCAAAATATACAATAACATATCTCAAATCGAAACACATTCTAGTTTAAAGTAAAGTGATGATTAACCTTGAACAATTACTGAGTAACCAAAATAGAAATCCTGATTGCAAGAATCACTATCATCCATGTAAAATAGGACTTCTGAACCTTCAATAGCTGCAAAAGTATACACATAAATAACTATAATCACACAGGAAGTAAATTAAGTTCTTAAACTAAAAGTTACAAAACCTTTTAGGTCACAATAACGAAAAATGCTGGATCAATTAACAGCACACATGCAAAACATACACTAACAAGAACTAAATTCACAGTTTCTAAACGCAATTGAAACAAACTGAAACAACATCATGTAGAAAATGATATCAAGAACATAAAAAGAAAGTAAATTAAGTTCTTGAACTAAAAGTTACAAACCCTTCTAGGTCACAAACATTGAATCAATCAACTGCACACATGCAAAATCACACACTAACGGGAATTAATTTCACAGTTCCGAAACTCAATTGAAACAAATTAAAACAACAGCATGTAAAAATGATATCAAGAACATAAACAGAATGTAAACTACCTTCTTGAACCAAACGTTACAAACCCTTTTAGGTCACAATAATGATATATATAGAATCAATTAACTGCACACATAGAAAATCATACACTAATGAGGCCTAATTTCAAGTTTCTAAACACTATTGAAACAAATTTCAACAACATCATGTAGAAACGAAATCACGAACATAAAAACCTAAAAACTACGGTTAACGATTGTACGTCTGTGGCGAACATCAACTTGAGCATAGGTATACGTATAAATCACTATAATCAAACAGAAAAGTAAATTAAGTGCTTAAGCTAAAGTCACAAAACCTTTTAGGTCACAATAACGTAAAATGTTGAATCAATGAACGGCACACATGCGAAATCATACACGAACGAGAGCTAATTTCACAGTTTCTAAACGTAACATCATGTAGAAATGAAATCACGAACATAAAAAGGTGAAAACCTACCGTTAACGATTGTACTTTTGTGACGAACATCAACGTGAGCATACGAAGCACGGCCAGTAGACAAAGCACGATTCAGAGGCGAGTCGTACTTCGACTCGGAAGGATCGAGTTGGAGCGAGTGAGCGGAATCGGCGATTCGGACGATCCAATTGCCAATCGTCAATAACCTGACGACGAGGCATCTTCCGATGAAGGTTCTGCCGCCGAGAACAACGCAGGTTTTGGACTGATCGTCGTCGATCGCCATTGATCCGGTGAAATTGTCAGGATCAATCGGCGGTTGGGGTTTGGTGACGGAGGGAGATTGTAAGGACGGAAATTGGCGCCGGAACACCGTAAAATTGTAACCGGAAGATGCTTTGGAGTGGGTGGGGCCCAAGTTGTTGGGAAACTGAACTTTGCGTTAACTTTTAACAAAAATTGGCAGGTGTGGTTTGGATATGAAATATTATTTATTATAATAAAAAGTTATGGAACTATAACTTTCTCAACAAACCTATGTCACCATGTTGATCAATAAAGCATTGGATTACTTGTATGACTTTTGATCAATAAAGCATTGGATTACTTCTATGACTTTTGTTTTATTTTGTTACTAAATTGGTTTTTAGATTTTGTATGTTTTAAAAGTGAATGTGTTAAAGGGAACCAGTTTTGGGTTTTGTTTTATTTTGTTAGTAAAATGGGTTTGAAGTGAATTGCAAATTTTGTCTTTTATCTTTATACTCGTTTTCAAGTGGTGTCCTTTATTTTTAAAATTGATTAGTTTCGTACTTAATATTTCCAAATTCACGTGTTATGTCCTTTAGGCCTAACCTGGTTAGTTTTTCAGTTAAATTTGAACATACAAGGGTAATTTAGTCTTTTTATCAATATGTGTGTGTATATATATATATTTTAATTAACAACAAAACCAAAAGAAATTTAAAAAAGAATTATAATATAATATATATAAATAATATATGTATACCCATATCTGCTATTTCTCTATCTATCTCTCTACATTTTTCCCTCTCTCTCCCTGTCCCCTCTCTACCTCAGTCAACCGCTAACAACAGTCCCCAACCACCACAAACAACCACCACTCTCAACACCAACACGACCACCACCATTGTTCCCCACCGTTGTCACCGTCGTTTCTCCAGCACCACCGTTTCTCCACCACCGTTTGTTCTCCACCGCCACGTGTCTCCACCACCATTGTTCTCCATCGTCCACTCTCGATCATTTTAGGGTTTTAGATGTTGAATGTTCATGATTTTTGGGGTATTTTTTGTAAAAGGTTAACATAACTAGTGTTATTGAAATTAGGGATCTGGTAAAGGGGTGGGGTTGGGTGCTGCTGTTTTGAATGGGATAGTGTTGGGGTTGTTGTTAGGGGAGGAGGGGTGGTCACTAGTGATAGAATTCTATCACTCCCAATATCCAATCAACTCATGCCATGTCATCACCCAATATTCTATCACTAGTGATAGAAATGTAGTGGGGGTGGTCACTAGTGATACAATTCCACCACTCCTAGACATCGGTATCGTTATCGCTAGACATCGGAAACGTCGAATCCGTAGGGAATTCCATTTGAGAAAGATATAAAAATTGTGTGAAATGGATTTATGTTTTTGGTGTGTGTAAAAAATGGTTTAAATGGAGATATATATAAAGGTTTAAAGGTTTTTTTTTTTATAAAGTTACCGTTATTCAACGGTCGAATAATACCCAACGTTCAAATTCGTTCCAATTTCAACGCGTTATACTTTCAACGCGTTACAAAAATAACGCGTTATAAGGTTGGCGGCGGCGGTGTTACGTTGAAGTTTCACGCGTGATGGGGTGGTATCACGGACCACCCCGCCTGCTCTTAGGGTTCAGGAAGAAGATGGTGTTTGAGCTGCTGTTTGAATTTGGAATATGGTAAAGGAGTGGGTGGTGGTGGTGCGGTGGTTGGTGGTTGTAGTGGAGGGAGGGATGAAAATGTTGCAGAAATGTTGTTAATATAGCGGTGGGTGGTGGTTGTATGGCAGGTGGGGGCGGTGGGTGGTGGTTGTACTCGGTCTGGGGTGGGTGATGGTGGTGGTGTGGGGTGGATGGTGGTGGTGTGGGTGAGAGAGACCAGTTTATTTATTTATATACATATATATAATCTTTTTTTTATTTTATTTTTTAAAGCCTTTTTAAGCATTTTTAAGAGGCTGGATATTTATGTTATGGGTTGATTACGGTACAAACCATATTTATCCTACAAATCGTGAGAACAGATCGTAGCACTTAACAAAAAGTTGAATTAGCACATGCTAAAACAATACATACATAAAAGTAGCACCTTTGAATTATATTAGCATAGGAAAATTAATCAAGATAATTGATTTTAGCACATATATGAATATGATCTAACACTTTTCTTTATGAAGAATTCTATCAGCACATTGAAAACAAAAGGAAGATCCAAATAAAGAATTAATTGCTTGTTAGCATAATTATAGGGAATTCAATATAATTGATATTATGTTACCATTTCTCTATAATTGGTTGGATACCACATGACACTTTTTAAACGGTTCTTACAGTTTGTATACGAAATGTGGTTTGTATTTGATCCTATTAGTCCCTGCAAATATGAATTGACAAAAATATCCTCATGTGCCTCGCACATGACCAAATTTAACTAAAATAATTAACTAGGTTAAGCCTAAATGTTGGTGCATTTAGTGTCTGTTAACTTCGTCTTAATCAAGTCTTATGTCTAGATAGGATAAACGAGTGCACAACAGGGATCAAATTAGGGTTTGTTCATGTTTAAATGTGTAATTTCGTTTGAAGGTGACAGGGTCCATTTCAAACGAAATTAACATGTGTAATTTCGTTTGAAATGGTCTGTGAAACATTCAAACGAAATCACTACAACTATATATAGGGGTTGTGCATGTTCATTTGTAACGGAATTAAGTGTGTGAGAGCTGTGGTGCTGCCGGATTTTTGTCAGATTTGAACTTGTAAAAGCTCAGGAAATCAGTAATAGATAAAGATTAGAAAGGAACAAGCTGTGTTGACATCTTTTACATTGATTCCGCCTTTGTACTTGATGATGAACTACTCAGATTGACTCGTTAGGGTCACACGTCGATCCAACAAGTGGTATCAGAGCTCAGGACGAGGAGTTCATACCAAATTCAGCTTGATTTCATCGGATTCTCTCACTTCTACTCTTTCTTTTCTGATTTGAACAAGTTTTCACGGTTGAAATGGCTTAAAACTCTCACATATCAAGCGAAACATAGTGTTAACTAATCCTTGAAAGTTTTGGAGTAAAATTCGGCTTAAAACTTGATCAAATACATAATTTCGCTTGAAAAGTTGTTCGAAGATGCTGATGTCATCTTAATCTCGCTTGAAATAACCTGATAATTTCGTTTGAAAGTTCAGGTTAATTCCGTTTGAAAAGGCTATCTCATTTGAAAGAATTGAGTAATTTCGTTTGAGGGTGTACTTGTTGTAATTTCGTTTGAAACTTATACTTTATAAGTGATTTCGTTTAAATGAGGTGTTATCTCAAACGAAATTAGAGATTTTGTTTGAGATAGCTATTTCGTTTGAAAGCAACTTTTCAAAATTTCAAGAATTTTTCTAAGTGTTTGATTAATCGTTTCAGGTACTTGAAAGATGGATGATTTCAATCCATTCTGTGACATTTTTGCCTTTGCTGGAAATGGTGGAGATGATACTTCAAACGACACATCAAACAACACAAATGAGAAAGCTCCGAGTGCGAAGAAAACTCTTTCAGATACATTAAGTGTAGAGAGTGCCTATGGAACATACAACAAACCCCCAAAACTGTTGGCTATTGAAGATTACAATAGGTGGGCTACAAGATTTGACGAATGGCTTCAAGCTTTTGCATATCAAAGCTGGAAAAGTTTAAAGAATGGTTACATTAGAGGAGAACGGTTTGGTGAAAGTTTGACAGATCCTGATGATATTGAAAGATATATTGCTGAACAAAAGTGCATCGCGTTGATTCATCAGTCTGTGAGAGATGATATAATTTCGTTGATAGAATATGAAAATTCAAAAGATCTTTGGGAGAAACTGAGGGTAAAATGTGTAGGTAATGATGAGATAGTCAAAAACAAAAAGAAACTGTTAAGAAAAGAGTTTGATTTATTTGGTTGTTTAAAGAACGAGTCTGTTTCCAAGATGATTGAGAGATTTGGACATCTGAAATTGGAGCTGGCAAGACACAAAATTGTATATACTCAAGAAGAGTTGGTTGATAAATTGTTCGACTCGCTGCCGAATGAACAAGACTGGCAGTACTTTGCATTAATGCTGAAGAATACAATCAAGTATGAAGATTTGACAGTGGATCGACTTATCGAAAGACTGGAGAGTCACGAGTTGGAGATCAAGAAATCTAACAAAGTCAACAGCACATCTTATCAGCAGAATGTGGAGTTGTACTACAGAGGAAATCTACCAAAGACTGGTTCTCCAAGAACAGCATTTTCTGTAGAGAGTTCAAATACTGTGAATCAAGAAACTCCTCACAGTGGTTTTCATAGTGGATCTTCTTCAACAAATCCAAGCCAATCAGCATCAAAGAATTTGTTCCAATGTAACATTGCTGTGGATCTAAAGAACGCTCAAAATTTCAGTGAAGAGTATGCAAAACAGCAGATGGTGTTCTTAGCATCAGTGTTAGAATCATACGAGAGCCTCGTGGCGGGCAAGATTGGAAACACCAACCTGACTAAGGAGGACTATGATCAAATAGATCCCGAAGAGATGGAACTGATAGATATCAGGTGGTGTATGGCCAGTGTGGTCAGACGAGCCCAAAGATTCATGGAGATTACGGGCAGACATTCAATTGGCGGACCGTCTACAAAACTTGGCTTTGACAAATCAAAAGTCACGTGTTTCAGGTGTAAACAAAAAGGACATTTTAAACGTGAATGTCGTAACGCTCCTGCTGATGATACTGCAAATCCATTCCGTGAGGATTACTATAAAAGAGCGATTTATCATCAGAATAAATCAGAACCGCCCAGAATGAAGCAGCTTGAGGATGCCCCCAAAGAAAAATCAAGAGCTCTTGCTGTTATTCATGATGATGAAGGTTTTGATTGGGGTGAACTGCTACCAAAGGAAGATGCAGTAGGATATGCTTTCGCAGCAGAAAAGATTACTCCTGTCAAAGACACCAGAACTGAAGAACAAAAATACCTCGCAAGAAAGAAGAAAGCAGAATTCAAGATGATCAGATTATCTAAGGTGTTCATCAAAGCCAAGAGAGCAAAGAGATGGGATGCTGATAGAGAATGTTACCTTGATCCTCAAGGAAACATTGCTATTGATACGAAAACTCTTAGTATAGAAGCTTTCATTGAGGAATACAAAGCAGAAGAAGATGCTAGACAGAGAGAATGGTGGGGAGGAGGAGAAGCCGTTGAAAAAGAAAAAGAGAAAGAGAAAGAGTCTCAGTCTAAGAAGATTGATGATGGGATTATCGATACTTCACAAGAATTTACCACTGAAAACTTGGGGAAGATGGCTGACAAAGTGCTTGCTGCAAAGGAACTTGAGGTAGACTCTAAGTCTGAAACTGAGTCTAAAAGCAAGGTCAGTCCAAACGTTTCAACAAGTGAGACAGGTAAGAAAGTCAAAGGTGATAGTGAATGCAAAAGTTGCATGAAAAACTGCAAGTTTTGTAGTACACTCACTTACCTTAGTGATTCAAAGGTTACAGAACTGACAACAAGAGTCAGAAAGGTTGAAGATCAGATTCTAGATCGTGATAAAATGCTAAAAGCTTCAAATGATCGAGCTAACAAGTTAACTGAAAGAATTGAAAATGATAAAATTGAAGTAGAAAGAATTAAGAAAGAAAATGAAAAATTGGTTCTTGAAAATCGTAAAATTTCAGAAAATTTTGACAAACTAAAACGAACAGTACAAGATTCTGATGAAAGAAACGGTAAAACCAATAAAGAAAATGAGCATTTAACTGTAGTTCTTAGACACAAAGAAGAGCAAATCAACCAACAACTGGATGAGATTGCTAAATTGAAGCTTCAGTTTGAAGAAGCTAAGATTGAGAATGAGCATATCAATTTGAAATTGAACAGTTACAGCTCTGCAAGCTTTGTTTTGCAATATATTGTTCCCAAACCCATCGGGAAAAACAAAGCAGTCGAAGATGTTTACTCGGATGGAACTAGGGTTGGGTTTCATCAGGTTCCACCGCCAGTGTTAAACAATTATTCAAAGAAAAAGTCCGGGTTGGTTAATGATGAAGATGAAACAAATGAGATAAAACTTCCAGAGTCAATTGATGTTACATTTTCTTCATCTGATGATAGTGTTCAAACTGATATTGTGAAAGGCATGGCTGAAAGTGTTTTGAAGTCTGATAGTGATTCAGTTGAGGATGAAGAATGTTTTCTGAACAATTACATTCCGAAACAAAAATCCAAAAATAACTTAAATGAAGAACCTACTCTTGTCATGTACAAGATGTCGGGATCGGATAAGTTGTATTCGGATTCTGAGTTTCCACTGGAGAATGTTAATGTGAACAAATTGAAAAATGTTTTCAAACTGGTTGAAATTGATCTGTCTGAAGTAGAAGGTTTGAATCAGACAAAGAGGCAAATGAATTTTGAAAAAGATAAAGCTTACTACAAGAAACCTGTTGTTCCACCACGTTTTTATAACAACAATCAAAACAGATGGTCGGGTGGATATCAGGGTGGTAAGAAATATCAGAGAAAGAATTTTCAAAACAAGAAGTTTGCTAAGAAAAAGGTGTTTGTGAACAGTTCAAGTTCACTTTCTGATGAAGAATCTGAGATTTTTTCAAAATCAAACAAAGAGTTCTTAGAGAAGAAAGCATCGCAGCCTCAGTCTGAAGGCACAAGTCGGGTAGTTGACACCCGAACATGTTTCAAATGCAATCAAGTTGGACATATTGCACGAAAGCGTACCAACTTGAAGCCTAAGATTGAAGTTGTGATGAACTCAAGAAAGAAGGTTGATGCAAAAGGAAAAGCTCCAATGGTTGTTGAGAAAATTTTGAAAAATGAGAAAACAAAAGTCAAAATTGAACCTATTAAGAATGTGGTAACTAAATATGACAAATTCTATAAACGGGTTGCTTCATCTCAACAAACATGGAAGCCAAAAATTGTTGACAAGAAAGAAAGTTCATCTAAACCAAAGGTTTCAGAGTCAGAAAAACAATCGTCTGCTACCACTCCGGTAAAGATGGATGTTCCTTTGGATTATTATGAACAATTGGAGAAACAATCTTATACTCCATTAGAGAAGAAGAATGTTCAAAAGAAAGATCAACCAACCAGTCATTCTAAAAATGATTTCTTCTTATACAAAAAGGTTGAGGTTGGATCTGAGGAAAGCTTGAAGATGAATGATAAAAAATTTCCGCCACTTTACATTGCTAAAACTCACCTTAATGTCAAGTTACCCGAGTCAAAAGAGGCTGGGGTAGCATCAATATCTCACTAAATGTTTTTTGAAATGTGCAGGAGCTTCCAAGATCCGTTTCACGGTGGATTATGGATAGTGGAGCTTCTCGGCACATGACGGGGAAAACAGCCTTGCTGTACGATGTCAGAAATTTCAATGGTGGTTATGTAGGTTTTGCAGGCAATCAAGGTGGTAGAATAGTTGGTGAAGGAACGTTATCCAATGGGATTGTAACGTTTGAAAGAGTTAACTACATCGCCGAGCTTGAAAACAATCTTCTGAGTATTTCTCAGATATGTGATCGCATGTATACAACGCACTTTACAGACAAAGAATGTTTGATATTGAAACCAGGATTTGTTATTCATGAAGAATGGGTTATCATGAGGGCACCTAGAGTGAATGATCTGTATGTGTTGGACATGAGTGTAGCAACTACAACCACGGGTCAAGCACATTGTTTTGTGTCCAGAGCAACTGAGAAGGAATCGCAATTGTGGCACCGGAAGATGGGTCATATACATCTTAGAAAAATGAATCACTTGGTGCATAACGACTTAGTTATTGGTGTTCATGTCAAAGGTTTTCATCTGGAAGGAGAGTGCATTAGCTGCATCAAAGGGAAGCAGAAAAAGAAATCACATCCTAAAAAGAAAGTCAACTCAGTCTCAAGACCGTTAGAGAGACTCCATATGGATCTGTTTGGTCCAGTAAACGTCAAAAGTATTACAGGGGATCTCTACTGTCTAGTGGTAACGGATGATTTTTCAAGGTTTTCATGGGTATCATTTATGAAAACGAAAGATGAGACGTTTGATAGTTTGATGGCGTTGTTCAAAAAAAATGAAAATTTGTACCAAAGGCGTATCAAAAGAATTAGAAGTGATAATGGTACTGAGTTCAAGAATAACAAGATGGAAGAATATTGTGATGAAAGAGGTATATTGCATGAATTTAGTGCTCCTTACACTCCGCAACAGAATGGAGTAGCTGAAAGAAAGAACAGGACGCTAATTGAAACGGCTAGGACGATGCTTGCTGATTCAAAACTACCAGTTAATTTTTGGGCAGAAGCAGTATCCGCCGCATGCTATACACTCAATCGGGTTCTCACTGTCAAGAAATTCAATAAGACGCGTTTCAAGCTGATCAATAACCGCAAACCAAACCTGAAGGATTTAGAACCATTTGGGTCTCCCTGCACAGTTCTAGAGCCTTTTGGTAAATTTGGTCCAAAGAGCATCGAAGGAATATTTGTGGGATACACAAGTCCATTGAAACAAGTCTTTGTTCCAAGCTTGAAGCGGATTATTGAAGCACACAATGTTGAGTGTCAAGGTTACACAATGCCACCACAGAATCCTGGAGATTCATGGCGTTTTCATTATGACACTTTGTGGGATTCGTTTGACATGGAAGAAGAAAAGGAAGAAGAAGAAGATTTCTTTGACGAGTTGGATATTCTAAGAGAGTATGAAGAATCGCAGGAAAGGTTTCCAGCTGAGTATTCAAGACGACCGCAACAAACTTCAAATGATGATGAAGCTGGTCCGAGCAATGCTGGAGAACATGATGATATTCAACAAAATGAAGTTGCTCCTGATAATCAGACGGCAGACAATGATAATCAAGAATCTGATAATATGCCAGTATTTGATCGTGGTGATTCAGATTTTGAGGGGGAGCAAATCCAGATTTCAAATCAAACAAACCCAGTCAGTGAACAAGGTGCAAATCAGAATGTTACTAATCTGGAAGGCGAGGTAGATGTTTCAGGCGAGGTGATGCCGAGAACTCTTTCATACCATCCAGAGGAGTTGATCATTGGAGAATTGCAGTCAGGCGTTCGCACAAGACGTCAAATTGACCAAGGCCTTACTTGTTTTTATTCTACAGTAGCACCTTTACAAACTGAGTTTTCACTTAGTTGTTTTATTTCGCAGATCGAACCGCGTACATACAAAGAGGCGCTAATTGAAGATTCTTGGGTCAATGCTATGCAAGAAGAGTTAAGTCAGTTTGAGAAGTTAGGAGTGTGGAAGTTAGTAGACTTGCCTGATGGTCAAAGGAAGATAAACACCAAGTGGGTGTTCAAGTGCAAGAGAGACGATCGAGGGGTGATTATTCGTAACAAAGCTCGACTCGTAGTCCAGGGTTTCAGTCAGCAAGAGGGTATAGATTTCACTGAAGTATATGCTCCGGTTGCTAGACTAGAAGCGATCAGAATCTTCCTAGCATTTGCAACATGGAAAAATTTCAAAGTTTATCAGCTAGATGTAAAATCGGCGTTTCTCTATGGGAAGGTAAAAGAGGAGGTATATGTCGGACAGCCACCGGGCTTCACCGATCCAATCCACAAAGACAAGGTCTACTTGCTAGACAAAGCGCTGTATGGTTTACACCAGGCCCCGAGAGCTTGGTACGAGACATTGTCTCAACACCTGCTAGCCAACAGCTTCATTCGTGGAAAAGTGGATGCTACTCTCTTCACCAAAGAGGTCGACGGTCATCTTCTGATAGTTCAGATATACGTGGACGACATCATATTTGGGTCAATAAATGAAAATTTGTGCAAAGATTTTGAACAAGTTATGAAGCAGAAATTCGAAATGTCATCGATGGGTGAAATGAAATTCTTCTTGGGACTACAGGTTGATCAACTGCCTAAGGGAATTTTCATACATCAAACGAAGTATGTTCATGATATCTTGGAGAAATTTGGGATGTCAAGTTCTACTCCAGCTTCCACCCCATTAGAGACGAACCATGGGATAAACCCTGATCTCACCGGAGAGAAGGTAGATGAAACGATGTATAGTTCCATGATTGGATCGCTGATGTATTTGACAGCTTCAAGACCGGATATTATGTATCCAACCTGCCTCGTAGCAAGATTTCAATCTAATCCGAGAGCATCGCACATGGTTATTGTTAAAAGGATATTACGCTACCTTAAAGGAACTCCATCGTTGGGGTTGTGGTATCCAAAAGTTGGCGAATTTATGCTCGAAGGTTATTCCGAGTCAGATTTTGGATGCTGCAAAGTTAACGCTAAATCAACAACAGCGGGGTGCCAGTTCTTTGGATCAAGATTGGTTACCTGGCAATGCAAAAAGCAAACCTCTGTGGCTTTATCCACATGTGAAGCGGAGTATGTATCTGCTAGCAGTTGCTGCTCACAGATCTTGTGGATCCAACAACAGATGCGCGACTACGGTTTGCAATTTCTAAACACCCCTATCTTTGTTGATAATGAGGCAGCGATTAACATTACTAAAAATCCAGTTCATCACGCTAAAACCAAACATATAGAAATTCGTCATCACTTCATTCGCGATTGTTTCGAGAAGAAGTTGATACGAATTGAGAAAATCCACACTGATGAACAAAAAGCTGATTTACATACCAAAGCATTTGACAAAACTCGTTTTCAATACTTGTTAAAATTGAATGGTATGAAGCTTTTATCGGTGTTGGAGGAGATTCTTGGCGTTGATGAAGGTACCACTGTAGATGATGATGTTGAGAAGCAATCTGCAATGGTTTGTCGATTTTTTACTTGTTTTGGTATTTAGGGGGAGAGTATAGGGTAATATTTTCAGAAAATACAAAAACAGTAAAAATTTTCAAAAATCCAAAAACATAAGATATTTTCAAAATCCAAAAACAATAGAAAACCAGAAAAGAGCTTGTGTAAAAAGGGAAAATGATAGTACATCGGCTTGACAGTTACAGTATGCTAAAGATATGGAAAGGTTAAAAGCTTTAAACAGTCTCGCTGATGATGTGCCAATAGGTTTTTGCACATTTAGTAGGTTTGTTCGGGATATAAACCTAAAATCCTTACTTACTTATTTCGTGGGGAACACTACTTGGATATATAGGTAACCCCTGAAATCTTGTTTGAAGGATCCCTCTTTCTGAGATACTAGGTCTTTATACTCAGTGATATCTGGGGTATTATTCCGGGACTTCTGATAATGCGGAAGCAATGGCCTAGTCCCCGAATAGTACTTTTTGCATTGCTTGAAATATAGCGCCGCCCTCAGCTAAAAAATGATGAAACATTGAAAAATGCTAATCATGGCTGTTGTAAAAAAGATCCTCTAAAGGGGACACACCAAAGTCGAAGCCGTCATCTCTCTGCTGAACGGAAGTTCTGACCTGAGTTCTCACGGTTCTTCGCAATTTAACCCCTTACAGATATCATCTGTGGTATACTCACCTGTAAGACTGAATATTGGGATTTGGATACGGGAGTATATTAAAGAGGTGGGACACATGAATGAGTTTGAGTCTTAAAACACTAAATTCATATCCTGGACAGATTGAAAATTGTGAGAAAATTTAAGTGGATCAGTATATCGACAATCTAAGTGAATTGTTTAATTCTGAGTATGAAATTAAAGCTTAACGGTACTTGTGACTTGTCGAATAGCTGATATGATTCCCTAACACGCTTACCAAAAATATGTTTGTAAATAGTTTACATTCACTGCATTTTATTTTTGCATTTCATTTTCTAGTTTAGAAGCTTTATTAAAATTCAAAAAGATTTTACATTTCTGCTTTATTTTCCGACAAATCAAAGTGGAAAGCTGATCTTCAGATTCTAATTGAAGCAGGTGCAGGAAGTTTCTGAGCTGGAGGATGAGTCGTGAGCTTAACATGATAAGTTTGTGAAAGTTGAAAAGTCAAAGCAAGTTCATTAATTTGAGACTTGTAAATTGTTTGAAAATTGAACAAAAGTCAGTGTGAATTGTCTCAGATTAACCAAGGTCATTAAATTGGACTTGGTAGATTAATTGAGTAATCAGGTTCATTAACTTGGACCTGAATACTTAAGTGGATATCTAATTCTGACAAAATCATTGAATGAGTAAATGGTAAGTTTGAATTAAAAAATGTTAGTATCATATATCTTATATTTGGGTAGAGATTGTACAGGAAACAAGAGTTAAGTTCCCCATGGCAAAGAAAATGTCAAAGTTTGAATCAGAATTCGAGCCCTAGCTTATCGAGAGGGGGAGTCTGCGAAAGGGGGAGTCTGCGAAAGGGGGAGTCAAGATTCTGGATCAGCATTTAAAGGGGATATTGAAGATTAAAGTTTGAAGATAAAGATTGAAGGGAGCTTTACAATGTCAAGACAATTTGGAAAAAGACAAAGACTAAAGACTCGATGCCGAAGACTTCGTCAACATCCAAGGGGGAGTCTGTTGGTGCATTTAGTGTCTGTTAACTTCGTCTTAATCAAGTCTTATGTCTAGATAGGATAAACGAGTGCACAACAGGGATCAAATTAGGGTTTGTTCATGTTTAAGTGTGTAATTTCGTTTGAAGGTGACAGGGTCCATTTCAAACGAAATTAACATGTGTAATTTCGTTTGAAATGGTCTGTGAAACATTCAAATGAAATCACTACAACTATATATAGGGGTTGTGCATGTTCATTTGTAACGGAATTAAGTGTGTGAGAGCTGTGGTGCTGCCGGATTTTTGTCAGATTTGAACTTGTAAAAGCTCAGGAAATCAGTAATAGATAAAGATTAGAAAGGAACAAGCTGTGTTGACATCTTTTACATTGATTCCGCCTTTGTACTTGATGATGAACTACTCAGATTGACTCGTTAGGGTCATACGACGATCCAACACTAAAGGACATAACGTGTACGATTTGAAAACATTAAGTACAAAACTCATCAATTTTAAAGATAAAGGACACCGCTTATAAACGGGTATAAAGATAAAGGACAAAATTTGCAATTCACTCATTTGTTTTTTTTTTTTGATTTTGTAAGTTTTAAAAGTGAATGTATTGTTGGGAATTAGTTTTGAGATGGGTGTGACTAAACTTATTTCTTATTTGTTTAATGTAGTCTCTATGATATTATGAGGGAAAAAAATATAGAGATGGTGCGACAGATTTAGTGATGAATGAGGTACATTTGGTAGAAACAAATCATAGGATGATAGGTAAATTTAACACAACTCTTTTGAGATAATGTATGAAATAGGCAGTTAAGTGTTAGGATAATAAATTATGTTAAACTTAAAGAAATGGGCTAAGATAAGTTGTATGTTTATATTGATTTTTATATGTCATGCATATTATAATTGTTGAGACAAAAAAGTAATGTTATATAAATACTCAACTCTGCAATTTCATGAAAAATTGCATTTGTTCATGAAAAGTTAACTACAATAAATCATACTCTTTCCGCCAAAATACGACATGTTTTCACTTTTAGACAATCTTCACGAAGTTTTGTAAAACATATACTTAATATTAGATCATGCCCAGATATATCGAACGGTTCCTTGACCCTCCGGCCATAGAAATTTGTTGTAGACTGAAGTATTGAAAAATTTAAAAAATATACCTTGACCCTCTCAAATTTCTCTTAGGAGTTGAAAGAAAAGGTCAAATGTTAATAGATTTTTCGGTCTATGGTCGATGGTGGCATAGCGGCAAAGTTCTCCGGTGACTGTGATGTGTGGAGAAAATAGAGAAGAAGAATAAGCCTGAAATAGGGTGATAGTACTATAGTAGTGTTGATTTAACATACAAACAATGTTTTATAGGGCTTTTTTTAAAACAAAACCATAATATTAACTAGTGTTTTACCCGCATGGCAACATGATATTAGCTAGTGTTTTACCCGCAGATAAGTTATGCGTACGTAAATTGTTATAAGTGGGCGTTAAAATTCCCAATTTCGTTTTAAGACAACGATAGATTACAACCAACAATACTAACGTACTAATCCTAATAATAATAATAACATTAATTGCATACTAATCCTAATAATAATAATAACATTGATTGAAGCCAAAGGTTTTTAATAACGTAAACAATCTCAGTTGACGATGTAGTCAACATCATCAATGAAAGTGTTATACAAATTTCATCTCTACATAGCACCATAAACATCCCATACTTTCAGGTTAACGCCGTTAACCCTTTTTCTGTTAATTACAATTTTTAAATGCACAAGTTAGTAACACGCGAACAAACAAACGGATTTAATTTGATTAACTTTGCAAAACAAGGGACTTGTGTGTCATTCTATAAAGTTATGTTGATAACTTCTTGTCCAAGTTTAAGAATTGGAAAACTTGGGGGACCTTTTGTGCATTTGCTAAAGTTTTGTTTTTAAAAAAATATAATAAAACCAAACCCAACCCAACCCTAGATCGCCCCCATTCCCCATACGTCGACCTCTCTCCCTCTCTCTACTCTCTCTCTAGAAAACTCAAGAAGAAGCTAGGAAAACTCATCTTTTTCAGGTTCTTGATCTTCATCTTCATCTCTATCGTTCTAGGTAATCCCTCTAACATACACTCATAACTTGTTATTCATGGCTGCGTTTCTTGATTCTACATGAATTCTTGATCTTGTTGTGATTATTGATGCATGATAACATGGATGCTATGTGTTAGGGTTTGCTAGAATCATGTATTTTAATGTGTAGATGATGATACTTGCTAGTTAGTAATTCTATGATCATGTATGCATGCTAGGGTTCTGATTATGTTTGATGTTGAGGATGAAACTTAATGCTAAAATTCGTGTATGTGATGTTGTTGGGGTTTTGGTTGCTAAAAATAGGGTTTATAGTGTTATAAACATGTTATAATTGAAAGTTGAATCTAAACATAACCTGATCAGAATTTACAGCCGACTTGTATTGGCTGTAAACGTGGACAAAATGTGACAAAAGCATTTGTTTCTTGAGTCTAAAATGTAATTCCAAGAAATAACTTTAAAACCCCACTGGAATTGCATTTTTAGAAGAAAATTGAATGTTTTATGAATTTTTCCGTATCGAAGGTTCAGGCTGCGTTTTCTGGCAGAATTTGCAGCCTATTACGAATGTCATAACTCAATTTAGGAATTGAGTTAAGATATCAAAATTTTATTGTAAGTAGCTTTAGGAGGTCATGAAAATCTCCAAGTGGAATTATGTCAATCTGATAATCAAGGATTTTTAAATGAATTTTTCCGTGAGCTGCAGTCAGAAAGTGACGAATCCGATTGTTGCTTAGTAAATGATTTTTTTTATTTTTGGTAAAGAATTAGACTCTGAAAATTTAACACAAGGCCAGCCCCTCCGAGGGGCACATCACATAAAAAGATCGTAATTTTTGCAATCTCGTGAGTAAGGTAAACGAGCATCCTAAAACAACTTATTTTCAGTGAGTTTTGCTATGCATGATTGTAAGCTTATAAAGTGTCGAACTTGCTACCTTTAGTGTCCGAATATGTTTAATGATTGTATAAATGGCGTATAGCATGTCGTAGTGTATATTATGAACATGTTCTTAAAAACTACTCGGTAATATATTTGTGACAACTTGTACACATGTTACTTGTTAGATACGTGTAGAACTTACGTGAATTTGCATACATAAACCCTAACAATCTTGGTAACCATAATAGGGTGTGGTTTACCAACATAACACAAGTAATTTAATCTGCCGAGCTAAGCTAAGGTGAGTTCACACATTTTACTAAAAGCATGTATTCCCGGTGGTTGGGAACGAACAACACTTTCCCTGGTTTGGGACTGCCTAGTATTCCTGGGGATGGAATACTGTTAATTTACTATTTATACTGCATGTCTTTAGCGGACTAAACGAAACTCTATCTGAAAGTCCCCGCACATTTATACCGATTAATTGCCGGGGCCTGGCGAATGGAATATTAGTTAGTAGCGCTATTAGGTTTGACAAACCTCACACCGTGCCACAGAGGACGGTAGTGAACTTTTATGCTTGGGCAACTGGACAATGATGCTAGGTATTGACTTGGGGCACCAACAACATTTACAGTTAGTTTCGGTATGGCACAATTTAGTAGCTTAAAGATGGGGTAGCTCCTCATGATATGTTTTATAAAACTGAGTAACTTAACAACCTACGTTTTTGAAACAACATCGGTAAACTGTGAACTCGTTAACTTTATGTTGACACCCTACTGCATGCTTTGCAGGTTGTTAGGTACAGCTATGGATGGGCGTTGCAATCGGCTGGAGTGTGTGTGGTTTGTAAGCTTCATGTTACGTATATATAATGGGCTTACTTTATATTTTCCCTGCTAACTTAAACTGTATTTTGGACTTTTAAACATTGATCACTAATCGTGTTGATTGTGATGATTTATAACTTACATAAATGGTTCAACGTGATTAGTGGCTGGATCCTGGTCAGTCGCATGCCTCGCGGTAAAACCCTGCATGTGGAATTTGAGGGTGTGACAATAAACACAAAGGATACACATTTTAATAAAAATGCAACAATATTTATATTTATAAAATGTTAATTAGCAAGATGTTTAGCAAGATATATTTGCATACACTTAAAGTCTCAACAAAGCATCATAGACACAAACCAATCTTGCAAACAATTTAAGGTCTCAGCATAGCATCATGGACCAGAACCAAAGATCCAAATAGCCTCGGATCATAGATGAAAACCAACATTCCAAACCATATGTGCAAACAAATTATGGTCTCAACAAAGCATAATAGACCAGCAACACAAATCCAATCAGTCTCAGATCATAGAGGTAAAAGAACATTTAAAACAACCTCCTATTTTATGGTCCCAATATGCCTCACTACACAACCATCCAATACCAATGAAACACATGCAATGTTATAAACAATACAAAATCGTCTCAGATGAGACATGGCTCACCATCATCAACGGAAATCTCCAAACAAATTGTCTCAGATGAGATTCAACTCACCATCAATGATTACAATTTCCAAACAATCAACGAAAACAACAAAGCCACCGTCACAGACAATAAGCTTCAATACATAACCATCCAACAATATTCAAACACATGTAATAACAAAAACCACAAAAAGGTCCCAGATAAGATTAAACTCACCATCACCGACAAATAGCATGTGAATGCACCACAAAAAAACTAGAAAACACGCAAACCCAACATCAGATGAGTGTAAACCCACATTGACAAACCAATGGTTAAATCCAAATTATACCGAAAAATATCCAAAACACAAACATCTGGTAAATATCAGACGAACAACGTAACAACAATTAACACCGAAAACCTTTGAAAGATAAAAAAAACAATGGAACAACAATTGACGTGAAAACCTTTGAAAGTTCAAAAATAGACCAAACATATGTATTAGCGCCAATATAGAACCAGAAAAACAATGTAACATCTCACCTGGGTTCGCCGGAGAAAATAGGAGACAAATGAAAGCCAAAAAGGCAGTTGGGTGGGGTATATAAAGCCACTCATCGACCTACATGTACAAGTCTAAAAATCAGAAGGAACAACAACCTAAAGCACGTAAAATAAACAAAGAACATAATACAATCATCTATGCATACAAATCTTACTAATTAACATGATATAAATATTTTTTTTGTATTTTTTTAATACTAGCTTCCGGCTGTAACTTGTGTATCCACCGAGCCAGACATTGTTCATGCTACTAAAGTACTATATGCTTTGCGTCTCTACAACCTATATTTTTAAGGCAAATGCATGAAGAACAAAATCACTTACCGAAAGCTAGATACAAAGGAAAAAAGACGATTAGCCAGGACAAAAATTAAAGTTACACCATTGAGACCAATCAAGTGAAACTATTCTAGATATATTCTTCACCCATAAGAAACTGATCATTTTAATCCTGTTCGTCATCTTCATACCTTCACCCTTTTGTTTGATAACAACACCACATTTTGAGTTTTCCAAATAAGGCAACATGAAGTGAGAATCATCGAGTAAACCATTTTCCTCTTCACATCCGATCTGAAAACACCTAGAACGAAAATGCAAAGATAGGAGGTATGGAACACCAAGATGAAACCATCTGACAAATCATTGTTGAAGTGTAACAAGTGGTAAAAATGTGCCCCATTGACTCTTCCACATCCCCACAAAATGGGTAAAGCACCGAATGGATATTGATTCTCATTCTAGCAAGATCTTCCAATGTAGGAAACCTATTAAGAGACGTCCACCACCCAAAGATATACAGCTTCTAAGGCAACCACCGATTTGACTCGAACACATAATGGTTTGTAGAAATAATCTAGGCAAAAAGCAAATACCTAAGAGACTTGACCGTGAAGACTCCAATCGAATCCCCCATCTATCTCCACATATAGCTATGGTCGGAAAAGTGACATGACTTACCATTTGCAGCATGCATTAAATTCCGTTATCTCTTGAGTCAATAACGAATTTCTAAACTAGTTTTAATTCTAGATGATGCTTGACTCATTTAGAATATATTTCTCCTTAACAAAGCATGACTTGAATTTAACCAATTTAAAAGTGGAGGGAAACCGTTGCTTGAGAGGAGTGTCGCCTAACTACGTATCCAGTCAAAACCTGTTAGTGAAACCTTTATCGGTTACCCCCTTTATAAGATTGTTTAAGTTGATTTTCATGCCCATATTATCCTACTCCTCAGACCGACCTAATTTCAAAGGAAGGAACTCCCACCTTCTAGGGCTGAAATGAAGAGTTGTCACCACTTTTCTCCACAACCTTTTATCTTCAAGTTAAAATCGCCAATCCCGTTAAAAATATATTCCTAAGATGTTTCATATTGTTGATAACCTTTAAAGGGGCCTTGTATAAAAAATAGTAAAGGGGCAGGTTATCCAAAACCCCTGATTGAAAAGGTTGACTCCTTCCAAATAGAGAACCTAGATTTAAAAGATTCGATAATCGAAGCCCAATTGTTGTAGCCTGATATGCACCAAATTGCAACATATAAACTATATCAAATAAGGTATAAAATCAATCCTTTTATGTCCTAATGTTGGAAAAAGTACATTTCTTTATATACTTTTGATTTTCAGGAATGAAAGAGCTTAAATGTACAAAAGGAACAAACTAACGGCAAAAACCAACATAAATACAAAAGAAGAAAAGTTGATACATCATACCGACCCTCCGAGCTTCACCCTAATACCAAAAACAACAAATAAGAAGACAAGCACGGGGTCGTGCAACCAAGGCATGGGGTCGTGCTCCATTCCAGATTTATAGAAGGAAAAGACAAACAGAAGCGGACAAGAGACATGGGGTTGTGTCCTATGGACACGGGCCATAGTCAACTCCCAGATATGCAAAATCTTCAATAGTACAACAAGTACAAGGCCATGGGGCCGTGCCTCTGACACACGGGGCTGTGTGAGCATACACACTAACACAACTCATTAAATGAAGACATAGAAGAAGGAGACACGAGGCCATACCCTCCGGGCATGGGGCCATGTGAGGAGTCTGTTTCCGGCTATAAATAGGGGTGCTTGGTTCAATTGCAATTCATCCCTTAGCAACCCTCTCTCTCACTTCACCACCACTTCTCCACCACTCTAACATCATCATCCATCTCAATCGTTAGAGTATAGAGTGTGTAGTAGTCTCGGGATCCAAGATTGATCATAAGAGTCTTTGTCAAACTATGGCCATGCTTGGATAATCTCTTACATCACTTGGTGAAGACAAGTCTTTCATGTATTACTTTTGATTTCCAAGCATTGGTTAACTTTTTAATTGGGTATGTATTAATGACTTTAATAACTAGTTTTTTTATGTTGAAAGTGAACTTTATTCTATCATCTCTTCATGTTTTGTTGATTCACTCATTTGTGTCTTTACGGTCTATGTAAAGCGCGTTAATTGCTTGGAAGGGGGTTAGAAGGGTGGTTTTGGGTAAAGTTCTTGCCTTGTTCACTGTATAGATCCTGCGAGGACTTGGTTCAAGCTTATTAGAACTTCTCTTGAGGCAGATAACATCAAATCGGGAGAAGTAAGAATGGCTTGAACCCCTTATAAATAAAATACTATTAAAACTTTAAAGAGGCCTTGCGGGATTGTATCCCTGCTGACTCAGACCAATATGGCTGAGGGTAGTGTTGCCTCCAAAAGAGGGACATGCCTCATTTTGCATTAATAACTTAGTTAATTATCTTTCATTGTTCCAGCTTGATATATATTAATAGTAATTGTTAGGGCTTAGTTTTTTGCTACTATGGATCCCATATCCCACGGCCTATTCTGGATAAATTATCCTTAATGTGTAACACGAGACCTCAGAGGATCAAGGATCCTTAATATTTACTATGGTTACTAATGATTGTTCTCGATATTTCCTTATGTTTATATGCAAGGGAGTAACATGGTGGACTGAGTCTAAGCTAGAATCTCACTAAGAATTCGTTATGGAAGTTGCACGTGTTTATTTCACAATAGTCATGGGGAGTGAACGTGGACTAGCATGATTTTCGCATTTCTTGTTAACTTTAATTTTAAAGGGGTTGATCAAGTGTGATTAGGCACAATCTCACTTTTGCATACACACACTATGAGCAGAAAGTTTACAATCACTCTTAGCAATCCCACAATCGTTGTACTACACTTGATTAACATCCGAAGTTGTAATCATTTTCATTGTTCAATATAATTGGTGGTCGATAGTTTTCACCACCCGAGGTTTTTGTGCCGGCGATCTACTAGTGATCAAGGGCTTTTCCTCGTATAAATCATCATGCATTAGCTTTATTTGTCTTACATTATTCGTTTCGTTCATTCAAGCACTCTACCTCAAAAACAACTTTGGTTACATTATCTTTAAATAGATTTTTAACCAAAACAATTTGGCGCCCACTATGGGGCAAGTGGTACTTCAATTCTAAAAAGTTCCATCCATTTTTATTTATTTTCATCAATTTCATAATGCTATGGCCTCCCAAGAAAGTCTGTTTCAACTGCCATGCCAACCACCACCTTGTCATAGAGCTCTATGTCGTTACTTCGTATTCCCCCATAATTCCAGAAGAATAATGAAACTGCTCAGAAAAAGACATCACCTGTCTTTCAAGGATCTTATACTTCTACTACTTCATAGTCTATAAATACTAACAATGATATTTCTGTTTTATATTCGCAGATGAAAACTACATGGAGCAGCAGAACAAGACTAATTAAAAGATTCTGCGTGAGATCGAAGATATCAAGAAACAGAAGAGGCCAGTAGAGGATCAGTCTCCATTGATGCCTAAAGTGCTAGATTTTGTCACCCCGACATCAACAACTCAACAATCCAAAAGATCCTCCTTCCAACCGCAAGGATCCTTTATCCTTCAACAAGGATCTTTGGGGATGACTCAGCCTCAAGGATCCCCCCTCCATTCAGAAGGATATGTGGAGATGTTCCAGCCTCAAGGATCCTATTTCCATCAACAAGGATCCTCAGCTTGAGTTCTACGATTCATGGATTACCCAACAAGACCTTCAACACAGACCTTTTCGGGTTCCAGTGTTTTCCAGGATCAAGGATCCTCAGGTAGACAACCAATGAGAAGCTCTGAAATCTATGATGGGGATTTCATCCCCATGTAGACTATTGCTTCCTCTGGCTTTATTATAACGACATACATGTCTTATCCTAGATACCCTTCTGGGATACCACCCTTGAGTCAACCAGGAGGTAACGACTTCCATAATACATCTTTGGATACTAATTATGGCTATGTGCAGGTTGCAGGAATCAATCAAGCCATGGCTAGGGAATTGCAAAAGCTTAAGGATATGATATCCAGTGTCCCAGGAATATTAAAACCTATTCCTGAGATTCCAGACGAAAGCCATAGGATATCCCATTTTGCTCCACCAATATGCAATGTAGAGATACCTACGCGCTTTCAAACCCCCAACATGAAGTTGCATGATGGTATAACTGACCCGGAGGAGCATGTGGCACAGTACAGAGAAAGGATGGAGATAAACCCCATTCATGAGAGACTAAAAGAAGCTTGCCTATGCAAGGGTTTTGGATCCACACTTACTGGATCTGCATTAAAATGGCTACTAAGTCTTCCTCCCTACTTTATTACTTCCTTTTCGCACTTAGTTAATCTATTTAATAATCAATTTTCTTGTAGTAGAACATTTGAGAGGTTAACTAGTGACTTGTATAGAATTACTCAGGCTCGTGACGAATCCCTTAGGGATTATGTCACTAAGTTTGGGAAAGAATCCTTATAGATCCCACATCTTGACATCGCAACTGCTGTAGAAACATTCAAAATGGGATTGCAAAAGGATTCCCCCATTTATGATGATCTTATAATGACTCCATGCATGAATTTAGATGAAGTCAGAAACAAAGCCTTGAGTTTATTAGGCTAGAAGATGACAAAAGAATCGAAGACAGGCTCGGTGGTTCTACCAAACATGAGCACTATGATAAGAAACATGGATCCTTCTATAAGAAACATAGATCCAAACCCTATTAAAAAACAGATAACCAAAACGTCCATGCTAGGCCCACTTACACCCATGCGAGGCACGGAGATGCTTATGGGCTAGGCCCACTTACACCCGTGCGAGGCACGAAGACCCTTATGGGCTAGGCCCACTTACACCGTGTGAGACACAGAGACGCATATGGGCTAGGCCCATTACTACTTGTGCAAGGCACGGAGACACTTATGGGCTAGGCCCACTTACACTTGTGCTAGGCACGAAGACTCATGAAGGGCGAGGCCCGTTCATACACATCGTGAATACAATATATATATATATATATTAATAAAAAACATATAAAACAAATGCCAAAGTATTAACAACAAATAAGGGTTCCAAATAAACAATAAATACGAACTTAACAATGTTCAAGATGAGCAACGTCTACACGGTCTAGTAGAGACCTAAGTGTCTAATGAGTTAGAACACTTGTAAGTTGCACCACGTGTTTGGATACCCATCGCTAGCACATTTATACGGACGCAAAACTGTGAGTTCATGTCCCCCCTTTTCTTTTAAATACTTTTCGATTTTATAACTCTCGAGGGAAATACATGTTACGATGGTATGGTTAAGCTAAGGAATGAAACACCTAGATTATGTGCGAATAGGGTTGAACTTAAGCACCATTAATCATTTAGACCGAGGAACAAAAGGGGTAGATCTATTGGGTACTGGCGAGCCCCACTCATGGGTCCGCGTGGCCGCATGTAGTGCTTTTGTGTCCCCGTCGAGGTTAATCGACACTAAATCGTCAAGGGTTGAGTGCTTCCTATGTCGGCACACATATTAATGTCCTTGCAAAACATTAATGATCAATGTTTCATAGATGCTTTAAATACTACACTTTTACATACTGGTTTTCGATACAATAACTTTCAAATGTTTTGAAGATTCATTTGATATGAACTAAAACGCATGAATTCACCAACATTATGTTGACTTTTCAAACTTACATGTATTTCAGGCAACTAGCGGATCCTTGCACTTCATGAAACAAGAACGAGCATGTCAAGAAAGCGATGTCATCCTTTTGGAGGATTTAGTTCACATCTCCGGCCCTTGTGCGAAAGATGGAATGCAAAACCTCAATCTGTTAAAACTTTATTTTTGTACAAGTCTTTTGGAAACAATATATTTTGTGATGTCTTTTGAGAATCAAACCTGTGACTTGTAAACCTTTTATATCTTGGAATGGATGGACATCGTGCATATTTTATTTATATAGTTTGTTTACTTACATCGTATGCAATGAAAACTAATCAAGTTCACACCTTACGCTTCCGCCTATGAGCGGGTGTGACAGCTGGGGCATACAATAAGAATGTCAGACTCAGAAGATTTAAGGTTGGAGACTTGGTGTTAAGGAAATCATTTCAGAATACTACCAACCCGGCTGATGGTAAATTAGCACCTAAATGGGAGGGCTCCTACTTGATAGAATCGAAAGCTGGAAATGGGGCATATCGTCTATTAACCATGGAAGGTGATCCATTATCAAGAGCTTGGAATGCTATCCTCCTTAAGAAGTATTTTATGTAATGAGGATCACGGATCCTTAAAGGTCTTGGATCCTAGCGTCAGTAACATTTCACTTTACTATTTGCTTTATTTTATACTCAATCTAGTATTAGAAAAGGATGTTAATATATTTAACATCCACTTTCACCAAGTTTTAAGTTTTTACAGAAATCGTTGGCATTGTTTGCATCAACAGAGGTTTAAGGGATTGGCCACCTCTCTCCTACGTTTAAGGTATCTAATACCTTCTAAGGTTTAAATGTTTTCACCTGTCACACAAATTGGTTTTTGACACCCCGCCAGTAACGCACGTTATCTAAGTATGGTTCGAGGCAATGGGACCAGTGCATGCTTAGTGGCTGACAATTTCATTGCTGTTGGCCATATGTAGTGTTAGGGATAGAATTTTGGTGCTTAAGGATCATATATCCTCAGTTTAGCATGGATCAAGGATCCTCAGGAAATGGTGCAGGAAGACTAAGGATCAAGGTCCTCACTGGTTTTCTTAAACTAAAAATTGTTTCCAATACTCTTTGGCTTTGTTTTGCAGGTGCACTTCGAAGAGGACTTGTTCCAACCGAGATTCAAGGGGAATATGCTCTTTATTTTGTCACGTGCATTAGCTGAAGACCGTTGGTGGTGATCGTGGGTAAATGGCTGAATTTTCAGATAGTTAGTTAAGGATATTTTTGGCTAAGATTAATAGGGGTATTGAGCTAATTTAGAAAGCACTTGCACTCTGGTTATCGAACAACACTTCTGTTACTCTCTCTCGAATACACACACACATACTAGAATTCGTTGTAACAAGCTCAATACTTCCAAAGTTGTAACCTTGTTTGTTCAATATAGTTGATAGTGATATTTTTCACTATCCGATGTTTTTTATGCCAGAGATCGTACATTGATCAAGGGTTTTTTCCTCGTATAAATCCTTGTGTTCTTTGCCATTTTCATTTAATTATTGTTCATACATTTGTGCATTTAACCAAGCATCCCACCTCACAAAAATCAGATTTGGTTACATTATCTGTTTTGGTCAAAAATCAAGCAATGATAATGCAACCAAACTTTATGTTGTGAGGTATGATGCTTGAATTAATGAACAACACTAAGGATCACTCAGAAATGAAATGAATAAGTGACACAAAGATTTATACGAGGAAAAAGCCCTTGATCAATGAATGATCTCCGGCATAAAAAACCTCGGGTGATGGAAACTACCGATCACCAACTCAGATTAAACAAGAAATGTATTACAACTTCGGATGATAGGGAGCTAATTACAAGGATCACTAGAGTGTATTGTGTAAAAAAGTGTGTAATCGCCAAGTGAATTATCGAGAGCTGGTGAGAGCAGTTGCAAGAGTGTGTGTTTAGCCAAAAATAGCCAAGTGTTTTCTATTTAGCTCGCTACCCCTTTTAAAAATGGAAAATATCTAAGCTAACAAACATTCCGCATTTGGTGCAAGTCCCCCACGACCTCCATAACGTCCATTTCTGCCATGCACGTGCGGAATAAATATGGAATATGCTCCAGGAATATCGCCAAGACCAAGTCCAAGCTGGTACTCCTGCAAAACATCATATTCAAAGTAGACAATCGTTAGTATAAGGATCCTTAAGATGATCCATGATCCTGATCCTGCAATACTTTTGAGGATCACCAATTCAATCAGAAGTGAGGATCACTAAACCCAACAGTAAATGAGGATCACTGATCACTGAAAAATCCTCCCCTAACAATTGCCCCCAAAATATAAGGAGTAATTATGTAAATAAACGAGTTATATTTTTTGTCCTTATCCGTAATGAATCAACGGATAACTAGCCATTGTAATCGGACTAGCCGTTACCATCCTGACGTCACTGAAGTGACTATCCTGCAAGACCATCATTATAAATTGGAGTTAGAGATAGGGATCAATTCGCATTTAAATTCAAGAGAAACTCCCTTTAAATCCACATCCGAAGATCAAGCAGGTATCTCTCTTCCTCTTCTCCCTTTACGTTTTCTTTCTCTGTTCATCTTCTTCTCTACCCTCATGGCCAAGATGATGCTAAGATCCTCTCCGGCTAAGGATCACATAAAAGACAGTCCTCTTAAGAGCCAAGGGATCATCAAAGATTCAGCGAAAGAAAGATGCTGCTTCACTGATCCACAAATAGATAGAATCCGCCATTGTTTTCCGGCAAACACCGATTTTAAACCATTTGATCCCACCGTTCTAAGTGATTATATTTCTGAAACATGGGTAGCTTTCCCGGTCACACCATTCACAATAGGATACTCATATCCTTTCCCTGATTTCACCCAATCCTTTTTCTCTCTCACTGGCATCTCCTACATTCAAGCGATGCCAATGATCTGGAGGGTCTTATATACCCTTGAAAGGATCATTGAGCAAGAAGGAATTGCTCTGGGAATGTCAGAGTTGGCAGAGATGTATGACCTCGTAGCATTTGGATCCCATTGATATCTACTCAAGCATAAACCCGGTGAAGAACACCCCATCTTCAAAGCCACTAAGAATGACACCAACTGGAAACAGCGATTCTTCTTTGTCAGAAGGGATTCTATCCCTGACGGAAAGGATCTGCCAAGGAAGTGGAGCACCCATGGTAGGATAGAGGATCCTGAGAAGGATCACCAGATGACCTTGTTTTTGTTTAAGGATCACTAACATACTTTTGTTCCTTTTTTGCAGCTATTACTGTCGCACACCTCATCACAACACCTGCAACAAAGGAAAGGCTTGCCGCTTTCCAGAGACTTGATCCTGCAAGAAGATCATTTAAAGCAAACACCCAGGATTCTCAAGAAGTATCATCAGGTTCTGTCACTATGTCAAGTAAGTATCCTGTTTTTTTTTTGTATAGTTAAATGTTTAAATAAATAGTTAAATAGAAATAGGATAAGGATACTTATCTGTTTTGGGTGTGTAGGCGCTGGAAAACCTTCAAGATCTGCCTCCAAATTCAGTGTCACTGATCTTGACACTGTCCGATCCTCAAAGAAAAAGTCTGCTGCTAGCCCCTCCGTTGTAATCCCCAAGGCAACCACTTCAAAGGGAAGAGGTGGAAAGAAAAGGAAGACCTCTGAAGCTGACAACCTAGAAGGCTTGCCTCTGATCCGCCATCAGTTCCTCGAGTACTTTGCTGATGTAAGGATCACTGACTTAGCTTAGTTATCCTATCCACTTGAGGATCACGTGATCCTAACTTTACATTGTCTTCTTTGCAGAAATTTGCCGAAATCGAGGACTATGTTGGGAATGTTGAAGAGCTTGAGGAGAAACACTTTGACCTCCAAAAAGTGGCGGTGCTTAAGGATCACAAGATTGCCTCCCTCGAAAAGGATCTCAATGATGCCAAAACTCAGGCGGTTGCAGCTCAGATCAATGCTGACTATGAGAAGCACGAGATCACGGAGGATGCTAAAGTCTCTGCTGCCATTGCCATGTACAAGACCAAGTTGCAGATGGCCCAAGAAGCTCAGGATCCTGCCTTTGACAGGAGCAACTGGGACATGGAGGGCTGGAAGGCTAGGCTGGCTGAGTTGGAGGATGAAGAAGAGGCTGAAGAGGTTCTGGCAATCGAGGCTGGTGGCAGTGGCAAGGATCATGTGAAGGATACTGGAGCTGGAGGAGATGGTGATGCAGCGAAGGTGTAGGCTACATGAATGGGCAATGAAGGACATTTCTAGACGTAGCCGGAGCCCATTTTTTTTTTAAAATTTGGTAGTTTATTTTGGTTATGGTGTTTTTGTTGAACAATGATGGGCTGTATCTTGAACAATAATTACTAGGTTAAAGGATCATGGATCCTTGAACAATAGGCAGGATAATGGGTGGTGGATGGATCCTCTGTTTGGGGGATGAAGCCACTCGTTATCCTTCCGTCTTTTATTTCCTGCACTACCAAGACCCGTAAACAATGGACACCCTTTGCCAACCCATGTGGAAGGGCCACGTTTTGCTGGTAGAAACGTGGGTTAGCAATTTTGACAACCTTAAAGGGTTTAATCTTTTGTGAATAACATAACTTTAACTTTTTGGCTATCTCCCGTGTTACTATCCTTGTTAGTATTTTACTTTTCAATTGTTGTGATATTCATTTTGTCTAAACTTATCAAGTAAAGAAAAAATTTAATAAATATCCTCAAAAAGTTTAGGATATGATCAAGGATCACATATCCTATAGTCGACAAGTTCTGAAAAGTAATATAGTTTATGGATCATAAGTTCAGTTGTCAAAGGATAAGGGTCACTCAAATGAATAATGAATAAAATTAAAATAGTTAAGGATCATGCCTGAGAATCCAAGTTAGGATCCTAACCTTTAACACTTATAATCAGGATAACCAAAAGACAAACCTTAGTAGAAGGTAAGGATCAAGGATCCTTGGTCGTTTATCTCCAAAAACCTGAAATAGGATACAACTTGGGACTAAGCCAATATAAGATAAGAGTTAGTAACTGGGGACAAGCCCAACAATTCTGGGGACAAGCCCAATATACTGGGGACAAGCCCAAAGGATAACTGGGGACAAGCCCAAAGGATAACTGTGGACAAGCCCAAAGGATAACTGGGGACAAGCCCAAAAGATCATGTGTAAACTGGAGTATGGCCCTCACTGGCGACTATCCAAACTTAGTGACATGAAAATGCCAAAACCTTAGCTAACGTGAAAACGTTAGAAACCTTAGGAACGGATGTATGGTACGTCTACCATTATACGTAGGATCCTGAATATAGCCAGTACAATGAAATTGTCAGCCCCTAAAGCGAGTACTGGTCCCATTGCCATGAACTATACCAGGATCATCGTGCGCTACTGGCGAAACTGGGGACAGGCCCAAACTGGGGACTAGCCCAAATAACTGGGGTCAAGCCCAAATAACTGGGGTCAAGCCCAAATAACTGGATACTTCCGTGGATACTCAATCCTTGGTTAAGGATACCTGAACCTTCAAAACTCAGAATCAAGTGAAAGGAGGATAAAGGATACATGATCCTTATCCTTATATAGGATAATTAAAAAAATGAAATAGTTTGAGATTAGATCATTACCAAAATGAGGATCCTCTGCCCTGTAAGGATCCTTCAAGGATACTTGTCAGGTAAGGATCATGGATCCTGATCACATGAAATATTTCTTCAAATGGACAGCATTCCAAGCTCTTGGTAGCAAATCACCTTCCATAGTTAGCAATCGATATACCCCCTTTCCTGCTTCAGCTTCAATAAAATAGGGGGCTTCCCACTTTGGTGCTAGCTTTCCATCAGCAGGATTGGTGGTATTTTGAAATGCTTTCCTTAATACCATATCACCAACTTGGAATTTCCTGATCCTGACATTTTTGTTGTAAGCTCCAGCCATCCTTTGTTGATAACTGGCCATCCTTATCCTTGCCAAATCCCTGATTTCTTCTATAGTATCCAAGTCTTGAACCAAGTTTTCAGCATTTTCTTCAGGATCACGAATGCTTGTTCTTGCAGTTGGAACCACCATCTCTGTAGGGATCACTGATTCTGCTCCAAATACCAAAGAGAATGGAGTTTGGCCAGTAGCATTCTTGGGAGTTGTCCTATCAGCCCAAAGCACATAAGGTAGTTCTTCTGCCCATTTCCCTTTCTTGGATCCAAGCTTCTTTTTCAAGTTGTTGATGATGATCTTGTTGGATGACTCTGCCTGACCATTAGCTTGTGGGTGGACTGGTGTTGATGTTATCATCTTAATCCCCCAGCTGTCACAAAAGTTAGTAGTTCTATTCCCAATAAATTGGGATCCATTATCATAAACAATTTCAGAAGGAATACCAAATCTAGTAATAATGTTCCTTTTAATAAAGGATATAACTTCCTTTTCTCTGACTTGAGCAAAGGCTTCAGCCTCTATCCACTTAGAGAAGTAATCAGTCATAGCAAGCATGAATGTCACACCCCCAAAATCCACCATGCGGAGTATCACCGCTTGGAGGCGTGACATGACCAGGATCGAGCCACCAATCATATTAAAAAACTCAATTAAGTAATTAAAACCAAACATAATACGGTTGGTGACCAAAGCTAGTTAACCTTGTTTAGTTTAAACAGCGGAAGCATAAACGTGAGTTCAAAAGCATAAGTCCATAGTTCATAAGTTAAAGTTTCAAAACGCAAGTTTAGTAAGTTCATAAGGATTTAAATATTAAGCACGGAACATAACCGTCCGTACACCACAACGACTCCTTCCTCGTGCAAGCTCCAAGTGTTTAGCGACCTGTAAGACATGTAACAACTAGTCAACAACAAAGTTGAGTGAGTTCACGTTTGGTTGTTTAGTTTTAAGTTGTTTCTGAAAAACGTGGTTTGACTTTCGTTGGCTTATTTGCCATGGGGGTTACCCCGTAGTTGGAAGTATGTTTATCCATATCCTTTTTCTTTACCCAATCCATAACCATGATCAGTGGGGGTTTTCCCCGTTTGAACTACTAGACGGTATGATATCGACTGCTACGCAAATAAGTTGTGCCCTATATCAGTGTCTATCATCACTGACAATCTGCCATAGTCCATTAGTACACGCCCGTCCGACTGGCACGGTGTGAGGTTTGTTAAACCTAATAGCGCTATTAACTAATGACCCGCTCACCATTGGCCTCGGCGATTAAGTCGATATAAATTGAGGGACTTCATGATAGAGTTTTGTCTAGCTAGTTTTAAGGTTGTTGTCCTGCACCAGGAGGACGAACGTACGTATTCTGCACCAGGAGAATTCGTAGGATTAATAATGGCATCCACTCTATGGAGGATGGTTGTACATATCCTACCCAAGGAGGATATGTAGATTTAGTTTTAATTCTTTAACCCATTCCCAAACCACCGGGAATCCCATGCCTTAGAAAGTATGTGAACTCACCTCGGTTTGCTCGGTTAGATTCTCAATATAGCTACCAGTCAGGGTCGGTCAATCGCGTCCTAGTATGATTTATCAGTCAGTCATTTAGTGGCTTTTAATTAGAGCACAAAGTTCCTACACGTATCTAGCCCATAACATGCATCACTGTAACGGTTTATGCCCATCTAAGTTTCCCGTCCATTCCCCACTCAAAATCAAACATACGATAATGCACATAACATATATAACATGTCAAATCATTCACAGATAGCATACTCGACATTTAGACACGCAAGTCACAACTTATGTCAATTCAGCATTAATACTCAAAACCGGCTGTTTTTCGGAAATTTAAATAAAATAGTTAGATTATTCCAAAAATTCCCAAATTTTTATAGAATGTCAAAAACATTCCATATTTTATTGTGTAAAAATATCGGGGTCCGGTTCATTACCCACATTTTATAAAAATTCATATTCGGGACTGAACTCAGATTTATGTATTTCTGACCACAGTCCACGAAACAATTTATTAAAAATTCATCGTAAGTCCGATTTGTGAAATTCCAGTGGGGTAATTACAAATACTTCAGTTGTCATCTACAGTAAAATTTTCATGGTCCGATTGATCACAAAACTCAGGTTATGACTGAAAGTACGACACCCATTTATTGCTGTAAAAATTCAGCTTAAGTTGCTGTTATAAATTAACACTTTAAAAATAGTAAACGAAGTCCAAAAATTACGATTCCGGTGCCATTAGAACCGTATTTCATAATAACATATTTTAGATTCAAAATATCGGTTTTTCGTTGAGTTTAAGACCTGTTTACAGCCAACTGAAGTTGGCTGTAAAAGTTGGACAGATTCTGATTTTCAGTGTTTAACCTTCTAAATCGTGTTCGATCGATTCCGTTAACAAGTTTGGTGACCACAACAACATGACACATTAATATTAATCAGTAAAACATCAGATAGTTAACCAATAATCATAATCACACGAGATCTACATGATTTACACACATATTCATCCATTAACCACCTTGTTCATCACTTTAGTAAACTTTTAGACTTTGATCTTATATGTTCATAATTTTTAACCGACGAAACTCTTATTAACCACTCTAGACAAGATCAAGAAGAGGTTTAGAGTCACTTACTACTAGCTCGAGGCTAGGGGAGAATCTAGACGCAAAATGAGAGGATAAAAGCAATAGAGTGAGGTCCTTCGCCTTCCGATTGCACCAAGCTTCCTTGTAGGTGATCCTTAACACTTGTGTGATCTTGGAATAGCTTGAACAAAAATCGAAAATGGGTGGATGGTAGAGGGGGTGTTCGGCCGAGAGTCTTGAGAGAGGGAGAGAGAGGTGTGAAGTTGAGTTTGTGATGAAATGAGTATCATGTGCTAAGCTTTGAACTTATAGGCAAATCTCATGCTAATTGTCCATGGGTTCATATGTCTAATAGATATTAGACATAGATGATTTAAATAATCATCAAAGGACAAGGGGTGTCCCCCAAGGGGATGGTTTGGTTAGGGGGGGGGAGGGTAATCCGGTTAGATTCCAACTAAACATTAGGTAATTAGTTAAGTTAAGTTTAGTTAGTTTAGGGATTAACCCGGTTACTAGTGTCTCAAGCGTTACAGCGGGTGTTAGGGTATTCAGGGACCCTAACTGGTTCAGAAAAAGAAAAACAATGTATATGGCAATATTTTTATGTTCCGGGTATAGTCCGGTTGTTCGGTTCGACACTGTTCCGATAAACTGCTTAATTAATCCGTAAAGCGTCCTACTTATATATTTTGTAACGTTTTTACTTTCTAACACTTAGGAAAATATAACGGACTATTTAGTGACCTATCTGTACACTATTAGTATATTAACAAATACGTGTAAGCATAACACAGATATCAGAAAGCAGTTAAGTAATTCCACACAGTCGTCAAGCACATTGATTATTATTAATAAACTGTACGGTTACATGTAAATTCGAGGGTTGTCACATTCTCCCCCTGTTAAGAGAATTTCGTCCCGAAATTTAGCGCGTGGTTACTGAGGAAGCTAGTTAAGTTGCGTTGTTTTCCTGATTTTTCTGGGGTGTCACATCATCCCCCCGTTGATTTGGAATTTCGTCCCGAAATTCTGCAGTAGCTTCAGCCTCAGTAGTGGTTGCGTTTTTCTTAAACAACTGGGGATACTTGAGTTTCATTTGGTTCTTGTTCCCAGGTATACTCTGGGCCACGACGAGCATTCCAACGAACTCAGACCAGAGGTATCCTGGTATGCTTGAGGATCTTAACATCTCGATCAGTAATCTCTACAGGTTCCTCGACGAATCGCAGCTGGTCGTCGATTGTGAGTTCCTTGAGAGGAACTATGGGGGTCTCGTCTGACAGACACTTCTTCAGATTTGACACGTGGAAAACATTGTGAACTCCGCTGAGTTCTTCAGGTAGATTCAACCTGTAGGCGACTTTGCCAATTTTCTCGGTGACTTCGAATGGTCCGACATAACGCGGATTGAGTTTGCCTCGTTTGCCAAAGCGGACTACACCTTTCCAAGGTGAGACTTTGAGTAGCACTCGATCCCCAACCTGGAGCTCGAGTGATTTTCTTCCTTTATCAGCATAGCTTTTCTGACGGTCACGAGTTGCCGCCATTCGCTGTCGTATCTGAGCAATTTTCTCGGTGGTGTCTACCACATGTTCTGGGCCAGTGATTTGGCTGTCACCAACTTCTGCCCAACAGAGAGGTGATCGGCATTTGCGTCCGTACAATGCCTCAAACGGAGCGGCTTGGATGCTGGTGTGGTAGCTGTTGTTATATGAAAACTCCACTAGCGGGAGGTGCTTTTCCCAGCCATTACCAAAATCAATTACACATGCCCTAAGCATGTCTTCAAGGGTTTGGATGGTGCGTTCAGATTGCCCATCCGTCTGCGGGTGATAAGCGGTGCTCATATCTAAACGTGAGCCAAAGGACTTGTGCATTGCTTGCCACAGTTCTGAAGTAAAACGCGCGTCACGATCAGATATAATAGAGGTTAGCACTCCGTGCCTTGATACCACTTCCTTTAGGTAAATGTCTACAAGAGTAGAAAACTTATCCGTTTCTTTGATAGCCAGAAAATGTGCAGACTTGGTTAATCGATCTACGATCACCCAAATGGTATCGTTTTCGCGTTGAGATCTAGGCAGGCCGGTAACGAAATCCATGGAAATTTGCTCCCATTTCCATTTCGGGATCTCCGGTTGTTGAAGTAGGCCTGATGGTTTCTGATATTCAGACTTGACTCTCACACAAGTCAAGCACTTACTGACGTAGGTTGCTATGTGGGCTTTCATGCCAGGCCACGAATACGTAGTCTTGAGGTCGTGGTACATCTTGTCCGAACCAGGGTGTACAGAATAACGAGACTTATGTGCTTCATCCATCACAAGCTCGCGTAAGTTTCCATAGAGTGGAACCCAAATACGCCCCGTTACATAGTAGGCGCCGTCTTCCTTTTGTTCTAGCCGTTGCCTCGATCCTCGTAGGGACTCAGCCCTGATGTTCTCTGCTTTCAATGCTTCGACCTGGGCATCTCGAATTTGAGCGGGAAGGTTGGATTGGATGGTAAGCTGTAAAGCACGTACACGCTTAGGTAAAGTATCCTTTCGACTGAGGGCGTCAGCCACAACATTGGCTTTGCCCGGATGATACTTGATAGCGCATTCGTAATCATTCAAGAGTTCGACCCATCGGCGTTGTCGCATGTTTAACTCCTTTTGCTTGAAGATATGCTCGAGACTCATGTGGTCGGTGTAAATGGTGCACTTTGTACCGTACAGGTAATGTCTCCATATCTTTAGCGCAAAAACAACTGCTCCCAGCTCCAGATCGTGAGTAGTGTAATTCCTTTCGTGAACTTTAAGTTGGCGCGATGCGTAGGCAATGACCTTGTCACGTTGCATCAATACGCAACCAAGTCCTTGGATGGAAGCGTCGCAATAAACTACAAAATCATCTGTGCCTTCAGGCAATGAGAGGATAGGCGCGCTACAAAGTCTATCCTTTAGGTGTTGAAAAGCGGATTCCTGTGTATCACCCCAATGGTAGACGACACCCTTCTGAGTCAGCGAAGTGAGAGGTTGCGCAATCTTGGAGAAATCTTTTATAAACCTTCTGTAATATCCGGCCAAACCCAAGAATTGGCGGATCTCTGTTGGTGTTCGGGGTGCAGGCCAGTTCTTGATCGATTCAACCTTAGATGGATCCACATGAATTCCATCCTTGTTTACCACGTGGCCTAGAAAGTGGACTTCGCGAAGCCAGAAGTCACATTTCGAAAACTTGGCATACAACTGCTCTTTTCGAAGAAGTTCCAGCATAAGTCGTAGATGCTGCTCGTGTTCCTCCTGACTCTTAGAATAGATCAGGATATCATCGATGAACACAATAACGAACTTATCCAGGTAAGGCTTGCACACTCGGTTCATGAGATCCATGAAGACCGCTGGTGCATTCGTCAGCCCAAATGGCATAACCAGAAACTCGTAATGGCCGTAACGAGTTCTAAATGCTGTTTTGGTGACGTCCTCATCTCGGACCCTCAGCTGATGGTATCCCGATCTCAAGTCAATCTTGGAGTAATAGCTCGACCCTTGCAGCTGGTCGAATAGGTCGTCAATACGTGGAAGAGGATAACGATTCTTCACAGTCACCTTGTTGAGCTCGCGATAGTCAATACACATTCTGAAAGTACCATCTTTCTTCTTCATGAATAGTACTGGAGCTCCCCAGGGCGAAGAGCTAGGACGTATAAAACCCTTTTCCAAGAGTTCTTGTAGTTGTGTGGATAGTTCTTCGAGTTCTGATGGAGCTAGACGATATGGTGCTCGAGCTACTGGCGCTGCTCCAGGAGTTAGCTCGATTTGAAACTCAACTTGGCGATGAGGCGGAAGACCAGGTAATTCCTCAGGAAATACCTCGGGAAAATCGCGCACAATAGGGATGTCTTCAATTCTCTTCTCTTCCGTGGATGTGTCAGTAACGAGTGCTAGAATGGCAGTGTGGCCCTTTCGCAAACACTTCTGGGCCTTAAGGAAAGAGATGATGCCTTCGACAGCACCACTCTTGTCGCCGCGAATCATGAGAGGTTCTTCACCAGAACGAGGAATGCGGACGATTTTCTCCTTGCAAACAATCTCCGCTTGATGATGAGATAGCCAATCCATCCCAATAACGACGTCGAAACTACCAAGGGTGATAGGAACAAGATCGATAGGGAAAGTCTGACCGGCTAAGACGAGGTTACAACCTTTAACTACGTGTGTGGCTTCAAGACTTTTACCGTTAGCTAGTTCTACCGTGTGTTTGGTGTTCAGGAGTGTTGGAGTGCGCTTAAGCATTTGGCTAACTTTTAAGGACACATAACTAGTATCGGCACCCGAATCGAATAAAACAGTAACAAAGAAGTCATCCAGAAGAAACTTACCCATCACAACGTTGGGATCGTTCCTTGCTTCTCCCTGACCAATCACGAACGCACGACCCCTTGCTCCATTACCATTGTTGTTTCCCCCATTGCCGCCTCCATTGTTGCCTCCATTTTTGTTCCCATTGTGGTTCCCGTTTCCTTGGTTGTTGTTGTTCTGATTCCGGTTCAGTTGGGGGCAGTTTCTCTTAAAGTGGCCTTCAGCGCCACACTGAAAGCATCCTTTATTGCCCTGTTGTTGCTGCTGATGGTTCTGTGGAGCTTGTTGCTGTTGGTGATTCTGATTCACAGGACGCGGGCTCCTGCAATCCTTGGCTTCATGACCCAGCTTTTGACATCTCTGACAGCGACCTTTGTTGCACTGCCCGCTGTGATGCTTGTTGCACCGGTTGCACTTGGGGTGGTTTCCTCGGTATCCACCCTGTCCTTGGTTACCAGAAGATTGCTGACCAGGACTCTGGTAGTCATCAGTCTTTCGCTGCTGAGACTGATCTGAAGTAGAACCCTTTCCGGAGTTCCCATCCCATTTTCGCTTGTTATCGGTAGGTGCATCAGAAGTAGCTGTGGCACTGATACGTTTGGGTAGCCTGTTTTGCTCCACCGCCTGGTCGGTGAGACGATGAGCCAGTTTGACGACTTGCTGGATGGTACCCAAGTTGGCTGAAGTCACGTGACTTTGAATCTCTGGTACAAGGCCCTTGAGATAGAGCTCAATTCGTTTGATGGGAGGGTTCACCATGGTTGGACACAAGATGGCCAGCTCGTTTGACCTCTTGGTATACGCCTCGATCTCAGATCCTGTCATCTTCAGATTGTAAAATTCCACTTCTAGCTTGTGGATGTCATCCCGACTACAGTACTCCTCCTTGATCAGCTCTTTAAAACCATTCCAGGGTGTGGCATTAGCAACTGCCAGTCCTAGTAGTTAAACCTGCGCCTTCCACCAGGTTAACGCAGCTCCTTCAAGTGTTCCGGTAGCATATTTCACCCTACGGTCTTCGGGGCATTCGCACATCTCGAAAACAGTCTCAAGCTTTTCAAACCAGTGAAGAAGGCCCACTGCTCCTTCGGTGCCACTGAAAGTGGTAGGTCGGCAGTCCATGAACGTCTTGAACGTGCACACCGGAGGTTGAGCATGTTGGCCTGTTTGCGCGAGAATAAAAGATAAGGTTAAGCACGAGGGTTGGTTTGAGAAGGTAGGATCTAAACGTCCTAAGGTGAGTTGGTATGGCAGGTTATACCTCCTGCAGGGTTAGCTGCGAGTGCCTCCGCAACTCGTTCGTTGATCAAAGCCGTCAGCTGGGCTTGAGTGAGGTTGATACGTCCTTCGCGTCCGCTCATGATCTTCATAATGAAGCAACGTAAGTGAGGAAAGTGTCGCGAAAGTGTGTAAGTGTGTGGGACGACATTAGAGGTTAAGCATACAAGGTTCAAATAGCAATTATCACATTATCTAATGCACAGTGAGAACTATCTAACCGACAATATAACATAAATCATACCACTTGTGGTGTCGAGTCTTGCACGTGGAGCGAAGTGTCGTTGTGGATCGTTGAGCACTGTACTGGTTATAGTCTGGTTTTTATCAAAAACTTTTCCCTTTTTAAAAACCAAGTTCACTATAACCAATGGCTCTAATACCAATCTGTCACACCCCCAAAATCCACCATGCGGAGTATCACCGCTTGGAGGCGTGACATGACCAGGATCGAGCCACCAATCATATTAAACAACTCAATTAAGTAATTAAAACCAAACATAATACGGTTGGTGACCAAAGCTAGTTAACCTTGTTTAGTTTAAACAGCGGAAGCATAAACGTGAGTTCAAAAGCATAAGTCCATAGTTCATAAGTTAAAGTTTCAAAACGCAAGTTTAGTAAGTTCATAAGGATTTAAATATTAAGCACGGAACATAACCGTCCGTACACCACAACGACTCCTTCCTCGTGCAAGCTCCAAGTGTTTAGTGACCTGTAAGGCATGTAACAACTAGTCAACAACAAAGTTGAGTGAGTTCACGTTTGGTTGTTTAGTTTTAAGTTGTTTCTGAAAAACGTGGTTTGACTTTCGTTGGCTTATTTGCCGTGGGGGTTACCCCGTAGTTGAAAGTATGTTTATCCATATCCTTTTTCTTTACCCAATCCATAACCATGATCAGTGGGGGTTTTCCCCGTTTGAACTACTAGACGGTATGATATCGACTGCTACGCAAATAAGTTGTGCCCTATATCAGTGTCTATCATCACTGACAATCTGCCATAGTCCATTAGTACACGCCCGTCCGACTGGCACGGTGTGAGGTTTGTTAAACCTAATAGCGCTATTAACTAATGACCCGCTCGCCATTGGCCTCGGCGATTAAGTCGATATAAATTGAGGGACTTCATGATAGAGTTTTGTCTAGCTAGTTTTAAGGTTGTTGTCCTGCACCAGGAGGACGAACGTACGTATTCTGCACCAGGAGAATTCGTAGGATTAATAATGGCATCCACTCTATGGAGGATGGTCGTACATATCCTACCCAAGGAGGATATGTAGATTTAGTTTTAATTCTTTAACCCATTCCCAAACCACCGGGAATCCCATGCCTTAGAAAGTTTGTGAACTCACCTCGGTTTGCTCGGTTAGATTCTCAATATAGCTAACAGTCAGGGTCGGTCAATCGCGTCCTAGTATGATTTATCAGTCAGTCATTTAGTGGCTTTTAATTAGAGCACAAAGTTCCTACACGTATCTAGCCCATAACATGCATCACTGTAACGGTTTATGCCCATCTAAGTTTCCCGTCCATTCCCCACTCAAAATCAAACATACGATAATGCACATAACATATATAACATGTCAAATCATTCACAGATAGCATACTCGACATTTAGACACGCAAGTCACAACTTATGTCAATTCAGCATTAATACTCAAAACCGGCTGTTTTTCGGACATTTAAATAAAATAGTTAGATTATTCCAAAAATTCCCAAATTTTTATAGAATGTCAGAAACATTCCATATTTTATTGTGTAAAAATATCGGGGTCCGGTTCATTACCCACATTTTAAAAAAATTCATATTCGGGACTGAACTCAGATTTATGTATTTCTGACCACAGTCCACGAAACAATTTATTAAAAATTCATCGTAAGTCCGATTTGCAAAATTCCAGTGGGGTAATTACAAATACTTCAGTTGTCATCTACAGTAAAATTTTCATGGTCCGATTGATCACAAAACTCAGGTTATGACTGAAAGTACGACACCCATTTATTGCTGTAAAAATTCAGCTTAAGTTGCTGTTATAAATTAACACTTTAAAAATAGTAAACGAAGTCCAAAAATTACGATTCCGGTGCCATTAGAACCGTATTTCATAATAACATATTTTAGATTCAAAATATCGGTTTTTCGTTGAGTTTAAGACCTGTTTACAGCCAACTGAAGTTGGCTGTAAAAGTTGGACAGATTCTGATTTTCAGTGTTTAACCTTCTAAATCGTGTTCGATCGATTCCGTTAACAAGTTTGGTGACCACAACAACATGACACATTAATATTAATCAGTAAAACATCAGATAGTTAACCAATAATCATAATCACACGAGATCTACATGATTTACACACATATTCATCCATTAACCACCTTGTTCATCACTTTAGTAAACTTTTAGACTTTGATCTTATATGTTCATAATTTTTAACCAACGAAACTCTTATTAACCACTCTAGACAAGATCAAGAAGAGGTTTAGAGTCACTTACTACTAGCTCGAGGCTAGGGGAGAATCAAGACGCAAAATGAGAGGATAAAAGCAATAGAGTGAGGTCCTTCGCCTTCCGATTGCACCAAGCTTCCTTGTAGGTGATCCTTAACACTTGTGTGATCTTGGAATAGCTTGAACAAAAATCGAAAATGGGTGGATGGTAGAGGGGGTGTTCGGCCGAGAGTCTTGAGAGAGGGAGAGAGAGGTGTGAAGTTGAGTTTGTGATGAAATGAGTATCATGTGCTAAGCTTTGAACTTATAGGCAAATCTCATGCTAATTGTCCATGGGTTCATATGTCTAATAGATATTAGACATGGATGATTTAAATAATCATCAAAGGACAAGGGGTGTCCCCCAAGGGGACGGTTTGGTTAGGGGGGGGGGGGGTAATCCGGTTAGATTCCAACTAAACATTAGGTAATTAGTTAAGTTAAGTTTAGTTAGTTTAGGGATTAACCCGGTTACTAGTGTCTCAAGCGTTACAGCGGGTGTTAGGGTATTCAGGGACCCTAACTGGTTCAGAAAAAGAAAAACAATGTATATGGCAATATTTTTATGTTCCGGGTATAGTCCGGTTGTTCGGTTCGACACTGTTCCGATAAACTGCTTAATTAATCCGTAAAGCGTCCTACTTATATATTTTGTAACGTTTTTACTTTCTAACACTTAGGAAAATATAACGGACTATTTAGTGACCTATCTGTACACTATTAGTATATTAACAAATACGTGTAAGCATAACACAGATATCAGAAAGCAGTTAAGTAATTCCACACAGTCGTCAAGCACATTGATTATTATTAATAAACTGTACGGTTACATGTAAATTCGAGGGTTGTCACAATGAATACTTTTCCACCAGGTGCCTTAGGAAGCTTTCTCACTATATCCATTCCCCATCTCATGAATGGCCAGGAAGAGGATATAGGATGCAAGAGCTCTGCTGGTTGGTGAAGGATATTACTATGTCTTTGACAAGGATCACACTTCTTGGCATATTCCACAGCATCCTTCTTCATAGTAGGCCAATAGTATCCTGTCCTCAGGATCCTTGAGAATAATGCCCTGGCCCCAGTGTGGTTTCCACAATCTCCTTCATGGAAATCCTTCAGGACTTCTTGGATTTCAGGATCCTCAATGCATCTTAGATATGGTCCTGCAAGAGATCGTTTATACAACATATTATTTAATATTGTAAATTGAGATACCTTAATTTTGAAAGCCCTTGGGTTTTCTCCTGTAGGAATCTCTCCATGTTGTATGTATCTCATGATTGTGAGGATCCATGATCCTGAATGAGATTGAGTATCATCACTAGGGATGATTGCAGAATCTTCTCCTATCTCCATAGCTACATGATCCTCAATAGCAGGGGTTAGGATATGGATAATAGGGATCCTTATATCATCCGGGATCTTCAAGGATGATCCTAGATTGGCTAATGCATCAGCCTCTGCATTCTCTTCCCTTGGTACCTGTGTCAAACTATAGGATACAAAAGAGGGTGCCTATTCTTTGACTATCTCTAAATATTTGATTAGCTTTTCACCTTTAACAGCATAGGATCCATTAAAGTGATTAGTGATTAATAATGAATCTACATGTACCTCAAGATACCTGATCCTCATATGCTTAGCAATTTGCAAACCAGCTATCAAGGCTTCATACTCAGCCTCATTGTTGGTAGTTTGAAATTCACAAGCTATGGAGTGGGGTATTATGTCCCCCTGTGGCGATTTTAGTAGTATTCCAAGCCCTGTTCCTTTTACATTAGAGGCTCCATCAGTGAAGAGAATCCAAGGATCCTTAGTCTCTTCAAGTTGTTGGACTTCTAACTCAGCTTCCTTTTGCAAGTCACTACTGAAATCTGCCACAAAGTCAGCTAAAGCTTGGGATTTGATGGCATTTCTAGGCTCATATCTTATATCGTATGCACTCAGCTTCACTGCCCACTTAGCCATCCTTCCTGACATTTCAGGTTTCCTGAGAACATTCTTAATTGGAAAATTAGTCTTAACAATAATGGCATGAGTCTCAAAATAATGTCTCAATTTAGTAGATGCCATAATTAATGCAAGGATAAGTTTTTCTAAGTGTGAATACCTGGATTCAGCATCAAGTAAACTCTTACTTACATAATAAACAGGATGTTGTGTACCTTGGTGATCCTTAACAAGGACCGCACTTACTGCTTTTGAGGATACCGCCAAGTATAAGGATAATATATCCCCTTTTTCTGGTTTCATCAAGGCTGGGGCTGAGGATAGGTAATCCTTAAGAGCTTTAAGGGCACTTTCATGCTTCTCAGTCCATTCAAATTTCTTGTTCTTCCTCAGGATGTCATAGAATTCCTTGCACTTTTATGAGGATTTGGATATGAATCTATTCAAGGCTGCAATCCTGCCCGTTAATCTTTGCACATCCTTAGCATTGGCAGGAGATTTGATATTCACAATAGCCTTGATTTGCTCTGGACTTGCTTCAATGCCCCTCTTTGTCACCATATAGCCTAAGAATTTACCTGCCTTAACACCAAAATGACACTTGGAAGGATTTAGTTTCATATTAAATTTATCAAGGATATTGAATGCTTCCTCCAAGTCTTTAAGGTGATCCTCAGCTTTCTTGGACTTAACCACCATGTCATCAATATAGACTTCCATAGTGTGTCCAATTTGTTCCTTGAACATCATATTGACTAGCCTTTGATAAGTAGCACCTGCATTCCTTTTTCCAAACGGCATAGCAATATAACAGTATATACCAGTTGGGGTCATAAAGGCTGTATCCTCTTGATCAGATGGTTCCATCTGAATTTGTTGAAATCCAGAGGAAGCATCCATAAAAGTCAACAACTCATGACCCGCGATAGCATCCACCATGGAGTCAATGTGGGGTAATGGGAAAGGATCTTTGGGACATGCCTTGTTTAAATCAGTAAAATCGACACATACCCTCCACTTTCCATTTTTCTTTTGAACAACAGCCACATTGGCTAACCATCTTGGATACTTAACCTCTCTTATCATACCTGCCCGAAGTAGTTTATCTACTTCTTCCTGGATAATAGCATTCCTTTCAGGTGCAAACTTCCTCCTCTTTTGATGAATTGGCTTGAATGACCTGTCAATGCCAAGTTTATGAGTAATTATATCCTTTGATATACCTGTCATGTCTTCATGTTTCCAGGCAAAGGTGGATTTCCTCCTCTTAAGGAAGGATACTAGCTCATGTTCAATATCGCTAAGGATCCCTGATCCTATGAAGATCTTGGATTCAGGATCATCAGGATCCATGAGGATTTCTTTCAAATCGTGTTCTCTTGCCTCCAAGATATCTCTTGAAGGATACTTTAATTGCTATCGCTCCCTTGGTCTTGAGGCTGGCTTCATTGATGATGTATAGCAATTCTTAGCTTCTTGTTGATCACTCTCAATTTTCACCACTCCCCATGGACTTGGAAGCTTTACACACTGATGATAGGTGGATGGAACTGCCTTCATATCATGTATCCATGGCCTGCCAAGGATAACATTGCAACAAGATAAGCAGTCTATAACACAAAATTTTTGATAAGAATGCAATCCTTCAATATAGATTGGGAGTTTGATGTCCCCCAGTGTGTTCTTGGTTTCCCCACTGAATCCCACAAGTACTGAGGATCTTGGGACAATATCAGACTCTGGGATATTCATCTTCTTGAGGACATCAAGCTGAATGATGTTCACGGAACTCCCTCCGTCTATAAGGATCCTGCGAACAAAGTGGTTAGAAATAAACAATGTGATTACAAGACCATCATGATGAGGATCCTGGACATCAACACGATCATCCTCATCAAAAGTTATGACTTTATCCTGGGTAACAACGGAGGTCCGGACGGGTCTGTCTCCATTGTCCATCTTGGTTTCCTTAGCATGTCTTTTTGCTGCTGAAAAGGAAGTACCACAAATGTCTAATCCACCGGATATGAAGTTTATAACCTGTGCATCTGCTGGGGGAGCAGGAGCCTTTTCCGGGATCCTTTCAGGATCCTGGATCCTTTTGTCATCCTCTAGGCGGATGAACCTAAGGGCCCTGGTTCTTACTTCATCAAGGTTCCTGCAAGGTGTCATCACAAGATCATCATAGAATAATGAATCCCTAAGCAATCCCATTTTAAAGGCTTCTACAGCCGTAGCAATATCCAAGTTAGGAATATCTAAGGATTCTTTACTAAACTTAGTGATGTAATCTCTAAGTGATTCATTTTGACCTTGAGTTACCCTATATAAATCACTAGTTAATCGTTCAAATTTTCTACTACAAGAGAATTGACTATTAAACAAGTTAACTAGATTAGCAAATGAAGTAATAGAGTAAGGGGGAAGACTTAGCAGCCATTTAAGAGCAGATCCTGTAAGTGTGGATCCAAATCCCTTGCATAGACATTCTTCTTTTAACCTTTCAGGAATTGGATTGATCTCCATCCTCTCCCTGTACTGAGCTACATGCTCTTCTGGATCCGTTGAACCATCATACAGCTTCATAGATGGTATCTGGAACCTTTTAGGTATCGCAGCATCACATAAGGGTGGTGCAAAACGAGATATCCTATGGCTACCATCTGCAATTTCAGGAATGGGTTTAACCACTCCTGGAACATTGGATATCATATCTTTGAGCTTCTGTAACTCCCTGGCCATAGCCTGATTGATACCTGTATCCTGCATTAAGCCATGGTTAGTGTTATATGAATTATTAAAAGTGTTACCTCCCACAGGATTCGTGTTTTGAATTCCAGATGTGAATCCATATTTACGAGATTCTGGTATAATTGAAGGGCCAGATGAAGCAATGGTTTGCATCGGTATGAAGTCTCCTTGATGAACATCCGAGCTTTGAGGCTGCATATTTCTTAAGAATCCTTGATTCTGAAGGACGTTGGATCCTTGAAGTTGAGATGATCCTTGAACCTGAAAGGATCCTGGAACCAGGGATTATCCTGGGATAAGGGAGGATCCTTGGACCGGGAAGGATCCTTGGACCCGGGAGGATCCTTGGACCTGGGAGGATCCTTGGACCTGGGAGGATCCTTGGACCTGGGAGGATCCTTGGACCTGGGAAGATCCTTGAACTGCATGCATCCCCAAATATCCTCCTGACGTGAAGTATCCATGATGCTGAAAAGAGGATCCCGATGGTTGAGAAGAGGATCCCTGAGGCTAGTAGTGAGAGCCAAATGCCTGACTCATTGTTGTTGTTCCATAACGCCTTCCTGGCAATTCACCCAAGTATTGCACGTCCGGAGCTGCTGAGTGCTGGGAAGTTATGACTGGAGTGTCGAAGTTCAGCGACCTTGGCATCAGAGGAGAGTGATCCTCCACTGATTTCTTCTGTTTCTTGATCTCAGCGATCTCCCGGAGGATCCTTTCGTTGGTTTTGTCCTGCTCTTGTGCGTGATTCCTCATCTGCAAAATCAGAGCGTAAAGATCATTAGTAGTAGGATTAGAAGAAACATAAGAGGTTGGTGGTTTTGTGAAAATGGGGGTTTGTCTCTTCGCGGCATTCTCAGCATTCTTCTGGGATCCAGAAGGTGGTGGAGGCAAAGGTGGAACGCCTTGTGAAGAACTAATTACCGGCATAGAACTTGATGTGTTCTTTGTTGAGGAAGCCATCTGCTTGGTTGGAATGAACCAAAATGACCACAAAAGTATGAATCTTCTTAGGAATGAAGCACCAATTGCCCCACGGTGGGCGCCAAACTGTTTTGGTCAAAAATCAAGCAATGATAATGCAACCAAACTTTCTGTTGTGAGGTATGATGCTTGAATCAATGAACAACACTAAGGATCACTCAGAAATGAAATGAATAAGTGACACAAAGATTTATACGAGGAAAAATCCCTTGATCAATGAATGATCTCCTGCATAAAAAACCTCGGGTGATGGAAACTACCGATCACCAACTCAGATTAAACAAGAAATGTATTACAACTTCGAATGATAACGAGCTAATTACAAGGATCACTAGAGTGTATTGTGTAAAAAAGTGTGTAATCGCCAAGTGAATTATCGAGAGCTGGTGAGAGCAGTTGCAAGAGTGTGTGTTTAGCCAAAAATAGCCAAGTGTTTTCTATTTAGCTCGCTACCCCTTTTAAAAATGGAAAATATCTAAGCTAACAAACATTCCGCATTTGGTGCAAGTCCCCCTCGACCTCCATAACGTCCATTTCTGCCATGCACGTGCGGAATAAATATGGAATATGCTCCAGGAATATCGCTAAGACCAAGTCCAAGCTGGTACTCCTGCAAAACTACATCATATTCAAAGTAGACAATCGTTAGTATAAGGATCCTTAAGATGATCCATGATCCTGATCCTGCAATACTTCTGAGGATCACCAATTCAATCAGAAGTGAGGATCACTAAACCCAACAGTAAATGAGGATCACTGATCACTGAAAAATCCTCCCCTAACATTATCCTTGTGTGATTTTTGACCAAAACAGTTTGGCGCCCCCACCGTGGGGCATTGGTGCTTCATCCTTGAAAATTCTGTTCATTTCATTCATTCTTGCTCATTACCTTCAACCACATAGCTTGTCAAGGGAAAACCACTTCAAGCTCCATGTCGACGATCACCTCATCACAGGGCATTCCACCGTTGCCTCCTGTTTCTTCTGGACCCCAGAAGAATGCTGAGAATGTAGCGAAGAAGACAACCCCCATTTTCACAAAAGCAACTACTGCCATTTCTTCCTCTACACCTATTAACAGTGATCTTTACTCTTTGATTTTGTAGATGAAAGGTTACATGCAACAGTAGGATGAAACTAATGGCATGATCCTTTGTGAGATTGATGAAATCAAGAAATTGAAGAAGTCAGCGGAGGATCACTCTCCATTGATGCCTCGGTCAATAGATTTCACTACTCCACCAACAACCATCTAGCATTCCAAAGCATCGGGCGTCCAGTATCAAGGAGGATCATCAAGTATGCAGTATGGATCATCAGCTATGACACAGGCTCAAGGATCCTACTTCCAGCCTCAAGGATCCTCTTTTCAGCCTCTAGGATCCTCTTTTCAGCATCAAGGATCCTTCTTCAGTTCGGGAGGATACATGGGGACACTGTCAGCTCAAGGATCCTACCTTCAACATCAAGGATCCTCATCACAGGTTCAAGGATCCATGGAATATCCTCCAAGACCTTCAGTTCCAATGTATCCTGGATCCAACATCTTCTAGGATCAGGGATCCTCGAGGAGTCAACAACCCAGAAGTTCTGAGATTCATATGGGAGACTTCATTCCTATGCAGACTATTGCTTCATTCGGTCCCACAGTTGCACTAGAACTGCCTCACTTTGGATACACATCTGGGATTCCAATTTTAAGCCAGTCAGGAGGTAACACTTTCAATACATCTTATAACATTAACCATGGTCTTATGTAGGAACCAGGGATCAACCAGGCCATGGCTAAGGAGTTGCAAAAACTCAAGGATATGATATCCAGTGTCCCAGGAGTGGTTAAACCCATTCCTGAGATCCTGGATGGAAGTCATAAGGTGTCTCGCTTTGCACCACCCATATGTAATGCTGAGATACCAAAATGATTTCAAACACCCAATATGAAGCTCTATAACGGTACCACCGATCCAGAAGAACATGTGGCTCAATACAGGGAGAGAATGGAGATCAACCCTATTCCAAAAAGGTTAAAAGAAGCCTGTCTTTGCCAGGGTTTCAGATCCACATTGACTGGATCAGCTTTGAAATGGCTACTAAGTGTTCCTCCTTATCCAATTACTTCATTTTCTATTTTAGTTAACTTGTTCAATAGTCAATTTTCATGCAGTAGGAGATTTGAACGGTTGACTAGTGATTTATATAGGGTCACCCAAGGTCACAATGAATCATTAAGGGATTATATAACTAAATTTAGTAGAGAATCCTTGGAAATCCCTAACTTAGATATTGCTATTGTTGTTGAAGCTTTTAAAATGGGTTTACTAAAAGATTCTCAGTTCTATGATGATCTTGTTATGACACCTTGCAGGAACCTAGATGAGGTAAGAAATAGGGCCCTTAGGTTCATCCGTTTAGAGGATGACAAAAGGATACAGGAGAGGTTGTCAGGATCCTCAAAGAAAGACAAACAAGGATCCTATTTCAAGAATAACAGATCCAAGTCATACACAAAATCTGACAACCAGAATGTGCATGATGTGGAACAAGAGGAAGATGATGAGGATTATCCTCCTATTTCTGAATATTGTTCTGCTGCTGATAATAGTGAACTAATCCTTGCTATGTAGAACTTAGGTGACAAAGCTAGGTGGCCGAGGAAAAGTAACAAGCCAGTTGTTACCAAAGATAAATCAAAGTGGTGTGCTTATCATGAAGACTTTGGTCATCTCACAGGTGAATGCATAGCATTAAGGAAGGAGATTGGTTACCTTTTGAGCAAAGGATACTTGAAGGAGTTATTTGGAAGGAAAAAGTCAAGGATCCAGGATTCTGAGAAAGTCCCTGAAAAAGCTCTTCCTCCACCAGCTGATGCTCAAATTATCCATTTCATCTCTGGAGGCTCTAATATCTGTGGCACTTCATTCTCAGCGGCTATGAGACATGCAAAGGAGACAAAGATGGAGAATGGGGACAGACCTGTTCGAACTTCCATTCTTACCCAGGAGAAAGTCATATCCTTTGATGAGGATGACCGTGTAGACATACAGGATCCTCATCACGATGGTCTAGTTATTACATTATTTATCTCTAACCATTTTGTTCGCAGGATTCTCATTGATGGGGGAAGCTCACTGAACATAATCCAGTTGGATGTCCTCAAAAGAATGAACATCCTTGAATCCGATATTGTCCCAAGATCATCTGTCCTTGTGGGATTCAGTGGAGAGACAAAGAATACATTGGGGGATATCAAACTTCCTATTTATATAGAGGGAGTGAATTCTGTTCAAAAATTTTGTGTTATTGATTTCTTATCTTGCTGTAATGTTATCCTTGGCAGGCCATGGATACACGATATGAAGGCAGTCCCCTCAACATATCATCAATGTTTGAAGCTCCCTACTCCATAGGGTGTGGTAAAGATCGAAAATGATCAGCAAGAAGCTAAGAACTGCTACACTTCTTCAATGAAGCCAGCCTTAAAGCCTAGGGAAGCATAGCAATTAAAGTATCCTCCAAGGGACATCATGGAGGCAAGAGAGCAAGACGTCAAGGATATTTTGTTGAACCCTGAGGATCCTGAATCCAAGATCTTTGTAGGATCCGGGATCCTTGACAGTATTGAGCAGGATTTAATATCCTTCTTGAAAAGAAGAAGAACTACCTTTGCTTGGAAACATGAAGACATGGCAGGTATTTCTAAGGATGCTATTACTCACAAACTTGGTATTGACAGGTCTTTCAAGCCAATACACCAGAAAAGGAGGAAATTTACACCCGAAAGAAATGCCATTATCCAAGAAGAGGTAGACAAATTGCTCAAGGCAGATATAATAAGAGAGGTTAAGTATCCAAGATGGCTAGCCAATGTGGTTGTTGTCCAGAAAAAGAATGGAAAGTGGAGGGTATGCGTTGATTTTACTGACTTGAACAAAGCATGTCCCAAGGATCCTTTCCCTTTACACCACATTGACTCCATGGTGGATGGTACGGCAGGTTATGAGTTGTGAACTTTTATGGATGCTTCATCTGGATTTCAACAAATTCAGATGGAACCTTCTGACCAAGAGGATACAACTTTCATGACTCCCACTGGTATATATTGCTATATTACTATGCCTTTTGGATTAAGAAATGCAGGTGCTGCATACCAAAGGCTAGTGAATATGATGTTCAAAGAGCAGATTGGACACACAATGGAAGTCTACAAAGGTGATATGGTGGTCAAATCCAAAAGAGCTGAAGATCACCTAAAGGATTTGGAAGAAGCATTTGATATCCTTGACAGATGCAACATGAAATTGAATCCTTCCAAATACCATTTTGGAGTTAAAGCTGGAAAAATTTTAGGATGCATGGTGATAAAGAGGGGAATAGAGGCAAGTCCAGAATAAATCAAGGCCATCGTGAACATCAAGTCTCCTGCCAATGCTAAGGATGTGCAAATGTTGACAGGAAGAATCGCAGCCTTGAACAGATTCATCTCAAAGTCCTCAGAAAAATGCAAAGAGTTCTACGACATCTTGAGGAAGAATAAAAAATTCGAATGGACTGAGAAGCATGAGAATGCCCTCAAATCCCTCAAGGATTACCTATCCTCAGCTCCAGCTCTAATGAAACCAGAAAATGGGGAAACATTATCCTTATATCTGGTTGTTTCCACAAAGGCAGTAAGTGCGGTCCTAGTTAAGGATCATGAAGGCTCTCAACATCCGGTATACTATGTAAGTAAAAGTCTACTTGATGCTGAGTCCATGTATTCTCATTTAGAGAAACTTATCCTTGCTTTAATCATGGCATCTACTAAACTTCGACATTATTTTGAAACTCATCCTATTGTTGTTAAAACTAACTTTCCTATCAAGAATGTTCTCAGGAAACCTGAAATGTCAGAAAGGATGGCAAAATGGGCAGTCAAGCTTAGTGCATATGACATTAAGTATGAACCTAGGACTGCCATCAAGTCCCAATCCTTAGCTAATTTTGTGGCTGATTTCAGTAGTGATATACAAAGGGAAGCTGAATTGGAAGTTCAACAACTTGAAGAGACCAAGGATCCTTGGACACTCTTCACAGATGGAGCTTCAAATGTCAAGGGAACCGGACTAGGCATACTACTAAAATCGCCACAGGGGGACATTATACCCCAATCAATTGCTTGTGAATTTCAAACCACCAATAATGAGGCTGAATATGAGCCTATGAGGCCTTGATAGCAGGTTTGCAATTAGCCAAGCATATGAGGATCAGGTATCTTGAGGTACATGTAGATTCTTTGTTAATTACTAACCATTATAATGGTTCTTATGCTGTCAAAGGTGAAAGGCTAATCAAGTATTTAGAAATAGTCAAGAAATTGGCAGATTCTTTTGCTTCTTTTAGTTTAACACAGGTACCCAGGGAAGAGAATGCAGAAGCTGATGCCCTAGCTAATCTTAGATCATCATTGAAGATCCTAGAGGATGTAAAGATACCCATCATCCATGTTTTAATCCCTGCTATTGAGGATAACGTAGCCATGGAGATAGTGGAGGATTCTTCAATCGTACCTAGTGATGGTGCATAGTCAAATTCCGGAGCCTGGATCCTTCCAATTCTGAAACATATACAAAATGTGCTGGAGAAAATCCTAGAGCCTTCAATATCAAGGTATCTCAATTTGCATTATTAAACAACATCTTATATAAAAGGTCTCTTGCAGGTCCATATTTAAGATGCATTGAGGATCCAGAGATTCAAGAAGCTTAAAGGATTTTCTTGAAGGGGATTGTTGGAATCACACTGGGGGCACAACACTATTTTCAAAGATCCTTAGAACATGATATTATTGGCTCACAATGAAGAAGGATGTTGTGGAATATGCAAAGAAGTGTAATACTTGTCAGAGACATAGCAATATCCTTCATCAACCAACAGAGCCTCCGCATCCTATATCCTCTTCTTGGCCATTCATGAGATGGGGAATGGACATAGTTGGCAAACTTCCTAAGGCACCAAGAGGAAAAGTGTTTATGTTAGCCATGACTGATTATTTCTCCAAGTGGATAGAAGCTGAAGCCTTTGCACAAGTTAGAGAGAAAGAAGTTATATCCTTTATCAAGATAAATATCATTACTAGATTTGACATACCTTCTGAAATTGTTTATGACAACAGATCCCAATTCATTGGGACTCGAACTACTAACTTTTGTGATAGCTGGGGGATTAGGGTGATAACATCAACACCAGTCCACCCACAAGCTAATGGCCAGGCAGAGTCATCCAACAAGATCATCATCAACAACTTGAAGAAGAAGATTGGATCCAAGAAAGGGAATTGGGCAGAAGAGCTACCATATGTATTATGGGCTGATAGAATAACTCCTAAGAATGTTACTGGTCAAACTCCATTCTCTTTAGTCTTTGGAGCTGAATCTGTGATCCCTACAAAGATGGTAGTCCCTACCGCAAGAACAAGCATCCGTGATCCTGAAGGAAATGCTTAAAACCTGACTCAAGACATGGATACTATAGAAGAAATCAGGGATTTGGCAAGGATAAGGTTGGCTAGCTATCAACAAAGAATGGTTAGAGCCTACAACAAGAATGTCAGGATCAGGAAGTTTCAAGTTGGTGACATGGTGTTGAGGAAGGCATTCCAAAATACCACAAATCCTGCTGATGGCAAGCTAGCACCAAAGTGGGAAGGCCCATATCTAATTGAAGTTGAGGCAGGAAAGGGGGCATACCGTTTGTTAATAATGGATGGTGACCTCTTACCAAGGGCTTAGAATGCTGTTCATCTAAAGAAATACTTCATGTAAGAAGGATCGAGGATCCTTAAATACTCTAATACTTAGTTCTTGTTGAGGATCCTCAGAGGATATATGATCCTCATTCTGGTAATGATTTACTTATTATTTCATAAGTTCCTTAATTCATTTGATTATGAGGAAAGGGTGTTAGATTTACAACATCCATTTTCATCAAGTTTTAAGGTTTGCAGAATTATATGCTTTTTTGACAAAGGATCAAGGGGTTGGCCACCTTTCCAAAGTTTTTGGGCTTGTCCTGAGTCTAAGGTATCCATTACCTTCTACGGTTTAAAGGTCTCCACCTTTCACACGAATTGGGTTTCGACACCCTCGCCAGTTGCGCACGATTATCCAATCCAAGTATAGTTCGAGGCAATGGGACCGGTACCCGCTTTAGGGGCTGACAATTTCATTGCTGTTAGCTATATGCAGGATCCTAAGTATAATGGTAGACGTACCATATATCCATTCCTACGGTTTATAACGTTTTCACATTAGCCAAGGTTTTGGTATTTTCATGTAACTCACGTTGGGATAGTCACTAGTTTGGGCCATACTCCAGTTTACACAAGTATATTTGGGCTTGTCCCCAGTTTTTGGGCTTGTCCCCAGCTTGTTGGGCTTGTCCCCAGTTACTAATGATTCTTTTGTGTGACATATGGCTTAGTTCCAAGTTATGCATTATTACAGGTTCCCAAAGCCAAACAGCTAAGGATCCAGGATCCTAACTTTCTACTGGTTCTTATGTTTTATTAGCATAATTGTAAGTGTTAAGGATATAGAATCCTTACTTGGATTCACTGGTATGATCCTTCGTTTGCCTTTATTTTATTTCTGATTTATTAATGTTACCCTGATCCTTTGACAACATGATATGTGATCCTTGATCATATAGTTTTCAATCTTTTGACATAAATTGGTTTTGACACATGTTTGGTATTCTTTCTAATAACTTGTAAACTTCAAAGATTAAATGCTATAAATTTGTCAAATAAATGTAAACATTATAACACCCAAGAATAACACCAAAGATAGTCAAAAGGTTAATTTTATTTATTTAAGAACCCTTTTAAAGGTTGTCAAAATTGCCTACCCAAGTTTCTACCAGCAAAATGTGGCCCATCCACTTGGGTTGGCAAAGGGTGTCCATATTAACAGTTCATAAAAGTGCAGGAAATAAAAGGCGAGGGGTATCAAAGGCTTCATCCTCCACAAACAGAAGGATCCATCCACCTTTGCCACCCCCTTTGTCCAAGGGATCAGCGATCCTTAACCCTAGCAACTAATGTTCAAAATATAGACCATAATTGTTTAAAAGCAAAACGCCATAAAAAAAACCACAAATCCTAAAAAATGGCCTCTGGCCTCGTCTATAATATCCATCATCGCCCATTTGTCGCAGCCTATGCCTTGGCCGCATCATCCACCTTGGCTTCACCACCTTCACCACTGCCTCCAGCCTCAGCTACATCCACCGAATCCTTGCCACCGCTTCCACCAGCCTCAATGGTCAGCACCTCCTCAGCATCCTCGTCGTCCCCAAGCTCATGCAGCCTCTGCTTCCAAGCAGCCACATCCCATTCAGCCCTGTCGAAGGAAGGATCAGCAGCTTCCTTGGCCATCTGAAGCTTGATCTTCAATGTCACAATGGCAGTAGAGTTCTTGGCTTCGTCGATGATTTCCAACCGCTCCTTGTTGGCAGTGATATCAGCAAGAAGGATCCGTTTTTGCAACGTCTTGTTTTCCTTCTCCAGGTGAGCAATCCTCTTGTCTTTGGCAGCTGCAATGGTCTGGAGGTCAAGGATATGCTCTTCAGCATTGGCCAAGTGTTGGCCCTGGAGGATCTGGATCTCAGCAAATTTTTGCAAATAAAGAATCATCATTCAGGATCATTTATCCTTGGATAGGATACAAGTTTCAAGATATGTGATCCTTACCTCAGAGACTGCTTCATGGAGCTGCTGTTCGATCAAAGGAAGATCACTGGTGGACTCAGAGGGTTTCTTCCTTTTGTTCCCACCTTGGTCCAGGTGCTCATGCCTTTGCTCACCGGGATGCTTTGGCTTGCATCTAGCTCTTTCTTGATGGATCTGGGGGAGACAATATCCTGGATGTCGCTAACACCAAACTTAGAGGCAGGCTTCGATGATTTGCAGCACCTACACATACAAAAAACATATAAGTATTCATTACTCATTTTTCAATTACATATTTACGGAAACGGATACTTACTTGCATGGTGTAGGAAGTGGAAGAAACTTCTTGTGAATCCTTTATCCTTGGCTGGAATGTTCTGATAGCTGGATCGAGATTCCAGAAGGCACTGAGTCTTTCATCTGTGACAGGTGAATCCTGTATGCTTGACAAGGAGATAGCTGCACAGACAAGAAAAATAATCATCAGTTATCCTCTATGATTGATGTGCTAAAAGTAGTTTAATAAAAACAACTAAAATTAACCTAAATCTAGACTCAAAGTAATACTCTAGACTCTCTAAACTCGACTAAACTACTAACCGGCAAGCGAATCGATCGACTCTAGTAAAGCTAAGTAAGTCCGGATATCGAACCCACGAGACTCAATTAAATTACGCTAAGACTCTATCTAGATGAAGACTTAACTCAGTGATGATGAAGGCTACCTAGGCTAGACTCATGTTCAACTAGGAATGGATTTCTATTCGAAGTTAACGTGGTATGGAACCGGGATCTTTTAATGCTAAACCCTAAGAAATCCCTACTAAGACCTCCCGACCCTTCTCAAGAAGAAACTTGTGAGACTCTACAAGGCTGTTACGACTACCGGTTGTTAGATTTCCTCTAAGTCCTCTAACTTCTTGGAAAGTGCCCTAATATGACAATCTACCCTACAGCGCGAAAGTCTAAGGCAACTATGGATTTTAACTTAGTTTAATAGACACGTGTATGATTAGGGAACTAAGACTGATTTCTCCCAAAACCTAATCCTAGCTATATACCAAACCGAGACCTATTAATAACCTCGAGCCTCATAGCGACAAGATTAGTATAATATCAAGTTTCAATAATCTCTTAATTACCGTTCTAAGGCTATTGGCCAATTCACCCAAAAATTACCTAAACCCGTGAAGATTAGATAATTAACACGAACCTATTCTATGAAAGACATTCATTAAGATTCATGTAAAATGAGCAATTAATTGAAAATCAACACAAGATACGCATATACACCAAATTAAAGATTCCAAAGTTCTTTACTTTCCAAGAAAACCCATAACCAACATTAATACGAATAAAAATCCATTCTTTATTAAACAATCGTCATAACCTAGGTAGTTAAAAGTGTTTAGCCAATAATCATGTCGAAAAACATAGCAACAATCATAATCAAAATAGAATTCATCAAGAACAAATTAAGAACAAGCGAAACCAGAAAGAGACGGAAAGATTAAACCCGAATTCTTCACTCCCAAATGCTCCCGAACTCGTACCCGACGATTCCTATGCTTAGCAACCTTCAAAATCCTTCAATTCACCTTTGATCAGCCTCCAAGAACTCGAAAATTCGGCAATGAGACGGCTGTGATCGAATAACATGTTTATATAAGTTTCTAACTCTATAGCCGTTGGAAATAACGAAGTCGGCTGCAGATTCACGTTCTCGCGGCCCGCGAACCAAATTAGAGACAACCTACGCAGCCCGTGACTCGCATAACTTCAAAAACTCTTTTAAATTCCTTAGCAGGGCGTGAAAGATAAGGTTAAAGGTCTTCGCGGCCCGCCAGAAAGCTCCAGTTGATGATTTTCGTTCCGTTTCAGCTCTCGAGCTTCCGTTTTCTGATCCGACACTTTGTCTTGTCAAATTTTAACTCGTTTCTGCACTTTTTATCTACAAAGACATGGAAAACGCAAATATATCGAAAGTATGTACACTCTAGCTAAAACGACGATGAAACTAACTAAAAACAACTAAAACGAACACGAATAAAAGATGTATTTTACAATACATCAAATATCCCCACACTTATCATTTTTTCGTCCTCGAAAAAGAATTATGCAAAACGGAATCATAGACGGGATAATCGTTCGGGAACAAAAACTTAAATTACTTATTAAAATCGAAACTTGTGTTAGCCGCGATTGCAAGTATACGTGTCCTATTAAACCCAAACCCGGTTCCAAGCCCTTATCATGCAATTTAAGTTCAAGTGCGGTCAATCTACCTAGGGTCTCACGCTAAGAATCGCAGGTCCACCTAATCCCCCCTCAAACTTATAGGACAAAAGGAAAAACCACTGGGTTATTTCCTAACCGTTTTATACCAAGATCAAGAGAATTTAAAGTCAAATCTTTTCTCATTTTTTTTTTCATTTTTTCCTTTTCTTTTGAGCTTAGACGTTGCTTTACCTAACCCAGAGGCATTCCCAATCAGAGTCACCATCCCCGAGAGAGATTAGAATAGGCGTCGGTATTTTGTTTGTAATTTTGATTTCACACATCCTAGAGGCATTCCGGGTCAGAGTCACTATCCCCGACCAAGATTACATAAGTCTGCGCTACTTTTCTTAGTTTCTAGCTCATTTATTCCTTTATTATTATTTTTTTTCTTTTTCCATGATATGATAAGAAATTCTAACGATCTTAGCTTATAACGGCATCCCTTATGCTATTATTGGCGGTTTCAATTTCCCCACTTTCCCTAGATGAGAACCCACTAGTAGACCGACAATTAGAGGTGTATTAAGATCAAAGGAACCTAGAACCGAATCGAGCCTATCCGCACATCCCAAACTAGACACAAGCTCAATTATATTATCTCATATTATCATTATTTGAACCCGAACAAAAACCCGACTTTTCTATCACTTTCCGTTTTTATTTTGCAAACTTCTTATTTCAAAAGACATTTTCTAATTTTTTAATTTTTTTTCTTAGATTTTTTTTAATTTTTTAATTTTTTTTTTGTATTTTTCGACTTTTTATGACTCGACTAACTATACTGATGACTAAAACCCAAGTGTACCATCCCCACACTTAAAATTTTGCATTGTCCCTAATGCAAGGATGAAAACACGACTCCTAACTACCTAAAAACCAAAAGAAATAAAGACGAAAAATAAAAATTATACAAAATATACAAGTGAAACGACTTAGCTGAATATATGTGACACTGTCAATGTGCCAGTCGATTCCACATATGCCCTCCTTTCCAAACGCGCTCAGCAAACAGTTCCTAAACCCGGACACGCGAACGGACGTGGCATCAACATCAACCTATCAATCAATCATAACATACCAACCAAAACATAATATATATCATAATAACGTTAGTTCGAACATCCATCCAACAGAGTATCAACCAACCCCAAAAACCCGACCAACCTGTTTAAGTATATAAGTACAGACCAAAAGATAAGGATCAAAACAGCATAAAAGATAAAAAAAAAAACAAAAGATATGATCCTTCAGTACTGTTGCATCCTCGATCTCCCCAAACTACTCATGATCCGACTCCCCTTCATTCCACTGCTCTTTATAACTACTCTGCCAGGATGGCGGTGGCTGCAAATGAAAGTGCTCCATCAGAACCCGCATGCCATCCTCTAACCTCCTCTGACCTGTCTCCATCACCTGCCTCATCTGACCAAACTAGTCATCAACATAATCGTGCAGACTCTCCATCCTATCATATACCATCTCCAACGTCAATGGATCTGGGCGAGGCTCCCTAATCGGATACTGGTGCGCAGGTAACTCACGTCTGGTGAGAGGCACCTGGTATCGAGGAGGAATCGCAGCCTGCATCGCAGCAGCTGCAGCAGAACCTGCTGGAGGCTGTACCTGAGGCCCCTAAACCATCTCTGCCCAAGCTGGAGGCTCATCGTAAGTAACGATGCCTGCCTTCTGAAAGCTCTTCAGCTCCATCAATGTAGGAGCTAGACCCGTGTGCATCCTCTCCAAAGGATAATCAGTGAAAACCCCTAAACTGTCTGCGAGCCAAGTAACATATGGTCCACAATATATCCGGGCCTGCCTCCCTCCTCTCGAGGGTCTCGTCATCGACCATGCGAAAATACTTGCCAAGTTGGCTGGTCGGCCCTCAATCATGCACATCAAGCAAAATAAACTATGCTGGTTCACTTTATTAACTCCCTCATGTCGACCTATCAGAGTGGCCGCCAGAATCTTGTGTATAAACCTGTGAACTGGATCCCTAATATCAGAGGCCACCATATTATTTGAATATGGTGCCGTGGTGATAGTACCCCAAAACCTGACAAACTACTCCTTCAACACACATGATCCTGCTTCTTTTTCACTACACCCCTCAACAACGTCACAAAACCAGGCTCCAGAACCTCCTCCTGCGTATAGAACCCCGTCGCCATTGCGAACTGAGGCAAAGTCATGTTGTATACCTTCTTACCCAGTGAGAACGACACCACATCCTGCTCCGTGAATTCCCCCACATGTCTATACTCAAACGTGGAATGGAACTCTAAACCCAGCTCATAATACTGTGGAGCGTCACAATCTAATACCAATCGAAACTTGTCTCCTAGCAGCTGCTCCAACCTCTCTCTATATCCCAACTGACCTACTAACGCCCAGTCTATCTTGCGATACTGTAATAACTGCACCCCAATCAGTACCTGTAGCTTCACCCACTCAGACGATCCCTCCGCAAACTGTAATAACGGTCCATCCCGTAAAATCGTGCTCTGTTCATGTGGAATCCCTGGTCCATGATATATAATCTCCCTAACCACAACATCAGCCGGCTGCTGCTGTGCCTCAGTAGGGCCACGCGATCTAGAACTCGCACGCCTCTTCCGACGCGTTCCAGATGCTGAAGCTTCACCTGACATCCTGTAAAAATTATTTCAATAAATTGCGAAACAGGTGAAACGTTAGTAATCACAAACTATTTTTGTCGTTTTTGGGTTTTTTAATTTTTTTTTGTAATTTTTAAAAAATTTTCTGTTTTTTTATGATTTTTATGACTTTTTTTATAAAATAGAATATATAAAAATACCGGTCGTATAGCATTTCATTCGCGATCGTAGTTCAAAAATCAAGTGACTTTAAGCGACGTTTTGCAAAACAATGTTTAAGAATGAACCGAACCTCGCCCGAATGGAGATTGAGTACGGGCGAGTGGTTTTAATAATCAAGTAAGCAATAACGACACATAATGACACTAAAACGACTCAAAAATGACTCATACGACACACAGGACGCCAAACTAGACACTAACTAGACTCGATCTAAAGTAGACGCAATATACACGAAACTTAGAATCCTACCTCCTCCCGGCACTTTAATTGCCCTCAATTAATCCAAGTGCCAAGATAAACCAAAGCGCAAAACATAATTGTGGAAGCAATGGAAACGGGTCAAAAGCCAATTAAAATCTCATGTTTTATCAAAATTTATAGACCCGTATCCCCACACTAAATTTTTGAACTATATCCAACCCAATTCAGCCGCACAACACAAACAATCATACTCAAATAACCCCTCATAAACTATAGGCAGCCTAAACAAAGTAAAATAGAGTGTTCGAGTTCATAATAGAAAAGTTTAGATGTCAAAATTTTCGCTAAGCTCAATTTAGTTTCAAAATATAGTTGTAGCTGATCCTCAATTTAGCTGTTCCTCATATTAATCTCCTGGCCTAAATAACCAAACACAATGAACCCCAACCAATCCGCAAAAATTACTCTTTTGTAACAACCAAACACAGCCTTTCCGCACCCTAAATTTAATTTCTCTGACCAAACCCCCCAGCCAATATCCTAAGAATAAAAACGCCTCAACCCAACCTTCCGCAACCAGAACTATCCTAAAACAAGTAACCGTCATACTAAATCAATACACTTTCCAACCCGAAACCATCCGCAACCTGTGAATGTCCTAAAAAAAAAACCTAACACAGACCTAACTGACTCGACACACAGACCTAACTGACTCGAATATGCAAACCTGACTACTGCAGACGGAAACAAGACTCAATGTACAAGAAGAGTTTGCAGGGAACATACCTTGTAGCGAAGCTAAGCAAGAAGAACTATCAAAGTAGTGAGCTTGAATTTGAAACCCTCTTTACAGTTGGTGAAAATACGATTTTTTATGGATGATTGGTGGTTGAAAAGTGATGTTGATGATGATTTTAGGTGAGTTATGATGGATTAGTGGTGGTGATCGGTGAAATTTAGGGAAATCGATGGTGTATGTGTTTGGTTATTGATCGTCGACGACGGGAGGGAAAGAAATTAGGTCAAAGTTACTGATTGGGGGGTTTTGTTAAGTTTAAAACATTTTGTATCGCTCTCGCGGCCCGCATAAGATATGGGTAACATTGTCGCGCCCCGCGGCTCGCTGTCTTTCCAAAAAAAATTTATCTTTCTCACTGGCCGCGAAGAATGAGGAGTAGTCATTCGCGCCCCGCGGGGGTTTAAAGAAAACAGACAGCAGCTGCAGACTTGCAGTTATTTGCTTAAAAATTATTTTAACATTACCCAAACTACCCCCAGACCTCATTTTTCCGAATTAAACCAAATACGTACCTGAAACGCCATTTTCTCGTCGATCTCGCCTACGTTAAGGTGATGCGTACCTGCAAAAACTCACGACACAAAACATGGACGCAAAAAACGAAAAACACAAAACTACGCAATAAAAATAAAAACTAACTATGCTAATGACACGACACGACACGGAAACGACCACATGTACAAAACTCTACACTTGAGGTTTCGCTCAAGAACCTAAGCGGCGGTGCTAGGTGGGTCCGAAAGAGGAATTTCTTCTTCTTCGGTGGTGTCGATGGGACCCCCTAAGTAGTGTTTCAAACGATGGCCGTTTACTTTCCACGATCATCCCCCCGCTTCATCGAACAACTCCACGGTACCATATGGGAACACCTCCTTCACGACATATGGTCTGGACCATCTTGACTTCAACTTTCCGGCAATCAACTTCAACCTCGAATTGAACAAAAGCACTTTATCGCCCACTCGAAACTCCTTCAACTTTTGCAACTTCCTATCGTGCAATGCCTTTGACTTTTCTTTGATACTCCATGAACGATCGTATGCGGCATCCCGAAGAGCTTCCAACTCGTGGAATTGAAAGAACCTTTTCCTAGCGGCCTCGGTGAGATCCAAATTCATGGATTTAAGTGCCCAAAGAGCCCGATGCTCTAATTCAACCGGTAAATGGCACGCTTTTCCATACACTATCATAAAAGGAGTAGTACCAAACGGTGTCTTGTAGGCGGTACGAAACGCCCACAATGCATTATCCAACTTGTCCGACCAATCCTTTCGGCTCTTCCCCACCGTCTTTTCTAAAATTCTCTTCACTCCTTGATTCGCGTTCTCGACTTGACCGCTTGTTTGCGGATGATATGCGGTGGATAAACGGTGCGTAACTCCATATCGCTCCAATGCCTTTTCCATTACGGCATTACAAAAGTGCGTCCCACGGTCACTAATGATTGCCTTAGGGGTACCGAAACACGTTGTCACACCCCCAAAATCCACACACGGAGTATCACCGCTTGGAGGCGTGACTGACCAGGATCAAGCCACCAATCATATTAAACATATAAGTAATAAGTAAAAGTAAATGTAATCCATCACAATACAATTGGTGTTCAATAAAAAACATAGCATAGGTAGCGGAAGCATAGTATGAAAATCCAACACAAGTGTTAAGTTTAAAGAGTCATAAAGTTTTCATCAAAACATCCACAATCCGTGCCCACAACGAGCGCGCCTCCCGTGCAAGCTCCTAGAGTACCTATGGTCCTGCAAGGCATGTAACAGAAAGTCAACAACTAGTTGAGCGAGTTCACAGTAAGTAAGTTCGTTGCATAACTATGCGTTATTAACTAAGCCGTTGTGTAGGTTCAATTGGTGGGGGCTTCCCATGTTGTATGTAATATTAGTGGGGGCTTCCCATGTTGTATGTACTATTAGTGGGGGCTTCCCATGTTGTATGTACTATTAGTGGGGGCTTCCCATGTTTGTATTTACTAGACTAGTTGTACCATAAGTGTTCTTCTTGACCCGGGAACAGGATTGCATACGAGGTTTACGTAGGCTTTACGTAAGTGCCCTTCTCAACCCGAGGACAGTGGTACGCGGGGGTTTACGTAGGTTTTACGTAAGTGTCCTTCTTAACCCGAAGACAGTAGTATGTATGAGTTTACGTAGGTTTTACGTAAGTGCCCTTCGTAACCTGAGGACAGTGGTAAGTACAAGTTTACGTAGGTTTTACGTAAGTGTCCTGCCTAACCTGAGGACGATGGTAGATAGTCTAGTAGCAGTGTAAGTACGGGTAATTGTTCAATCCCATTATTCAAAACCCATTCCCAGCCCCGGGAATCCCATGCCTTGGTAAGAGTGTGAACTCACCTTGGTTTGCTCGGTATGCTAGACTATGCGCTCGCAAGTAATCAATCACGTCCTATAGTGTGCACGTATACTCAATCAGTTAAGTTCGTAATGACTCGCATGCAAATCCAACATCACGTAATGCGTGGCAGTTAACATCATGTATCACGTAAGCAATTAATCAATCTCATGCACTTCATGCTTCACATAGTTGATTACTCAGTCTATTACATCCATTAGTATACTTAATAAAGTAACACACTTAACGGAGTTAAGATGCTTGACAGAATCATACTTAACAGTAATTAACATTCTTAGCAGAGTTAACATATTTAACTGGATTAACAATCTGACGGAGTTAAGAACTAATAGAGTTACATACTAACAAGTTTAATAACTAACAGAGTTGCATACTAAACTGAGTTAACAATATTACAAAGTTTATCAACTAACAGCGTTACAAGCTAACAGAGTTGCTGCTCAGAATACATGACTAACACACATGTGACGAAAACTCATTTTGGGCGAAAACCCTTGGTGGCCGAAATCAATTGTTGGCGAAAACACTTGGGCCGAAATCCCAAAGTGTTTTCGTCAAGGTAGTGTTTTCGTGGGGGTTTGGGTTTTCGTCGATACATCATCATCAATGTCAGTTACACACAACAGGAAACCCTAAATATGCTAACAGTCGTTTTACATGCCATCACCAAACCAGCAATTAACATATAACAACATGATCACTAATCATATCACATCTGAGATCGATACCCTATGCATCACATTTGATTTTCAGTTTGTATTTGTAAAAAGCCAACACATGTACTTTATCATCTAAAACAATCAACTCAAATAAAGTAAATGGATCACATGTTTACTGACAATTGCATGCAAACTATCTGACAATTTCCTATGCCATCACATGCAAAAACATTAACTTGGCTGCACTTTCAATACAATCCACGTGCCAATCATACCACACAATAGCCGACAAGTATATATTGTTTTCATGTTTCTATTGGACCAAAATAAATCACGATGACCGATAAACTCAAATAAATCGACACACCACAATATACTTGACAGTTTGTAGACAATACATATTCGTATATAACGATCATAATCATCCAGTCTTACATTCATAAAACAATCACAGTTATGATATGGATGACTTGTTCATACAATAGATTTAAATCGAACAATCAGTCCTGGGAATCTTAATTCACATGCTATCCACAAATGAAACAATCATGCAGATCTAATCATTTACTCGCGAATTCATATGACCACCATTATTACACACTAACAGTTAATACATGGTAATAAGCAAATGGTTCATGATGCATTCAATCAAATAATAATCAGTAGTTACACACTAACCCAAAGAGGAGAGACAACCAATCAATCGATGGAAGAGGCTTATAGATCTCTATATTGCCGTCGCAGAAAAACAGATGTTCTAGGGTTCACAAAATGACGTATCAAACTAATCTAGAAGTTATAACGTAAACACAAAGTTGGGCCAGTCGAACACCCTTGGGCCAAAGCCCATACCTCGACGAAATCAATGAAGGTGACAAGAACTGGGAATATTCGTTGGGTGGGTGTTTTCGTGTGGGGGAAATATTTCGGGTGGGGTGTGTTTGGCAAGGGGTCCACTCCAAGTTTTACTAATTACACAATACATATTACTAATACAAAATATATGTAATAATAATATTAATAACTTTTACACACTACCACAAATATCAACCAGTACATATTTCATTCAACTATAGTTTAATGCCCTCTCATCTATCAAATGAAACAAGTTACAATGCAAGCAAGTAATAAAATACGACTGTAATTAAGTGACGTGTCGCGAAAAGACTTTGAATACACGAGTTGTCACACACGTAAACAACTTCTTCAAAAATCTCACCACTACTCGTGCATCGTTTGTAGGCAAAGCTTGGGCTTCCACCCACTTCGAAACGTAATCAATCGCCATGAGGATGTACCTATTCCCACTAGAAGATGGGAAAGGCCCCATGAAGTCGATGCCCCACACATCGAAGACTTCTAAAACTTGAATAGGGTTTTGGGGCATCTCATCCTTGGATGGGATGTTGCCGGTTCATTGGCAACGATCACAAGTCCTCACAAACTCTATCCCGTCTTTAACTACAGATGGCCAATAAAACCCACAATCGAAGACTTTCTGAGCGGTCACATGTGGACCGTGATGACCTCCTGTCAAGCCCTCATGAACATGTCGAATAATATCTAAACCCTCTTCTCTAGTCACACATCTCCTCAAAATCCGATTGCCTCCTATCTTGAAGAGGTAGGAATCATCCCATATATATCTCCGTGCATCGCTTAAGAGCTTCTTCTTCTGCTGGCGACTCATCCCGTCCATCACAAACCCGTCTGCAAGGTAGTTAGCTAGATCACTGAACCACGAAAAACCCTCCTTCTCCGCTTCGATAAAATAATAGACTCGTGAGGGAATTTGTCTCCTATTGCCTCCTCACGAATCTCCTCCCTGCTCGGATCCTCCATACGCGAAAGATGGTCCGCCGTGATGTTCCCTGCTCCTTTCTTATCCTTAATTTCTATATCAAACTCGGAAAGGAGTAGAATCCATTGTATAAGACGCGGCTTAGCGTCCTTTTTCTGGAAAAGGTAACGCAGAGCCGAGTGGTCGGTGAACACTATGGTCTTCGAAAGAACAAGGTAAGAACGAAACTTGTCAAATGCAAACATGACTGCTAACAGTGCCTTCTCAGTAGTGGTGTAATTTTCTTGGGCGTCATTCAATGTTTTACTCGCGTAATAGACCGGGTGAAAGTGGTTCTCCCGTCTCTGCCCTAATACCGCACCGACTGCGTAATCACTAGCATCCCACATGAGCTCGAATGGCAAGCTCCAGTTGGGTGATACAAGAATAGGTGCACTCACGAGTTTCTCTTTCAGGAATTCGAACGCTTTAAGGCACTCCTTGTCAAAGACAAAAGGAACATCCTTCTCTAAGAGTCGGGTAATGGGGCGAGTGATTCTAGAAAAGTCTCTAATGAAGCGCCTATAAAAGCCCGCATGACCGAGAAAACTACGAATCGACTTAACACTTGTCGGCGGAGGAAGCCGACTGATCGTATCTATCTTTGCTCTATCAACTTCTATACCAGCTCTCGAAATCTTATGACCTAACACAATCCCCTCAGTCACCATGAAGTGACACTTTTCTCAGTTCAACATCAGCTTTGTTTCGACACACCTCCTCAACATCTTCTCAAGATTAACTAAGCAATGATAGAAAGAATTACCGTACACCGAGAAATCGTCCATAAACACCTCCATAGAATTCTCTACCATATCCTGAAAGATCGCAATCATGCATCGCTGGAATGTAGCTGGAGCGTTACATAAACCAAATGGCATGCGTCGGTACGCGTATGTGCCGTATGGACATGTAAAGTTGTCTTTTCTTGATCCTCCGGTGCGATGGGGATCTGAAAGTAACCCGAAAACCCATCGAGAAAGCAAGAGAACTGCTGACCCGCGAGCCGCTCAAGAATCTGATTAATAAATGGGAGCGGAAAGTGGTCTTTACGGGTGGCGTCATTTAACTTTCGATAGTCAATGCACACCCGCCAACCCGTGACCGTACGTGAAGGTATGAGCTCATTCTTCGTATACAGAACGACTGTCATCCCCCCTTTCTTCGGGACGACTTGAGTAGGGCTCACCCAAGCTGAATTGGAAATCGGGTAAATCAACCCGGACTCTAGCAACTTCATAACTTCCTTCTTAACTACCTCCTGCATATTCGGGTTGAAACATCGCTGCGGTTGCACCACCGGCTTGTAAACCTCCTCCATCAGAATACGGTGCGTGGAAAAAGTGGGGCTAATACCCTTAATATCCGACAACCTCCATGCAATCGTCTCTTTATGTTTTCTCAACACCTCAATCAATCTCACTTTCTCCTCCTTTGTCAACTTCGAAGAGATGATGACGGGCATGTTCGGCTTCTCTCCTAGGAATGCGTACTCAAGATGTGATGGAAGAACCTAAGCTCTAAGGGCGGTGGAATATCTAACGGAGTACTCTCATTACTAACCTCATTGAGTTCCAACGTCTCTGGAACCCATAACTCACCGCTCTCATCTAGCGGCTCCTCCTCAACCTCTTCTTCATCAATCTCGTTAACAACTCCCTCACCTACTAAATCGGCCCCACTAATGTACTCGAGACACGTGTCGACACAAGATATGAAAGAATTTAGAAAGTTGACGGAATGACACGGCCCGCTATCCTCGTCTCTACCCACAGGATGCTGCATAGCTCTATCGATCTCGAATGTGACAATCTCGTCACCCGCACGAAGGGAAATCTTACCATCAAAGACATCAATGATCGCCTTTGCGGTTTGAAGGAATGGACGACCCAGAATAATAGGAACTCTCTCATCGGCCTCCATGTCAAGAACGATGAAGTCTACGGGAAATACAAACTTATCAACTTTAACCAACAGATTCTCTACGGTCACACGACGATACTTGACCGAACGATCGGCCAAGGACAACGACATACGCGTGGGTGTAAGCTCTCCTAATCCTAGCCTCTCATACAAAGAAAATGGCATCAGATTGATGCTAGCGCCTAAATCAGCTAGAGCATGAGCAGGGGTAACGGCTCCCCCAAAAAAGCATGGAATGGTGAATGTGCCCGGGTCGGTTAATTTCTCAAGTAGCTTATTCAAAACCAACGTGGAACAACCTCTGGTCAAAGGAACGTTCAAAAGCTCACCTATCCTATCCTCACGCTGTAACAACCCTCCAGAAAACCGACACCCTCATAATATTTCCGACCCTCTAATATACTACAAAATGTCTCAATATGTTTTATATTACACCCCGTATGTGAAAACCGAGCCCGAATTATATTATAGTATATAAAATAAATAAAAAAAAAATATGAAATTAGTAAGTTGAGGCGGGCCGCGTAAGACCTCACCTCAACCTTACGCGGGCCGCGACAGAGCATCACACGCGATTACACCAGAGGACGACACGTGTCGACATCGTGTCGAGTCTAGTAGCTGACCCAGCTAAGCTATAGTGTTGACCGGTGTTGACGCGGGCCGCGTAAAGCAGCCCTTATCTTTTACGAGGGCCGCGACAGGACCAGATTACACAACTATAAATAGCAGGCTTCGAATTTCACTTTCAATCGTTCATTCTTTCTTTCAATCTAGAAATTCTGTAGTAGAGACATAATCTTCGGGCATAATACCCCCTAATTAGCGAGGTTCTGCTCCATTGTAAGTATTATAACCCCAGTTTCGTAATAGATACGCTGCCCGATTGATTTAGGGTTCCGTAACAACTGTCGTGGTTCTGCCCGACGTAGTTGTTGGAATGCCGTCTCGGGGAGGGTATCATTTATATTCTTTAAAGGGTTATGATACTAATCAATGTACATTTATATAAATTATAGATTATATCCAGGAAACCCTTACGAGAAGCGTAAGATAGCAATGTGAGTAATCTCCTTTTTTGTGTCAACTGTTTTATAAAACCTCAATTGTTTATATCATAGTACCAGTATGTGAGTCGTGTAATTCTTCAATTATCGCCGGTATTATGGGGTTTTGTATACATTACTTGATAACCTTCACAATTGGACGACGAGTAGCCAATGTGTGATATGACCATAGCCATAGATACGGTCGAGTGGCAAGTACTGAATGGGTAATTGTGTAGATATAAACATTGTAATCGCTCTCAATACTGTGGTAATTGATAAAACCCGTTTTGATTAAATTGGGATTCACTCACCAGTATTTTCCGCTGACAAAATATTTTTAAAACATGTTTCAGGTAACACAATGTGAAAGCCAACTGGGAAAAAGCCAGCTCGAGAGCACTGACGGCTTGGAAAATAAGTGGCTATAAAAGTTATCTAAAACACGATGTTTTAAAATTCAATAAAATAGGGTTTGTCCCTATGAATGTATTGTAATAAGAAACTTGGGTTTTGCCCATGTGTTTATGAATATCAAATATGGTGGTTTTACTCTGATAAAATATTTCCTAACTACGGTCCTGATGAAAATTCCGCTGCAAGACTAAACAAACTGATACCACCAAACTCTGAGCTCACGGCCGCCCGTTCTCGGGACAAATAAGGGATCGGGGGTTGTGACAGAAGGTGGTATCAGAGCCTAGCCACTGGTCTAAGCCAAAGAAGTGTTCTACTGACACTTAAAGTTATATTTTGTGTTAGGAAATAAATTATGGAAATACTTGCATAATTGTAATTATTATTATGTGTTATTTGACTATTTGTTAGTTTACAGTATGAGTAAGAAAAGAATTTCGGACATCTATCATAAATTAGATAGTTCATCGAAAGAAAAAGGAAGTTCATCCCAAACAAATTCCTCAAGATACTCATCAGATACTGAGGAAGGAATATTTGTCCGTAAAGTACAGTATGAAAATCCACTTACCCCTAGTAAAAGAAGCTGGATTCTTAGAAAAAGTCAAGATAATATGAAAAAGTCTCAGGGAACCCAGAAAATAGGCAGTAACCCACCTTGGGAAGATAAATTAGACGAAAAATGGGCAAATCTTTACATGTTAGCTACTGTAGCAGTAAATGCTAACTTATAAGTTAAATCACAAAACCAGTTTTAGCACCTGCGACACTTACAAGCCGGAAACGTTAAACTATTAAATAAACCGTTAGTATAATTCGAAAGTTCAGTTGTAATCTAGCAATAGTTGTTTTAAATAAATTTTAGAAAATTTCAAAATTTCCATTTTGTGATTTTGTGATTTACAAAATTTTAACTTAGATTGTGGTGTGTTTCTTCATCAATGCACAATTTAGGAGCTTATTCAGGTTTGGATTCTCTAGATCCCTATTACTATGATATATACCTTAGGGAAATTTTAGAAGATGCTTATCGATTTCAGGCACCTCCACCCCATATCAGTAAACTGTATCCCAGATTCCGAACCCAGTTCTAAAACCTGCAACCCCAATGAATGAAGAAAACGTACAGAACTTAGGATTGTTGGGGAAGAAATTTTAAAAAGTAGTGAGAAAATGAGACAGATAGGAGAGCGACTCGTATGTAAATACGATGAGCGTAATATGAATTTCTGAATAAATCCATATCCGTAGATATGATGGCAGAAACGGTAATAGTAATAATAATAATAAAAATAAATGTGTGTACGGATGCCTATTATTATTTATTTCAGTCGGTATTGTAAATTTTAATTTCAATACTAATGTGTAATAGATGAATAGAGTAAAATCGCAATGATCGACGCTTTTGACTAAAATTACGTATCATGTGATTTACTATATTAAATATTATTCTATGATATTAATATTTGGTAGATGTTTAAAAATTCAGATGGCTGACGAAGTAAATCAAGGAAATCTGAATAATGATAACCAGAGTAACATTAACCCGGTTAATGAGAATCCTAGTCTTAATAACAATGGAAATCAATTGGATAATAGTGCTATCCAACACATAGTAGCACAAGGAATTATAGATGCAATGCCATTTATTCTTCAAACTGTTAAGGATGCTGATGACAAAAGTAAGCATAGCAGTAAGCGACCAATTGAACCAGAACACAGCGTGAACAATGGACCCTTACTTCAAGCGCCTATTCCCAAAAGAAGAAGAACCATGCCTTATGGTTGTTCTTACAAAGAATTCTGGTCCTGCAAACCAATGGAATTCTCAGGCAACGAAGAGGCCATTGCAACCCTACGCTGGATAGAAAAGACTGAGGCAGTCTTAAGAATAAGCAAATGCGCAGAAGAAGATAAAATAATGTTTGCTTCCAATCTGTTTAAGAACTCAGCCTTAGAATGGTGGAACACTATCCTCCAAACTAAGGGAATCAATAGAACTTACAATATGGAATGGGAGGAGTTTAAGGACAAGGTGGAAAGGAAATTCTGCCCACCCAATGAAAAGGAACAGATTGCAAACAAATTCCTAAACCTTAGGATGACTGGTGTAGATAGTAAGGGATACACTAAAATATTCTTTGAATATCCTAGAATAGTGCCAACTCTTGCTTCACCAGAACCGGTGTTAATTTCCCGTTATATCTGGGGATTAATTGGAGAAATAAGACATGTAGTCAAGGCAGCCAGACCTCAAACCATAGAAGAAGCTGTAGAACTAGCGAATACCTTGACTGATGAATTAGTCCGTACCCGAGAAGAAGATCAGAAAAGGAAACTAACTCAGAAGCTTACACAAGAATTTCACTCTGGAAATTCTAATCATGAGAAAAATATAGGTTCTACCTCTGCACCCTACTGTAGGGATTGCAAAAGAAAGCACTCGGGAAGATGCTCTATATATTGTAATTTCTGCAAAATATCGGGACACAAGGAAGAAGACTGCAGGAAGAAAAACAACAGGATATGCTATAACTGCGGAGAACAAGGTCACATCAAGCCAAACTGTCCAAAATTTGCTCCAGCTACGAATAACAAGAATACTAAAAATGCTAGAGCATTTGTTCTAACAGCAGAAGAAGCAAAGATGATCCCGGATGTGATCACTGGTATGTTTTAGTTAATGAAATTTTGCTACAGTATTATTTGACTCCGGTGCAAACTAAAGTTTTATTAATACTTCGTTTTGCAAATCAGTCATTAACTAAACTACCACAAGTATGTCTAGTAGAGACAACCAATGGAGAAACCATTAAGATTTCTAAAATCTTGCAAGAAGCAAGAATAGAAATTCTAAACCATAAGTTTATTACAAATCTTTACCTAATGAATCTGGTAGGATTTGATATTGTTTTAAGAATATATTGGTTAATAGTCAATAAAGCCAGTACTTTATGTGATCAAAAGTCAATCTAAGTAAATTCACCAAAAAGGTCAAACGATCACTTACCTTTCATAAGAATTTTCTTAGTTATCACACAAGTATCAATGCTGCACCATTCGAAGCACTTTATGGACAAAAGTGCCAAACCCCAGTCTATTGGGTAGAAATTTGGGGAAAAGCAACTATCTGGACCTGAGATAGTGCAGGAAATAATTGACAAGATCATTCAAGTCAAAAATCTCAAGCACAAGAGATTAGTTCTAGTCAAAGTGATGTGAGACTCCAAAAGAGGACCTGAATACACATGGGAGCTTGAATCTGAAATGAAAAAAAAAGAAATATCCACACTTATTTCAGTAGATCTCGAGGACGAGCTCTAAAATAAGGTGGGGAGAATGTAACAACCCTCCAGAAAACCGACACCCTCATAATATTTTCGACCCTCTAATATACTATAAAATGTCTCAATATGTTTTATATTACACCTCGTATGTGAAAACCAAGCCCGAATTATATTATAGTATATAAAATAAATAAAAAAAATCTGAAATTAGTAAGTTGAGGCGGGCCGCGTAAGACCTCACCTCAACCTTACGCGGGCCACGACAGAGCATCACACGCGATTACACCAGAGGACGACACGTGTCGACATCGTGTCGAGTCTAGTAGCTGACCCAGCTAAGCTATAGTGTTGACCGGTGTTGACGCGGGCCGCGTAAAGCAGCCCTTATCTTTTACGCGGGCCGCGACAGGACCAGATTACACAACTATAAATAGCAGGCTTCGGATTTCACTTTCAATCGTTCATTCTTTCTTTCAATCTCGAAATTCTGTAGTAGATACAGAATCTTCGGGCATAATACCCCCTAATTAGCGAGGTTCTGCTCCATTGTAAGTATTATAACCCCAGTTTCGTAATAGATACGCTGCCCGATTGATTTAGGGTTCTGTAACAACTGTCGTGGTTCTGCCCGACGTAGTTGTTGGAATGCCGTCTCGGGGAGGGTATCATTTATATTCTTTAAAGGGTTATGATACTAACCAATGTACATTTATATAAATTATAGATTATATCCAGGAAACCCTTACAAGAAGCCTAAGATAGCAATGTGAGTAATCTCCTTTTTTGTGTCAACTGTTTTATAAAACCTCAATTGTTTATATCATATTACCAGTATGTGAGTCGTGTAATTCTTCAATTATCGCTGGTATTATGGGGTTTTGTATACATTACTTGATAACCTTCACAATTGGACGACGAGTAGCCAATGTGTGATATGACCATAGCCATAGATACGGTCGAGTGGCAAGTACTGAATGGGTAATTGTGCAGATATAAACATTGTAATCGCTCTCAATACTGTGGTAATTGATAAAACTCGTTTTGATTAAATTGGGATTTACTCACCAGTATTTCCCCTTGAGAAAATATTTTTAAAACATGTTTCAGGTAACACAATGTGAAAGCCAACTGGGAAAAAGCCAGCTCGAGAGCACTGACGGCTTGGAAAATAAGTGGCTATAAAAGTTATCTAAAACACGATGTTTTAAAATTCAATAAAATAGGGTTTGTCCCTATGAATGTATTGTAATAAGAAACTTGGGTTTTTCCCATGTGTTTATGAATATCAAATATGGTGGTTTTACTCTGATAAAATATTTCCTAACTACGGTCCTGATGAAAATTCCGCTGCAAGACTAAACAAACTGATACCACCAAACTCTGAGCTCACGGCCGCCCGTTCCCGGGACAAATAAGGGATCGGGGGTTGTGACACACGCTTTGGAAGATCCTTAAGGAATTTAGCATACTTAGGCATGGACTGAAGGGCCTCTATAAACGGAAGATTGATTTTCATCCGCTTAAACATCTCAAGAAATTGCTCATATTACTTAGCATATTTCTGATGCTTAAGGTGGGCAGGGTATGGGACACGAGAAGGATTAACTAATGGTGACGGTCTAACCCTTACTGGTTGTTTCTCTACACTCTTCTCTACTTGAAGCTCCTCGGTGTGTGCGGTACTTGTTGGGTCTAGCCTCATGTGCACCTTACCGGGAGCCTCCATCTCGATCTCCTAATCTACCTCTTCCTTATCCTCTACTGTCACACCCCGACCACGTAAAACAACAAAACGTGGCGGAAACATCGGGGAGTGTTGTAACAGAATCATTGTTTCATAACACATGGAAATTGAAATTTTGTTTTATTGATTAAAGTAGTTACAATGTCTTGACAATCAAAGAAACATAACATAAATAACTAGTCTTGCATCTTTTATTGTCGCTAAGGCCCAAGTCCGCCTAAGTGTATCTTGATAAATCCTATGCATCATATCCTGAAACACATGTGAAAATAGGTACGTCAGCATAAAAATGCCTGTGAGATACATAGGTTTATGAAAATAGGATTCATGACTTATTGTTTAAGAAAATGTTTAGTCATGAACCTTGTAATTTGCTTTGTCTTGTAAAGCATTTGAAAAGTGATAAATAAACCAAATGATATATATGTATAAAAGAATAATACATGGTTAAGTGGATAACCATGTGAAATGATTTTGTATAAATTAAGTTGTTTGTAAAACAGTGTATTGTGAAAAGTATGTTATTTGTATAACATGTTATATGTCCAAATTGAAATGATTCAAATAACGCTATGATATGTAATACCATACAATCACTTATATATAGGAAGTACCAGCGGCGTATCCACCATGCTTGTATCATATTACACACACCTCGTTACTTAAATCACTTACTTAAACCAAACCAACAACGTAAGATGTTTATGTTTAAACCAATTGCCAAATGTATTAATATGTCAAAATGTTTATGTCAAAATGTAAATCATGTAATGTATAACCAATGTCAATAATGTTTATGTGTCAAATGTAAATCATGTAATGTGTAACCAAAATGATATGTATGGCTAGTGAAATATATCAACTAAACCATATGCACAAAAACAAAGTATTGAAGTAAAACATGGTTTAAATCAAAGCTATGTTTTGTGGAAATGCATGCTATACTGATACGAACATCTATGCGGTGTTGTGAAAATGCATACATCCAAGCCTTGAGACTGTGGCGATAAACCCTTAAAAAATTTAAAGGTTTATCTAAGTTATGTATATCGAATTCGGTCATTCCTTCCAATCCACACCAACCCAGGATTTCAGGAACGGGAGTTGTCAATTCCTATGGTACCACTACCTACTAACGAACGGCGTAGCTAATGTTAATGAATGTATTGTTCCATTGTAAACAACCCAAATGTCATACTAAAATGTAAGCATGTGATGAAAACAACTGTACTAAGTATGTAACAAATGGACATACATAGCATAAAATGTAAATGTAAAACAATGTACTAAATACGCACGCAATGGGCATACATAGCATAAAATGTAATGAAATCACGTACTATAAATGTACTAATGAACATAGGAAGTATATGATGTGAAAACAGGAAAGCATGAAAGTAACAAGTAGGCACATGTGTTCCACCCCAAAACAGTTTGGAAAACAGTAAAAGAGGGGTCTATGTACTCACTTGATATTGCTTAGTAGTCCTTGAGTAACAACCAAACAATGCTAGAGATTACGGATATCAAACGGCACCTAATATAGGTAACTATGTTAATAAACCGGACCTAAATCGGAGGATTTAGATAGAATGAGGGTTCGTAAACCAAACGAGTATGGAGACTCGTGTCATATGGTTTAAAAAATCCTACATACTAAATGAAACCTAACCTAAGTGCTTACGACCCATTACGACCCGTTTAGGTAGCTTATGCTACTTTAACGCGTCGTTCGCGTGAAACGCGTTCGGACCGCCTAACTAGTCCTATGACAAGTAGAATATGCCTTAACATGCCTAATATTGTCGCCAAATCAGTTTAGATGTCAAAAGTTATGTCACATATGTTTATAACGAATTTTGGCATCAAAGGGGTATTTTGGTAATTTACCTAAGGCATATAAACTACCTATCATACAACTACTTAAACGTCGTGACCATAAGGTATAACCTCAGAAGGTTATTCCCTACCTACTATGGTCACCTAATGTATTTGGTCGGATCCTAATGATCGACCAAATGGGTCGGGTTCGAAGGTATAAGCGATTTATTAGATCGCTTACCCTTACGACCCTAGACAACGTGGTAATCATTAGGCATAGTCACAAGGGACTATAACCATCGTGATTACAATCACGTTGCGAAGTTCAAACGAACTTCGCATTGACCATAAACTGGTCAACGCAGAAAGTCAAACAAAGTTTGACTTTCGGACTCGAAAAGCAATAAAAGAACGAAAGAATACTTACGAAGGGTCCCCGAATGCTAATCTAGATCAAAATAGCTCAGGTATGAAACAAAGGTTTCAACTTAGAGCACATTAGATCAGATTCTAGTGAGTTTGAAGCAAATGGGGGTGGGGTATTTATAGTATTTCCCGAACCGTTAAGATCGTTTCTTGGAAAATGTGATCGAATCTCGTGCGTACACTTGTTGGAAAGTTGTGGTGCCTAAAAATGACCCCTAATGAGCTGAAAGGGCAAGTGTGGGTTTGTGGTTGTGGGTTAAACAGCTGTGATCTGATGACTAATCGATCTTATCTGATCTGGTTAGGCAGTCGCGTAGCGCGACTGGTAAGGCCCTTAGGGATCGCGCTACGCCACCACCCCCCTGTTTCAGAAATGTTTCAAAAATGACAGTTTTAGTCCCTGCACGTGTTTAGGGCCTTTTTCGATGCGTTTGAGCCCCGTTAACCTCATTTCAAGGCTCTAAAATGAAGTTAAAGTATAGGGAACTCAAAACATGCTCAAAAATATCTCGGATGTCGGTTCGTTTGGTCGTACGGTTGCGTTGTTCGGTTAATTACGACGGAATGCGCATAAGCGCGAAAAACGATCCAAATGACGCGACGAATGGATTTTTCTTATGCCAAACACTAAAATAAAATATTATAGTGCTTACATAAATTTTTGGATGTCCAGATGTATTCAGAACGTAAGTTACGCGCGAAAATGCAAACTTATGCACTTTTTGACACTTTTAGTCCCTGAATGAGCCAAAAGTTTATTTTAGCACACCGAACCCCTCAAAGCCTATTTCTAAGCTATGTAAAGGATATTTATGGTATGTTTAACTTATGGTCATGTTCCGGAATGTCTGTTACAGTTCAAATTGGCATACTTTCGCAGTTTGTCAAATTTAGTCCCTGTAAGAGAATTAACTTGATTTCGGCATACCAAACCTTCCAAAACTTATTTCTAAGTTATGTAAAGGTTATTTAAGGTATGTTAAGCTTATGTCATTATTCCAGAGTGTTTGTTGCATTAAACTGGTTATATTTACGCATCGGTGCGCGTATAACCTTCCAGAAAACGATTTAGAGTTTGGATTTGAACAAAAGTTGATACGTGCAAATGATACACATATTTATACAAATCCCAAGTATGAAATACAATATTTCATTGATACAGTATTTGTTTGATGGCCGTGGAGGCACAGGTGTCACATCTACCTCAACACTCTCTCTAACTACCTCCCCTAAATTCTTCCCATTACGAGTAGTAATAGCTTTAGCTAAATGGTTAGCTGGGTTCGGGTAGGTATTTCCTGAAAACTGACCAGGTGGGTGCTCTTGTAACTGTTTGGCTAAACCACCTACTGTTCTCTGAAGGTCTAAAAGTGCGGATTGTTGATTTTTAAGTTGAAGCTCTTGATTTTTGTTTATTTGCTCTTGATTTTTAGCGAAATTACCAAATTCAGTTAAAGTTTTCTGTGTAGCCTGATCTCTCACCATCAACTGAGCAAACATCTCCTCAATCCTACTTAGACTACCCTCTGAACCCTTACCACTAGCTTGACCCTCTTGATTTGACCCCCCACTAGCAAATTGACCCCCTGAACCTGAACCACTAAACTGACCTCCCTGACCTGAACCACTACTAGTGTATAGACCGGCCCCCCTATTTTGATACTGACCAGATGGAAAACCAGGAGGGTTACCGGAAGAGCGGAAACCATTATTATTGCCACTACCACGCCAGTTGGAGTTATAATTAGAATTATTGAAAGGATTCGTGGGACCCCTAGACTGACCGGCTAAAAACTCTACCTGCTCAAGTGTAAGTGTGGGACAATCTGTCATATCGTGACCTCCCCTACAAACCTCACACCTATTGACCTTTTTCTTAATCTCATTCAACTCTTGTCAAAAAGATTTCTCCATTCTCTCTAGAGTAGTAGTTACCGATGAATCCAAGCCAACTTGGTTTACCCCTCGAGTGGCCGAGGAGGTAGTCACAGGAATGGAAGTCCTGCTGGTAGTGCTATAGTCCATGTCAGAATGGGCGAAACTCTCAAACAAATCATTACACTCATTAACTGTCTTTTTACCCATAAGTTTCCCTCCAGCAGAAGTATCAAAACGGGCTTTGATCTCGGGGTGAGACCATTGTAGAACTTTTCTACGAGTGCCCAATCCGATAAACCATGCTGAGAACAACGAGAAATCAGAGTTTGGAATCTCTCCCAGGCCAGGTGATACGGCTCATCAGGCTCCATCCGGAACGAATGGATCTGATCGCGTAGACGAGATGCTTTGGCAGGTGGGAAATATTTGGCTAAGAAAGCATCTCGTAAACCTGCCCAGGTGGTGAAAGTTCCCGCTGGCTGCGAATCGAACCAGACGGCTGCGCGGCCAGCGAGAGTAAATAGGAAAACCTGAAGGTACCTGGCATCTAGATTAACACCCTCAATGGAGAAGGTGCAACAAAGGCGGGTGACTCGGTTAATGTGGGTGAGAGCATCCTCATCATCACGGCCATGGAATTGGCTCGAGTTAGTGATGGCCGTCATGATGTAGGATGGGATCTGCAAGGACCTATCATTAGTAATGCTGGGAAGGGTGATGGGGGAATTAGCACCGGTGAAACCGGTGGTGGCTTGCTCGTAAACGGTTCGATTGGCCATTTGAACTGCGGGTGGCGGACTCGAAGGACGGGTGGGTGGTGGGGAATTGTGTGGTGACGGCTTCGGTGTGAAGTCGAAGGCTGGTGGTTTAGAGTGGAGAGTAGAGTCAGAAGGGGCGAAGTGTGAAGACGAAGAAGAGCTAGAAGAACTTACCTCGGACGAAGAAGACGAGAAGGAAGACTTGTTTGTAAGCGGATTCGGCGGAGGTCCTTGTGAGCGCATATGGGGCATCAACTGCAAAACCGAATACAAACAAGTAAGAAAACTCTAACAAATGACTCGACAAAATAAAAATATTTTTTTTTATTTTTAATTTTTTTAATTAGACTCCTACGACTCAAACAAACGAACAAATAGCACGTAATATGTCAAACAAGTCTAAACAAAGTAATTAACGCAATCGCCAAAGAGTCCCCGGCAACGGTGCCAAAAACTTGATGTGCTAAAAGTAGTTTAATAAAAACAACTAAAATTAACCTAAATCTAGACTCAAAGTAATACTCTAGACTCTCTAAACTCGACTAAACTACTAACCGTCAAGCGAACCGATCGACTCTAGTAAAGCTAAGTAAGTCCGGATATTGAACCCACGAGACTCAATTAAATTACACTAAGACTCTATCTAGACTAAGACTGACACAACTTAACTAATTGTTTATTTGATTGGGGGGGGGGGTTACTAAAAATCCTAAATTTGTAATTAAAATTAAACTAAATTAACTAGACGCAAATTTGGACGAAGACTTAACTCAGTGATGATGAAGGCTACCTAGGCTAGACTCATGTTCAACTAGGAATGGATTTCTATTCGAAGTTAACGTGGTATGGAACCGGGATCTTTTAATGCTAAACCCTAAGAAATCCCTACTAAGACCTCCCGACCCTTCTCAAGAAGAAACTTGTGAGACTCTACAAGGCTGTTACGACTACCGGTTGTTAGATTTCCTCTCAGTCCTCTAACTTCTTGGAAAGTGCCCTAATATGACAATCTACCTCACAGCGCGAAAGTCTAAGGCAACTATGGATTTTAACTTGGTTTAATAGACACGTGTATGATTAGGGAACTAATACTGATTTCTCCCAAAACCTAATCCTAGCTATATACCAAACCGAGACCTATTAATAACCTCGAGCCTCACAGCTACAAGATTACTAGAATATCAAGTTTCAATAATCTCTTAATTACCGTTTCTAAGGCTATTGGCCAATTCACCCAAAAATTACCCAAACCCGTGAAGATTAGATAATTAACATGAACCTATTCTATGAAACACATTCATCAAGATTCATGTGAAACGAGTAATTAGTTGAAAATCAACACAAGATATGCATATACACCAAATTAAAGATTCCAAAGTTCTTTACTTTCCAAGAAAACCCATAACCAACATTAATACGAATAAAAATCCAATCTTTATTAAACAATCATCATAACCTAGGTAGTTAAAAGTCTTTAGCCAATAATCATGTCGAAAAAGATAGCAACAATCATAATCAAAACAGAATTCATCAAGAACAAATTAAGAACAAGCGAAACAAGAAAGAGACGGGAAGATTAAACCCGAATTCTTCACTCCCGAATGCTCCCGAACTTGTACCCGACGATTCCTATGCTTAGCAACATTCAAAATCCTTTGATTCACCTTTGATCAGCCTCCAATAACTCCAAAATTCGTCAATGAGACGGCTGTGATCGAATAACATGTTTATATAAGTTTCTAACCCTATAGCAGTTGGAAATAATGAAGTCGGCTGCAGATTCACGTTCTCGCGGCCCGCGAACCAAATTAGAGACAACCTACGCGGCCCCCGACTCGCATAACTTCAGAAACTCTTTTAAATTCCTTGGCGGGGCGCGAAAGATGAGGTTAAAGGTCTTCGCCGCCCGCCAGAAAGCTCCAGTTGACAATTTTCGTTCTGTTTCAGCTCTCGAGCTTCCGTTTTCCGATCCGACACTTTGTCTTGTCAAATTTTAACTCGTTTCTACACTTTTTATCTACCAAGACCTGGAAAATGAAAATATATCAAAAGTATGTACAATCTAGTTAAACGACGATGAAACTAACTAAAAACGACTAAAACGAACACGAATAAAAGATGTATTTTACAATACATCAATGATAATGAAAAGATCTTTATGTGGTCCTAGCCTAATGATCCTATATCCTACCCTGGGTTGTAGGATCGTTTTCACGACCAAACGAGTCGTTCAGAAGAGTTCTTAGACTAAATCAGAGGCGGAATTCATTGATTTAGTCTTCGTTCAGCTTGTTATACACTTTAACAGTCTCTTGTATTGATTAAACAACGTTACAATGGCTGGAGACAATTTGGCAGTACCTCGGCTCCAAAATCATAAGGTTACAAATGAAATGGCACAACACCTATTTATAGGAGAGGGTATTTCGCATGAAACAGGCATTTGCTATTTCGCACGAAACTGCTATTTCGTGTGAAATGACTTTTTCAGCCTATTTCCCAGTTTCTTCGTACTCCGTGACCTAGATCTATCATTTCTATTACAAGACTTGATATAAGACGAAGTCAACAGACATATGCACCAACAGTCTCCCCCTTGGATGTTGACGGAGTCTTCAGTATGAGACTTTTGTACGTCAAAACTTCAGTCTTGATCAGTCTTCACGCTTTTTCCAAAATATTTGACTCTGAAGCATCCTTCAAACTCTCTCTTTTCTTCAATCACCATTATCAGCTATTCTCCAGACTCTGAGTTTGGCTTTTTCACTCTTCAAATTCTCCTTTGCTAACAGACTCCCCCTTAAGTTGTACCGGGATCGTAGTCTGGAATTTGTAGCTTAGGATCGAAAACCTGGCATTAATCCTCAGGAATCGAAACCTAGCTTTTTCAACGTTTCCTGCACATTCTCTACCCAAAATATAAGTTTTTATTTATATCACTTTGAAAAACTTACTGATAGAGAGCATTCATTCACCAAACATTAATAGTTACATCAAGTTCAAATTAATGACCTTGATTAACTAATCATATAATCATTCTCAAAAACATTTCTCATTTAAACAAACTCCCCAACCCAATGTGGTTCATCATGTTTAGCACTCGGAATTTTGAAAATCAACTCTTCAACATCAGTTGTCGAAAATAAAATGAAGTAAAATCTTTTTGATTTTTCAAAATTTATGCTAAAACACATTCTTTTTATATTTTTGTTTTTAAAGAAAAGCAGTAAAGAAATATTTACAGACAATATTTTTGTGAGTATGCGTGTCACACCCCTTTCTGCGGCGGAAGCACGAGGTGTGATCATGAAAGGTTCTCATTGCATACGAAAGGTAAACATACTACATGCTCATGAAAATGACTTCAAATACCATAATCTGAAAACATAAGATAGCGTTTACATCGCGAGATAGCATAAAACATTGTCTTAAAAAGTTTACAACTTTATTTAAAGATAAACATAAGCGACATCCATGAGAATGGGTAAGACCGCGCGCACATCCACTTCTAGTTACCTGAAATACATGTGAGTTTTGGAAAAACGTCAACATAATGTTGGTGTGAATTCATGCAGTTTTTGTATTTCACGTTTGTATACTTTGTATGAAAACATAGTTTGTGTCATGTATAAATCAAGTTTTCATGTATAAATCAAGTATTCATGTGTACACCACGTCCTCATGTATAATTCAAGTTTACTTGTGTACCCCACGTACTCAAGTATAAATCAAGTTTTAGTATGGTATGAATCTTATGTAAATAAAATATTCCTGTAAGTATCAGGATTGTTAATGGGTTTCAAGGCCATTAACATGTGACACGACATAGGAAGTCACCAAACCTTAGGCATTTTCTAGTTGGCATATTCTGAGACACAAAAGCACTACTCGGTACTCGCCCTCACCGAGAGTGTGGCTGCCCGACACCCGTTAGATCTAACCTTTTGTTCTGCGGTTTAGGTATATTGTTGATTAATGGTGCTTATGTACCCTATTTGTGACACGATTTCTCGTATCATTTCTCATAACGCATCATACTCGGTACTCGTTCTCACCAAGTGCGCTTCTTATATTCTCATATCTCTTCACACTTGGTACTCGTTCTCACCAAGTGTGCTTCTTGTTATCATACCATTTGTAAACATAATAATATTTGTACATGTATTTCACCCCCGAAGTTATAAAACTGAAAACAGTTAAAGAAAAGGGGGAGCATGAACTCACAACTTTGCGTTCCTTGCGTCGTAAACTTCACCGGATTTGCTTAATTAACGTCGTGACCTATACGCGTTTTCTTAACGTTAGTCACTAGACTTGCGTCGCATAAGTACAGTCACTCTCTTTTGTATTTGTTGTGTTAAAAATATTTTATATTTTTAACTAAGTATCTTACTTATATTATTTACTCAAAATTTAATATAAGTATCTCGTGTTTTGCACTTTGCACCCGAATTATGTATCTTGTATGTTGTATGTGTGTTTTTGTGTTTATACTTCTCATGAGTATTTAGTGTATTTTTACGTCTTAATACACTAGCACGTATAACACATACTATATACACTTAGCACAAAAGTTGGTGATCAAATAATATATATATATTTTTCTCAAAAATATATACATACTTAATATCCATTTTTATTCTTGAAGAAATCCTCATTTCTTATCACCAAAAATTAGGGAAACCTTGGTAAGATTTTTAAATACATTTTTAGGGAATAAGTTTCTCAAAAACTTATATTTTTCTAAGTGTCAAAATTTATAAAAATTTTGATAGAGTTTCCCCTAAAAATGGAGGTTTCCCATGTTTTCAAAACATGTGTTTATTTTCTTTTAAATCAACAATCTCAACAACAAAACGTTTATTTACCAAACTTTGTCAAAACAAGCATATACCACAAATTTATGAACTTGAAAGTTTGTAAAAATATGTAGTAAGTTACTAACATGTTTAGTAGGTCTTGTTATCTTTAAAAATAAGTTTAGTTTCTTAAAAACTTTATTTCTAAAGAAAGTGCATTTTCACATCTTCTAGTCTCATTCTCCAAAAATAATTCTTTGTGGAATTTTCTTTCTACACAAGTGTTTATACACTTGTTTACTTTCTAAAAGTGATTTTTGTTTATACAAGATCCGGGTTTTTAACAATCTAGTATTTTCCACTTGGTTCTTCCGAAAAACCACTTGTAGATCTTTAGATCTACAAGTTTACAACTTCATTTTACAAGAAAACTCATGTTTATTCAAGTTCAAGTTCATGTATGGATGGTTTCATCATCCTTTAAAACTCTAACATTTACATCTTACTAGTTCATGTTCTTAAACATGAACTAGTATGTCTAGATGATGATCCATCCTACTTCTACCAACAAACATCATCAAATAATTACAACTAGACAAGATTCACATGATTTACACACATAACTTCTCTTTATCCACCCTTTAACACTTTATGTTTAAGACTTTAGGTTATGTTCTTTAGTGTTTTTAATTTTTAACCATTAAATCACCTATTAACCACCATAAACAAGATCAAGATGATGACTTTGAAGCACTTACTACTAGCACAAGGCTAGGGGAGTTCAAGAGTGCAAATGAGGTGGATAAAGGCACTAGAGAGAGGTCCTTCGAGTTCCGTCGCTACCAAGCTTCTTAATCGAGCTCCTTGTACCTTAGAATCACCTTAGAAAGGTTGTTGATGTTCGAAAAATGGTGGTGGTGTGTGGGTAGGTTGAGGCCGAGAGTAAGGGGTGGAGAGGTGGTGGTGATGTTTAGTGTTTGTGTAGAATGGGAGTTATGAAGATCTTATGGTCTTTAAGTATTGTTCATCCAACAAAGCTTTACATAATGGGTAATATGTCCCCAAATCTTCAAGCACATCTATTAATTTACTTAAAAGAAATCCATGGATGGGATCCCATGTCCCTAACCGATTATGGGGGGGGGGGGTGTATTGGTTGGATTCTAATTTGCTAGTTACTTAAACTAGTTAGAAGTTTAGTTGATATAATTAGTGATTTAAGTGTGTTAAGTAATATATAGTGTGTTAGGGTGTTCGGGGACCCTAACTAGCTTAGAAAAATAAAAACAATGCTTCTAGCATTATTTTGGTGTTCCGGGTAATGTCCGGTTGTTCGGTTATATACCGGTTCGTTAAAGTGCTAAACTACACTTTTTAGTGTCTTTTAAGTACCTTTTTGTATCCTTTTCAATTCCCAACACTTGGGGAAGTATTCTGGATAATAAAACGTAATTTCTGCATAATATTCATATGTTTAAATGTTGATTAGAGCTGAATTATATAAAATTCTGCACTTAAAGTGCGTTTCGGGTGCTTTTTAGTGCTTATTTTTTCTTTAGCAATGTCTATATATTAAACCCTTGCATGTACTCTTGGGTTTTAATGTACTCTTGTTGTTGGACCTACACCTAGGCTCCAATTTTATTGTCTGACTGCTTTCTGCAGTTCTGTTGACACAGTGTGTCTTACCGGTGAGTTTACTAGTATTTCTGACGCAACGCTCTCGTTTATGCATAAAGCAATATTTTGTAGTATACAACGTGCATGAATTCACTTTTTTAACATGTGTTCAGACATTGCTGACAATTAAGCACATAGTTGCAGTCATTAAATAATAATTAAAGTGTACGGAAATTACCGGTTTGGTGCCAGTTGTCACAGTCTCCCCCCGTTAAAAGAATTTCGTCCCGAAATTTAGGCTGAACTAACTCTCGCAGGAGTCTTCTTGAATAGGTGGGGATACTTTTCTTTGAACTGGTCTTCACGTTCCCATGTGTACTCGGGTCCGTGCTTAGAGCTCCAACGTACTTTGACAAGTTTAACAGTGCTCCTCCTGGTCTTGTTGACTTTCCAGTCGGTAACCTCCACGGGTTGTTCTGTAAATCAGAGGGCGTCATCAGTATGCACTTCATCCACCGGGATGATCACGTTTTCTTGTGTTGGACTCTTCTTGAGGTTGGATACATGGAACGTATCATGTACTCCGTTAAGTTCTTCCGGTAATTCCAACTTGTATGCCACGGTACCAATCCTTTCCAAGATTCTGAATGGTCCGATGTATCGTGGATTCAGCTTTCCAAATCTTACTACGCCCTTCCAAGGTGAGACTTTTAACAACACTTTGTCTCCCACCTCGAATTCTAATGGTTTTCGTTTTAGATCAGCGTAGCTCTTTTGTCGATCTCGGGCCGTCTTAATGCGCTCTCGGATCTGCATAATATTGCCGGTTGTCTCTTGCACAAGTTCAGGACCAACCATACGTTTATCTCCCGTGTCTGCCCAACATAAGGGCGATCGGCACTTGCGGCCATACAGAGCTTCGAACGGTGCGGCCTTTATGCTTGTATGATAACTGTTATTGTAGGAAAACTCAACTAAAGGTAGGTGAGTATCCCAGCTGCCGCCTAGATCCATGACACATGCGCGAAGCATATCTTCTAACGTTTGTATAGTCCGTTCGCTCTGGCCGTCTGTTTGAGGATGGAATGTCGTGCTTAGATCTAACTGGGATCCAAAGGCTTCCTGAAATGATTGCCAGATTCTTGAGACAAAGCGTCCATCTCTGTCTGAAATAATCGAGATTGGCACTCCATGTCGTGCCACAATTTCTCTTAAGTATATCTCAGCAAGCTTTCCAGTGCTGTCTTTTTTCTCGGATCGGTAGGAAGTGCGCAGACTTCGTTAACCGATCGACTATCACCCATATCATATCATGCCCTCTAGGGGTCTTGGGTAATTTCGTTATGAAGTCCATTGAGATTTGCTCCCACTTCCACATGGGTATCTCTGGTTGTTGTAGTAGGCTGGACGGTTTCTGATATTCAGCCTTAACCTTAGCACAGGTTAGGCATTTTCCAACATAAACAGCAACGTCGCTCTTGAGTCTCGGCCACCAATAATATTCTTTCAAGTCTTGATACATTTTGTCCGATCCTGGGTGGATCGAGTATCTCGATTTGTGGGCTTCATTAAAGATGACTTCTCGTATGCCACCATAGAGTGGAACCCAAATACGCTTCTTAAAGTATAAGGCTCCCTCTTCATTTGGCACCATGTAATTCAGCATACCCCGGAGGTATTCAGCTTTATGGTTTTCCATCTTAAGGGCTTCTTGTTGTGCATCACGAATGCGTGTAGTGAGGTTCGTTCGTATGGTCATTTCCAATGCCCGAACCCTTAGGGTCTTAGCCCTTTCTTTTCGACTTAGTGCGTCTGCTACAACGTTTGCCTTTCCAGGATGGTACTTGATCTCACAGTCGTAGTCATTTAGCAGCTCGACCCATCGCCGCTGTCGCATATTCAATTCCTTCTAATCAAATATGTGTTGTAAGCTTTTGTGATCTGTGAAGATTGTACATCGAGAACCATATAAATAGTGTCGCCAGATCTTCAAGGCGAATACCACTGCTCCCAGCTCCAGGTCGTGAGTGGTGTAGTTTCTTTCATGTACCTTCTATTGTATTGAAGCGTAAGCGATGACTTTTTGGCGTTGCATGAGCACGCAACCCAAGCCTTGTCGTGAGGCATCGCAGTATACCACGAAGTCATCAGTGCCTTCGGGTAATGACAGTATCGGTGCATCGCATAGCTTGTTTTTAAGTGACTGGAAGGCTTCTTCTTGTTTGTAACCCCATTCGTATTTCTTGTCTTTCTGAGTAAGGGTTGTTAGTGGTTGAGCTATCTTTGAGAAATTCTCGATGAATCGCCGATAATAGCCCGCTAAGCCCAAAAATTGTCGAACCTCAGTTGGGGTTTTGGGGGCTTCCCAATTCTTTATTGCTTCTATCTTGGATGGGTCTACATGAATGCCCTTCTCATTCACAACGTGACCAAGAAATTGTACTTCACGAATCCAGAATTCGCACTTTGAGAACTTCGCATAAAGTTTCTCCTTCTTTAGTAGTTCCAAGATGGTTCTGAGATGTTGCTCGTGCTCTTCTTTCGTTCGCGAGTAAATCAGGATATCATCGATAAATACAATCACGAATTTATCGAGATATGGTTTGCATACGTGGTTCATCAGATCCATAAAGACCGCTGGTGCATTCGTCAGCCCAAATGGCATCACAAGGAATTCGTAATGCCCATATCGCGTTGTGAAAGCAGTCTTTGGCACGCTTTCTTCTTGGATTCTTAGCTGATGGTATCCAGATCGAAGGTCGATCTTGGAATAGTAGCTTGATCCTTGCAATTGATCAAATAAGTCATCAATCCTCGGTAGTGGATACCGATTCTTGATTGTGAGCTTGTTCAGTTCTTTGTAGTCGATACACATCCGCAGTGTTCCATCCTTCTTCTTCACGAATAATACTGGAGCTCCCCAGGGCGAGAAGCTTGGCCTTATGAATCCTTTATCCAACAACTCCTGGAGTTGTGTAGATAATTCTTGCATTTCGGATGGCGCAAGTCGATAGGGAGCCTTGGCCACAGGAGCGGCTCCTGGAACCAAGTCTATATGAAATTCGACTTATCGTTGCGGAGGTAGTCCTGGCAGATCTTCGGGAAAAACATCAGGGTATTCCTTCACCACAGGAATGTCTTCGAGTTTTGGCTCCACAGCCTTCTTGTCTATAACGTGTGCTAGGAAAGCGGCACATCCTTTCCTTAAGCACTTCTGTGCCTTCATACAACTGATGATTCGAAGAGGCGCGTTTCGTCTATCTCCATGTACGATGAGAGTTTCATCATTTGCCAAAGGGATGCGAATGATTTTCTCATGACAAATAACCTCAGCTTTGTTCTTGGACAACCAGTCCATTCCGACTACCACATCGAAGCTACCCAATTGGATAGGTAAGAGGTCGATGCTAAATCTTCGTTCACCAAGTTCTAGTTTGCAGCCTCTAACAACTTTGCCCGATTCAACAAGTTTACCATTGGCTAGTTCTATGGAATAAGGAATTTCTAATCTACTAGATTCTATTCCAAGTATGCGTTTAAATTCCACAGACATGAAGCTATAATCGGCGCCAGTGTCAAATAATATGGATGCAAAGTGATTGTTAATGAGAAACGTACCGGTGACCACATTAGGGTCCTCGCGTGCGTCCTTTGCTCCAATCACAAATGCTCTAGCCTGAGCATTGTTTCCCTTTGGGCAGTCCTTCATGAAATGATCATTGCTTCCACAAATGAAGCATCCTTGGTTCCGCCCTTTCCCGTTACCAATCTTGTTACCAGCACCATTTCCATTCCGATTCTTTCCTTTTCCCCAGCAGTCTTCTGTCTGATGACCCAATCTACCACATTTGTCGCACCTTGGAATGCGACAAGCTCCTTCATGATGATACTTACATTTTTGGCATTTGGTCATGGTGCCTTGGTATCCTTTGGTTGCAAGGGTTTTCGTCTCCTGGGGCGGGTTAGTGTCACGCTTCTTGCTGAAACCTTTGTTGTTGCGAGTTGCTTGGTTCAGGTTTGCATGTTTCCTTTTCTTGTCACCGGACGACTCAGCATGCGTCTCGGTCTTCTCTGTTAGATTCAACGATAACTTCTTCATACGAACACAATCTTCAGTAAGGCTGACAGCCAGAGTTACAGCCTCGGTGATTGTTTGTGGTTTGGCCGAAGTTACCATGCCACGAAACTCTGGGGCCAGTCCCCAAATGTAGCGTTCAACGCGCTTGAATTTCGGAGTCACCATGTAGGGAAGCACTCTAGACAAATCGTGGAACCTTCGAGTATAACCATTAATGTCAGCACCTTCCATGGTCAAGTGCCAGAACTCCGTTACCAGTCTTTGGAGTTCAGCACGAGAGCAATACTTCTCTCTCATTCTTTCCTTCAGTTCATCCCAAGTTAGGCCATAAGCGGCATCATCACCCAAAGTCTGGGCTTGCAAGTTCCACCAAGTCAGAGCTTCATCGACAAACAACCCAGTAGCAAAGGTGACTTATTGATCCGCGGTACACTTGCTCATGCGGATAGTAGCTTCAGTCTTCTCCGTCCAACATACAAATGCTACTGCACCTCCTGTGCCGTCATAGTTCATCGGCTTGCAGTCGAGGAACTGCTTGAAAGTGCAGCCTGGAATTGATTCAACCAATTCACATGTGAGCAATCGAAGAAATAATGAAACAAAGACTGTTCATAAATTTCTCCATGCTTAGCAAATCGTCTTAAGGTTACCTTGAGCTGCGTTTCCTCCAGACGAATCTCCATGCCCGTTACGTCTAGCGTTGCTTGGTCCTCCACTGTCGGCAGTACGAGTTGCCTCGTATTGGGCGATAGTAGCGGAGATCCTTTCTTCCAGTAGAGCGTTCAGCTCTTCAGCAGTTCTTGGCAGTGGGGGAGGAGGAGGTTGATCATCATTGCGAGCATTCACAGCTTTCCTGGGTGCCATGTTCCGACAGAACATAACACAACAGGGTTAAACATTTGTTTGATATCGTCATACTAGACAGTAGTAGCATATATATTCACAGGTATATACCACATAGGTGACATCAAACAATTATTACTCTAGCAGAGTACTTAGTAGGCTTGCACTGAGGGAATCTACACGGGACAAGACTTGCTGTGGTTTCTGTGCACTGAATTCCACAATTATGTATGCATCCATAATTACGTAACTCCTTGCCCAGTCCGCACAGTTCGTTTCATCCGCGTATTTCTTCCTTCAGATAGGCCATTGCTTTCAGGTAAAGTCACGTATACTTGTGACATTCTACTTCTAGTACATGCTAATTATCACACATAATTGCAAGTAATTTCTCAGTTAAAGACAGGTGCTACTTCGGTGCACCCTAAGTCTCGTAGTGTCTTTTCTAGACTCGTGTAGACAGTTTCAGGTAGTGGATGTCGCGGGACGTTTTATACAATGAAAACTCTTTGAAAAATTGTTTCCGTGAAAGGATCCTAGAGATTGTAGACTAGGCTCGAGAAGGAATCCTGGTTCACTACAATCGCAGCTCTGATACCAATCTGTCACACCCCTTTCTGCGGCGGAAGCACGAGGTGTGATCATGAAAGGTTCTCATTGCATACGAAAGGTAAACATACTACATGCTCATGAAAATGACTTTAAATACCATAATTTGAAAACATAAGATAGCGTTTACATCGCGAGATAGCATAAAACATTGTCTTAAAAAGTTTACAACTTTATTTAAAGATAAACATAAGCGACATCCACGAGCATGGGTAAGACCGCGCGCACATCCACTTCTAGTTACCTGAAATACATGTGAGTTTTGGAAAAACATCAACATAATGTTGGTGTGAATTCATGCAGTTTTTGTATTTCACGTTTGTATACTTTGTATGAAAACATAGTTTGTGTCATGTATAAATCAAGTTTTCATGTGTACACCACGTACTCATGTATAATTCAAGTTTACTTGTGTACCCCACGTACTCAAGTATAAATCAAGTTTTAGTATGGTATGAATCTTATGTAAATAAAGTATTCCTGTAAGTATCAGGATTGTTAATGGGTTGCAAGGCCATTAACATGTGAAACGACATAGGAAGTCACCAAACCTTAGGCATTTTCTAGTTGGCATATTCTGAGACACAAAAGCACTACTCGGTACTCGCCCTCACCGAGAGTGTGGCTGCCCGACACCCGTTAGATCTAACCTTTTATTCTGCGGTCTAGGTATATTGTTGATTAATGGTGCTTATGTACCCTATTCGTGACACAATTTCTCGTATCATTTCTCATAACGCATCATACTCGGTACTCGTTCTCACCAAGTGTGCTTCTTATATTCTCATATCTCTTCACACTTGGTACTCGTTCTCACCAAGTGTGCTTCTTGTTATCATACCATTTGTAAACATAATAATATTTGTACATGTATTTCACCCCCGAAGTTATAAAACTGAAAACAGTTAAAGAAAAGGGGGAGCATGAACTCACAACTTTGCGTTCCTGCGTCGTAAACTTCACCGGATTTGCTTAATTAACGTCGTGACCTATACGCGTTTTCTTAACGTTAGTCACTAGACTTGCGTCGCACAAGTACAGTCACTCTCTTTTGTATTTGTTGTGTTAAAAATATTTTATATTTTTAACTAAGTATCTTACTTATATTATTTTCTCAAAATTTAATTTAAGTATCTCGTGTTTTGCACTTTGCACCCGAATTATGTATCTTGTATGTTGTATGTGTGTTTTTGTGTTTATACTTCTCATGAGTATTTAGTGTATTTTTACGTCTTAATACACTAGCACGTATAACACATACTATATACACTTAGCACAAAAGTTGGTGATCAAATAATATATATATATTTTTCTCAAAAATATATACATACTTAATATCCATTTTTATTCTTGAAGAAATCCTCATTTCTTATCACCAAAAATTAGGGAAACCTTGGTAAGATTTTTAAATACATTTTTAGGGAATAAGTTTCTCAAAAACTTATATTTTTCTAAGTGTCAAAATTTATAAAAATTTTGACAGAGTTTCCCCTAAAAATGGAGGTTTCCCATGTTTTCAAAACATGTGTTTATTTTCTTTTAAATCAACAATCTCAACAACAAAACCTTTATTTACCAAACTTTGTCAAAACAAGCATATACCACAAATTTATGAACTTGAAAGTTTGAAAAAATATGTAGTAAGTTACTAACATGTTTAGTAGGTCTTGTTATCTTTAAAAATAAGTTTAGTTTCTTAAAAACTTTATTTCTATAGAAAGTGCATTTTCACATCTTCTAGTCTCATTCTCCAAAAATAATTCTTTGTGGAATTTTCTTTCTACACAAGTGTTTATACACTTGTTTACTTTCTAAAAGTGATTTTTGTTTATACAAGATCCAGGTTTTTAACAATCTAGTATTTTCCACTTGGTTCTTCCGAAAAACCACTTGTAGATCTTTAGATCTACAAGTTTACAACTTCATTTTACAAGAAAACTCATGTTTATTCAAGTTCAAGTTCATGTATAGATGGTTTCATCATCCTTTAAAACTCTAACATTTACATCTTACTAGTTCATGTTCTTAAACATGAACTAGTATGTCTAGATGATGATCCATCCTACTTCTACCAACAAACATCATCAAATAATTACAACTAGACAAGACTCACATGATTTACACACATAACTTCTCTTTATCCACCCTTTAACACTTTATGTTTAAGACTTTAGGTTATGTTCTTTAGTGTTTTTAATTTTTAACCATTAAATCACCTATTAACCACTATAAACAAGATCAAGATGATGATTTTGAAGCACTTACTACTAGCACAAGGCTAGGGGAGTTCAAGAGTGCAAATGAGGTGGATAAAAGCACTAGAGAGAGGTCCTTCGAGTTCCGTCGCTACCAAGCTTCTTAATCGAGCTCCTTGCACCTTAGAATCACCTTAGAAAGGTTGTTGATGTTCGAAAAATGGTGGTGGTGTGTGGGTAGGTTGAGGCCGAGAGTAAGGGGTGGAGAGGTGGTGGTGATGTTTAGTGTTTGTGTAGAATGGGAGTTATGAAGATCTTATGGTCTTTAAGTAATGTTCATCCAACAAAGCTTTACATAATGGGTAATATGTCCCCAAATCTTCAAGCACATCTATTAATTTATTTAAAAGAAATCCATGGATGGGATCCCATGTCCCTAACCGATTATGGGGGGGGGGGGTATTGGTTGGATTCTAATTTGCTAGTTACTTAAACTAGTTAGAAGTTTAGTTGATATAATTAGTGATTTAAGTGTGTTAAGTAATATATAGTGTCTTAGGGTGTTCGGGGACCCTAACTAGCTTAGAAAAATAAAAACAATGCTTCTAGCATTATTTTGGTGTTCCGGGTAATGTCCGGTTGTTCGGTTATATACCGGTTCGTTAAAGTGCTAAACTACACTTTTTAGTGTCTTTTAAGTACCTTTTTGTATCCTTTTCAATTCCCAACACTTGGGGAAGTATTCTGGATAATAAAACGTAATTTCTGCATAATATTCATATGTTTAAATGTTGATTAGAGCTGAATTATATAAAATTCTGCACTTAAAGTGCGTTTCGGGTGCTTTTTAGTGCTTATTTTTGCTTTCGCAATGTCTATATATTAAACCCTTGCATGTACTCTTGGGTTTTAATGTACTCTTGTTGTTGGACCTACACCTAGGCTCCAATTTTATTGTCTGACTGCTTTCTGCAGTTCTGTTGACACAGTGTGTCTTACCGGTGAGTTTACTAGTATTTCTGACGCAACGCTCTCGTTTATGCATAAAGCAATATTTTGTAGTATACAACGTGCATGAACTCACTTGTTTAACATGTGTTCAGACATTGCTGACAATTAAGCACATAGTTGCAGTCATTAAATAATAATTAAAGTGTACGGAAATTACCGGTTTGGTGCCAGTTGTCACAATGCGTTAGAGGATCATATTAGTTTATTGAGACACATCAGCTGCACCGTTGATCTAAACTTTATCACTTAATGCTTTTAAACAATTCACCCTAGATCATCGATATTGTGGTCCACTTAAACTCCTCTAGGATGTTCGTAATGCTTACCGATACGTTTAAGGTATATTAGATAGCACTAAAATCCTATGGGCCCCACAATCTAAGCATATCCCCTCATCATGTAATGCACTGACCCGAATAACGCTTTTAAACTTTCATCAACTGTGATTTGTGCAAAAATAACACAGAATGTTTAAACATTAACAATCAGGTCGATACTTCCGTATTCGCAGAGAAAGTCCAATGTTTAAACAAAATAAGAAATAAAAAAACAAGTTGAAGTTGTTTAGGCTTTAACCACCAGGTCGATACTCCCGTATACACAGAGGTGATCCAAAGCTTAAACGAAACACCAAAGAAAATAAAGCAGAACGTTTAGGCAATAACATCCAGTTTGATACTCACGTATACGCAGAGGATGTCCAATGCTTAAACAAAATAAAGAAATAAAACAAGTTTAAGTTTTTGCAAAATGAAAACACAGAATCACAGTGACTTTTCAGCAAAATTGTGAAAGCTCACAAATTTAACCGGTTTTATGTCTTTCGACAATCAGCATTTACCGAGCAGGCACACAGTCAAGAAGGACAAAACTAAGTACTATGCGTTCGACCGTGTTTCCCACCAGACTTAGGCTTTTTACTTTATGTTTGTATCATTTTCGCAAAACTACTAGTCTTAGCTGAGCCTATCGACACATCCCTAGTGAGACTGTTTAAAACTTTATAAAACTTTACATTTCTCTAGCGTGCACTGATAGTCCACTGATGTACTATCATTTCCTCTTTTTACACAAAACTCGTTTTGAATTTTCAAATGTTTATGAATTTTTCAAATTTTCAATTTTTTTTTTTAAATTTTTGTTGGATCGTCGTGTGACCCTAACGAGTCAATCAGAAGAGTTTATGATCCATATCAAAGGCGGAATCAATGATATAGACGTGAAACAACTTAATTCCTCTTAATTATCCTTTTATTAATGATTTCAAAGCAATCCTGATCGTTTGACAAACTGGCAGCACCTCGGCTCTGAAATCAAGACCGTTACAAATGAATCAGCAGATTGGGTATATATAGGGCAGGTAATTTCGCACAGAACTTTACAAGCGAAATTACTTTCATGCGAAATTACTAATTTCGTGCGAAATTACCCTTGTGTAATTTCGTACGAAATTACCCTTTAACATCTAAAACCCATTTTCCGACCTGCTGAACATTGGTTTATCCTATCTAGATACAAGACTCTATAAAGACGAAGTTAACAGACATCTATGCACCAACAGACTCCCCCTTGGATGTTGACGAAGTCTTTAGCATAAAATCTTCAGTCTTTAGTCTTTATCTATCTTCTTTTCTGTCCAATTTGTCTGACACTGTAAGCATCCTTCAATCTCTATCTTCAAACTCCCCTTTGAATGTTGATCCAGAATGTAGACTCCCCCTTTCAATATGCTGGAGCTCGAATTCTGGTTCAATCTTTACACTTTCTTTGCCATGGGGATCTTGTTACCTGCTTCTCAAGAATTTGACATTACAATCTATTGACTTTTAACATCATTTCTTGTAATCAGTTTCAATAAATCCACTTAAGTATTCAGGTCCAAATTAATGACCCTGAGTACTCAATTTATCTACCAAGTCCAATTTAATGGTCTTGGTTGATCTAGACAAAACAAAAACTGACTTTTGTTCAACATTTTTTAAACATATTTTTCTGAAAATTACAAGTTACAACTTAATGAACTTGTTTTGACTTTTCATTTTCACAGGTTTAATATAGTAAGCTCACAACTCATACTCCAGTTCAGAAACTTCCTGCATCTTCTTCAAACTGCGAGTCTGAAGATCAGCTTTCCACTTTGATTTGTCAGAAAAATAAAGAAGAAATGTAAAATCTTTTTGGATTTTGAATAAAGTTTCTAAACTAGAAATGAAATACAGAGATGAAATGAAGTAAATGTAAACTATTTACAAACATATTTTTGGTGAGCGTGTTAGGGAATCATATCAGTTGTCGACAAGTCACAAGTACCGTTAAGCTTTAATTACATACTCAGAATTAAACAATTCGCTTAGATTGTCGATATACTAATCCACTTAAATTCTCACACAACTTTCAATCTGTCCAGGATACGAATTAAATGTTTTAAGAACTTAAACTCATTCATGTGTCCCACCTCTTGAATATACTCCCGTATCCAGATCCCAATATTCAGTCTTACAGGTGAGTATACCACAGATGATATATGTAAGGGGTTAAATGTGAGGGCCGTGAGAGCTCAGGCTATTGCTTCCGCAAAATCAGAGAGATGACGGCTTCGACTTTAGGTGTGTCCCCTTTAGAGGATCTTTTTTACAACAGCACATGATTAGCATTTTTCAATGTTTCATCATTTTTTATGCTGAGGGCAGGCTTTTATTACAAGCAAGCGGTAAAGTATTATACGGGGACTAGGCCATTGCTTCCGCAAAATCAGAAGTCCCAGAATAATACCCCAGATATCACTGAGTATAAAGACCTAGTATCTCAGAAAGATGGATCTTTCAAACGAAATTTCAGGGGTTACCTATATATCCAAGTAGTGTTCCCCACGAAATAAGTAAGTAAAGATTTAGGTTTATATCCCGAACAAACCTACTAAATGTGTAAAAACCTATCGGCACATCATCAGCGAGACTGCTTAAGACATTTTAAACTTTCCATATCTTTAGCATACCGTAACTGTCAAGCCAATGTACTATCATTTTCCCTTTTTACACAAGCTCTTTTTCCAGTTTTCTATTGTTTTTGGATTTTTGAAATTTTTTATTGTTTTTGTATTTTCTGAAAATATTACCCCCTATACTCCCCCTAAATACCAAAACAAGTAAAAAATCGACAAACCATTGCAGATTGCGTCTCAACATCATCTACAGTGGTACCTTCACCAACGCCAAGAATTTCCTCCAACACCGATAAAAGCTTCATACCGTTCAATTTTAACAAATATTGAAAACGAGTTTTATCAAAGGCTTTAGTATGTAAATCAGCTTTTTGTTCGACAGTGTGGATTTTCTCAATTCGTATCAACTTCTTCTCGAAACAGTTTCGAATGAAGTGATGACGAATTTCAATGTGTTTTATTTTAGCGTGATGAACATGATTTTTTGAAATGTTAACTTTGCAGCATCCGAAATCAGAATCAAAATACCCTTTGAGCGTGAAATCGCCTTCTCTTGGATACCACAACCCCAGTGATGGAGTTCCTTTCAGGTAGCGTAATATCCTTTTCACAATCACCATATGTGAAGCTCTTGGGTTAGACTGAAATCTTGCTGCGAGGCAGGTTGGATACATGATATCGGGTCTTGAAGCTGTCAAGTACATCAGCGATCCGATCATGGAACGATATAACGTTTCATCTACCTTCTCTCCGGTGAGATCAGGGTTTATCCCATGGTTCGTTGCTAATGGGGTGGAAGCTGGAGTAGTCCCGGACATCCCAAATTTCTCTAAGATATCATGAACGTACTTCGTTTGATGTATGAATATTCCCTCGGGTAGTTGATCAACCTGAAGTCCCAAGAAGAATTTCATATCACCCATCGATGACATTTCAAATTTTTGCTTCATAACTCTTTCGAAATCTTTGCATAGATTTTCATTTGTTGACCCAAATATGATGTCGTCCACGTATATTTGAACTATCAGAAGATGTCCGTCGACTTATTTGGTGAAGAGAGTGGCATCCACTTTTCCACGGATGAAGCTGTTGGCAAGCAGGTGTTGAGACAATGTCTCGTACCAAGCTCTCGGAGCCTGGTGTAAACCATACAGCGCTTATCCAGCAAATAGACCTTGTCTTTGTGGATTGGATCGGTAAAGCCCAGTGGTTGTCCGACATATACCTCCTGTTTTACCTTCCCATAGAGAAAAGCCAATTTAACATCTAGCTGATAAACTTTAAAACCTTTCCAAGATGCAAATGCTAGGAAGATTCTGATCGCTTCAAGTCTAGCAACCGGAGCATACACTTCAGTGAAATCTATACCCTCCTGCTGACTAAAGCCCTGGACTACGAGTTGAGCTTTGTTACGAATAATAACCCCTCGATCGTCTCTCTTACATTTGAACACCCATTTGGTGTTTATCTTCCTATGACCATCAGGCAAGTCTACCAATTTCCACACTCCTAACTTCTCAAACTAACTCAGCTCCTCTTGCATCGCGTTGACCCAAGAATCTTTAGTTAGTGCTTCCTTATATGTTCGCGGTTCAATCTGCGAAATAAAACAACTAAGTGAAAACTCAGTTTGTAACGGAGCAACTGTAGAATAAAAACAAGTAAGGCCTTGGTCAATTTGTCGTCTTGTGCGAATGCCTGATTGTAATTCTCCAATAATCAACTCTTCTGGATGGTATGAAAGAGTTCTCGGCATCACCTCGCCTGGAACAACTACCTCGCTTTCCAAATTTGTGACATTCTGATTTGCACCTTGTTCACTGACTGGAATTGTTTGACTTGAAATCTGGATCTGCTCTCCCTCAGAATCTGAATCACCACGATCAAATATAGGTCTATCTTCAGATTCTTGATTATCATTGACTGCCGTCTGCTTATCAGGAGCATGTTCTGAGGATTGTAGAATATCATCATGTTCTCCAGCATTACTTGGACCGGCTTCATCGTCATTTGAAGTTTGCCGTTGACGTCTAGAATACTCAGCTGGAAACCTTTCTTGTGATTCTTCATACTCTCTCAGAATATCCAACTCATCAAAGAAATCTGTTTCTTCTTCTATGTCAAACGAATCCCACAGAGTATCGTAATTAAAACGCCATGAATCGCCAGGATTCTGAGGTGGCATGGTATAACCTTGACACTCAACATTATGTGCTTCGATGATCCGATTCAAGCTTGGAACAAAGACTCGTTTCAATGGACTTGCATAACCCACGAAAATTCCTTCAATGCTCTTTGCACCAAATTTACCAAAAGGTTCTAGAACTGTACAGGGAGACCCAAACGGTTCTAAATACTTCAGGTTTAGTTTGCGGTTGTTGATCAGATCGAAACATGTTTTGTTAAATTTCTTCACTGTTAGAACCCGGTTGAGTGTATAGCAAGCGGCTGACACTGCTTCTGCCCAAAAGTTGACTGGTAATTTGGAATCAGCAAGCATCATCCTGGCCGTTTCAATTAGCGTCCTGTTCTTTCTTTCAGCTACTCCATTTTGCTGCGGAGTGTAAGGAGCACTAAATTCTTGCAATATACCTCTCTCATCATAATATTCTTCCATCTTGTTGTTCTTGAACTCTGTACCGTTGTCACTCCTGATTCTTCTGATTCGAGTTTGGTACAAATTTTCAATTTTTCTGAACAACGTCATCAAACTTTCAAATGTCTCATCTTTTGACTTCAGAAATGATACCCATGAAAACTCGAGTAGTCATCTGTTACTACTAGACAGTAGAGATCCCCAGTTATACTTTTGATGTTTACTGGACCAAACAGATCCATATGGAGTCTCTCTAATGGTCTTGAGACTGAGTTAACTTTCTTCTTAGGGTGAGATTTCTTCTTTTGCTTGCCTTTAATACAGCTAATGCACTCCCCTTCCAGATGAAAACCTTTCACATGAACACCAATTACTAAGTCGTTATGCACCAGGTGATTCATTTTCCTCAAGTGAATATGGCCCATCTTTCGATGCCATAATTGTGACTCTTTTTCCGTTGCTCTTGACATAAAACAATGAGCTTGACCCGTGGTAGTAGTAGTAGCTACACTCATGTCCAACACGTACAGATCATTCACTCTAGGTGCTCTCATGATAACCCACTCTTCGGGAACAACAAATCCTGGTTTCAAGATCAAACATTCTTTGTCTGTATAAGTGCGTTGTATACATACGATCACAGATCTGAGATATGCTCAGAAGATTGTTTTCAAGCTCGGCGATGTAGTTTACTCTTTCAAACGTGACAATTCCATTTGATAAAGTTCCTTCACCAACTATTCGACCTCCTTGATTACCTGCAAAACCCACATATCCTCCATTAAACCCTCGAACATCGTACAATAGGGTCTTCTTCCCGTCATGTGCCGAGAAGCTCCACTATCCATAATCCAACGTGAAACGGATCTTGGAAGCTCCTGCACATATCACAAACTTTTAGTTAGATTTTGATGCCACCCAAGCCTCTTTCGACTCAGGTAGGTTAACTTTGATGTGAGTTTTAGCAGTGTAAAGTGGCGGAAAATTCTTGTCATTCATCTTTAAGCTCTCCTCAGATCCAATCTCAACCTCTTTGTATAAAAAGAAATCATTTTTAGAAGGTTGACCAGATGATTGGTCTGTCTTTGGTACATACTTCTTTTCAGAAGTAGTAGACTTTTAATCTTCAAGTTTCTCATAATAATCCACAGGAACATTCATCTTTACCGGAATGGTAGAAGACGATTGTTTTTCTTTCTCAGAAACCTTTGGTTTTGGAGAACTTTCTTTCTTTTCAACAAATTTTTGCTTCCATGTTTGTTGAGATGTCGCGACCCGTTTGTAGAATTTGTCAGTTTTAGTTACCACATTCTTTACGAGTTCAGTTTTGATTTTGATGTTATCATTTTTCAAAACTTTCTTCTCAACAACCATTGGAACTTTTCCTTTTACATCAGTTTTCCTTTTCTGACTCTCAACAACTTCAGACTTAGGCTTTAAGTTGGTGCACTTTCGTGCAATGTGTCCAACTTTGTTGCACTTAAAGCATGTACGAGTATCAACTACTCGACTTGTGCCTTCGGTCTGAGGTTGTGAGGCCTTTTCTTCAAAAAACTCTTCATTTGTTTTTGAAAATATTTCAGATTCCTGCTCGGAATGAGAACTCGAGCTTTTTACAAACACCTTTTTCTCAACAAACTTTTTGTTTTGAAAGTTCCTTCTTTGATTGTTCTTACCACCCTGATATCCACCCGACCATTTGTTTTGATTGTTTTTAGAAAAAAAACGTGGTGGTACAACAGGTTTTTTGTAGTAAGATTTATCCTTTTCAAATTTCAATTGCCTCATGGAACGTTTCAAACCTTCGATCTCAGACACATCTATTTCGACCAACTTAAACACATTTTTCAATTTGTCCACATTCACATTCTCCAACGGAAATTCAAGATCCGAATACAACTTATCAGATCCCGACATCTTGTACATCACAAGATTAGGTTCTTCATTTAAGTTGTTTTTGGATTTTGATTTTGGAATATATTTATCCAAAAAGCATTCATCATCCTCAGTAGTGTCACTTTCAGACTTTAAAACCTTTTCAACCATGCTTTTCACAACTTCAGATTGGACACTATCTTCATCAGATGATGTGGTAAACATGACATCAATCGTGTCTGGAAGCTTAACTTCATTTTCTTCTTCATCATTAACCAACCCTGATTTTTTCTTTGAAAAATTGTTTAAAACCGGTGGTGGAACCTGATGAAACCCAACCCCGGTTCCATCAAAGTATACATCTTCGCCTGCTTTGTTCTTCCCAATTGGTTTAGGAACTATATGTTAAAGAACAAAACTTGCGGAGTTGTAACTGTTCAGTTTCAACTGAATGCGTTCATTTTCAATTTTAGCCTCTTGAAACTGAAGCTTCAACTTAGCAATCTCATCCAATTGTTGGTTAACTCCTGACAGTTGAAGATTCTCTTTGGTTGTTTTACCATTTCTTTCATCAGAATCTTTTACAGTTCGTTTTAGCCTCTCAAAATTTTCTGAAAGTTGACGATTTTCATGAATTAGCTTTTCGTTTTCTTTCCTAATTCTTTCTACATCACTTTTATCATTTTCGATTTTCTCAGTTAATTCTTTTAATCGTTCATTTGAAGCTTTTAACAATTTGTCACGGTTTAAGATCTGATCTTCAACGTCTCTAACTCTTCCTGTCAGTTCTTCGGTCTTTTTACCGTTAAGGTAAGCAAGTGTACTACAAACCTTGCAGTCTTTCCTGCAATTTTTGCAGTCGCTCTCAGTTTTCACTTTCTTACCTGACTCATTTATTGCATCATTCTGACTGACCTTGCTTTTAGACTCAGTTCCAGAACCAGAAACTACCTCTAACTCCTTTGCAACAAGTACTTTGTCAGCCATCTTCTTCAAATTTTCAGCCGTAAACTCTTGTGACGTGTCAATAATCCCGTTATCAACTTTCTTTGGCTTCAGCTCCTTCTCTTTTTCTTTTTCCTCAGCTTCTCCTCCTCCCCACCACCCTCTCTGTCTGGCTTCTTCTTTTTCTTCAGCAATTTGTTTGGTGAGGGTTTCAACATCAACAATATCTGGATCAACAGCAATGTTTCCCTTGGGATCTAGGTAACATTCTCTATCAGCATCCCATCTTTTCGCCTGTTTAGCTTCTTTGTATGTACGATAGATTCTACTAATCATGTTCTGAGCTAGCATCTTTCTGTTGATGTATTTCACTTCTTCTGTTCTAGAGTCTTTGAAAGGAACAATCTTTGTCACAAATGCATAGCCCACTGCGTCTTCTTCTGGTAACACTTCACTCCAATCATATCCCTCATCGTCATGGATAACAGCAAGTGCTCTGGATTTTTCTTTGGGATTTTCTTCTATCTGCTTCATTCTGGGCGGTTCAGATTTGTTCTGATGATAGATAGCTCTTTTGTAATAATCTTCACGGAACGGATTTGCCGTATCATCAGCATATGCATTTCGACATTCTCTTTTAAAATGACCTTTTTGTTTACGTTTGAAGCACGTGACTTTCGACTTATCAAACCCTAGCTTGGTTGAAGGTCCACCAATAGAATGTCTACCAGTAATCTCCATGAATCTTTGCGCTCTCCTAACCGCACTCGCCATACACCATCTGATATCAATCAACTCCATCTCCTCAGGGTCGATCTGATCATAATCTTCCTTGGTGAGGTTAGTGTTTCTGATCTTTCCTGCTACGAGGCTTTCATAAGATTCTAAGACAGATGCTAAAAACACCATTTGCTGCTTGGCGGATTCTTCACTGAAATTCTGTGCATTCTTGAGATCCACAATAATGTTGCACTGAAATAGATTCTTTGGAAGTGATTGACTTTGAGCAGTTGAAGATTAACCTCCATGATAGCCACTGCTTGGAGTTTCTTGATTCACCGTGTTTGAATTTTCTGCTGAAAATGCTGTTTTTGGTGATGCAGTCTTCAGGATCATACTTCCTCGATAATACAGCTCAACATTCTGCTGATATGAGGAATGATTGACTTTGTTTGATTTCTTGATCTCCAGTTCATGACTCTCCAATCTTTCGATTAACAGATCAACCGTCAGATCCTCCGACTTTATTGTGTTCTTCAGCATCAAGGCAAAGTACTGCCAGTCTTTATCATCAGGCAGTGAGTCAAACAGTTTGTCAACCAGTTCTTCTTGAGTGTACACGATTTCGTGTCTTGCAAGTTCCAGCTTCAAATGCCCAAATCTTTCAATCATCTTTGGCACAGATTCGTTTTTCAAACATCCAAATAGATCAAATTCTTTTCTTAACAACTTCTTTTTGTTTTTGACTATCTCAGCACTACCCACACATTTCACTCTAAGTTTCTCCCATAGATCTTTTGCATTTGTGTACTCAATCAACGATATTATGTCGTCTCTCACAGACTGATGAAGCAATGCAATGCACTTTTGTTCAGCAACAAAACTTTCTACATGATCAGTGCCTTCTAAATTTTCATAATCCGATCTTCCGATATTAAAACCATTCTTCGAGCTCTTCCAGCTTGGGTACGCACACGCTTTTAGCCACTCTTCAAACCTTTTAGCCCATCTATTGTATTCTTCAATCGCCATCAGTTTGGGAGGTTTGTTGTATGTCCCATAAGCACTCTCTACACTCAAAGCATCAGAAAGGGTTTTCTTTGCACTCGGATTAGAAACATTTTCATTTGTGTTGTTTGTTGTATCATCTCCGGTGTTTCCCGTGAAAGCAAACATGTTACTGAACGGATTCATAAACTCATCCATCTTCAAGTATCTGAAACAATCAACAAACACTTAGAAAATTTTGATTTTTAACAAAACAATTTCAAGCGAAATTAGTTCACGCGAAATTAGAACTCAAACGAAATAACAGCCTTCAAACGAAAATAGATTTCAAGACTTTCACACGAAATAGCTTTCAAATGAAATTACTTCTTCACACGAAATACCCACTCAAACGAAATTAGGTATTTCGAGCGAAATTACCAAGCGAAATATAATTTCGAGCGAAATTAGCTTAGTTTCAAGCGAAATTAGCCAATTTGGTACGGTACGAAATTAGTAATTTCGTATGAAATCCTCAAGCGAAATATAATTTCGTATGAAATTATGAGCACTTTCAAACGAAATTAGCCACAAAATGTAATTTCGTGCGAAATCACAGTGACAATTTCGAGCGAAATTATGATGACATCATCATTTCGGCCACCATTTTGTCAAATTTATCCGGTTTTTGTTCGAATTTTGGTCCAATTCTTTCAAGGATTCATTAAAACTGTGTTTTACATGATATATGTAAAATTCAATCCATTTTGTCCATTAAATCTTGTTTAATTTTGAAAAGAATGAGTAGAAGTGATGAAAATAAGCTGAATTGGTATAAACTCTTCTTCCTGAGCTCTGATACCACTTGTTGGATCATCGTGTGACCCTAACGAGTCAATCAGAAGAGTTTATGATCCATATCAAAGGCGGAATCAATGATATAGATGTGAAACATCTTAATTCCTCTTAATTATCCTTTTATTAATGATTTCAAAGCAATACTGATCGTTTGACAAACTGGCAGCACCTCGGCTCTGAAATCAAGACCGTTACAAATGAATCAGCAGATTGGGTATATATAGGGCAGGTAATTTCGCACGGACCTTTACAAGCGAAATTACTAATTTCGTGCGAAATTACCCTTGTGTAATTTTGTACGAAATTACCCTTTAACATCTAAAACCCATTTTCCGACCTGCTGAACACTGGTTTATCCTATCTAGATACAAGACTCTATAAAGACGAAGTTAACAGACATCTATGCACCAACAATTTTTCTCCCCCTAAAATCAAAATTATATTTCAAATTTTGATTTTCTGGAAAATTTTGAAAAATAAGGCAATAAACTATACAAACAAGTGACAAACTGATGAGAATTGCCTCAATTCGCCATCCACTTGGCTTAAACAGTCAGAACTCCCCCTGACAACAAACTATTTTTCCATTATGATTTCAAAACACTTAAGTTTGTTTTCATCAAAATGGTTTTTCCGGAAAATTAGTTTTGTTTGGCATTTCACAAACATGGGGTTTAATTCATCACACTGTTTTCAACCACTTGTAGGTTTATCACAAAAACAATTTCCAATAATCATACCACTTGTAAGATAGTTAAATCAAGTACAACTTAATGTCTTTGATTAACCACTTGTAAGTCGAAATATCACAGATGTGAATTTCTCAAGAAAGATGCCGATTCCTACTCCCCAATTACCAACCTGGGAGTTCCGGCAAGTCAGGATTCTAAGCAAAAAATGCAGGCACCCAAGCCTGACCAGCCTTGGGTGTATCTGAGTTATTTTCACTCGGGGTTTGAACATATCTTTTTGATTCATAAAATTCTTTAACCCCTTTTACCTTACCCTCGACCGTTTTTCCAAAAATATTTTTCACTTTTCCATTGAACACCTTTTTGACATCAAATTCTTTCTTTTCAGAATAGAATTGATCCGAAATTTCTACCTTTCCAACCTTCTGTTTAAAATTTGTTGGTGCATAATGTCTATAGCCTATGTCTTAAGTCTAGGTCATGTTTGTATAGGGTTTTCAGGGGTCTAAATGTAATTTTATGTGATTTTGATGTAATTCCGCTTGAAATGACACATGGTCATTTCAAACGAAATCAGAAGTTGTTATTCCGCTTGAAATGACATGTGTCATTTCAAGCGAAATCATATGCCTATATATAGGCAAGTCTTGTTTCTCATTTGGCACGGAATCACAAGTTGTATACCAAACTGCTGCCGGATTTTCTAGTGAAATATTAATGAGAAACGTGTGTTAAAGTGATATACTCTGTTTTCTACTCATATTTTGTACTGATTCAGCTCTGTTTGTTTGTTTCCGCCTCTCAAACAGTGTGTATTGCCTCTGATTGACTCACTTGGTCGGTAAAACGATCCTACAATTGGTATCAGAGCCAGTTATGAGTCAATACACTTGAATCAGTGCCTTTTTCTACATTTTTTTGGACTTCTGGACATTTTAACGGACAAAATGGACTGAGTTTCTGATATTGTGTGTAAAACTGTGTTTTAACAAACCCTTGAGAGAATCAGATCAAAATTCGGACTAAAACTGATAAAAATGGTCTAAAACCCTTATTCCGCTTGAACGAAAAATCTGATTCCGCTTGAAAAATTGTGATAATTTCAAGCGAAATAAGTGATTCCGCTTGAAAACATCTGATTCCGCTTGAAAATTTGAAGTAGTTTCAAGCGAAATAAGTGATTCCGCTTGAAATACAACTGATTTCGCATGAGAAGGTAATTCCGCTTGAAAATCACTTTATTTCGCTTGAAAGTGCTGATTCAGCTTGAAATCTGATTTCGCTTGAAATCATGTGTTTGTTGTGAAAGTCCATTTCGTTCGTGATATTTCGTTTGAAGTTCATTGTGTGTAGAAAGTGTTTTCACTTAAAAGTTCTGTTTTCAAAATTTGAAAAAAAAAATTTTGGTAAACTGATTTCTTAAAATGGACAATCAAGAGTTTTATAACTTCTTTGCCGGCGGTGGGATGACAGCAGCACAAAACCCAGCCAGTATAGTACAAAACATTAATATGGAGAATGAGTTAGGGACGATGCAGAAACCACCTAAACTGATGAATATCGATGAGTATTCGGGTTGGTCTGGAAGGTTTAAGACATGGGTTCAAGCAAATCACTTTGAATGCTGGATGAAGATTGAATCGAAATATGTTCCTCCAAGAGATGGTTTAAATCTTGTGAAGCAGATTCGCAGTTTGACACAAGCTGAACAAGAAGATTTTAAGGCAGAAAAGAAGATGATGAGTATTCTTCAACAGGCAATTAAAGAGGATATCTTGGTATTGTTGCAGCATGAGGATAATTCACAATCCATTTGGCAGACACTGCAAGTAAAGTTTCAAGGGAGTGTGTCCATGATAAAAAACAAAAAGGCTTTGATAAATAAACAATTTGACATCTTCACTGGTATGAAAGGTGAAACTACAAAACAATTGATTGAAAGATATTGTCATCTAGTTGTGGAGATGAGGAGATTGGAGATAACCAAGACTAATGAGGAGTGGATCGATAAATTGGCAGATGCATTGCCATACGATGAATGGGGTACTTATTTGCTGGTGATGAAGAACAATTCAGATTATGTTAATTTGAATCTTAGTGGTTTCATAGAGAATATCGAAGCACATGAGTTAGAGTTAACAAAGATTAAACAGATGAATTCTGCAAATGTTCAACATGATGTTTCACTATATTACAAAGGCAGTTCTCCGGCAACAACGAATCTAAGCCCGAAGATTCAAACAGCTTTCAGTGTAGATTCAATATCTGTTGCTTCGTCTAATACATCAAGCAACAACAAGCCTTCACCGTTTGCAAGTTATGAGCCGAATCCCAAAGCTCCTGAACAAATGTTTCCCCAAAGCTCATCAAGCTTGAACAATCAGGGATATGTTTATGGGATACAGTGTAACATAGCTATAAACATAAAAAATGGACAAGAGTTTACAGAAGCAGCTGCTAAGCAACACATTGCACTGTTAGCTTCCGTGCTGGAGTCATATGAGAGTTTGGTAGCTGGGAGGATCGGTAATCCAGATATGACAAAGGAGGATTACGACCAAATCGATCCAGAGGAGTTAGAATTGATTGATATCAAGTGGGGGATGTCTAGTTTGGTTAGAAGAGCCCAAAGGTTTATGGAATTATGGGCCGAAACAGTTTGTTAGGTCCGGATCAAAAGCTTGGTTTTGATAAGTCCAAAGTGACTTGTTTCAGGTGTAAAGAAAAGGGTCATTTTAAGCGGGAGTGTCCGAATAGAGAGGTCAATAACCATCTGTTGGTGCACTAAATGTCTGCTGACTACGTCTTAATCATGTCTTAGGTCTAGATAGGTTAGATTAGAGTTTGAAATTGAATATGTGGCTTAATGTTGTAATTCCGCTCGAAATGACATTTATGTCATTTCAAGCGAAATCAGGAAATCTGTTAGATGGTGATTTCGCTCCAAATGATCATAGGGGTTCCGCTTGAACCATTTTGAGCGGAATCAGGAGCATTATAAATAGGTGATGGCTGTTGTCATTTGTAACAGTTGGAGCGAAATCAGGTCATGGTGTAGGTGTCGAATTGCTGTCAAAATTCAGTCAGAAACACGTGTAAAGACTCGCAATCAGTAATAGAAAGAAGTTAAAAGGATACAAGTTGTTGTGACTTTGTTTACTTTGATTCCGCCTCTGTAAACAAAGATGAACTGCCTTTACTGACTATTTAGGGTCACGCACACGGTCCAACAAGTGGTATCAGAGCTCAGGACGAGGAGTTCATACCATAGCAGCTTGATTCTACCGGATTTTCTCATTTCTACTCACTTCTTCTCATATTTTTCTGATTTGAACTAGTTCTAGCGGTTGAAATGATCTGATTTTCACGTATATTGTGTAAAACATAGTATTAACAAATCCTAGAAAGAATCAGATTAAAACTCGGATTAAAATGGTAAAAATGACCTATAAACCTGATTCCGCTTGAAAGGTTCTTCGCAGATTCCGCTTGAAAAAGATAGATTCCGCTTGAAATTTCTTATACCGCTTGAAAGTTTAGTTTGATTCCGCTTGAAATCAGATTAGTTCATATCCCGCTTGAAAAGTAAAGTCTGATTCCGCTCAAATCAGATTTCGCTTGAGATTTATCTCTGATTTCGCTCAAAAGTCTAATTCCGCTCGAAATAGTTTTGTATTTTCAAGCGAAATCAGATTAAGTTGATCTAGCTTGAAAGATTCTTGTGATTCCGCTTGAAGAGATTCTACTTCAAGTGATTTCGCTCGAAATTACTGTTTTTCAAAACTTAAAATTTTTCTAAGTGTTTGACTGATTTTTCAGGTACGTGCAAGATGGATGATTTCAATCCGTTTTATGATGCCTTTGCTTTTGTTGGAAACGGTGGAAATGATAATTCGAACGACACAACAAACAACACCAATGAGAACACGCCGAATATGAAGAAAAGCATATCGGATGCCTTGGGTGTGGAGAGTACTTTCGGAACGTATAACAAACCCCCGAAATTGATGGCTATCGAAGAGTACAGTCGGTGGGCAAAGAAATTTGAAGAATGGTTGAAGGCCTTTGCGTATCTTAGCTGGAAGAGTCTAAAGAATGGATATGCTAATGGAGGCAAAAAGGGTGAAAGCTTGACATCAACTGAAGAAATAGATTCGTTTGTTGCTGAGCAAAAATGCATCGCACTACTATTTCAATCTATTCGAGAATATATAATATCCTTGATCGAGTACGATAGTTCTAAAGATCTCTGGGAAAAGTTGAAAAATAAATGTTTGGGAAGTGCTGAAATAGTGAAAAACAAAAAGAAGTTGCTTAGAAAATAATTTGATTTGTTTGGTTGTTTAAAGAATGAATCAGTTTGTAAAATGATTGAGAGGTTTGGGCACCTGAAGCTGGAACTGGCGAGACATGAAATTTTCTATTCTCAAGAAGAGCTAGTCGATAAATTGTTTGACTCGTTGCCGGATGAGATGGATTGGCAATACTATGCCTTGATGTTGAAGAATACGATCAAGTCTGATCAGCTCACAGTGGATTTGCTAATTGAGAGACTAGAGAGTCACGAGCTGGAGTTAAGGAAAACACACAAAGTCAATCACTCATCCTATCAACAGAACTTGGATTTGTATTATCCAAAAAGCATGATGCCAAAGAATACTTCTCCCAAGACAGCATTTTCTGCTGAGAGTTCCAACACTTCAAACAAAGAAAGCCAAAGCAGTGAATTTCACAGTGGTTCTTCGTCACATTCAAATCAGTCTGATGCAAAGAACTTATTTCAATGCAACATCGCTGTAGACTTAAAGAATGCTCAAAACTTCAGCGAAGAGTCGGCAAAGCAGCATATGGTTTTCCTAGCTTCTGTGCTAGAATCATATGAAAGTGTGGCAGGGAAGATTGGCAATACCAACCTGACGAAGGAAGATTACGATCAGATAGATCCTGAAGAGATGGAACTGATCGACATAAGGTGGTGTATGGCCAGTGCAGTTCGTCGGGCACAGCGTTTCATGGAGATAACCGGAAGAAAGTCTATTGGTGGACCATCTACCAAGTTGGGCTTTGACAAGTCTAAAGTGACATGCTTCAAGTGTAAACAGAAAGGTCACTTTAAGCGTGAATGCCGAAATGCGTATGCTGGTGAGTATGAAAACCCGTTCAGAGAAGATTATTACAAGAAGGCGATTTATCATCAGAATAAATCAGAACCGCCAAGGATGAAGCAGCTTGAGGATAACAAAGAGAAATCCAGAGCTCTTGCGGTGATTCATGACGATGAAGGTTTCAACTGGAGCGAGTTGTTACCTGAGGAGGATGCGGTTGGATATGCATTCATGGCAAAATCTGAACCTGAACCTTGGAAAGACACCAGACCTGAATCACAGAGGTATGCTTATAGGAAGATGATAGCTCAATAAAAAATGATCAATATATCTGCTATCTATTGTGAAGCAAAGAGAGCGAGGAGATGGGATCCAGACAGAGAATGTTATCTTGACCCAAATGGAAACATTGCTATTGACCATAACACTCTTGATATGGAAACCATAATTAAAGAAATGAAAGAAGAAGATGATTATTGGCAAAGAAAATGGTGGGGAAGCGGAGAAGAGAAAGAGAAAGAAGAGAAGGAGAAAGTAGAAGAAGAAAAAGAGAAGTCAAAGAAGGTTGATACTGGAATCATTGACACGACTCAAGAGTTGAATGCTGAAAACATGGGAAAGATGGCTGACAAGGTGCTAGCTGCTAAGGCACTTGAGGTAGATTCTAAATCCGTCTCTGAGTCTAAGAGCCAGGTCAGTTCAAACGCGTCAACGGATGAGTCAGGTAAGAAAGTTAATGGTGATGTTGACTGCAAAAATTGCATCAAAGAATGCAAAGTTTGTAGTACAAACACTTATCTCAAAGGTAAGAAGATTGATGATCTGACTGCTAGAGTCAGAAGCGTTGAGGATCAAATTCTTGATCGTGATAAAATGGTGAAAGCTTCAACTGAACGATTAAAAGAATTAACTAACAAAATTGAAAATGATAAAATTGACCTAGAAAAGGTTAGGAAAGAAAATGAGAAGTTAGTTCTTAAAAATCGTGAGATCACTGAAAAATTTGAGAAGCTTAAAAGCACGTTTAAAGATAATGATGATAGAAACGGTAAAACATATAAAGAAAATTGTCACTTGCAAAGTGTTTTGAGGATTAAAGAAGAATTAATCAACAAACAATTGGATGAGATTGCTAAATTGAAGCTTCAGTTTGAAGAAGCTAAGATTGAGAATGAGCGTATCAATTTGAAATTGAACAGTTACAGCTCTGCAAGCTTTGTTTTGCAACACATTGTTCCCAAACCCATCGGGAAAAACAAAGCAGGCGAAGATGTATACTGTGATGGAACTGGGGTTGGGTTTCATCAAGTTCCGCCACCAGTTCTAGACAATTATTCGAAAAAGCAATCTGGGTTAGTTAATCTTGAAGATGAAAATGAAGTAAAACTTCCTGATTCAATTGATGTTACATTTTCTTCTTCATCATCTGATGATAGTGTTCAGACAGAGATTGTTAAAAGCACAGCTGAAAGTGTTTTGATGTCTGAAAGTGATTCAGCTGAAGATGATGGATGTTTCTTGGACAAATACATTCCGAAACAAAAGTCCAAAAACAACTTAAATGATGAACCTAATCTTGTCATGTACAAGATGTCGGGATCTGATAAGTTGTATTCGGATTCTGAGTTTCCTCTGGAGAATGTAAATGTTTCAAAATTGACAAATGTGTTCAAAATGGTTGAAATTGATTTGTCTGAAGTAAAGAGTTTAAAACAAACAAAAAGGCAAATGAATTTTGAGAAAGATAAAGCTTACTACAAGAAACCTGTAGTTCCACCGCGTTTTTATAACAACAATCGAAATAATTGGTCGGGTGGATATCAGGGTGGTAAGAACTATCAAAGAAAGAATTTTCAAAACAAGAAGTTTGCTGAGAAGAAAGTGTTTGTGAACAGTTCAAGTTCACTTTCTGATGAAGAATCTGAGATTTTTTCGAAATCAAATGAAGAGTTCTTTGAGAAGAAAGCCTCACAACCTCAGTCTGAAGGCACAAGTCGGGTAGTTGATACTCGTACATGTTTTAGATGTAACAAAGTTGGTCACATTGCAAGAAATTGCACTAACTTCAAGCCTAGGACTGAAGTTGTTGAGAGTCAAAAGAAGAAAGTTGATGTGAAGGGAAAAGCTCCAATGGTTGTTGAGAAAAAGATTTTGAAAAACAACAACATTAAAATCAAAAATGAACCTGTTAAAATTGTGGTAACTAAAAATGACAAGTTTTACAAAAGAGTTGCATCGTCTCAACAAGCATGGAAGCCAAAATCAGAGAAACAAGTTTCAACTCCACAAGAGAAGAAAGTTGTTCCTAAAAAGATTCTTCAAAATGAAAACAAAAAAGAGAACATTCCAATTTCTTATGACAATTTTGTTAAAAAGAATGTTTCATTGGAAAAAGAGGAGAAAGTTGATATAAAAGAGGTGATTAATAACAAATTGGAAATGAATGATAAAAACTATCCACCTCTTAAATCGGTTGTAAAGTGTGTAGATGAAGTTAAGTTACCCGAGTCTGATGAGGCTTGGGCAGCTTATTTTAGCTAATCATATTTCTATATTGTGCAGGAGCTTCCAAGATCCGTTTCAAGATGGATTATGGATAGTGGAGCTTCTCGGCACATGACAGGGAAGACAGCGTTGCTGTATGATGTTAGAAATTTCAATGGAGGTTATGTAGGATTCGCAGGCAATCAAGGTGGTAGAATTATTGGAGAAGGAACGTTATCCAATGGAATCATCACGTTTGAAAGAGTATACTACATCGCCGAGCTTGAAAACAATCTTTTGAGTATCTCTCAGATTTGTGATCATATGTATACCACGCACTTTACAGACAAAGAATGTTTGATATTGAAACCAGGATTTGTTGTTCCCGAAGAATGGGTGATCATGAGGGCGCCGAGAGTGAATGACTTGTATGTGTTAGACATGAGTGTAGCGACTACTACTACGGGCCAGGCACACTGTTTTATGTCGAAAGCAACGGAAAAAGAGTCAAGGTTATGGCACCGGAAGATGGGGCATATTCACTTGAGGAAAATGAATCACCTGGTGCACAATGATTTAGTTTTGGGTGTTCATGTTAAAGGTTTTCATCTTGAAGGAGAGTGCATTAGCTGTATCAAAGGCAAGCAGAAGAAAAAGTCACACCCTAAAAAGCAAGTCAATTCAGTTTCCAGACCGTTAGAGAGACTACATATGGATCTGTTTGGTCCAGTAAACGTCAAAAGTATTACAGGAGATCTCTACTGTCTTGTGGTTACTGATGATTATTCCAGATTTTCGTGGGTATCATTTTTTAAGTCGAAAGATGAAACGTTGACAGTTTGATGGCGTTGTTCAGGAAAATTGAAAATTTGTACCAAAGGTGTATCAAAAGAATTAGAAGTGATAATGGTACTGAATTCAAGAACAACAAGATGGAAGAATTTTGTGATGAAAGAGGTATATTGCATGAGTTTAGTGCTCCGTACACTCCGCAGCAGAATGGAGTAGCTGAAAGAAAGAATAGGACACTAATTGAAACGGCAAGAACAATGCTTGCTGATTCAAAGCTACCGATAAATTTTTGGGCAGAAGCAGTTTCCGCCGCATGCTATACGCTCAACAGAGTTCTCACTGTCAAGAAATTCAACAAAACATGCTTTGAGTTGATCAATAACCGCAAACCAAATCTGATGTATCTTGAACCGTTTGGGTCACCCTGTACTGTTCTAGAGCCTTTTGGAAAGTTTGGTCCGAAGAGTATTGAAGGGATATTCATAGGTTATGCAAGTCCATTACGTCGTGTCTTCGTTCCAAATCTGAAGCGGATTATTGAAGCTCCAAATGTTGAGTGTCAGGGGTATACTATGCCGCCTCAGAATCCCGGTGACTCATGGCGTTTTCATTATGATACTTTGTGGGATTCGTTTGACATGGAAGAAGAAAAGGAAGAAGAAGAAGATTTCTTTGATGAGTTGGATATTCTGAGAGAGTATGAAGAATCGCAAGAAAGGTTTCCAGCTGAGTATTCATGGCGACCTCGACAAACTTCAAATGATGATGAAGCAGGTCCAAGCAATGCTGGTGAACATGATGATGTCCAACAAAATGAAGTTGTTCCTGATAATCAGACGGCAGTTAATGATAATCAAGAATCTGAAAACATGCCGATATTTGATCATGGTGATTCAGATAGTGAGGGGGAGCAAATCCAGATTTCAAATCAAACAAACCAAGTCAATGAACAAGGTGCAAATCAAAACATTACTAATCTGGAAGGCGATGTAGATGTTTCAGGCGAAGTGATGCCATGTACTCTTTCATACCATCCAGAGGAGTTGATCATTGGAGAATTGCAAACAGGCGTTCGCACTCGAAGACAGCTTGATCAAGGGCTTACATGTTTTTATACAAAAGTTGCTCCTTTACAAACTGAATTCTCATTGAGTTGTTTTATCTCACAGATTGAGCCAAGGACTTACAAAGAGGTGCTTACTGAAGATTCTTGGGTCAATAAGATGCAGGAGGAACTGAGCCAATTCGAAAAGTTAGGAGTGTGGAAGTTAGTAGACTTGCCTGATGGTCAGAGGAAGATAAACACCAAATGGGTGTTCAAGTGTAAGAGAGACGATAGAGGAGTTGTGGTTCGTAACAAAGCTCGACTCGTAGTCCAGGGATTCAGTCAGCAGGAGGGTATAGATTTCACTGAAGTATATGCTCCTGTTGCTCGACTTGAAGCGATCAGAATCTTCCTAGCATTTGCATCTTGGAAAAATTTCAAAGTATATCAGTTAGATGTTAAATCGGCGTTTCTCTATGGGAAGGTAAAAGAGGAGGTTTATGTCGGACAGCACCGGGCTTCACCGACCCAATCCACAAAGACAAGGTCTACTTGCTAGACAAAGCGTTGTATGGTTTACACCAGGCCCCGAGAGCTTGGTATGAGACATTGTCTCAACGTCTGCTAGCCAACAGTTTGATTCGTGGAAAAGTGGTTGCCACTCTCTTCACCAAAGAGGTCGACGGGCATCTTCTGATTGTTCAGATATACGTGGACGACATCATATTTGGGTCAACAAATGAGAATTTGTGCAAAGATTTTAAACAAGTTATGAAGCAGAAATTCGAAATGTCATCAATGGGTGAGATGAAATTCTTTTTGGGATTACAGGTTGATCAACTACCCAAAGGAATTTTCATACATCAAACGAAGTATGTTCATGATATCTTGGAGAAATTCGGGATGTCAGGTTCTACTCCAGCTTCCACCCCATTAGCAACGAATCATGGGATAAATCCTGATCTCACCGGAGAGAAGGTAGATGAAACGATGTATCGTTCCATGATCGGATCGCTGATGTATTTGACAGCTTCAAGACCCGATATCATGTACCCAACCTGCCTTCGCATATGGTGATTTTGAAAAGGATATTACGCTACCTGAAAGGAACTCCATCATTGGGGTTGTGGTATCCAAGAGAAGGCGATTTCACACTCGAAGGTTATTCCGATTCAGATTTCGGAGGCTGCAAAGTTAACGCTAAATCAACAACAGCAGGGTGTCAGTTTTTCGGACCACGATTGGTCACCTGGCAATGCAAAAAGCAAACCTCTGTGGTTCTATCCACATGTGAAGCGGAGTATGTATCTGCTAGCAGTTGCTGCTCTCAGATCTTGTGGATCCAGCAACAGATGCGCGACTACGGTTTGCAATTTCTAAACACCCCTATCTTTGTTGATAATGAGGCAGCGATTAACATTACTAAAAATCCAGTTCATCACGCTAAAACCAAACACATTGAAATTCGTCATCACTTCATTGGCGATTGTTTCGAGAAAAAGTTGATACGAATTGAGAAAATCCACACTGACGATCAAAAAGCTGATTTACATACCAAAGCATTTGATAAAACACGTTTTCAGTATTTGCTAAAACTGAATGGTATGAAGCTTTTATCGGTGTTGGGGGAGATTATTGGTGTTGATGAAGGAGACATTGTAGATGATGTTGAGAAGCAATCTGCAATGGTTTGTCGATTTTTTTACTTGTTTTGGTATTTAGGGGGAGTATAGGGTAATATTTTCAGAAAATACAAAAACAATAAAAAAATGACAAAAATATAAAAACATGAGATATTTTCAAAATCCAAAAACAATAGAAAATTGGAAAAGAGCTTGTGTAAAAAGGGAAAATGATAGTACATCGGCTTGACAGTTACGGTATGCTAAAGAAATAGAAAGTTTAAATGCGTTAAACAGTCTCCCTGATGATGTGCCGATAGGTTTTTACACATTTAGTAGGTTTGTTCGGGATATAAACCTAAATCTTTACTTGCTTATTTCGTGGGGAACACTACTTGGATATATAGGTAACCCCTGAAATCTTGTTTGAAAGATTCCTTTTTCTGATATACTAGGTCTTTATACTTAGTGATATCTGGGGTATTATTCTGGGACTTCTGCTGAATGGAAGTTCTGACCTAGTCCCCGAATAATACTTTCCGCAATGCTTGAAACATAACATCACCCTCAGCATATATGATAAGACAATAAAATTGCTTAGCAATGCTGTTGTAACAAAAGATCCTCTAAAGGGGACACACCCAAAAGTTGAGTCATGATCTCTCTGCTGAACGGTAGTTCTGACCTGAGCTCTCATGATTCTTCATAATTTATTAACCCCTTACAGATATCATTTGTGGTATACTCACCTGTAAGACTGAATATTGGGATCTGGATACGGGAGTATATTCAAGAGGTGGGACACATGTATAAGTTTAAGTCTCTAAAACACTTAATCTGTATCCTGGACAGATTGAAATGTGTGTAAGAATTTAAGTGGATCAGTATATCGACAATCTAAGTGAATTGTTTAATTCTGTGTATGAAATTAAAGCTTAACGGTACTTGTGACTTGTCGAATAGCTGATATGATTCTCTAACACGCTCAACCAAAAATATGCTTGTAAATAGTTTACTTTCATTGCATTTTAGTTCTGTATTTCATTTCTAGCATAGAAACTTTATTAAAAATCCAAAAAGATTTTACACTTCTGCTTTATTTTCCGACAAACCAAAGTGGAGAGTTAATCTTCAGATTCACAATTTGAAGCAGATGCAGGAAGTTTCTGGATTGGATGATGAGTCGTGAGCTAAACATGATAAGTTTGAGAAGTTGAAATATCAAAGCAAGTTCATTAATTTGAAACTTGTAATTTTTTCAGAAAAACAAATTGAACTAAATGTCAGTGTGATTTATCTCTGATCAACCAAGGTCATTAAGTTGGACTTGGTGGAAAAATTGAGTAATCAGGGTCATTAACTTGGACCTGAATACTTAAGTGGATTTCTAAACATTGATTAGAATATCGATTGAGAATGGTATGTTTAGATAGAAACTGTAATTATCAGATATCTTATATTTGGGTAGAGATTGTGCAGGAAACAGGAATTAAGTTCCCGATGGCATTAAAATGTTAAATTTGAACCAGAATTTAAAACCCTAGCTTACCGAGAGGGGGAGTCTGTGAAAAGGGGAATTCACATTCTGGATCAACAGTTAACGGGGAGACTAAAGATGGATCCAGGATGAGTTCTTGAACCTGTGAAGAGAGAGTTTTTACAATGAGAAGACAAAGTTGGAAAGAGACTAAGACTGAAGACTCGACGCCGAAGACTTCATCAACATCCAAGGGGGAGTCTGTTGGTGCACTGAATGTCTGCTGACTACGTCTTAATCATGTCTTAGGTCTAGATAGGTTAGATTAGAGTTTGAAATTGAATATGTGGCTTAATGTTGTAATTCCGCTCGAAATGACATTTATGTCATTTCAAGCGAAATCAGGAAATCTGTTAGATGGTGATTTCGCTCCAAATGATCATAGGGGTTCCGCTTGAACCATTTCGAGCAGAATCAGGAGCATTATAAATAGGTAATGGTTGTTGTCATTTGTAACAGTTGGAGCGAAATCAGGTCATGGTGTAGGTGTCGAATTGCTGTCAAAATTCAGTCAGAAACACGTGTAAAGACTCGCAATCAGTAATAGAAAGAAGTTAAAAGGATACAAGTTGTTGTGACTTTGTTTACTTTGATTCCGCCTCTGTAAACGAAGATGAACTGCCTTTACTGACTATGTAGGGTCACGCACACGGTCCAACACCATCAGAATCCTTTTACCAATGATTACTACAGACAGGCGATCTATCACAAGACAAATTAACAACCTGTCAGTAAAAGACCTCAGATTGAGAACAAGCCGGAAAAAGCTCTCACAGTTAATCAAGATGATGAAAAGGTAGCTGAAGGTTTCAGTTGGGATAAGTATGTACCTGGCAGTGAAGGTAGAGCAATGATGGCTGAGATTGTGGAGGTGTCTGTGAGTGTTGTTGAAACAGAGGTTGTTAGTGAAGATGTGTCTGAAGAAAATTTGGTTAATCTCGAAGAAGTTGCTGCAGAAGTCTACTATTATCAATCCGAACAAGAGGTTTTAGCTAGTTCATTAAAATCAATTATGCCTCCTAATGTGTTTGATTCTTTTGCAGGTTTTTTCAGTGAGCCAACAACCGGATTTTGTCCACAGTATGATGTTAAGAAGGCTCCGGTTGAAGAAATAATTGATGTCTCCAAAGAAATGACTGAAGAAACACTAAAAGAGATTGCTGACAAAGCCTTGATGGCAAAACTGAAAGAGGTAGACACAGAATCTGTAAAACCAGAGTCTGTTGATACTGAGTTAGTTGAAAACGTGTCGGTCAAAACAGAGTTAGGTCAAAAGGAGTTTGACGGGAAATCTGAAAGTGAGGAGGTCAAAACTGAAGGAGTGTCTGAGTCAGAGTCTGATAATGTCGGTAAACACGATGTTGATTTTGAGCAAGAGGAAAAGATTGTTGAAAAGATTGATTCAATCTCTGAAACTTCATGCAAAAACTGTTCAAAACCATGCATGGAATGTCTTGAAAAAGACAAAAGATTTCAGGAACTGAAACAATACACTGATGAGGTTAAATTTGATCTGAGTGAAGTAAAAGAAGCGTAAGACAAGTTGGCTAAATCTATCAAAATAATTCAAAAAGAAAGTCTTGAAAACGATAAAGTCACAAAATTGTTAAAAGCAACAGTTTTTGATAAACAAGTAGAAATCAACTTTCATTTGGACACGATTGCTTCATTGAAAAAAGAATTAGAGTTAATCAAAATTGAGAATGAAAGAATTGACAAAAAGTTGATGAGTTATGTTGCATCTTCATATGTGATTGAACAGATTGTCCCGCAACAACCATATGCGACACTTGTCTTTAACAGTGTTCCACCCCCAATGTGGAGTCATTACACTCAGAAGTATCCAGATGGGGTGGATGCTGCTTTGAACCTTAAACTGAGAACCATTGAGAATGAGTTACCTGAGAGTATTGATGTTACATTCTCTCTGTCTGACACTGACAATGAGTCACAGGTTATTAAGACCGTTGTTGACCAAGTGTTAGACGAAGAGAGTGATAACTCAGAGTTTGAGACTGTGAAAACTCATTTTGAAAACTCGATTTCTGATTCTGAAGAAGATGGTAACTTCTTAGACAGATTCATACCAAAATCAGACAAAGTCGCGAATGATGATCCGATCATTGTGGTTTACACAATGATTGGAACAGACAAGCTTTATTCTGATTTTGAGTATCCGCTCCAGAATGCAAAGATTGAGAATGTTGAAAAAGTGTTTAAATTGGTTGAAATTGACATTTCTGAGGTGAACAACAAAGAGTTCTTTTCAAAACCCAAAAAGTATTTTGTTAAGTCACAACCTAACAACTCGGAAAAGAAAGAGTGGGAGGGAAATGGTGGTAATAACAAGAGAAATGGAAACAATTTCAAAAATAAAGGGATTGGATTTGAAAAGAAAATGGCCAAGAAGAATGTTAAGCCAAAGGAAACAATGAGTGATGTTTTCGTTATTGGACCAAGTGTGGATGCTGAAAAAGAGTACATTTTTAGTCCAAAAGCTATTGATGATTTCAATGCAGCGAAGAAGTTGAGAGAAGAGACATACAAATCAACTTTTGTCGAATATGACAAAAGAATTTGTTATCGCTGCAATGAGATTGGTCATATGGCCAAACAATGCATGAAAGTCTTTGAAAAACCTGTTTTGCAAAAACCCCGACCTAAAACTCCAACTGATAACAAGGGTAAAAAACCAATGATTTCACCGGTTCGTATTTTGAAAAGAGGTGAATCTCTGAAGCCCGAAGAAAAGTCAAAATCAACTTTTGAGGTTGGCAAATCTTTGAAAGACCAAAAGGCTTCAAAGATTTATCCAAAAATGAAAGTTTTTGAGAATCAATCATGGGTGGCAAAACCAAAATCATCAGTTGAAGAGAAAAAGATGGAAAGTGTTTTGAAAACTGAACCAAAAGTTTTTAAAGATAATGTGGAAAAACTTGAATTTGAACTTGACAAATTGCTTGAGGAATTTCCTCCAATTAAAAAGGGAGAATTAAAACCAAAATCTAAACCTGTGATCCCAAATGTCATTTTTAGTATTCCGAAAGTTGAAGTGGATTGTAATTTGGTCTTTGGTAGTGTTCCAAATGTTAAGAAATCATGGGCCTCATTGTTCTAATGAAATTCTTTAATGTGTGCAGGGGTTGTCAAAATCGATCATCTCGAAGTGGATAATGGATAGCGGAGCGTCAAGACACATGACTAGAATGCTAGCTTTGCTCTATGACGCAAATCTCTCAATGGAGGATATGTGGGATTTGCTGGGAATCAGGGAGGAAGAATAGTTGGTCAAGGGACTCTAACGAATGGAGTCATTTCGTTTGATAAAGTGAACTATATAATCGAACTTGAAAACAATCTGCTAAGTATTTCGCAGATCTGTGACAAATCATTTACCGTCCACTTTACTAAAAATGAATGTTTAGTCTTAAAACCTGGTTTCAAAATTCCTGAGGAGATGGTGTTGTTGCGAGCTCCACGAGAAAATGATTTGTACATACTCGATATGAGCGTCGCAACGACAACAGATTATAAAAAACAATGTTTTGTGTCAAAAACAAAAGCAACCGAAAAAGAGTCGATAATGTGGCATCGAAAGATGGGTCACATTCATGTTAGAAAAATGAACTTTCTTGTACACAATGATTTAGTTGAAGGTGTGATACTTAAAAGTTTTCATTTAAATGATGATTGTGTAGAGTGCAAGAAAGGAAAGCAGATAAAGAAGTCACACCCGCAAAAGTTGTTGAACTCAATCAGAGTACCGCTCGAGAGACTCCACATGGATCTCTTTGGGCCGGTTAATGTAAAAAGTATCAGTGGAGACTTATACTATTTAGTAGTCACTGATGACTTTACTAGATTCTCATGGGTAGTATGTCTGGAGAGGAAGGATCAGACGTTTGAATCAATGATGATCTTATTCAAGAAAATGGAGACACTCTACAAGTTGCCGATCAGGAGAATAAGAAGCGATAATGGAACGGAGTTTAAGAATAATCGCATGCTCGAGTTCAGTAATGATAAAGGGATTCTTCATGAATTTAGTGCACCATACACCCCACAGCAAAATGGTGTAGCTGAAAGAAAGAATCAAACTTTGATAGAAACAGCTCGAACAATGCTCGCCGATTCCAAGTTGCCAATATTCTTCTGGAGTGAAGCGGTTGCAGCAGCATGTTACACATTGAATAGAGTTCTTACTGTGAAGAAGTACAAGAAGACATGTTTTGAACTCCTTCATCGTTATAAGCCGAATTTGAAGTTTCTAGAACCATTTGGATCTCCGTGTACTTTCATAGATCAAGATGGAAAATTTGGTGCTAAATCTAATGAGGGTTTCTTTGTAGGGTATGCGAGTCCACTCAAGAGGGTGTTTGTACCGTGCCTGGGGAAGGTAATTGAGGTTCAGCATGTGGATTGTCAGAAACATACTGCACCATCACAACTTCCCGGACAAAGATTCCTGTTCGATTATGACAAACTCTGGGAGTCTTTCCAGTTGCCGACCTAGCCGAGTGTAGAAGAACTTGTTTACTTATACCAACAGCAACAATCTACTTCACAAGATCAGGTGCCAAGACCGTTGGTAGTTTCTCAACCCAACGTGGGTTCTAATGATCATGAGGCTGGTCCAAGTGGAACGACACACGAAGACCCAGAGGAACCAGCTCCTACATTTGATAATTCTGACAACTCAGAATCGGAAGACGGTCCGATTTTTGACGAGGAACTAAATGTTGCATCGACAGAAGTTGAGGATCACACCGGTGATCAAGACATCACGAACTTGCAATCGGAAGTTGTTGTGCCTGACAATGCTATGCCAAGAACCTTGCCATATCATCCTTCAGAGCAGATTATTGGTGATCTACAGAGCGGAGTAAAGACGAGGGATCAGATCAACAGAGCTCTTACTTGTTTCTATACATCTGTCGCTCCTTTACAAGAAGAATTCTCACTTAAGTGTTTCATTTCGCTGGTTGAACCCAAAACATATAAAGAAGCTTTAACCGAAGAAAGTTGGGTCAACGCTATGCAGGAAGAGTTACAGCAGTTCGAGAAGCTGGGAGTCTGGAGATTAGTAGACCTTCCTGAAAATCAAAAGTTGATCAAAACAAAGTGGGTATTCAAATGTAAGAGAGATGATAGAGGAGTCATTGTTCGAAACAAAGCACGTTTGGTAGTACAGGGATTCAGTCAGCAAGAAGGCATTGACTTTACTGAAGTGTATGCGCCTGTTGCTAGACTTGAGGCAATAAGAATCTTCCTGGCATACGCATCCTGGAAAGGATTCAAAGTCTACCAACTGGATGTCAAGTCTGCATTCCTATACGGCAAAATCAACGAAGAAGTGTACGTGGGACAACCACCAGGGTTCACTAATCCACTACACAAAAACAAAGTCTATCTTCTGGATAAAGCTCTTTACGGACTTCACCAGGCCCCGAGAGCCTGGTATGAGACGCTTTCCCAACATCTGTTGGACAACGGGTTCATCAGAGGGACAGTTGATAGTACGTTGTTTACCAAAGAGGTTGCAGGACATCTTTTAATCGTGCAGATCTACGTCGATGACATCATTTTTGGTTCAACAAATGACGAGTTGTGTAAAGAGTTTGAGAAGGTAATGAAAACAAAATTCGAGATGAGTTCAATAGGGGAGATGAAGTTCTTTCTAGGACTGCAGGTAGAACAGATGCCCGAAGGAATCTTCATTCATCAAACTAAATACGTGAACGATGTTCTGGAGAAGTTCAACATGGCTCAATCCAGTCCAGCATCAACCCCCTTAGCTCAGAATCATGGGATTTGTCCAGATGAGAGTGGAGAGAAAGTAGACGAGACGTATTACCGGTCGATAATTGGATCTTTGATGTATCTTACTGCTTCTCGCCCAGACATCATGTATCCGACGTGTTTATGCGCCCGTTATCAGTCCAGCCCACGCCAGTCACACTTGACGATCGTGAAACACATTTTACGGTATTTAAAAGGCTTCCCATGCACCGGCTTATGGTATCCTAAGTCTGGCGATTTCTCTCTCACAGGTTTTGCTGATTCTAATTATGGTAGCTGCAAGCTGAATGCTAAGTCCACCACTGCTGGGTGTCAGTTCTTCGGAACTCGACTTGTCACCTGGCAGTGCAAGAAACAAACCTCAGTAGCGCTCTCTACGTGCGAGGCTGAATACGTTTCGGCCTCGAGCTGTTGCTCTCAGATCCTTTGGATCCAACAGCAGATGCGAGACTTTGGTTTGCAGTTCTTGGACACACCGATATTCATGGACAATGAAACAGCAATTAACATAACGAAAAACCCGGTTCACCATTCTAAAACAAAACACATCGAGATTCGACATCACTTTATTCGTGATTGTTATGAGAAAAAATTGATTAGAATTGAACATATACACACCGATGAACAGAGGGCTGATTTTTACACCAAACCGTTTGATAAAAAGAGATTTAACTATCTTTTGAAATTAAATGGGATGAAAAATCTGTTTTCTGGGAGGGTTATAGAATGTGAAGCCCAGGAGGATGGCGATCTGATGTGATCCGCGTTTCGTTGTCAAGTTGTTTGTACAGTTTATTTTCTGCTTTTGATAAAACCAAAAACACAAAAATATGTTTTTGTTTTTAGGGGGAGAAAGTTTGCAGAAAAATACAAAAACATGATAAAATTTCAAAATCCAAAAACATTTGAAAAAGTAAAAATGAGTTTGTGTAAAAAGGGGAAATGATAGTACATCAGCTAGACAGTGCAGTACGCTAAAGAAATGTAAAGTAAAATGTGTTAAGCAGTCTTGCAGATGATATGCCGATAGGTTTTTACACATTTAGTAGGTTTGTTCGGGATATAAACATAAATAATTACTTGCTTTTATGTGGGGAACATCTCTTGGATATATGGGTAACCCCCGAAATCTTGTTTGAAAGGTCCCTCTTTCTGAGATACTAGGTCTTTATACTTAGTAATATCTGGGGTATTATCCCGGGACTTCTGATTTTGCGGAAGCAATGGCCTAGTCCCTGGAGAATACTTTACGCTGCTTTGAAATATAAGCCCCCCCTCAGCATAAAAAATGATGAAACATTGCAAAATGCTAATCATGTGCTGTTGTAAAAAAAATTCTCTAAAGGGAACCCACCAAAAGTCGAACCGTCATCTCTCTGCTGAACGGAAGTTCTGACCTGAGCTCTCACGGTCTCGCAATTTAACCCCTTACAGATATCATCTAGGTATACTCACCTGTAAGACTGAATATTGGGATCTGGATACGGGAGTATATTCTGAGGTGGTACACATGTAAAAGTTAAGCCTTAAAACACTAAATCCGTATCCTGAATAGATTGAACTTTGTGTGAAAATTTAAGTGGACCAGTATATCGGCAATCAATGCAAATTGTTTAATACTGAAAATGTAATCAAAGCTTAACGGTGCTTGTATCTCGTCGGCAGCTGATATGATCCCTTAACACACTCACAAAAATATTGTTTGTACAGTTTATTGTTTACCATATTCAAAATCCAAAAAGATTTGCATTTCATCTTATTTTCGACAACGGACATTGGATATCAGAGGATCAAAGTCTTATGTGCTAAACATGTCTGGATCATAAGGTTTGGGTAAGCAGAAGATTCTGAAAAAGTGATCGGTAATTGCTTGAAAGTTCAAAAGTTCATTAATTTGAACTTAAATTGTTTCAGGAAGTCAGCAAACTTCATAAAATAGTCAACCAAGGTCATTAACTTGGACTTGGTAGGCTAATCAGTTGACCAAGGTCATTAACTTGGACTTGGTTAACTGGGTGTGTCGGTAAAATCTGAAAAAGTTAAAAAAATTGAATTTTTAAAAAAGTAATTTCGCTTGAATATGCATATTTCGCTTGAGTTGTGATTCCGCTTGAACTTACTGATGTCATTTTCAAGCGGAATAAGATTGTCTATAAATAGCGGGGGTATTCCGCTTGAAATGTTCATTTGATCTCATTCCGCTTCAAAGTCACTTCTCCGGCGATTTCAAGCGAAATCCCAAAATCATCGAATTACAGCCGTTATATGATGGAGAGGTTCAAAACCGAGTGTTAATATTGTTATCTTACGTGTTTTATTGCGTTTTGTGTATTTATATACTTTGAATGTGATAACTACGCGAGATTATGATTTTTCAGGTTAAACGCTTAATTCGGTGAAGTTAAAGTGGTTAGAGATGAAGCGGAACGGTCGAATTTGATAAACATAGTAAACGGTGTTGTTCGGGAATCGGGATTGGTGTCGGACCAAATGCTTGCTTGGAGTTGTAAGGAACGCACACGAATGAAGTCCAGGGGCCTGTATGTAATTAATGGAAAGTATAATATAGTTATAAAAAAGGCCACGAGATGATGTATATGTTGAATGAAAAGTTCCAGCAGGTTGTATACGTAGCCTATGGTGTACATTCGTAACCTACGGCCAAGAAATCAAAAAGAAACAGAAGCTTCCTAACGTAACCTACGCTCTGCATGCGTAGGCTACGGTTGATGAGATAAAAGGCAGCATGCACATGTATTGAAAAGGGGGTTGGAATATTATATGGCATCATAAATTGAAAAAAACAAAATACCCCAATTCGAAGGAGGCAGATCTCGTGGCTAGTGGAGGCTCTTGCAAAGTTTTTGGTGGAGGGATTCTTAATTATCCTGACATCACATGAAATCTAAAAAAATCACATCATCATTCTCAATTGTTGGCAAACATAGAAGGCACAAAAGTCAACAACATTAATATTATTCATCATAACACTTCTTGGAGACATTGGGAGGAAACTCACGTGCACAAGGGGGCCCACCATTAAGTTGATTGAAGAAAAATATAGTGTGATACATATACGCAGACAATATTTATTGGTTGGACTTGTGGGCCGCCCTGGGCTTAGAGAGTTGGAGAATTTTGGACTTGGATCCTTAACATTACACGCATACATGGAGATAGGGGGGACTTCTTTTTGGCGGTGGTTTTGTGAAAAAGAGAGAACATACGTGCATATCTGGTTGGACGAAATTGATGGGGCATGTTGACTTTTGGTCCAGCAAACATAAAAGAAACAGAAGAAATAAACCGTAGCTTACGGTCATGTTCCGGAAAAACAAAACACGTAGAATCAGGTTTGGAGGATATTTAATGTATTCTTAAAACCCTAGCGGGGGATTGTTATTCGATAGAGGATTTTTGGTAGCATCAACCCCACTTTTGGGCTCTCATCTCTCACGACCATCATTGTAATTCATCAAATTCATCCTCACTATCATGCAATCATTCAAGAATCAAGCATTCGAAGATCATACAACTGAGATGAGCGGCTAGTCCTTTTAGTGGTTTCCTCTGGATGGAGGGTTTTTGTAAGTTGGATAGTTTTATGTGTTTGTGACAATCGTATAACTCGGTGATCTAAGCATTCGATACTTTTCACCTTTGATTTGATTAATTAATTGTAAACCGTTACATTTATTTAAACCTTAATTTCTAAGCATTCAGTTCCCGAGAGTTCTAGTAATTGGGATATATTTGACATGGGATTAGGGTTTGTAAATTGTAATTGATAATCATTCGATAACCTCCCATTATGTATTGACCGGAGTACTTAGTCGTTGATTATCACAATTGGTTAATTAGGTTAAACACTTACGTCTATGTAAGTGTTTCGATTAAACACATAATTGAATCTAGCTGTAAAACCTGAAATCTGGAGGAACCATTATTCTTTCTATTGATTTAAACTTCACTTTTAGTTCGTAATTTTTAGATAATCAATCAAGCCCACAACAAAGTTTTCCGTTTTTTATTTAGTTAATCAATACTTAATATTATAACACTTTCCACAATCCTCCTCTGGTTCGATATCCGACTTACTCTAGGTACTAGTTTATTTCGGTTTTTGCATGTCACTAACGACAGACATCAAAATGGCGCCGTTGCCGGGGAGAAAGCTAAATAAAAAACGGAAAACTTTGTTGTGGGGGAGCCCGGGAAGGGATTGTGGAGAAAGCTTGAAGAGATTGAGATGAGATTGAAATCGATGAAAATTGGTAAAAATTGAAAATTTTGAAAATTTTAAAATTTTTCATCGCCTTAAACAAGCTAATTGGATACGAAAACCTAAAGTTTCAATCACTAATAGGCTTCTTACCAGTAGTAGACTAGATTAGTCCCTTGTCATGGTTGTCCCTTTAAGTTTCATGAGAGTAGGTTTGACAAGTGTTTTATAGAAAATGAGTTGAAAAGAGATGTCTATCTAGGGGTAACATGTTTTAATTGCATATGCTACATGTCAGCAATCTTTTTACCTTTTCTTGGTGAGATTTTGAGCCTGCAGACGGATAGGATACATTATATGATGAATTCATTTGTTGAGTGCAGGCTACGTGTTATTCTGTGATTAGAACTTGTGTGATTCGATGCATGCTGAGACTGTGGGTTTGACATGTGCACATAGAAGATAAAGGCATTAGGATTTTCCTGTTACACCCTTTTGTGTTTGTGTTTCTTCCGTGTTATTCACCAATTTCCCTTAGCAGCCCTGTTGAGCCTACCTATCTTTCATTTGTTCTCCCATTGTCTATTGTGAAAAAAACCAACCGTGATGATATTGCTATGAAAAAGAAAAGAAAAAAAAATGAAAAGAAAAAAAAATAGAAAAATATGAGAAAAATGCAAAAGAAAAGAACAAAAATAGAAGTATTTTGAATATCGCATATGTTCTTGGGTAGAAACCAACCCAATAATATAAGTTGTGTTGGAATAAAGTGTTACGGTTTGGTTATTGTTTGTGAGCCAATTAGAAAAAAAATAAAAAGCTAAAAATTTTCCTACCTTTGCCTAAGCCCAAAACCGAAAAAGTCCTTTTGATATGTGCCGTGTTAGATGATACAGTGGAGGTGTGATTGTTATACAAGCTTATGATTGCAGGATTTCATGTGTGCTTATTTGAGTGTTTATATACTAGCTCATTGCACGCTAGTCCAGATATTAACCTGAGAGGAGAGTACATGGTGAGGGGTGTGTAGCATGTGTCTAATTGTAAACATGTTAGTTTTAGATAGACAAGTCTTAAGTTTTTGAAATTGCATCATTTACTTGTCAGACTGTCAATCTCGATTGTGTCAGTCTATGGGATGGGTATGACTTGGGAATGAACAGGTTGAACCGGTTAGGGAGTTTAAAGGTGTTGTTTCTATGGTGATTAGTTCTAGTTGGTTTGCTTGGGGACAAGCAAAGGCAAGTGTGGGGATGTGATGGAGAGGTTCAAACCGAGTGTTAATATTGTTATCTTACGTGTTTTATTGCGTTTTGTGTATTTATATACTTTGAATGTGATAACTACGCGAGATTATGATTTTTCAGGTTAAACGCTTAATTCGGTGAAGTTAAAGTGGTTAGAGATGAAGCGGAACGGTCGAATTTGATAAACATAGTAAACGGTGTTGTTCGGGAATCGGGATTGGTGTCGGACCAAATGCTTGCTTGGAGTTGTAAGGAACGCACACGAATGAAGTCCAGGGGCCTGTATGTAATTAATGGAAAGTAGAATATAGTTATAAAAGAGGCCACGAGATGATGTATATGTTGAATGAAAAGTTCCAGCAGGTTGTATACGTAGCCTATGGTGTACATTCATAACCTACGGCCAAGAAATCAAAAAGAAACAGAAGCTTCCTAACGTAACCTACGCTCTGCATGCGTAGGCTACGGTTGATGAGATAAAAGGCAGCATGCACATGTATTGAAAAGGGGTTGGAATATTATATGGCATCATAAATTGAAAAAAACAAAATACCCCAATTCGAAGGAGGCAGATCTCGTGGCTAGTGGAGGCTCATGCAAAGTTTTTGGTGGAGGGATTATTAATTATCCTGACATCACATGAATTCTAAAAAATATCACATCATCATTCTCAATTGTTGGCAAACATAGAAGGCACAAAAGTCAACAACATTAATATTATTCATCATAACACTTCTTGGAGACATTGGGAGGAAACTCACGTGCACAAGGGGGCCCACCATTAAGTTGATTGAAGAAAAATATAGTGTGATACATATACATATACGCAGACAATATTTATTGGTTGGACTTGTGGGCCGCCCTGGGCTTAGAGAGTTGGAGAATTTTGGACTTGGATCCTTAACATTACACGCATACATGGAGATAGAGGGGACTTCTTTTTGGCGGTGGTTTTGTGAAAAAAAGAGAACATACGTGCATATCTGGTTGGACGAAATTGATGGGGCATGTTGACTTTTGGTCCAGCAAACATAAAAGAAACAGAAGAAATAAACCGTAGCTTACGGCTTATGACCGTAGCTTACGGTCATGTTCCGGAAAAAAAAAACACGTAGAATCAGGTTTGGAGGATATTTAATGTATTCTTAAAACCCTAGTGGGGGATTATTATTCGATAGAGGATTTTTGGCAGCATCAACCCCACTTTTGGGCTCTCATCTCTCACGACCGTCATTGTAATTCATCAAATTGATCCTCACTATCATGCAATCATTCAAGAATCAAGCATTCGAAGATCATACAACTGAGATGAGCGGCTAGTCCTTTTAGTGGTTTCCTCTGGATGGAGGGTTTTTGTAAGTTGGATAGTTTTATGTGTTTGTGACAATCGTATAACTCGGTGATCTAAGAATTCGATGCTTTTCACCTTTGATTTGATTAATTAATTGTAAATAGTTACATTTATTTAAACCTTAATTTCTAAGCATTCAGTTCCCGAGAGTTCTAGTAATTGGGATATATTTGACATGGGGTTAGGGTTTGTAAATTGTAATTGATAATCATTCGATAACCTCCCGTTATGTATTGATCGGAGTACTTAGTCGTTGATTATCACAATTGGTTAATTAGGTTAAACACTTAGGTCTATGTAAGTGTTTCGATTAAACACATAATTGAATCTAGCTGTAAAACCTGAAATCTGTAGGAACCATTATTCTTTCTATTGATTTAAACTTCACTTTTAGTTCATAATTTTTAGATAATCAATCAAGCCCACAACAAAGTTTTCCGTTTTTTATTTAGTTAATCAATACTTAATATTATAACACTTTCCACAATCCTCCTCTGGTTCGATATCCGACTTACTCTAGCTACTAGTTTATTTCGGTTTTTGCATGTCACTAACGACAGACATCATTATACTGCCCGATTGTTGTTTGATATCTTGATTTTAGTTGGTTGGTACAACTATTATCATGGGAAAGGTAAGATTGATGGTCAATTTGACCCAGATTTTGTCTGATTTTGTATGTCGGCGATGGACTTGAACAAAAACGTAGATCTAGGGTTTAACTTTGACATAAAATGAACGATAATCTTATATGTGTGGTCGGAATATATTGTATAACTGTCTTAGAGTCTTGAATTGTACCAGATCTATGTTTCTGTTTGAATGACGATTGAACTGTTATTTCAGACTTAGATCTAGGGTTGTTTGATGGTGCAAAATAGATAAAAATGACACTCACATGTTCGGAATCTATCATAGAACAAACCCAGATGTTTGATTTCATCATCAGAAAATTTTTTGAAAATTTGTTCATGATTCCGCTTGAAACAGTTGATTTCGCTTCAAATGATATTCCGCTTGAAATGGACATTATTTTAAAACAAGAGATTTCGCTTCAAAATGTTATTTCACATAATGTGTGATTTCGCTTGAAAAATGTTTGAGGAGAAAAATTTTCAAAGTATTTGATTTATTTGTATTGTGTTGTTTTTCAGGCTTCAAATGTGATTTTTGATCCATTGCACAACAGTTGCTGTGATTTTGATGAGGAAAAGATTCCAAAGTCGTCCGAATTCAGGAGTATTCTGGAGTTTATGAGAAGGTTACCTATACAAAAAGACTTGACGAATCAACATCTGGTGTTTAGATCTCATATTAAATGTTTTTGGGAAAAGGCAACTTATGACGAAAAGAGCAAAGTGATCAATTCGGTTGTTAAGCTAAATGGCAAAGAAAAGTCGATTATTATTTCTGAAGCACTTGTCCGTGAAGTGTTGGATTTTCCTGATGATGAAAAGTCTCCGACAGAATATCCAGAGAGGATGGTAAAAGGTTGTATGCTGCGGATGGGTTATGCTGGTGCTCTAAACAGTGCTAATTACTTGAAATCAAAGTTTACAAAGCCATACAAGTTTCTTATTCACTCGGTGCTGCATGCTCTAAGTCATTGTAAGGGAGGTTATGATGCTATGAGAGACTATCAAATGAACATGGTGACCGCTCTCGTATTGAACAAGAAGTATAACTTTTCAAAGATCGTGTTTCATTTTATGGTTGAAAACATTACTTCAAAGAGTAAGACTTGGGTGTATCCAAGATTTGTTCAAATGATGTTAGATCATGCATATCCTGACCTTGAGAGAGATGAAAACAATGATATGTTGGTGTTATCTCACATGAGTAATGATTCTTTGAAACAATTGGCCAGATATCATCCGAATCATCCAGAGCCAAAGACTAAAGTTGAATTTTTTGGTTTTATTAAAGACAAAAACTATCAAGATCCAGATCCTGTTAATCATCAGAACTGGAGAAATGAGGAAGAAATGAAAGAGAAGAGCTATGCAGATGAATTAAAAATACTTGAAGAATTCAAAGGAACTCGAAACGATTGGTTCGTAAAAGAAAAGAAAAAGAGGGGCAGGAAAGTTACTCCTAAAGTACAAGTAGAAGAGGGTTCATCTTCTCAACCCAAAAAGCGTCAAAAGAAAGTTGCTAAAACATTGCTTGTTGATGAATCAGAGGAGGAAGCTGAAGTTGAAGCTGAAGTTGAAGCTGAAACTGAAATTAATGTTGAAGGAGATGTTCGTTTGTCTCCTGAGTCTACAAAGTTGTTGAAATCTCTTACTGATTTTAATTCTAAAAAGAAAGAAGCAGCTGGTGATGAAGAAAGTGATGATGTTACAAAAGTACAGCAAGTTCTTCTGAAGATGAAGTTGATGAGACTGAACGTTATAAGAAAGTCATGTCTGTTGTAGTGAAAGAGAAACAGAAAAAGAGAAAAAGGAGTGGTAAAGATGATGATGATGTGTATATTCCTTCTCAAGAAAATATTGAAGATGTTCAAACACCTCCATCATCAGGTGGTAAAAAGAAAGCTGGTGCAAGAAAGAGAGTTGTTACTCCAAAGGTGAAAAAGACATTGAAGATCGTGCTGAACAAGAAAACTATCCAAGAAACCAGTAAATCATCATCACCACAACCTGAACCACAACATCAACTATCACCAAACCAATCACCACTTCACCAATCACCTCCTAGACAACCATCACCATTACATCAAACACCACCACATTTATCACCGCTACACCAAACACCAATCCAAGAACAACCTATTCTAACTTCACAACAAATCTTTCAAACACCACCACTCACTCAACCACCTGTCCAAACCACACCTGGTTCTTCTGGTTACAAAACCTTTCCAACTGTTCCAGAAGGTCTTAATCTTGATATTAGTGATTTCAATTTTGCTACTGATGAGCAAGTTAAGTTTTTGGAAAAGAAAGTTAAAGAAATTTTAGCTGAGAACAAGAAATTGGAAAAACGTGTTAAGTCTGTGGAAGCTGAAAACTCTTCTTTGTTGAAAAAGATTGAAGCTGATGAATCTGAAATTGATGTTATGAAAGTTCAGATTGCAGAATTGCTAGAAGAAAAGACTCGTAGAGACGAGCAGAATAAGTATTTTGAATTGAAGAACAAAGAATTAGAGGCAGCCAAAGCAGTGAAAGAGCATGAGATTTATATGATAAACAAAGTGTTAGAAAAGATGCTTGGTAAGTCTATTGAGCAACAATTTGATGAAATCAAGATTGAAGAAGTTAGAGCTCAAAGACAAGCAGAGATTAATGCTAAAATGAAGAACAAAGGAAAGAGTATTGAAGGTGTTTCTGAGGAGATGGCAATTGTTCTATCAACTGTACCTGAATCTCCTATTCCGAATCCTGTTCCTATCTCTGCAGTATCTGCTATCTTTGAAGAGGATGTGCTACTTGATGATGTTCTTAATGTTGATGAAGATGAGGATGATGATGCAGAAAAAGATGATGAAGATGATGAAGTATTTTTTGCAAGTAGCCACAGTGATGATGATAATGATGATGATGACGATCAGGGTGCTACTGGTGTTAAAGTTTCTGAGAAATCGAATGAACAAAATGTAGATGATTATATGCATGATGATGCAAATGAAGAACATGAAAGTGCTGAAGGTGAGGGGGAGCACATGGATGATCAGAATGTTGATAAAAGTGAAAGATTGATACTGTGTCTGGAGCCTGAAATTGAGGAAGGAGAATTCAGGCATACGTATACAATGGTTGATATTAAAGAGATGACGCGTATTGTTGATCCAGATTTCAAGTTTGATTTTGAAGAAGAATTAAATCAGTTCGATATCAACCAACAGCCTGAGTATCAGTACAAGTATGTTGAAGATGCTGATCTGTATGATAGGGTTGAAGTCAAAGATTGTAGTGATGAAGAGAATGAGAATGTGGATACTTCTGATTTTCCTACTCTGGTAGAGTTTTTCAGTCAAGAAAATAGGGATGAACTAAGAAGAAAAGTTGCTGAAATTTTGAAAGATAAAAACTTTGATGGTACTACGAAAGATCCACAGCAAGAAGAACGCAAGAAGTGGTTCAGGAAGAGTAATGAAAGAAAATTCAAGCGTCCTTTGAAGTTTTACAAGAGAGATAGAGATGTATCTCTTGGCGACATCATCAGCTGGGGATTCTTACCACAGGTGAATGCTTATGCAATTAGAAGGGAATATGGTGTGCAATACTTTGAACGTCTTTATGATATCATGTCATTACCTTGGTGGGATGTAGAAGAGCTTGCTAAAGTCAGAACATTGGATTATCCAATTAGAAAGAACGATGTGCCTATGTGGGGTTTGATAAAGTATGAATCGTTGAAAAACTTCATGCACTGGAAGCCTCATTACCCGAAGAATGTTAAGAGGGTAGATCCAGTAACTGGAGTTGAAGAGACAATTTTACATGTGAAGAAGCCTAGAGTGATCAAGAATATTCCTGTACCGAAAATGGAACAAGAGTTTTATAAAGGCTTTATATGTTGGGTTTACAGCTGTATGTCGACTGAAGCTGTAATCACTTACAGGGCTGAGAATGAAGTTAGAGAAATCTGTGTATGATCCTCTGTGGCTGGTGAACTGCTCTGCTAAAGACATAGAATGTTTGTTTGTGAACAAGATATGGTTTAAAGCTGAAGATAGAGAACAAGCTATGCAATTCCAGAAAGTTGTGTCCATTTGCTTTCAAAAGGGTATCAATGCTGACAACAAATGGAATTCTAAGTGGCGAAAGATTGAAGAAGAAGAGAAGTTAAAGGCTGAGAAAGAACGAAAAGCTCGTGAAGACAGAGATAACATGCTGAGGCATACTGTCATTCAACGAATGGCTGCTGAAGAAAAGAAGAGAGTTGATGAAAACGAGAAGCTTAGGAAGCAGTTGCTGAGGAAGCCTAATCCAAGAGATGAAAAGTTTAAGTCGCTGTGAAGAAAGAGCTGAAGACCAGACTAAAGACTCCGGCAATATCCAAGGGGGAGTTTGTTGGTGCATAATGTCTATAGCCTACGTCTTAAGTCTAGGTCATGTTTGTATAGGGTTTTCAGGGGTCTAAATGTAATTTTATGTGATTTTGATGTAATTCCGCTTGAAATGACACATGATCATTTCAAGTGAAATCAGAAGTTGTTATTCCGCTTGAAATGACATGTGTCATTTCAAGCGAAATCATATGCCTATATATAGGCAAGTCTTGTTTCTCATTTGGCACGGAATCACAAGTTGTATACCGAACTGCTGCCGGATTTTCTAGTGAAATATTAATGAGAAACGTGTGTTAAAGTGATATATTCTGTTTTCTACTCATATTGTGTACTGATTCAGCTCTGTTTGTTTGTTTCCGCCTCTCAAACAGTGTGTATTGCCTCTGATTGACTCACTTGGTCGGTAAAACGCTCCTACAAAATTTTCAGACCGTAATGGTGGAAAGTTTGCGTCATCCATTGGCGGAACTGAATTTTCTCTTTTTAGCTCAACTTGTGGCTCCTCTGACTTTGACGAATCAGATTCATCGCCAAAACTTGACTCCTTTGTTTCCGAAGAAACAAATTCATCGCCAGGAAGTGAAAATTTAACTTTCTTTGATTTTTTCTCTTTTGTCCTCAAATTTGTATCTGATGAATTCATTTTGCTTGACTGATCATTCTTTGGAGAGCAAGACAATTCATCAGAACTTTTGTCTGAATCAACTGTTGTATTCGATGACAAAATCCTTTCAAGATACTCCCTTGCTTTCTTCCTTTTCTTCCTCAGTCTGTCTTTCTGCCCTTGTGATAATTTCACTTTCTGTTCTTTGGGCTTTTCTTCGATTTTGACTATTTTCTTTACCATTCTCTGAGATTCAGCCCTCGATCTTCTCTTTGATCTCATTGAGCAATCTCTGGCAATATGACCTTTGATTTGACATTCAAAGCATCTCCTCGTCTCCAATCTCTGACTCTGGCAGTTAACAGCAATGTGTCCTTGAAAACCACATTTGTAACACACTCTGTTATCGTACCATTCACAACTTTCATACCAAACATTTAAATCATAACATTGTTTGGCCTTGAGGTAGTCAAGACTTTTCTTCTTTCTATCCTCACAAGTCTTTGAGAAATCTTCATTCCATCATCTCCCATAAGCTTGATTTGACTTTTGAGCACTGTGGTCAAACCTGCACCACTTATTACCAACTTTTTGTGAGTTTTGATTTTCAGATTTTTGATAATGATTGGATGATTGAACTGATGAACTTTTATTGTTGTTTTGAAAATTTTTCGAATTTTTTACATTTTGTTTTTGTTTTACATTCTTCTTAAAAGGTTTTTGCGTTGAGCATTCACCTCTTTCAGTAAATTGTAAAACAGTTTCTTGAAAATTTTCTTTTAATTTCAAAAATATTTTCTTTTTATCATTTTCATCATCAGTTTTATCATCACAATCTTCAATTATAACATTGTCATAATTTGTGACATTGTCACTTATTGGAATTTCATTGATCGGTTTTGGACATAAATGATCCAGTAATGCAGACGAGGTCACAAAACCTTTCAATGTCTTTTCTAACTCAGCAATTTTATTTCTAGCACTCTCAACTTCTTTTTTAAGTTGAGAGATTTTCTCAAGATGAGAATTTATTGCTTTTTCATTTTCAAGTTTATTTTCTTCAAAAACAGATTTTTCATTTTCTAAAACTCTTATTTGACTTTGAAATTCTGTTTCTTTTTCTTTTAAATTTTTGTTTTCTAATTTTATCCAAAAATTTTCATTTTCTGAAGATTTTATTTTATTTTCAAAATCTTTTTCAGTTTCCAATTTTTCATTTTCCAAAAATGTTATTTTATCTTGAATTTTTTTTTCCTTTTCTTTCAAATTTTTGTTTTCCAATGTCAAACTCTCCACATTTTTCAAAAGTTTGAAATTGTCTGCTTCAGATTTATCACAGTTTAAGCACTTCTCGGACATCATTTCAGCTTCAGCTTTCTTCTCAACCTTGATAGCTGAAATTTCTTCAACCTGCTTCTCTACTACTTGAACATTTTCTTCAGATCTGATTTTTTCTTCAGTAGTTGCTGCCTTATGATTCTTCTTTCCTGAATCAGACTTCAATTTTCTAATCTTTTGGAGTTCAATTTCTTGAGTTTCAATCTTCTGGATGAACGTGCTCAAATTGAATCCAAAATATTCCAAATTTTTCTTCCAAATTAACAGATATGTGCCCCACTCATCACGCGGTAAAGCATTTGCCAACTTGTCAACCCACTCGTCATCTCTTTTGCTAATGTTCAAACGCTTCATCTCTACATATAACTTGCAATACCTTTCAATCAACTCTTTTGTAGATTCTCCCCTGATAGCTGTAAAACTATCAAACTTCTGTTTGATACTTGCTGAGTCTGAACAAGCACACCATTTCCGAAAGACGAGTTATAGAACTCAGAATCCATGTTTCAGTATTGAAAGATTCACGAAGACAAATTTTCAAACGATACGAAAATTCACTCAATCTAAGATTAGTTTAATCACTTTATCAAACCACTGAATCAGATGAATATCCGATTGAGTGACAAAAATCAGGTGACAACGGATCGAGTGGGGATTTGCTCGGGCGAGTATCCGATGCTTGACAAATCACCTGAAACACAGACAAATAGAACTGATTAGGATCGGGTGGCAACTCGTTTGGATTGCCACTCGATTTGTTGCACTTTAAACTTGAACAAAACAAGATCCTTTAACTCTGATTGTGACCCGATCGGGTGAGTCAAAGGGGTTAAACTTTTTAATGAAGTATAATGACTTTGTCCAATCGGGTGACTTTGTGACACTACACGACAAAATTCTTGGTCGATCGGTTAATTATTGACTTGTATCACCTCAACAATGAATTACAATTTTTCTTGCAACAAGATATCATGGGGCCGACAACATCTCATGCAAACTGACATATTTGTTTATTATCACATGCAATCAACAACAATCACTTTACAATCTAAATTCAAATTGCTGACAACTTCAAGTGCGCATGAAATCTGATTGGGCCGATTTATAGTATAGTGAATTTGTTATCAATTGATAAGGCCAATAAAGCCCACTAAGCCGACAACTGAATGATACGATAACCTCAATTAAAAAGATCCGACTTTTTCAAATGATAAAAAAATATGATTGGGCCGCTAACTATGCATCACATGGGTCGACATCTGTTGAAATGATATCAAGATAGCAATTGATTCACTCGAGACACAACACTAATTCAATATCATATGCAAATCTTGATTGTTTATTAAAAATAGCCGACAGATTTGATTAACAATACAATCCTATTGGACCAATTCTATTATTGAAATGAATCTGACAATTGCAATTAATGATTTATTGAACCGATTTTAATGTCTTGATTGTGCCGTCTAACTTAAATCATATGTATTCAAACGAAATAAGGTTTCTTTCACACGAAATATCAATTTCACACGAAATAGAGATCTGATACACGACACATTCACACGAAATGAGCACCTTCAAACGAAATAGAGGACTTTTCAAACGAAATAGGTGTATTTCGCACGAAATTAAGGACTTTTCAAGCGAAATAGGTGTATTTCGCACGAAATTAAGGACTTTTCAAGCGAAATAGGCACATTCAAACGAAATGAAGTTCATGTCGTGCGAAATGACACGACCAGGTTGTATTTCGTGCGAAATAGGTCTGACGTCACGCGATTTCGGACCAAAAAACTCAGATTTCTCCCAAACGGCTTCGAATTAAGATCTGAAACTTGGTAGGGTTGTAGATCAGGTGTTTTCGCACAACATATCAAAAAATCATGTAATTTGGACCGTAAAAACCCGTTCAATTTTGAAAAATTCAGTAAAAAAGTGAAAGAATGAGTAGAAGTCAGAATTTTCTAGTGAAAACAAGCTAAATCGGTAAGAACTCTTCCTCCTGAGCTCTGATACCACTTGTAGGATCGTTTTCACGACCAAACGAGTCGTTCAGAAGAGTTCTCAGACTAAATCAGAGGCGGAATTCATTGATTTAGTCTTCTTTCAGCTTGTTATACACTTTAACAGTCTCTTGTATTGATTAAATGACGTTACAATGGCTGGAGACAATTTGGCAGCACCTCGGCTCCAAAATCACAAGGTTACAAATGAAATGGCACAACACCTATTTATAGGAGAGGGTATTTCGCACGAAATAGGCATTTGCTATTTCGCACGAAACTGCTATTTCGTGTGAAATGACTTTTTCAGCCTATTTCCCAGTTTCTTCGTACTCCGTGACCTAGATCTATCATTTCTATTACAAAACTCGATACAAGACGAAGTCAACAGACATATGCACTAACATGGGTTTTCCATTTTTTGGGAAGAAAGTTTCCATCTGGAATGGAATCTCTCCTCACAAAGAAGAACTGATTTCTCCAGTGAGTGTCGTTCTTGGTGACATTCAGGAGTGGATGAGGGTTTTTGTGGCTTGTGTTTAAAAAGGAAACGATGAGACCCGTGGTTAACCAAGTTATACATGTGGCTAAGTTCAGAAAGACCTATGTCTATGCCCTCATGCACTATGATTTGCTCGAGTGTGAATAGGACTCTCCACAACATCGGCATGGCTTGTATGTAGCACAAGCCAGTCAGAGTAAAGAAACTCTGTGTGAACGCTGGGAAAGGATAGTTAAAGCCTATCTGGAACGGAGCAGCAGGGAAGGTGACCCAAGTTTCAGACTGACAATCACTCTTCATCGAAGAGTCGAAAGGCCGGAAGATCATTCCATCAGGGAAGCAATGACGCAATTGATCAATCTCTGGATCAGTGAAACGACAGAGCTCCAAGGAAGGATTTTTGGTGAGGCCCTGACTCTTCGGAGGGCTGTTGTTTTCTGAATTTTTGGCTCGGGAGGATCGGGTTATCATCTTGGCCATGGAATTTTTTGAAGGAACAGAGGATCAAGGATGAGAATCTTAGAGAGAAGGGAAAAGATATACCTGATGAGTCTTCGAATGAGGATTTAAAGGGAGAGATCTTGAATTTAAATGCAAAATTTCATCCCTATCTCTAACCTATTTATAATCATGATTTGTTGCAGGTGTGATGTGACGCTGACGCAAGCCTGTAACGGCTATATCTGCAAGTAACGGCTAGTCCGAAATTCATTGAAACATGACTTATCCGATTAGAATCCAGCCAGTCATGTTTGGGGGAAATTGTTAGGGACAGAATTTTGGTTCTTAAGGATCACGTATCCTCAGTTTAGCCTGGATCAAGGATCCTCAGGAAATGGTGCAGGAAGACTAAGGATCAAGGATCCTCACTGGTTTTCTTAAACTAACATTTTTTTCTAATACTCTTTGGCTTTGTTTTCCAGGTGCATTTCGAAGAGAACTTATTCCAACCGAGATTCAAGGGGAATATGTTCTTTATTTTGGCACGTGCATGAGCTAAGACCGTTGGTGGTAATCGTGGGTAGATGGCTGAATTTTCGGATAGTTAGTTAAGGATATTTTTGGCTAAGATTAATAGGGGTATTGAGCTAATTTAGAAAGCACTTGCACTCTGGTTATCGAACAACACTTCTGTTACTATCTCTCGAATACACACACACACTAGAATTCCTTGTAACAAGGTCAATACTTCCAAAGTTGTAACCTTGTTTGTTCAATATAGTTGATAGTGATAGTTTTCACTATCCGAGGTTTTTTATGCCGGAGATCATACATTGATCAAGGGCTTTTTCCTTATATAAATCCTTGTGTTCTTTGCCATTTTCATTCAATCATTGTTCATACATTTGTGCATTTAACCAAGCATCCAACCTCACAAAAATAAGATTTGGTTACATTATCCTTGTGTGATTTTTGACCAAAACATGTAGGATCCTAAGTATAATGGTAGATGTACCATACATCCGTTATTCTAAGGTTTCTAACATTTTCATGTTCGCTATGGTTTTGGCATTTTCATGTCACTTAAGTTTGGGCTTGACCCCAGTATTTTTGGGCTTGTCCCCAGTATCTATGGGTTTGTCCCCAGTATCTTTGGGTTTGTTCCCAGTTACTATGGGCTCGTCCCTAGTTTGTTTGGTTTGTTCCCAGTTACTTTTTGTAACAACCCTCATTAAAAGTCCTATTTATTTTATTATTTTATACAATAAGAAACCCTAATTGAGACACCCAAGTGATTCTACACAAACCCTACAAATTTCAGAACAATCAGAATCAGGATCAGGGCCCCTAAAACTCAGGGGGGGTATTTTCTACTTAACGATTATCCTCATAAAACGTTGTCAAAATTTAAATTTACGAAAATGTCAACTCAGCAAGCCTACACCCGCACGTGGCCAGCCTATAATGAAAAGGAGACCCTTACGGACCGTAAGGGATTATGCTTACGGTCCGTAAGCATCTCAAAATTCAGGTATAAATAGCAGCGTCTGGGACTTGATTTCTGGTTTCATTACGACGTTCAAATTCGATTTGTGCGATGAGTTATAGTCGAAATAGTCTCAAAATCACTAATTGGTATAGCGGGGTGCTGCTACGATGCCGGGTATTAACTCGATCGCTGCTACGATTCAATGTCCGATCGATTTAAACTATCCGATGGATGTTTAAGCGCTATCCTTTGTCATTAGTCGTGATTCCGACCGGATGTTTGAGTACCACCCGAATTCGGGGAATACTCTGTCATTCGTTGTGAATCCGATGGATGTTTAAGTGATTGCACTTTGTCATTCGTTGTGAGGGTTTTAATCTCGTGAGTTATCGTAAATGCTGAATTAAGTTACCTACCTAGTTCGTGTGCACTAGGTTACAAGACTAATCAATAGGCAAAGCTCTACCTGTATCTGCAATATATCAAGGCTTATCTGTAGATTAGACTTTGCCATATGAATCTGCATGTTATAATGTGAGTCATTCTCTTTTTATCAAATTTATTTACAAAAATCATGTTTATTTTCAAAAATTATAATTACAGTGATTAAGTTTATGTAATCACCAAGTTACAGCCGGTATGTGGGGTTTTGTATACATTACTTGATAACCGTCACTATTGGACAACGAGTTAGCCAATGAGTGATATGACCATAGTCACAGACACCATCGGGCAAAGAAGCTACCGATGGATGTTCGAGTGACAAGTACTGTGGGTAGTTGGTTTTGTAACACCTGTGCCTCCGTGGCCATCAAACAAATACCAAACCAATGAAATATTGTATTTCATACTTTGGATTTGTATAAATATGTGTATCATTTGCACATATCAATTTTTGTTTAATTCCAAACTCTAAATCGCTTTCTGGAAGGTTATACGCGCACCAATGCGTAAATATAACTAGTTTAATGCAACAAACACTCCGGAATAGTGACATTGGCTTAACATACCTTAAATAACCTTTACATAACTTAGAAATGAGTTTTGAAGGCTTTGGTATGGCAAAAACAAGTTAAATCGCTTACAGGGACTAAACTTGACAAACTGCGAAAGTATGCCAATTTGAACTGTAACAGACATTCCGGAACATGACCATAAGTTAAACATACCATAAATATCCTTTACATAGCTTAGAAATAGGCTTTGAGGTGTTCGGTGTGCTAAAATAAACTTTTGGGTCATTCAGGGACTAAAAGTGTCAAAAAGTGCACAAGTTTGCATTTTCGCGCATAACTTACGTTATGAATACATCCGGACATCCAAAAATTTATGTAAGCATGACTATATTATGCTTTAGTGTTTGGCTTGCCAAAAATCCATTCGTCGCGTCATTTGGATCGTTTTTCGCGCTTATGCGCATTCCGTCGTAATTAAGCGAACATCGCGATCGTACGGCCAAACGAACCAACACCCGGCATATTTTTGAGCATGTTTCATGTCCACAATGTTTAGGCAACATTTTAGGGCCTTAAATTTGGCTTTACGGGCCTTAGAAGTGTCGGGAATGGCCTTAAACACGTGCAGGGGCTGAAACTGTCATTTCGGAAACTATTTCTGATCTGTGCAGGCCAGGCGGCCCGCCTCAGTTCCTTAACATCCTCACGCGGCCCGCGTGACTCCTTCTGACCAGGTTAACTGCATTTAACAGCAGATTGCAGCTGTTTAATCCACAACCACATGTTCTCATTTGTCTAGTCAGCTGATAAGAACCCATTTTTAGTCACCACAACTTGCCAACACTTGTACGGATGCGATTAAAGCACGGTTTCCATGAAACGATCTTAACGGTGGACCGAAAACTATAAATACCCCATGCCCCCCATTGCTAAACTTACAAGAATTTTGATTTGAGAAACTCTAAGTTGAAACTATTGTTTCATACCTGAGATTTTTGAATCGAAATTAGCATTCGGGGACCCTTCGTAAGTATTCTTTCGTTCTTTTCCTTATTTTATTGCTTTTCGAGTCAGAAAGTCAAACTTTGTTTGACTTTCATCGTTAACCAGCTTATGGTCAATGCGAAGTTCGTTTGAACTTCGCAACGTGATTGTAATCACGATGGTTATAGTCCCTTGGGACTATGCCTACTGATTACCACGTTGTCTAGGGTCGGAGGGTAAGCGATCTGATAAATCGCTTATACCTTCGAACCCGACCCAGTTTGGTCGATCATTAGGATCTGACCAAATACATTAGGTGACCATAGTGTATAGGGAATAACCTTCCGAGGTTATACCTTATGGTCACATCGTTTAAGTAGTTGTATGATAGGTAGTTTATATGCCTTAGGTAAATTACCAGAATACCCTTTTCATTTATAATTGGTAATTTAGCATATGTAACCTAAACTTTTGTCACATAACTGATTATGTAACATGTTTAGGCATATAACACTTGTCATAGGACTAGTTAGGCGGTCCGAACGCGTTTTACGCGAACGACGCGTTAAAGTAGCATAAGCTACCTAAACGGGTCGTAATGGGTCGTAAGCAATTATGTTAGGTTTCATTTAGTATGTAGGCTTTGTTAAACCATGTCACACGAGTCTCCACACTCGTTTGGTTTACAAACCCTCATGCTACCCGATCTTCCGATTTAAGTTCGGTTTATTTATATGGTTTTAGACTGCCGATTGATTCCGTGCTCCCTCTAGCTTTGCTTGGTTATTGTTCAAGATCTCTAAGCATTCTCAGGCGAGTACATTATTCCCCTATTTTACTGCTTTCAATTGTTTTGGGGTGACTCATATGTGCTAAATGTTTTCAAGGTTTTAACGATGATATCAAAACGATTTTCGATGTTATAACGATGATTTCAAAAACGATTAAGACGATTTATACAAAACTAATAACGATTTCAATAAAGTGAACAAACTTGTTGGTTGGGTTACATAACAAATGACATTCATTAGCAATGATCAAGCCGACCAGTATTAGGTTATGGTACCATAGGATCTGACTAATCCCGTTATTTACTACACCCGTGGTTATGTGTGGGTGTGGTGGGTAGTGACTGAATCTGTAATTGTTAACTTACCCTTTGGTAAGGGTTTGTTAATGCGAAAACGAGAAGCGGCGAAAACGAGAAGCGACGAGTGATGAGTCACGAAGGTTTGAATGTTATTAGCGAGACGACCATATAAGTAGTTTCACGACCTAAAACGAGTTTTAACGATTTGGGTAAACGATTGGTTTTCACGCGATGTTTTAACGAGTTAAACGATTTGGTTAGACGATTGGTTTCAAAGCGATATACGATTGGGTTTTTGGTTAAGTGTTTACATTGTTGGTTTGGTTTGAGTAAGTGATTAAGTAACGAGGCGTGTGTAATATGATACAAGCATGGTGGATACGCCGATGGTACTTCCTATATATAAGTGTTTGTATGGTATTACATATCGTAGCGTTATTTGCATCATTTCAATTTGGACATATAACATTTTATACAAATAACATATTTTTCACAATTTGCTGTACTAAAACAAAGGTTTTTGGGTTAAGAGTCATGGCTACAAGGTTTTACAAACTATAACCCGCTTGATTTGAGTTGGTTAATTAAGTTGCAATATTATACTCTTTTCAAAACAAGGTTTTTAAATAAAGTATTTCAACATCTAAACTAGCCATGATTTCGACACTCCTACAAAACCAATGTATTCGCCAGCATTTCTTTGCTGACCTCGTTTTCACATGTGTTTCAGGTATTGTTGAAAGATATCGATTGATAGGATGCATGCTCACATAGGACTGGACAATGCCTTAGTGACTCAATAACAATGATAGACTATGTTTAAACTGTGTATTTAGATTTCCAGACGATGTAATTATTCAATGTTTAATAAAACAAAACACTTTTTGGTATCCATGGTTATGAAACATTAATTCTGTTGCAACATGCCCCGATGTTTCCGCCGCGATTTGTTGTTTTACGCGGTCGGGGTGTGACAGAAAAGATGGTATCAGAGCCAATGGTTATAGGGAATTAGGTTATTAGTAATGCTTTGACCTAGTCTATAACCTTTCTAGGACCCTAACACGAGTTTACTTGCGTTTAGTCATAAAACAATACCGTCACCTATCCTTAGGCGACGACCACAACAAGAACACAATTTTCGAAACCGCTTTGAAAACTAATCATCTGTTCTAGGATGATTGATTACAAGGTTTTGAACCCTCTGTTATATGGTTTTAAACCCCTTTGAGTTTTCAAAATCTCGTCAAGGTTTTGGGTTTTAAATAATGTGAACACGTGCAAACTGGAAGGGTGAATGCCTGTATTCTGGGTTTTCTGTCTAGGCAAGCACTTCGTATATATCTCATCAGACGCGAGACCAGTTGTGCTTACCTGGGAATTCTTGGGATGAGTGTTCACTTATAGGCGAGCATGTCTTCGCGATACATTATTTTTGACCTATTTACTTTGATTAATCACCGGGGTCGTTTGTTGCTTTGTAGTAACAAACAAATGACCACTATCCTTGCTTTCTTTAGATTTGTTCATCTCATTCTTTTCGTCTAATTCTCTCACTCGTTTCATTTCATGTTTCCTCTTTTAGACAATGCCTCCTCGACGCGATGCTCGAATCGATGCTCAGACTTTTACTATTGAAGAACTCGCAGCCCTGATCTCTCAACAGGTGGCTGCTGTGCTTCCCGGGGTTGTAACCCAAGTCCACGAGATATACAACAATGGCAATAATAACAACAACAACGTTCCATGCAAATACAAGGATTTTAACCAGGCTAAACCACTCAAGTTTAGTGGTTCTGAAGGAGCGACTAGGCTTCTTCAATGGTTCGAGAGCATTGAGAATACTTTCCACCACGTGCAGTGTCCTGACAATCGCAAGGTCGAGTTTTCTTCGAGTGTGTTTCAGAAGAGGGCTCTCACATGGTGGAACGGGGTTATGAGGGATCGTGGTGCAGAAGTTGCTCTAGCACAGACATGGACTGAACTTAGGGCCCTTATGATGAGGGAATTCTGTCCTCGTCATGAGCAGCGAGCTTTGGAGAAGGAATTTGATGAGTTGAAGCAAGATAGTGGTGAGCACAGGGTGTATACTAATAGGTTTGAGGAGTTGAGTCTGCTTTGCCCGACAATGGTTACCCCACTTGACAAGGCTATCGAAAGGTACATCGACGGCCTACCTGACTCGGTACAAGACATCCTTACTGGTAGTAGCCCTACCACACTTCGTCAGGCGATCGAGTTAGCTGCGACATTGACTGAGTCGCAGATTCGGAAGAATAAGTTACACAGAAAGGGTGACAAGGGTAAGAAGCAGGGGTCTGACAAGGAGGATAGCAAGAAAGGTCAAAACAAGAAGGGTAAGGAAGGTGATGCGTCAAAGAAATCAAAGAAGCGGAAGGGTGCCCAAAATTTTGCTATTACAGCACAGACTGCTCAGAACTTGCAAAACCCACCGGCACAGCCAGCTGCAAAGAAGGAATATGCTGGTACCGCACCACATTGTGCCCGTTGCAACGGTCATCACGTTGCACAACAAGATTGCAAGAAATGCACAACGTGTGGTAGACTTGGGCATTTGGCCAATATTTGTCGTCTGGGACAAAATCAGGCTGCTCAGGTTCAAGCTCCGGTTCAAGGGAATGCTGTGAGATTCCCACTGGGTTCATGTTTCAACTGCGGAGAGATTGGTCATTTCCGCCACAACTGTCCGAGACTGGTGAATGCAAATGCTAACGCAAACCCGAATGCGAACGTCAACGTCAATGTGAATCCAGCACGTGGATGAGTGTATAACATCAATGAGGCAATCAATGATGAAGAACAATTAGAATTTTGAAATTCCTCTGGATGTTATCTTGTAACATTTAAAGACAATGCGGTTGTTATATAAATAAAAATTTGTGGTTTTTATTTTTTTCAACTAATGCAGTTGTATGAATGTTTGATCCAACCTTATGATGTCAACACAAAGACAAATTACTCGTGTGGTTCTGTCATTTTCATGATCACTTGTGACTCCCTAAGAACCTCAAACACTTGTTTCTTTTAAATCTAAAGTATCTTATCGTCTTGCACCGTTCGAGATGCAAGAATTATCAAAACGACTTTCTGCACGAAGTATGGCCATTACGAGTTTATAGTCATGCCTTTTGGGTTGACAAATGCTCCAGCCATCTACATGGACTTAATAAATAGAGTCTTCAAGCCTTATTTGGATCAGTTCGTCATTGTTATTAATGACATCTTGATCTATTCATATCCCGAGCCGATCACGATCAACACCTTCGTTGACATTGGAACCCCTAAAGAAGGAACAAACTTTTCGCTAAATCCTCCAAGAGGAAATTTTGGCTTAAAGAAGTTCAATTTTTGGGTCAAGTAGTCAACAAGCAAGGTATTCATGTGGATCCATCCAAATTGCTGCAATTAAGGATGTGGTTCCCAGTATGCTTTAAATACCAGTGTCCAAAGATAACAAATTAAACAATTATGCGAATATACGATTATGCGATTATGTGATATGTGTTTATGTGTTCTCCTCTATGTTTTTGTGTGTTACGATTTTCAAATCCTCATAGAATCTTTCATATCTTCATATGAGGGATTCATAGTAGGATATTCAAAAGGTACTACCTTAAATCCTTATGGGCTTCTACGTGGTAGTTAAGACCCTTGGGTTATATAGTATCATTCCATGATTCGATGAGAGACCCTTGAGTGGTCTAGTTAAAGATTGATTCAAGATCTGGTTAAGAATGGCATGTGATGATACAGCTGAAAGGACCCTATGGTGGTCCAGTCACGCTCATCACAGGTTCATTCATATGGTTTTCCCCTACACATTATAAAATAGACTGTGTGAACTGTGCAAGGAATTGTCTGATTATGGACGCGTACATAATTATGAAATTTAGTGCACAGAAACCCAGTAGGATTTATTATGTGTAAGAACCGATAGTGACAACAATAACAAAATGAGAACGATGTAATGGAGGTACGGTGGACGCACCAATGGCGCTTCATATACTTGTATATAAGTGTCCCTCTTACATTGGAAGCATAATGTTATTTAGGTTACTAGAAGTTCAGAACCCTAACCAATATTGTTCGATCTTTTCAACTTCATGTTTTAAACTCTCACAAGTTTCCTCTAAATAAATTTCGGGACGAAATTTCCTAAAGTAGGGGAGACTGTAACACCTGTGCCTCCACGGCCATCAAACAAATACCAAACCAATGAAATATTGTATTTCATACTTTGGATTTGTATAAATATGTGTATCCTTTGCACATATCAATTTTTGTTTAATTCCAAACTCTAAATCGCTTTCTGGAAGGTTATACGCGCACCAATGCGTAAATATAACCAGTTTAATGCAACAAACACTCCGGAATAGTGACATTGGCTTAACATACCTTAAATAACCTTTACATAACTTAGAAATGAGTTTTGAAGGCTTTGGTATGGCAAAAACAAGTTAAATCGCTTATAGGGACTAAACTTGACAAACTGCGAAAGTATGCCAATTTGAACTGTAACAGACATTCCGGAACATGACCATAAGTTAAACATACCATAAATATCCTTTACATAGCTTAGAAATAGGCTTTGAGGTGTTCGGTGTGCTAAAATAAACTTTTGGGTCATTCAGGGACTAAAAGTGTCAAAAAGTGCACAAGTTTGCATTTTCGCGCATAACTTACGTTCTGAATACATCCGGACATCCAAAAATTTATGTAAGCATGACTATATTATGCTTTAGTGTTTGGCTTGCCAAAAATCCATTCGTCGCGTCATTTGGATCGTTTTTCGCGCTTATGCGCATTCCGTCGTAATTAAGCGAACATCGCGATCGTACGGCCAAACGAACCAACACCCGGCATATTTTTGAGCATGTTTCATGTCCACAATGTTTAGGCAACATTTTAGGGCCTTAAAGTTGGCTTTACGGGCCTTAGAAGTGTCGGGAATGGCCTTAAACACGTGCAGGGGCTGAAACTGTCATTTCGGAAACTATTTCTGATCTGTGCAGGCCAGGCGGCCCGCCTCAGTTCCTTAACATCCTCACGCGGCCCGCGTGACTCCTTCTGACCAGGTTAACTGCATTTAACAGCAGATTGCAGCTATTTAATCCACAACCACATGTTCTCACTTGTCTAGTCAGCTGATAAGAACCCATTTTTAGTCACCACAACTTGCCAACACTTGTACGGATGCGATTAAAGCACGGTTTCCATGAAACGATCTTAACGGTGGACCGAAAACTATAAATACCCCATGCCCCCCATTGCTAAACTTACAAGAATTTTGATTTGAGAAACTCTAAGTTGAAACTATTGTTTCATACCTGAGATTTTTGAATCGAAATTAGCATTCGGGGACCCTTCGTAAGTATTCTTTCGTTCTTTTCCTTATTTTATTGCTTTTCGAGTCAGAAAGTCAAACTTTGTTTGACTTTCAGCGTTGACCAGCTTATGTTCAATGCGAAGTTCGTTTGAACTTCGCAACGTGATTGTAATCACGATGGTTATAGTCCCTTGGGACTATGCCTACTGATTACCACGTTGTCTAGGGTCATAGGGTAAGCGATCTGATAAATCGTTTATACCTTCGAACCCGACCCAGTTTGGTCGATCATTAGGATCTGACCAAATACATTAGGTGACCATAGTGTATAGGGAATAACCTTCCGAGGTTATACCTTATGGTCACATCATTTAAGTAGTTGTATGATAGGTAGTTTATATGCCTTAGGTAAATTACCAGAATACCCTTTTCATTTATAATTGGTAATTTAGCATATGTAACCTAAACTTTTGTCACATAACTGATTATGTAACATGTTTAGGCATATAACACTTGTCATAGGACTAGTTAGGCGGTCCGAACGCGTTTTACGTGAACGACGCGTTAAAGTAGCATAAGCTACCTAAACGGGTCGTAATGGGTCGTAAGCAATTATGTTAGGTTTCATTTAGTATGTAGGCTTTGTTAAACCATATCACACGAGTCTCCACACTCGTTTGGTTTACAAACCCTCATGCTACCCGATCTTCCGATTTAAGTCCGGTTTATTTATATGGTTTTAGACTGCCGATTGATTCCGTGCTCCCTCTAGCTTTGCTTGGTTATTGTTCAAGATCTCTAAGCATTCTCAGGCGAGTACATTATTCCCCTATTTTACTGCTTTCAATTGTTTTGGGGTGACTCATATGTGCTAAATGTTTTCAAGGTTTTAACGATGATATCAAAACGATTTTCGATGTTATAACGATGATTTCAAAAACGATTAAGACGATTTATACAAAACTAATAACGATTTCAATAAAGTGAACAAACTTGTTGGTTGGGTTACATAACAAATGACATTCATTAGCAATGATCAAGCCGACCAGTATTAGGTTATGGTACCATAGGATCTGACTAATCCCGTTATTTACTACACCCGTGGTTATGTGTGGGTGTGGTGGGTAGCGACTGAATCTGTAATTGTTAACTTACCCTTTGGTAAGGGTTTGTTAATGCGAAAACGAGAAGCAGCGAAAACGAGAAGCGACGAGTGATGAGTCACGAAGGTTTGAATGTTATTAGCGAGACGACCATATAAGTAGTTTCACGACCTAAAACGAGTTTTAACGATTTGGGTAAACGATTGGTTTTCACGCGATGTTTTAACGAGTTAAACGATTTGGTTAGACGATTGGTTTCAAAGCGATATACGATTGGGTTTTTGGTTAAGTGTTTACATTGTTGGTTTGGTTTGAGTAAGTGATTAAGTAACGAGGCGTGTGTAATATGATACAAGCATGGTGGATACGCCGATGGTACTTCCTATATATAAGTGTTTGTATGGTATTACATATCGTAGCGTTATTTGCATCATTTCAATTTGGACATATAACATTTTATACAAATAACATATTTTTCACAATTTGCTGTACTAAAACAAAGGTTTTTGGGTTAAGAGTCATGGCTACAAGGTTTTACAAACTATAACCCGCTTGATTTGAGTTGGTTAATTAAGTTGCAATATTATACTCTTTTCAAAACAAGGTTTTTAAATAAAGTATTTCAACATCTAAACTAGCCATGATTTCGACACTCCTACAAAACCAATGTATTCGCCAGCATTTCTTTGCTGACCTCGTTTTCACATGTGTTTCAGGTATTGTTGAAAGATATCGATTGATAGGATGCATGCTCACATAGGACTGGACAATGCCTTAGTGACTCAATAACAATGATAGACTATGTTTAAACTGTGTATTTAGATTTCCAGACGATGTAATTATTCAATGTTTAATAAAACAAAACACTTTTTGGTATCCATGGTTATGAAACATTAATTCTGTTGCAACATGCCCCGATGTTTCCGCCGCGATTTGTTGTTTTACGCGGTCGGGGTGTGACAGGTTTGATATCTGAAACATTGTAATCTCTCTTAATACTGTAATTTATAACACTGTTTTCTAGTTATACTTTGCAGTGATTAAGTCTTTGCCAATCTTTAAGAAGCAAATGTAAAAACACTTAATGCTGTAAATTATAACAAATATGTTTTAAGTAAAATGAATGAACTCACCAGTATTTCCTGCTGACAAAACCTTTTTAAAACGCGTTTCAGGTAATTACAGTAGATTGGAGTAAGAGAGGGATATGGCACTGAAAGGCTTCAAGAAGTAGCTTATTTTATTAAATAAATTAAATTAAGAAATATTGTTTTATGTAATTAAATTTATCTTTATTAAAGCTACCATTGTAAAGTATGGGTTTATCCCATCTATTTAATAAATAAAATCCGGTGTTTTCTAAACTCTGATATTTTTCCTAACTCACGGTCCTGATGAAATTTCCGCTGCAACATTTTCAAAATAATCACCGGTACCACTGGGCTGTTCACGACTCCCGATTCCGTCCAGGGCGGGTCAGGGGCCGTGACAGAAGGTGGTATCAGAGCCACTGATTTAAGCCTTTAGGTGTTGTGACAATAATACCTAAGTTTGTATAAAAGAGTTAGGAGATTGCTGTTAATTGGTAGCACACATGATAGCATTTAGACTTGAACTTAAGAAAAGATGCCTTAGTATAAACTTCGAGATAAGCTAAGTACTTGTGTAAATAAAGTATGATGGGTTTTGATATACCATAAGAATGGTAATTAGAATATTGCAAGATATGATAAATAAGCAAGAATTAATAGTAATTATTGCTTATGGATATTACTTGGGCTAAAATAAAGATATGTTACGGGAAATACAAGTTTCCTTGATTCTGGATAAAAGCCCTAATGAAAGAGGCACTTTTAAAAATACTATTTATGGGAAATAGAAAATTTTCTCCGGCAAGACTGGGTATGGTGTAGTAGACTCTCCAGTTTGTTCGGATATACTGAGGTTACCGCTCCGGCGCGAATCGGATAAGACGGGGTATATAATATGTCAAATAAGTGACAAGATTTTCCTAAATAGTATCATGATCTGATATCTGACTTGTTATTGGAATTAAGAATCTGTTAAATACATTGACCTTATAGAGGGTATGTATATTACAACATGTGAAATATGTGATTATATAGATATATATATCTTTCTATAAGAAATTCCAAAAGTCAATTAGGAATAAAGCACAAGCATCTGTGTCTAGATTTCTTTATTAGGAATCTCTTTTCTGATATCAAACATTATTTTGTTTGATCATCTACCTCGTAACTCGTGCAACAGTATAAACAATGAAAACCCATTAAGTTGGGATATCATCGAAAGTATAAGAATTTTTAATACGTTATCATAAACTATTAACGTAAGTAAGAAGCATGTAAAGTTGTGCTAGTGCACAAGAAAACACATGAAACTTAAATCATATGACCATAGACGTCAAACTATAGCACACACGACTTTCAAGGCAAGACCTTTGGAAAATATAAATTGGGCACGATGACACCAATGCTAATTCCGTCAGTAGAAAAACTACTAATAAAAAAGAAGCACTTTGCCACGTAATCCTACAAACAACATGAATCTCGCTAAGGTACGCTAGAACAGAATTTCACAAACATCCGTGCACAGTCTAATCGGAGTCATAATTATTATCACTGCAAAAGGAGTCACATACCTTTGCAAACTCCCTATTTTATTTTTATTTTGACATTCCCTGGTAATTTCACTTAACAACGGTTATCACATGAAATTCCAGATAAAAGTTCTTATATTTCTTTCGTTGAAATTCTGACTTTTGCATATAATAAATTAACTTTCGTGTTTCTACTTCCCCTAATAGTCATCATACCATGAGGATTTCTTTCATAGTAGCAAATATTGACCTATTTCATTTCTTGGTAAATCCATACGTTACACATGCATTGTTTGTTATGCATTTGGTTCATTTGATTTATAAAGACCACTGGAGGGCTTCATTCCGATTTGTTATTTTATCCAAACTCAAATATCATTCCGCTTTTTACCACATTATTGCAAAACAATAACTCCTTGATATCGAGTCAATAAATTTCTTGAAAAACTTAAATTTTCTTTGACATACATTGTTTCTATAGTAACCATGTCCGAACTTTCTTATTAAAACTTGTTTTGTTTAAATCAAGTTCAAATTATTTGACTTACTCACATTACATATTCATTTCAAGATCCCATATGATGGATGGAAGCTATCATATTCAAAATAGTCCCAACAGGCACTTCATTTGTTTTGAACTATAATAGGCTTGTTTAAAATCTTCGACTTCATTGAATCATTTCTTTGATCATGATCACCTTGTACTAACGTTTTCACAAAATTTAAAGCTTACACTAATCTCGTTTATATATATTCTATACGAATTTAATTATTTATATATTTATAAAAGCCATCTTAACACCAATCGTGTGTTAAGATAATGATACACAAATTTTTGTCATATTTCAGTATATCTCTTAATGATTCTTACAACATCAATCTAACCTTTCGTGATAATTATTGCTTTAATATCTTTAATTGAAAAACATTATATAAAATTTATTTATATATGGAAACTTACATAAGTGATTACTTAATTTACAAAATAGTATTATTATATTCTTATTAAACCATTGAGGTAAAGAATTTATATTTTTATATATAATTTATGTTGAAGTATACTCTCATTTAAGTTCATGTTCAGTTATTTATTATTGATAATATTAATTTTATTATTAATAATAAATTAATAACAGAAGTGTTAGTATTATTTTAAAATACAAGGGTTATTATCAGGGGCAGGTATTGAATAGCCTAGCCTTAGTTAGGCATGGACTGGCCACCTATGCTTAAACAAGGCAGCACTAACCAATATCCAACCATGATAATGACTAGTTAATATATATAAATTAAGTCCTCATACTTATTTAGTAAATTTTAATTATATATAAAAATATTTTTATATATACTTTGTACTATAAGGAGAAGACATATTTTCATAAAACAATACAAGAATTTGAGGGATGAATAAAATTATATAAATAATTGTCTATCACATGTTTTGTGGTAATTATAACGCTTTGATAAGAAAATGACCATATAAGAATAATATGGTAGTCATCAAACTAAGTTGGGTTAGGGGAACATTGTACTATATAAGAATAGTCGCTGTTTTCACTTATTTACAACATTTGTAAATACATTCACAACGTTATATAATTTCAAAATAAGTAATCAAATAGAATCGACCTATTAAGTGATATATATTTACAAATTATTTTACAAATACTTTTGTACAAATAAATATTTTTACACCTTTATTTACAACTTTCATTTAACGTTATAAATAAAAGTGATTTCTTTTACAAAATAATAATACTAAAATATTTTGTAATGTAATAATTTCATTGCGGTGTTTTGTAATATATATTACATAGTAAATATAAGTTATTTTACATAGTATAATAAAATACTAAAATAATATTTATTTAAAAGTGGTAACCATTTACATATAGTAAAAATGCGTAATAAATAAAATATATTACATAGTATTTATATTTGATATGTAAAATACGGTTCAGACAGGAACACAAATAAAATATATATTACATTTGCTTTCCAAATATAATATAAATTGGTCATGCTAAAACAACTTGTTCTTATTATATTTTGATCTCTAAAAACATAGTATGAAAAATATGATCACTATATAACATACTATCACATTGTGTTATAATTAAAACAACTTGGAACTTTAAACAGTGATACACTAACTTTATTGTCTTTTAGTGTATTTTTGCAATTCACTCATATCAGCACATTGATTTTCTCATATCATAATTTAATATTTGACAAATCATTTTTCATACTTTTATTTCATTTAGAACCTATCAATTCTAAATCTTCCTCAACTGCCAATCAAAGTAAGCTTTCTTTGACAAAGAATTTTATTAATTCTAAAAGTCCTTCACATTCATTTTAAAAAAAAAAATCTATTGATCATATATCTTTTGGCTTGAACCTAGTCACTTTGGAAATTATATCATTTCATCTCATCCGTTTGTCATCGATTTCTTAAACTAATTCAGTTAAACCATTGAATCCTACCTATTGTACAACTTGTATTCACAAAAATTGATATTTAAATCTGTATCATTTTGTTGACTAAAATATGACATAAGTCTAAAAGAAATATCATAACCTAAATACACTTGGGAACTGGAATCTGAGATGAAGAAAAAGTATTCCTACTTATTCCAGTAAATCTCGAGGACGAGATTTTTATTAAGGTGGGGAGAATGTAACAACCCTCATTAAAAGTCCTATTTATTTTATTATTTTATCCAATAAGAAACCCTAATTGAGACACCCAAGTGATTCTACACAAACCCTACAAATTTCAGAACAATCAGGATCAGGGCCCCTAAAACTCAGGGGGGGGTATTTTCTACTTAACGATTATCCTCATAAAACGTTGTCAAAATTTAAATTTACGAAAATGTCGACTCAACAAGCCTAGACCCGCACGTGGCCAGCCTATAATGAAAAGGAGACCCTTACGGACCGTAAGGGATTATGCTTACGGTCCGTAAGCATCTCAAAATTCAGGTATAAATAGCAGCGTCTGGGACTTGATTTCTGGTTTCATTACGACGTTCAAATTCGATTTGTGCGATGAGTTATAGTCGAAATAGTCTCAAAATCACTAATTGGTATAGCGGGGTGCTGCTACGATGCCGGGTATTAACTCGATCGCTGCTACGATTCAATGTCCGATCGATTTAAACTATCCGATGGATGTTTAAGCGCTATCCTTTGTCATTAGTCGTGATTCCGACCGGATGTTTGAGTACCACCCGAATTCGGGGAATACTCTGTCATTCGTTGTGAATCCGATGGATGTTTAAGTGATTGCACTTTGTCATTCGTTGTGAGGGTTTTAATCTCGTGAGTTATCGTAAATGCTGAATTAAGTTACCTACCTAGTTCGTGTGCACTAGGTTACAAGACTAATCAATAGGCTAAGCTCTGCCTGTATCTGCAATATATCAAGGCTTATCTGTAGATTAGACTTTGCCATATGAATCTGCATGTTATTGTCACACCCCGATTTCCACGTGTCACCGGTGGGCCCGGTGGGGAGTATCGTGACGTCATGGTTGGCAACATAATAGTCAAACAACACAATATTAATATGCACAGCGGAAGCAATTGAAATTATAATACAACCGAATTTATTATTGTAATATCAAATGTCACAATATTCGGAAGTTTATCCACAGACGGATCGAACATAAAATGGAAACAATAGTTCAACAGACTTTTAGACATCTTAAGCTTGCGAGACTTCTATTGATGCTAAGGAGAAATATCCCAGCCAATTTCGCTTAGTACCTGCATTTAATCTTTTTGGGAAAATACGTCAGTTTACACTGGTAAATACATTCAACTGACTCATTTTGGAAAATGATTGAAAATTGGTTTGGATGCACGTGGCATAAACATTTTTATTTTAACTTGGGAGAATCATTTAATATTATAATCTTGTGAACGAATTACATGTTACTTGTGCGTTCAGTCGCCCGGATCTTGTCCGGGTTAAAGATCAATTGACACACCACGTCATAGAGTTATACACTGACAGGTGTACGCCTACACCCCGTGCTCAGGTCGTGGCCAATCTCGTAAGATGATGCCAAGGATATCCGGGACATGGTCATTAACCCCCCAAAGGCATTAAGTAAACAAGACTGTTTAAACGAGCCGATCAAATTATTCAACTACCCACTCAACGATGGAGATTTGATGCTCGATCAAGCGGTATGCTATATACCATAACCCAAGCCCGTATAGGGAAAATAAGTTAAAAGTATTTACCTGATGCAAAGTATAAATCACAATAAGCAAAATGCACGTAGCTTTTACTGGTTCTCCTAATCTGGAACGAAGGTTTAATATAACCTATTAGAATACTAACGGGTCTTTTATTAAGCTTAAGCTTAGACCGGCTAGTTTCAAAGATACGGTTCGTACGCACGATTAAGCGAAGACCGGATAGAATGTGATTTAGACCCGACAAGTTCAGAGACTTGTTTAATATGGGTCCTTCATGCACATTCTGGATTTTGAGATTAGACCGATAAGGTTTGACCCGTTTCGGCTAATTTATGTAAACTTGTTACATAAACCGAACCAAACGCGAGATAAGCGTAACGGGTATCCGTAAGAGCCATATACAGATTTCCTAAGTTAATATGCTTCAAATATGTTGTGACATCAGTAGGATGTCTTTCATTATGCCCGAAATGAAATTAAACACAAACTATGCCCCGTAGGGGTAGTTTGGTCATTTTTAAAGGTTGTAAAAGAGTTTAGATGTTTAACTGAGTTACAGGTCTGATATAAACAGCAAACATACTCAATTTGATATGTTATATCAGTAGGCTAAAGCATATATGTGAAATTTATCATTTTTAACCAAACTATGCCCCGTAGGGGTATTTTGGTAATTTCACATAAGCCGAAAAGCTCAAAACTGAGGTCTGAGTTTATCAACCTTTGCTTACTGTTAAAATATCATAATTTGCCTCATATATCAGTAGGTATCAACCCGGGTATGTCTAATATAATTTTAATACATACTATGCGTTAAAAACGCTAAATAAGGCGATTAAAGGCCATTTCCGGGTTTGATACTTAAATCTGATATTTTTATATTTCCAGAAGGCTTAAGATAATTTATTTATCATATGTGATCAGTAGCAAAAGGTTTGGAGTCGTTTAGATAGGTCGTTTAGATAGTAAGGGCAAAACCGACAATTACCGGATTAAGCCTACGCCTACTAGTTATGCTCAGCCTAAAATTAATTAAAAATCTTTAAAAATCCCAAAATAATATATTACATCAGTGGGTATTAAGTTCGATACCAAAAAGTAGGCTTAACTAGGCTATACTCTAATTACGCCATTTTATTAGCATAAAGCATTAAATTTGAGATATTGAGCATAACTCTTAATCTACAAGTCAAACTGATGTCAAACTTTGCATACAAGTTTATATATCAGTAACTAAGGTTTCTACACTTTTACATTTTCATAAATCACTTTTTAAGGTAATAAGGGCATAACGGTCAACATATGAGCAATTAACGGAAATATGCATATTAATTGGATAACTAGTGAACCAAGGTGTAAAATCACAGAGGGTTGTTCTATCATGTATCCTAATTCAATTTAAGCTCTGAGGCAATTCTAAAACATACCTAAACGGGTCAGAACTGAAAGTCAAAGTGAAAGTCAAACTATGTGACTTTCGGTTCCGAACCGGGTCTAAACAGGAAATAGTCGGGTTGAACATGTTCGGACATGTTCTTACACTTATTACTAAGTTATAACAATGATCAAACAGGTTATATATGTTCTAGATAGCTAATTATGCATAAATGACATTTTAAGCATCCTGTTGACTTTTTACTTAAAAGTTTGACCCGACTTTTGACCTGGTTAGAGTGGTGATCAGGGGAAACCCTTTTGAGGTTTTATTACCCACATAAATACCAACTCATAACTACTTTTAATTCGAGATATGCCTGATCCATTATTGACTAATCTCGAAGTCAAACCGTAATTACGACGGTTTGACTTTTAGCTAATTAACCAAGCTAAACTCAACTAAATAAGAACTAGCAGACTTACAAGAGTCCTATGCACGAGATAAGATCACTTGGACCTGCTTGAGAGCTCCAGGAATGATCAGATTTCAAGGAAATTGGTGTGAGGAACTTGTGTGCACTACATGGCCTTTTATAATGGATTTAAGCACCACAATATGTTGACACATAGCTCTATGATCAACCACAACCATCCAACACATGTCCCTAGTGCTCTAGTACAGTTAGGGGCCGCCCATGTTGCATTAAATTCGTTAAAAGATCGAATTTCCATGTTTAAAGGCGCCTGCCCCCGTTTTCTGTATCTGGGCTCCGGACGCGGCCCGCGTCCCGTTTAAGCAAACCTCAAGCGGGCCGCTTGAGACTTAAAATCTGATTTTTAAATTTTATTTGTTTTCCAACTTGACCTTTGGCTTCACGAAGGGGCAACTAGGGTTATTTCTTGCATTTTGACCCCCTTATATTTACCCACTAGGGCTTTAGGACTTATACCCACTTTGCCAAGTCCCTGGACACTTCCGGTTAACCCGAAAAGCCTTAACTTTCAACGTTAACACTTTAACCCCTCGCACACGAATTTGATCATAACATTCTCATACGATAACGAAACTTTATGAAATTTTAATCGTGCATTCTAGTGAGCATAATTTATATTTACAAAGCTTCGGGTTTGTCAAAAGATCACTCAGAGGTATATCTTTAACATGTTGACACATTTGACCCCTGTAGTTTGTAATCTCTCACTTTTAGCTTCGTATGATCCATGATTTATTCGTTTGATGTTATGAACATCATGTAGGGTTATTATGAAGTATATTTATTCACTGTTGACACTTAGAATCCGTATAATCACATACTTTCCATGTTTGTCAACTTTAGTCATTTTATAACATTCTTTCACACGTTCAAACTTTATGACACGTGTCAACACATTATAGGACGTGAATTTTCGAGGTGTTACATCCTCACCCCCTTAAAATAAATCTCGACCCGAGATTTACTGAAATAAGTAAGGGTACTTTTCTTTCATCGTGGATTCAACTTCCCACGTGAATTCGGGGCCTCTACGGGCATCCCATTTGACCTTTACAATAGGTACGTGCTTCCTTCGAAGCTTCTTCACCTGTCGATCTTCAATCGACAAAGGTTTTTCAACAAATTTTAAGCTCTCGTCTATATCTGTATGGGGTATTACCAGTGATTCGTCAGCGAAACACTTCTTCAGATTGCAGATGTGGAACACATTGTGAATTCCACTGAGCTCTTCCGGTAAGTTTAACTTATAGGCAACTGACCCGATACATTCGATAACCTCGAAAGGTCCTATGTATCTCGGGCTTAGCTTGCCTTTCTTACCAAACCGCATCACTCCCTTCCAGGGTGATACTTTAAACAATACTTTATCACCTACTTCGAAGTGAAAAGCTTTACCCTTCGGATCTGCGTAGCTCTTCTGCCTATCCCGGGCAGCTTTGAGACGGTCACGAATCTGGAAAATCTTGTCCGTCGCTTCAAACACGATCTCTGGTCCTTATAACTGGACATCTCCAACTTCCGCCCAACAAACGGGCGATCTACACTTTCCACCGTATAATGCCTCGAAAGGCGCAGCCTTTATGCTGGTATGGTAGCTATTGTTGTAGGAGAATTCGATTAATGGTAGGTTCTTATCCCAACTACCTCCCAAATTGATCGCACATGCACGTAGCATATCTTCCAACGTTGAATAGTACGCTCACTCTGACCGTCAGTCTGAGGATGATAGGCCGTACTAACATTCAAACGTGTGCCCAATGATTGTTGGAAACTCTTCCAAAAATTTAACGTGTATCTAGTATCTCGGTCAGAGATAATAGACACAGGTATGCCCTGTAAGGCTACAATCTTATCAACGTATAACTGGGCTAACATGTCGGAGCTATAAGCCTCCTTGATGGGTAAGAAATGAGCTGACTTAGTCAGTCTATCACTATAACCCGTATTGTATCATTGCCTTTCCTTGTCTTGGGTAACTTGGTAATAAAATCCATAGTTACCATTTCCCACTCCCACGTAGGAAGTTCCAGCTGTTGTAGCAAACCTGACGGTTTCTGACGCTCAGCTTTGACTTACGCATACGTCAAGCATTTAGCTACATAGGTGGCTACAGACTTCTTCAAGCCTATCCACCAATAATTTTCCCTTAGATCCTGGTAATTGAACTTACCAATCCATTGCCCTTACAATAGACGTTTATCATTCTATCTTTACAGGGTCTCCAAGGGGCAGCCTTGATGCTTACATAGCAATTATCATAGACAAGCTTATCTTAAGGTGAGATGGTTATTCCAACCACTACCTAACAAATTTTAAGGATTAGTTGATCCTTGAAGTTAGTTGAACAAATCGACGATTTAGAACAGCTGATGGCAATTTCTTAATTGTTGCCCAATTAGGGTTGCGGTATGTATGCATAAGCAATATGAACCGTCCTTTTTTTTTTTTTTTAATAACATAAAACCCTCAGAACATTGAGTCAGGCTATATGAGCCTATGTCTTAAAACCTACTTAATCAAGGTTTCAATTATTCCATAATCAATATGGAGTTTTCACAATACTCCAGCCCACAGCGGGATACAAATCTTAATTCTACCTGCCTTCCATGAGGTAAGCAGGGAAAATTATGAGAAGATAATCAAGATGCAAGGGGGTTATAGAGATTTCCATATCTCAGGCTCTAGTTCACTCATCAACGCTTGTGTCTAATAAGTGACACATTCATGTTATGAGTCCTCATATTCCGTTACCAGGGAATATTTATTTGGATAATTCTATTATGGGTATCTTCTTTGAATACTACTAGTCGACTTTAGTACAATATGTCCATTGGGATATCTTAGGGGTTCCATGTATTAAACCTCCATACTGATCAGGCATGGAAATAATCTATGGGACACACTAGAATACGCCAACCCTCATATGGCACTTTTATCAAACATAGTTTGGCATTCGCAGGCTATAGAAAGAAAAAGAAAAAAAATGAGAAAAATAATAAAAAAAAAATAACATATGTTGTCGTACTCTATGCGAAGAAAGAGTACTCTTAGATTTTTCGGAAGGTTTTTCTTGCCGATACGAGAAGAATCGGTTGCTATGGTTTCCTTGGTAAGTTATACCTTGTGAATAATATAGAAGTTTGCTAAGCTTATGGTTTATGAAGATTTATTATTGCCTGTATTAAAAACAGGACACTTAGCAGATATTATCATTGGTAAATGATAAGGAATGTATTTGTACATGTGCTTATATTTAATTAGAATGGAAATTTCACAAACTAGGCACCTAGCTCGGTTGGCTAGGCGCGCGAAAGGGTGCGGCCTAGACCCAGGTTCGATTCCGGGGACGGCCAATTCCACCATTTTTTTGTTGCTTTTTATTAAGCTTGTTCTTGCTCCTTTTTTTTTTTTTAGATTTCTGGGAGTTATCTTCCTCCTTTGGTTCATCCTTCGCATACGAAGTGTGAACAAAACTCTCCTCATGAGCAATTGAACATGGTTTTGCATGAAATTTAGAGCGAGGAGCATTCGGCTCTTCGGATCGTTTCATGATCTTTCTATGGCCCTTCCAACTGCTGTGTCAACCACAGCCTGGAGATTTAACTCCATTAATATTGAGGTTTACGTTTGTAGTTTTGTCAACTTTCATCGCATTAATAGTATTGCGACTGTCGTCGGCCTCATCCGAGTTTTCCATACTCGAATCTTGGTACCAATCACCAAGATTTAACAATTATTAGTCATCATCCTGATGACCTGACTTAGATTAGCCACGGCATTCATAAACCGTATGGGCTATTCTGTTCCGAACATTCATAGTGAATGTTATTTAAACGTATTTCCATTTTATCTAGCCTAGGTCGCAAAAGGACCATCAATGGCATTTAAAGCTTGGAATGAGTCCAATATTTGTTTGACAGGGGATCATATGTCACGACTGTCTTTGGCACACGAACGATCATGAATAGCTCAAAGGCTTTTATTATATATATACATATATGGCATAGAAGCCTGCCCCGATGGACGTAGAAAATATATGGCATAAAGCCCAGTCATGAAGGACATAAATGATTATTCGGCACGAAGGCCTTGTCGCAAAGGACATTTAGATATGGCACAAACGGCCTTGTCACGAATGACTTTAAAACATAACTCGATGGTCATTCACCAAGGACCTTAATTTATTAGCCGCAATTTTATCAGATTAGGGCTTCAAGGTTTGAACGTGGTTCTTCACCTTTGGACAGGGAGTCATAGACTACTAATGTCATCGTCTTGAAAGACGATTCATTTGGCAGAAAAATAAGCCAATCAACATCACTAATGGATGTTTATATATAACCATCGTATCTAAGGATATTAGTCATGATCACATCAATCATATTGACTCTTAGGTTTGGGTATAATCACACCATTTTGAACAGGGGATCATAAAGATCGCTACTATCCTTGTCTTACCGACATTAAATAAAGTATAGCCCGTAGGCATTTCATCACGAGGGATGTTAATATTATGATCATCATACCGATGATACTAGTCAGGATCGTAATGATAGTATAGACTATGGGATTTGAGTATAGCTCACCCCCTTGGGCAAGAATCACAAAAGATTACCATTGCCTTGTCTCAATTGGATAATATGATATAGCCCTTAGGCAAAACATCTTTAAGGATGTTAAAATTTTTAATCATCGTATTGATGATTTTCGTCATGATGGCATTGATCATATAGACTATTAGGCTCGAGCATAGCTCACTACCTTGGACAGGGAATCGTAAAGATCACACTGTTTTTGTCACACATGGACGATATAATATGGCCCATAGGCGAAACATCTCTAATGGATGTTTATAATAGGTTCATCCTATTAGATGATATAAGTCATGATTGCATTAATCATATTGACTATTTTGGCTTGAGCATAGCTCACCACCTCAGACAAGGAATCATAAAGATAACGATGTCAATGTCTCAAATGGACAATATATTATAGCCCGTAGGCAAAACATCACTAAAGGATGTTTAATAATACTATCCTCGCATCAGATGATATTAGTCATGATCGCTTTGATCATATAGACTATTATGTTTGGACATAGTCCAATATTCTAGACAGGAGGTCAAAGACCATCACTGTCGTTGTCTTATCGGACAACAAGTTTAGCCCGTAGGCACTTTATCATTAACGGATGTTTATAACATGATCGTGTTATGGGATGATATAAGCCGTGATTTCTAAATCACCAGGCTAGATAAGGGAATTGGAAGAATCCAGTATAAGGATGATTGTTGTGATTTTCTCGGATCACATTTCTCAAGAGTGCTAACACGTTCTTGAGTGTTAACAAGGATCTGAATCCCTTGAGTAGGTTTCACCATCTTAGCCGCGTAGGCTAGGTTCCACCTTTAAGATTCTTTTTTTTTAAAAAGCATACTGATAGGGAAGGAAGGATATTTATTTCATTCAGGATTTTTATCATAAATCCTAATTCATAAGTTAATAATAGCACAAATGGCCTAGTCTCGTAGACAAGTTAAATTTATATACCATGATTTCAGAAAATCGCGGCATTAAGGTTTGAATCAAAGTTCATTACCTTTTCCTGACAGGGAGCTATAGGCTACCACTGTCTTTAGTCTCAGAGGACATCAATTATAGCCCGTAGGCACTTCCCTTCTAAGGGATGTTTATTACGAAATTGCCCCTTAGGGAAATTCATTAACCATGGTAAACAGAGACCATATTTGGTTAATTTATTAATCATATATATTTAGGATTTCTATTATAAGTTATCCTAATTATAAAACATTAACAGTTTTATTTGTGGCACTCAATGGCCTGGTCACATGGACATTTATAAATTATAAGCTTATGATTTCAGAGAATCAAAGCAACAATAACAGTTTTATTTAATAGCACAAAAGGCCTAGTCACTAGGACAATTTTTAAATCATAAGCCAGGATTTCAGAGAATCAAGGCCTTTAAATATGTTTAGCACAACAGGCTTAGTCACAAGGACATTTATAAGTTTATGCTATGATTTCAGAGAATCTAAGCATTTGAGGTTTGAACCTAGTTCATTACCTTTTTCTGACAGGAAGTCGTAGCTACCACTGTCTTTTGGCTCATATGGAAGTGAGCTGGGCCCGTAGGCATCATATTACTACGTATGGTAAAATATGATCATCTTAATTGATGATCTTAACCCATGATTCAGAGATCATATAATTGGGTTTGGAATCTTCTAAAGAATCCTTATACATATAAGAATGACATGTGATTTTAACGAATCACTTCTGCCAGGAGTGTTAACATGTTTTAAGATGTTAACAGGGATTTGAATCTTTTAAACAGGTCTTACCATCTTGGCCCGGTCTTATATTTGACACGAGGCTAGGTTTCACACTTAAGATTCTTAATTTATAATTTGAATCTTTTTAACAGGTCTTACCATCTTGGCCCGGTCTTATAGTTGACCCGAAGGCTAGGTTTCACACTTAAGATTCTTAATTTATAATTAACGCAGAACAATTTTTTAAATTGAGGTGTTAATATGGATATGAATCTAATTATGGAACTACCATCTTGGCCGGTCTTAATATGACCCAAAGCTAGGTCTTGTCCTTTTTAGATTTTGCCATTTTATTATAATGGTAGATCTTGCAAAAGGAAATGTTATTTTCCATTTATTTAATATTCTTGTTTAGAATGAAAGTTTAAACTTAATCATTCCACTATATAAAAATAAAAGTATAAAGTTGCCCTAAGCGGGACTTGAAAGGAATAATGTTGTCCTCGAAGGGACTAAAAAGATAACTATGTCCTTATAAGGACTATTGAGGAAACGATTTTTAGCAAAGGAGTTTCTTCTTCATTCAATTCCTGAATGCTTTCTCCTTGGTTGCACGTCTCATCTTGGTCGTTGTACGAAGCTCAGCATTTCAAGGCTCCGGGTGTGGAGAATTCCTAGTTCAGCTTCCTCGCTTGGCGACGTATCCAATAATAATAAAAATTGGAAGCAAAAATTTTCCATATTAGGATTAAGATTATTCCTATGTTAAGTCTAGACTCAGAAGTTTAGAATTGTGCAATTATGTAACTGAGATTAAACACAAAAAGGCTAGTGTTTAATTCACTCAGTGTTGGCTCTGATACCCACCTGTCACACCCCGATTTCCACGTGTCACCGGTGGGCCCGGTGGGGAGTATCGTGACGTCATGGTTGGCAACATAATAGTCAAACAACACAATATTAATATGCACAGCGGAAGCAATTGAAATTATAATACAACCGAATTTATTATTGTAATATCAAATGTCACAATATTCGGAAGTTTATCCACAGACGGATCGAACATAAAATGGAAACAATAGTTCAACAGACTTTTAGACATCTTAAGCTTGCGAGACTTCTATTGATGCTAAGGAGAAATATCCCAGCCAATTTCGCTTAGTACCTGCATTTAATCTTTTTGGGAAAATACGTCAGTTTACACTGGTAAATACATTCAACTGACTCATTTTGGAAAATGATTGAAAATTGGTTTGGATGCACGTGGCATAAACATTTTTATTTTAACTTGGGAGAATCATTTAATATTATAATCTTGTGAACGAATTACATGTTACTTGTGCGTTCAGTCGCCCGGATCTTGTCCGGGTTAAAGATCAATTGACACACCACGTCATAGAGTTATACACTGACAGGTGTACGCCTACACCCCGTGCTCAGGTCGTGGCCAATCTCGTAAGATGATGCCAAGGATATCCGGGACATGGTCATTAACCCCCCAAAGGCATTAAGTAAACAAGACTGTTTAAACGAGCCGATCAAATTATTCAACTACCCACTCAACGATGGAGATTTGATGCTCGATCAAGCGGTATGCTATATACCGTAACCCAAGCCCGTATAGGGAAAATAAGTTAAAAGTATTTACCTGATGCAAAGTATAAATCACAATAAGCAAAATGCACGTAGCTTTTACTGGTTCTCCTAATCTGGAACGAAGGTTTAATATAACCTATTAGAATACTAACGGGTCTTTTATTAAGCTTAAGCTTAGACCGGCTAGTTTCAAAGATACGGTTCGTACGCACGATTAAGCGAAGACCGGATAGAATGTGATTTAGACCCGACAAGTTCAGAGACTTGTTTAATATGGGTCCTTCATACACATTCTGGATTTTGAGATTAGACCGATAAGGTTTGACCCGTTTCGGCTAATTTATGTAAACTTGTTACATAAACCGAACCGAACGCGAGATAAGCGTAACGGGTATCCGTAAGAGCCATATACAGATTTCCTAAGTTAATATGCTTCAAATATGTTGTGACATCAGTAGGATGTCTTTCATTATGCCCGAAATGAAATTAAACACAAACTATGCCCCGTAGGGGTAGTTTGGTCATTTTTAAAGGTTGTAAAAGAGTTTAGATGTTTAACTGAGTTACAGGTCTGATATAAACAGCAAACATACTCAATTTGATATGTTATATCAGTAGGCTAAAGCATATATGTGAAATTTATCATTTTTAACCAAACTATGCCCCGTAGGGGTATTTTGGTAATTTCACATAAGCCGAAAAGCTCAAAACTGAGGTCTGAGTTTATCAACCTTTGCTTACTGTTAAAATATCATAATTTGCCTCATATATCAGTAGGTATCAACCCGGGTATGTCTAATATAATTTTAATACATACTATGCGTTAAAAACGCTAAATAAGGCGATTAAAGGCCATTTCCGGGTTTGATACTTAAATCTGATATTTTTATATTTCCAGAAGGCTTAAAATAATTTATTTATCATATGTGATCAGTAGCAAAAGGTTTGGAGTCGTTTAGATAAGTAAAACTCATTTTATGGCCCGTAAGGGCAAAACCGACAATTACCGGATTAAGCCTACGCCTACTAGTTATGCTCAGCCTAAAATTAATTAAAAATCTTTAAAAATCCCAAAATAATATATTACATCAGTGGGTATTAAGTTCGATACCAAAAAGTAGGCTTAACTAGGCTATACGCTAATTACGTCATTTTATTAACATAAAGCATTAAATTTGAGATATTGAGCATAACTCTTAATCTACAAGTCAAACTGATGTCAAACTTTGCATACAAGTTTATATATCAGTAACTAAGGTTTCTATACTTTTACATTTTCATAAATCACTTTTTAAGGTAATAAGGGCATAACGGTCAACATATGAGCAATTAACGGAAACATGCATATTAATTGGATAACTAGTGAACCAAGGTGTAAAATCACAGAGGGTTGTTCTATCATGTATCCTAATTCAATTTAAGCTCTGAGGCAATTCTAAAACATACCTAAACGGGTCAGAACTGAAAGTCAAAGTGAAAGTCAAACTATGTGACTTTCGGTTCCGAACCGGGTCTAAACAGGAAATAGTCGGGGTGAACATGTTCGGACATGTTCTTACACTTATTACTAAGTTATAACAATGATCAAACAGGTTATATATGTTCTAGATAGCTAATTATGCATAAATGACATTTTAAGCATCCTGTTGACTTTTTACTTAAAAGTTTGACCCGACTTTTGACCTGGTTAGAGTGGTGATCAGGGGAAACCCTTTTGAGGTTTTATTACCCACATAAATACCAACTCATAACTACTTTTAATTCGAGATATGCCTGAGACATTATTGACTAATCTCGAAGTCAAACCGTAATTACGACGGTTTGACTTTTAGCTAATTAACCAAGCTAAACTCAACTAAATAAGAACTAGCAGACTTACAAGAGTCCTATGCACGAGATAAGATCACTTGGACCTGCTTGAGAGCTCCAGGAATGATCAGATTTCAAGGAAATTGGTGTGAGGAACTTGTGTGCACTACATGGCCTTTTATAATGGATTTAAGCACCACAATATGTTGACACATAGCTCTATGATCAACCACAACCATCCAACACATGTCCCTAGTGCTCTAGTACAGTTAGGGGCCGCCCATGTTGCATTAAAGTCGTTAAAAGATCGAATTTCCGCGTTTAAAGACGCCTGCCCCCATTTTCTGTATCTGGGCTCCGGACGCGGCCCGCGTCCCGTTTAAGCAAACCTCAAGCGGGCCGCTTGAGACTTAAAATCTGATTTTTAAATTTTATTTGTTTTCCAACTTGACCTTTGGCTTCACGAAGGGGCAACTAGGGTTATTTCTTGCATTTTGACCCCCTTATATTTACCCACTAGGGCTTTAGGACTTATACCCACTTTGCCAAGTCCCTGGACACTTCCGGTTAACCCGAAAAGCCTTAACTTTCAACGTTAACACTTTAACCCCTCGCACACGAATTTGATCATAACATTCTCATACGATAACGAAACTTTATGAAATTTTAATCGTGCATTCTAGTGAGCATAATTTATATTTACAAAGCTTCGGGTTTGTCAAAAGATCACTCAGAGGTATATCTTTAACATGTTGACACATTTGACCCCTGTAGTTTGTAATCTCTCACTTTTAGCTTCGTATGATCCATGATTTATTCGTTTGATGTTATGAACATCATGTAGGGTTATTATGAAGTATATTTATTCATTGTTGACACTTAGAATCCGTATAATCACATACTTTCCATGTTTGTCAACTTTAGTCCTTTTATAACATTCTTTCACACGTTCAAACTTTATGACACGTGTCAACACATTATAGGACGTGAATTTTCGAGGTGTTACATCCTCACCCCCTTAAAATAAATCTCGACCCGAGATTTACTGAAATAAGTAAGGGTACTTTTCTTTCATCGTGGATTCAACTTCCCACGTGAATTCGGGGCCTCTACGGGCATCCCATTTGACCTTTACAATAGGTACGTGCTTCCTTCGAAGCTTCTTCACCTGTCGATCTTCAATCGACAAAGGTTTTTCAACAAATTTTAAGCTCTCGTCTATATCTGTATGGGGTATTACCAGTGATTCGTCAGTGAAACACTTCTTCAGATTGCAGATGTGGAACACATTGTGAATTCCACTGAGCTCTTCCGGTAAGTTTAACTTATAGGCAACTGACCCGATACATTCGATAACCTCGAAAGGTCCTATGTATCTCGGGCTTAGCTTGCCTTTTTTACCAAACCGCATCACTCCCTTCCAGGGTGATACTTTAAACAATACTTTATCACCTACTTCGAAGTGAAAAGCTTTACGCTTCGGATCTGCGTAGCTCTTCTGCCTATCCCGGGCAGCTTTGAGACGGTCACGAATCTGGAAAATCTTGTCCGTCGCTTCGAACACGATCTCTGGTCCTTATAACTGGACATCTCCAACTTCCGCCCAACAAACGAGCGATCTACACTTTCCACCGTATAATGCCTCGAAAGGCGCAGCCTTTATGCTGGTATGGTAGCTATTGTTGTAGGAGAATTCGATTAATGGTAGGTTCTTATCCCAACTACATCCCAAATCGATCGCACATGCACGTAGCATATCTTCCAACGTTGAATAGTACGCTCACTCTGACCGTCAGTCTGAGGATGATAGGCCGTACTAACATTCAAACGTGTGCCCAATGATTGTTGGAAACTCTTCCAAAAATGTAACGTGTATCTAGTATCTCGGTCAGAGATAATAGACACAGGTATGCCCTGTAAGGCTACAATCTTATCAACGTATAACTGGGCTAACATGTCGGAGCTATAAGCCTCCTTGATGGGTAAGAAATGAGCTGACTTAGTCAGTCTATCACTATAACCCGTATTGTATCATTGCCTTTCCTTGTCTTGGGTAACTTGGTAATAAAATCCATAGTTACCATTTCCCACTCCCACGTAGGAAGTTCCAGCTGTTGTAGCAAACCTGATGGTTTCTGACGCTCAGCTTTGACTTACGCATACGTCAAGCATTTAGCTACATAGGTGGCTACAGACTTCTTCAAGCCTATCCACCAATAATTTTCCCTTAGATCCTGGTAATTGAACTTACCAATCCATTGCCCTTACAATAGACGTTTATCATTCTATCTTTACAGGGTCTCCAAGGGGCAGCCTTGATGCTTACATAGCAATTATCATAGACAAGCTTATCTTAAGGTGAGATGGTTATTCCAACCACTACCTAACAAATTTTAAGGATTAGTTGATCCTTGAAGTTAGTTGAACAAATCGACGATTTAGAACAGCTGATGGCAATTTCTTAATTGTTGCCCAATTAGGGTTGCGGTATGTATGCATAAGCAATATGAACCGTCCTTTTTTTTTTTTTTTTTAATAACATAAAACCCTCAGAACATTGAGTCAGGCTATATGAGCCTATGTCTTAAAACCTACTTAATCAAGGTTTCAATTATTCCATAATCAATATGGAGTTTTCACAATACTCCAGCCCACAGCGGGATACAAATCTTAATTCTACCTGCCTTCCATGAGGTAAGCAGGGAAAACTTATGAGAAGATAATCAAGATGCAAGGGGGTTATAGAGATTTCCATATCTCAGGCTCTAGTTCACTCATCAACGCTTGTGTCTAATAAGTGACACATTCATGTTATGAGTCCTCATATTCCGTTACCAGGGAATATTTATTTGGATAATTCTATTATGGGTATCTTCTTTGAATACTACTAGTCGACTTTAGTACAATATGTCCATTGGGATATCTTAGGGGTTCCATGTATTAAACCTCCATACTGATCAGGCATGGAAATAATCTATGGGACACACTAGAATACGCCAACCCTCATATGGCACTTTTATCAAACATAGTTTGGCATTCGCAGGCGATAGAAAGAAAAAGAAAAAAAAATGAGAAAAATAATAAAAAAAAAAATAACATATGTTGTCGTACTCTATGCGAAGAAAGAGTACTCTTAGATTTTTCGGAAGGTTTTTCTTGCCGATACGAGAAGAATCGGTTGCTATGGTTTCCTTGGTAAGTTATACCTTGTGAATAATATAGAAGTTTGCTAAGCTTATGGTTTATGAAGATTTATTATTGCCTGTATTAAAAACAGGACACTTAGCAGATATTATCATTGGTAAATGATAAGGAATGTATTTGTACATGTGCTTATATTTAATTAGAATGGAAATTTCACAAACTAGGCACCTAGCTCGGTTGGCTAGGCGCGCGAAAGGGTGCGGCCTAGACCCAGGTTCGATTCCGGGGACGGCCAATTCCACCATTTTTTTGTTGCTTTTTATTAAGCTTGTTCTTGCTCTTTTTTTTTAGATTTCTGGGAGTTATCTTCCTCCTTTGGTTCATCCTTCGCATACGAAGTGTGAACAAAACTCTCCTCATGAGCAATTGAACATGGTTTTGCATGAAATTTAGAGCGAGGAGCATTCGGCTCTTCGGATCGTTTCATGATCTTTCTATGGCCCTTCCAACTGCTGTGTCAACCACAGCCTGGAGATTTAACTCCATTAATATTGAGGTTTACGTTTGTAGTTTTGTCAACTTTCATCGCATTAATAGTATTGCGACTGTCGTCGGCCTCATCCGAGTTTTCCATACTCGAATCTTAGTACCAATCACCAAGATTTAACAATTATTAGTCATCATCCTGATGACCTGACTTAGATTAGCCACGGCATTCATAAACCGTATGGGCTATTCTGTTCCGAACATTCATAGTGAATGTTATTTAAACGTATTTCCATTTTATCTAGCCTAGGTCGCAAAAGGACCATCAATGGCATTTAAAGCTTGGAATGAGTCCAATATTTGTTTGACATGGGATCATATGTCACGACTGTCTTTGGCACACGAACGATCATGAATAGCTCAAAGGCTTTTATTATATATATACATATATGGCATAGAAGCCTGCCCCGATGGACGTAGAAAATATATGGCATAAAGCCCAGTCATGAAGGACATAAATGATTATTCGGCACGAAGGCCTTGTCGCAAAGGACATTTAGATATGGCACAAACGGCCTTGTCACGAATGACTTTAAAACATAACTCGATGGTCATTCACCAAGGACCTTAATTTATTAGCCGCAATTTTATCAGATTAGGGCTTCAAGGTTTGAACGTGGTTCTTCACCTTTGGACAGGGAGTCATAGACTACTAATGTCATCGTCTTGAAAGACGATTCATTTGGCAGAAAAATAAGCCAATCAACATCACTAATGGATGTTTATATATAACCATCGTATCTAAGGATATTAGTCATGATCACATCAATCATATTGACTCTTAGGTTTGGGTATAATCACACCATTTTGAACAGGGGATCATAAAGATCGCTACTATCCTTGTCTTACCGACATTAAATAAAGTATAGCCCGTAGGCATTTCATCACGAGGGATGTTAATATTATGATCATCATACCGATGATACTAGTCAGGATCGCAATGATAGTATAGACTATGGGATTTGAGTATAGCTCACCCCTTTGGGCAAGAATCACAAAAGATTACCATTGCCTTGTCTCAATTGGATAATATGATATAGCCCTTAGGCAAAACATCTTTAAGGATGTTAAAATTTTTAATCATCGTATTGATGATTTTCGTCATGATGGCATTGATCATATAGACTATTAGGCTCGAGCATAGCTCACTACCTTGGACAGGGAATCGTAAAGATCACACTGTTTTTGTCACACATGGACGATATAATATGGCCCATAGGCGAAACATCTCTAATGGATGTTTATAATAGGTTCATCCTATTAGATGATATAAGTCATGATTGCATTAATCATATTGACTATTTTGGCTTGAGCATAGCTCACCACCTCAGACAAGGAATCATAAAGATAACGATGTCAATGTCTCAAATGGACAATATATTATAGCCCGTAGGCAAAACATCACTAAAGGATGTTTAATAATACTATCATCGTATCAGATGATATTAGTCATGATCGCTTTGATCATATAGACTATTATGTTTGGACATAGTCCAATATTCTAGACAGGAGGTCAAAGACCATCACTGTCGTTGTCTTATCGGACAACAAGTTTAGCCCGTAGGCACTTTATCATTAACGGATGTTTATAACATGATCGTGTTATGGGATGATATAAGCCGTGATTTCTAAATCACCAGGCTAGATAAGGGAATTGGAAGAATCCAGTATAAGGATGATTGTTGTGATTTTCTCGGATCACATTTCTCAAGAGTGCTAACACGTTCTTGAGTGTTAACAAGGATCTGAATCCCTTGAGTAGGTTTCACCATCTTGGCCGCGTAGGCTAGGTTCCACCTTTAAGATTCTTTTTTTTTAAAAAGCATACTGATAGGGAAGGAAGGATATTTATTTCATTCAGGATTTTTATCATAAATCCTAATTCATAAGTTAATAATAGCACAAATGGCCTAGTCTCGTAGACAAGTTAAATTTATATACCATGATTTCAGAGAATCGCGGCATTAAGGTTTGAATCAAAGTTCATTACCTTTTCCTGACAGGGAGCTATAGGCTACCACTGTCTTTAGTCTCAGAGGACATCAATTATAGCCCGTAGGCACTTCCCTTCTAAGGGATGTTTATTACGAAATTGCCCCTTAGGGAAATTCATTAACCATGGTAAACAGAGACCATATTTGGTTAATTTATTAATCATATATATTTAGGATTTCTATTATAAGTTATCCTAATTATAAAACATTAACAGTTTTATTTGTGGCACTCAATGGCCTGGTCACATGGACATTTATAAATTATAAGCTTATGATTTCAGAGAATCAAAGCAACAATAACAGTTTTATTTAATAGCACAAAAGGCCTAGTCACTAGGACAATTTTTAAATCATAAGCCAGGATTTCAGAGAATCAAGGCCTTTAAATATGTTTAGCACAACAGGCTTAGTCACAAGGACATTTATAAGTTTATGCTATGATTTCAGAGAATCTAAGCATTTGAGGTTTGAACCTAGTTCATTACCTTTTTCTGACAGGAAGTCGTAGCTACCACTGTCTTTTGGCTCATATGGAAGTGAGCTGGGCCCGTAGGCATCATATTACTACGTATGGTAAAATATGATCATCTTAATTGATGATCTTAACCCATGATTCAGAGATCATATAATTGGGTTTGGAATCTTCTAAAGAATCCTTATACATATAAGAATGACATGTGATTTTAACGAATCACTTCTGCCAGGAGTGTTAACATGTTTTAAGATGTTAACAGGGATTTGAATCTTTTAAACAGGTCTTACCATCTTGGCCCGGTCTTATATTTGACACGAGGCTAGGTTTCACACTTAAGATTCTTAATTTATAATTTGAATCTTTTTAACAGGTCTTACCATCTTGGCCCGGTCTTATAGTTGACCCGAAGGCTAGGTTTCACACTTAAGATTCTTAATTTATAATTAACGCAGAACAATTTTTTAAATTGGGGTGTTAATATGGATCTGAATCTAATTATGGAACTACCATCTTGGCCGGTCTTAATATGACCCAAAGCTAGGTCTTGTCCTTTTTAGATTTTGCCATTTTATTATAATGGTAGATCTTGCAAAAGGAAATGTTATTTTCCATTTATTTAATATTCTTGTTTAGAATGAAAGTTTAAACTTAATCATTCCACTATATAAAAATAAAAGTATAAAGTTGCCCTAAGCGGGACTTGAAAGGAATAATGTTGTCCTCGAAGGGACTAAAAAGATAATTATGTCCTTATAAGGACTATTGAGGAAACGATTTTTAGCAAAGGAGTTTCTTCTTCATTCAATTCCTGAATGCTTTCTCCTTGGTTGCACGTCTCATCTTGGTCGCTGTACGAAGCTCAGCATTTCAAGGCTCCGGGTGTGGAGAATTCCTAGTTCAGCTTCCTCGCTTGGCGACGTATCCAATAATAATAAAAATTGGAAGCAAAAATTTTCCATATTAGGATTAAGATTATTCCTATGTTAAGTCTAGACTCAGAAGTTTAGAATTGTGCAATTGTGTAACTGAGATTAAACACAAAAAGGCTAGTGTTTAATTCACTCAGTGTTGGCTCTGATACCAACCTGTCACACCCCGATTTCCACGTGTCACCGGTGGGCCCGGTGGGGAGTATCGTGACGTCATGGTTGGCAACATAATAGTCAAACAACACAATATTAATATGCACAGCGGAAGCAATTGAAATTATAATACAACCGAATTTATTATTGTAATATCAAATGTCACAATATTCGGAAGTTTATCCACAGACGGATCGAACATAAAATGGAAACAATAGTTCAACAGACTTTTAGACATCTTAAGCTTGCGAGACTTCTATTGATGCTAAGGAGAAATATCCCAGCCAATTTCGCTTAGTACCTGCATTTAATCTTTTTGGGAAAATACGTCAGTTTACACTGGTAAATACATTCAACTGACTCATTTTGGAAAATGATTGAAAATTGGTTTGGATGCACGTGGCATAAACATTTTTATTTTAACTTGGGAGAATCATTTAATATTATAATCTTGTGAACGAATTACATGTTACTTGTGCGTTCAGTCACCCGGATCTTATCCGGGTTAAAGATCAATTGACACACCACGTCATAGAGTTATACACTGACAGGTGTACGCCTACACCCCGTGCTCAGGTCGTGGCCAATCTCGTAAGATGATGCCAAGGATATCCGGGACATGGTCATTAACCCCCCAAAGGCATTAAGTAAACAAGACTGTTTAAACGAGCCGATCAAATTATTCAACTACCCACTCAACGATGGAGATTTGATGCTCGATCAAGCGGTATGCTATATACCGTAACCCAAGCCCGTATAGGGAAAATAAGTTAAAAGTATTTACCTGATGCAAAGTATAAATCACAATAAGCAAAATGCACGTAGCTTTTACTGGTTCTCCTAATCTAGAACGAAGGTTTAATATAACCTATTAGAATACTAACGGGTCTTTTATTAAGCTTAAGCTTAGACCGGCTAGTTTCAAAGATACGGTTCGTACGCACGATTAAGCGAAGACCGGATAGAATGTGATTTAGACCCGACAAGTTCAGAGACTTGTTTAATATGGGTCCTTCATACACATTCTGGATTTTGAGATTAGACCGATAAGGTTTGACCCGTTTCGGCTAATTTATGTAAACTTGTTACATAAACCGAACCGAACGCGAGATAAGCGTAACGGGTATCCGTAAGAGCCATATACAGATTTCCTAAGTTAATATGCTTCAAATATGTTGTGACATCAGTAGGATGTCTTTAATTATGCCCGAAATGAAATTAAACACAAACTATGCCCCGTAGGGGTAGTTTGGTCATTTTTAAAGTTTGTAAAAGAGTTTAGATGTTTAACTGAGTTACAGGTCTGATATAAATAGCAAACATACTCAATTTGATATGTTATATCAGTAGGCTAAAGCATATATGTGAAATTTATCATTTTTAACCAAACTATGCCCCGTAGGGGTATTTTGGTAATTTCACATAAGCCGAAAAGCTCAAAACTGAGGTCTGAGTTTATCAACCTTTGCTTACTGTTAAAATATCATAATTTGCCTCATATATCAGTAGGTATCAACCCGGGTATGTCTAATATAATTTTAATACATACTATGCGTTAAAAACGCTAAATAAGGCGATTAAAGGCCATTTCCGGGTTTGATACTTAAATCTGATATTTTTATATTTCCAGAAGGCTTAAAATAATTTATTTATCATATGTGATCAGTAGCAAAAGGTTTGGAGTCGTTTAGATAAGTAAAACTCATTTTATGGCCCGTAAGGGCAAAACCGACAATTACCGGATTAAGCCTACGCCTACTAGTTATGCTCAGCCTAAAATTAATTAAAAATCTTTAAAAATCCCAAAATAATATATTACATCAGTGGGTATTAAGTTCGATACCAAAAAGTAGGCTTAACTAGGCTATACGCTAATTACGCCATTTTTCTAACATAAAGCATTAAATTTGAGATATTGAGCATAACTCTTAATCTACAAGTCAAACTGATGTCAAACTTTGCATACAAGTTTATATATCAGTAACTAAGGTTTCTACACTTTTACATTTTCATAAATCACTTTTTAAGGTAATAAGGGCATAACGGTCAACATATGAGCAATTAACGGAAATATGCATATTAATTGGATAACTAGTGAACCAAGGTGTAAAATCACAGAGGGTTGTTCTATCATGTATCCTAATTCAATTTAAGCTCTGAGGCAATTCTAAAACATACCTAAACGGGTCAGAACTGAAAGTCAAAGTGAAAGTCAAACTATGTGACTTTCGGTTCCGAACCGGGTCTAAACAGGAAATAGTCGGGTTGAACATGTTCGGACATGTTCTTACACTTATTACTAAGTTATAACAATGATCAAACAGGTTATATATGTTCTAGATAGCTAATTATGCATAAATGACATTTTAAGCATCCTATTGACTTTTTACTTAAAAGTTTGACCCGACTTTTGACCTGGTTAGAGTGGTGATCAGGGGAAACCCTTTTGAGGTTTTATTACCCACATAAATACCAACTCATAACTACTTTTAATTCGAGATATGCCTGAGCCATTATTGACTAATCTCGAAGTCAAACCGTAATTACGACGGTTTGACTTTTAGCTAGTTAACCAAGCTGAACTCAACTAAATAAGAACTAGCAGACTTACAAGAGTCCTATGCACGAGATAAGATCACTTGGACCTGCTTGAGAGCTCCAGGAATGATCATATTTCAAGGAAATTGGTGTGAGGAACTTGTGTGCACTACATGGCCTTTTATAATGGATTTAAGCACCACAATATGTTGACACATAGCTCTATGATCAACCACAACCATCCAACACATGTCCCTAGTGCTCTAGTACAGTTAGGGGCCGCCCATGTTGCATTAAAGTCGTTAAAAGATCAAATTTCCGCGTTTAAAGGCGCCTGCCCCCGTTTTCTGTATCTGGGCTCCGGACGCGGCCCGCGTCCCGTTTAAGCAAACCTCAAGCGGGCCGCTTGAGACTTAAAATCTGATTTTTAAATTTTATTTGTTTTCCAACTTGACCTTTGGCTTCACGAAGGGGCAACTAGGGTTATTTCTTGCATTTTGACCCCCTTATATTTACCCACTAGGGCTTTAGGACTTATACCCACTTTGCCAAGTCCCTGGACACTTCCGGTTAACCCGAAAAGCCTTAACTTTCAACGTTAACACTTTAACCCCTCGCACGCGAATTTGATCATAACATTCTCATACGATAACGAAACTTTATGAAATTTTAATCGTGCATTCTAGTGAGCATAATTTATATTTACAAAGCTTCGGGTTTGTCAAAAGATCACTCAGAGGTATATCTTTAACATGTTGACACATTTGACCCCTGTAGTTTGTAATCTCTCACTTTTAGCTTCGTATGATCCATGATTTATTCGTTTGATGTTATGAACATCATGTAGGGTTATTATGAAGTATATTTGTTCATTGTTGACACTTAGAATCCGTATAATCACATACTTTCCATGTTTGTCAACTTTAGTCCTTTTATAACATTCTTTCACACGTTCAAACTTTATGACACGTGTCAACACATTATAGGACGTGAATTTTCGAGGTGTTACAGTTATAATGTGAGTCATTCTCTTTTTATCAAATTTATTTACAAAAATCATGTTTATTTTCAAAAATTATAATTACAGTGATTAAGTTTATGTAATCACCAAGTTACAGCCGGTATGTGGGGTTTTGTATACATTACTTGATAACCGTCACTATTGGACAACGAGTTAGCCAATGCGTGATATGACCATAGTCACAGACACCATCGGGCAAAGAAGCTACCGATGGATGTTCGAGTGATAAGTACTGTGGGTAGTTGGTTTGATATCTGAAACATTGTAATCTCTCTTAATACTGTAATTTATAACACTGTTTTCTAGTTATACTTTGCAGTGATTAAGTCTTTGCCAATCTTTAAGAAGCAAATGTAAAAACTCTTAATGCTGTAAATTATAACAAATATGTTTTAAGTAAAATGAATGAACTCACCAGTATTTCCTGCTGACAAAACCTTTTTAAAACGCGTTTCAGGTAATTACAGTAGATTGGAGTAAGAGAGGGATATGGCACTGAAAGGCTTCAAGAAGTGGCTTATTTTATTAAATAAATTAAATTAAGAAATATTGTTTTATGTAATTAAATTTATCTTTATTAAAGCTACCATTGTAAAGTATGGGTTTATCCCATCTATTTAATAAATAAAATCCGGTGTTTTCGAAACTCTGATATCTTTCCTAACTCACGGTCCTGATGAAATTTTCGCTGCAACATTTTTAAAATAATCACCGGTACCACTGGGCTGTTCACGACTCCCGATTCCGTCCAGGGCGGGTCGGGGGCCGTGACACTTTTCGAGAAGGATCTAGTATCCTCGAGGTTTAAATCTTCGTGACTAGTTTAAATCTAGGGTATATAATCCTAACTTGGATTTTATGGTATGTTTTACCTTTGCCTTATTTATTTTATTGATTGACTTCATCCTAGGTTTTCAAAAACAAGGATCTATGATTCTTATTCATTTACATAACATATTTTTTTCTAATGTTTTACATGTTGTTGAATCATAATAAAAACTGTAAAAGGATCAATAGAGTTTTATTTAAAACACCACTAATCATACCAATATTATCAACCTGGGCTTCACCAGCAAAACGTGGCCCATCCACCCGGGTTGAAGTAGAGTGTTACCGGTTGTTAATGTTTGCAGGAAAAGTAAAGGAAAAGGGTGACAAAGGCTTTATCCCCCACAAACACGAGGACCCATCCACCTTTCTCACGCGCCTAGTTGTCTGAAGGAACAGTGATCCTTAAACCTAGCAACTATTGTCTGAAGTTATTATAAACCAAATTGTTCACCAAAAACATCAACACAAAGAAAATTAAAAAGTGGGCTCAGGTCTAGGCTTAATTATCCTTCATTGCCCACCGTCGCAGCCTCCACTGTTGCATCAGCACCAGCTCCGCCAGCCATCTCCTTCACTTCGCTCGTCCCAGCCTCGGTTTTCTTCTCCGTCGCATGATGTCGCAGCCCCCGACCCCACCCCGGGAGCTGGAGCCGCCAGAGCGAACTGGTGGTATCGGTGTTTATTAAATTTGCAGCGGAATTAAAACATCAAGATCGTAGTTAGGAAATAATTTCAGAGTTTGCAAACACCACACTTTTTATATTAACCAAATGGGCTAAAACCCATACTTCATTTATAATGTATTTGTAGGGATAAACCCTAACTTGCTGAAAATATACTTCTTCTTTTATTTAGATAACTTACAGCCACTTTATTTAAGCCTTCAGTGCTCAATACCTGGCTTCTTGTAGCTTTACATCAAATTACCTGAAACACGTTTCAAAAATATTTTATCAGCAAGAAATACTGGCGAGTACATTCCATTTTATAAAAAGACACATTGTTATAAGATTACAGTATTAAGGGTAATTACAATGTTTTTATCTAACAAAACTCCAAGTATTTGTCACTCGACGGATCTGTCATGACTATGGTCATATCACACATTGGCTAACCCGTTGTCCAATTGTGAAGATTATCAAGTACTGTATACAAACCCCATAATACTGGCAGTAATTGTAGAATACAAAAACTTAATCCCTATAGGTATAACTTTGAAAAACATTTAAAGTTTTGTAAAGCAGTTTGATATAAAGAGAGAATGACTCACTTTGTAAACTTAGGTTTTACTACCGACTCCTGGTGATATTTTCTGATAATTTTCTTGAGTTCCTATTAAAAATATACAATGCACGCGTGTTAGTATAATAACCCAATTCAACTTTATCAATACGTCACGAGACAGAACCGCAACTTAGTTTACAAAGCATAGCCTTTATCAGGCAGCGCTTTGGCATCAGTTGTTGGGTTCAAGATTGATCGGACAGAGTATCGAATCAGTGATCATGGGTTAAAACACTTACAACGGGGCAGAGCTTCGTGATTTTAGGGGTATTGGGGCATTATTTTTCGTGCATATGTTAAGAGAGAAAGAAAGAGACTGAGCGGGTTGGAAAGGCATACTGAAGCTCAATTTATAGGTGAATTCTGAGTCTCTCGCGCCCAGGCTAGTTCTCTCGCGGCCTGCGAGAGCCCCCTAGCTAGGGTTAGGGCTGACTAGTCACACATGTAGGCTTGACACGTGGGTGACACGTGTCACAAGAGGTGTCCGACAAGTTATAGCCTCTCGTGCCCCGCGAGAGGTTCCCCTTCAGTCTGTCGCGGCTTGCGACGGCTTATAAAACTTATTTTATTTATTTTTTAATTAAATTAACTATACACAGGTTCGGTTTTGCGATTACGAGGTGTTTTAGGCCATTTTGAGGGTTGTTATATCCTCCCTACCTTGTTTTAAATCTCGTCCTCGAGATTCACTGGAAATTGGTAAGGATATTTCCTTTTCATTTCAGATTCTAGTTCCCATGTGTATTCTGGTCCTCTCTTTAGATCCCACTTTACCTTGACCAGAATTAATCGCTTGTGTTTGAGATTCTTGATTTTTCTATCTTCAATTTGTATAGGTTTTTCTACAAACTTAAGCTTTTCATTTACCTCTATATCTTGAAGAAGTATCACCAATGATTCATCTCCTAAACATTTCTTGAGGTTACATACATGAACTATATCATGTACTCCTGCCATTTCTTCTAGCAACTATAGCTAATAAGCTACTGGTCCTATTCGTTTGATAATTTCAAAAGGTCCAACATACCTTGGGCTGAGCTTTCCTCTCTTACCGAATCTGATAACACCTTTCCATGGTGAAACTTTTAATAGTACTTTGTCTCTAACTTGAAATTCCAACGGTTTACGTCTGTTATCTGCATAACTCTTTTGACGGTCTCATGCTGTTTTCAGTCTTTCCGTGACTTGAAATATTTTGTCAGTTGTTTCTTGCACAATCTCAGGTCCAGACAGTTGCTTTTCTCCAATTTCTGCCCAACATACTGGTGTTCGGCATTTCCGTCCATAGAGTGCTTAAAATGGTGCAGCATTGATGCTTGTATGATAGCTATTGTTGTAAGAAAATTCTATTAAAGGTAAGTGGTCATCCCAATTTCCTCCAAAGTCTATCACACAGGCTCTAAGCATATCCTCCATCGTTTGGATTATCCTTTCACTTTGTCCATCAGTTTGAGGATGATGAGTTGTACTTAAATTTAGTCTAGTTCCCATTACCTTTTGGAAACTTGTCCAAAAATGAGAAGTAAAACGACTGTCTCTGTTGGACACGATAGATAAAGGAATCCCATGTAATGAAACTATTTCATTCACATACAGCTTAGCTAGTTGTTCCATACTGAAAGTTTCTTTCATTGGTAAGAAATGAGCAGATTTAGTTAATCTGTCTACAATTACCCAATTTGTGTCATTACCTTTTCGTGTCTTGGGTAATTTTGTAACAAAATCCATTGTTATCAATTCCCATTTCTAAATTGGCATTTCCAATTGCTGAAGTAATCCTGAAGGTTTCTGATGTTCAGCTTTAACTTGTGAGCAGGTTAAACATTTAGCAACATAATTTGCTATATCCTTTTTCAATCCTATCCACCAAAAGTTTTTCCTTAAGTCTTGATACATCTTATCACTTCCAGGATGCATCGTATACTTAGATTTATGTGCTTCTTCTAGAATTTGGTTTCGTAGGTTTCCTTGGATAGGTATCCAAATTCTTTTCTTATGGAATCTCCAAATTCCATCTGTTCCTTTTTCTAATTCTTTAATCATTCCTTTCAAACCTTCAGCATCATCCTTGATTGATGTTCCCTGTATCTTTTTCAATTGTTCATTTAAGTCTAATTGTAGGTTTAATCTGAGAGCACGTACCCTTTTTGGCCTCTCATGGTACTTTCGACCAATGTTTTCATAACCGGACCGGACAACGAACCGGACGTGTTACCGGTTCATTGGTCGGACCGGTCGGATCGGTCGGACCGGATTTAAGAACCGGATGTTACCATAAATTTATATAAATATTAAAAATATAAAAATAACTCTACATTACTTCTCCTAATTAATATTAAGTAAAAAAGTATAAAAAGTAACATATAACTAATATACAAACTACGAAATGTATAATATATATAAACATAAACTAAATATTCAGTTAAGTTAATAAGAGAATTCTAATTCTTTACAATTTAGAAATTTAGAAAGTCAGACAATTAAATACATGGGCCAAAATCCAATAGCCCTTAACCCCAGCACATAACTAACATTATATGTTACGTAACCCTAGCCTCATTCTCTACTTCATCTCTTTCAATAACATTTAAGGCTTCAACCCTAAATCCTTCATCCAAAATGTCAACTTCATCTGAATCAACATCAATACAAGGTTTCTACTCAAACCCTACACTATTTCTTACAACTACCTTCTGTTTAATTCGGACATTAACATCTCCGGCGAAAACTGCCGCTTTCTACCTAATTTCTGACCATTGGCGAACACAAATGACACCTTAACTAGCGGCCCGATCGCTGCTTTTCAACGAATTTCCGGTTTGGCCGCCGGCCACCGATCCGGCCGGCCGGTTATATGCTAAACAGGTCCAACATAGTGAACCGGACCGCCTAGGGCTCCGGTCTCCGGTCTGACCGGTCCGGCCGGCCCGGTCCGGGTTTCTAAACATTGCTTTCGACTTAAAGCATTAGATACTACGTTAGCTTTTCCTGCATGATACTGGATATCACAATCATAATCGCTAAGGATTTCCATCCAATGTCTTTGCCTCATGTTTAATTCCTTTTGCCTGAAAACATACCTTAAACTTTTATGATCCGTGAAGACAATGAACTTACTATCGTAGAGATAATGTCTCCAAATCTTAGGGCAAAAATTATTGCTCCTAATTCTAGATCAGTGTTGTATAATTCTCTTCATGCTTCTTAAGTTGTCTAGAAGCATAAGCAATTACCTTTTGACGTTGCATCAATACACATCCAAATCCTAATTTAGATGCATCACAATAGACTATAAAGTCTTCAGTTCCTTCTAGCAAAGCAAGTATTGGTGCATTCATTAATCTTTGCTTCAAAACCTTGAATGCTTCCTCCTGCTTAAGTCCTCATTCAAACTTTACTGACTTGCAAGTTAGTTTGGTTAATGGAATGGCTATTCTAGAAAAATCTTGAATAAAACGTCTATAATATCCTTCCAATCCAAGAAAACTTCTTACTTATGTTGGTGATTCAGGGACTTTCCATTTTGTAATAGCTTCAATCTTTGTAGGGTCCACATGAATTCCTTCATGATTAACTAAGTGTCCAAGAAATTGCACTTCTTGTAACCAGAATTCACATTTTGAGAATTTAGCATAAAGCTTCTTTTTTCTCAATAATGTCAGAAGTATGTTTAAATGTTCCGCATGCTCTTCCTTACTAATGGAGTAAATTAATATATCATCTATGAATACAATTATGAATTTATCTAGGTATGATTTACATATCATGTTCATCATGTCCATAAATGCAGCTGGGGCATTGGTTAAACGAAATGGCATGATTGTAAATTCATAATGACCGTACCTTGTTCTGAAAGCAGTTTTAGGAATGTCCTCTTCCTGTACTTTCAGTTGATGATATCCTGAGCGTAAGTCGATCTTAGAAAAGAATCGGGCTCCTTGAAGTTGATCGAATAGATCATCGATTCTCGATAGTGGGTACCGATTTTTAATCGTAACCTTATTCAATTCTTTGTAATCACTACACATACGCATTGATCCATCTTTCTTTATGACAAATAACACCGGTGCTCCCCATGGCGATGAACTAGGCTGTATAAAACCTTTTTTCTAATAATTCGTCTAGTTGTTTCTTTAATTCCTGCATCTCCGTTGGTGCTAGACGATAGGGTGCTTTGGCATTTGGTGTAGTTCCTGGTAACAGGTGAATTCTAAATTCAACCTCGCGATCTGGCGGTAATCCAGGTAACTCTTCGGGAAAAATATAAGAGAAATTAGATACTACGGGAATATCTTTTAACTCTTTTCCTTTAGCGTTAATGATTACTGAAATCATATACACCATTCCTCCCTTTCATGCATAACTTGCAGCTTTCATCACAGAGATGAATTTCGTTGACCTTGTCGCCTTGTCTCCCTTAATTGTGATCCTTTTGCCAATTGGCGTATAAACTTCTACAGATTTTTGATCACACAAAATTCGTGCATGATTGGCTGCCAACCAATCCATTCCTAATACAACATCGAATTCGGCTAGATTCATTGGTAACAGGTTAGCAGTAAACTTATGACTTAAAATTTCTATCTTTCCCCCTTAAGGATTTCGCTTATTTTGATAGAATTTCCATTTTCCATCTCCACCAGACAGTCTTGGTGAAATTTAGTTAATGGTTGATTGAGAAGTTTGCATAAAGAAGTATTTATAAAACTTTGGTTTGCACCAGAGTCAAATAATACTTTAGTATAAACATCATTAACTAAAAACGTACTGGCAATCACATCAGGGATCATCTTAGCTTCTTCGACTGTCAGTACGAATGCTCTGGCATTCTTCTTGGGTCCTTCTGTTGCCTTTACTTTGTTGTTGGCTGCTAGAGCTAGTTTTGTATAGTTTGGGTGGATGTGACATGTCTCTCCGCAGTTGTAGCATATTCTGGTGCTAGCTTTCTTCCTACAGTCTTCTTCCTTATGCCCTGGCATCTTGCAAAAGTTGCAGGATATAGCACACTTTCCTAAGTGCTTCCTTTCGCAAAACTTGCAGTAAGATGAAGAGGGTGAACCTGTTCCTTTCCTGCGATAGGAATTACCATAATGTAGTTCCTGGGTAATCCTTTAAGCTAAATTCTTTTTCTGGTTTTCTTCTTGCGTACATATCAATCCATCTGTCAGAGTGTTAGCAAGTTCCACTGCTTCTTCTATTGTTTGTGGTCTAGCTGCCTTGACTATATCTCTGATCTCACTGATTAATCCCCAGATATAGCGGGAGATCAATACTGGTTCTGGTGAGGCTAGTGTTGGTACTATCCTAGCATATTCAAAGAATTTGGTAGTAAATTCCCTGCAATTTACCCCAATCATTATATGGTTAAGAAATTTATTAGCAATCTGTTCCTTTTCATGAGGAGGACAGAACTTCCTTTCAACTATTTCCTTAAAGTTGTTCCATTCCATGTTGTAAACCATGTCACTTCCTCCTGACTGAAGAATGGTATTCCACCACTCTAAAGCTTCATCCTTGAAAAGATTAGAAGCATACATGATCTTATCCTCATTTGCACACTTACTTATTTTTAAGACTGCTTCAATCTTTTCTATCCAGAGTAAGGATGAAATGGCTCCTTCATTGCCTGAGAATTCTATTGGTTTGCATGATAAGAATTCCTTGTAAGAACAACCATGTGAGATGGTTCTCTTTCTTTTTAGGATTGGAGCTTTGATGAGAAGTCCGTGATCTCGATTCATGCTGTGACTTGGCTCGTCGTGAGTACCTTTACTACCTATTATGGTATTGTTATTTTCTGCCTTTTTATTAAGAGTATCGATAATAAATGGCATGGCATCTATGATTCCTTGAGCAACTATGTGTTCTATAGCACTTTTATCCACTTGGTTCCCGTTATCATTATTATTCTGGAATTCCTGATTTACTTCGTTTGACATCTGAATTGTAAACATTATCAGGTATTAATATCACAGAATAAATTAAACAAACAAATACTCAAGCATATTTAATCAAAATTGTCGAGCATTGCGACGTTTACTCTTTTTCATATACTATGCATAAAGTACAAACAACTGAAATTCTAAAGGTTAGTAATTATGCATCGATACATATATATATGTGATATATATATATTATATATATTTTTAGTGGATATATATATATATATATATCAAATTAAAATAAAAGTGTATATATATATAGTATATTAGGCGGTGGTTTTCTAATATAGCATCTCTCTCTCGTCGTATTTCCAGACGAGATTCTCCCCTATTCGGCGTATCCAGTTTCCTTCCTCAATTAGATCTTCACCATAGTGGCGAAGTTCTGTTACATTTTCCTGATTCATGGGTGGCATTTGGGCTGGTATGGGTTCGTTGTAGACTGGTTCGAGTTCTCTGTATGGCATGTAGGGATATGGGTCATTCATCAGATCTTGAAATGCTAGTCATTGGTCCACCATTGTTCTAATGGGTTTGGTGCTGGTAACCTGGGTATTTCGTTTGGGTTGAAAGCTGGGATTGGTAACTGATTTTCTAGGTTTTGTTCTGGGTACATTGGCACGGGTGCTATTAGTTGTTCTAGGAATAAAGGTAATAGTTGTGGTTCTGGTGCTGCTACACGGTTAAGATCGAGAATATTTTCTACGGTTTGGAACATATCAAGATTGGCTAGTCTCCTATCCAGTTCCTCCCACAGAGGTAAAGTCACTAGAATTTGGGCAGTTCCTTCACCTATGGTTATTGTTGCTTGTTGTTGGATTTTCCTTATTCTTTTTCTCTTTTCCCTTTTCTCTTTACTAAACTATCCTTTTTTCTTAGGTGGAAAAGCTTCCTCAGATTTGGCTCTAAAAATAAAAGGTTCCTCGGAATCAGCTACGTATCCAGATGCTGAACTGGATGGTGCTTCATCCATTGGAGAGTGGGACAGGTGACGATAAGCGTCGAATGTATTCTGATCACTCATACTGTGAACTCAAAAATCGTTAAAATAACATAAAATCATAATATACATATTAAGATTTATTTACACAGAAGTTATATAAATTTCCTAACATAATGGTTAAAAACTAGGTATTAAAAGAACACCCAAATGGCTTAAACCAGTGGCTCTGACACCACCTTCTGTCGTAGCCCCCGACCCCACCCCGGGAGCGGGAGCCGCCAGAGCGAACTGGTGGTATCGGTGTTTATTAAATTTGCAGCGGAATTAAAACATCAGGATCGTAGTTAGGAAATAATTTCAGAGTTTGCAAACACCACACTTTTTATATTAAACAAATGGGCTAAAACCCATATTTCATTTATAATGTATTTATAGGGATAAAACCTAACTTGCTGAAAATATACTTCTTCTTTTATTTAGGTAACTTATAGCCACTTTATTTAAGTCTTCAGTGCTCCATAGCTGGCTTCTAGTAGCTTTACATCAGACTACTTGAAAAGCGTTTTAAAAATATTTTATCAGCAAGAAATACTGGCGAGTACATTCCATTTTATAAAAAGACACCTTGTTATAACATTAGAGTATTAAGGGTAATTACAATGTTTTTATCTAACAAAACTCCAAGTATTTGTCACTAGACGGATCTGTGACTATGGTCATATCACACATTGGCTAACCGTTGTCCAATTGTGAAGATTATCAAGTACTGTATACAAACCCCATAATACTGGCAATAATTATAGAATACAAAAACTTAATCCCTGTAAGTATAACTTTGAAAAACATTTTAAGTTTTGTAAAGCAGTTTGATACAAAGAGAGAATGACTCACTTTGTAAACTTAGTTTTACTACCGGCTTCCTGGTGATATTTTCTGATAATTTTCTTGAGTTCCTATTAAAAATATACAATGCACGCGTGTTAGTATAATAACCCAATTCAACTTTATCAATACGTCACGAGACAGAACCCCAACTTAGTTTACAAAGCATAGCCTTTATCAGGCAGCGCTTTGGAATCAGTTGTTGGGTTCAAGATCGATTGGACAGAGTATCGAATTAGTGATCAGGGGTTAAAACAATTACAACGGTGCAGAGATTCGTGATTTTAGGGGTATTGGGGCATTATTTTTCGTGCATATGTTAAGAGAGAAAAAAAGAGACTAAGCGGGTTGGAAAAGCAGACTGAAGCTCAATTTATAGGTGAATTCTGAGTCTCTCGCGCCCCGCGACCGGCCCAGGCTAGTTCTCTCGCGGCCCGCAAGAGCCCCTAGCTAGGGTCAGGGCTCACTAGTCACACATGTAGGCTTGACACGTGGGTGGCACGTGTCACAAGAGGTGTCCGACAAGTTATAGCCTCTCGCGCCCTGCGAGAGGTTCCCCTTCAGTCTGTTGCGGCCCGCAACGACTTATAAAACTTATTTTATTTATTTTTTAATTAAATTAACTATACATGGGTTCGGTTTTGCGATTACGGGGTGTTTGAGGCCATTTTTTAGGGTTGTTATACATGATCCTCTTCTCCACCAAGTTTAAGCAAGGTCTGCTCCAATAAAGCCAAGTCCCAGGTGGACCTGTCGAAGTTAGGATCACTGGCTTCCTTTGCCATCCTGATCCTCGCCTGCAGCACCGTTCTGGCAGCATTAAACTTAGCCTCGTCCGTCGCCACCATGACAGCCTCTTGAGTCCCCACCTCGGCCATGAGCATCTGCTCCTCAAGTCCTTTATTCTCCTTCTCCAGTTTGGAAAAGGCCTTATCTTTGGCAGCAGTTATGGATCTCATGTCAGCCAGGGTGTCTTCGAGTTCAACTATCTTCTTCTCATGATGGGCCTTGACACGAGTAAAGCCCTGTGTACAACAAAACAGAGATCAAGCTACAATATCATTGAGGAAAAATATCATAACAACATTAGGATCAAGGATCATTACCTTAGTCAGGGATTCATGAAGTTGCTTCTCCACATCAAAGAAGTCCCCCTCAGGCTCGAAGAGCTTCTTTCTCTTAGACCCAGACTTGGCCCTGGTGGTCACCGCTCTAGGCTCCTAGAAGCTCAGGCTCTTGGACTCCTTTTTAGCGGTACGATGGGAGATGAAACTATCAATGTTGTCGAGACCGAATTTGGTGGCAGACTTATTTGTAGACTTTTGAGCTCCTATGCAACCAACAAACGAATGAGATAAGTTTTTAACTCTTATATTTTACTTATTCAAATTTCAAATACCATAACAACTTACTTGACATGATGTAGGAGGATGAAGTTTGACCTTCTTCTTCTTCTTCTGAATCCTGGATTCTGATTTTAAAAGTTCTGACGATTGGGTCAAGGGCTAGGAATGCCTCAGCTCTATCAGGAGTCCCGGGAAGCTCAGCAAGTCGCGCGAAGTTAGTCACTGCAAACCAAAAAAAAAAGGCCGGTTAAAGTAAGCATAGTACATTAGCGAAAATATTTTAGGATCATATATCCTACCCTTCGGAATCCATCTAAGGGGCAGAGTATCCCCGTTAGGGATTGAGTTTCTTCGCACAAAGAAAAAATAGTTTTTCCAAATGGAGTCGTTCTGAGTGGTTTTATGGATGGAAATTGGCTGATGAGGCTTGGATTTAAATAAGAAACGGTTGGAACCATGGGTAACTGATAGGTCCGAAGGATCCGATTTCAGTCTCGATTTGGTATAAAATATGAGACAGGTGATTTTCGAGCCATCAACAAACCATAATAAGCATGAAAGATAGAAACATAGAGGATTGGAACAACGATATTTTCATTGATAGTGATAAACAAACTACAAGATTATCATCCAACCCGGGTGAGCTCCCCCAGGGCGGTGGCTCACAAAATGCACGCCTCACAAATGAGGTCTAGTACTCTATACATAGCCCCTTGAGCCTTGTCCTCCAAGCAAGCCGCCTCTTGCTTGGAAAACCTACTACAATCGCTAAAATGCACAACTATAATAACTAACATCGCTACCTCACGCTACATCATACAAATAATAAAATCGCCAATTAAAGTCGCCTTAATTGATAACATCATTCTCCAATTTGACCCAACAATATTTCTTCGAGAATGATGTTATCAATTCTTCAAATGATCTTCAAAAAATAAATATGACGCCGTCTTTGAATATTCACAAATCAGCTAAATACCCGAAATCTTCATTGTCGTTTTCCCCCGCAAATGTAGACCCTCCTATATCTTGTCAATCAAAGCTCTGTATCTTATTAAAGATAAAATTGTAATAGGCATGTGATAGGGTTCAAACTTCAATGTTAAAAATTAAATAATTAGCTTCATCATGAGGATATTCAATTCTGTCATATTGCATTTAGCTCCTGATCCAATGCTAAAGTCGCCAATAATTTCTTTGGTGACACAAACGCAAAACCCACCAAAGTCGTTGGCCCATAAAATAATCTTGTACTCCCGACCCAAAAATATATAATAAAGTCGATGGCCCAAAATCCAAAATCAAATTAAAATATACCATAGGCCACCAAACCCATCCAAAATTGCCAAATAACAAATAAAATTCTAGCCCGAACTCAATTCTGATGCAAATTAGTGGGCTTAAGAAAATATGGATAATGGCCAGCTAAAAGATAGAATTATTTAATATATGCATGTGGGCCTAAGATAAATATCAAACCAATCACCTGTTGACGTTTTGTAATTGTAGACAAAACAATCTATGCTAATCATTGGGCTCATCATACTTAGCCCATGCACAATCCAAACCTTGCAAACCTTAGCCTCAACATGTGCACCAGCCGTCACAAAGAAGAATCTGGCACCCACATTCTTATGCAGCCCAATAATTTCAGTCCAATCATTAGTAGGGCCCAAAGTAGCAAATTAGGTCATGCAAGGTGACACATAGGAAACCCTAGCCGTCATCACCTTACAACAGACGCGTTCACCGAAAATTATTCACCGTCCGGAAAAAATAATCTCCGACGTCACCCTCAATCTGCCACTTCCCTTAATCCCAGCCACAAGAAGTCAGGTTGAAGCTTCACAATTGCTTCATCCAAAATAACTAGGATGTCCGTTTTCATGCAGACACATGTTACTCCATTATGTTCAAAACCGGTCAATCCGTTTTTTATAGTATCAGTACAAAATCGAGTAGTATACTGAACAACAACCACATAGTACTTTGAATTTTGGCGGTCACTACAATCTGAAATATTTGATGCAGCTTGAGTATTTACCAAGACAATGCTTTTACAGAGATGATGAATGGAAGCAGCTCCAAGAACATATCGTCGAGCTTCCAAGGACCAATCGTAGTAATCAGAGGGAAACCGCATGAACGAGAAGTCTTTGACGCCGCCGGCAACAAGGGCGGTGGAGAGGCATGCTACGGTGGCGGAGGGTTGTTCATCGGTAGATGGAGAAGGAGTGAGAGCTCGAGTTGAGTGATTCTTTTGAGGATTTGGGTCTGTCGGCTCTCCAGTGCTGCTAATTCCTTCGGTAAAGCTGCTGGTGTCGGAATCTCTGCTCAAGCTCCATCTGCAGAAATTACTCCTCTCAAGGAAGCTGCACCTACAGCTGCAGCTGATGATGATGATGATGATGATCTTGATCAACTTCGACCTCACCAGCCTCTTTCGCTATATCCTCTTTCTCACCCTACATCTTTCTGCTTCTCTATCTTCTACAAACCCATTTTTTTCGAAATTGCTGGAATAAACAAAAACGCTAAAGAACAATAACTCTAGATCTGAAACAACTCTGCACACACGAATCTTCATCCTTTTACGTCTCCGACGGGTTTTCCCGTGTCGATCCGACCAAACCGAGACTGAAACGAGCCACCGAGGCTCTGATCCCAAATGATAGGTCCGAACAATCTGATTTCAGTCTCGATTCGATATAAAATATGAGACGGGTGATTTTCGAGCCATGAACAAACCATAATAAGCATGAAAGATAGGAACATAAAGGATTGGAACAAAGATATTTTCATTGATAGTGATAAACAAACTACAAGATTATCATCCACCCCGGGTGAGCTCCCCTAGGGTGGTGGCTCACAAAATGCACGCCTCATAAATGAGGTCTAGTACTCTATATATAACCCCTTGAGCCTTGTCCTCCAAGCAAGCTGCCTCTTGCTTGGAAAACCTACTACACTCGCTAAAATGCATAACTATAATAACTAACATCGTTACCTCACGCTACATCATACAAATAATAAAATCGCCAATTAAAGTCGCCTTAATTGATAACATCATTCTCCAATTTGACCCAACAGTAACAAGAGAGTACAAGTAGGCTAGCTCTGAAAGACCAAACTCCAATCTCTCCTTCTCCAGAATCTCTTCGATGGTGAAGAGTGTTCTCCACAACATCGGCATCGCTTGACTATAGCTCATGCCGGTTAGGGTGAAGAAACGTTGGGTTAAATCAGGAAAAGGATATGAAAACCCTAGGAGGAATGGGAGTGCAGGGAAACAAAACCAGGTCCTTGAGACCGCATCACTGCGAGCAGAAGGATCAAAGGGTCTAAAGACTGTTCGAAGAGGAAAGCAGGATACAAGATTCAAAATTTCAGGGTCGGTGAACTTGCAGATCTCCGATGGAGGATCTTTCAATAGGTTTTGTGACCTAAGACCTTCATCCTTGTTGGGACTATTACCGGGTGAAGATTGGGTGTTCATCTTGGCCATGGATTCATGAAAGAAAGGAAATTAAAGTAAAAGGAATAGAGAAATACCTGAATCTCAAACGCCAATTATGAGGATATACTTGTGATTGTGGTGATTTTTAAAGAAAAAGGAGTTATCTCTATCCCTATATATCGCAATGAGTAGTTACAGAATAGCATGACACCTTTTAATGACTAGTTTGAATTTTGCGTACAATATGACAGCTGTGATCACTATCACATCCGCCATATTGGGTGCAACTGTTAGGGCTTAGATTTTTGCTATTATGGATCCCATATCCTGAGGCCTATTCTGGATAAATTATCCTTAATGTGTAACATGGGACCTCAGAGGATTAAGGATACTTAATATTTACTATGATTACTAATGATTGTTCTCGATATTTCCTTATGTTTATATCCAGGGGAGTAACATGGTGGATTTAGTCTAAGTTGGAATCTCGCTAAGAATTCGTTATGGAAGCTGCATGTGTTTATTCCACAACAGTCATAGGGATTGAACGTGGACTAACATGATTTTCACATTTCTTGTTAACTTTAATTTTAAAGGGGTTGATCAAGTGTGATTAGGCACAATATTACTTTCACATACAATCGTTGTACTACACTTGATCAACATCCGAAGTTGTAATCATTTTAGTTGTTCAATATAGTTGGTGGTCGATTGTTTTCACCACCCGAGGTTTTTGTGCCGGCGATCTACTAGTGATCAAGGGCTTTTCCTCGTATAAATCATCGTGCGTTAGCTTTATTTGTTGTACATTATTCGTTTCGTTCATTCAAGCACTCTACCTCACAAACAACTTTGGTTACATTATCCTTAAATAGATTTTTGACCAAAACATTAATATTAGTATTAATATTAATAATATAAATATAAATATAAATATAATACTAATAATAATATATTTTTTTCTATTCCTTAAAGGAATGAAAAAAAAACACCCCTTACCAAGGAATAAAAATTGTTATATTTGAAAAGAGTTACATTCCTTTGGATCCATTACTATATGATAACCAAACATTTTTCTTTTCATTCCATCAGAATAATCCATACAATTCCACATTCTATTCCTTAATACTGAACGCTACCATAGTTTTGTTAAACTGAGGGGCTGTTTGGCAACTTCTGAATAGTTAAGTGTTGAACCAGTAAGATGTCTGAACCATTAAGAGCCAGTATAACGCTTAACCGTTTAGAGACAAATGTCTGACCAATTCAGATTAAAGGTTTTAATCATTCAGACTCAGTATAATGTTTAACCATTCAGATTTAGAAGAGGCAAATGTCTAAACCATTTAGACATTTACACGTGAAACAAACAGTGTAGTCTAGTCTGAATCATTAAGAGCTAAACCAGTAAAATAAATAAAATGTAAAGCACATTAAAATCTGGGTCATGCTTAAATCGGGTCCAAACAAAGGTCCGAGCTTCATCTTCTCTCCTCATCTTCTCACGCATCTAATTTGTTGGTGGTGTTCCAGGTTTGTCTTTTTTATTTATTTATTTATTTATAAAAATCCCGTCATTCTTGGATCTTTGTAACTATGGTAAAATGAAATTAAGGTTTTCCCCACTGATTTGGTGAAATGTTCTTCAAAGTTTGATGCTTTTTGGCAATTCTTAAAGGGTGGTTCTGTTTTGATTAAGAAAGATACCGAGAATTGTAGATTAGCCATTTTAATTTGTGGGTTGAGTTGGGTGCTGTTTTCAAGCTTTGTTTGGATCTTTTGTAAGTTAATTTGGAGATATGGGTCATGTATCTAACTCTTTTGATCCTGTGCCATGATTGATTTGGAGGTTGATTTTGGTGTACCTCAGAATGTTAATCTGTATTATTGAGATTTTGTAGCTTAATTATGAGATTTCATCGGTTTGTTTATGAAATTCAGAGATAAATGAAATTTTTTAACAGGTTGTTTTTCAGGTTTTGGGTTGGGTTGGGTTAGGTGTTCGGGTATACTCGGCTTTGTTTATTCATACCCTATACCTGAATCGAGAATAATATGGGTAAACTGATTACAGTGATTACTCGATCTACCCGAATTGTATACGGGTTGGTAGGTTACTTTTGACAGATCTAAATGGACTTTGACCAGTTTGACCCGTCTGTTAAACCTCTCATTTTGACCCATTGCCCAATCCAATCGGCTTATCTTGCCATGTTTAGTTTAAAACATTCTGATTGCTTTCATCAAGAACTCTCAAAACTGTAGTTTCTCATCTCAATCTATCCTTGTTTTCAAACCCTTTCTGATCGCGAGTAGTTTTTGCTTTGTTTTTTTTTCAGTTTTTTCTTCATTTTTTGCTGTCAGGGATCAAGTGAGTTGGTGCCAAGGATTAAGTTGGAGAATGCTTTGCTGTGGTTTCTTATTCTTACAGTTGGTTAAACAAGAAGTTTTCTGTTATGAAGTTGATTAATACTTGTGATCGGAATAAAAGATGGAGTTATTACATGGAAGCTTAATCCCTCATTTTAAAATTCGACGACCAATATCGGTTTTTTGTAAGCGGATCAAGAAACAAGATTCTCTTCTCATCGTAGATCTCTTTAGGTATGTGTGTTCCCATTTGTTATTTTAAATACACACACATATTTGAGAAACTTGAGAAACATTTTGGACCACACATTTTCCTCGAGCCAGAATATTTTTTTACTTCTAATCGCATGTTTTTAAGAGGTTTTTTTTTTTTTGCATATATACATATATGTATAGTGAACGTGTAAAATACAATATTGCTTAACGTACGAGCGTACGATGTGAAATTACGCATGTTGTAAAATTCAAAACCCTAATCACGCATGTTGGAAAACCATAATCATGCATGTTATACTTATGTAATGAAGCATGTTATGGCTTTCAACATGCGTGATTATGTCTTTTCAACATGCGCGATTATGGTTTTTCAACATGCGTGATTAGGGTTTTGAGTTTCAGAAAGTGCGTAATTTCACAGCGTACGTTAAGGAATATTGTACGTTAACCGGCCTCTATATGTATATAGTCATTTTTTGGGGATTTTTTTTTAATTTTTGGGGAATTTGTTTTTCTGAAAAAACCTTTTTTTTGGCTGAGTTCTCACAACTCAAGGTGGTTCTCATTTTACCCTTTCCATATATATATATATATATATATGTGTATGTGTGTGTGTGTATTCATGCATTAACATATGTTGAATCAAGATTTTATGGTTTTGATTGACAATCCAATGAATTTACATTTATCTTTTTTATTCAAATTATTTCAGAGAAAATTTCCCAATTTCGTACACTCGATGTAGAACCCTTGAGACACATTGGGATAGTACCCAAAGCATTCGGCACCTAATTGTTCCCAGTAATGATGACTCAAAGCAGCCCGAGTTGATTTTCAATCGGCTACAACTCAGTGATGAGGAATATACTGATATGCGGTGTAGCTTTGGCCGTTACATTGCTCGCGAAGCAATATTAAATGAAGAATATTGGGTTGGTGTTTTTATTTCATTTTTGTCACTCGTTATTACCTAATATAGCCTCTTTTTCGTTTGAGTTACTTTCCTAAAAAAGATTCACGTGACAGATGGCAGCATGGCTGCGCGCAGAAGCCCATTGGGAAGCCGCAGCTTACAAGCGGTTGGTTATTATATTACTTCCTTCACGAATAGCAGATATATAAACTTTTAAAATGCAAATTATTATGATCATGACAATTTCAATTTGTAATGTCAGGCATGCTGAGAGTTTTAAAATGAAGTATGCTGATCAGGTAACAAATTAAATTAACCACACAATCAAATCTCACATTGGCTGTTGCCCCGTGATTTGTTTTGAAATCCCTATAAAAAATTAATGGCTGTTCGTCGGTTTGTTGTTGGTTGAGCAGGAGTTCAAAGCTTTGAAGAAAAGATGTTCAGGACAAGATGGGAACTTGTTGCAGTGTTTCTGTCTTGTTGCTGTAAGCCTCTGTACTGTAAATTAGCTGTACTCATATGTCCAACATTAATTCTCATTTCTTTGCATTATAGCGCACATTAAGTGTCCCCATTCGAAAAGCAGAACAATAGTTGTGTCACTTGATATGAATTTCGTATTATCTAAACTTAATTGGATTAATACTTTCTAATATACAAGGGGTCCAACAAATAACAAATATAAATGACGAATGTAAAACTTTATTCTGATTTATTTAATTTTAAAAGTATTGGCGTTCCGAGCTATAAGAGGACAAATTTTGGGAAAGGAAGGAGTGTGTGTTCCAGGGGGGGGGGGGGGGGGGGGGGGGGGGGGTGTTTGTAATAGATTATTTTGCCCATTTGAGACAACATGGTAGTAGTGAATGTTCCCCGTTATTTTAGGTTACATTGAGCGTTAGAAGCACATTATGGAACAGACTTGAGCAGGAAATCAACCCGACCCCGAGTGCATTGTAAGGGTCAAAAGTTAACATGTAATAACATTAAGGAAAATAATTTGAATTTATGTAATGTTGAACGCAATTTTGTCAAATCTCGTATTGTCTTGATTTTTTTTTTGTGTGAAATTCAGAAAGAAACTTATCACAACTGATGTAAGTGTGGGTGTGTGTTTTTTTCCTCATCAATTTATAACAGTTCACGTCATTATGCAAACCTCAAGAATTATCTACGTGTCACTTTGAATTTTATTTATTTTTCTTTTTTATTTTTTTATCTTTTTTGTGACATTACAGGTTAAAAAGGAAGTAAAAAATATGAAAAGAACGGTCTTAAACAGTATCGTTGGAACTATGGACTTGAGCATCCGTCAATATTTGCAAGGAGAAACATATCCTGGGGTAAATGTTCTCCTTTCATAATTCATACCAACAAAACGAGGCAACTAAAATAGTGGTCAACTTTACAATTAACAAAATAAAGTCAACTCTGTAGTACGTACTCACTTTGTTCCTCGAAAAATTTCGTATTGCAATGTTTGAGGAAAATCTCAAAGTTAAATTAAAAGAAAAAGGTTTCAAAGAAAATGGGTCAAAAATGTTGAATGTTGAGATTTGAGAAAAAGTGTATTAGTGTATGCATACATCCTCTTAATTAATTTTATTGAAAAAGAAAGATTATTGTTGATATAATTTAACGTTTTTAATCACCTTTTGACACTTAACTATTTGTAAAATAACTAAAAATGATTAACAAAGAATATTCTGGTCAAAATATTTGTGAAACACAATTTGTCTCAACAACGTTTGAAATGTAATCATATTTTATGTGAAGGTTGATTATGATTAGTTGCCAAAACACCTTACCTTCGTTTTACTGTTACTATTATCGTTATTGCTGTTTTTGTTTAATCTAATGCTCTATATCCGTATTATTGTCCCTTCATTAAAGGAGATACAGAAGCAGTCGTGTGTTTTGGCAAGTAAACAACCTTTTGATGCGCACAAGTATGCCTACATTTCAAATGTTGTTGTGGCCAAATACGCCCGCCGTCGTGGAATTGCAATTAACATGTTAGGCCTAGCTGCTCATATTGCTGCATCCGTTGGTTAGTTTTGCATCTTTTTTATTACTAGTTTCTTATGTTTTAACTTTTAATCCCTAATGCGTAAAGTACAAAAAATAGTTTACAAGAAAACAAGTCGAACGGTTGAATTTTAGTTCAACTGCATGTTTAATGCACAAGTCCTCCTCACATATTCTGTTGAAAAGGTTTCGTTACTGGAGTAATGTTTCTCTAATCACATTTGAAATGCCATTTGTCTATAAAACGTGGATTAAAAGCCCGCCTGACCCGTGTATTTATGCAACTTCTAGTTTTAACGTATCATAAGTTTACATTATATTTTATAGATTGTAACATGGCTTCTTTTTGTGATGCAAATAGGTATGAAGAAACTATATGTTCATGTAAACGCAGACAACAAGCCCGGCCAGGAATTGTACAAAAAGGGGGGCTTCGAGGTTTGTACCTAACCATTATTCTATGTAGAATTTTCTCTGTCTATATATACATGTATAGATTTGAGATCAGAGCATATGATATCTTTGTCCCAAAGCCCCCCTCCGCATGAAACAAAAAAAAAAAAAAAAAAAATTAGGCCTTATGGGCCAAATACGTGTGATCCTAATAGAAGGTGATAGCACCTAGAAGGAATCAAACTATGACCTATTGGCACAAAGTACATAAGTTCCCGATAAGGGTGGTAAACGGGTTGTGTTCATAGGTTGAATCTGAGACGAACCCGGAAATTTAACATGAACCCAAACACTGACAGCTTGAAAATCATGTTAGATAGGACCCCGACTCATGTATTCGTGAGTTGACACAGACTCAACCCTGTTAACCCAAACCTTTTTACATATTACTCGTATAAAATTACAATTTTACACCACAAAACTAAATGTCTATAAAATAGTTACAGTTTTGACATAAAATACCCAACCAGAGTCAGTTTTGACATAAAATAGTAAAATACCACTTAAAGAATTATAATAAATGAAGGTGTTATATATAAACCCGCTGATCCGATGGGCCGACCTGGGATCGGCCCGGCCCGTTTAGCTGTAAAGCGTCTGGTGTCTGGATTATAAACAAAACTGACCTGAACTTGTTTAGGCTAAACCCAAACCCACGAATTTTGTGTTAGGTTCGTATCAAGTCAGAAAGTCAAACCCTTCGTTTCCAGGTTATTTAGTATATGCCAAGCCCTTTGGGTCGTCAATGGGTGTGATTGTTTTAAGTTTTAACGACATGACCCATAAATCACATAGAACATTCAACATTGTCCTTGTGAATAGATAACCATCATGTTACAATGAGTGTAGGAAACGAGTCAGGTTTAAAACTCATCGAATTGAAATGAACCAAACGGTTTGAAAGTCAGCCAGAGATTCAAATGATTTCAACACCTTAAATTCATTTATTACAATAAATTAGATTTAAAAAAAAAATTAAAGTGTAAGGTGTATTTGTTTCTTGTTAAGCTTGGCATTTTTTTGCAGTTTGTTACAAGTGATGCATCAAGCAACGGGCATCTACTAATGCGGATGGAACTGTAAGCCGTGCTCTAACGTACTTTTGGGACTCCTGGGCGCAACTACATTGTAAATTTGTTTGTGAATGATGCAATTATATTATATGTGAATGTCTGTTCTTGTATTACAAAAACACAGAATACAAAAAAGGAACCATACGAGCTAAGAAAATACATACATCCTGGCTTATGTACGTGTTTGTATGCTGTATATCCAACATTTTAATCAAAGAAAAAACTGATAACATGAGTACACGGATGGATGTCTGCTTCCTGTAAGTTCTTTTTTTGTGTTATATGTGTATCTTTATTAGATTATAAACACAGTAAAAGAAGCACAATAGTTTGAAATAGTTGTTTCCTATTTGGGAATACACTCGGTCAAGTTTTACGATGCGGTGAAAATGCAAAAATTGGCAACACATGTAGGAATATTTTTTTCCGGAAAGGTGGTAGTTTTGAATACTTGATGCATGGTCAAGTGTGACAAAGCTTATGAGTTATACAAACATTGCGCGGTTGTGGTCTGAATTTGGGGTTTATGATGTTTGAATGAACAGTTGGGACTACATTTCAAGACTATTGAAGGGTTGAGTAAGGTTTGGCGCATTGGGCTTGGGTGATTACTGATTATCATAAATGGGAGCCTTATGCCTGCTTAACCAAACCGGAACCAACTAAGGTTCCAATCTGGGTCTTGTTATAGACATGCCACATAGTTTATGAAATGGTGGTAATGTTAGCCAAATTGTTAGTTGTATTGGTGAACCTATTATGGTTGATGAGATGGGGTTGGGGTGCTAGCTTTTGCCTGAGTTTGGTAGAGATCACAGCTGGGTCAAATTTAGCAGACCAGGTTAAATAAAATTTTCCTTCTTTGATTGGTTCTCATGCAGTGGCCTAGTTTCATTAGACTATGGGTCCGGTCCTAGGTACAACTCAGTTTATGATGCAAGGGCCGAGGAAGAAGAGGCGATACATCTCTGCTTCTTGATAGCTTTACGTCTCTATTTGATTGCTTTGCTTATTGCATAGTTTGATTGTATACTACTCTTTTGCTCGTGTTTAGATGGCCAGGCTATCTTTTCTGTTCGTTTTGGCAGCCCGGTATACTATTTTTCACGGCACTACCCCAAAAAATATATGTATTTATTGTTGATGTAACTGTTATTTAATGGGTTTCCGATCTCCTTGAAGAGAACTTTGTGACGAGCCAAGAAGTGTCCAAAATAGAGCTAAAATTTATGAGATATCGATGCACAAAGTGGTGCAATTGAAATGATAAAGTTGTAAGAAATTGTGTGGTAACTTCTCTTGTAGAAGGATGGTAAAACCTCGCAAGGGTATATTGGTATTACATAAGTGAGCGCCTTCCTCAGATATTACTTTCTTAGCAACAAGGAAGAAGTGGGGAGTCGCACCCTTCCGCTCACGCACATGTCGTTGGAGATGGGCATAATATGACATTTTGGTGGCGTACTTTACACTTCGCACACACGCACCACTACGAGTCGTCTTTAATAGCAAACCACCCTACCAGCACCAAACACACACCAGAAACCAAGTCACATACCAAGTCAGGTGCATGCGTAATATTTTGATTAGCAGGAAGAAAATAAAGTACAACACATAACAGAGCTTTCATGGTCTTTCTGGCCAATTGTCCTTAAAGAATTCAATTATGGGACAATTTGATGTGTTACTGACAAGTTTTTTAAGGGGATATAAAGAATTACAAATAGATAATTTTACAACTTGCTTTTTTTTTCTTAAGTTGACTTCTTATCAAACAAACAATCGCAACATGTCTCTTCTATCTACAAGTGATATCGTCCAATAATACAAATGGTCTGACAAGAAACATAATATGCAGCATGGTTTTCTCCATCTATAAAAGCTCAAAATCGCGCAACGAGAATAAAAATTCCCGGAGTTTTTATGCGGGTTCTTGCATTTCCTCTTCTGTTTTCCAAACGACATTTTTGAGGCTACTGGAAAGTCTTTTGTAGAACTGCAGCAAAAAGAAACAAAAAGTTAAACAACAGGTAAGTCTAATGCTGTCATTTTTATACCATTTAGAGTTAACATAACAGTTTACTCACTTTACAATTGTATTAATTACTAGCCTCGACAGTTTACTCACTTTACAATTGTATTAATTACTAGCCTTGGTGATTTTGACCCATTTACAGGTAAACGGGTCAGGGTATATTTAGCCTCTAACAAGTCAAATGAGTTGAAGTCTACAAAAGTAGTTAAAAATGGAAACGGGTCGAAAGTCGCCTAAAACGTAAATATAATGCATAAACCTCCTATTTTCTTTATTTATTTTAAAGGGGAGTAAACAAGCTCAAGCTCGATATCTAAATCTCAAACTCGATTCGTGAGTAAATTTTCAAGCTCAAAATCGGTTCGGGCTCAACCATTTAATATTTTGAACACACACACACACATATATATATATATTGAGAAAGTGTACTGTACAATCTGGCTTAACGTATGATGCGTACGATGCGAGGATTCCGCATGTTATAAACATCCAAACCCATAAAGCCGCATGTTTGAAAATCGTCAATCCGTATATTTATAACTAATCCCGCATGTTGAAACCAATTCCGCATGTTGAACATTAATCCACACGTTGAACCATAAATCCGCATGACTCAGCATCCGCATGTTATATTTTCACATCGTACGCATCGTACGTTAAGACCAATTGTACGTTAACTTAACCCCTATATATATTTATATAAATATATTTTTCTATATGTATTATAATACTAGGTTAGAAACCTGTGTATTACACGGGTTGAATAAAGGAAATATAATTGCATATACATATAAGTACTTTATTTATAAATCAAAAATATTGAAAAGGGAAAGGGGTGAAATAAGAGAAGCGGGAAAAAGAATCTTGGGATCACAAAATCGTGACACGTAGCACAACCAGTTACTTATTTATTGGGTATACATATATTATTTTGTCATAATTATACATATAATAATACTTATTACATGGGGAGTTACTTATTTATTGGGTATACATATATTATTTTGTCATAATTATACATATAATTATACTTATTACATGGGGAGGGTTCAAGAGAAAACTCGTTTTATTGAGAAAACTAGAAAATTCCCCCAAAAAAAAACCTTGAAAAACACACCATTTATTTTACATTTTTTGGTTGCAAGTCTAGCATTTTTTTAGATACAAAAAAACCTAACCCCCCCCCCCCCCCCCTCTCCTCCTCCTCCACACACACGCACACCTAAAAACTAAACCCGAAACCTAAACCTCCCAAAAACCTAACCCTAAAAGCTAAACCTTAAACCTACACCCTAAGGCTAAGTAGTATTGCATATGTTCAATACTGTAATAGTAGCATTTGATAAAAGTACGACGCGTTAAATCTTTTTTTTCTTTTATGTCGAAAAAATATGTTCGAATATACTCAAATGAAAGATAAAAAAAAATTGCGATCTTGTGGTGCAATTTTTAAAAAATAAGACAAAATGACAGTGCACGTCCTTTAGGTTTAACTAAAAGTACAGTGCACGTCCTTAACGTTTAAAAGTTGCACTGCAAATCCTTTAACTTTATTTTCGTTGCATTGCAAGTCCTTTATGGTAAACGATGTTAATTTTAACGGTTAAATCCCCCATGTGCCTCCCACGTGAGGGGTAGATTTGTCCTTTCCCTTCATTTTCCTCCTTTAAAACCCCAGTTACCAAAAACATTCAACATTTCTCTTCATCCCTTTCCTCTGTAATAACCATAACCCCAATACGTATTTCCCCTTCAACAAAAATTGGAACCCTAGCTCAGATAAATCTGACCCGCACTTAAATCTGACCGAGTTGCACCAAACCCGAACTCGAATCATGACCGAACCCGTAACGAACTCAATCTGCTGTCGACTAATTTTTAACCCGCACCGGAGACCAAAATAACCACCACCTCAGCTGCTGTCGCAGGCGTGGCTCCGGCCGTCGAAGCCACCGTCAACATCATCATCATCAAAAAAAAAAAAAAAAAAAAAAAAAAAAAAAAAGTCATCGGAAAAGAAAGAAAAGAAAAGAATAAAAGCAAGAAATGCAATATTAAAGAGCTCACCAGAAAAAGCTAATCCGAA